>OY763905.1:2500000-5000000 GCA_963667235.1 Nomada lathburiana
CAATTATGATATTTGTCCCCATTAGGTGAATTGGGGTGGCGACTTGCGTGACCCCAACTGATCGCGGCGGTCCGCTAACTCGCGCAATGGGCCTGGGGTCAAATAAGAGCGCTTCTCTGTTCATTCATTTCATTTTTTTTGTCTCCCCCCCCCCCCTTTAACCGAGGGCCCCGCCACTCTTTCCTTCCCCCCTGCTCGATTTTACGATTAGAAATCTTCGCGTTTCGTCGAATGCGACTTGGTCCGGGCGACACGGAGCGTGTCGAATTCTTATCGAGTTAGCCAGCGCATGCCTCGATAAATTGGGTCAAACGAATCAGCAAGTTGGTTAACCGTGACGGATGCCATCAACTGGTGAGTTAATTTTGAAAATACCACGATGCATCGTTTAATTACGGCAGGATCATTAGGATCGTACGTCTTAATTATTTAATGTTTACTGGAAATGCTTTACGTATTTCATTTTGTGATTGTAACTTAAAATCAGTTCCAATGCGAGTGTAAACGTACTTAAATCGATATTAGCATATTTATTGTGTTGTTTTACCTGTAGATAGGTTTTCGAATAAAAATATGTCGAACGAAAGGTTTAATGTAAGTTGTGTCAGCTTTTTTGTAACATGATGTGTTACTGAATTTCAGATTGGTACTGAAATTATTTTCGAATTTTTTATTAAAAGTACTGCCAACTTCCAGAGGATGAAGAAGGTGTGTCACAAGTATATTACATTTGCAGTAAACCGAGATTAAGAAATTGTTCTTCCTACATCGTGTATTCAAAAATTTCGCTTGTCACCAAAATTTTAAGCCCACAAATACCTCCCGAGTAAAAAGAATACAATTCGAATATTTGATTCTAGTTGGCTCCGATTTGGAAGTAAGTGAAACGTCAAGAAAAATATTAAACAAAAATCGATTACAATGCAATTTCCATCATAGCGTCTATGCACTTGTACACATTGTTGTGCAATTATTTTGCGCTGGAATTAACGTGTAGCTCAAATGATCAAAGTATCAAAAAGTTAATGCAACTGTAACACTGGAGAATCGAGAATCCTTAAATTTAGTTTTTAAGGGAGTTATTTATTTTACCTTAAAAAGTAGAAAATATAAATATTGTCAGTCATGTATTTTTCAGTTTCAATGTTTTTCTCAATGTCACATCGATGGGTAATTGTTCAGTGTACTGTGTGGTCAGAATAATTTATCTACAGAAGACTTGGTAAGATCTATTACTGAAACCTGAACATTTTGTTAAAGAGTTAAGCCAGGTATCTCAATCCTTTGGAGAATTAATAAGGTAATTAGGTTCTAATACGAAGAGATTACTCACGATAATACTGAGTAGACGACAGTCCACTGAATGCACTTAGTATCGGTTTAATGTTCCTTTATTATACTTGTCCTGTTGCTAACTGTAACTCGTCTGGTTTAACTAATACAAACGTCTCCGATTATTATCAGCAATCAGGTATTTCAACCTCCGATCATTGTTTGGAAGATCTATTACCGTGAAACCACTAATTACTATTGGTACCTTAGATTGTAATAAGATTGTCCTTGAACTTAATACTCGTTGGTTGAAAATACCTGATTAAACTTTTCTCGTACTTCTCACCTCTAGCAACGAAACATAATAGTTTATAATTGCGTATAAGTTTATGCAATTACAGACAGAAGCTAATTGTTTTAATGCGAAAACATCGATTTATGCAGGTGGCTCTATTAATTTAATCACCAATAGGAGTAAAATTATTATTAACGTCGTTTATGAAGTACTACAAGAAACACGAGATCAATATCGTAATAAGGAATAAACTACATGTTTTAGAAGCAGTGACGAATCATGTCTATATTCATTCTAATTCAATGCATCTTCTGATTGCGTATCTACTAATTGGTACACATATAATGAACATGTACTGTACCGGATGATATCGACGTCTTTAATACGGAAGAGCAAGTTGTTTACACGTCCCAGTTATGTTGTCTGCATGTATGTATGCACAAGCATCTGTCATTTCCATACTCTGATTATTACGCCCACATGCATTATTCCATTATGGCCGTATCGAGTGCAGCAGCACTCCATTTATACCAACCTGTCGCCGAGAAGTTCATAGAAAATTGGATGGTTCATATAATGAGAGTCCACTGATTCTCCCAACTATCCATAATTCTTTTCATTCGCGCAATAGCAGTTCATGCACGGATAAGTGGATTCGGGCATACGCTTGCTCGTTGTTTTTCTTATTAATATTTGAATACGTGTTGGTCGGATTAAGGTTTCACTTCATTTGTGACAAAAATAAAAATAGTTTGTATTAACGCGTGACTGCCACATCGCACTATTTCAAAGTTCACTATGCATCGCTATGTTTCGAATTTTATTCATAATATTATATGAGTAATATATTTTGTCCTCAATGGTGAGATATTTTGTGATTGGCGTCATTAACAAGCCACCATTCACGCGTTATCGCGTAATTAACAGTCGACGCGTTAATTATAAAGAGAGTAAACTACAATTGCAGGTGTTCATACAACTAAAGTTACGATCAGTGGTACATCAGTAGGAGTTCGAATAGCTAACCAAAAATCTGACAAATCGAGTTCTGCTGCACCTACTTAAATATTACAGCTCCCAAGCATTCGCGTGCTTATTTCTATAGCGTTGCGCTTTTTATGCGGCGTTCCTTTTGGACGCATACGATCTAATCAAATTAGCCAAGCGTATCGAAGGACGATAGCTCATCGACGATAAGGGAATCGAGGGCGTTCGATGAAATCAGGACGAGTCGATTGAACGAGTACGGCGCCAAGTTTCTAAACGTGAAACGCGGGTCACAGTGTCGAGTCACGTGTGGGTCGACATATTCGAGTGTAGCACGCGCTGGATTTATTTGATGCTCGATACGTTTCATAGATATTACGTGTTCAGTTGAAAATCTTGATACGTGCCCGACAGAGTAATGAACCGGACCGGTTTTCTTTATTGTTCATTGCTATTGATGTGGAATTCAACTTACAATTGCATTGAAATGAACAGAATTTCAACTTAAATGCAGAGGCGATTATTTCATCCATGCGCCATCAGGTTTTCCATCTTTACGTTGATAAAGATTATGGATTGTGGGGAGACTTGGTTTGGCATATATAATTCATAAATAATTGATTAGTTCTTGATAACTTTCGGGATTATTGCTAATAGACAGAAAACTAATTCATTCGGAAAAGTAATTGCAATTTTTTCAGGTCCACCCTATTTTTCTCTGGAACATTAGAAATATGTAGCCCGATTGGAGACCGTGGTTTATGTTTGCTGCGAAATCATCGAGCCCTTTCATTTACTGATATGATATTTCGGTAATATTTGTCGGGCAAGACGCATTGATCTTTGGTTAGGAACATTTAGATCGACGATATTCATTTCTATGCGACAATGGTTATTACGAAAGCTTTACTAAAAAGAAGCTTCCGAAACCAACAATTTAGTGCCCTCAGTCAATTACCTCGTAATTCAATGGATTATTGCTGAAAAAATGAAACGAACTTGCCCGAAGAATGTTTCGCGAGGGCGAAATAAAGGAAAGGACACGTTTCGCAGCATAACACGTAAAGGAAACAAATGATAGCGACGACTGTAATAAATAAATTGCCTCGCAGTACGCGTTGCTGCTTAGCAACCAAACTAGCAAACAAATAATTCACTATTTATTCACACACCTGCTATTAAATATTTCCATTCGACAAGGAATTGAATAATTCCGCGCGATCCCTCTTCTGATCCGGCAAATCGCGCGGCTTACAAGGAGGCGTTTACAATTAGACTAAACAGTGGGAGAAAATTAAGCGGTTAAAGAGAGAGAGAGACAGGGGTACATAATCGAAACGAAAAAACAGACGCAAGCGCGTGTAAAAGACAAAAGAAAGTGATGGGAAGAAGACGACGAAGAAGTCTCACGTACGTTCGGTCCAACTGTAATTAAATTCAATGACGTCTGATACTCGGCGAAACAATTTTCGCGACATTCCGAACTTGCGTTACACAATCAATCAAACTCCGCGACAGGAACAATAATAAATACATTAAGTGCGTCCGAAACACGTATGCAATATGCGCGATCTACGTACAGCAGTGTCGTCGAATTATTCATCGACGGATGAAAAGAATGACATATTCTATGTTTTCGCGACTTTAAAATATTTCTTTTGCCCTTGATATACAGGGTGGTCCATTTAAGTAAGGCCACCTAAATAGCTCGTCGAATTGTGATGTCGCGAAAAATATTTTGTACCTAACGCGAATGGCATCAAAAGATCAACGTGCGGCAGGAATTTTTTTTTCTGATGGGTCACTTTTTCGGAGTTTTCTATATAATTTCGTTCATTGCATATTGCAGCTGATTAAAGAATGCGTTCAGATATGCACGATAACGTAACCCTGAAATGGCCTCGATCTCTCGAAATAAAAGTTTCGCGCAAAAATTTATATCTCTCCGGATCCGTGGGCTCATTCTGGTGCGTCTTGCCAGACAAATTTCGGATTCAAAATGGTCTCCATCCGCGACGATACATTGCCCGAAACGAACAATAACCGATCGCTTCTGAATCAATAGCGACGCAAGCTCCAACTATTCGGTTCTTCGTTCGTTACGAACTGTTCGATTTAAATGTCCCCACGAAAACATCCACTGGCGCGAGTTCCGGCGACCGCGTTGGCCATACCGCAAACTCCGATACGACCAAACCATCGATTCGGATGCGAACGGTTCATAACCAACGCCCGGCTATCCTCGGATGACACGACGAACCGAATAATCGGAGGTAAATAACAACCGGGACAAAACAGATTCTCCGGAGTGTCCGGACGAACGAGCGCAATTCCCCCAAACGCACGAAGGGATGAAAAGGGAAATCGGCGGTCGTCTCGGGTCAACGTCCGCAGATATCAATTCTATTCACCGCGACGAGGCTCGTGATTCGATAAAGTGCGCCGCGGTGAAATGCAAGGCAGGCAGAAAACCTCTCGCGCGACGTAGACTGCGCCTTCGAGATCGAAGGGGGAAAAAGGTTTGAAAGGAGCCCGACGTGCCGACGTGCAGCCGGAAGAGAAGACTACGGGTCGAATGGGGGGGGAGGGGGGCGGCGGACAGAGATAAAGGGTCGCGGCGGGTCGTGGGTGTGAGAGGGACACGAGTAGAAGGGTAGAAAGCGGTCCCGCCCGATTCGTGCACCGAACCAGGGAGATACGCGTCTGATTCGTCGGTCGCAATTGGCGGAGGCGGTACAGACAGGTATCCATATCCGGTATGGGTTGGGTTACGGTTGCTCTCCTGTTCACCCTCGTCCTTCTACGCCGTTTTCCTGATACGGATACGACCGTATCGCCGCCCGACAGGTCTCAACGCCGATGCACGCCACGGGCCGAAAGTTTCGGTACACTTGCCGGCGCGTGAAACGTTTCTACGTTTTTCTCATTGGCGCGCGTGAAGCGCGAACAAGGGACGCGCAAGTGCGTTGGGATTAAACTGATCGCCCTGGGACGCATGGAAGCAGCAAGATTTTTCCCGTGACAACGGGGGCGAACTAGAAAATGCTGTTTAGCGCGACGAACGAGTAACGCCCGAGAATAAGAAATGAAAGGATTGCTGCTGCAGCGCATTTTAACGAAGTGTCCGATCCATTTGCGGTGGAATGTCGTGAGAAAATCTCGCGCATCCCTAGTCGTCTTCAGATTGAATTGTCTCCGGATCAAACGATCGCTAAGTTCGTTGGATACACTTTTGTACGCGCTATGAGGATATCGAAGCGAAAACATAAATGATTCTTTCCAACGTCAGACGTAACCCTCGAAACAGTATAACTTTTTCCTCTGCAGTTTCTTTATGCGACCGATCATACCGGAGATATATTTAGGTGCTCCCATTTAAATGCCCTACCCTGTATACTGTATACATATTGCGATTTATCACAAGCTTCGGGTAATGGTTTCAAAATTCATCGATGGTCCCAAGCAGATACCGTGAAATAGATGGAAAAGAGATACGCGAATTTTGGCAAAGCATGCAGTATGCAAAATATTCATTGACATAAACATCCGCAGTCCAATTATGGCATTGACTGTATGTGCACAGTAAAAATACGTTTCTCAGGAGAAATTGCACCGCGTGATCCATAATGGAATGTAAAACATAAACTTAATTGTATATTATTAATGCAATTATTAATGTTTTATTTTCCTGTGTTCACATAAATACATACAGATGTCTATAGATTATAGATCCATCTCCTAACTGCACACGAAAGTTCTCAAAATTCCTAACAACAATTGCAATATCTTCCAAACAAATTACACATTGCTAAAGATCCCGGCAGTCAAAGTGACCAGTCTTTGTTATTCTCAATATTGCGCACAATTTCTATTCTCGAAACTGATTTTTTTAATCAACCACGCCGCAGCTGCGCGGTCTGTTCAGAGATAAAAAAAATTCAGTTGGTAGGACTCAGATTAATAAGCAACAGCAAATCTGAACGTCAGTCTTAAACATTTATTACCTGCGGTGGAAGAGAATCGGTGCATATTTAGAGCAGCAAAATTATTCGAACAATGGACGAGAATTGAGATGCGGCAAAATATTAGACTCCACAGTTTGGGCCTTAAAATGTGGAATACGGATTCAGTGGGTGTGCATAAAATTTCAACCGGTAGTGTGCGTATACAGTTGGGCCGAAAAGTAACCGGTCGCGTTTGGGTATTGAACAGCGATTTCGAATGATCCGAAATGTTCTGTCACAAAATTCTGGTGACTTTCAAGCGATTCGATAATTAAATACGCGCCGACGATTACGAACGCGATGTTCGAGACGTGTTTGGCGTCTTAAGAATAAACGTGCGCTCAATTCTTTTGTAAATATGCAAGTTACAATTCAGTTTAGAAGTGCAATTACCGCGCTACTGCGATGCTAATCGATGGGACACGAAGTAAGTGAGAAATTCATCTTTGTTTATTTTTATCGAAAACCTTTTACCAAATTTTGCTCACGAATCTGTCATTTCTAAAATGAGATGAAGCAACGACTTATCGTTCGTATTACTAGAGCGCATATCAAATCAGCTTTGTTTCGGCTTACTAAAGATAATTGTAAACCTTGAGTTCCGCTTGTGACTTCAGTAATGCTAATAAACGACGTACTTTGCCACATTTCTATTCATGAAAATGAAACGGAGATACATTAGACGTTTCAATGTCCTGCAGAGTTTCAAAACGACATTCTTGCATCGAAGAAATGATTCCCCTTCTAATACCTCCAGACGCTTTTCCCGAAATTCTATGCTCCGCTAGCAACCAGTTCGTAACTTCAAATATATTAGACAACATCTAAACGTAGCGAATGGAATCACGTTTTTCATCACCTTCGTGACCATATTTCTAGTAAAATCGCAAGAAGTTGCAGGACTTTTTTTTAGACTCGGATGTTCGTATTTGCGTCTAGTTTTAAACAAACAAACAAATCTCGGTGGGACTCGAAGAGCCTTAGTTGTAAACAAAAAAATTAATAATTGGCTCTCGACTTTATATTTTGCTTTGATTTAAATTAAAGTACTTAACGCGTTGAAAAATATCTATATGATAAGAGTTTAAAAAATCAAGGATTACGCTCAAACATAACAAGAAATGCAAAACATTTTCTCTTAAATGACATATATCGCAAGTTATATTATGATCTACGATCGATGTATTTCGATATTGCCGTAGAAATTTGTTAAAACGTCGTTTCCAGAAAAGACGAATTATCGCCAAGTTTCTGGGGGATCTCGCACCACTGTGGGTCGCGTGAAACTAATTTGTCCAGCTTTCCGCCTCTCGCCCCCCGCCCCTCTGAACGTGCAGTGGAACGGTAAGCGGAGACGAGCTCGCTGAAACTCGAAGCAACCTTCTCGACGGTGCCGAGTGACGGAACGAATTCCGGAAGATTTGGTCGATCGAAGATTTTGCGGGATCGCGGCACGAACAAAACTGTTCGTCATCGCGGCCCAAAGAGATTCTCCTGGGTGTCGATGGTAGGCGTGGTGGGTACAGCGAGTGAAAGGGGTTTTAACGAGAAAACGGGCAATAAATTCGCTAATGAGTGTTGTACGCGCAGGCGCTAATCTATGCAACCACAACGCTGCTCCGCCCTGCTTGTCATTCAATGGTGGCCAAGGTGGTTCCAGCCCTTTCGCCCTTCCGGGGAAACGCGCAGGCCGTTCGGCCGTGAGTTCTCATTAAAAGGATTACCGATGTAAACACCGTAAATCAGAGCCCTGACCTTACTCGGAACGCGGCGATGAACCGAAGTAAATACTACAATAACCCTTTCGTTTTTGTTTCTCTTTCGTTTTACGTACTACCGCATTCACTCTGCGGTTCCAATATTTTCCTTGTCTCATTGTATTTGCTTTGACTTTATTGTTGGTACTGTGCGCCTCCTCTACCTGCTTCGCTGTGCTTCGTGCGGTTCTAGTATGCGACGAGCTACAATTTGCATGTGTGCGACTCTATAAATGATAGAGACAGCTAGGGAGATGCAAGGGGATTCTAATATTGCAATCAGTTCGAGTGAAGCCTATATTGTGAATCATGGAGAATGATTATTTTGTATCATCATTGATCGTCGACTACGGTAAAGTGAGTTATTAGTAGAGCAGATACAATAATTAATAAATCTCGTGTGCCCCAACTTATTTTCTCTCTTTTCTTTTAAGAGATGGAAACGGAATTCTCTATGTCCAATGGGGTAAAGCGAATGCATTCTTAGTTTGCGATAGAATGATACGAAACGCAAAATGCTTTGGTAAATTATATAAAAGGTTCGGATAACTTTTACAAAATATAGTCGTCGAGGGTGTGATTTCGAAGTTGCACGTGTATATAAAGGATTAACAGAGAAAAAGTTACTATAATTCGCTTTCAAATGTTCATAATGCTTCTCATTGATGTTCAAGCAACTAAATATATCTTGCTATTGTATAAATATGTACGATTCCAGTATCAAATCAGTTAAGCTACAAAATTAAGTGCGTACAAAGTAATTCTAGCAACCGTGTCAAGCTATGTTTCAACTAATGATAAGTTTCAGAATTTTTCATGAATGTTCGAGGTCTGTTATTCTTTGCCAAGTGCAACTATGAATCGAAGACGAGCGAGGTATACGTACAGTTAGTCACACGGTTAGTCATAAGATTATCCAGTGTAAGTAGCTTAACACAATTGACTTAACTTCGTTCAATCATTGTTCGTAGTCTACGATGTAACGCACGTAAGTCGAAAAACGAGCGTTTCATCGTCGTATTAAAATTTTCTGTTATGTATTTGCCAAAAATAGATTTGGTTCCGAGTACAAATAAAACGACACACCTTTTCTTGCATTTCCCTGCAAGTGTGACCTTGAATGACCTTGAGTCGTAGGTCATTGAACTCGTCTTAGAACGCGCTATTTGATGGTGGATAAAAAAACGTATCATTCCATTTAAAAAAAGAAAGTTCACCTTCACCTAACCTTGGAGTGCCCACCGGGAAGAATAAAAGTCCCACCGCGTGATGTCCCACTCGATACTGAACGACTTTCATCTGAAACATTTTTGCGTATAATCAATATTTTTCGAGATATTCGTCTGTAACGCTTCATAATATTCACCCTGTATATTCATATTTTACTGAATACTAGTGATGGTTATTAGTAGTGGTCTAGTACTTGTCAGTTAACGTCGATACGACCTCATACTCACATACGAGTACGTAAACAGCTATCAGACAGTATTAATGCCTAAATAAGTTACGCAGAATCGAAAATGAGGTTCACCGATTTTCTTTATGTTATACTTGACGGGGATAGTTTAGCTGCGAAGCGACTGAAAATGATCGATCGTTTATAGTTAAGTACATAGCTGAGTTTCGTATCGATGGTTTCACAATTCTATATACAACGCTACCAGGGATCAGTTTAGAATCACTAGACGTAGCAATCTCCAAAGCAGAGAAAAATATTTTATTCACTGTTCGTGCCTGCAACATTAATTCCAAAATATTTAACCAATAGCACACAGTAGAGGGTATAGAATCATGGCATACCCATTTTATCTTTCAGCTTAGACCGTCTCAGAATGGCTACAGATTAAACAATCGGAGGAATAATAACTTTGGTGAATTTCATAAATAAACTGGTTTTACTTTTTCCGAACGAAGGCGAGCCCTTGATGAAAAGTCTGTTTCAACCGGACATATCTAACAGACCGCCCATTATCGCAAAAATGAAAT
This sequence comes from Nomada lathburiana, assembly GCA_963667235.1. Taxonomy (NCBI): domain Eukaryota; kingdom Metazoa; phylum Arthropoda; class Insecta; order Hymenoptera; family Apidae; genus Nomada; species Nomada lathburiana. The sequence goes on from OY763905.1 coordinate 2,510,302, forward strand.
CATCTTCAACCGCGACCGCACTCCCCATTCTTGTTCTCCTTCGGAAGCAATCCTTCCACCTCTAGCTATTCATTCACGGAAACGCCGAAAATTCGACACACGAACGGCATTAGGGGTGGTCCTCGATCGATGCCTCCATTCTAAACACCGCAGAAGGAACCGTTATCGGGGAGTCAACATTCGGCAGGAGCAGTAAATCTTGCTGCGGTTAGGAACGTCACACTTGTTTGCGGGAACGATGAAAAGTTTGTATCAGTGTCGCAGTAGGGAAATAGACATTTCTCATAATCCGTCTAATTGGCAAGCTTCCGTGTCTTTCAGCCGTGTCTTGTCGCTGGTGCGCGTTCGCATAAATGCGGCTATCCCTTCCACCCTCTTGCTTCTCTTGCTTCTCGTCGAGGCCCGCTCGTCGGCCGATTGTTCGCGAACCCGTGAATAATCGTGCAGTTGTAAATTACGAGTTTGCGGAAAGGATAGCCCCTCGAGAATCGCAGGAACCTCCGTTAAAGTCGTCGTTCTATGTGCTCGTACCGATGACCGACGATAATCCCGTTCCCCTTGTTCTAAATATCAATGGGCCATGCGTCGCGATTAGCCGACTAATCCTCACTGTTCGAAACTTGCTCCGGGGTGGTCCGTTTTTGTCCGAATCGCGGGGCCGGAGCGTGAGTTACAGGTAGACGGAAACCTTGATCCACTTTAAATTAGACCGAAGCACAATATATATATATATGGATTTTCTACAGATATTATTTTCGTTTAGGAAGATTGGTTACTTATGCTTATCCCAGTCCCCTGCATTTCTTGCTGCGATGATACTGATTTTGGATTAGCAACTAGCGAGACGGGTTTGGAATGGAACGTTTAATATTTCTTCGATTAATTGCACTGAGTGTCGCAAAGAGTGAAGTATGATTTTTATTTGGTAATCTACTTTTTGCGTATTTCGTAATACATTGGTTGTTTTGTATCAATTGTATGTTCTTCAGTTTTAGATTTAACCCTTTCGCTGCGGTACCATGAAGAACGTGAATCTCCTTCGTGTACAAAACAGTATCTACAAAATATTGTACTTATGTATATGCGTTTTTTCTACTTCTACGTGGACAGGTTAAATTGATAACAAATCAATGCAGGAAATTTGCTTTAAACTTTAAGGTGTATACCCCATAGTAAGCAAGAATTCGAAATTGCTAGTATGTATGTACAAAGCTCGAAATATGAGGCTACTGAATACTGCAATTATATCTTCGAACAACATAATAGTTGCTTCTCTGTTTGAGCAACTTGATTTATTACGCGCGTCTAATGTAGAAGCACAGTCATCAAAATTTTCATAGTTCTAATAAAGGTTTTACCTGCTTCTCATTGTTAATGACCGACAATGGGTTTTTAATTGTTACTGGAATGGTCGCATGTATTATTCGTTTTTCAATAGCTACAGACACACTTGCACAATACATTTTGTTTGTATAAAATACATGAAGCACTACTTCAAGTGGAACTATGGAAATGTCGCATTTATATATTTAACTTGCAGGTGTTGCAATGTCTTTATTATCAACCTGATATTACTTAACAAGCAAAAGCTCTTCGTTTTTATACAGATCATTCGATATTGCGAAGAAATATTAGGTAGCACTATGGAAATTACGCTGATTGTAGCGCACAATATCTTTTTCTATGTGTCACGAGCGACGTTTTACAAAGAAAAAAATTGATTTACTCTTACCGCAATAATTGCAACCAATGCTAGTTGGCAAATTTTTGGAAGCTCTACCTCTCGATTCCTATTTTAATTCGTTTGATACGCTCTTCCTGCATTGCTACATACCGCAAGTTTTATTTAACCGTAACAGAACTCAAAAGATCTAATTTTTCTGGCATCGCCATAAACGAAATGGGTAAACAGCGCTGTATCTGTTATTCAGCGTTAAGCTAGTTTGAAACATTACGATACTGCAAGCCGCAGCTTGCTTCCCGGCAAGCCTAATTTATTTACAAGTGCCTGGCGTTAGGACAGACACGTTTAAACTTTTGTGAGCCGTAATGAGTACGGCACGTAATGAAGCGTCCCCTTCACTCTTCACTCTACTTCCGATATGTCCTAGATCAGCGGTACGTACGAGCATTGTCAAGCATCCCAATTTCCAACCGCGCCGCATTGTACCCGAAACCGTGGCATCTCGTAGCTGAAAAAAATAAAGAAGAAATTGAACGCGTTCCTGTCCGTGATGCCTGGCGCTTCAATAATGGGAACATATTCGTCGTGAAGTGGAAGGAACGTGGAAGTATAATATCTAACGCACATACCGTGCACGCGTGAGCGAGCGCATGAAAAATTTCAGCGGCGTAGAAATTTTACGTCCGCCTCGAAATCAGCCGGTCTCTTCGATCCGTGTGGCCCATCTTTGAACGAAAGGCATCCCCATTCACGAAACGTCGAGTTGTCATCCTCGAGCCACGTAAACGACGACGAATTCAATCGGAGGGGTGGATCCTTGGACTTGGAAATCAAACTGACATGATCCTGTCATGCTTCTTCCAGCCGTCGTTTTATTTGCACGGTAGGTGCTCATCTTTCGCTCTGCATTGTTGAGCTTCGTCATTATCGTATTAGGTATTCTGTATTATAACTGCGGTATACGAATGCTTTTAAGGATTGAGAATTGGTTAATGCGTACTGGAAATTTATACGGAACAGGTAGAAATGAGCAAGGTATGATGAATTAAACGTTTGTTGTCGAAGCAGTGTTATAATGGAAAACGAGTGTCCATCCATGAACGCCCTAAACTTCTTAAATCGAACGAAAGTTTCCGATGAATGATATTTGCAACTTTTTAATACCTAATAATTTATCAATACAGATGTACCTATTACGTATTATCTAATGTTGCAATCAGCATGATAAAAAATGGTAGAAAGTAAATATTACACAAAACTGATATTATTGATCTTTTAATAACTCAACACGGTTTCCGCTTTGAAACTTCGACTTACGATAAATTACGTTCCATGCCAAACTGTATATCTTATTCAGTTTGTACAGATTAGCTACTTTATATTGCTATCCAATTTTTCGTTATTAAATGATAATTTAAAGCATTGCCATACATGCCCGTCTATACATAAATTTGATTTTCGTTTCATAAATAATTGAGTTACATATATAAGTTTTGAAACAATCAATCTTCAATTAACAGAGCTAAAATTAGTGCCGACTCCAATAATTTCTCAAATACTTTCAGTGCACAAGTAATCCTTGGTACGTAAACGCAAAACAATTATCAACGGCGTACGATACTGTAAAAAGTCAAGCAATACAAGAACCATACGAATAAATATTGCGCATGAAAAATCGTTCTTTTTATTAAACAAACAGCGCGAGTATGATGTAAGCGTAGAAGCTGACAGGGTAATTAGCCCCGGTGAATAATTCTATTCGCCTCGCCTAATTCCATTAAGGTAATCTTGAGCAGCTAAGAGAGCGTGCGTCCCCAAGGAGCACGTCCCGCAATTGAAAAAGAGTGGCGGTCGTGATCGACTACCTGCGAACCCGTAAAGTCCCACGATCTCTGCACTCTAAAAGCCAGGACCCGTGATGAATCGCTCAGGTAACTGCATCCGAGGAACTCGAAAACGCAAGCGAACTACAAAGGTGTTAATACGTGGATAATTGATTAATTTGAATTCACCGGCACGGAGGAGAAGGTACGCGTGATTAAACGCGAACGTTTCAACGCCACCAAAGGCTTTTCGATTGAAGCTATGTTGTGCACGTTCTATTATGGATCGTGGAACGGTGCAATTTTTCCTGAGAAATCCAACGAGTATACGTACCTTTGCTGTCTGTGCAAGAAACGTGTTGGAATCGAGTGCCAAAAGGCAGGTTACGATTCCTCGATTTTGTTAAAATTTGCTCTGAGTGAACTTTGGACATGTGTTCATTTATAGTCAAACATTGACTTGGAAAATCTCGGACGCTTCACTCAATTTCTTTTTATGGCAGTGTGGCTACGAATATTTATGTCATTGGCTGTATATCACCTCTGGGAAGCAAGTTTGCTGTAAACGCCGAAACTACAATTTTAGAGTAGAGCCAAGAGACATATATATTTTTAGGGAAAAATGATTGTTCCTTATTGTTGGTGTCAAATAATGAAAGGTTTATTATTAGAGCAATACAATCATTATTATAAATTAAAGGAGTTTTGGAGCTTGTAGAAAAATTACTGAAATACATTATTCAAATTTTTCGCGTTGCATTAAACTGTACCAAACCCTACTATTATCTACGAACGGGAATAGAAATAATGATGGAAACTGATAGATTATGGCTAGTCACGCGCGAGCAAACTTACCGAATACATATTCGTATCGAATTTTCTCGAAAACGTGAATCTGCGAAAAACATTCATTTTTCTAATTTTCGTTTTACTTGTGCCACGACTTCGTAGACACCCTGTGTATTAAATAAATAGCTTCCGAAGCAAGACAATACATTCGTGGTTCCTTTTGTAGACTGACAATGAGTGTTGCATGCCTGTCCGAAAGGAGTAGGCAAAAAAATGGATAACGAAAATCGGTCTCTTTATTATTAGTACGCTCGTCGCAGGTGGGCCAAACAGTTTTTTCTTGAAAAAATCGCGAAGTGTCAAGAAAAGTGTAGAATTTCATTCGGCGTTTCGAACAATCGGTCCTCCTTCGTAAGGTTGATGCAGTTCAATGAGATTACATTGGTTAAACCTTTTCTAATCGGCCCTCCGCGAGCCTTTCACCTGGTTTTCGTCGGACAAAGGTAGGAAAAAAAATAATCCGTTACGAGAGGAAAATGGATCGAGGCAGCAAGGCGTAGGACTATTTCTTTGCGGTCACGTGACCTCCGAAGGGATGATCGAAATAACGCATATGTCTGTAACACTTGAGAAAATCGGATCTGTCCGATGAGTGGTTGTACACCTTTCACCCGCCGTCGGGTTAATATGTCAAATCCTCGTTCCGCCGTTGCTACATTGTTGGAAGGCGATGTTTAGAAAGTACAGGAGGCACAATATTATTGTGATTATTATGTAACACAACGCGAACGGTAACACAGCTAACGATATTCTGACAATTAGTTTCTTTTTCTATCTCCTTTTTTCTTTTCCCTTGCCGAGCCAACTGCTTTCACTTCAAACAAAACTTATAATTTATGTAGGTTTTTATGGGCGCCATTTGGAAGCCGTAGAAAGTATTCAATAAAACGTTACGCAATGCGTAACCGCTGGCTCTATAAGCTAATTCAGCGAAGGCAATATCTGTATGGATTTTCATGTATTCCAAACCGTGTAATAGCGTTGCTGACTGTTTCCGTGGAAGAAAGGTTGTGAAAGTATAGTTTTTATATTTTGCCACCTGTATATTTTAACGCATATTTCGTGTCCGTGCCGGTAACTTTCAATTCATTCAATTAATTATTGAAATTCATGGACGACGGCATTAAAAGCATTAGTCTCATTTGTAATACAAGCTTGATGTGACATCATTTTACACATTATACCGACACAAATTGCCAGAATTTAATAAAACCGTTTCGTTATAGGCGTTACTGATGTTTAATTAAAACCGAAGAAATGCGCAACGGCTACTAAATTTGTTCTGTCGTACGACTTGAACAAGTAATTGCAAGTCGATGTTTATGATCCTGTGAAAGAGAGGCGCATAAATGACAGAAGTGTAATTTATTGTAACAACCCGGCGCTCATCGAGTGTTTTCTAAATATTCATTTAAGTGACTGTCGCTTAATCGTGTAGAATATTGCTATAGAAAATTTCAAGTGCGCATTGAGAATTTTTATCCAACGACCTGGAACCACGGAGGTTAACGCTCTAGCAGTGCGAATAGAGTTATACGTGTATCCCCAGATTAGACATTACTGCTCCCCCTTTGCACACGAACACATTGCTGTTTATCGATGGTAAACCTTGTCTCCTCCCTGGGGCAAAATTCGAGTCGACTTTCTAGATTGACAGGGGACCGAGTGCAGACGATTGTGAAGAGGATATTCGATAAATAACAACGATTCAATTATTTCTGTAATTGTGCGTATAATTGTAGAATTGTCACTGTTTAAATATGAATGAGAGAATTTTACTAGACCTCAGTGCGCTTGTAAATGACTGCATTGGCCATTTTTGTTGCTTATTATAGATTAATTTCATTAAAGGTTTGTTGTATCTAACTTTTCAAATATCCATATTGTATTGCAAATATTGCGTTGATACGATTTGTACGTGTACATGGAATTTTCTTTATGCATTCAAGCTTTTGTTACAAATTTCAACAGACTGAACACCAGTCGATATTAACTCTTCTATGTGAAATTGGATCAATCTGATGCAGAACTGAAGCAGAAATAATATTATTTACTATCTGTACCATTCGATCTATTTTACAGCATTTTAAAATTTCAATATATTTTATTATGTTACTTTCGATTCCTGTAAATTCACGTAAATAAAAATTCCACGCACGGTTTCAAACCTTATTACAGAAAAATTAGGCCACTAACTTCTCCCATAAATCTTACACAATGCTACGTGCTCGTGTCAGGCCACTTACTGTTTAATCGATAGTTAATCGAATACTTGTTGTCCCGTGTCGCCGTACGTTCCGCGATACGGCACTGCAGATATTACATATTGAAAGTACGAGGAACCACCTGAACACTTCGTACACGTTTCAACCATGAAGACGAATGAAATTATAACCGTTTAACATTCTGAACATTTTATTTGAATCCTTGCAGCATGTCATTCGACGTTACCGTAATAACAGGTACCGCGTATGTTCATTACTTTCATGCTACCCGCAATACTTTAACAAATCATGCGTTACGTGCGTAGCGGAGGGCTCTTGTTAAAATGAATAAAATATTTCCCGGCTTCGCATTTCCTTTTAAACAGGTGCGCATCTGCCCCCGGACAGCAGAAAATGAATCATCAATTCGGAACGATGTAACACGGAGAGGTAAATTTTTAACGAGAGGCACACGCATGTGTATATACATTGTACGAGGTACGAAATCCTGTTATTTTCCAGCCTGTTTGAATTTCAGAACATCCTCAACCATTTTTCCCTCAATTACATTTCGATATGTTTCATTGCAGTGCGTCCCCGCATGACGGGGCGAGTCGGGCTCGGTATAGAAATTACGAGAATTTCAGGGACCGTGAAATTATTAATACGGGAGGTCACGAAGGAGCACAGGAGAATGCAAGAGAGTAGGAAGGAATAGGAGAAGCCAAGAGAGAATATTAGAAAATAGAAGAGAATACGACAGAGTGCAGAAGAAAACAAGAAAATAGAAAAGAATGCAAGGTAATACGAAAAAATATAGTTGAGGACGAGACGATAGGAGCGATAACGAGAAAATACGAAAGAATACAGGAGGCAGCAAGAAAGTACAGGAGAATTCGATGGAATACAGGAGAAAACAAGAAAGTAGGAAAGAACGCAGGAGAATACCAAAAGATAGTGAGCTTAACGAGAAAAATACGAAAGAGGACAAGGGAAAGTAAGCAAAATTGGAGGGAATAAGAGAGGCTGCGACACAATGAACGAAAGGAGAGAAAGAATTTTCAGAAGAAGGAGGAAGCAATAAAACGGCGACAGCTGTTCCAGCGGTGATATATCGAGTTGGTTCGGCGAATAGTGTGAACCAGTCGATGGTGCAGCTCCGTGGTATCATAACACCGAACGCCTATTTGTTAGACGATAAATATGTAACTGTAACACAATGTCCCTCACCCCCTGTTGAAACGTAGCCAGCCCATCCTGTCCTTGCGTTTTTCGATGGGGGGTTCCGTACGAAGTGTTAACCACCACTATGCGGATGACTAGAGGGGGGACACGGTGGGCAATATTAAATCATACACGCTCGCAGCCGCATTTTCGATAACTGCTATTCGCCACGTTGTGCACACTTCTCCGCGCCCGTATATACATGTGTAACGCGTGTTTCCCAGAAGGTCACGCAACGAGACCCACAGGGATAGGTAAGTGGGGACAGATGGTGTCCGCGAAGTCAAAAGTTCCCAAATAAGGGCTGGGCTACGACAACATTGGATAGATACGGGAACGTGGTTCGCGATTCTTTGGAGGCTGTCTGCATTGACGAGATGTTCCTCTGTATTAAATATATACAGTAATAGATACCTCGCGTAGTCCGGCTAATTGGCGGAACCGATCAGTCGAGGAACTAACTGCATACAAGAAACGACAATTGGTACCAAACTTTTCTTTTCCCTGTTTTTCAATAAATAAGACGAGGGTAATATTAATGTATGTGTTTTTTCTTTGTTTTCTTCGAGTAAACAAAAATTTTGTTTTAAATTTTCAAACCGGACTGTAGTGAAGCCGGACTATGCGAGGTATTGATGTACTTACAATTGAGCCGCACATTAGCCAAATCGGGTGGGGGAAAGTGATTCGATTGTAGGTACACTTTGATTATTAAAATTCCCTTTTAAATAGAAAATCGAGTAAACATTATAAAATGCAGTATTATTATTATTATTGCGGAAAAAGATTATCCCTTTCAAACGATTTATATAAGCGTATGGAGTTAATCGCATTGGCTTCTAAAATAAATGGTCTATTACTCTGTGGCTAAACAAATTTTTGTTATTTCGTGACATTGAACCAAATAATAAGGATATTTACTTTAAATATAAAAAGCTCATCGGGTGCATTCACGATAAAATTTAGACATTTAGAAAGTGGAGTTAACCATATATATATAAATTATAAAATATTGCTACGAATTTATTTCAATATGGTACCGTTTCATACTGAACATTTTCACAAATGTTCCAGATGTAAAAACGTCAAGCAACGCTGAGATAATTTAAGCCACTCGTGTGAATAAAACTCATTTGGTATATTATTTCTTGGTACTATTCTAGGTGCACACCCATCGTTTCATTGTAAACCACTCGAATGAAACAATGTTTCAAATAAGTTTCACGACAGATGGATAATATAAAATTACCCACGATGGTAACCTGTATTTTTAAGAGCTACAAAACGATCGAATTTTGATTATACTGCGAGCCAAACTCATCGTTAGTCCCACATGCGTGCCGGCTGGAAATATTGTTAGCAAACGTTACAAGCTGTATTCGATTTGTAGCCAGTGCGGCAAATAATTATTTAACATAGCATTGTGGCTTTTATGGCTTTTCGTTTTATTAATATAATCTAGAAACGTTGGTATTATAGTAAAGAACCATTATGGGATTGATAAGTGGGGAATTTGTTACGTTTCGCATTCTTCGATAAAAATGCTTGATGAAAAAAGTTTGATAAATTTATTATCATGCACAAGTAAGTGTAGAACGATGAAAAATATGTAGCATGTAACGGTAGAAGTGGTCGATAAACAAACAAACCTGAGGAAGTGAATTTAAGTGTGATGAACTTTCTTTACTGAGACATTTGCATGGAAAGGTCTAGTTAGAAACACCAATTGTCGTTATCGTTAACTTTTCATACGAATGATGTAAAGCACCAGCACTCCGGGAGACTTACATACGTGGTCGATATCGTGCCATCTTACTTTTACATTCTATTAGTACTATGAGTTTTACTGACAGTTTTGTGTTGTTGCTCTTGAAATTCGTTGAACAGCTTGCGAAGTCACTTTGTTCTAAGAATAAACCAACCAATAAACTTCGCGAGGAAAGTTAAAGTACCTACACGTCGAGTAATTGTTACTGAAAAATATATTATTGATGTTGATATTATTATATTTTTGAAGGGAATTTGTCAATTGACCGAAGAATATATGTCGAAGAATATATTATGTCATGAACATTCACTATGCTGATGCATGATATTTAATTAAAGTGTAATACATAGCGGATGCAATTAGCATGTATGATCATTGTTATTTACAAAATTGCAGCTCATAATCATAATTTTCAAGAATGATTAATATTTGCTTTGCTGTTCCATAAATAGCAATATTGGTGGGCAAATGAGGAAAAAGATAATAACTGTAGTTGAACCGTAAAACATAAAAAGTATAGATACTTATGTTAACGTTGAAAATAAAACTGGAATTCTATTATGTTTATTAACATTAAAAAAGTGTAATTATTATATTAGGAAGAAATAAGTCGAAACAATCTGTCTGTACTATACCTATACATCGTTTTGTTGTGCAAAGTTATAAATTGTTTCTATTATGACACTGTGCGACGGTTGTACTATATAATATTATTCACTGTACATACAGTTACAGCACCTCTTGAAAGTACATATTAGAACACTTTCTTAATTACAACTGCCTGAGAAATGCTGTGAAATCAATCATGAATTTCACAAAATATTACGTATTTAACTTTTATTAATTATCGCATTATAGTATTTATATAATATTCGATAAATAATCCACGAAATAACTTGCTCTGCTCTATTTAAAGGTAGAAAAAAGGATTAAGATTTAAATGGATTTCCCTATAACATTTACAGTAACAATAAATCAATTAATAAGAAGAATAATAATAACCATTAACAAAAAAAGATGTAACTACTCTTTCCAAGTGCACCAATGCATTTTGAAAGCGAAATCGTTTCAAAGTACATTGAAACTCGTAATTCCAAGCAAGATATTCTTTTACAATTTTTTGTACTATCTTTACATAAAACAGAGATATACATCGTGTACCTATGTACAACGTATAGTTCGGCCCAGTTACTAGAATCACTCTGTATTCTGTACACATTTGTAAGCTTCTCACTTCAAGTTCTAATCACTTCTTTGATAGACATTCAGTAATGTTATATGCATTGCAACCTGACATTTTCGCGTGACCTATCAGACTTCAAACGCTTCACTCTAGTAAAGTTTCGCTCTGTGAAGTGTATCATTATTCTGGAACTGTATTGAAACACTTATAACTACAAATTTTAACGACACCAATGAAATGCATAATACTTCAGTGACCAAATGAAACAGTTAAGCACTAGTGTCAATAGTGTTGAGAACCCTGAAATATTGACAATATATGTATATATATACGAGGCCTCCTTTATAGGATGCAAAAATAATATATAGACTATCTATTACTGTATATCGCTTTCATTTCGTAGTTAATACCATTTGAAACAAAAATACTGAGATCTGTCTTGTGGCATAAGTTTAATATTTCTTATTACAATTGCAATTCGGTTATACTATTTGTTCTACTACAGGATACTTCGAATCTCTTACTTGCAATGGTTAAACATAAGTTAAACATAATAAATAGAATAGTACCGTCTCTATGATTTTCATAAACGAAGATTTTCAGGATATAATACGAATGCTTGTTCCACTGCAAATATTACAAAAGGATACATTCGCTTAATAATTAAATGAATCAAGAACTCAGCGTATTTCTACTTGAAATATAGGATGTAAAGATCAAATGGGTCAAACAATTAGTACTTTTATGACAGGTCGAGCATAGTGGAAAATATTAGGAATAGAAATTATCTTCTAAAATATTTATAAGAATAATTTATCGTATCTAAACCTTGTTTAAACCTACTAAGATTTCAACGTTTCGCCAATACTGTAGTAGAAATATTAATTCAAAATTTGTCGACTTCGATACTATCGAAACTTTACTAGTTTCAAATAAAAGCGAAAGCAAGCTATCGCCAAAAATATCTTGCACTTCATTTTGTGTAATGCAGCTTAAATTAACATTTAGAGCAATAAATTTGTTTTGACTGTGTAGCGTGAGACAGTTGCCTTGTGTAACAGAAAATGCCCGTGAACTTTTTATTGGTGATGCATCGATCAGATAGGGCTCTATAGCACGACCATGCATAAAATTGTCAGGCCTTGCGTACAAAACTACCGCATTTACAGGTAATTATAGTACGGCAGCGTGGATTGGATGTAATCGAAGTAGAAGGAAGTGTATTATACAAGTGTAAGTACAGCGCAAAGAATGTTAATTAAAATTTTCCATTAGATTGACGGTACGAAATGACGTTGATTCCGATTCTACTACATTCGCAGGCATCAATAAAACGGAAAAGAAACTATCTATCAAACAGAAGCAAAGTTTTGTCATAGTAGGATGCTCGCCAGAGCAGAAAGAAAAAAAAAAGAACTGCACACTCGTTTTAATTTATTTATCATGTACAAATGTCAAGATCTTTGCGTATCATTTTTCTTTCCTATACCTCCCTACGATTGCACCTTGCTCCTATCACATATACAAAGTTGAAAAAGTTACAGTTACACGGCACACAAAGAACGGCACACAAAGAACACAACATGGGAGTGTGTGTGTATATCGGGTTCGCGAAAAGTTCTTGCGCTTTTTCTTTTAATCGCATGCTTAGTCGTTCTATATCTGCCTGCAATTGCTTCGAACAAATATTTATCGTAGAGCCGCAGAGTCGTTCTTTTTTAAGCTTCGAAATCGCCGGCATCGTTCAATCTAATTTAATATTTAACGCGATACAAAACGTCCTAAGTTTGGTTTCTACAGGTTCTAAACGGTGCCGAAACACTTGCAAACGATTCTCAGGTAAAAGGACCACTGCTTGTTCATGATGGCCTTCCCTGAGGGAAAATCGAGTCACACCCATAGAAAACGTGCACGAAATTGGGGATTGATCTGGGGATATCCGAGAGAATGACGAGAGAACTCATGCGATCAATTTATCACAGTCGATTAAAAAGCATAAGAATTTTCTGTTACACATGACAGTTTAAATACGCTGCTGGAAATATTTATCGCGACCCTCGCAGTGATATTTTCCGGTTTCCACCTAAATTTATAATGGGATACATGTAAAATAATTTATATAAAGGAAAGATTGTTAGTGAAAAAAGTGTAATTACTCAATGGAAAGTTGCCTCGAATATTGTGACAGTACAAAATTCGTATTTGGATGGCTGGTTATTTTTATCAAAAGAAGCCTGTGAATACCTACTAGCGAGTATACGGAATACCTGTGTGCATTGGGAAAATATTCTTGTTTTCCCATCAAAAGTGCAGTTTGCCAGAAATAACTTGAATACCAATCACTTAACGCGTTAAGCGGGTGATATAATAAATGTCTTTAACGTTGCACGTATTATACAAAAACAAGATTGTTCCCCTCTGAATTTCGTAGGATAGGTTAGTCTAACTGCTGTGATAACTAAGGCGTTCAGAAATTTTCGTAGCAATCATTTACCTATGATTCTTATCGAAAACGTTAAAAATGAAATACAAAAATAAATCGTTGGCGTATTCGCTCTATTACCCCTTATACGCAAGCCAATCACAACAAAGAAAAAATAATTCATCCTAAAACTGTCGCGTATAAAGCTGACCAAAATGCATGTCTATTAAACCAAATTTTCAAACATTCCGTACAGGGTTTGATGACTCTTCATGAACTCTTCACAGTACCCAATGTACATTGAATTAAACCCATGCGTTATTAATGTCAATAAAACTTCCTCAGAAAAATCGTCTGTCGTTGCTCCTTGACTATTATACAATGCCATTTATTTCTACCGGTAAACGTGCCGTTCATAAATATTGCATAGATCGCAGTACTAGAATCGTATTTACAAAGTACATACCCCATGTATGAACGTTTCGTTGTTCGCGATCGATGAAAGAAGAGGAAGGCCACGAGGCCTGCAATACATCAACGATTCCGTTTCCGGTCTATCATTAGATCGGAATCGGTAAGAACGCATCCACCGCGGTTTCGTGCAACGTAAGGGCGGTGATTGCCAGTGCTCTGGCTGTGGGAGCACCTCCACCTGCTCCCGCCGCAGAATCGCCCAACTAATGACGACTCATCTTTCGATGCACCGTTATCACATCATTAAAGGGCTCGCATGAAAGCGGGTAATATCTGATACGATGTAAGGTCAAGCAACTACTGTCGAGTCTAACTTTTTTTCACGAGTACTTAGCATTTGAACTGCGTGTGACACCCACTTGTTCTTTTTGCTAACAGACACCGCGGCGCGACGCACCGTTCGAACGGGAAGCTCCTGGAATGATTTCCTTTTATGTAGACGGGAATACACAGTCGCGGTACATTAACAGCTTTGCCGGAAAACCAAAAGTCGTTCGTCTTTTCGAAAATGAAGTACTGTTTGCAAATCGAGAGAGTTCAAATGCTGCGCGTTGGGATGTATTTGAGAAAACTGTTTAGAGAGTGTTTTTATCGCAAAAGGTACGCGGAATCGATTTTTATATGCAAAGTTACTCTATCTTCGATATTTTTATATAAAAACAACAAGATTTCAAATGTATGCAATAATATAGTAAATAATATAACTGTACGTTCAAAGTATATGTATAATGGGCTGGTCTAAATCATTTGCTTCGGTACAGTTTTCTGATGGTTTTTCAATACTTATGCGGATATTGGGTCTACCTATCTGACCCATAATTGGGACGAGTATACTCTTTTCTCAATGCGCCATTCGAACTATCTATTAAATGAAAGGGAACGAATGAATTATCTTTGAATTGTATTCCAGACAATGTGCTAAAATGTTAAAATACTCAATAAAAACTTTAAAATGAATTCTATCTTTACTTCATCTTCGTTTTCTGTTAATATTTGCTAGCGCATCAATCTAGGCAAATTCTGAGCAAATAGTGGTACATTTACAAATTCCGTACAAGGGTTAAAATATCAGACGGAATTCCATTAAATATTTAAACACAGAACCCCGAATTCTTGCAATACCTACAAAATATTATAAATCATCCTTCTTCACTCTTAGTAGTTATAAACTAATCATAAACAAACAGCAGAAGACCATTGGAAACCACATAAATTTACCCTACATAATTTCACGTACATAAAATTGCTAGTAGGAGGTAGGGAGCAGAAGAAAAGAAGCATCGCGAAAGCGTAAAAGCGCGTGTATACATATATTCACGAACCAGACCGAATTGCAGGAAATACGTACAGAGTGACACGACACGACGAAAATTAATACACGTGTACAGCTGGTTTATAAATCAACCCTTTACACTTGTAAGGCAACTTTCACTCGCCACTTGATTTAATACAAAAACTCGAATAAGAACTGGGTGGTGATATTATTAACTTTTCCGTCTACAAATATTTTCGCCCTTTATATTTAAGATAAAAATAGAGTAATTTTAGTTCATGTGCAACAGTTCATAGTGCATCATGATCTTTAATGTTAAAGGAGGGGGTGATAATTTCGCCTCCCCCAGATCTGTTTTCCTTCCCAAAGTCCGATTCATAACATAAACTGCTAAAAATTGTTCCTTTACTGTTGTACGCGGCAACGGGTGGATGCAAAGGAAAAACAGTTTAATTGAATTGAACATTTTAAGGGCGCCCCTTCATTTCAAATCCAGTCCACGTCGTTACCACTTCCCTGTACCAGAAAAAGGACCTTTCACGTCAAAGGGTTAAAAGTCGAACACAAATGGTCCCGCAAAGAGGAACCAAAGCTCTCCAAAGTTTCCCTCGAAACTGGCGCTGCGTTACCCCAAAAAACGGTCGGGCATTTTATGGAGCACCCTATATAAGGGCAGCAGGCGTACTCCTTGGTCTACAGGCTCCACCGAATAGAGACATCAATTACGAATTAACGGCGAGAAAGGGCGGATGGCGCGCATTCTTTTCGATCGCTTCATAAATCCAAGTTCAGGATTCGGCACGGTTCACGACCGCGGTCGGCATTTCGGAGTTAATAACATCTCTATCACCGAGAACCAGTAGAACTCGCCGTCTGCCGCGAGGATCCTCGCAAAGCGGTACCTTTGCATCATTTAATATTTAAAAACAAGCCATAAATATGTCGCCTCCGCGTGCTGGGCGTTTAAAACGCGACCGCTGGATTATGGGCGAGAACACGGTGTCGTCGGCACCGATTCGAAAGCAAGACGAATGCTATGTTGAAACGGGCGAGGTGTTAATGACACTGGTCTGTCGTCGCTGTGCTGTAGAACACGAACACAGCTTTTGCCACCCTATCGCGAAGTAACGTGGCCCTCGTTGGAATGTCCATATTCGGAGCTTGACGACCCAATCATTTTGTCGGACTGATTATTTGGGTTAACTTATCGCGCTGAAGATCGAAGCGTCGGGTTTTCAAGCTTTTTTCTTTTACTAGATGGGCATCGTTTTATTATTGTCGCAACTTTGTTTGTAATTAATTATGCGACTTCTTATCGGGTATCGTTTTATTATTTTTACAGAGAGTGATTCCTTCATTAATTAGGAACGTAATGCATCTTCTGGTATACCTTTTCGTTACTTTTACAGGGTGTATTCTTTTTTAATTATTGATACGGATTTTTGTTGGGTATCATTTTCTTATTTTTACAAATAAGTAATGGCATAAATTAATGGTACAAGATTGCTCCTTGGGCATCGTTTTTGTTTACTATTACGCAGAGTAATTTCTGTTTTAATTAACGGTTTGATCTCTCGCTGGGTACCATTTGATTAATTTCGCAGCGAGTAACATTCGCATAACTTTATAGACAATGACAATTATCTTTATAGACAATTAATTTAGGATCTTCAGAGTCGTGGCAAACATAAATTAGACAAAGAGAAATAGGTAAAATAAAATTTCATCGACTATTAGATACTGCATAGACATCCTACAATATATATATATATATATATATTACTTTATTATACCGTGTACTAAGCTGTTTTTCAAAACGTGAATCAAATTTCTGCAACCTAACGAGACAGTAAAATATCTACCCTATCCAATTCTATTTCAGCGTATAATAGTTGCTGTCACCTTCGAGCCACTTGGTTCATAAAAATAAAACATAGTAAACCTCGATTAACAATTGGCAAACAGTAACAAAATAAAAGATAAGAATAATAATTGAATGGAAATCCAATGATGCAAACATATTACACTGTATCACAGAAATTATTCAAAACAGAGCAAGAAGAAACAAACTGTAATCGCAAAACATTTGACTAAGCGTTCATTTGCATTAAACACGGCGAAACAACCGTAATAAAAGAACGCCGGGGCCCTGTTTCCTATGCAAATCTCGCCGTTACGACTCTCGAGCACCAAATGAAGACATCAATTTGTTGTTCTCCATAGTAAACGGAGGGTCGAGAAAGTGGGGATATATTCCACGCACCCCGTTGCAAATGGTGGAATTATTTAGTGTTAGAAAACCGTGCATGGACTGTACCCACCGTGAAACCGCCCCGCCTAAACACTGCGTTAACCGATGATTTACGAGGCGCTAGGCTCTGGCCCCATTCTGACAACCCTTGCCGAAACCTACAACCCGCCGACAACCCTCTTCTGCTCTGCTCCAGATCTAGTTATGCGCCTATTGTCGCCCATCCCTTATGTCACTCTGTACATGACCTTCTATACCGTTTAAAGATTCCCTCGAAAATTTATCTCGCCCCCTTTCAGAGCTTTTCCCCGTCCATAATTTTAAAGGGGCATTTATTTTATTTATTATTTTGTATTTCATTCCTCCTATTTCGTATTGCGATAAATGCTTGCTGGTGAAACTTCCGTATTCCTTGGTTACTGTACGTTTAATTAGTTCGGCCATTCTATAGAATTGGAACAATAATAATCTTGGTCTTTGTTCGATGCATACAGCGGTGAATACGTTTATTGCGTTGGTTACGAATGCATGCGGAGCGCGGAATTTTTGGAAGAATATGATTACCAGGTGATTGATATTCAAGTTACTTCTGGCGAAAAGTGGATGCACTGGACAACTGGGCAACAATATTCTCCCAATGCAAATATTGAACCAGGTAGTAATGACAATCGTAGATGTCTGAGTGATCTAATAAATATTTTCGTACGAATGGTTAAAAGGGGCTCAATCTACGGGCCGTGCGATAAATATTTGTTTGAAACAACCGCAGGCAGATACGTATAGTTGAAGGAACCGATCAAAAAAAAAAAGGTCCTCCTCTCAAAACTTCCTCCACGGATACTTTAATCGATGCACGTTTGTTTGAGCAAAAAATATCGGTGAAAACTTCGACCTATTGTGCCTGTTGAATCGAACGCGGTATGCGTCGCGAGTGCCTGTGCAGGTACGAATGCGAACTCACGTGGCCCCATGAAAGATCCTTATACGTAGACGCGTGAGCAAAAATACATCATTATGACTTATGAGAGGTATTATCGCCCGTAGGAGACGTCTTACGAAGCACGAAAAACGAAAGGAAAGGGAAAGGGGCAAGATGAGCAGCGTAGAATTGCACACCAGACTTAAGTATGGGGTCGTACGAAACTATGGACCCCATAATATACAGGGTGTTTCGTTTGTGACGCACATCGAGCTATCTTCGTTGCTTTCACGGATACGAACAAATGGTCGTGGACAAAGTTGTTCGACTAGGGCAGAAAAATATTTCAATTGGCGAGCTTTTTCTCTCGCGGTCGTTTTTGCTGAGGTTTGAAGGTCCTCGATGATTTTTCGATGACAATGATATATTTTTCATTGCGATATTATTATGGCTGATAAGGTATAGATTTCAGGTATGCATAGTATACTGAATTTTAATTAACCTTGGACGAAGATATCACGATAGTTTGAAGGCCACTGGACAGTTGAAATTGAACGAAACAATTTTTATTTCTTCCTGAAACGTTTATTTTAATTCGACAAGAAATACTCGACATGATTTCCATTAACTGCGTTGCATCTTCGGACAGGATAGGTTTTTGAATTTCAACTTTCAGCCTGAACAAGTTATGGCGTTGCGGCTGCCAACCTTTCCACCATTCAAGTTGAAGTCAAAGTCATTCGAAGGTCAACGTATCGTACATTTCTGAAATACATTTTGTACCCGCTATAACGATATGATATTAAAGTCGCATCATTATTATCGAAATATCATCGACGACCTTGAAATCTTGTCGAAAAACGATCCCGGGAGAAGAAATTCATCGATTCCTATAAACGTCGATCTGAGTCGAAAAACTTTCTTCTCGAACGTTTTTTTCGTATCTGCCAAAGTAACGAAGATATCACGATGCGCACCATAAACGAAACACCCTGTACAACGTCCACCACGCAGCATCGAGATGTTGCCCAATGACAATGTATTATTACCCACCGCCCCTTCCTTTTATTGTCATACAGGGTCGTTTCCCTTTCCCGATCCTTTCCTCTTCCTCTCCTTTCCAATTCGCTCGTCCCAGTTTTTTTCCTCTTCATTTTGCTACCACGATTTGATTTACGCGCGTACTCGGTCCCGTTTAATTCTCGCCACTGCAAACGTATTGTTTGCCAAGAGCTAAGTGTCGCCTTGTTGCGATTGTTCACGGTGTTGAAGTCGTCGCACGGGATCCTTGAATCTTATTCGGCTGACACGAGGATTAACGAGGAGCGAACGCTGTAACCACGCTTTCACATCGATCTTGCGCAACATTGATGTACGCCAGTGTGTAAAGCTGCTTTCGAGGAACGCCGTTCGCATCTTTGATACAAAAGATGTTTATTAGCTGCATCGCATTTGGAAATGTAGCGAGAGTTCATTGGTTTCTGTTTTCAGATAATAGAGCCTTGCATGGGACTACGCGAAAGAATAGAAATATAAGTGGAGGAGGAATAGAAGGGAATACGGAATGTACTATTTTTGTTTATTCGCCGACGGATATAATTGATTAAAAATTGTCCATCGTCAAGTAAACATTTTTTTAGTACAATTACTTGCGGTGCAAATTCTCAGTCGTTCATTGGATATCTTATATACATATATCCATTATTTGCTACGGGGAACTTGTAATTATGGCGAGGTTCGTTTATACGACACCATTTGGAGTAAACAATGGATTACTTAAGAAATTTTAATTTTCACGGATTAATAGAAATAATAGGAGATACCTGCCGAATAGGCGTTGCGAGAATAAAGTCAGGGACTTGAAGTTTTTACCAAATTCTTTATCCCTACAAAATTTTCATTCGACTGTATACAAATTAGCTTTCAATCATCGAAACACTAGCAGCCGTTTTGTGTTTCGATGTCCCATCTGAATTCGTGCAGAGCAGAGGAAGATATGTTTTACACAGATGTTTGTAATGAAAGATCGTGGGGACTGTATTGGCGCGGCGCAAACTTATGTAATAATAGAGCAGATAGAAATCTGGATACAGCAGGAGGAGGAAAAGAAAACGGAACGGGGAGGGGTGAAGAATAAAAGTGCACGATGAAAAGAGCAACAGTGAATCATAGGAAACCAGGGTCCGATGCTCCTGTCGGTTAGCGTTACTATTATGTCGCCATTATATTATGCCTCGCATTATACCTGCAATTTTCAATTCTTATCGAAAGGTCCGATCGCCTTAACTTGGAATTCGAGTTCTGTGAGAGACACAGACTCGTTTGGCTATTAAATAATGATTATTCATTTACCGTGTGTAGTGCAAGTAGCATGACATTTATTTCCAAGTATATTTATGCTTAGGTGTGAAACGGAGTAAAACGGAGAACAGGTTTTAATAATAATCTTTATCGTGTTGTGCGTTAAATAATTATGCCCAATTAGTATAAAAACTGTGACAGGGTATTTCTAAACATTGAAACTGTGATTAATTAAAGTACTGGGAATAGAAGGAATATTTTACGTAGTATGTGTGACAGAGGTATTTTAGAGAGTACAATTTTTAATAATTATTTCATACATTTCATATTTTCAATACTCGTGTAAAAGGAAACGCATTTTTATTTACAAATAAGTCCTCGTTTAAACTCAAACGCAATGGGTTCTTCTAAACTTCTAAGACACATTACTGTCTTACACTACTGCTCTGTTAATGAATAAATAAATCATTTAGCAGTTAAATAATTATAAAGCAATCGTCTAATCGCTTGTATCGGGTAAAGAAATTCTCTCTGCTCTTAACCCCACGTATCTATTTATTACATACTTAACCAATTGTTCCACCTAAAAAATACCCACGACGGACACAAATAATAGAAGTTTGCAGTGCAACCTATTTGCGCAAGAACGTAACAAATACGTTTTACATTACGATGATTGATATAAATATAAAGGTCTCGACTAGATGTACGATTGCGGCGGAGATATTAATTAATGTGAAATGAAACGTTCCTTGCTCAATCTTCGCCAGGTGATTCCACGTAATCCTCCTAACATGATACAAGATACAAGGCATAAACGTTCTGAAATCCCCTCTGCCCGGCCATTCAAAGCGGAGAAAGATAAGACATCGATAAAGCACACACATCGTTTTCGATTACATTCACTCTGCATGCAAACGCATCCCATTATTGAGTGCTTGAACGAGCGACACATGCCTTTTCTTCTTCGCATGTGCGCATCCTTCTCTCTTAAATTTTGTGCTCTATCTCTTTGTACGTGGAATAAAGGAACGAGATTATTTTGGCCCGTCTCTCTGTATCTGCGTTTTTGTAACGCCGCATTTCACGGAACGCCTTTTGTGAAGCAAATATGACAATTTTCGTCACGATTTTTTGTCGACGTCGAGGGTAATAAATATTAATATTGATCGCTGCGTCGAAATGGACTGTCTATGTCTTTGTAAGTAATATGCAGAGATTCTAATGAAAAGTATGTCTAAATTAATGAAGTTATAACGGAGAAGTTGACCGTTTCGAGTGTTTTAAAGATTAGTGACCTACGAGCCATGATGAAACGATTCAAACAAATCAAAAACAGTTGTCGCAATTTCTTTACTCATTTTTCTATTGTTTCTGAAACGCGCAGCATCTTGGATCAATGGAAACATTGGTATTTGTTTGCAGAAAAGTTATTAGGCCATTTTAGTATTGCGCTAATGTTTCTGTAATATTTGTGTGACAAAACGTGTTACATTCATATGAATAAGTGATAGCACGTATTACTCGTGCCGGTCAAAGCGAATCTAGTGAAATTAAAATGAAATTTGTTTAAATAATGTCGCCATAGACGATCTAGAACTTCCAGTACAGGTAATAATTTAACTGACTGCCTGAAAAGAAATCACTTTATTGCAGACAAAAATAATTTTCCAAACGGAGCCGTCGCGACAGGGTCGCATCAGCGCGAGCGTTCTCGGCATCGAACTATTCCATCAAAAATGCAATAACTTTTGCAGCTGCAGTTGGCTGCAGCCAAATTTTATAGAGCATAAAGCATACATCCCATTCTTAATGTGTATATAAAAATTAGCGCGAAGACGGGCGGAGATCAAAAGTATTTCATAAAGAAAGACTTTTGCACTCCTAAATTGGCGTTTTTCCCCACTGTGCGTCGGTACGTTGTGCTTGAGTCTATATGACCCGAGCCTAGTTTCGGATTAGTATAACTTCTTTATTTAGAACTTCTATATGTAAAAAAAATCCCACAGGAACTTGTTCTCGTCCAATTGTATTTAAAACATTTAAAACATTTAAATAACCCAATTGTACTAATGCAAAATTGGGATCGAGTCCAATTGGGATAGGCCCAAATACAGAGTAAGGATTAACAAAAAATCTTGTTCAATTGGTGAAAGGTCCGAAGAACCGAGAGAATCAATATTCGAAATAAACAGTTTCAGAAAGAAGACAATAAAATCGGTAATTCGGATTTTCGACCAAATACAGATTATGACAGGCTGCTTGTTCACTGTTTCCTGCGACATTATCCCACCGATCGTCACCCTTTCGAGCCTCCGCCCGAAAATGCCGCATGCTCGAAAGGCAGGCAACCACGGGTAGAAACAAACGTTAAACGTGGTCAAGGAGGTGGAAATAATCGAGGCAGCCTCGCGTGTTCTGAACTGTCTCGTAAAGTACTGTGCGACAATGCGAGCAACGTGCCGTATAATGCATCGTTTCTACTTCCACGGCGTCATAAAGTGTATCTTAATCTACAGGTAGGTACATAGCTCCTCTGGAAGTTCCCTCTGTAGCCCGGAAACAGCCGCGAGTGTGTTTTGTATTTTCCTGTACGACATAAACAAACTATTAAAAATAGGATAGTTCACGAGGTAGCGGCTGAAATCGTTGCCTACCTTTTCCCCTTTCGTCTTCGATTTATTTGTTCGCGTGCAATTGTAATACCTTCGACCGATGGCTTTGGATTCAACGCAGATGTTGGCAGACACCTATGGCTTGTTCTAACGAATCATATCGCATATGTTTTTATTTGCGTACTTTAAAGTGGAGAATACTATCAATTTACGTGGAAGTGAATAATTGCAGTCGAAGACAATTATTCGAAGACTTGGAAAAGCGTGTTTGCTCAAGCTTCTATTTTTTTTTTTGAACTTCGGTCTTGAATTTGCAGAAGAGATTTTTATTGTATTTGCAAGAAATTTGTCGCGTCATATTAGATTTGTTGGTAATAAAAGTTTTGAAATAGAGCCTTAGGACTGTATGTCATTTAGGTGCCAAGCAAATAGCAGGAAAGCAATGTCATTTGGTACCCACTTTTTTGCTTTATACTTATTAATTAGTTATTGGTGTTTCATAATGTAAATACGAATTAAAATAGTCTATTCTCACTGTATTATTCATTATTTTGGAGCAGATCCATTCTCTCGAACTTCTTCCGGCACTACGTTTTTTATCATAACTTTTTATTATAATGTTGCCGGGCAGTTCTCTGAGAAAGTCTCTAATAAATCTACAGGGTCTTCCAATAAGAGCGATGGATCTTTCAATTGTCGCAGCCGCAATATTCGTTATTCAATTGCTAGTGTCGCGTGTTATTTGTACTCACTCAGTAATGCTCGGCAAGTCATCATGGATAGATACTGAGTTGTTCAACGCGTTGAAGTTATTAAAATTTATTATCAAAGTTCTCGTTCAATCGAGATTCAACGACTTAATTATATCGAGAAATGCGGCTGCCAATTGACCTCCAAGATCTTGCGACTTGTCGCCATTACACTTTTTCTTGTGGGGTCATGTTAAGTCTCTTGTTTATTCCAATGAACCACAAACTGTTAATGATCTCAAAGCAAACATTGTTCGTGTTATCGGTGAGATACGACCTGATTTATGTGGCAGAGTTATCGAAAATTGGGTTTGCCGTATTCACTTCACCGAACGCAATCGTGTTGGTCATTTATATGATATTGTATTTCATGTATAATGCCATCGAATGTCCTTTAAAATAAAGCAGCGAGTACTAGATTATCTTCCGTATTTTTCGTTTTATTTCAATTCAAAGTTCTATCGCTCTTACTGAAAGACCCTTTATCTTATTTGAAGCTCAAAGAACTCTGTACATTTCTTTTCCTTTAACATTTCGTTTATGCAAGCTTCAAATAGTGGCTATATTAACCCTAACTTTGTCTCCCCTTCCAGGTGTTTTTAAGAAACAATAGAACTAAAATCGCAGTTATTATAGAAAAAGGATATTCTGTTTGAAATAAAAAAGAATTCTTTGAATCTTTGATCTTGATCTATTTCGAGTACAACCAGACTGTCGACATTTCGACTAAATAACAAAGCTGACGAGAGACCCCATTATTTCAAAATAATTATTTTCAAGAAATGAATTTAGCTAATGTTCACTTCTTCTTCCCCAAATTCATCAACAATAATATCCACAAAAATCTATTTCCGACGGAAACTATATCTACGTTATAGAAGAATTTCAATTTCATGAATGGATTTAGCACAGTTAGATATTGATATCACACCCGTCCTTTTATGCAGACTGGTGCAAACAAATCAGCAGGTACTGTTACAATCAGCATTAAATAAGCGTTCGTCAAATGATACGCTTCTAATATTCTGTAGCGTAAGATATTCTGTTGCTCTAGTATCTGGAAGTAAGATATTCATAATATAGGTAATCAGGTACAAAGTCATCTGTTTCTGCGTTTTCCTTTTCATTGAAGTCACTTTCCGATACGATTTTCTAAACATTTACTTTATTTACTAAGTTATTGTAATATGAAATGGCCGAGTTTTCAAGAGTACAGAAGACCGAGAGATTTTAATGACTATATGCGCAAGCAAATGGGACTTATTTTATATTTAAACTGTAAATGAAACTTGAAATTTTAAAGCTTAAAGTTAGACGAACGCAGCATGTTTTATGGCTTACCTATTACTTTATCTTGAAGCGGCAAAATTGTGCCCCGAAGTAAATCTGGAATAAATGTCGAATTTAAACCTGGAAATAACGCAGCGGACGGTACTCATAGTGTCCCTAAGCTTTGGAAACAAAATGCAGAAAATGAAAATATAGTGTCTTCCACCACTAATTTGGAAATCTTGAATCGGAAAATATGAACTTGGAAAATTAGTAGATAACGAAAACTGGATAAGAAGTGCTTCGAAGATTTCCCCGCATCTAAAAACACAGATTTTTTTTTAAACTAAAGGTATAAGTTTAAAAAGGTATATGTTTTCCCATGGTTAAACTGCATTGAATGCCATGGATCGTTGTTTAATTAACAAATAATATTTTCTACAAAGCTACAGACGTTTACGGCTTCTCAAATAATCCAGTCATTTGATATGCAACTATCTAATACTTACAAATCAATCAAAAAGTTTACTTCGTCTTTCATAAAGATTGTTGCAAATTCAGCGCAAAGCATCGTGATTAATCAAATATGTTAAAAACTAAGAGTAGATACGTTTAAAGCGCATTGAAAATACATAGCGTAGGATTAAGAAAAATACACTTATCCATTGTACCACATTAACTAAACTCGCTCCAGCTAACAATATCAAAAGATGTATACGTGAGCGCGTAGTTTCGTAACTAATTAACAAATAATAGCACAGCATTAAAACTGTAACGCAATTAGAAATACCACTTCCGTGTAAGTAGAAATCGTCGGACAAACTCATCAATCATTTCGAAACAACCGGATTACAATTAAAGTAACGTTATATGGTGCTTCTATCGCATCTGTTGATTGAGCATTCTCGTTGGGCATTCGAACGATAGAGGAGACAAAGAAAGCGTACTTCCTCTGTTTGTTTTAGCAGACGAAGGCACGTCGCTTGAGAATGTAGGGTGGAAGGGTGTTACCCTTTCCTCGCACGGGACGGACAGAAAGACAGCCTAGAATTAACTCGTCCCGTTTTCCCCGTCATGATTGCGATTCGATTCAGCGAAGCCGCCATTTTCTGCTCAGAAATTGAATAAAGGTGTCCAGGAAACGCGGCCGTGCTACTCGCTCCCTTGCTGACGCGTATTTTAACAAGTAAACCACTTTGAAACAGTCCGGTCTCATTATCCTGACACGCGTATCCGTTCTCCGTTTCGCTTTTTGCCTCCACGCGGTTATTTTCCCGACGCTCGAACGCCTTTTGCCCGTTCGGAATTGTAGGCACATCACTTTCAGCTACGACACGCAAACGGTAAAGATTAAGCGAGATTTTGTTTAACGCTCCGCCAGGGTGTAGTATAATAGACTCGGGGAAGAGAATAAAATTCGTGTAAGCATAAATATAAACAGCTTTCGATAAATCCGTGCCACATGATTCGATGCACGTTCGGCTAAGTAAAGTAAACCTTTCGACGAGACATGCAGTGCCTATGGGTGATGCCTGGTACCTAGCGCAAGTAAGAAACACGTGTTTCGAAACGAGCAGCGTGGAAAGGTGTTGCGAATGCCTGGGAAAGCATGCTTAACTGTTCATTTCGATTGGATGGGGATAAATGTATAACTTTGTTTCTCATATTCTGCGATCCGGGCCTATCAGGTTCAATTATTGTTGTCTAGTGGCTCATTTCTAATACAGTCGAACCTCGATAACTCGAACCTCATGGGAGGAGAAAAAACTTCGAGTTGCAGAGGTTTCGTGTTATCGAGTGTTCGAGTAAGAGAGGTTTAGCACACGAAAATTCGACTTATGGAGGCTTTGCATGACGATTAACTTTCCGACTTGCGAGGACGGAAATGAAGGCAAACTAAACTTTTTCGCGCGAATTACATTTTTATTGTGTACGTATATAAATGTAATCAGTAGACGAAAGTTAGGTCACTATACATACATTATTATTATTCGAAAGGTCAGTAATTTTTCTATGAGTTAATGTATTAAGACATTGTTCATCTATGAAAATTGACGAAAAACGATTAGCTTCCATGGATATGCACGTGGTCATTTTATGTTTTGAGACAATCATAACGGTTGAGGGGGCAGGAAACAATTGAATGATTTCTGACAGAAAGTTATAAACTTCGAATTGCAGAGGCAGCAGCGATAGAAGTTCGAATTATAGAGGTAAACTGCGAGTAGTAGAGGTTTGACTATTCTAAATTCGAGTTACAGTTACACAAAATGATGCATCTGGAC
The DNA here is from genome assembly GCA_963667235.1 of Nomada lathburiana. Taxonomy (NCBI): domain Eukaryota; kingdom Metazoa; phylum Arthropoda; class Insecta; order Hymenoptera; family Apidae; genus Nomada; species Nomada lathburiana. Next base: position 2,537,595 of record OY763905.1, read on the forward strand.
GTGTGGCAAATGATTCGAGTTGAAGTGAGTTTTATTTCGTGTTATAGAGATTTTGAGTTAGACAGGTTCGAGTTGCCGAGGTTCTACTGCAGTATAAACAGTGGGGACGTAATAATAAGAGTAGCAATGATTGTGTCAATTAATAGCAATTCTGACAATATTAATTAGCGTCAAAATTTATTTTAATGCTATAGAAATCTCTGCATTTTTAATGAGATTCAGTGCTTAAGATATAAATCATTTGTAACATATAATAGAAAGCATATTAATTCGTCTAATATAAAATATATTGGAGTTTGCTTTGCATAGGTACAAATTACATAATTCTATTAATATCTGTCAATTTGCATAGTAGGTATTTGTCGAGAAACGATTTTTATTAATAACAGGAATGAATATTGGCAAAACTGGCAAACCAAATAAGAACCATTACCATTGAAAGTAGAAAACACGTCAAACGTTCATTTCTATTCTATTCACAATGATATTCAATTGTTTGCAGTAAATCAGAAAATTGGAATTCTCGTTATGTAGCACAATTCTCAGCTACATGAACACCAATACTGTGACTCCAAAATTTATACTTTTCACAAGGCTAGACATAAATAATTAATCAGACAATTCATGACACTGGATTCGTTTAGCACTTTTCATAATGTAACTTTCTTGAATAGACAATTCTATGGTTATTTATTGAAATATTTTGTGATTTTTTGTTAATTTACATATATCTTCCCATATAAAAGAATATGTTTGTAATACTTCCAGGTGACTATTTTAGCTGATCATTTCTACTTCTTCTCGTGCTTTCATTCTTTCCACGTCTTTTGAATTATTTTCAATTACAGATTTAATGAACCTTCGAGAATTTTCTTTGCCATTTGGGTTGCCGAAAATTCGAAACGACACTCGACGTTGCACTCTCCACTTCCTGCGAATTTTTTGGAATACAATTACAGCGTTTCCATACAAAATGTACCTACATTCATCCCAGGACACGCAAAACACATAAGAGGCACGAACGAAACAGTACAAAAATTTCGGTTATTCGAACAATTATGGCCGGTACCAGTGTTGGGCATAATTTTATTCGGATAACGAATGAGGAATCAAGTTTTGTTCGCTAATACTGAATAAATATCGAATAAACTGAAATAAAAATTATTCGAATAAGTATTTATCCGCGTAAGAATTTATTTACTATATTATGTCGTGTAGATATATGGATGAAGAGACACGTTTAATGTACCGAATGTAAATGTACTTTTGCACATTTTATTATTCAATTCTTTTCATATTTGCCTTTGCAATTACCTTATTTTCACGCGCTACATCTGATAGCTTATTACTCTTTGGTTTTATCATTGACGCATAACCGAGTAATCTTTCCACAGGTGCAGAGGATGTCATCGGTGTGTTACACCGAAAAAATCAACGTCTGCATTAACAGTAACTCGATTGCTTCTGTCGGAATAAAGTGTTCGAATAAATAATGATAAATTATTCGAACAAATACAAAGAATAACTTACTACGAGCGACGAATAATTATTATCCGGACGAAATAATCGCCAAAAATGAATTTATTCGAGCAACCGTCTTAGAGAAATATTTATTCGAAACCGTTCGAATAATGCCCGTATCCAACCGTGTCCATCGGCGAGAAGAATATTCAAGCTCGTGATCGTTCCCAGCCAGTACCAAAAAAAAAAAAATCTCTATTCCAAATATCCTAAAGCTTCTCATAGAAACCAACCACCCGAGGCGACAACTGACGGACCGATGAAAGGGATGATTCCATCGAGAAACTATTTTATCGTAAGTTGTCAGATTTGACTGGTGTCCGCTATTAATTTCTACGTTTGTTACGCGAGCGGGTGGTCGAATTGGTGTCCACCATTTTGTCAGCGGTGCGCCTCATATTAATGTCCCCTTGACACGGAAATGCAACGGCCGGGGGTTCCCCCGACCCGAAGAAGGCGAGCTCAATTTTTTAGTCGAAAGGACACGACTGGTGCGCCTTTATGTGTGCGCGGACATGTCTTTTAGGGTGCTAATGGCGATCGATTATCCTGTGTAACGGCGGCACCGTCTTCCTGCTTTATGCTTGCGCCTCCTTTATACCCGCCCTCGCGTTCTTCAAACGTCGTTTTTTGTTTGTATATACCGCAATCGCTCGAACCTATTTGTTGCGGACACCTATTAGGCCCCCGACTGAAGGTGCTCATATTTCAACCGATCCGCTACGAAACGGACCGGTACGACGAGTTCCACGCAGAGTCTACTCTACATCAAGGAGAGGAAAAGTGTGGATTAGGGAATAAAATAAGAAGGGGATTGGGGAGCGAACGTCTGTACAAGACCTTCGACTTGAATTAAATGAGCGATTTTTTCTTTCAACTGAAACACGATTTTTAATGTTAATCTAGATGTTTCAGAACGATTCAAAAGCTGTGCTTCGATTTTTCTTGCGAAATTAATAATAATAAATTAAAACGAATACAAAATTAAGTGAGCCATTTTTTTTTTAGGTGTAACGCAATTTTTAAATTAATCTGTGTGCTTTAGAACGCGTGATGCGTTGTTCTTCGATTTTACTTGTGTATTACAATTTCTACGGCGGAAGTACTACTTTTACTATTGTATCCTTATTACTGAAACTACGTACCACCTTTCGATATTGTTAGCTGGAATGGATTGTGTCAATAAAGTATAGTCGAGAAGTATTTCGGTTAATCTTGTGCTACGTATTTTTAATGCGCACTAAGTTTTCTATCAATATTTTTACTGCTTTCATACTTCACGATGCTTTGTGGTTCTGCAACATATCTTGTACACTTATAAATGTTAATTTCGCGCGCAAGAATTTTGTACCAGATGTTGTTTGAATGAAACTCCTGTTAAGAAAAAGAATGACGTTCCCCAAAAATTTTAACCGCTACACTGTTTCCCCAATGCAAACTTTAGTTTCTGAACTTCTTTTAATATAAGCGGATGACAGTTACTCGGTTCAAAATAACTTTATAACAACGTTTCAGGATAATTCCACGGGAAATTAACAAGATTACATCTCTTCTTGTTTGTAGAAGATTTTATACTCCGCTTACAATTATCCCTGTTTTTCGAGGTCACTTAATCTTCTTACATTTCTACTTGCTATTTCAACCTGCATCAAAATAATCTCGCACTCTATTTTATTTTACTCGACGAAGTACCAAACGGAAACAGAGCTTCTTCAGCGAGGAAGCGTGACAGGTAATTCGTGCGAAACAACTTTATAGTAACGGTCCAGGATAATACCACGGAAAATTAACAAGATTACATCTCTATTTGTTTGTAAACGATTATATACTTTGCCTACAATTATTATTATCTCTAGTTTTCGTGGTCGCTTGATCCACTTGCTATTTCAACCTGCGTAAAAATAATCCCGTAACACTGTTTTATTTTCCTTAACCAAGTAGCAAAGTCAAACCGAGCGGTCTACATAAAATGATGCTAGAAATACAGAGAAGGACAATTTGGCAATCGGTTTAAATAAAAATAATACGAATTACGCCGTTACCCTTCCATCGAAATCGAACGCAGCCTAAGCTGTCCACCTTAATACAGGCGTATGGCGAATCAATGAAACGGATTGGAGAGGATTGTGCGGAACAAAATATTTATTTCCGGTCGCGGTGTGAAGAATTCGGGAAACGTACCGCTGTAGGTACTCCTTGATACCTGACGTCCCTAAGAGGATTACGTATTACTCGCGAATTCGAGGCGAAGGCTAAATGGTTCGTCTCCTCGAGCCTAAAACTTAAGGAGATTAAAAGTTAACCTAACCCTGTCCCGTTCGCCATCGCCGAAGGAGAGACTCAAAGTAGATTAGCGGTAAGTTCGGTATAACATTACCCTGGCTCTCGCTGATCCTGTTACATCCTGCCTGGAATTAAAAATATTGTCATCCCGCAGGATTATACCCACGGATAATATCTCGAGCCTTGTCAAACATAAATGAAAGTTTCGTCGAATCTTGGCCGCAGCTTGACGCTCGTAACGGTAGTCGCGACGTACCACGATCAACGTTTCTTTGGAGAAATATGTAGATTAACGTTTATATCAGATTCTTCCTTTTCGATCGAAAGCGACAGCACGGAAATGGTGGACACTGGAAATGTTAATCGTCTTTCTCTTCGAATAAAACACCGCTGTTATAGGCACGTCTGGAGACCAATTTTCAAGGTGTGCAAGAAGTTGTGTGATTAACAAGTTTTCTAGCTCGAAGGGGAAGAACGTTCATCGCAGAACACGCTTTGTTATTTGCACTTTTGCACAGTATGCTTTAGATTCTCACTTGTGCAGGTGCATTTAAAATGGAGTGGATAGGAATAATAAGCGTGTGTTTGTGTGACATCGACCATCAGAAGAGAATTGGTGCATCGGATATGCAGCCGTATGCGGTGCTGACAGCGAACGCGTTAATACGTCAATGACTTGCGATGATTTTTGATAGACCAGTGCACACGGATAAATTGAGATACAGGTGTCAAATATAAAGAAATATGGAGGGTTTTTAGATGGTCAGGGGTTCAGAGGGTTTAAAAAAGGTTTTTAGAAATTACTTGGAAAAAAATGACAATGTTAGCGCCGTTATCTATTGCTTGCGTATGGAAACAGTGACTTCATTGATTTATCAACTGAAAGTTTTAACAATAAAGAGGTTTTCGAACTGACTGGCTTCTGAGCCCTCCATATATTGCAATAATAATAATGCAGTTTAATTAAACCCAAACTACGGTGTCAAATACATGCTTTCGTACGTTCACGAAAATTGGGCATGTCTGCTTCCAAGTAATGGCGGACTCGGCATTGCACCTGTATTATTTGATTTGCTTTAATATACCTATGCTGTAACAGCGAATACACGATGATTAATGACGTAGTTATTCGTGGCTAACGAAACTGCACTTTCTGGCAAACTGAATGAAACTGTTAATTTTTACCAAACTCCCCTTAGATTATTATGGTAACGCATCGAAATTTATCATAACCCAGTGACGCACCCTGTATAAGATATCAATATTAAAATAGGTGCAACTATTTAACGGAATAGGTATCGTTATTAAATAACTAAAGCATTTTAAGTGTAAATACTTGTGCACTTAGTAACTGAAAGCATCCGAAACTTATTATAAATGAAGCAAGGAACAATTAGATCTTACCTTCGATACATGTCATTCGTGTTTATCGCAGAAAGAAAATTGCATTTTCATTCTCACGTTGTAATTCAGACAGAATAATATATATTTTCCAATTACTTACATTCCCAACCGTTCCAATTCATAAACGAACAGTCACGCGTAAGCTCACTAAATTTGACAAAAAAGAGTAGCGTGAGGAGTAGCACCGCGTTATCTAATGCTTCTATTCAAACATTCTTGACAAATTAATTTGATGCCAGACTCATTTCGAGGAAAGAATTCGATCGTTTTAACAGATAATGTATAGTTGTTCCTCTTTGGTAACGCCAGTACTTTCTAGCCGCTCGATATCAGACATTGTAGGTAATTGTTTTGTCTGAAAGGTACCGTTCATTAATGGCACCACAACCACCTGTCAAAATTTCAATAGTACCTGCTACCTAACTGTAACTTAATCACACCTTGCTCCAATCCGTTCGGATTCATTCCCCGTTCTTTCACACTTCACCTCCTGATGATTCTCAATATTTTCACCTGCGGCAGGGCAACGTCATTCACTTCTCAAATGTAACAAAACATACGCCAATGTGTGTACAGGTTCGACGTTCCAGACAGGTGCATAGAAAGTCATGGACCAACACACAAATTATTAATTTAATAATACGCCGCAGGAACGACGCGTCATCTCGTGATTCAAAATTTAATTTTTATAAATTTTATACGATACGTTCTTTTTATATTGTACGAATTAAATGGGAGAAATGGATCTCAGGTCTATGGACACAACTTGTTGACTGAAAATGAAAGAAGAGTCGCCTTTCCTCGCGTTATACAATTTCTCCACACTATATAAATAAAACGGAAGAGAGGATTTCAGGTTCGACGAGAATTAAAATAGCCCGATTACGAAAAATTAAAGAACAGTCGTCTATTTTTGCATTTCATAAAACTCGCCAACTCAATAATGTACTATAGCAACGACAAATCGTCGCATTATTGGAAAATAATGTTAAGGAATTCAATATGTACAGGGTGACTGGGGTTTCTCCGAGCAAACGTTGCCAGCGTATTCTGTGCACGAAAATAGGAAAAAAAGAGTGTTCTATGAAAGTCGACCAGCAAGGCTTTATTACAACGTCGTAACACAAATGGTAAAACCGCTTAATTTTCCTGCTTAAAGTGACGTCCGCCTACGCGGATGCAAGTCTGACACCGCTGTAGCACGCTTTCTGTGGCGCGGCAAATTTCTCGACGGTGTCTATTAGTCTCCGCCGCTGCATCCTTAATTAGTTGCACCGGTGTATCACGTGTAGCTATTTCGATTGTGTAAACTAGGGATGGGTTCGTCGAAACCTCGAAAACCCTCGGAACTCGAGACAACATCTCGTCCGATTATCTGTACGAAAAATTTGCACTCCTTTCGTGTTTCGAAATTTTCGATAACCAAACAAGAAGAGGTATAAAATTGACGAATGAAGAATTGTTCGAAGCGTGCATATGGGAATGTTCGATTCGCGTGTATGCCAAGTGTTCGATGCGAGATTTCGGGATCGCGAATCCTCGGCGATCGGTTTTTGGTTTTTGGAATATAAATAGATCGGCGATCGATCGTGTAAGATTTATTGCTGACTTCAAACATGTTGATTCGCTTCTGGTAACAAGATATTCCTCTTACAAAATAAAATCAGCCCTTCAAGCCTCGGGAATTTCGAGTTTCGCAAGTTTCGAGAGTTCCGAAACCTCACAAAGTTTCGTTCTCGAGATTCGAGAATTTGAAAATTAGTTTCGAACCCGTCCCTAGTATAAACCATTTCTGTCAATGTTCCCCGAAAATAAAAATCTCGAGGCGCGGTGTCAGGTGATCTAAGGTGGGCAAGCAACTGTTGTCCCCCGCCCGTAGGCGATCTTTCAATTTACGTTACAACTTTGCAACAAAGACTTGCTGCTCAGCTTTCGCATAACATTTTCGCCGTATTTTCGTGCACAGAACGCTCCGACAACGTTTGCCCGGAAAAATCTCAGACACCCTGTATAGTTTCTCCACATTCCACGAATAAGACACAGGAAACGAATTTCAGATTCGAGGAAACTGGCTCAGTAACCGAGAGTTGAAGGAAGGGCGTCTTTCCCCGCACTTCAGCGACGGAACCCTTTGAATGCTCATTGTTAGTCGGACTCCTTGCTCTGTATCACACAGTGATCCAGACGCTGATCCATCAAGTGCGCTGGATCTTCGAACGAAGTGGACGCGGGGGCGTAAGATGGGCGTACGAATACTTAGAAAATATAATGGGTTATCCCACGAGACATCGTACGCGGACAAGATTGGTTACACCTCCGATTCGCGGGTGTCCATTCACTTCCGGAACCCGCCTACGGTGCCAGTGCCAAAACAACCCTGACACTATTGTCCTTCGACGTCGCGTCACAGTGATTGATGAATCTGCTGCGCGTCTGTGACATCCTTGGACGAATTGCGGATCTTTCCGGAAAAAAAAAAAGGGAACCGAAGTCTTGTAAACATTAAAATAGTACTGATTCCATACAAATTTCCTTCCCTTCACGGTTACTGTAATCCTCGAAGCTACCTACAGCAACAAATTTTACCCCTCCTCGTGGAGTCCGGGGACACCTTGCTTGTCGATCACGTTAGAGCAATGTGACAAATTTTCGTGTTTCCTTGGTAATATAATTAAAAAATATGTTTATTAAGTTCTGATATTAATTTTTTGTTACGAATTCTGGTCTGAGGATCGTGGATCAGTTGTGTGAAAGTACGTAATACGGAAAAGATGACTCATTTAATTCGTGGCTCGTCATAATCGACTGGGAAGAAAGGAAGGATAGTAACGTGTTATTATGTTATAATGACGGCATCGAGAATTGGGTAACAAATTGCTATATAACGACAGGTGAAAGTTCAGTTTATATTTTAATTCTAAACAAACCTTGTCATGTAATTACAGCTATCTCGTCTGATTATCTATAGGAAAAATGAAATTCAAATGATCGTAAGTAAACAGTAATCGAGTGGAAATCAAGTAGTAATATAGATATATATTAATCAGAATGCTTGTTCTCCTTATTTAGAAGAACAATTATTCCTCAGAAACAGTTTATTATGCAGTATGCTCGCACAGTTTTCAAACGGTCGAAAAAAGTATGAATTCCTCGTGCAAATATAGGCCGCAGGCATAAAGTCGTTTTCGAAAAAATCAAAGAAGATATCTGTATTTCGCGACGAGGACAACATTTTCTACAGCTTCTAGTTTATAAAACAAATTACTGAGACACAGTAGTTTGAACAGTATCAAATCCTGACATTTGCAAAAGTGAACAGAAATAGTTTTCGACGAATCCAACAGATTACACATACATAACGAAAGTTTAATTTCGATCTTCCCAAAAACTCCTAAGAAAAATCAGCTCACACTTCACGAGGAAACACCTGCCTCCCAATCGACCCACACTTTCGAAAGCTCCGCATATAAAACGTATAAACCATCTACCCCCATTCTCCTTGCGATATTTACAAAATCCATGATTCGCTGTATTCGCAGGAATAATGTTTCTGCCGGCGAAGTAGCTTGTAGTTGTCGGCGAGGAAATTGTGTCACCAAAGGGGCAGAATGAAGAGGTGCCAGTGAGTTCAGTCGGCCAGCCCTCGAGAGAATTCGTTGGTATCGGATTCACAGCGAAACTTCCCTCGGGATGGCAGAGTTCTCTCGAAGGACGGGCTGTCCAGGACACGGAATAGGAGTCCAGCCTCCTGGGCCGTGCCCTCCTCAGTTTGCCCTTGTGGCGGATTGTAGCGCGAAAACGGCGCGAACAATTCGAAAAGGCAGAGGCCGAGGCAATGATCGAGGATGATGTATTGATTTTTCGTTCGTGCCACGCGCTCGCTTCGAGCAATGCGGAGGCACGGTTCTGAACACCTTGAAAATGTTCAGGGGACCGTTCGAAACTTATTCGTGCGCCTCGTACTTCTCCTCCTCCTTCGTTTTGCCGATATTCGAAATCCATAATCTGAATCTGACAAAGAATCCCAAGGGGTGCATCGATCGACGGGTCGACCGCGACTTTGGACGTGTCTAGTTGGCACGCTGTATTTTCGCAAAGGATCTGCGGTAGATCTGTCCGTATCCGGGAATTTCGTTGAACGTTCGTGGCAAATGTATTTTAATTGGATTTAATACGGGCTATTTATTTTGGGGGGGTTGTTTTCGATCAATAACGTTCGATGGATATCGATAACCATAGTTCGGGGGTGTATGTGATTTTTTAAATCATTGATGCAAAAACTTGTGTCTTGTTCGTATAGGTAAAGTGCGGGGAGGTTGAGAAATATAGAAATACATTGATAACAATTATGTGGAATAGGATTCTTTTTACTAGAAGAATAGGTTTTGTGAGTGAAGTGCATTTTAAGATTTGCAAAATATGTGTGCACTTTTCTTTTTTATTTATTTATTTAATCGGCTTATGGAAGTCATTGGCGACTACATTTGTTGTACATTACATGGTGTACAGTACATAGGTCTTTACAGAATAAATGTACATACATGATTTGTTTACAGTTAGACTGAATTATTACAAAACGATGAGCGTTTCACCTTCGGACGTAGGTAGTTTACAATTTTTTCAATAGATCAGTTTGTTCCAACAAATTAATTATATTTTTTTCGTATTTATTGTCGTTTAGGCCGATTTTAATATCTGTGGGTAGTTTTAGTGGTTCTCGTAACAACCTTGTGGAGGGGCATTTCTGCATTACGTGTTTCATTGATAGTTGTTCATTGCAGCTATTGCACACTGATTAAACCATTTTTGATAATAAGTAGTCATGTGTCAATTTGATGTAGCATATTCTTAGTATGTGTATACTCGAATGTCTCTCGAATTTGACTTTGCATCAACCAACGATATAAATGTCATAGTAAGTGCTGGTTTATTAATTGGGAAGAAGTTCTCGATTTACAATTTAGAGGAAACTCTTTGGAATAATAGTCCAATTTACTCAAAAATTAAGCCACTTACTTAGTACGAAATAAAAAAAGTATACGAAATTTCCCCACATCACTTCCACGTCCATTATATGCATAATAGTTGTATTACATTATATAATAATATACAATAGCTTGTCACCCGTTGTCGCTCGAACCTGGAATATTCGTGAAGACATTATATTAATTTTGAAGGTAAAAATATAAATTAAGCATTTATTATTGTAGGTCTTATACATTCGTCATATAAAAAATATCGACCATCTTGTAAACTTCTAACTAACAATAACTTGACTTCAAAATAATGAAATTATCTTCCCAGGAATTCGTTCTTTGATGCCATTCAAATTGCGTGCAAAATTTCTGTTTCATCATTAAAACTGAAAAAGATATTTGGATGACCTGTTTCCAGTGACACACTCTACATGCTTGTAAATTATATAACACTGTTCAGATTTTGGAGCTGCCAATGTGAGCTATCCAACGTGTACTGTACAAAAAGAAAACGAAAAAGAAATCTGCGATAAAAACTCTTTCATTATTCAATTTATTAATAAGCCCAGAAGTATAAGTTCATTGGAAATAGGCATTACGAATAGCAAGGGGGAAAAATCAATCTTTCAGCAGTCGCGACGCCACTATAAAAGGTACGTTCGGGGAAACGTAAAATCAGGTAGCTGAAAGGTGAAAGAAACCCTTCAAAAATTTGTTATCGAAAAACGGTTCGACCTTCGACATCAATGGGTTACAAAATTGACCTTAAATGCAGTTTGGGTTTACAGGGGTAAGCACGTAATGTTCTCCAGAAATCGGTGGGACAGCTGTATCGGGTAACCCGTGCACCTGAATAACGTTCTATAGAGTAGAAAATAAATTGGAGAAAAAAAAATTCAATTGCGAGACCAGTCAACCGTTTGATTACACGTAATGATCGACATTTGATTCCGGAATAACCGCGGATAGCGTTACATGGGCCGGGTAGACGTAGAGCCCTTCGGCTTTTGTACATATTGATTTATGAAACTTTCCAACCGTAATAATTTCTGCGATATTTTTTTTCCCACTGAAATGACGAAAGTTGCAACAACGGCCGCGTTAGAAATAAAATAATTCGACGGAAAAACGACAGGGATTAATTGTTTTTTTTAATTACACCTGACAGAAAGTTCTATTGAAATACAATTGTATTGCGCGATACTTGACACACTTCATAATTAATTGAACGAACAATAAGAAAGGGATGTGATTACAGATTTTGGACATTTTAATAGAACAAAGAATAAACACTTAAGTGGGTGATACACGATTATCGTGACCTGTTATTAAAATAATTAAACTACTTTATAATTGCACGGTCCTTTTACTATCATTTAATCATAATGTCGAACAAAATTGATTTGTAATTTTAAAGTTAGCGACTTTCAAAAATATCATTTTACTATTTTATGTTGTAGTATAAATATGATTTGCGCACTTAACATATTGTTTCAAACACGAAGACTGGGAAACTGTATCTTCATAGTCAACTATCTATTCTTGATGCAAATAAAGAGTATATTTACGTACATTTAATTTCACATTTGAAAAGTTTTTGAACAGTTTATTGTAAGAGAAAAGCTTGTGACCCTAAATTTGCAATGAGTCATAGGATACAACAGACATATTATTTTCAACGGAATGATACACCTGCAAAATGCTTTGGCAGATAATTAAAGAAAATCAGTTAAAGTTTACCAAATATAAAAAATGTGATACCTACAACTACAATACTTTGGCAAATAATTAAGAAAAGTTAGTTGATATTGACAAAATACAGATGTCAAGTATGAGACTTCAAAGTTACAAGAGTGTACAGATGGTTAATTAAAACTTACAAAAATGCGTTTCAAAAGAAAAATAGTTCATCGAACAGATACAAAAGTCACGCATACGAGATCCAAAGCTTTTCCATTAAACTTTCCTCGGTCCTCTTCCTCCTTGTGCTGAAGGAACACATTTCAGCCCTCTATTCTAGAATACGCGTTACGAAACATAAGCAACGTGAACAGGCAGAACCGAAACGCGTACAGTGCGCACTGTCGTTAGAAAATGCGAAACAGGGGTAATGTTACCAAGTGGAACGCCGGTGAAGGGATCCGAGAAGTCGTTCGGGGAAAGGAAAGCGGTCAAAATGAAAGAAGCTGGCTGACATTTTTTCAAGAATTCACAGTTACCCGGTAGCACCCTGAGACTTTCAAGAACAATGGCCACTCTGATGATGACAAACGTCTTGTAACACGATACACGACCATATGCCGTCAGAAACTACCCCCCGGCATTAATCGCGATACAGCGAAGCGTCTGTATACATGTACGTAGAACCGTGCAGCAACCTTGCGGCCAATAACGAAACGAAACAACATCATCGGGCAACAAAGGAGGCCGTGACCTGAAACCCTGCAGCTCGATACAAATGTGCAGATATGCCGGGTTATAGAGTTACACAACGGGACCGAAGCCCTCGAGGGATGGAAAGGGCATGGCTCCTTAGCAATCGAATTTTTATAATCTCACATACGCTTTGTTGCGGTGATAATTTGATATTCACCAGTGTTTCGATCAAATTCGGCCAATTTCGTAAAATTGTGCAGAGAAAATGATGTGAGCAATAATTTTTATTTGGATTGCATGCGTGCATTATGTTTAGAGGCGAAGAAAAATGTATGTTTTCAGATAATTTAGCTTAATTTTGGAATTAAAAAGGGTGGCTGTTTCGATTGCTTCCAATTATTTTGTAATCTTCCCTGTATAGCAGATCTTATTTGCTATATACATATATTTTTGGGTCACATTGAATGAAGTACAAAGATATTTATTTTCCCAATAAATAATATAGGGGTTTATAGTGAAGATATTAAACACTCTAACTCTAGCTTATTAAAGAATTTTAATGTGTCGTTAAACAAAAGCTAAAAAATTTCTAAAAGACCATTTAACGCTCCTTGGCCTGCAAAGAGATTAAAGGAAAGAAAAGTTAAAAAATTTAATCGTGCGATTACGCAAGACATTAAGGTTTTGAAGATTTTAGAAGATCTTTCATCGTGTCATCAAGATAGAACATTGCCGAGATTATTTGTAATGAATGGAAATAATTGGCCAGGACGAGATGATAAATTTGCAGCAGATTTTCAGCTACGAAAAGAAATATTTTAGAGAATTGAACAAAGCTAAGGAGGTTCTATTAATGTACTGTAGAAAATAAATACTTATCGAGAACCAAATAAAAAATCAAACTCAGCAGATATTATTTATAATTTATACACTGCATGAAGCTATAGTATTATAATATCTGCCTCCAAAATGATTGCCTACCTCAAATTTTCCTATGCACGGAAATCACTTTAGTGCAACAATGAAAGGCAGTGGCAGCTATAAGCAGCACTTGCTGATCAATTGTTTTTCATTTAACCCTTGCTGCATAGGATATTGATCTTCCCCCGTCGAAAAACAGCAGATAATTATTTCAGACACTTACTGTAAACCAGTAACGTTGATAAGCAACAATTAATAGAGTACTTCATTTGTTTTCTATAATATCTGCTACATCTCGAGTAATATCAACAGTTATCATTAAATTCTGAACTGCTAAAAGCCTTTTTATCCACTTTTATCTACCTTTTATGTCAATATTTTAATAATCTATTGATTACATTAGCAACAACTTCTCTTTCACAAACACGTACGTATCCTTATTAAAACGTCCCCCCGAAAAATGAACGAACAATTAGAACCGGTCGATCAAATATTCCGGCAACTGAAATTTTGCTGTCAACACTTTCGAAACGAGTATGGAACAACACAGCTGGATTTCGACAAATAATTATGTCCAAATATCTTTTGGTAGCCGCGAATGGCAGTGGGTTAGTCAAAGGAAGAGGATGCGGCTGTCCGACGAAAAGGCTCCTTCAAACGAACTTGTCAGCTACGTCGGAGGGCAGCTGTGACGGCGGCTCGATCACATTAAATGTATAATTATCGAGTCGTTAAGGAGTATATTCTGACAGCGGACAGGCAGGCTCGCTAATTAATAAATTGCTTTTTTGCTCGAACATGCCCGCTACATCTGTCAAAACGTGATCAATAAAAAATACTTTCTCGCCTCGGTCAATTTATCTCTCCTCTTCTGACACGGTTTGCTCGCCGCTAACGCCGCGTCGTTCCGTTCAATTCTCGGCGTTTCGTTATACTAATTAAACGACACCGTTTCCTATTTAATTGTCAGTCATTACGGTAGGAGCATCGTTCCGAATTCGTGGAAGTCTTCGCCCGATTGCTTGTAAAATACTGTAACGATGATTCGTCATGGTGGTAAACAAGGTGGAAATGTTCAAACATTTAACGGCCAGCCTTTTGTCAGGGAGGATTGTTTAAGTTTCACCGCTTGGAATATTTTGTTACATTTCTTGCCTGGCAGTAATTCGTATGCAAGTTGATATTGAAAAATGCGGTCTAACGTTTGAGACACCTACCATTTACATGTTTAAGAAAGAAATAATTCAATTTGTCGTAAGCCGCTTTATGATACAGTGCAAATATAATTGTGCTGTTTAATCGAAATCGAATTGCATTTCGCATTGCGTAAGTACCTACACGCTTGTCGCAGTGCTACAACAGTATTATAAATACTCTTTCCAGTCGAACTGACTACATTCCACCGCTTTAACATAAAATTCGTCGCATGGTGTTCCACGATACACACGAAGAACACTTTAACACTAGAACTGCCAAGCCAGTCAAAATGACTGGTCTTAGATTCCTCGCTTTAAAATGATTAACATATAGGTACTGTTGCAGCAATTTATGATGACTTTCAATAAGACAGAATGGCGATTATGTATCTTCATTTAATCTGCATTCAACCACTTTCGTGTTCACAATCTGTCTAACGTATACCGTCTAAATAGTACCAAAACCTATCGGTAGTTCTAGCGTTAATATACCAGAATCGGTCATCTCGATTAAAATCACCTTCGCGCCAATTACAAATCTCGACGATATAATTAAATCGACGACGCGCAATGTGCCTCGTATTTTCAACAGGAAGGAAAAAAACGAATCGAATCACTGCGTTACTATTGCCACGAACGAACACAGCTTTCGCAAACTGTTCGCAAAGCGTTTCATCCTCGCAGATGCTCCGTTTGCGGTTAGAGGGGCACTTGAACAAATAGACTCGCGGCACGTTCGCCGTCGTCATCTGCCGCACTCCCGTCCACGAAATACTCGGAAACGAATACAATCGTGGATACGTATTCAGGAAACATCGGAACGCCTGGAAAAGGCTTGGGCTTCGTTCACGGTTCGACGGCGTCGGCCTGGTACGAAATGGTGCGACAGATAAAAACGACGGAACACCGGGGAAGTTTTCGAAAGGTGACCCGTCCTGGGAACGAAGATATAACACGCCAACGCGTTACAGCAGCCTGCGAGACGCTTTTGAAGTCTTCTCCAAGACCGCTGAAGAGGCGGTAACGGCTGCATTTGTCACGATTAGCCCTTTTAGTCACGGTGACCCGCCATTATGCATGTCCTAAGACGCGCAGCAACGTTCCTATGCTTCTTTCGACCAGCACGCTGATCGCCGTTATTAAACGCGGCCCGTGGAACGTTTTCGACGTTACACGATTCCCCTGGGTTCACGCTATATATTTCAACGCGGTGGAATACATACATACTATCGCGCTAAGCGAAACGGCGTTCTATTGCCCGCGCTATGTGCTTACGCGCAAATTAATGCGATGTCCGTAGATTTTTCACACGATCGAGCGAACACGTTTCTATCGTATTTCATCGTGTCATAAATCAGCGTATTTCTAGAAACTTGATACAACTATACGCGTATGTAATTGCTTGTAGCTTTAATATTTACCGGTCGCGTCGTCCTCTGGCCAATAATTTTCGTCCATTTCGATTGTCGTCCTAAATTTGGTGCGGACAAGGATAGTGATTGAATGTTTCAGTTGGCAATGTGTATTACTAATATCAGCGACGTAGTATGACGCGTTTTGGCTGCTGGTCGAATCATTTTCGGAAGAAGCGTGCAGAGTTGGTTGGGAACTGTTAAACAAATATATTTCCTTTGATTTCAACACGAATAATATTGTTGCAGCAACGGCAGCACCAGAGATATTCAAGTAAGCTGTTTCTCGTTTGTATTGATTTCTGATTAAAAGGGCCTCACGGAGCACTATTATTGCATTAATGGCTGCACAAAATAATCAACACTATTCTTGTCTCACGAAAGCCGAAGCAATAAGATAACAAAAGTATAGGGAATATCGTGAATTGGCCACTCGAAGATTTTGCTCAGCGCAAGTTCCTCCGAGGAACAAAAGCGTTAAAATGCAATCGTTCGAAAAATTCGGCAGAAGCTTGTAAAAAGGTTTGACAAGCTGCAAATGTTATTTTAGGCTCGACTACAAAAGCCATTGTATCAAGTGGCCTCAATTCAGTCAAACACAAGGTTTCGTTATGGATTCAAAACAAACCCTTGTCTATCTGTGAAAGTAAAACTGATGGTTAATCCTTGTGTAACTTAAACGTTTGCTAACGAAAACGACACGTGTGCCTTCTGTAACGACGCCTCTGCATGTATGCACACAAGAGTAACGTTTAAAATGCTCGACACATTTAATTAACGCGATACTTGTCTCTTAACATGAAATTGCACATTTGCACGGAAACAGTAATTGTCAAGAAACGTGAGATGAAAATTTCCAATCTTCGATTGCATCGCAATTGAAGAATAATAATTCTATCGGCAACGAAGGACTGAAACATTATCCATTTGGAAACTAATTAAATCACCACAGAATAGTACGATCCAAAATGAATTGAACGAAACAGGAAGAATCAAAACGAGCAACGTATGATTCAAATTAAAAATCTCTTCATTCTCGAATATAGAACGAAATCCCAGGTATCCAAACAAATCACCGGCAACTCAACATTTAACGCGTTCACAAAAGCTTCACGTTCATTAGCCAATGATTTTTCAAATTCTCGTCCTACACGCTGCTGTCAAAACCGGTTCCCTCAGAAAAACTACCGATATTGATTTGTTTTGTGTTCCTTGTTCATAAAACCAACCGAGAAACACGACACCTCGATACATCCACCTAAACGAGACTCGCGCATTGTGATGGCTTATTCGCTCGCAGATTCTCAAAAGGCCAAGTCGCCCATTGTAACATTTTCGGGCATGGAAAAATCGATCGCACAAGGGGGGGGGGGGGAGAGGAGAAAAGAAGGAAGAAGGAACGTTGGGTCTTCATTATGAAATTACGCAACTGTAAATTGAGCAAATACAACGGTTGTGCCCCTCTTCGGCTTCAGGCCTGCATTTTTTTCTTTCCTGTTCTTCCTTTCCTACCCTCTAGTAATCTAGGTATCGAGTTACGCACTGCCAAAGTAACTCCTATCTGACGAGACATCTATCAGGAGGAAGAGATTCGAGTAGCACTGAATCTTTTTAACAAGGAACTGCGCTTTCATGACGCAAAACCGGTCAATTTGAATGAAAGATTCGCCGTCAGATAATTTGCTTACCCTTAATACGCCCGTGCGTATCCGAGAAGGCTGGGCAGTTATTTGACAACCGGGCGGATTATTAAAATTGCTCTCGTGCGGATTTATGTTGGGCATTGTGCGGGATGAAAGTGGTGGTACAGTTACAGAGTAGACAATAGGAAAACTTGCGCCTCGATGCATGGTGTAGTTGTGAAGAATAAAATAATGTAATTGAATTGTGTACCCGAATACTTTCTGTTACTAGTTAACAACTGTTTATAACAGACGGTTAAACACGTGTCCACTTGTGTAATTGAATGCATTCAATTAATGCGGAAAGTATACCGTACTTTCGTGTTATATTCGTAATGTACGTATTTACTACTTTTGCGCTTCACTGTACAGGTGATGGGAGGTAACCAAAGTATGCAAAATGTTTAAAAAAAATATATGCTACATTCCTTTTATGTTAGATAATAAATCTTCTATAATGTTGTCAACGGTAAATTGAAATATACTATCAATTATATTTATCAAAAGTTATGTACGACGAACCATCTACGAACGAAACGAATTTCTTTTTGGATTCTCCCTTTTTTATGAACTTTTCGCAAAAATGGTCTAGAGTCTAGATTAATATTACAACAATAGAATAATGTATATAATATCGAAAGTGGAAAATCAATTCAATCAAAGATGCGCATATTATAAATAATCATTTCATTATATTGAACAGAATATCCCAGGTATACAGGCTGCACAGTGTAACGGCATCAACGAAAAATATTGTACATATCTACATAGAATCAATTAGATTGTAGGAGCCAATAAAGTGCAATAATTAAGATTTCTGAAACATTTTGTCCTATTAAAAAAAAAGTAGGTCACCTTAATTTCTTAAATGGATCCATATATTTTTAATCAATTGAAAAATACTCTTTGTTGTTCTCTATGCAAACAATTATTAAGCTATACATATATATGAAGGAACTATTAGTTTCGAAAATATTTTCATTTCAATATACCTAGATACGTAACTATAGGTATTATTATTATACCTAGGTATGTATATGTATAATTAGAAAAATATTAAAAGTGGTGCATTCGACGTGTTTTAGATGACACAATAAATATTTCCAGTACGTGCAAACACAGTAAACACAGATTTAATCCCCGAGCACCGGACCGAAAGACTCAAAAAGCACTAGGCTTAAAATTTAATGTAACTTCTGTCCCAATTGCACAATTTTTAGACAAAGTTACGGTACCGCACAGTCCGGTAAATTTCTACTGATATTCAACATTAAATTTACCTTACTCGGAATCGTAGCACCTAGTATATTACAAATGATGCTTTACACCTCGGTATCGAAATAGGTGCAGAGAAAAGTGCACATTGTAACTAACAATAAGGAAAGCCTAAGTGACGCATTCACACTTGAATCTGTATCGCGCCACGCCATTGAGGTCAGATTATCCTGAGCCAGGATTACGTAGGTTCTGCTCTCGAGCTTGAAGGACATTGTTGAGGTGCCACCTAATTCCAGAAATCCTACATATCGCGGACACTCGCAAATGGCCGTACAATGCTACATTTACAGGTAATAATGCGTCCAATATTAGGTAATCTTTTATTCCTTTCCTCGTCCGACTCAGGTCGTCTTGCAATCTTATTAGTAATAGATGCAATCTACAACTACGTAATTGTAATTTTATCTGTGCGTTCGAAAACTAACGGATTAGGGAAGTAAGATCGATCGATATCAACTGTAAATTTTAAAGATCGAGAAAGAAAGTATAAATATTGAGTCCTCCAATAAGTAGGGTTGTTTCTTACCACAGTTTGAATAGTTATTCGTATTTTCATTAAACAATGCGTCGGTACAAACTTTCTTTCTATAGTCTACATCGACCGTTACTTATCATTTCAAAAATAATTCAGATATAAATGTCACCGAGAACTATTTACGATAGCGTACAATGTATGAATTGAAAAAAGACAATATAAGCTACGGATTCAGTTCACAGTGTTTGCAAATTGTATCTACAATGAACATATTTTAAACGTAAAAATATGTCAAAGAGGATTTTCGAAATTTAGGTTTTGTCAGTTTTGTTACATAACGGTACCTTTGTCAAACTTGTAGGCATTCAAAATTTACCTAAGAGACGAGAAAAGTACAAAATCTAGCGGTCAATGCGTTATATCAGTAATCGAAAATTGATACACGTACGTATGTAGCAATGAATAATAATATGCAATTATTGTATGGAACAAAGGCTTGTTATTATCATAAATAAGTATGAAATAAATAATAATATTTCGAACTGGAATTTCGCGCGAAGAAACAACATTGCTAATCGTACGACCTAACAATAAAAGTACTACCCTCGGGCACCGTGCGGCAGGGGAAGGTTCTGTCAAGTTTGTTGTAAAAAGCGGTTACATCAACAAATGGCAGTGATGAGACTGTTGGCAGAAACGATAGGAGATCAACGAGGTTTCGTATGACAGCATTTTGATGCTATTGTCCTGGTAACTAGGAATGACGTGCGAACGCGTCCCCCAGGATTCGTCATAGGATCCTGAGCGACTAATTTATGAATCGGTAGTGTAGGATAGCCGTATTGTTGTATACAATTGTCATCCGCATTCTACCGCTACTGTGACGTGACAATCGGGCCGAGTCTCTTTGTTTGCTTGTTTGTGGCTTGTTCAAAGATCCATCTTCCCCCAACCTGTGGACAACATATGTATCTCGATACGAAAATGTATCGAATTGTATTTCTTTAGCACCGCCGGCATTCGTGTGAACTTCAATCTACGAGAGCTCGTCAATCACGCGAGCAGTGAATCTCTGTTACAGTTTCTGTCCTGTAATCGAATTAAGAGGTAATGTAGTTTTAAGGAACGGTCGAGTTGGATCAAAAAAATTAAAATATTTGATTTACACTCTTTCGAAGTAATTAGTTTAAATTCTATAAATAATAAATTAATTATTTCAATTCATAAAATATTAACGATTATATAAGGGCATCTATCGTAACTTGAACCAAACTGAATCAAATAATAAAAGAACGCATCTGAAATATTTTCGCCACATGAAGGTATACGTTGAATATACGCATAAATATCCACGCATTACCTACTCCATTACATATAGCCGTAACATATATTTAAACATCCGATACGCTTAAAGAAACAGGTAATTACTTTTCGAACACCGTGGAAATAAATCTTATCATTTCAACGAGCCCATTAAATATCTTGCAAGACCCACGCAACTAACGCACAATGGCGTTAAAAAGAACTGTACAGTAACGCTTAAAAGTAAATTAAATCCCACTGTCCGCGGCCAAACCTTACTTCTTCGTCAGTGAAGGCTCACACCTGTTTACGCGCATAGAAATATTGTTTTGACAGCGGGAAGAAATCTTCAGAAAATCGTTCGACCATTTGCCGATTGCTCGTTAAATTGACAAAACGATATCAATGATCGTCCGCGTCGAGGGAAGGATCGCCGTTCAAAATGAACCCACGAATTGAACGGTGAACCGAGGCGGTCATAAATTAATTGGCGCGATAAAAATCAT
Source organism: Nomada lathburiana (assembly GCA_963667235.1). Lineage (NCBI taxonomy): Eukaryota > Metazoa > Arthropoda > Insecta > Hymenoptera > Apidae > Nomada > Nomada lathburiana. The sequence goes on from OY763905.1 coordinate 2,558,927, forward strand.
TAATCTTGGTAAAGATGTCGATGATGTCGGTATCGTTGGAAGGCAGAAGCAATAAAAATCGCTCCTTCGGTTCCGAATAGGAGTCGCACCGTCGCTGGGCGTTCTAGCGACCCGTGGATGCCTCATTAATCACACGGCTGGTACCCGATTCTCGTTCGTGTCAAAGACGAAAGGGGACAGACATAAAAGATAGAAGCAGATCGTAGGCACGTTTGCGGCAACTAAAAGACGAGTTTCCCTGCGACGGACAATAATGGAGCCGTAACCGTGAGCGAGGCCCTGGCTAATAGTAATAATGTTAGAAGCCGTGTTGTAAGCCGCACGACACGTTGCGGGTACGGCAGAAAGGATCTTGTGTATACATCTATCAACAGGCGGAAATACAGTGGTCCACGGGTTGGTCTAAAGGCCATCGCGCACAGATCGATTCGCCGTTTGGATTTATTGTTCGAATCAATTTTATCCGTGGTCAAATTAATATCTTTGCTGGATCGTTGTTCTATATTATTGAGGGGAACTGTTATGTCCTGTGAACGTGAAATGCGAAGAAAGTGGAAGGAACTTTGAACATACAGTGACTGCCAAATGTTTCTGGCCGACCAGTTATTTCAATATGTTAGGTTTACCGGAATGTTCTGCCCGATAATGTCATTTCAATTTTCAACATATATGGCTGCCTCTTTTTACCATTGTATTTCTACCTATGTGGTAACGATGGAAACTATATCCTTCAGTAAATATTAATAAATGTATTGAAAATGTATTATTTTCTTCGAACTCAAAAACGGACGGAACTTTCCGGGAGATCTATTATTTAGAAGAATCAAATTCTCGCAATCAGAATCGCAAGGGAAAGTCTACCCTCTACTGATGAGTCGCGTATAATCGAAATTCTGTATACAAATAGATCTGCCGGAAAGTTTTGTCCGTTTTTGAATTGAAAGAAAACAATACATTTATTAATATTTGCCGAATAATATTATTTCCATCGTTTACTAATGTAATTTAGAAGAGCACATATTTAGAAATACAATGGTAAAATGAGGCATATAATGGTGAAACTTGAGATGATATTATCGGACGGAACTTTCCGGTAGACCTAATACGTCTTACTTATATTATTTTTGCGAAAAACTCAGCATATGGTATTTTATAATCTAATGTACAGGCTATACTTGCGCCACGAATTGTTGCTCCTGAAAATCTTTGATATCAGTGATAGAACAAAAGTGTACCGTGGTCAAACATTTTCGGCCGCCACTGCATGTTGCATCCTATATTTAAATGTGTTATGTTATTATTATATATGTCAATTCCATATATTAATTAAAATGTATTATATTAAATGTGCTAATAAACAATGCGCTATTTTTATCGCTTTTTAACAATTTCTTCAAAATAATTGTAAAACTTTGAGACCTTTTACCAATTTTGTTCTGAAATGTTAAAAATTCCAGCTCAACGACGTTCATTTTTGTTTAAGATATAGTCATCAAGCTTTTGTATTACTCAATTATTTTTCATTTTCTATTAAACAACTGATACTATGACGCTACTATATTCAATGAATATACCTGACAATTGAAAATGTCCTAGGTAAATTGATATCAAGTTTCTTTTGACTATTTCGTTATACGGAGCCCAACATTGTACTAAAAATTTTTCTATAGATTTAAAATATATAGCTTAAGGCCAAGAAAATAACGATGATTATTATAATGAATGACTCGATCATTTACGAGAAAAAATGAAGCAAATAATACATAAAAATTGTGACCGAATTTGCTTTCTAACATTCTGAAAAATGGGTGAAAATGTATTTGAAAAACGGATGTACAGGAGATCCAGAATTTAATTTTCAAAATAGAAAGTACTGAGAATCACCAGTAAATACACAATATTATTAAAAACCACATGTGTTTGAAAAAATTGGCAAAAAAAAATAAAAAATAACGTTCCTCTAATTTTCTTCAGCTGTGAGTCCCCTTAAAACGTTCCCCTATATCCCCCTATGAAATACACAACCGTAACACGAATCAACATGAGATACGAGTGAAAATATATTTTCACCCTTTTCCTCATAGACAATAAACATACTGACGTCCACGCAAAACACGATCGTCGCCAAGCGTTTCTCTGAATCCCGCGTATCCACGAAAGTTCCACGCATTGTAACTCACGGTATATAATTTCACATTTCCGTGTCGAAAATTCGCACACGTGCTATTCGTGAATGCGTATACACAAGTGAAATGTTCCTTTCGCCGTTGAACGCGCCGAATGTATTGAATGTATTGTGGCGGTGAACTGAATAATGGCTACAGATAGATGGATACGTTTGGAAGAGCAGGGGTCAGCTTTAGTCTTGTTCGATTAGCATGAAGGAGCAAACAGAAAGCGCCAAATGATTTTTGTTCCGCACACGCGGTACATGGTGCTGTACAATACGAGCGATTGAGCGTAAGGGATGAGAGGTGGATCAGTGTCTGCCCTTCGTGGGGGCAGGAAAGCTCCGATGCTCGGTTTCTGTGTGGTAAACACGTTGTGTTAGCAAAAGTAATGATGGCCCATCGTGCCATTGATTTGTGGCTCCATTAGGTCAGGGCTCGTCGGTTTCACACCTGGCAGGTCTCCTCCTCTGACAGACGTGTACCGCTATCGTTCGATAAATCCAAATTATTTCTCCTTCAACAAATTTCTCTGCATCGAGCCATCGTCGTCGACCCTCTTCTACCTTTCGCGACCGTTGAGTCGACAATCGCGCGTTACGCGTCAATTTTTTACGTGGCAAGGTCGGTCTTCCTTTTTAATTTATTCGGAACGTTCGGGTTGAGTTTCGATCAGCGAATGAGTATAATCAGGTAGAGATTTTATTATCGCGATCGAGGTAAAGTTCGGGCACCTATGAAAAAAGAATACGGTGGAATTAAGTTGTTTGAAACGGGATTTTGGTGATGCAGGACTTGCTGAATTCTTGTTTCTACTCGACGTAGTTGCTGTCAAGCGTTATTGTTTTCATGGGAAGTTCAAACTGGCCACTTTTCTGATACTAAACTTTATTCATCCGATTAGAGACGAAGGAAATTAAAGCTAAGTAAAAATTGCAAAGAGCCAATGGTAGCAATCATTTTGCGAACGAAATTATCAAAATCTCACCGACACATCACTGTGACAATCGTGAATAATTCACCGGAGGTCTAAATTTTCCAAAACCGACCTGCAAAAATTCAAAGCAAGTGTCCGGTTCATTATGTACTTATGGGACATAATGTTCTTAAAGGGAGAGGAAGGGAAAAAAAAAAGAAGAGAAGAAGGAAAGGCACCAGATGCAACTAATTTGAAAAATTCACCGTGACTGCCTTGGAAAGAACCTTCTGTAGACTTTTCATCTAACATATTTCTCTGACGTTCTTTTGGTACGTGGCCGATCCTACCATCCGGGCTAGGTCTTAGACGAATTTTCGACGAGTATTCAGGGAAATTCGTCACTCACCGCGGGAGTCACCATCGGCGATAATCTATTTATTGCGTGCATAATCGCTCTCTTAGAATGTCCACTCTTTTCTTACAGTACGACCTGCCTCGCCGTCTGCATTCGACAATGCCGATCTTGCCCAGAACTACGGCTCTGACATTGAATTTTGCAATGCTGCAAGTATTATTGTATGCAGCGAGTGAGGAAAGTATTGGAACGGCGGGATACATAATACTTCAGTATGCATAGTAAGTTGTTGCACGTGAAAAGGCTTAATTCTGAAGCGTTGAAAGGCATTGAAAATTTGAACGATTAATTTTAATAGAAAATGAGATTTATCGCGCGTCGATTTGAAACTGAAAATTGGTGAAATAGAATATCTTCTATGGTTTCTAGCGTGTGGTGTATCAAAGTGAATTATGGATAAATTATTAATTCGACCGATCTTCTTGCATGAATTTAAATTTGGGCGTAACAGAAACCACTCTACATAGTATCTGGCAGTGCAGACTTCGGAAAATTTGGCAAGCGAAAGTGCAGTCCACAAAAGAATTGGTTTAATTTGTCAGGATTTGATCAATTTTAATTAGGAAAACATGAATCTCGATAATTATTGGGCAGACAGTATACCTACTGTATAACCTTTTATTAAATATTATAAAATATTATAACGGCAGCCTTTATCATTCATTGTCGTCGTTTTGTTTGCGGGCTATTTTTCGCCTCGATCGCTATAAAAAGTTTTTGCGTGCGCATATTAAAGTGGAATTTACTTTGGTTCAATACATGATTTTTAAAGAAATAAAGGAGGTAAGTTATTTTACAATAATCGTCGTTTGAAGACATTAATGAAGATTTAAATACATTGCATTTTTGTCGATTTGATAGTATCTAATAGGAAACGACTGTTTCTGTCTTCGAACATTTATTACTAAATAATAAAATGGAGTTCAATTACTCCTTCAGATGCAAGATAAAAATCAAAGAACGGAGATTAATAATTATTCCGAGGGAAATATGACAGAAGCTATCGAAGCTCTTAAAAATGGTTATTGTAAAACTACATAAATTGTGATCCCACTGTCATATTTGACACTTATATGTATAATTAACACAAAGAATAGAAATAGGAACTAGCAATAAGTAAAATATACATATATATGCGGAATATCACAAAAAAGTGTAAAAGCCTCGAAATGGCAGTTTGTAGCCGACAGGCAAAAATTACAAGTAAATAATAATACATAATTCAAACATTTTTAATAATTCCTTAATACAGTTCCATGCTCTGCTTAACAATGATTAGACGTGAAACTGAAATGCGATATAGCTACAGCGCTTTCCTAACACATATTTTCTGAAAATGCAACTGAATCACATAGCCGTAACATACTGTCACATAAATACTGAATTTTACAGTTTCCGTCCACTGACACCCACGCTGCGGCGCCTCGGTGATTCGCGAAAATCCTCCAGCGAAGGTAGAATTGCTCCTTCGAAAAATCAAAAAAGGGACAGGCATGTATATACGCACATCTAGAAGTTCCGAATAGAGATATCAAGAATTTCGCCAAACACGAGGGGTGACTGGGAGTCCTTTCTCGATCCCCGTGTCGCCACGGTCTCCCCATAATCCCGTGATGTCTTCTACCTGCGCGTATAGCTGTAGCGGCAGCTGCTCTCTAATTGAATTATCTAGTTTCCAATTCGACGCGGAGATTTCGAGCGAAAGGGCCGACGAAAAGTCATGATGACTAAATATTGAAAAACATGCCAGAGTATTGTCGGCATGGGCCCCTGACTTCTTTCTTCTTGGGGGCGGGGCTGTCGATTTGTGAGTCCCATTGTTTGCGGCGGTGGGTCTTTTATGCTAGATCCAGATGCCCCTGGCGAAACTAGCCACACGGATGGTGGTGGTTGCGATACTGTGCCTATGACGGTGGCATGGATGGAATCCGCGGCGGCGATGGTGGCTCAGCTTCCCCACACGGTATTGTCCAGGTAAGGAAAGGTGGCGTGGAGAATGGGATGAAAAATAGCTTTCCGCGTATCGGATGCACTATTTGTCCCGAGCGAAAATCAAATGTGAGTCAAAAGACGTGTTCTTTTTTATTGAAGTGAGAAAGGTCTGAATATAGGATGCGTTTGGTTGCTTGAAATGTTCAGGACTTGGATGGATGCGCAATTGGGTACACTCGATTAGAAAAATCTGCATACAGTCGCTGAACTTGAAATATCGCTACTTGAATATTCATGTTTCATTTGAACATTGCTGTGCGAAATATTGTCTACTTCTTTTAATATTAGATCTTGCAATTAAATGTGAATATTTGAGCAGTGAGATGGTTTGCTTGACAGGGTGGACGATAAATTATTACTTAATTTCGGGCATTGCTGAAGTTTGTCATACTTGGTCGTAAAGTGTTTGAGAAATCCTTGCACCTTTTGAAATATTTGGAATTTGGGGGATGGACTTTTGCAAATTAATTGTAGATGGGCACAATTATGATTGCAAAGGGGGCAAGATTAATGTAATTCCTCGGCATCGGATGGTATTGCTGCATATATTTCAATTTCATATTTAGATAATATTATTAACAGCAGGCCAGTCTTTTAAAGCAAATATTGAAATCTAGGTTCACAATAATTTCTAGTAATAATTCGAAACAGCTTTTAGTTAGCAGGTGAATATGTACCGGGCCAGCCTTCGATGGAAGGTTATGTACATGTACAATCCTTCTGATTTATAAAAATATAGTTTCTTGCAAAAATCTTGCACGATCATACCAACGCCAATAAAATATTCAAAACCGGTCGGTTCGTGTAAAAATAATGAAAGCAAGGCGATGGAAAAATAGTCCCAAACAATCGCATCCCGGTTCTTGGGGTACCTGCGTTACTTCAGGTGCTTCGAGTACTAAGAGGACAAAAAATAGAAAACCGATACAGTCATTCTTCCGCGGGGACCGGAGAAGATTTCACACTCAAATCGGCAACGAATGATCCAATTTTCGTACAGTGGGTGCGCGTTATTCCTACAAATGGCAGGACGTTCTGCGTCCAAGGGTTAAGGCAAAATTGTTGCCGGGCCGATGGCGAAACGAAGGAAAGCCAAAAGTGCGCAACAATGTAGGCATCAAAAGTAGGTGTTGTTCGTGAAAAGCTGGCAAGGAAGAAACGGCGGGCGGTCGAGCAGCACGGTTGTAAATTACTGATGTTCATTGCGTCACGGTTAAACATCCCGGCACTGCGAAGGCACGGTGAAAAAGGAAACTGCCTCGTGGACGCAACGCAGTTTCCTGCCGATCCCTTTCGGATGCCCCGGAACAATGCCGGGCCTGGATCAATAGTCATCTCGTAAACGACAGAGTCGCATTTTTGTTTTTTTTTTCTCTTTCCTTTTCCCTGAAGTCGGCGTGCCTCCTTCCGGCGTGCGGAACCGTCGTGCGTTCGAGTTTGCTACAAATGGAAACAGATTTTGAGTGACGCCCGTGACGACACGGATAATGCAGTGTCGTAAAACACTAATGTCCTATCATGACGTGAATTTCTGCCCACGATCTTCGGCCTCGGGGACGCGCTTCGCCGACACACTTCTGTACTGTTACGAACACCGTGGAAAATTCTACGACCGTCGAAATTGTACCGTATAGTTTGCTGAAACGGAGATCATGGATCGTTCCAGTTGCAATTCTTCTTTCCGATTTCGAATTTCGGCCGGCGGATGAATATTGAGGGCCGGTTTGAAAGGGGGTGGTTTCCTTTCCGGAATCATTGTACTTTGGGGGTACATAGTCGTTTGTATATTTGCAATACGTTTGCATTTGAATGAATTTGCCCCTTCTGCGTTAATGGTTTAATGTTATTTTCGCGAGGGTGTTATTATTTTAAGACTGTTTGAAGTGGTTTTGTTCGTTCTCAGAAAATCCGTCACTTAGGTCTTTTTTATTCAGCTGATCTTCGTGTCATCGCTTTAAAAATTTTAATTGATTTGGAGAAAAATCGCAGTCCCTTTGAAGAATGGCTGTATTAATCTTATAGAAATTGTCACCATTTTTTGGTAGATATTTGTAATATGTTTGCCGTGGCATGCATTCCATTGATCTATCTAGTTCAATGATTTAATGCCATTATTGCCATTATAATATAATTTCACGTTCAAAAAAATTTCATAATTTCAATTGATCCCGATAATTTTAAGAGAAACCACAACCATTGTGAAGTCAGGGATTTGATACCGGTATTACGTCAGCAAAGCTATACCGAAACCGATATTTTTTCGATTCCGTATTCCATTATTTCTGACTCAGAATTCTTTATTCGATCCATTTCTCGTACGTATATACACTAACACTAATACTAGTACTAACTAATGATTTAAAAATAAACTAGCAGACTAATAATATTCTGAAACTTTAATTATAAACACAAATAATAAGTATTACTAAACTAACGTAATAAATTCTGTACTATAATTATTGTATTTAATAAATTAGGAAACACCAAAAATCATTTTCTGTTGCCTAGTATTTGTTCGGTCAATGCTCGATCATTAGATTGAGTTTCCACGCCCTCGTCCCTGATTTCGGGAACAAATCTTCATTTGTTCACATTCCACTTCCCCGTTCACGGCATAAGTTGCAATGTGACCGCAAAGACCAATAAAATGTTTCAATTAGTCCGGTGCTGCGAAAAGAAACGGTGCCTTTGATGTTACAATATTTGCTACACGAGACTGACGACATTCCGAATTCCGACAATCGCAATACCGCATTCTTCTTTATTTTCTAACACATTACATACACATATTTTCTTAATTTCGGTATCACAGCCATAGTAGTATCATCTTCGTCTAAAAACATTTTGAAAGTTGTATTCTAATAAAGTAAGATAACCGAAAAAATGACCGACAAATATATCGTAGGCACATAAATATACCGGTAACTTCGTATATCGGTATGATGTCATGCCGGTGTTTCGGTTTCTACAAAGATTATGAAAGTACAACCGAAAAATACCGGTATTTTACATTTCGGTATAGGGACCTGCTGTGAAGAGCGATATTGTTTTACCCAGATTTACATTTCTTTGCATTCGTAATACATGTGCCCTGCTCGAAGTTAATATCGCGCTGCGTTCTCGCATTAACACTAGAACTACCAAGCAAGTCAAAATGACTTGCTTCAGATTTCTCACAGGTATCGTTGCAGCAATTTATAACGAAGTTTCAATAAGGTAGAATGACATTTATATGTGCCTGCCTCTATTCAATGTCCATTTAACGACTATCGTGTTCATAATCTGTCTAACGTATGCTGTCTGACTAATACCGAAATCTATCGGTAGTTCCAGCGTTGAACAAATTTCAATCGACCTTGTTGGCTCCAAGAAATACCATCAGCTCCTTTCACGGTCTTATTTCGATTTTCTTCCCATTCGTAACACATTTCTCTTGCCATGCATTTACTTAATCCATCCGCCACGATGATTTCATATCACGACTCATATTTATCGTTGTGCTCTTCACTCGACGAGAATGTTCCCCAATTTTCCCAGCTTCAATTTTCCTTTCTATCGGCCCGTTAATTCTCCACCCGGCGCGGCGTTCCCCGGATCAGTTTCCAAGGGTCGCAACGCGAACGGAGAACGGGAGGTGTGAAACACCGGCGATCCGTCGTCGTTCAGCTCGAAACGTCTTCCGCCTCTCGTGCGTCAGCAATCGCCCAGGAAGCACCGTGCGCGCATCAAGGGTTGAAGCTCACAGAAGATCGGGCTCACCGCCGCTGAATAGATTCCATTTTGATCGAACAGAGGTGTCGGTAGGTTGGCCGACAGGAAAGAAGGGTGGTGGCTCACGCCGGTGCAAAGATTTTGCGCATTAACAGTGTCGAAGGAAAAGGAGGGTGTCGCCCCGATATCGTCGGTTTTTACGGGTCGAAAGCACGGCAGCTCCGGCCATTTATTATTTCCCGCCACGCACCGTCGTGCCAACAATACCGTCCATTGACAATTTCTGTTTCACACACGACGCCGAGCACCGCGACGCTCCGCCCACGATCGAACTACAGAGGGTGCCGACGAGCCCCCGTCGAAGCTGGAACTTTGGTAGTTCTCCTTTGCCGGCGCCGATCCTTCGAGGAAAAGATTTCTATTCGTCTTGGCTGCCACACGAGCGTACCAGCTTCTCCTCCCCCGCCCCGCGCTATTCCGATAAATATTTCCTTTTCGAATTTCCTTCTGTTGGGAAACAGACCGGCCCTGTTCCCTTCCCGGCCCCTTATCGACTATTATGTAAGACAGACACGAAGGAGATGAACGGCTCGAGTGGTCGCGATATTGGACCGCAGCTGCGAATGAGTTATCTTCCCTCGTAAGTTAAAGTATCCTGCCTGAAACATTTCATTAATTGCTGGTTTAATAACGCGTTATATGCAGGTGCAGACGATTATATGTATAGACCGCGATGAATAAATAAATTGAAATGGATACTTTAATTAAGGGAGACAGATTATGATAGATCTGGATGAACACGGGCTGCCTGCTGTGACGGAGAAAATTATTGCAACGAAATTATGGTGCGAGAGTGTGCAGCGGTAGAAATATTAATCGCGTCTATTAGATATTTACGATGCTGTGATGGTTTTGAAAATAATTCATTCGTTTCGGTAGGATTTTCGTGTTCTGTTTTTAATGGAAACGATAGAACATCACGGTCAAAGTAAATAGAAGAATGCAAATGGTACATTATCCTATACATACCTTCGCAAATGTGATATTATATTGATGAGCTTTTTAATGTCTTAATTTTCGATTAAAGTAATTGGATACATTGATGATTTTGTTTTATGAATTTAATAATAATCAGTGCGATTCTTATATTGTATAATTATTGAATATTCCGAAGAAATATTATTATTCTTCCTGTAAATGATTTAATTCGCTTAATTTCATCATTATTTCGACATTTTCTATTTTTTATACGAAAACATCAAATTCACCAACAATTACAGGTGTCTATCGTCCCACCATTTCAGTATCAGCAATGCGCAATGCTACAAACTATAAAAGTTCCAAAGCAAATGTGAAAAGGTAATCCGATGATTCTGAAGATCGAAGTTTTTGACATTTTCTTGTAGATGTCAGTTTATGTTTCGTATAAAATAATCTTTACTTAGTTAAAAAGGAAACATTCGACCGATTTCTTTACTAGAGAAATGAAAGTTTGGCACATTCAGAGAATACGCTGGACGTTATTTAGTAGAAAGTAATCGAAAAGGAGACAGTTCTATAATGTTTTATAGCGATCATAAAGTTTGACCCCCTTAAAATAAATAAATGCAACGAGGACGGAATAAGTATCAATTAAATGTTGCGAAAAGTTTGTTTTATACTCTTAAGGATTTGGACACACAAAAAAAAAAAGAAACAATTATTGGAATAACAAGAAATGAAAATCTCTGTTGTTACAATTTCATTTATCTAAAAATACTATTCGTAGGATACACGAATATAAGGATTCTGTGAGTTCTGCATTATTTTAAAACTCACTGCCGAAACAACTAAAATATTCGACAAACATTGAAATACATGTGCACTTTAAAGCAACTGCATTGAAACACGCAACCTGAAAACACTGAAATGTACAAAACTAGAAATTCCCGTCCCCTTAACGAGAATATATTTATACTCAATTACTATTCTCCTATTTCTAATTATCAATTACTCGTAAGTAATGGCATCCTTAGCGTACAAATATTCAATCGTTCTATCAATTGAATCAATTTTTAACCGTCGCGGCACCGATCAATTCGTAATTCGTATCCACCAAGCATTCTTCAAATCCACATAATTATCAGATAACATACCAGACGATTAAAATACAACGACAGACGTTCATCGCCCTACGTCTACGCTCATCCAAAACTGGCATAGCAGTTGAGACCAATTTACCGTAAATTTACTATCGCGGAAAAGTACACCGGTAGACGACTTGGCTTGCAAAAGCGATGACACCGGAAGTGACGCGAGTCAGACACCATTCAAGGGCCGAATCGAGAAGAAAATCGTGGCCTCGTGTCAGCGTGTTGCCGTAACCTCGGAAATAAGCACTCGTCGTAAATCAAGAACACGGCCCGTTACTTTCACGGCATTCTTTTACTCAATCTGGAGTTTCCTTCATGCATTGTGATCGTTTATGATTTGTTTGGTGATAGACGTATTGTCGGTCCTAGTTAATGCATTTATTAGTTTATGGCAGGGGCACCGGTGTCCTGTTTGTAACGCGCGCTAACGCAACAAGGTACCACGCGACACTCGTTGCATGAAATATAGCTCCGATATTTAGACGCTAAAGGATACCTGACTGTGTACCTTGAAGCGAAAATTTCTTGCCTGCAAGTGGAGAGGTCGTGTCCCTTCAAATTGCATTCTGCAATTGTCTCCTCGGTGTCGTTATTTTTGGGGGGAGGAGGAGTGAATGAAATTAATACAATAGATTGAAGCAGAAGTGTTTTTAATACGAAAATTCCATTTTTCTCCATTATTTAATGATTGGTGTTTAGTTTACATTAACGTGACGTTGATGGCGTTTGCTTTCGTGTGTTGTTACAAAAACCAACTAAATTGGTTTTTCACGAACTAGAATAAGTTCTGTCCTTAATAAAAGTGGCTTTAAATAATAAATTAATGGAAGAGGAGGCAATTTTTCAGTGGATTTTATTCCCGAGGCTGAGTGAGGAACAAAAGTACATCAGTCACGGAATTTTTCATCGAAAGTGTTATTTATTATAATATAAAGCGTAAGGAGATAAAAAATCAACGGTGCTGCTTGTTATACGTTGCAATGGAGACGTCCATAAGACTACTGTGTAATTAATTTTTGTTACTACAAATTTTGTTAAACAACTAAACTCGTATCTGTCTTCGTTGAATTTATCTGCAGACTCTTAATATTGTGATAATTTAAAAAATATCTATTGTCTTCCAACAATCGTAAAAATTAATCAGATTAATTGGTCTGCCTAAAACATTCTTTTAGTAATTCCATTCGAGGGTGATCAATATCCTCAGAAACAGTATTTACCCATGCTCATTCATGGGCAATTGGTTGTTAAAAAGTTCGTGCTAGCAAAAACTGATCGCTTTGAATAATTACATGGATCTGTACATTACAATATACCTCATGCATAGAGAGCGCTAACAAATTATTTTCTGTTTAACCCCTGCGTGGGCAACCAAAATGGCCACAATTAGTTCGAAGCTTAGTTACTTACAATATTTTGCATGAATTTTTTTCACAAAACGTGAATTGACGCGAACGTGTCCAAAGAATGGAGATCCGGAATGGTTTTGCGATTTCTTGTCACGAACATAGAAAAATTGTTAAAGCAAATATAGAAATGGGTACCCGAGTACCCGGTTGCCTGCACAAGGGTTAAATGTCTTTATTACTTCAGTCGTACGCCAAAGTTAGTACCTACTCCGGGTCGATTTTTCACAAGGACAGTATCTATTGTCACTTGTATTACAAATGTAGTCGCGTGGTGGTCGTAGATCTACAGTTTCTGGCCATCGAATTAGGACCACGTGTAAAAATTTCACTCCTCTAACTATAACGCTGTAACGCAAATGACAAATTGTCCTTAGCTGTCCGAATTATTACTAAATACATGGGCGACCATGTATACATGGCAGCTGATTTATTACCACTGTGAAACTCTACTCTCATGGCCAGACAATTAGCTAGACTTGTATGCCATGGGAAATGTCTGGGACCTATTCAAATCACTTGTCTACTCATCACCGGGCACCGCAGTACCCGACATAAAAACAAATATTGTAGATAAATGCTTGGCAAATTAATGAAGACGTAAAGGACATGATAGTGCAGTTTCTTATTGACCTTAAATACAAAAATGCAGTCTATGAAAGCGTGCAGGAGTGAAGCAAGATGAAAGCAAGGGAGTGAAACACAAAATATTAACATTTATATGCGCAAGACCTTAGAAGTTAATAAAATTAATCATTAAAGTTCGTTTAGGTCTTTTAATTTTATATAATTTTACTTAATTTTGCATCGGTCGTGTGCTCCTGATTCGATGCCCAGGGGTGTAATGGGTATTATTTGAATAGCAATTCTACTGTTATTTATTAAAATACGCTGATAATATATAACAATTTACAAAAATTACTTGCGGCATTCTGTTAAAAACATTTCTAGGCTGTCTTATGTGATAAAATTGTCCGCTGGTCACCTGTAAACCCTCCCTCAAGTCTTCTTTACACTTCCAATATTACTCCAGCTGTTTGCGGCGTTGTTTTAATTTTAATACGAAAATTCAACAAACCTGCGAGCAACTTGCCTGCCAAACTTCGTGCAGGGCCGTTTCAGTTCGACTAGACAGGTGACAATTATTGAACATTTCTAATGATCCCAATTCGACGTCCGAAGCCTGTATTTGTCCAACCAGAATATAGTAAGCAATATAATTTGTTGATTTCTAACGAATAATGGTAGAACGAGGGGAACGTTGAACACGCTTCGTTTCATGATACCTTATAGCACGTTGCTTTACCGTGCTTGTTAAACAATGATCCGCAACGAAGCCGAGGGATAAAAGCTTCGCAGAACGTACGAAGAACCCTTGCACCTCGCTCGTGCTAAGCACAATGGCGCCATATTGTGAAAATATTGATTACGATTCGCCAACAATGGAGACAATGCCTTCGACTTCGCTGCCGTAGCGACACTTGAAAAAAAGAGCTTCTTCTCAAGTACGTCTTGTATGCCTCACGGCGTCGTGTTTCGCTGAAGTTGAATCCCTCCTTGCGTTCAATATATTACAGGTAGTTTGTCGAACGAAGTAAAAATACTTCAAGGCACTTCCACGCTGCTTTCAGTCATCGGGACGAAAAAAATCCTCGCCCTAGGACGATTTAATTAATGTTACGGTGAATTGCCTTTAGTCGTGGTTGAATAAACTTTGTGTTGGAAGTTGTGTCATAGATATTGTTTGAATTGCAGGTTCGAAGTCTGTTATTCTTTTTAATGATGCACACAAATAGTGATTTTTTTTTCGAGGCAGTGACCTAGAATGTGAAAAGGGTGTTCTGTAGCGTTCATTTTCCAAAGCGATTAACTTCACAAAATTGAAGCTACTAGATAAATTGATAAATTCAAACACATATATAGCTTACATTGTTTTGCATGTTTCTTATAAAATATATATTCGAACATACATTGCTGGAATGCTTGATTTAATGCAATAGAAATGTAGTTTTCATGTTTACGACTAGGATTTCATAATTCCATTTAACGCACGGAGTTAATGACATTGACTTCTGATGTCACTTATTTATTAATCAACTGCCACACAGAGTTTTGTCATTTGGGGGGTATCAAACATAATTATCAAAGTTTGAATGGAAACAATTGATATTAAGTCAATTATTTATGTACGGGGTGATTCGTAAATATCGCCCAACCGTAAGGTTATACAACTTATTGTCAATTATTATACACATTTCATCGACGATTATCTCTGTCTATGACAGCGCTTGTAAACATTATCCAACAGTGACACTGTTTAAATGATACAACAATTTATTATTGCGTTGCAAATATTGATTCAAAGTAACCCCCTATTTATCCTACACAGACTTTGCTGGACGAATGAAAGAAGCTTGCAAACGAATCCCAATGCGTCTCCACATTTTTAATGTTCCAAAATCATGCAAAATATTTTATTTCAATTGGAAGGAGACTTTCGATATGACATAATCTATTCACCAACCCTTTTAAAATCAATTTTGCCATCCAATATATTTCGTTTATTTTGTCCATGAGAAATCACCCCTTGTTCTGTTGTACCACCAAGTACGCCACCTCTCACCCCTCGCCCCCCAGCCCCCCAATATAATACAATAGAATTTTCGGAGATGCTCTTTATCAAACGCTCGCTGTACATTCGCGAAGGAAAAGTTGCAAGATTCGCGGCGACGCGACGCGCACAAGTACACGAGGTATAAAACAGCAACGACAGCATTTAAATATTTTTCACTCTCGAAAGATCAAACAGATAGGTGGGAGGCTCGCTTCGTGCTCACCAATAAGCCGTCGGGGTACTCGAAGAATTGTTCACGCGGTTGTACGTGTCCAACGTAAATTTGCTGACATGCCTTCGGGCATTCTCGAATGACAGAAAATGGGATGAGAGGGAAGAGCAGACGAAAGTTTTCTAATTGAACGCACAACAGCACGACGATTATAGGAAATATAATTGAATCGGTCGGATCGGGAGCAGCGCAGGTAGATTTACTTTTAGAAGTCTGGCCGCACATTGATTCACCTTGGTCGCATTCGAGTCATTGTATTAAGTGGCTGCGAACTATTTAATTTCACACGGCACAGATTATTGAACTGCTCTGTCAACCTTTCCGTTTGAATTGCATAAACGAGTTAAAGGAGAGCGGAACCGAATTCCTCAAAATCACTGTACAAGACTAGTTGACAGTATGGCGAGACTAATTGAGGCTTTATATTGGAGGGCTTGTGGGCAAAATATTAAGGTAAAATGAAATTTGTCACACTTGATATGTGAAATCGTAGAGCAATACCTGATATCATATAAATTATTAATTGCAGCCAAAGAAGAATGTATTTTGAATGTCAAAGGCTTTCCCTATCACAGTGAGCGATGAATAATTAGCGCCGTTGGTTTTTACTTCCTTGCGTTTCATAATATAGTAAATTGACTCAATTTCGTTGCTTACTGTATGCATTCTGGTATGCATACAGGTGGTGACATAGCGGAGATAGTACCAACAATAGTTATGGCCTATAATATTACATGCCACAGCGTTTTCCAATTTTACGAAATAACTTTTTGAGTGGTCTTTTGAACTTTCCTCGTAAACAATTCTGATTGGAAAACTGGAAATATTCTTCAACAGTAGCAGATAATTAACAAATACATTGGTTCAGCTAATTAATTCAAAATATGTATCATACATCAACACGTACAATACAAAGACAAATTTTGTTCTCAAACGATCTAAAAACAAAAGTGTGGATAATAATTGTGAAAACCGTATAGTGTATCGTTTTGTGAAAGGTAGGAATTATTTTCCTGCTCTTTTATTAAAAATTTTATACACATGTGACTAATTACTGTATCTAGTTAATTAAAATGTTGAAAATTATTATATATTATGAGTTAAATGTATTATACCTATAATATCCATTATATTGGAATGCACCTAATAATACTGCACAATGTCTTCGCAAAAGGGCAGTGGGTTGCCTAATTTCAGGGGTACCCGCTATTTCTTGGGCTTTATTGTTTGAATTTCTAAATTCAGTTGCTACAGCTCTATTATTAATAAAGTATACGCGTTTGCATTATTCTGTAAACATTAATTAAAAACAATTACTATTAGAACAATATCCACGCATATTAACCCTTTAAGTGGTTCTACAACGCAATGTGAACCAGGTACAAGTTTAAAATATGTAATTTGTACAGTTTTCTTGTTTCATTACGTACAATTCGCGTCATTACGTGTGAAACGAAACAAATATTGCTTGCAGCTAAATATTTTTCATAAGTTTAAACCAACATAGAGTCAAAATATTACGAATTCAATATAAAAATTCGCTCACCATTTAAGCCCTTCCGCTGTCTTGGAATGCGTTCCAACAAATATCTCCGATCGCCCTATTTAACGCTGGCCTATATCTCAATACTATCAATTTATATACGAATAAAAAATAAATGGCAAATGGTTGAAAAAGTAAATACTAATTTATAGTATTATAAAATCGTATAAAACTTTTGTCGAAGTAATCCGGCCATAAAATAAAGACTAACAGCGTTCCTTGCGTGCATAGATGCCCATAAATTAACGAGAATAATGTAACTTAAAAAAAAAGTTTCAATGAAACGCCTTTTGAAACATAACACACGGTCTGCTCGGTGATCGAAGAAAAATCGAAAATTAGTAAGAGAACGGTCCACATTGAAAAATCTGACGTGCTCGTGACAAGAAGGTATAAAGTGATCGAGGGAGAACGAGGCAGGAAAGACGCATGTATGACTCTTTACGATTCTCCCGAATCAACGAGCCATCACGAAAACGGTCGGCCTCCTCTCCGCCCCAATGCTGACAACAAAACGCCTCTCCGGGGCTAGCGAAATGCTCCTGAATCGAACGAATTTCGAGTTTCGCGGATGTGAACCGTGCAAGACCGATGTGTGCCCCGTGTATGTACACACGCGCAATATCACGAGCAAAAGGCGAACGAATGCGCGCACTCGCTCGAGAGACCAAATTGATCGGACCCGTTTTGTTTGTGGTCACTCTTAAAACCTCGCGTGACAAAGAATGGTGCACCCCTTGCGCCGATATGTTCGTTTCGAGCGTTTTTCTTTTTGCCCGCTTGGCTGTTTCCCCTTTGTTAACTTATGCGCGCTTTCTCGCATTTCGAAAACGTGAGACCATTGTTCCCCCTTCCCTTTCTGCCGGTCGAACCGTGCTCCGTTCCGTGAAACTTTTAATATTCACCCTCCTTCTCCTCTGCAACCCCTGCCTTTCTACAGGGTGTACCGCCTAAAACAGGTCGCCTAATTATCGTCTCCACTTGTAATCGCGGCGAAAAAACAAATAAACGGCGACCAAAAGTGGTTAGCCCGAGTTCTTACGTGCAAAAGTTTGATGGTAGCTTATATTTTGCGTAGAGCAATTGTGCAAAATTTTGTCTAAATTGGTAAAAATGGTTGTTCTTACGACCATAATTTTGCATGATTTTATACTGGCAAGGTTGATAATTTTATAATTCGCATTTGCGATTAATACAGCAGGTATTTGACAATAAATTGGCTTCAAGTACATCGAAACGAGCGTTATTACAGGATAATATATATATAACTTTATTTATTTTACTATAACTATTAAATAAATAGAGTATTGTTATGTTGGGAGAAGAATGGAACTTCATTTTTATAAATAATGAAGATTTGTTATATACAACTTAGAAACTACTCTTATACTAACTATTTTCTAATAATGAATCTGTTTTGATTGTATATTTTTCGGCTTTTCAAAGTGCTATTATTTACACGATCGAAAACTTATTATGTGTATTTTGTCATGTATCATTTCAACTCCATTATTTTAATCCGGTGTGCGACCCCAAAACATGTATGCAAGTATTTCGCTTAAAACCTTACTTAATAACAATTTATTTGAGGGTCAAGCCATTTCAACAATAACATATTCAATTTAATGAATCCAAATGCGGTAATTTTCTGACCTTGCGCCCTCGTGATTCGTGCACCTGGAGCAGTTTGCCCCAACTACTCCGCGTTAGCTACGCCACTGCTTCAGTCTATTAAAAATAAAATAAAATAAGACTTCTGAACATAGGAAGCGTTGCGGAGGAGATGGTGACCTGCGTTTGTTTCATTTACGCATTATGTTGCAAAAAGTCTCCTTTCTTTTATTTCGCCTTCTTGAAACATTTTTCAGGCAAAGTCGTTTCATTTCTTCAGCAATAATCCGTTGAATTAAGATCTAATTTACTAAGAGCCCTACATTGCGGGCATCGTAAGCTCTTTTTTAATAAAGCTTTTGTAATAAATATCATCGCACAGTGATAAATACTATTGCTCTTAATGTTCCTACCCAAATTATCTAAATATGGGATACAAAGCTGGGTCCAAATATGGGCTAGCCAATGTTTATTAAAATTCATCAGAGAGAGTGCTCAAACGATAAGGATGCACGTCGCATAGTTTGTCACGGACGTTACTTTGGAACACAGAAGCAGAACTCTGGATGAAATGTTTTTATTGCTATATGTAGACACACAGTGACTGTGCAGGTGTTAAGAAAGATATATGGAGGGCTCAGAAGCCAATCAGTGTAAGTCCAACTTTCCCTGAAAATGAGTTCCGTTGTTCAAAAACCTCTTTATTGTTAAAACTTTCAGTTGATAAATCAATTATGTCACGATTTTCATACGCACGCAATAGGTAGCGGTGCTAACACTGTAATTTTTGTCCAAGTAATTTGTAAACACCTTATTTAAAGGTACTTTTAGTTCCTTATTTCCCATTGGACTTACACTGATTGGCTTCTGAACCTTCCGTATAGGTTTGTGACTATTGCAAATAGTACTCCACTTACTGTACAATTGAGAGCAACATTAAATAATATCAATACCTCTTAATATCATTAACATATTACCAGCTTTGGTAACTCGTAATTATGTTCTTCGGATGAGCGTTTATTTGACTAGCATATTACCCATTCAGAAAGCATAATTATAATGCTTATCTTATCGCGAGTGATTGCCAAACGTTCACTCCGTTTCAGTAATTACGGTTCATCTCAGAGTGTATACATGTCTTGCAAAAACAATTTCGAAATTGGTGCAGTGTTTGGCATAAAGAATTTGCATAAGAAATACAATTTAAGAAAGAAGAAAAACGAAACACAGTGTTAATATTCGCAGTGTAGAATTATTTACGACCCACAACTTTAATATTTCTTCGTAAAATTAATAGGGGGTGAAACGTTGCGAAAGATTTTCGAAATAATCTAGCAAACTAATTTCTGGCTAACAGAAAAAATGAGCAATAACGATTTATGGATACGCGATGTGATTACGAGTTACGGATTCCTAATCCTTTTTTTCATCTTCCTATCAATTTTAATATGGCGCGCATGGCCGAGTCTACAGAAGAGTGTTTACAAAAGTTATTTAACAGGATTCGAGGTGGAGTGCGCAGAACTCACTACACCCTACAAGAAACATTTATTTAAATCGTTAGAACATGTCACATCGAGCGATACTGTATTGCGATCCATGGGCTGCATACGTCTCCTCGAAATCGGTGTTAAAACTGGTGTGCATTGCATATATACACATGTATGTACATATATTCGAATCGGTGGTTTGAAGAAGGAAATATGTTCGAAAGACTTTTATAGTGAAATGAAAAGAAACTGCACAATTAATTGCCAGACATTTTTCATTTTATTAACACGAAATTCACGTGTTAAATATTTGGAACCCTATTCTGAAACATTTGCAATGTCTTTTAAGTATCCTACATACACTATATTCATGTGTATGTAATGAAAATACAAAACGATGGTCTTATTTCTTTCTTCAAACTAATAATGTTTGTACAGGGAATTTGGGGGAACAATTGATAAAAGTCATCAGATTATATTTTGCACAGTACAGAAGTGTTTAAATGTTAATATCACATGCAATGAATGGTAAAAATACGTTTAACACGATTTGTACCGAAAGTGTCAAAAGACACCTTTTGAGATCTTCGCTGGAAATTATTACCATTAGTTTAATTGTTTTTCCTCGATTCAATTTTTGACTTTTCCTATACTGGTTGTTAAATTCATTATGCGGTATCTTTTTCTTTCCCCGTTCCCAATATGTTTGCATTCAAACGCAAAGGTGTCAAAAAACATCTTTTGGTCGAAATAGGTATACACAAAACCGTGGTAGAAATAGTGTTAAAGTAAAATGTTTGAAGAAATTTTCACTGTTCTAATGAATTGTTTAAATGTGTCATTATGTGATATAATAGAACGCGAAAAAAGCGCGAAAAATGAACCAGAAACTAAATTCACTGTTCCTATCTAAAAATTATTTTGATTGTTAACAGAAAATCTTATTCTATATGGAACGAGCCATGGTTCGATGTACATATTTCTCGATAAGTTTTCTTTCAGATTTAGACATGCCAAGTGCAAGATTTTTTTCTAGCAATAAAAATAGTTCCAAATGCTTTCTCTTATAAACAATTTTTCTTACAGCTTTTAAAATATTGTATGTGAAAATATTAAAATATTATGCAAATGTCACCATTGCACATTGACTCCCTCATAATTTGTTATTAATAAATACAAAATTCTGGTCGATGCATGGCTTTCAAGAATAATTAATGATATAAGACTGATGAAGATTGTACTTAAGATAAATGCAATATTAGCAAGAATACCGTCATGCAGTACTACTAATGTGCATAGAGCAGATAAATTACTATAAATACGTCCCTAGGTTAACGTCAGTCAACATAGTCAAGAAAAATATTCGTAAAACCATTTTTGAACAATTCACTCGGCTACACATACATAGGTCATACCCTGCATTCGCATTTAGATTGAAATTTGTTATTATTATCTGACACACACTACTGGAAATACTCATAGCGTCGCTCATTGTTCAATACAGTGGGCTACCCTATAACGATTTAATTCGCTGCAGAACTTCATCCGTTATAGCATTTGTTCGTTATAGAACACATGCAAAGTCGAGCCTCTATAACTTGAAACTCTCTATGACAAAAGAGAAGAGCATGCAAACCTATGTATTATAAATTTAATTTATTATGCTTAAATTTTATCCATTCCACACGTAATAAATTAAATTTATAATGCTCATGATTTGTATGTTCTGCTCTTTTATCATAGAGGGTTTCAAGTTTCAATTTTATAGATTGTACACGTGTGCAAAATAAGAAAATTATAAAGAAGGGGAGGGTGACCGCCAAAACTGTTCGGTGTAAGGTCGTTCGATATAGGATGCCCCACTGTACTGTACTTGTGATACTGTCACTTCTATTTTATTCAGTATTTTTATTAAAGAAATATTGTTTACACGGTTTTCTGAACAAAAATTCAGTGCATTTACTTTTAGCTAGAAATAACTTGAATGCCAATCACTTAACAATCATCATATTATAAAATTTGTACATTCTATGTAAATTTGTAGGTAATAAAATTAATATTTCCAGTAATACATATGGAAGCACATATTTTTAGCAGTGGACTTATCCCTCTTTGCATTTATAGTAACGTGGAACAACATTTTTTCGTATGCTGTACCACCCTTAGCGGATACGTTCATGCGTAATAGTTTGACGAAATGATGTTAGCTTCTTATTTTGTAAATGAAGAAAACTTGCCACTTGGAACGTCTGCACATTTTTCTAAAATATACTCAAAAAGTAGTATACACATATATGTTATACAGTTTTGGTGATATAAATGTGTGCCTCTTTGCGGCATTTACCATTTACAATATTAAATATTTTGATAACTGTGAAAAATGAATACTGTACCATTTCCAAATGCCCATAAGTACCTGACTAATTATAAGTGTTTAACGATATAAATCTTTCATAAAAGAAGGATAATAGGAAACCGTCAAATAATTAAAACATTAAAAAATATTAATAAGGTATCATTCTGTAGGCAACAAGAAATGGCACTGCAGACAAAGTGAAACGAGCACTGGAATTTTAGGTGTATAAAATGTTAAGTTTATCATGTATATTTTCTGCAGGCAAAATTATGATAAGTCGTGTGCATACTAAAATATTTAGGTGCTTGTAATTGGTTTTATTCGTGTAACAAATTTTTTTTTTTCTTTTGCATATTTTATAGAAAATCTGGCAAATCGCTAAATTCGTTTACATTATTTTCGAGCTCATGATTCGTGCGCCGGGAGCAGTTTGCTCCAACTGCTCCACGGTAGCTACGCCACTGACCATAACTACTTACTTATAATGCATCAACTTAATCTAATATCGCTCGGGGGTCGACGTCTTATGCTGGACCTAGTGTATGCGTATAAAATATTAATGACGGCACAGTCAGAAGCCCTACAATTTTATTTTGTTTTGAATTACATGCTTCTCAACCCGGCTGGCGATATCGCTAGTTTATAGACATTATAATTGCATCAATTGCATTATTGTATACATGTTACTGAGTTCTGTTGGCCGCACATGAACTAAAGGCTCTTTAGCTTGTTAATTAATAAATGATAGTAGTTATTATTACAATTATTACCTACTGTCACAGTGAATAGCTATATGTAAATGTGTAATAATAATAATGTCCTTTAATAAAGAGAAGAATTTGGATGGCCTTCCTACTATTTATTCCGAAAAAATATGAAAACAAATTGGCACTGGGTAGCAACTGGAAAATGCTGTCTAAATAAGCGAAAATATTTTTGACAATTTTGTATTATAACTTTAAATGAAGACGATACAATACCTGATTGAGTCAGCTTTGGGCTAGATTGTATTCATTATCTATACTTTTTCTGCATTATCTATACTTGTTCATCTTTTCTGCTGTAACAATAATTGTCTGTAGTAATTAACATGGTTTTAATAAATAAGAGTTTCTGTTACCGAAGGTGTTTTAATTTGTTGCAAAATGTTCGAGTTGGTTGTGGCTTTGAATTGTAATGTTAATACATAAAAATAGGAATGAGTAAAAAATAGTTCTTCACGATAATTAAGACTTCAATGCCGTTCAGCATTTAGCACCATATTTAATTGTTTGGGTTGGAAAAAGGGGGGTAATATATTGAAAAAATTCACGCAGAAATATGTAACCACTTGCAGCTGACAAAAGAAACCATCCTAATGCAAACACTTGAGTGCATTTTCCGTTAATGCAAACTCGTACGAAATATCAATGTATGAGCCACACGTTAGCCAAATCGCCTAACTCCACAAAATAAAAAGTGGAGATAAGTGATTCAATAGTATACATTGATTATTAAAGATCCCTGTTAAATAGAAAATCGAATAAACATTATAGAATGTATTATTATTATCATTGCAGAAAAACATTATCACATTTAAATGATTTGTATAAGAGTATTTTGGTTATTTCGTGGTATTAAACCCAATAGTAAGGAAATTTACTATAAATATAAAAAGTTAAGAGCGCTTTGACGATACAATTTTGAAAAAATTCCAAAAGCGGAGTTAACCGATTTGGCTAACGAGCGGCTCATAGGCCGATAAAATAAAAATTATACAAAATAAGAGAGTCTGAACGTTACAGGTGAAAATATACAGTTTTATCCAGACAGTACACATTTAATTGGAGTTGATCGAAACTTGAGACTGGCTGAATATCTGATAAAAGGAAATCGCTCCTGGCAATTTTCACATATCATTATCGAACGTCTAATAGTTGGGGATGGCAGCTCTTTGAAGGAGGTACCCGCAGGTTGCGTTGACATTGTGGTAACAACAAGATCTTTATGTTCAGTGACATCCAGACAATCGACGCTTAAAGAAATTCACAGAGTCCTAACAACGGTAATATTATTTAATAATTATGGTACCTAATTGAATTCATGACATCGGGAACAATATATATTATATAGTACAGTGACTCATAGATTTGTTCATATGAAACTAAGTATTTATTCTTACTTAATATATAATCGCGTTTACTATACAATCGGATACGAAATGTTCTCATGAAGTAAAAGAAAAAGGTATCGGAAAAGAAATATTTGGATAAACTTTAAATTGACAAAGAATAAAGGTAGAACTAAGGGTAGAATGTGACGAATCTGTGAGACGCTGTAAGTCGATATTTTTGAAAATCGAGTTGTCCACCGAATTGTATTGTTCAAATTTAAATACATCAAACGATTGCAAAAATAGCACAAATCGCGTTATTGGTGTGTTGTGAAATAAGTGTGGTGTTTATGGCGATTCCCAATTCGAGATTGTACATAGCTTTGTGAATGGTGTTCGAAATATCAAAATAAAATAGATAGTATTAAATGAATCTTTTTGTGCTTATTCAGAGTAAACTATATTACTTAAAATTAGTGCAAAAACAACATTGAGTTACAAAAATTTTAACAGAAAAGCCGTGGACATATGGAGAACATATGTTTAGAAAAAGAGATATGCAATAATTAAATTTTAAATGTAGCCAAATAAAATTAGATGCCTACATACGTTTATGCCAATTATGCCAAATAATCAGTAATTTCTTGCTCTTCGATTCAGGGTGGTCAATACTTGTTCATAGAACACATACCTGAGAACGGAGGAACCTTCGTAAGGTGGTTACAAATAGCGTTGTCTCAAACAAGAATATGGCCGTCACTTTTTGGAGGTTGCCACCTGGATAGTAATCCTATTACGGATATTGAAAATACTGGCTTTGATCACGTCACATGGGACACGTTCACCCTGGAGGGTTACGTGTCTCAGTTTTTGTATTTCGTTCTCTCGAAACGACACGTAGTAGGTGTAGCAGTCAAATAATGGAAAAACAGAACGGCCACAAGCAAAAGTAAAAAGGCGTATGCAATTATTTTAAATTTATTAGTAACCTGTGAAATGAAACGAAAGATAAGATTCACAAATGAATAGAAATGTGCTGAACAGCCCAATTAGGTAAACCAAGAAGATTAGGGCCAATCAAATGCACATTTACCTAAATACTTTTTCAATGCGATATCTTCAAAATCGCCGCCTTGTATGAAAACATTTCTTTGCATATTGTCGACTTACTTTTGCACGAGGAATTACCTGCTGCTCTGTTGTACCCATTACTCATATGTGTATTACTATTTTGAACGCATCTGGTCTTTATAAATAGCGGTATTCTAGTGATTTATTATTTGATCATTGACAAAGATTAGTTAACACTTTTAGATTTTTATTTGTTGAGGAAGTGGACCAAATATAGGCCAGGGTCTAAATATGGACTAGCTGATGCACGGGGCCATTTGAGGTAGAACTTTATTAATTAATTGATAGCAAAAATAGTGCGAAAGAATGTTAATAATTGCAACCGGATGGCAGGGATAGTAGTAACCAAATAACGGACACTTAAAATATATAAAATCGTTTAATTTAAAACAAACAACATACATGGCGTGCTTTGATTTCGACCTATGTCGTGTACACGAGCATGAATAATTGATGAAAACGGGAAAGGTATGATACACGCTCAGGTGTTTGTTCAATTAAGTTTGATGTACACTAAAATCTTTGAACCCATCTGTACTGTAAAAGATATTGAAATAAATTGCGCATTGGCATACATAACAATCGTTGTCTCTCTTGTTTAATACTTTATAACGAATAAATTCCATTTAACGTTTTACACTATTTTAGTGCAAGAGATGCTGAACGTGTACAAATAAGGTGTGATTAAGCCTGAAAAATTCAATACGATTTTGTAAATATTTGTTAAAAAAGGTACGAACTAGAAAAGTTGTATATTCGAAGACAGTGGATGAAAGATATTACAGGTAGATATCAAATATATAATTAGTACAAGTTGGAAAAAAGTAGGTAAAGCAATCACCCACAATACTCTGGAAATATAAAAAATGTTGAAATCTAATAAAATTTAATCGAAACCATTTGTGAGCCAATTTCGACGTCACAAGACTGTTCGTCAAAAAACTGATTGTATTCAAATATTCGACCGTAAATAGTGTTAATGTAACATCATATTTGAAGCATGTACGTGCCTGAAATATTGAAAAGTGGGTAGAATAGAATCAAAACCACCCAAAAACTTCAGAAGAGGATTGAAAAACATTAATATTAATATGTCATTGCCAATAAAAAAAATAATTTACTCTTGTTACTTCCATTTATCCCTACGTAGAAAAGAAATACACTGTAAATTGAATAGCTGTTTCCCACCTCAATGGCAACTAAATAAAAATAAGTATTTTTTGCGAAAGATTTAAATAGTCGAAGTAAACTTGATATTAAAGTATAATAAATAGACATTTGTTTCCTGGCTGGTATAAGATATGTTTTGTATAAAAGTATTTCTATTTATCATCATTTGAGCATAATAATTGCAATTTAAATAATTATATAATTACAATTGCGTTTACAGATTTAACATTAGTAATCACCGTTTACTAATTTTAAAATTGTTAATGGAAAATGATAAAAAGATTCTGTTGGCCTTTTCGGTAGTGTATAGAAAATAAAAAATAGCATAAAGATACATGCAACGAAAAAGCAGTTTGCTCTAAAAATTAAGTTAGTACAAAACATTAACAATAATTTGGAATTTCGATGCACCAAAAAAAGCAAAATGTTCGCATCATATAATGTCAATGCACCAACTGCATTTTAGTACTCTAATAAACAATAATTAATCGAAACTGTTGATACACAATAAAGTTATTTTGTATTAGCATATATGCATAGTTTAAAAGTCCAAACAAGTTTCCAAAAGTAAATAACTAACAAATTTGTTTTAATTAAATAATTATCGCCTGATACTGATCCATAAACATTTGTTAATAACAATCCGCTCAAAAAATACACGAGATTTACAAATATAAATCAAAGTATTCTTTAAAAAAAAAAATTATGGTGCCAGCAACGATGATGATTCCTTGTGCAAAAATAAATGAGAACTCCCCGAAGAAATTTGAGAAATTCAATTCAAAAAATTAGTTTAGTACGCATGCATTAACACTTTTCTTCACCTTTTATATTTAATTTTCATATCAGGCTTCCTATATTTGCTTGAACGTATGCAGCAAAAATACTTTCAGATTTGAGCTCAAAATACTGCGTGACATAAAAGCTCCATTATTTAATTTAAAAATTAAACAACCGAACCGAAACAAGTATTTTACGTAAGAAATTCTTGCACTACTTACACAAAACATATCTTACACTATTTCCTTCAATAATACTCATGCACATTTAAAGAAGCATAGAATACAATCATATACACATAATATAGCCCACTTTGAAGAAATATACGAACTATAAATTGAAAACTGGTATTGTTCACATAGCATATCTACGTAAAACAATATTTAATTATTTTACGTAGCACATATCCTATTTACGTCCGTCTAAAAATATTTAAAAGTTTAAACTAACGATGCCGTATGCACTGATTTGTTCACTTTGACCAGCGACCTACGTACCTTTGATTAAACCGATGCAATGAGGCCATGAGAACATGGTAAGCGTTAAGAAAACACATGTTTAGAGTACCAGAATAGATATTTGGGATGATTTTGGGGATTATAAGCCAACTTAAGCCAGCCCGCGTGACGTCCAGCATTTTAAGAGATGTTTAAATTTACCACCTCGCTATATCGGTTTTATCAAGTAAACTTAGACCAGAAACAAATACTTTATTATAATTTATACCAATAGATTTCGAGTTAATTAAAATCTTTGTACTGTTTAGTTTCATACAGTGAAATAACAAATCACACTTAAATGTTCCTTGTTAACTTTCTTGTACTGTTGATTGACAGTCTTTTAAATAAACAACGGACGGAATTAAATTTAATTTAATTTAATCAATTGAGTCATTTGGGTATTGTGTACATGCATAATTTTAGAAAGAAGGATATTAGAAGTGTGCGTTCAAATTTTCGCAGCGTTGTAAGGCTATCGATTACTTGCAATAATATCAAATATGAAATAACGTAACGAAAAATGATTAAACGTGCCGAAACATTTTTATTATCAAACTTAATTATTACTTATAACAATGATTTTATATTTGTATTTTTAGTTTTATATAGAATACCTTAATAATCGCATAATCGATATGAAAAAAGATATATTTGTATGAAATACATCAATTTTACGCATTTGTTTATTTGCATATGTTTGGAACAATACTTTATGATAGGTGAAACAATATTATACATACTACTTTAACACATTTCGGAACATTGCAGCCTCGGCGAAATTGCAAAATCATTATTTAACTTCTAGAGACTTAGAATTTTCTCCAACATTATTCATTTCACCTAAACATAATACTAATCAGAGACGTTAATAAGTTCCCTGTCAGGTTTTGTACACTTTTTACACTGCTGCTTAAAATTAAATATTTAAATATAAAAATCTATCACTCATAACTACGTCATTTTTTTATTTACACGCCCCTGTACAAAAGCTAATTTTACTACAAATGAATTCATTTTTCGTTTAAGTCCTTAATCGTCAAATTTTTACGAAATTTATTTAACTTCTGTGGAAATATTAAATTCTTTATACCTTTTTTCAACTATTATTATTTTTATAATTAATTCAACAAATAACGAACTTATGTAAATTACTTTCTATGCCTGCAATTGAATTTAATACAAAAAACGAAAAGAAAGTAATGATGACGATGCTTTTGGTTCCCTTTTTACTTGCTTTGTACCCAATTGTAATAATACTCTGGACTACCTTTCGTTAACTATTCTACATCCCCCGATAACAACATTATTAAATAAACAGTATCAAACTGTGAAAGACTCAGAATCGGAATCAAAGATTTTTGTTTTGAAACATAGTCGCCTTATATTAGATTTGGATGACATTTTATTATTACTTCCTACTACAGCCTGTTCAATACTCAACTCTTCGTTACATTGTCCTCTGCCTGGTGACCAAGATTTTGGTAACTTTGGCGGTGTTATTGCAATAAAATCTTCTAGCGATTGAGAGTCCTCTGTAGTAGATTCTGGAAATACTTTATGGTTTTTCCATTTTCTTCCAATGTTTCTCAAACGTTTCATACTGCCATTACTCGTATTCAATCTATCACCTTTTGCTTTCTCTACTTTGCTATTGAAATCCTGATTCAATATTTTATAACGCTGCTTTAATTTCGATTGCTGTACGTCTTCTGGACAATGCACAAGTTTCACGAAATTATCCTCTTCGTCAGATAAAAAGATATTATTGGAGTTTGTATTTTTATTATCATAGATATCAGATAGATTATCAGAAGATGATGCAGTATCACTTTTCCATACATTTTTCGTTTTAAATACACCCACATTTATCGTCGAACTTCTTAAACGCATTTTAGACGATTCGTTTTTATCAGTCGTGTTTTTAATCGTCTTATTTTCCGTAACACGCTTATTCTTCTGATTTCTGGTTAATCTTTTCGCTTTCTTCTTGCTTCCGTTATCACTTGACGAAAGATCAACTTTATTTCCAATCATATCCACTTTACTTTTTATTTCAGCTTTTCTTGCGACTGTTGGTTTCGATTTTAACATTTGTTTACCAGTGTCCATGAATAAAGCATCAGTCTGAGAACTGTTTGCAGATGAAACAGACAAATTAGTTGCGGAACTGTTTTCAAGCGACACATCAGGGGCACATTTACAAAATAACAGGGTACTTTGGTCGCTAGCAGTATCTTCGTAAACTAAATTAATAATACTTGTCGAAGACTCAGAACAGTACGACGGAATTACTTCTAAATGCTGATTGTTCTTTATATGAATGTCTTGTGAATGAACAGTGTCAGGTAATAAGGCATTTCGACTCTGTGTTTTTATAGTGTTGCTACTTTTATATCTACAAATGTCAGCTTCTGTTAATCTTTTTAACCGCACTGTTGGATTTAAATTGTCCATATTCATTCTTGAATTAGGAACTGTTTTATAGTTACGCAATTCACATTCTGTTAGCGATTCCAGTAAGACTACTGGATTTACAATTTCGTATGTGCCGAACGTTTTATTTGATTTCTCGTGTTTCTGCATTCCAGGTTTTGAGCGACAAACTGCTGGTTTCGAATTACGTAAATTTGTGGACAACTGGCGCATAATCCTGTTGTTACGATTTTGACTTACACTTGTTGATCTTTTATACTTTTCAATGTCGAACTTTGATAATCGTTTCAAGTACACCACAGGACACAAATTTCGTAATTTTTCTTTATGTGTTATCTTATTGTCCTTTTCTACATGATCCATTGATGTACTCAATTTGCTCTTTGTCCTCCCAGATCCATTGTTCAATATTTTCGGTTTAACACAGTGAAAATTGTCACGTTCTATTAAACTTCTGTCCTTTGTTGAACAATCAGTGACACTACCATTTTTAGATTGTTTATCATCAATTTTGCTGAGATTACTCATTGCTATACTAATATCATTAAAGTTTTTTCTTTTTTTTGTAGATTTGTGTTTATAACTGAAGATACTGAAATGACTGGCATTTAGTAGGCTATTACATAAATGAGAATTTTTTCTTCTTCTTTGTTTACATATTTTATACTTTCTTGGCTGTTTATATCCAAAGTCTAATGCCGGATGTAAATATCGTTTTAACTTAGGTATTATATATTTGTTACTAGTTTTCATGTTCAATAGATCGACAGGTGAATCTCTGCCAGTGTATAACTTCTTACGATTTCTATTTGTTATAGTACTATCCTGCGACGACGTAATTTCGTTTTCGAAGTAACTTTGTTCGGTTGGTGATAATTGAATATTTTCCGAATTTGGTTTTGTATGAGAATTTTTGTTGCTCCTGTCATTCGATTTTGATTCTAGCAATATATTTTTATTAGCTTCTACAGCTGAAGTTTCCTGTAGATGCGCAACGTTTTCTTCCACCCTGGAAAGTTCTTGTTGCAATTCACACTCTGCTATTTTAGAACTTGACAGAGAATGAGGTTCATAACTATTCCCATTCTTATCCACTACAATGTCTTCGTTACTCTTTTGATGCCATTTGTCTGCAGCCACCTGTATCACTTCTACACTTTCTCGACATTGAGAATCACTTACTCGTCTATGTTTTGCACCCTCTACAATAGCCATGGTTTCTGCTTTATTAGTTGTATTTGTATTGGATAAAATATATGCTGCAGTATCGACAGAACTACTAGAAGAGCTAGCTTTCAAGTTGATTTCAACATGTTCCGTGTTTGCTTTTTCTTCTACAACATGATGATCAGATAAACTTAAATATTCTTCTGATAACGACACAGCGGTTTCAGACTGTACATCATTGCCCGTATGAAATTTTTTATTATTATATGGAAAATAACCAGTATTTACCCAATATTGTACTAAACTTAATGATTTAGATACAGATTCTCTTATACAAGGCTTGAACGTACGAATATCCAATTCAGTATCATCCAATACCTAAAACACATTATATTTGTTAGCATTACTTATTAATGAAAGACGGTAATTAATGACTAGGTGGTAATAAAATGATCCATACTTGCTCTGTGTACTTGTGAAATAACTCGGACCAAAATTGTTTTCTATTTTCTACAATTTTGGAAGGAACTTTAAATGCTATATGATCTGTTACTCCTGCCAGCCTGAAACACACATATATTATATTATAATGGGGTGTTTAAAGAGAGGAGTAAAAGATGTCTAATCAGCATAGAGCCTAAAATTAATGCAAGCGCTATAACATTTAGCTTTCTAGTTATAACTGCCATGCATGCAGAAGATGCTCAATACAAAGAGACTCACTTGCAACATCAAACACTCTTAACACTCTTCAGATGGGACTTTTCATAGACCCTCAAATCAGTGTAGAAGTTTGGGACCTATAGGTAATGGCTGCGCAGAGAAGGTTAAATACAAAACTAAATATTATATCGAATTGATTTGTAGTTCTGATTAGGCATTTTCTACTCCTCTGAGCGGGTGCTATAAGCCCACCAAAATCGGGACCCTTTTTATTAACACTTTGTACAATTATCCTCAGACAGATATTATAATTCGCAGAATAAGTACTTATCCAATTAAAATATCTGAACATAGAATATTAGTTTTCAAGTCCAAAAGTATTAAATATCGGCCAAAATACCCGATTTATTTTACAGTCACAGTTATTACATGTGAACCTCTTGCTATTAATCCTGAGTACAAAGTACCACAAGGATAAATTAATTGCCTTGAATTGGTATCGATTACAACAAATACTTTAATTAAAGACTTTTGAAATATGTTTCTACCATTTAACTACAGTATTTATCTATGAAACTATTGTATTGGAAAGGCAACTCTCACTTGCCACTTGGCTTAACACAAAAATACAGAAGCCAAATGAGACTCTACGTTAGCTTTTCTTTCAACAGATATCTTTCCTTGTTATATGTAATATGTTTGGTCTATGTGCAATTTGTAGTACACTGTGGATTTCAATATTATTATTTTAAATTTAGTCTATCTTGAGTTACCACTTTATTATGCCAGGAAAAAGATGTTTGTTATTGATTACAGATTTAAAGAATATACAGTCTAACCACGGTAACTATGGCATCTGCTGCACATCTGTAAGGCAAGAATTGTGTTCATTCCCTTCTATAACTCGCATTATTTGAAACGTTTGAATGCATTAATGTATCTCTGCAATTGGATTATGGAATAGATCAACATTGACCGATTGACCAATAAAAGCTTTATCATATCTGTCTGTCGAATTCAAAGTAGCGTGACAAATTTCAATTGTAAGAGAGATGAAGGCATTGAATGTCCTGCAGTTGAGGAGTGTTTATTAACGTTGCAACAGTGCAGAAATAAACATATTAGCATAAGAAGTCCAATATTATTTGGGCAGAAAAATTTATTGCTAACCCATATACAAAGCCTCTGTAAGTTGAGTTTTCGTTCGTGAAACCTCTCTTACTCGAAAACTTCGATGGGGCGAAATTTTGGCTCATCCCTTGATTCACGTTACCGAGGTTTGACTGTACATATATTCTAATATTATGAGTGTACAGTGGAAAGTATTACAGCTAAAGAGTGAAAAAATAATATTCAAATAGTAACAGAATTGGTATGCTTAGTTTCCAGTTCTGTCAATCTTCTGTTTGTAGTTGAATTGTTGCATTCGAATGAGATAAAATAATACAAATATTCGACAGTAATCGATTGACAGAAACAACAATGAATTTCAAAGTATAACTAAGGAGATTATTTATCACAGTCAATTTCGTACAATGCAGCAAATTATGATGTTAAACTGTATTAATGTTTCATTTACCTTTCAACACCTTCATGGTAAGACACCGAAAGAGGGTCATTTTCAGAATTCTTTCGCCAGAATTTATTTTCCATGGTTTATACCAATAAAGTCCAAAAGAGTTTTGCAAAATAATAGAAAAATATCGAATGTAATCGCGAAACCGACGGATGCAATGTAACAAACATACATACACTGTCACATAGTGGTGAGAAGTATCGATGGCACTATCGATATTATCGATGGTTGCTACTATCGATAATATATGTTTACTATCGATAATATATGTTTACTATCGATAATATATGTTTACTATCGATAACTATCGATAATATATGTTTACTATCGATAACTATCGATAATATATGTTTACTATCGATAGTTATCGAAAATGTGGGTTGATATTCGTAATGCCGCGAATTTAAAAATGTTTGGTAATTTGATGATAGGCATTTGTTCTATAACTGACTCTAGCTGTAAGTGTGGTTGGTGACTTGTCGTTCAAGATCCAAAGAAATGACTTGGCTGGGTAAGAACCCTAGCAATGGCTTGTCGGAATAACAACCCTAATAATGACTGAGTTTGGTGAGAACCCTGAAAGCTTCCGCGTCGAGTGTACCCCCTCACGTCGGCTCGAAAGCGTTTTTTATGCACATTGATTGAATATTAGGAAAGACGTCTAATGTCTCATCAGTGTGGTTTGAAGGTGTAGATGCATCCTTCCTTAGCGCCCGGAGTGCGTTTCCTAGGGGGGGAGGGGGCTTTGAACGTTGCAATTTGTTTGCCAACCCAGCGGAATTTTCCACCAGGGTTCTAGAGCTTGACCTGGTCGTTCCTGCTGGGGCCCAGGTGCGAGGCCTTTGTGGAAACTCACGTTCACGACGCATGAAATTAACTGCTGAGGTCGTGAATAATTAATTTCTGCTACCTTGACGGATTAGAGAATAAAACGACTGCTTCAAAAGCAGTTCTAGTACTTGCGCGTTATAAACGCCATAGACATCTGCACGTTGAAGGTTATTCCTTATACAGATGCGCCGCGGAACAATCTGTATGCTCTGAATTTCCTTTTGTTCGACAACCTACTGGTACAGCTTTATGTAGTACGGCGTACGCTGCGAATTTCGTTCCTAAATTATTATCGCAATCGATAGTTAGAGTTACATCGTCGATCGTTGTTTCGATGTTACTAGATATTAAGGCCTGCTAACGCGATAGCGTAACAGCAGTGATATTGCGAATCAGCCCAGTGATATATAACTAGGAAATACACTAGGAAATAGCGACCTTTCGTGTCCTTAAAACATTAGTTTCGTATAATCTGCGAGAAGAGGTGTGCAATTTCGACGTGCTCCTACTAACCGCACACACTTCAGTTTTATTCTATTTGAATTTTATATCAACGAATTAAAGAAGGTAATGGCTAGAATAAATTTTTTTAATATTAAACTTGCGGGATATATAATGTCAAACGATTTTGCGTATGTCTGTAATAATTCTTGTATTACGAAGTTGAAATCGAAAAAAACTTTTTATTCCCGTAATATACCGGAATTAACCGAAATTTCAATTTTCGTTATCTGTTTGTTTCATTTCTCAGAAATTTTACATGAGGTTTGTTATTCTGAAATATTCTTGTTGTTAGTTCGTGTTCATATGTATGAATGGGATAGTACAAAAAGATGCATACATAACATGACGAATATGACTGTGACCTTGAACTAACACATCTGCCATCATTTGTTTCTTAAAACTTCAAATTTCTTTGAAAATTATTCCATCATTGATAACGCTTTTTTGTATAATTTATTTATTCAGTTCCCTTCTTTCCTATTCGATTTTTATGTAATTCAAATGCAATCGTACAAGTGTACTTTATTATTTCAAATGGTTTAGACTTTTTTTGCATAATGCTAGAATATTTATTGCAAGTTTAAAAGAATATAATGTTACGGAACAATTTTATTTTCAACATTGCATGTTTCCTTAACGAGAAGAAGAAATATTAAAATTTCATTTGGATTACCACTTGTAAAATGTTTTAGTTTATCCATCCATTCATTTTATATGTCTTCGTGCAAACATATCTCTAACAATTAATGTGTTTTGCTATTTTACATACATTTACAAAAGATTTTATTTAGAAACGATTTACAATATACCATACAAAACATTTAAAACACATATTTTCACATGATCAAAAAGTAAATATTCATTATATTAATAATTATAATGAATTATAAGTACAATTCAATATATTCTTATTAATTAGTGGCTATTTAAAGTTTTAGCACTATTCTAGATAATCTAAATAGAAAACTAACTAAAAATCTTAATTTATACATATCAGTCTTATATATCATTTTGTTTTAATGATTTTCTGATTCTTTGTTTTTATTATACATTCAATCCATTTTACATTGGAAATATAACAGGTATATAAAAAGTTTTATCGTTAAGTTCTTCAATACAATATTTTATTAAACACTAAATACAATAGTGTTTAATATTATTAATTATTTATTTACATTTTTGTTTGTATTCACAAATTTGTTAGTATGTATTGATTTCTTACAATATTGACAATGAATATGAAAGGAATAAACTAAGTTTTATAATATAGACCTATTGTAATGGTAAGCAATGGGAAAATATGTAATTTCAATGCTCAAGAGATTATGTTGCGTACACATTTTTCTATACATGAAATATACAATTAGTTAATTCGGTTAACGTCTAGTTGATTGGTATAGGTATAAATGATCGTATATTAAATTCCACATGGGAAACATTAAGTGTAGAGTTCAAAAAGATATACGAATAATAATTGTTCTGTGTTATAGATACATTAATTTTCCGATAGTAGTCGATAACATGCGGATAAAAATGATCGCAGAATAGTGTTAGGCATTTCTTCTATGTAGAAAAAAAAAATGATATGTTTTATAACCTATTATACTGCGGTGAGATTTGCGTCACTTCGCCACGAGATACGATTGCATAATAGGTTATGTTGTCGCCGGTTTTATTTCATTATTACTCGTTGAATACGAGATTGAGTATAAGCAAATTCGGTGAATATATCGGCATTACTTTTGAAAAATTATTCATGTGCTGTATAAATAATCTAGATCGCAATATGTCGATGTAACATGTTAATTTGGTTATCTCGATGATTAATCACGGCCATTCAACTTTTGATAACTCTGATAACAGTTAATGCTGTTCTTATTGGCAATTATGTCCAAAATAACTGATAAACAATCTGATTTATTCTACATTATTAATATTAGTAATAGCGATAGATTATGATATTAATTATACCAGTGAAAGTATGCTCTAATTCGTAAAAATGCAGCATACGCAATTTAATAGTAAATTATTCTTACTGTAACAACACTGAAGGATTTTTTAGAAATAATTAAAAATCTTTACAAAAATTGAACTTAGAGTACGAATTTTTACGCAGATGTAATACATATGCAAAAAGTATATCATATGTACTTTTTAACATCTTGTTTATTGTCATTTAAGTTCCGATACGTCTCAATAGTTATCTAAATATTGTCTATAGTGATTTGTAAATTAAATTTTTTAAACTGTACATATATACGAAATGTGCAGAAATATATGGGATACGAAATGTGTGCATTATTTAAAATATGCTGTGTAATTTTACAACTTTCTAATTATAACAATAATTCTTGCTCCTCCTTTCTCTATGACAATATTTATCTGTTATATTAGAATAAACAATAAATAGAAACCGACCAAATAAGTAAAAACAGGTACCAATAGTTTTGTGACGAAAATCTAAGGCAAATGAGAATGAATCTCAAAATCCCGGGTTAAATTATAAATTGTCCACATAAAAGTGCAAATTGGATTCCAACTTTTAATTTTTGTACTACTTCCTCGGAAATTTATTTAATTTGGGCTTTATATATATGTATACATATGAGAATACTGTACACTTTTAAGTATTTGGGCGATAGTGTTATTGCATATCTTATTTCTAAATATTAATAATATTGGAAACATAATATTAATTAATGCGATTGATAGTATTTGGTGGAGTATTGAACGTCTCATAAAAACAAGAGTAGCACACAAAAAGTGTGCAACTTCTAGTAAAAAAAATAATTACAGTATCTGTGACAATATTTCACGATTGAGTTTGTTTTGTTGCATTTCAATTGGTAGGTAATGTAACAAAATAACGGGTCCAGAAATAATCGTACAAGAAAAACCATCTTACATTATATGGCATGATACCTATCTCAAAAGCCTCGTTTTTTTTTACAAATTTATTATAAAATTGCATCAACATGCTTAATATCAGTACCCTGATGAGTAAGAACAATTAAAAAAATATTTGTTCGGGTCATATCTTCAATTGACTTATAATTTTTTCAAAATTTGTTTTCGTGATCCTACGATATCTGATCTTATTTGTTATGTATAAATGCTGTCAATTTCAGTCGAAGTAATTCTACGTATTTTGTAGCATTTAATATGCATTCCTTTAAAACAGATTAACAAATTTTGGTCCATAAAGATTGTAGTAATTCAACGACAAATGATGGTTGATCGACAAATGATAATAAAACTTACACTTTCGAAAATATTTATTTATACTAATCGAATATCGATTACTCTCTAAAAATACGCAGCAATAATATTGCGATAGTAATATCTGTATTTACTGCTAGGCTGTGCAGATTTGAAAATATTTTATTACAATATTATACCAAGAGTGCAAAACGTGGGAACGATAACGATATGCTTCTTGCTGGCACAAGGATGTGCAGATTAGGGCTATTGATGGAGTTCATGTACTCGTGTACTCTTGAGATATCTGTGTATAAGTAGACGAAAATTAAGGTCCATTTATACATAAGATATTCATGCACATGACGATCACGAGACGATCACGAGTTGAGACAATAGTATAAATTGCTTTATTTAACCCCTTACCGTGCGATTTAGTTCGACAAAATTCGGGCCCAACCGGTAGGGAGCGGCGATCGCTAAACTTGCCACCGTGATGCGCGAGAGCACGTGCAATACGAGCCGGTCGCGAAACCAATGCTCGCAGAACGGGAAAAGGCGTTTATTTGCTGTAAACACTAATTTAATTCCTTTTTGTATATGTGCAATATACTAAAGTAAACGGCATATAAACAATTAATATGTAGTAATAATACTATACAAAATATATTAACTATATTATATAATAATAACATAATTGTAATATAATTAAAATATATTACTGTAATGAAGTAAAAGACTA
The DNA here is from genome assembly GCA_963667235.1 of Nomada lathburiana. Classification (NCBI taxonomy): domain Eukaryota; kingdom Metazoa; phylum Arthropoda; class Insecta; order Hymenoptera; family Apidae; genus Nomada; species Nomada lathburiana. Next base: position 2,598,303 of record OY763905.1, read on the forward strand.
TTAATCCTAAATAAGAGAATACAAATAACAATTTACAAAACTATACTTTATATATACAAAATACTATAGAAATTAAAATATAGAATAAAACTATAGAAATTACAGTCTTCTGGGGGTCTCCAAGGGTGACTACGTCGACTAAAAATAAGAAACATATTGTAAACAAAGCAGAGTAGAAGAGAGTTGAACTAACTAAGTTATACTAATAAATTAGTTAATAGTTAAAGGAAATTGAAATCTTATTACCACCCCTGTCCTCCATTCCAATCATGTCAGGTTTACAGAAGATAATCTCTACAATGTGGTCCGAATTTAATTCCGCGAGTCGGAATTGTGATATTCATGTTTGGTCTAAAAAATTTTATCACGAGTCAGACTCGTCAAAATACGGCAAGGGGTTAAAAACAAATGAAAGAACACAGTCGTTGCAATCTCGCTCTGTGTTTGTCTCTTACGTTCGTCTCATGTATAAATATGAACCTTTATTCGAGTATAAACTTGAGCAATCCTGAAATGGTTGAGAATTTCAATTCTGCAACCGGTGACGTTTCAATTACAGTAGAACCTCCGTTATCCGATCTAATAGGAAGACAAGACCGTTCGGATAATAGAACACACTTTTTTTAGACGAATTATTCTATATTTTACAGACAGTCAATTACCAGCTGATTTATAACAAAATTGGGATAATGTTATAAGAACCGTCTCTATTATAAATTTACGAGTTCCATACCTTTGTAGCTGCTAAATTGCGTAAACTTTTTGACACACAAAGATGTGTAGCGTTTCACCAGAGATATCTACTTGCTGAATAATGTTTAATTCTACAGCTCTTTCACAAAGAATAGGTCCGGATGTTGGCATACCTTTACCCCCAACTTTCACAAGCCCCCATTGTCTACATTTTTATTTCTCGGCATCGTTAAATTTCTTCTATTAGAAAAAGCACCTGACGAATGCGCACCATCCAAATAATTCTCAATTTCACCCTTCTGTTTTTTAATGCCAGCGATTGTAGATTTCCCAATATTATATTCTTTTGCCAATTCCGAAGTACTCTACCCAACATTCTAATTTCTTAAGGATTTCTGATTTCGTTTTAATTGTTACAATTAGACGTTTACGTGTCAATGACATTCTATGTCTCATTCTATATATATATGCCTTGTAAAGAAAGGAGTCTGTTTATTGCGAATAGAGATAATAGGTGTTCGGAGAAGAGAGGGTCTTCTGCATTTCAACTATTATGTTGTCTCTCGATTATCGGGGTATAGGAATAATTTTCGTCTCCACGTGCATCTCAAGGATATACACCTGGGTAAACGAGTTTCATATAAATTAGCAGTTGGTGGTACAGATATATGAGTATTTTATATCACTGTGTAGGCTGAGTTTATTGATATTTATGAGCAATGTAACGCGCTGAACTCATTAATGTGACAACATTATACCACTTAAGATAAATTTGGTCGCTTAGGACCATGTTTGTACTTAATTTCAAAATTCTCTTCTGTTATTTCATTTTAGCACGGTTCATGTGTATACGTATAGTTGCAAAGCGCGTTAAAATATTTTAATAAAAGATATTGAGCAGAAAGAAACTGGTTGAATTATGCATTGTACTATGATTTTGATAGTTGCAATTTAATTGAATAATTTAGTTTAATAATTCTTGGTAAAAGTTTGTATTTCCGGAGCACATCGTATACACTCACGGAAATACTATAGGAACGAAACAAAGAAATGTATACAATATGCCAAAATTACATATTATACCGTATATTCATACTTTTATAGTGTATGATTTCTGAAAATTACGTGACTGATTTAATTGAAGTTCAGGTATCTCCAGACGATGGCGACAAACAATGCAGACGTATGGCATTCGTGTTTAGACTGATGATCGTATTAGGTTGTCCATGATTTATTTCCATTAAAATTGACGATTTTTGCGGCATAAACCATCGATTATTGCACGAATATATATATTCATTTTTTAAGACATATCTTACATTTTGTGTTAACATATACAACAAAAAATATGTATGTAAATTACGAAAGGTATGTGCATACTGTTATTGTTATTTTGTATGACAATTATTAGGTTAAGTGACATTTGCACAGCATCACTATATGTTATATAGTGATAATAAAATATACACAATATGTGCACGTGTGCTAGAATGTGTACTTTTCAGAACGAAAACTGAATATGTATTGGAAATTTTTATTGAATGATAGGATTTTCTGAAGATGTATAAGTATTACTTCGTATATCGCGGTTATTTTAATTTCCTGATAATGGGGTCGTAAATTCTTAATAAATTCTTTGTGATACTAACGAGAAATTTTTCGTATGATTCACAAATTTTGATAACTTCAGACAACTGCGATAAGAAAAATCCTTCGTCAAAGAATAATACGGATAAAAAAAGGACGAGAGAAACTGGAATGATGTGCATTTATGTTTTATTTGTGTCAAGCATATCTCTACTAATATTTATTTAATAAAAATAATTTTGTGAATATTTCTTTCATCTGAATGTATTACAAATTGAGCCCCAAATGTGTGAATCAATTAAACACTACAATAGAGGTTACAAATTATTTGGTTTAAATTGAACTTTATTTACATATCACAAAAAAGAATTTGGGAGAATAATATTTCTGGTAAATGAAACATTATAAGAAACTTCAAATAAAATAGCACTTTGCAATATTAATAGTTATGTATGTGCTACGAGTAGGAAAATATTTAATCAATATATTTAAAGGGCAAACTCATCAGTTAGATTGAATTCTACACTTCGATTCTGCATTAGATTTGCGGAACATACGACTTACCATGTTTACAGTAACCTTTCCTTGAACAATATTTGTTACTATCAGACGACGATTTCTTAAGCAAATTGTTATCACTAACTCGTTCTTGTGGAATTTTGTATCTTCCATTGGCCTACATGGACATTGTGTAACTCTTGAACAAAATGATGCAAGATGAAATAGCTAAAACGTTGTTGCAAAATACATTTATTTACAATAAATGGTTCGAATTAGAATGCGTCGACTTGAATTTTGGTACACCTGCTGTATGCATTGGCGCCGCCATCGTCTAATACGTCCAACGGACGTCTTCAGCTTCTCCCTCTACTTCCGTTTGTCGCGAAACTTTCATTGCTTGTCTGATAAGCTGTTTACACCTTGTGCATTGGCGAATGCACTCAGACGTAGCAGCGGTGTCGTCGGTAATGCATTACCACTAATTCGTGTCTCCTATTTATTTGCGCAGCCTGCCAGAATGGTCTGGGTTACCATCCACGATCAGGTATTACAACATTTGACAATCTGAGTGATCAACGCGTTGGCAAATTGTTTTGGAATAATTTTACTTTATGCCATGTCACAATTCCTTTTTTATTTCACTTGACCTTCTTATCGCATATGTATTCATGTAAATACTGTTACTTTCATTCAAAGTGTCACATAAAACGTTTGCGAACATTGAAACAGATCGATTGCAAATTAAGTTGATTCGGGAACAATGTTTTAAGAATGAAGAATTGATTTAAGAGTTATCAGTGTACTCGTAATGTACAATTCGTTGAAAGAAATTATTACAAAATTGTCAGATAACACAATAATCGTATTTCAAATTTGTTTACGATAGTATTCGACACTTAATATAATCGTAACGACAAACGGAAGATAGTAAAGTTCGTTTTAATTGAAGATAACGTTTTTGTACATTACACATTCAGAAAGGGGTAGGCACGTCACTACAAATCAGTCTCAAGGTTGACTTCAAGCCATGTCCAAGAAAAGAAATGCTGTCCATAGCTTGTACTCTTCTTTTATATTTGGTTTTAACCCCCTTGTCTCGCAACAACGAGTGGCACGAGTGGCGCGAGTGGCACAGATAACACGTTGTGATTGAAAAACATGAGCATAATTCACTGTGTACCATAAATTTCAAACGTCATACATTCAAACGTAACTCGTGGTAGCCATTGGCGGCACAGTCAATTGTTATGAATATTAGTCAAGTCTGAGCTCTGGTTCAATTAGAAAAATCGTGAGACAAAGGGTTGAGGACTTAAAATTTTTTCTTGCACATTGTTCGATATAAATCTTGAAGCATATGTATTTTTAGCAATGGACCAACCCCTATCTGCGTTAATAATAGTGCGGAACGATATATAGTACATATTGCCATCGGTTGAATAGCATCAGGTTCGCAAACATTTGTTGTGCTCCCTTTCTGTAAATTTCAATTCAGCTTTTAGTGCACTGATTTGATGCTTGGCTAGCTTGTACTGTTCTTCTGGTTTAATATATATATTTTAATGTTTATGATATTTGTAGTTGAATAAATGTAACGAGTATTTATATTTTTGTGCGCCTTTCTATTATTATAGTTTTAGGATGTGACAGTAATATACTAGAACGATATAGTTGTAAGATATTTTTCGCATGAGTTGTGTGTGCAGTGCTTCACGGTACAATGATCGTTAGTATGTATCTCAATATAAATATGTATATATGTATAATAAGTAATATGTATATACATATTACTTCTATCACCTGAATGTTTTTTACGTTCTGATTTAAGACTAAACTCAATATATAGTTGTGCAAAGGAAGAAAGAAAACAAAACGCTAAATAACTTCCTCAACCACATAATATTAAGCTATTGGTAGACGGCAGGGTAAAATTACGTTTCAAATTAGAATTCAATAGCTGACATAAAGTCATCGAAATTATACGTCACGACTATCACAGACCGATTCTACACCTTTAGGCCAGTGGAGATCTGCTCGGCATACCTTTTGTATGAGTAGCCTCAGAATTATTCATCAATGCATGTATGTACATAGTTTAACTGAAATTTAAAAGTACTATGTCATCAAGTTCACTTAGTACTTTCTGACAATCATTTGAATACAACTTTTAGATTTACCTTACGAAAATGGTAAATGCATACATCAGTAAACATTGTCCTCATTCGTCCATTTATATAAATTTTTATCAAGTGGTTACTGAATATATGAGAACATATGGATACGAAAGGGTTAAGTCGACAGATCTGTTAAGATTGAATATTTCGGTACGGTCCAAAGTGGTGTAAAAGAAGTTTACCATTAGAAAAAAATAGAAAAAGATACCTAGGAGAATAAATGGTGTCTGTTGTAAATATATTCATTTTACATTGATTTATTTGATATTGACAAAGAAAAAAAGTTACACTGAAATTTTAATTGTATTCCACAATACAAACAACAAAATTCGGTATAATGTAAGAAGAGCAATTAGGAAAAAATGTTTTCATAGTAATAATAATAATTATTTTCATAAAGGCAATGTGTATACTTTCTGACCGCGTAAAATGAGATACGGCATGAGAATTACGCGTAATTGAAGGAATTGCTTAACGCGCACAGAATGTGCGCGTGAACAGAGCAACGAGCGTATAAATCGTACATGTATATTCATTAATAACTTCTTCAATGATATAACAGCTATTATTTGCAAAACAAAGGTCTTTTATGTCAAATTGAGCATAAAAGTAATTCCTGTTTCAGCATTGGTGTTTCTGAATCAATTTTTATGTTGGGAATTTTGTGTGGGGGTAAGCAACCCCTAAGGTTTTTTTTTAAATATAGTTTTGGAACGGTACGAGATTTTAAATACAATAATTGTTGTTTGTTTTACTAAAAAACAAGACAATAAAACTTCCATTTATTTAAAAATGATGAACCGTCATTTACATTAAAATACATATGTCCAATAAACCCTGTTACATTGGTGGATGATTTTAGCAAATTGCAGTCAATCTGTCTGCAGAAAATAGCCTTTGAATATCTCATTATATTCTACATGTACATAAAGTTTAATTAAACTGATAATACTGTGTGGACTGACTGTTACTACAAATCTGATTGCCAGTAAAAAGAAATAAATACAATGCATTTTGATCATTCCATTCAAATATTTTATTGTGTTAGCTATATGTCAAAATTAAGAAACATGTATTGTTTAATGGGACATGCATAAATATGTACACGGCTTATTTCATTATATATATTATTTTTATTAATAATATTATAAAATTACATATTTTAGTTTTTTTATTAGACAAAGATTTCTGTGGTTAATGCTCCACCTTATGGTAATCAGTTCACTCACTTTTAAATATTTGATCGTGTACTAAAAATATTTATTTCATGTTTAAAACTTTAGCAGTCAATTAAGGGAACATCTTTTTACAATAATGTAACTGTTCGCTGTTTCACTTGTCTTTCATATCTCAAATGCGTGACTGATATCTCAGATGCAGTAAAATTTATGTGGGGTCTTTGTTTAATGGAAGTAAATTAAAAATTGATCTTCGATCTATTTGTTATCAGCGTAAATGCAACGTTTGATATATTTAGTTGCGTGGTTAAGTTATACTCCACGTGTCATATCTTATCTTAATAACTATTGCATAAAAAAAATGCTCGGACTAGGAGGATAATTGGATAATCCACATACTTTGCAAAAATAGTTTTTAAAATGTTTCGTTTATTGCCAGAAGTTTATACTCTGTATCTACGATTAATTTTGAAATCCAGATTACTTTTATAATCGTTATCTAATACTTAACAAAAAGGTTGCAAAGTTAATTTAATACAGAAGCATATAATAATTTAGTCGTACGAGATCGAAAATACACTATACAGGAATACAATTTTCAAGACCAAAGAATACAAAATACGTGTACGTGGTTTAGTTGATGGCAATATTTTCAGATGCGTGTGAAAGGTATGGAATTGAGTATCTGCATAACATCTGGTGTAAATATAATTTTGTATCGTATTACTAGTCTTATCATTCAAACATGAAAGCTGTGTTTTTTTGTTTGTACGTAATGTTTTGCAAACAAAAAATATGATAACTGGTTTTCGGATTCTAAAATCCTGTATTATTCAGGAGAGCTCATTGTGACGTCAGTCCTAGTCAGTTCAGACTATGATACTTTCTGACATGCGTAGGAAAAACAAAACTGTGGACATACTATTCTGCTCTATTATAATAAAAAACCTGATAAATGATAAACTGCTAGGAGAACAATTCATGATTTTTTAACTTATCTTATATTATTTTAAATGTATCTTAAAACTGGGTAATCTATTGGAATTGTACCGTTCTCAAATGCTACAAAGTATGAGATTCATTAAAAATATAAATGAAAGGTATAAGGTATAAAACAGGATTATTTTTTCATCTAGCATAAAAAACAAGCAATATTTTTGAATCTACAAAATGTTACATTTATTTGTTTGTATAAAAAGTTTAACTCCCAAAGCCTTGATACCGTATGTAACATACGGGGTTATTTCACGCCAAATCGATCACTTTTGGACGTCACCATCGGCGATTTTGCTCTAAATGAAATATATTGTAGTCCATGTGAAATTAGGGAGGGGGTCTGTATCATCATTTTCGCGGTTGACAATTTCTTTAGAAAATACAGACCTTCAAAGATTGTAATTTTTGCCATTTTTGCGAAAACGGGCTTTACACAGGAATTTTTGTCTCGGGAACTGTTTGTCCGATTGAACTACTTTTTTGTTGGTTTGTGCACAAAGGATTTTTTCAACCTCGATAATAAACTTTACAATGTCGAAAAATATAAACAAATTCTCTTTTTGCGTTTCTTTCGATGATGGGGCACACGGACTTAAATCTTGAAAAAAGTATCTCCATATTCCTTAAAGTTTCCCCTTCAAAATGAGACTTTCAAAATGATGGAGAATCGAAAATTGGCTTCACAATGAAGTTGGAAAAGGACGCGGCGACCCCCGTTTCACGTAGGTGAGTCGCGCGCTCCCGCCATTATGGTCGGTTGCCTACACCCCTTGGTCTCAAAGCAATACCAGCAGATCTCGTATACGACTAAATGGCCCTATTTATACCTCGAGAACAATATTAGTAGCCACTCTTGGCCAACGACACCTTTTTAATTAAGTTTTTAACCCTGAGGTGACGCGGAAAAGATCCATTTGTTCGGTCATCGGGTTGAATGCAATAAAATCATAAAACTAGTTCGGTTCCAGAAACATGAATACAATTTGGACATTATTGAAAACGGAAAATCTGTTTATTACATAGCTACCAGAAGGCCACTAGTAAAGAACCTTTTCTAAAACTTTTAATTAGACCTGACAGTTTCATGAAACTATTGTCGCGTCTCAAAAAAACATTTTATGTTCTTTTTGTTGCCATTTTCCTTCTTTAGACGGTATTGATATGGTGGGACTTCCTATACATTCGGGCATCCTTTTCCCAATGTTCAGTTTCCATGACATTTTCGTAACGTGCACTTCAAATTATAGAATAGTGAGCGAATCGTTAGAAATGGTGGGTCGAAAGTGCTGTAATCCTTTTAAGAAAACGGGACATTGGGATTTCGCGAAAATACTTCGTAATATTACATTGAGTATGCGTCAAGCATGTCCAACTCTTCCTGATAAGGCATTGATTTGCAATGCTTGTCGCCTTAAAATAAATTACGTACACAAAAAACGTGTACGGTCCATCCCGATTATCGACCGGAAAAGTACGCAATTGTAGTGACAGATCCAGCAACGTTTCAACGTCAATAGAACCGGCAATTGTTGTAAGTTCAACGAATATTTTAACGTCGTCCTCAGATGACTCACCCATTACCCATAAAACTTTAAGATCTAGTAGGCGAACATCGGAAAAAATAGATCGCATCTCTGGTCAATTAAGATCCCATTTAATAAACGAAGAAAATAGCTCGCCTAACACTATACAAGACACTGAAATAGTTAAACAACATATTTCATTTAGAGCAAAATCGCCGATGGGGACGTCCAAAAGTGATCGATTTGGCGTGGAATGACCCATACACTTTCATAATAAGTAGCTAGACTTTATTTAAAATTATAACATTAATATTTTTATTATTACATAACAGTAGCTAGTTAGATCATATTTAAAATTATAACATTACCGATGAAGTGATTGTACACTCCTCCGTATTTTATATAATATTGCAATTTGTTACTAAATGATGAATAGCATTGATACCAATATACGTTTACATTACATTACGATTATAGTACTTCGTGGATAAATGGCGATTCATTATAATTAACCACGTGACGTACAATAACAAATAGCACTCATGCTGCAGATTACATTACAAAGTTTTTATTCTGTGCACAAACATAATATAGATATTAACTCTATAATAGAATGCTGCTATGAGTTATTAGAGTTATTCAGCCATCCAACACAGAAATGAAATAATCAATTCTGACACGTATAATAATGTGAAACAAAGAAGGCAAAGGGTTAACAATGATAATATCTAATTTCATTACATGAACAATGAAATCATTCGGCATATGATTGGAGCAGAATAGATTCAAAAAAATTTCTTAAAACGTCAGGAATCTGTAGCAGCTGACAGTTTTTTTTTAAATTATTCATTATGCATTGTAATATATGCTTTTTCTTTTTAATTAAATGCGATAGTACAGTTTTCAATTGCGCATTGACAGTATGTATTGAGATGAATTTTGAACGTGAAAGCTTCTATTGTACGAATAGATATACATATACATGTATTCACGAATATTACTAACCCAAATATTTATAATACATACTCATAAATTACATTGCTAGCTATTTGTGATGTTTATTTATTAATGAGCTCTATCTAATAATATTGTTATTGATTTATTTAACAATATTACTGAAACAGACTATGTATCTGAAACAGCATAGATATATGAGCACGTAAGTATGTACTGTATTGTAGTAAACTTGTTCAATGTAGTTTACCGCGTAATTTTGTACCACTATAGTTAATTATAAGTTACTCACAAAATAGTTTCACCTGATAGATTAATGTTCATTCAATCTCCTTAGCGCAAGGTGAATATTTTTTCTGCGATTTCAATCTTTCAGTATACGGCTTTGCAAAATAATTATCTTTCATGAACATGGTATCTTAATATAGTATTAGTAAATTAGTAATTTGCAAAACTTTTAGGATATCTTTTGTATTACTTCTTTAATTCTCTTTTTTTTTTGGTAAGAATGCGTAGATTGTTTAATCGAAATTTGTACAAAATCGTTCAAATTTTGGTATTAACATGATATTTGATAAATTATAAATGATAATTTTTAAATTAAATTAGTTTGAGAACTGTTTTCACCGAATGATCGTTTACATATATTATTAGTTTTGTTTGCACGTTTAAATAAATATTCAAATAATTAATAATTATTCGAATGCATGCAAATGTATTTGACGTGTGTTTCTAATTTAAAGTTTTCGTTTTGTATTATGTATGTTTAACCAAAACGAGAGTTCACAAGGTACAGATACCTCAAACGTTAAAAAACATTCTACTTGTTTCCCTCACTATTTTAATCAAAAATTCGATAACATTGCACATGTCAAAATAAATCATCTGCCTACGAATTTTGTCCTTATATCCGGTTGTACACCACTTTATCTAAATACCATTATATCTTCGATGTTAATTTATCAATATTGCAACACTAGTCAAACTAGTTTTTCAGATACCAAGTTTTATTTTCTCTTTCAAATACTATTCGCATGGTAATTTTTTTGAATTAGGCATCTAGGAAAATGTTGCAAAGTAGGCCTTGAGACGCTTTCAACTTGACTTTTCGAATCGTCGAATTTGCTACTAACAATTTTTTCATAGATTTCCATGTAGAGAATTCTATATATCTAATACGTATACATATTTGCAGATGGCTGGAAAGCCCAATACACTAGCTTTGTACGCTCAAAGTCAGTTAGATCACATATGCGCCTTGGACGTCGATAGTCATGCATCGTACGTTCGACTCTCGGGGATCATTTGTACTATCGGCCCGGTCTCCAGGTCCGTAGAAACCCTTGAGAAAATGATCGAAACGGGCATGAACATCGCTCGAATGAACTTCTCCCATGGATCACACGAGTACCATGCCGAGACCATTCGCAATGTTCGCCAAGCACAGAAGAATCTTTCTAGTCGCTCTGGCTTGAACGTTCCTGTAGCGATTGCGCTCGATACTAAAGGACCTGAAATTCGTACTGGTCTCCTCGAAGGCGTAAGTAACTTATTCACTTGTACCTGTATTTCTCATATATTGTTTTTCGTAATGCAGCATAGCGTTTAGATTGATATTGGGTTGGCCGAAAGGTAATATTTTCAGTGAATAAAAATGATGGTTTTTGACAAATGTGGGACACTACTGAACAATGTATTTACAATCCTTTGTCATCTCACGAGTAACGGCAGAATTTTATCTCAAAACGGTTTATTTTGGAAATCGTGACAGTATCATCTACTGTGGAAATTCGACATTACTTTTTCGTAAACCTCGTAGCTTCCCTCTGATATATGGCACATGGTATTAAGTAAAACCTTAATAAAAATTTTACGAAAGGTTTTGGACATCGTGTTACATTGTTTCTTGTCATTTTGTGTCCTGATTTTTATTGCACTCGCATACGTGGTTTTCTGATATTTAATGGTTTATTACGTTACTAGGGTGGATCCGCCGAAGTTGAATTAGTGAAGGACCAGACCTTCAAATTGTCTGTTGATAAGGCGTTCATGGAAAAAGGCAATGCTAATGTGGTTTATGTGGATTACGAGAATATTTCCAACGTATTGAAGGTTGGAAGTCGCGTTTTCGTAGACGATGGATTGATTTCCCTCATAGTTACAGCAGTCGGTACGTATCACGTCCACTTTTCTATCTGTATCTTAAGTAACTGTGAAACGAATATTTTGTATGTTTAAAAGATATTAGAAGCTTTGCTTGCTGTTAATTATTTGCTAAGAGAAATAAGCAAATGTCATTATGACCGGGAGATATTGAAAATTTGTACCTCTAATTAAAATTTAATTATCTATTCTTTGTTATCTTACTTATCTTAATCTTCTAATCTTCGCCTAATAGAAATTAATGTCGTAAGCAGAAAATGACCACAAATTTATATTCTATGCGATATATTCGTTCTTTTACGATTTACACTAACGCGTAACGTTAAAAAAGTCGTTTCATTGTGACTAGTGTGTAATGCATAATGGATAGACGATACTCTTAAATTAATTCGTACATGTCTTATTTTAATCCAGAAATTTGTTCCTAATTGAATAAAATGTCTACAGATAATATTTCTTATCAAAATTACTCAGAACTAATAGAAAACTGCAGTACTCGAATGTTTCATAAGTATTTTACATGTTCACGAATCGCTACTATTCAACCAAGACAAATTAAAAGGATGAGCGTAAATCAATGTAATGACTCTTCTGTTCGTTTTAGGTCCCGATGGAATTGTGACCACCGTTGAAAATGGCGGAATGCTTGGTTCTCGCAAAGGCGTGAATCTGCCCGGTTCTCCAGTAGATTTGCCAGCGGTCTCCGAAAAGGATAAATCTGATTTGCAATTCGGCGTTGACCAAGAGGTCGATATGATCTTCGCTTCGTTCATAAGAGACGCCTCAGCTCTGACGGAAATTAGAGCGATCCTTGGTGAAAAGGGCAAGAATATTCAAATCATATCGAAAATTGAAAACCAGCAAGGCATGACGAATCTCGACGAAATTATTGAAGCGTCTGATGGCATTATGGTAGCACGTGGTGATCTTGGTATCGAGATCCCGCCAGAGAAAGTATTCCTGGCTCAGAAATCTATGATAAGTAGATGCAATAAAGTTGGCAAACCAGTTATTTGTGCAACACAAATGCTTGAATCTATGGTGAAGAAACCACGTGCAACCAGGGCTGAAACGTCGGATGTAGCAAATGCTATCCTCGATGGCGCAGATTGCGTCATGTTGTCAGGTATAAACTCTTTCCTTACTGATTCTAATCAAATATTATCGGTTACGTACACAGCAGTTCAAAGACATTTAATAAGATTAATCGTGTTACGATTTAAACAATTTAAATACTAATTGGAGGGCGTCATGCTTTCCGCTCTGGTACCATCGGAAACAAACATGTCTTTGATTTATTAATATCGTAAATAAATAAGAATAATAGCATTAGAATGATAAGAATCATACTCATAAACACTTAGATAGAGACCCTATTTCGTCATCTAAGATGTAATTTATATAAATGCAACCATGATACATTGTTGTAGAAGTTAGCTTATATCAATCTTTCGTAAACAGTTGCTGAATATCTGAGGGCTTATATGCACGATTTCCGTAGCGAATGGGTTAATTCTTGTATTATATACCAAGTCCTAGCATATTGTATCATTTGACCTGATTTTATCGCTCGACGCCTATATTCTCTTTTCATTATCAATTTCATTATTATTAAACTTAATAAAGAAGATGGCCTAGCATTTGCCTTACGAGAATTATAATGGGCACACTGTATAGTATACAGTGTATACTATAGGAAGATTTCCTTAGAAAGAGGAATTTCAAAAATCTTTGTTCAAGAAATTACGTACTGTGTATAGCAATCGAATACGCACACATTTTAAACATTATTGTAATATTCTATTTATTAATTCTCGTAATATATTCAGGTGAAACTGCCAAAGGAGAGTATGCACTGGAATGCGTGCGTACAATGGCGAACATCTGCAAGGAAGCAGAGGCTGCTATCTGGCAGACACAGATTTTCAACGACCTCACAAGCAAAGCGTTACCTCCAATCGATGCTACTCATGCCATTGGCATCGCTGCCGTAGAAGCATCTGTGAAATGCTTAGCGAGCGCTATTATAGTGATCACAACTTCCGGTCGCTCTGCGCACTTGATCGCAAAATACAGACCCCGATGCCCGATTATCGCAGTGACCAGATTCCATCAAGTTGCACGACAAGCACATCTTTACCGTGGTATCTTGCCGCTCTATTACGAAGGTAATGAGGAACATTTTGTGTTACAAAATGCAGTTAGATATTAACGCGTTGAACGCCAGAAAAATATATATTCTACCTTCGGCGGTGCAGTGAAAATTTGGATTTTAATTTGGCATTTAATTGTTTCAATACGATAAACATATTTATGAAAATTCGATCTCTTACATAATAAGCATTGCGAGTTTTATATTTTTATATGTATCTTTTATTAAATTTACGTTGTCTGATTAACTCAAACATTGCCGACCAGCAATGACCCCCACGGTATTCGGTGTGTTGAAAGCAGATGTGCACAGGCATAGAGACACAAAGAGAGTTCTGAGGAAATTAACCAAATACCCCACATGATCAACATAATGTAACATGTTTAGCATGAAAATTGCCTGTACTCTTATATACAAATGTCAATTTTAAACTTTCTTTTTATCCGCCATAGTACGTTTTGGGACTCGTACAAATTTACACGTTACTTTTACACGTTCCATTATATTTTTATTTACTAATTTTTAACAAACAGCATATTCTGTTCTGCGTCCCGTTTAACTGAAGTACCGTATTTATCCGATATGCTTTGTACTCTATGTCTGTAACTTCATTCTTCCAAAAGTTTAACACAAAAAGTATAAATAATGAGATATTGTTATGGTACTTAATCGAAGTTTCAATCAATTAAATAGTTATGCACAATATTACATTATCCAAATCTTTTTCATGATTTTAATGTACAATTTATGAGTACCGTATTATACAAGTTTTTGAGTGTCCATGATCTTGGCTGACCAAGACTTTTCTGCACATATAACAATTATTTAATCATATAGAAGAGTTATAATTTATTTAATTTTTATTTACAGACGCACCATTGTCTGACTGGGTGAAGGATGTTGACGTACGTGTTCAATTTGGATTGAAATTCGGCAAAAGCCATGGATTCGTCAAAGCCGGGAGCACAGTTGTGGTAGTCACTGGATGGAGACAAGGATCGGGATTTACGAATACACTTCGTATTTTGTATGTAGACATTGTAGTTCCTCAAGACGATGATGCATGCAGTATGCGTAGCGGAACAGACAGCTACGAATACCTTTTGTAATCTCTGCATGTTTGAACGTATTCTACCATATTAATATCATTCAACACCTTGCTTTGCATGTGCTGTCTACTAATAATAATTTATTATACGTGTGCCTCTGTTGTAACTACATCTATTATAGGCAGATCGACAGTCGCCTTATTTAATTCTAATTATCACCTGTGTATTTAACTTTCTTACAATAAGTAATTTTTAATCAGACCAAAATACATATTCTTCCGTTTATAATTTTGGAAATTTCAGGTAGTTAGTTAGAAATACTTTTACGAATTCGCAGTAGAATAATGTATGCCCCCTGTTATCAACTATAACTTAATCTCTTTAAGTAAATTTCGTGAGCAACAGATTTTGAGAAGAAATTTTCCTCTGCGCATAAAAATTATTTTTATTAAATAAATATGATTAATTTCATGTTTATGTGCCTCCAATTTTATTACAAGTTAAAGTCAACAAACCAAGAAAGTAAGTTTTAATTATGACAATTCAGGATATATGTTACCATAATTCATGTATCTTTAATTATTATACGATACGATAGGTGATACTAAGGTTTTGTATGGGGCTTTAAACATTCAAACATCAAAATGAATTCTTGTTCTACCAATCGTTCTAAAAAATAACATTTTTGCTAGCATATATGTACTTCCTTGCAAGCTTTGACGCGACCTTTATGCTCATTTGAAATGCGCCAATAGTTAAGTTCTAAATAACTTCATCAAGAATGAAACGAGTCACGCAACTGTTTCAGGAAAATGTATAAGTGGAAACTAAAATCTTGCTTTGCGTTAAAAAACATTAACGATTACTTTCTCGATTATAAAATCTCTTTAAGAAAATATTCGATATACACTCGTCCCTCAATTTACGCGAATATCCGTTCCACGTGGATTTGATTCACGCGAATAAAAATCGCGTAAATTGAATCTGTCAGTATAAAAGGAAAAATATTGGACATAGCAGCTAGTAGAAGTTTTAGAAATACATGTGTACATATTTATTTCACATAACTTAACAAAAAAATAAGTAAGACATTTCAGAAAACAGAAGTATGTAAGTTTTATTCGATGTCACTATTGCTACTGTAATTCAAAACAATAAGCCTTGTCTTTTTAATTGGTATAAACTCATCATCTTCATCGCTTGAAATATTTGGAAGTTCGTCTTCATTTTCATTGTGAATGTAAATTTTTCATAAATTTGCCGATATTCCCTGCAACATTTCATTCAATTTTGACGAAATTTTAAGGCTCGTTGAATGTTTGGATCAATGTCTGTAATGGCATGTTCAAAATGTTCATTTTCATGTCCAAAGACATCGACTTTCCCTTCTTTCGTGTGATTGAAAGTTTGTTAGACTTGGTTAAAAATAAAAAATATAAATTATAAATCTAAACAGTATAGTAATAATGTCGTCCTCTTAACGTCCAAAGTCACACTGACATATAAAACTGTCAATTTTAAAACTTATAGGAAAATATATCTGAACGCGTAAAATAAGATCGCGTATAAAAAGTTCCGCGTAAATTGAGGGAGGGATGTACATTGTTTTGTTTACCGCCAATGGTGTACATTTAAAGGGTGAATATCGTTGCCAAGGCCGAATATTTCGAAATATTGTAGAAAATTATCGCAGTCTTTGGCCAAAGATGTATCTTCATAATCAGATTTGAATGACTAAACACAAATAAAACTATATTAGCGTGTCTTTAGAGCCGATTAAAAAATATTGATATTTTACAATCTGAAAAAGTAAATGTACATTCTATGTAGAAAGTGATCACCTGGCTTGAATCCCCTGGATTTCTTTTTATGGACATGCTCAAAGAGTACAGTGTATCGAACCGAAATAAATAATGTAGTCAGCTTCTAACAACGAATAGAGAATGAAAATATCCCGAGGCGGAGGAAAGAAACAGCGAACATCTCTTGTCAATGTGGAAGTAAACCTTCTTATATCACATCCAAACGATTGTTTTTAACATATTTCATAGAGATCAAATATTTTTGTATTCTCATTAATTATTATACAATTATTCATAAGTCTGTAAAGTCTTGAACCCTTTTGTTTCACCATGCATGTTTCTTTACGTATGCAGGACTGTACTAACAAATGAATTCCAAATTCTATCTTACTTTACTTTTCATGATATCATTAAGGAATGCGATATACATTTTAATATTTATTTTTCTTTTTTAGGACGGTCGAGTAAGCGTATGCTAGCTGGATTGCATACAGCAGATGGTATTAAACAATACTAGATTTGAAAAATTCAGTATGTATGTAACTTATATTGTATGACAATGTATGAAGAATTTAGTAAAGTCATTGAAAGGGTAACAATCTGAAGATGCCAGTAGCTACAGTATTATTACCATACAATGTACCTACATATAAATACAGTATAAAAAAAATATTTGTATGTATAATCATACGTATGTATAATCGAAGGAAGCGATATAGCGTGATAATAAAAGTCTGTCAAACCGTGGAAAACATACTCCAGGCGTTGAAATAATAATTTCGGAGGGTTTTTTTGAGAAACCGAAGCCGAGTTCTTATTCAGAACCATTCGATATCCATTTAAATATATTTTCTATTTTAATTTAATAATCAAGGAAACGTGTTAACTCGTTATCAGATTTATTAATATTTAAATGCAATCATTCATTTATCTAGAAATTCTTCATATTTCTAATGCGCTTTTACGTTTGGCATGAAAATGCATTATCGAAATTGAATTTGTAAAACTTAAAATGGTCATTCAATTTGATTGAACTTGAATTCTTCTTTCCCGAAAGAAGCAAGCGTCATGTTTATCAATTGAGAATTTAGTTTATGACTACGCTATATCGATTCCTTGGATTATATGTATCTATACAATTGTATACACATATACATGTACATATACATACATTATATAATATGCCGCTATTAAACAATAAACTAAAGTCATTATTTGTAGCAGTAAATTATTTAAATTTGAATTATTGCTTGATAGGTGACAACAGTATGCTTCAATCTTCATTTTCTGTAGGAAAGATAAATAAAGAAATTTATTTTATTTCGCTGCACTTTTTATTATCCTTCTAATTTGTTAAGTATCTAGTAACTAAGCAAGGATTCGTGAATGTAGTTATGAATTAAATTGAATTAAGATGTATTTTCCCTCGATCATGAAAAGAAAATGCAAATATATTTACACACGCAATAGGATCTCCCCTTTTTCGACATCTTAAAAGACTTAAACCAATTCTGAGTGATAAAAGGTATAAATGCTTGTAAGTTAAGGGTTTTGTTGAGAATCAAGAGTTTATGGCGTTGAAGCATATGCTTCAATATTAGGCCTCCCTATTGAGGCCAGAAAGGATCATTCGCCTATCGTCTTGTTTAGGTTCGAGGGTACGCGTCTGGTTTTCATCGAGTTCAAGCGTTGGGCTGTTGTTCTGCCTTTCCTTAGGGGGGCCCTACACGATGAAACATATTGCGATGCATGCATCGACGGAGGTTCGAGTCATCGCTTCAGCCGGACCCAAGGGTCTCAGGGTTTAAGGGTTCGACTCGGGTGGCCTCGCGTTTATTTGTTTTTTAGACTGTGGCCAATACCTTCAGGAAGGCATAAATTGCGCCCTGCACGCTATCACTGTGCAAGAGAATTGTTAGAGAATCGTGAAGATTTACAACCTTCGAAAAAGCGACGTCCTGCCGTAACAGATTTTATACAAAATTGCATACCATATTTACTGTACTTTTATATTTTTTAGCGCTGAAAGTGTAAATATAATAAATATAATAATGCAAGTTCCGCTAAAGAATATATACTGAAAATAATCTATTCGTTTAAGCGTAATTTATAATATATTAAAGATTTATATTTTTTCAATCATTTCTTCAGTAAAAAGAGAGAAAAGGAAATGTTCAATAAATTCATACAAAATACTGTATAGTTTAACGTTTACGTTTTGAAATTTCGCATTTTAACAAGAAACTTACAGTATTAAGTCTTAAATAAACACACTATACATATGTAAGTTTCTCATACCAAAGAAACGCAGTATTCACACTTTTCATATAACCACAATATGTCATTCCAACCATATACATATATAGTAATATTAATTTCATAATAAAATGGACAAATAGTTACAGTTACGAAAACTCAATCCTCTATATTTAGGCCCGGAAACGTGTAAAAGTATTATCTATAGCTACATATACAGGACTACATAATGTTATGCACTAACAATATCACACCTGCAACTGGATGGATAAAGTCATGCCGCCGAATGCCATGGGTATTTTTACAGATTTTATCAAATTTGAATCGCTACTATGTTCTCTAATATTTAAAATATAATTAATTAATGTATAAAGTAAAATATAAATTAATATATAATTACACAAAATATCTAAAAAAAGGATTGACGTATTTTGTATATAAATATGACCTCAAGTCGCCCATCAGACACTTAATGCATTATTCCTTATATTTTATAATCAATAAATTGTACAATTAATTATTTCTGTCATCAAGTCATTCCATGTAGTGTTGGGCCCCAATCGATAAAAAAGTTTAATCCGATTGATAACTTAATGCTTTCGATTAAATCAAATTAATTGATTTAATCGATCGGCGAAGTTGGTCGTCAATTGCAGATTATAAATATCAATCGTTAATCATCAATCTTATCTGATCATAATTACAGCTACCAACAGATGCGTTTCAGTTTTATTTATAAAACAATTATTTAAAATATACAGGGATTAATCTTACTTTTAATATTATTATATTTATCTCTGCTTATTACAATTTTTTCATTTAGTATTTCACGGTTCCTTACAATATAATTAAACGTATCATCAAGAAATTTATTTCTTCCCACAATTATCAATATATATGTACTAACTTCAACCATTTTATCGATAGAAAATTAGTAATCGCACTGTAAGGAAGTACTGTCTCTAATAAAAAAATCGCACGAGGGTTAAAGGGAAAGGGTTGGTTCTATACTTTACCACTATATGAAAAGTTTGGAGATAGATTTGATAATGACAACATCGTTATTACCCCTTGAAAGTCAAATATACTGCCACATACGAGTGGTAAAAAAAAGTTTGCGCTAGTAAATGTTGGTGACTATGAATAATCCTATTAATTTTTGCATTAAAATTTACCATAAAAGTAAAGGAAATCGAATTACTTAACGCCCTTTTTATTAGGGACAGAATTTATGATACACCTGTGTACACAGTTTGCATTATTGTGTTTGTAAAAATGTCCGATCTTACTAATTTTTTTAATTATTTAACCAAGTAAAGAGGAATACAGTTCGTTGTATATTTCTTTATCAATAGTTATTCATTTTAGAGACGTTTACATGGAAATACAGGTAACCCTCGCATAACGTGGATATTCCGTTCCATTAAAGTGCCGCGTTATGTGAGACTCATATTCAGATCTAATTTAATCGTATCACATTAAACACTTTGCAACTAGTGATGTATTTAAAAAAATATATAAAGTGAAGATAGTTCAAGGCCGAGTTATATAAAAACTGCCCGCGTTATGCGAGGGTTATTACCCTCATTACCTTAATAAGTTTTAAATTGTTCTAGTTTGCAGATTTGTTGTTACATGCGTGTATGCGGGGTGTTTCCGAAATCGTGGTACAACCGGGAGGGGGGTGATTCCCCGCATAAAACTGAGTCGAAAATATGGAATAAAGTTTTTTCATATGTGGCTTCATTTCCGAGAAAATTAAGTTCGAATGTGCACTCGTTCGAAAACCGTTCATTGTACGAAAAAAAGTAGCGGCGCATAAAAGACGTGTTCCAACTAGGTTTATAAACCGATTTCATGAGCATTCAATTAATTATTCCAATGTTTGGGAGCACGTTTATCTCAAATTTTGCGCACACTATTTTTTTGTTAAGTGGAACTATTCTGGGCGGTGGCGCGGAGAAATTGTGGAAAAAATTTTCATTAACAATAAGAGTAAATAAGAGCCACCCTAATGCGTATTTAACGAATTTTCAAGCTTAATTTTCTCGGAAATGAAGTCTCATATGAAAAAGCTTTATTCCATATTTTCGACCCAGTTTTACGTGAGGTATCACCGCCAAGCCGGTTGTACCGCGATTTCGGAAACACCCTGTATAATGAATGATTGTTGAATTATTTTTTAACACATAGATGTCACATTTAGAAGATCAATTTATAACAGACGATCAAATGAAGGCAGCTTATCAAAATACGCGACTCGAGCATATAGCACAGCTCGATATAAATTCCAGTCCTAAGTTAGCAAGGCTTACTCGAATTATGGTTTCGTTGGGTAAGTAAACAGTTGAAACACATGGGCACCACTAATACAAATAAATGGCAGCAATGTGTTATCATAAAATAATGTTGAAACGATCGAGTATAAATTATTTCCCAAATTCCTTCTGACGAATCAGAATTGTTTCGAGGCGTTTGAAATGGTACATTCTTCCGCAAAGGAAAGAAAAATGAAGTGAAATAAAATTCGTTAAGCAAAACTGTTCACTACAAACTTATATCTTTGCGATAATTGTAAACTAGTGAAACTAGTTATAACTCGTTAAATCGGTTTCACCAAGTATGTATACAGGTTTCATTAAAAAAGAACCAGTGATCTTGAAATAACTTTAGAAAAAGTGACCTTGAAAAAAAAAAATGTTTCCGCTGTCACACGTGCTTCTTGAAACAAAAACTGAAAACTTTTCTCATGCAACTGTAAATAAGGCAGGTATACCCTGTATCAATTTGTCGCTACTGCACACGTGATTGTGGACTGGTTTCGATTTCTCTGATTTAGTACGCAAACAAAATTTAGGTCATTTCTGGTGCAATATTCCGTATATTTCATGCAGGTCCTAAGAATTCTCATCCTGACGCCATTCTTAACATGATGATAGCTGGGGCAAACATTGTCCGTTTGAACATGTCTCATCAGATAGAAAAGTGGCATGCAATCACTGTCCAGTCTATCAGAGAAGCGGGGAATAGAATGTACGAATTTACCAGCGAGGTTTACCCTTTAGGAGTTGCGATGAATCTTCGAGGTCCTGAAATAAGAACGGGTGGATTCCATAGTGACGGGACGAGCTTAGTACGACTATCGTTTAGTATCACATAAGTCAATATTTATTTCAGTGATGAAAAATGAACCATATTTATCCTACTATCGTAATGTCATGTCACTTTGCCCTTTTTGCACTCGCGCGTAGAAAATTGAATGCATTGAAATGGAAAGTTAATTTGCGAAAAGAATAATTTTCTTACACCCGTCTCTATGTTTACAGGCGTAAAAAAATATGAGAGCGTTGCAGAATTGCAACGATTTTCAAGTTAATAAAAGAAAATTAATTGATCGATTCAATTGATTAAATTGATCGATATTATTATAGTGTTCTCTTGCATCTAGATTTTCAAGGAATTTACGAAAGTATAATGGAAAGGTTTTAATTCAATTGAAAAAATAAGA
This sequence comes from Nomada lathburiana, assembly GCA_963667235.1. Classification (NCBI taxonomy): domain Eukaryota; kingdom Metazoa; phylum Arthropoda; class Insecta; order Hymenoptera; family Apidae; genus Nomada; species Nomada lathburiana. The sequence goes on from OY763905.1 coordinate 2,620,839, forward strand.
ATGCCATAAATCAGAATCTCAATGATTTGTGGTTTGAAAAAATTGATTTATAAGAAATGAAGAATGGAATAGTTTTCAATGAATTGAAGTATCCGTTGTTGCGAATTTTATAACTAGAACAGGTCATATCTCTTCTGAGTACAATTAGAAACAAATATTAGAGGAAAAAGTTGAATGGTTTAAAGAAGACTATGTATTATTCTTTTGAACATACATACACGTACATACTATGCGATAATCCATTTTATACATGTCGCATGTTTGTGCAAAGATTATTACCGGGCGTCAACGCTTGAGGCCTGATTTCCTGTGAGGCCGTCGCTTTACCTGATGCTTCTCTTTTACGTTACGTAAGAAGTGACAAACGTCCGATGCAGTAAAAACTACAATGTCATGTGGGACGCGACATAAGTCCGTAAAAGTGAAACCCTGTCGCAATTTAAAAAAAAAAATGATCAGTGCAAAGTGGTCGAGAAATTGCTTGTTCTTGAGAAATCTTAAATAAATGTTCCTGTTATTCCTATTAAAGAAGATAAAACGCTTTTCCATTGAATTTTAAACAATTCGTATATTGCTTTTCACATTATTTTTTTTTCATTGTCCTTTGCTTACATTTTGCTGTGCAATGTACTCTTATCCGTTCTGTTAGGTTTTCTAAAAAATTAAATGCACACGCATCGAAATAATATTGTTACACAAAAATATTGTAAAGTAAAAATCCTCTATGAAGCCGTTAAATTTCCATCTAACATTTCTTTCCAATTGCAATCAGAATAGAGATATAACTCGACTAATAAAAAATCATCGGATTATAAATATTAACATAGTACTGCATTTTTGGAAAATATTACAGTATCTGATTGTGTGCATAGTAATTTGCCTTCGAACGTAGTGAAATAATCGGTTACGATATAAAGCTGCTCAGGAAATTGAGCGTAGAGTAGGTATGGCTAATTATAAGCCAACGTGAACTGAATAATACAGGAAATATATCTTTAATCGTTTTTACACATTCAAACTATTCGAATCTAATCTCAAAAACTATATGTATGTATATACAGCTACTCACAAAATTAAACGTACAGCAATAACAGATGTATATTTTTTAACATACAATCCCACAAAATTGACACAATGAGAAAGATAGTTACTATAATTGTTAATTGTATAGTTACTGTACAATTTCTACACCTATACCCCTCTTTCTCATTTTGGCAATTTTATTATTTCTATGTTACAAAATATTCATTTTTACTATTAAACGCTCTATTTTGTGCATCGAGTATCCAGAAATATTTGCAGGGTTACGCTAAATTGGAAGAAGGCAATAGTGTACATGTGGTAACTGATAGTATAGCAAAACGAGCCGGATCTGCTTCGTGTTTCTGGGTTTCTTATCGTGAATTACCACGAGTATGCAGACCAGGTGACAGAATACTTATTGACCGAGGCGCTGTTCTATTACAAGTCACCTGTATCCGTTAGTTAATTTTACTTTATTCTAATATGATTTACGCAAATTTTATTACTAAGCTTTTATTTGTATTGCTGAAAACGCCAGTACAAATTATAAATATGAATTTAGTAGAGTACTGAATGCTTTAATTAAATTATCATTTATTTAATGCTGTGCTTGATTATAATTTAATTTTGAACTATATAAAATATTATCGGCTTAAAAGTGTTGACATAATACATTTTTCAATTATCTACGTAATTACGTGTATACATATATGTTAAACTAGCTTTGACTGTAGGGAATTAATTAGTTACCAATACACTGTTGTTGCACTGCAAATTGTAAATATATTATAAATCTGTTACGTAGGAAGCCTTCATTTACTTCGTTTCTTCATTATGCCCTTATTTGGCAATCGTGAGTGCATGCAGTCGAACCACCCCTTCCGCGATAACGCAATGGTTCAGTCCCTTCAGAAGAATCTTTGGACTCCCATGGAAGATTCCATGACCCCACCATCCTTGTAGACTAATTTTCGAGTATAAAAAGGGTACGGAAATCACCCTCGGGGCTCAGTATGGAATCCACTAGCTTCGTACCATGTCGGTGCCAGCTAGCCATACTGATGCCCAGCTAGATCGGGTTTTAGTCCTTTTCGAGCAACTACTATTTGTTTATTACCGTACCGTACAGTACATAAATCGGTAAATGTACGGAAATGGTACTACCTCACCGATTTCAATGATTTTCGAATATGTTGTACAACTGAGTATTCTGAACAACTTTTTCCTATGCATATTGTTACATAGGAAGTATTATTTCCTTTCGTTCCTTCTATTATGCCCTTCTTTGGAAATCGGGAGTGCATACAGTCGAGTCTGCCCCTTCCGCGACGTCGCGATGACGTGCCCTTTGGGGGGATCTTTTCGAACTCCCTTGGAAGATTCCGTGCCCCCACCATCTTTTTGGTCCGACTATCGGGTATAAAAAGGGCACGAATTCTGCTCTCGGCGGCTCAGTATTAATCTAGCTTCGTGCACGTTCCGTATCGACTGCATTGATATCTAAGCTCAGCGAGATCGGGTTTTAATCCCCTTCAAGCAATTTTACACGTTAGTTTTTTTCAAACAATATATCTTAGGATATATCGTTCGGGCTCTTCGTTGGCCAATATACATTCCAGTCCGTACAGACAGAGAAAGGTGGATTTGGAGTTTCCGCGTTTAGACTGTATTAAAGCCAAAGACTAGAGAATACACATTTTTACACCATTGTGCGCATTTTAATCATTTAGTCTCCTCTACCAATCATTAACAGTAACGTCCCATCATACAGATACACCTTAACCGCTCGAGGTGTATCAATATAAGTTACGAGCCCACATTACTAACAATCCTGTGGCTCCCGGCGATGCAATAGGCGTTGGTTTGTCCACGATTACCTCTACCTTCCTGTGACACCCGGTGATGCAATAGGCACCGGGTAGTTCACGCACTTCCTATCTTAAACGGCTCCCGGTGATGAGGTGGGCGCTGGTTTGTCCACGATTACCTTTACCTTCCTGTGACACCCGGTGATGCAATAGGCACCGGCTAGTTCACGCACTTCCTATCTTAAACGGGTCTCAGTGATGAAATAAGCACTGGGTTGTCCGTAACTAACAAACTCTAAAACAACCGATCCTCGGCTTCGCAGCCGTGCCCCTTTGCCCTCGGCTCGTAACAAATCATTAATATTATTTCGAGTGCCGTATTTTAATACTTTTATCGAATTTCAAATTCAATTTCGGGAAATCTATTTTGGTAAGATACGATTCTATTAAAGGAAAACTCAACTGCAATACTTTCGTGCGTGCTTTGGCCGTTTAAAAATGTTGAGACAGGGAATATAATAACATTTTGTTCGATAGCAATCTCCCAGAGTAAAGTCTTACAGTGGTGTTCCATTTCTATAGTGTGTTCGGTTCGAGTGAAAACGGCAGGATAACTCCTAGGTAATTGAAATTATCAAAAAATAGTTTTCTCACAGAAGTTGTTCAGCAAGAGATGTACCTTTTTTATACTATGCACGATGTAAATAACTTTCTTATCATTGTATTGTTGGAGGAAATTTCAAAGTTATTTAAGTTTATTTTTATTTTTATTATTTATAATATTCATAATGTGATAGCTTCTTTTGGAAAGAATTTAACAATGTTCAGCGATATGGAATTCTGATTTATAAAAGGTTGTCAAATTGTTTTGTTCCTTTCATATCATTTCGTCCATTTTATTACTTTTATACATTTTTATAAATCAATTTAACAATATAGTATCGTGTTAGGTACATTTGAATGAATGAAAGTCGATTTAACGAATCATCTATCGCCTGATGAACGAAAATGTGTGGCGGCCGTTTAAAAAACATGCAATTTAGCTTGAAATCTGTCTCGCACCATTTGTGAATAACTTATCCACATTACAGAGTATTTTTAGCGGCGTAGAATAATTTTCTGTTAGTACAATTTGTTGATACTTTCAACTCGTTAGGAGATATTTCACCATGTTCAATTAAAACAGGTATATACATATAATAATATTATACAATAATTGACTACAAATATAGCTGGTCCTGATTATGAGACAATTCGGCACGCCGAAACAAATCAAAGATATGATATAGAGAATACAATAAAAACAACAATCGACAGCCGATAAATAAATTGTAGGAAAAGAATAAAAAAAAATCCGTCCCAAAAACACGTTAAATCAAAATCGTATAAAAGCAGAATAGAGTATAGCTGTCTAGGATTTATTTTCGATCGTACACTAAGGCATTTCGTACTCCATTAAACTAATAATTAATGATGAAATTTGAATAAATTTTACAATTACTATACAACAGTTATATTATGAACTGATTGCACTGTGCAATATAGCATTCAGAATGCTTAGATAATTAATAAAACCTTAGATAATTTATAACAATGGAAATTCTTCAAATGCAGGTGAAAAGTCAATAATTTGTAAAGTTGTTAAAGGCGGTATCATCAGAGATGACAAGCTAGTACAATTACTAGACAGTGTAGTTACACTGCCACAAATTTCACAAACGGACATGGATCACATGAAGTTGGCATCCGAGTTGGAATGCGATTTTTTGATAGTGAATCATGTGCGCAACGAGAATATGATTTTTGCTGTGAAAAGTCGATTAAAGCATATGGGTATGCATAGTCTGTTAATTATAATATAGGGTACTTATTGAGCACGTTGGTCGACTTCTATTTCAGGTTTTTATAAAGTTTGCATTATGGCGAAAATTTCCACGCAGCAAGGTTTAGAGAATTTCGATGAAATTTTGATGGCAGCTGATGCTATTCTTCTTGACAGAGACAGTATCGCAACAGAAGTGGGATTCGAAAAGTTGTTTCTTGTGGAAAAGATCATTACCGCAAAGTGTATCAGGGTAACTATAATATTTATTAATTCTCTTTTTCTTTATTTTAATCTAAATTGCTTACCGTTATTAAATTATGTTTTATAACAAGAGGAAAATGTGTTTTTAAAAGTAATACAAAATACATCGTCGTTAAAATTGTAATTTACATGTAACACAGAAATCTCTCCAAACTTTACTTTTATAATGTGAAATTGGAAAAATAATAAAACTGTTCGCAGATTGTAGCAATTAATAATATGAGATATTTGTGTAATGTTTTTCTTAAACATAAAAATACGTATAAAAATTTTGCTAATGTCTCTTTGAAACGTAGTCAATAACGAGGGTGACTGAAATTGATCATTTAATTTGATTTTAGCTGGGAAAACCAGCCATATTGGGATTTCAGGTACGCAATAATGGAGAACAAAAACACGATATAAATTTAATCGCAAATGCTGTATTGAATGGGATAGATACAATTTTCCTCAAAACTGGCTCCATGAATCACAAGGAAACTATTACATTATTAAGAGCTGTCGATATGGTATGCAGAGAAGCTGAAAGTGCTCGTTGGCAGAAGGAAATTTTCAATGAATTGAGTTATATGGTACGTGATTCAAAATTTAAACTTCATTGATATGGCTTATAGAAAATTACACGAGAAATTTTTGTAACTTGATCCTTGAATGCATGATTGTTCCAAAAACGATCAAATATTTTGATATTGTTGATTTTGATAGATGCAAGACGGTGTAGTAATTCTTGTATTCTTTGTTGTTCCAAAAGAACTGAAAAAAATTTCTTAACAAAATGATCAACGGTTGATTTATAATAATTTTTTGGTAGATGTGTTGCGAAATGGCGACACTACGCATTTAAGAGTTAAATTTTCCAAAAAAATCTTGATGAATTGTTTTTTCCTCTACTGTAATGAAGAATACTTTAACGCTGTTTACTTTAGTTACCTAATGGTTATTAAGTTCCACAAGCATGAAAAATATTAGATATTTATCTGTCATCAATATTTTATATTAAGTTACTGTGCATTAACCTATTTTCCCTTTTATTCGGTTTAATGATAATAATTTATGTAGACTGCTCGAACTCGAAGTTGGGCGGTTCGATCTTCGAGTTGTTCAAACTTCGAATTAAGTTCTCCCATTTGAATAAATCCGCTTCAGGCATTCAAAAATTGACTGAATATAAAACATTTTTAGTGTCCATTTCGAAAAACCATATTGGCAAATAGTAAAGAAAGCAAGTTTAAGCATCGAATGTTGTCATTTATAATGGTGAACATATGCAAATATTTGATAACGTTAATTAATCAATCATTTTCTTGCAATCCGCAAGTTCAGGTCTGTGGTTCATTACTATTGTCACTTAATGTTTTCGAGAAATAGCGGTCAAATGTGACTGGTTGTTGGTTTATTTTTTAATACTATTCTGAAATGTTCCATTGCATTATGATTCATATTGGAGCTATTCAGGGCGAGGAATCTTAATTGTAATACTAAAGCTGGGAATAATCGTATTCGTTTTCACTACTCAGGACAGTACTAATCTTGCAAAATACACGAAAACAATATAAACAATTCGAGGCTCAAAAGCAGCCATTCTAGTTAGTTAAACTCTATGCTCTCTATGTTCGAACTTCGAGTTTTCGTTCGAATTTCGAGGGTTCCCTGTAGTACTCTATACTTCTCCACATGGACTATGTTTACGCTTGCTTTTTGATTTGCAAATCCAGGTGTCAATACCTTTGGATCCTTTGCACTCAATAATCGTTGGCGCTGTCGAGACATCCTTAAAAGCAAATGCGGCTGCAATTATTGTTACAACAACAACCGGACGCAGCGCTGCTTTGTTATCAATGTATCGACCAAGATGCCCCATTCTTGCGATCACTCGTTATGGTGCAGTTGCAAGATGGTTACAACTGTATTATGGTCTCCATCCTGTTCATTATAGAAGTAACTGTTATTAATTATATTAGTAAATATAATTAATTATATTGCCTGTTAAAATTTGGTGACCCACGTTTCGCAATAACAACGCAGTGAACATTATTTTCCATGGTAGATATTAATTTTTTAGTAACATAAAGAATATAAACAAGTTTAATAAAAATATATTGTGGAATGTCCTGTATATAATATTCAAAATGTCTAATAATTACTGCTATAACATATTACAATGTATTTCCTAATACAGTTAAGCCTTTGGCTGATTGGGCACAAGATATGCAAGCTCGAATACAAAGTGGTATCGATTCTCTTCGAAGGAGAAAACTTATTAATGTTGGCGATCCGATCGTAATTGTCAACGGATGGCGTCAAGGAGCAGGCTTCACAAACTGCATACGTATAATTTACGCGTCCCCAGGCCACGTGGAAAATCAAGTGCCGGATTTCGAGTCTTGCTGGTGACACATTCACTTATTTTATTGTCAATACGACATTCCACAACTGTAACGACGAATAAAGTGTTCTATTCTGACTGCAGCTCTATACCTTTCATACTAAACAGTTAAGGGTCGTTTAAAATGACAATACACCATTTTGTTTGTAATTTGCATGGCATCTAAGTTAACTTTGATTGGCGATCACTTGATTTTTTACTACCGTACTGTACTACCGTAAACTTCTGGATTATTTACGTAATTGTTAATTGCGCATAAAGAACGGTTGAGTTCTCTGGCAATTCGTCGATTTCCATATCCAGCTCCTTTTTTAGCAATTGTCTGACCTTATAACAGTACTCAAAGGGTTAAAACTGGATACCATAGTAAGTATAAAGAGTACTAATGGTAGTTTTGTACAACAATAATTTCATTAGTTTGTAAGTGGACGAAGACTTTTGCGTTCAAGTTTCCCGCCACATTAGAATACTTTGTTTTATTTGTCATTATGTATAACAATTATAAATCTCGCAAAATGTTATTTTATTACGTACAAATAAATCTTTATTTTTGCAACTTTCTTTCAAATTTAATCTGCATATTTTCCTAATTTTACCTGCGCATACACTGACTATGAGTGCGGTAGGCGGACGAACACTTACGCGGCCGACTGCATATACCAGTTTTCGAATTACATAGAATTACATATTTTTTTAAATAATAGTTGCATAAACTGCATAAATACATAAAGTCTCTGCCATTCACTGCTATTTCTAAACTCTACATAAATGTTATTTACGTGCAATGATCTTCAATCACACTTTCATTACTAATTATCATCAGAGTGATTCAATTAGAAAATATACTAAAAACTTCAGATAAAGTCTGTTCTGGTCAAATATATTCTTATCGAAGAAAAATAAACTCGTGACAATTGTCCATGATTTTTATGAAGAATATCTAGTCGATAAGGATTCATAACGATTTCGAAATTCTTGAAACAGATGTGAAATATCCTAAGCAAACACTACCCTGTTCTAATAGAAGTCGTGTCAGGAGATGTCAAATTGTGAAGTATTTATATAGAATATCTGAGATATGCTTGATGAATTTCTAATTCTTGTCACGGAATTATGATTAGATGATGAAACCTAATCATTGATTGGAAAAGTATAATATTCTCAAGGAAACAATTCAGTATAATTTCCGCCTGATTAAACAATTTTTTGATAATAGAAAGCAAAAAATGCCGAAATAAAATTTGAGTTTTACGTAAACACCTGATTGGAAAGATAAAAAATGAATTATTTTGGACACCCAACGTGTCTAACGTAAATTAAAAATTCAGAATTCAAATTTTCTTCTTTTTATTCGATCTTTTTAAATTTATCTAATAGCAAGAACGATCTTATTTATTTATTGTCATTCTATATAAAATGGAATTACTTTTCTTCCTTGTTTGCAAAACTCGGAATAATTGTTGTTCTTCATCAAATTCTTTTCAAACTTACTGCAGCGACATTTTCGAAAAATAAGTGAATTTAAAGATAATCATATATATTTAATTATGCACACTTATTGAAGTTTCTTTGGTCCTGTGCTTGTAAAACTCTATGCTTGTGAATAATTCTCACTATATTTGGTAAACGCGATATTAGTTTTGATAAATATTCAAATCGTCTATCTTTGAATCGCGTGCGTCATACAAGTGTATATTACATATTTCAATTTTTCATCACTGTTTACTGACAAACAGAAATTCGGGTCAATTTGATCCGAAACGGAGAAAAGAATACTCTCTTTCTTATTTCATTCTTATTACCATTCAAATGATTGTATTCGAGAATAAAAATGAATAATTTTAGGACTGCTGTGCGAGAAATTTAACTAATACTTCGCTACAAATATTTTGTTTTCAAGATGTACATTTCATGTTACATGTTACATATATTATAAGATTGGTATAATGCAACCATATTTCCAAACCGATTTCGTAGATTAGATACGATTTCATTTATCGAAACTTCCGTATAAATCTAATTTTTATTCATGAAATATTTACGTTCTGTCATGACGTGTTACATCCACTGCAGTGTCTCTTATCAGTCGCCGATTAAATAGGTGTTACAGGTTGCAGGGACGTACAAAGTTTTGCGAAGTCCGATAAAACGCGGGGTCGCGGTATCGAGGAACATATACGCGTTGCCGTGTCAGAAAAGCATCTTTTGTCCTGTATGCTCAATGTTATCGATTGTACAAAGGAATTGCAAGCTACAAAGACATAATTCGTGCAACCATAATATCTTTTAATTTTCATATATTAGATATTGTGCATACAAAATGATTCAAGCATCGATGGTTGCGGTATTTAAACTATTCTTCATATTTTAAAAAATACCTTTGAAATAATATCGTATATTTGACCGTCTATCTTCTCATAGTATATAAGAAAAATTCTTTAGTATGTAGTGCAATGGATAATCCTGATTATCGTACATACGTACATACGAAATGATCGTCGATGCACAATATAAATAAAAAAGCATTGAAACGCAAATGCAATATCAAACGATGTATGTGTAGAAATATAATATAAAACATCACACAGATTAATTTGAGCACCACGTAATACGTAATTGATTAAAGCAGGCAGAATTTGTGCCGCGGAAAATGGAATGCAACTGGACATGTAATTTAATTACATATTTGTAATTAATTATTTCAAGGGATAATATTATATTATTGCTTTGAGGTATTACGCTATTTTACATACTTCGTTTTTATTTATTATAACAATGTAGAAAAGAATACATACGGTACATACGGTACGGTGTTTTCTATAGAAAAATAAAATTCAGCCATGGCAATTCGTTCTCCACTTGAAAGCAATCTAAATTCGTTGAAAACATTACGTTGCCGAATGATCAACAATAGAAATAATTTTAATATTCGAACGACACGTAGGTCATCGTTTAAACCCACGCGCATACAGAAGTATAGATACATATTGCACGTGCATTTGTTTTTCTCAAGGCCGCATAGAATTTTAGCAACTAACTGAAAGACTGCATAAACTTATAACGAATAATATTTTTATTTATGGAGCTTTGCTTTCGAAAACACCGTTTGTAGAAAAGGGGTGAATGTAATGTGTCTCCTGCTGGTGTGGACATTTTCTCTTTATGTATGTTGTATTGTATGCTTTGGGCAATGAAGTTCGTTGTAGTTCACTAACTACAAATTTTGCGAACACAGCGACTAGAGTATAGTTTAAAGTTAATTCCAAACATTTAGAACACGTGGGAGTAGGATTGATGTTAGAACTTATGTTAAACACTATAGCGTTAAAATATGCACACATGTATAGTAAGTAATAAAAGTATTCAAGTAGCACACCAGTCAAATATTCGTTGTATATAAATTATGTAATACAAAAATCAAATTAATTATACGCGTATTACAAGATGTTTATGAAGCAACCGTATGTAAACTTGAAGACTCATTTCACATACGTACAGCAAATATTATAAAAGTGTATGCACGTGCAAAACGTAAGAAAAGTGTTCGAACGCAATTGTTTGTTAATAATAACGTCTTCAAAATGATTTCTCGTGGTGGATATTAATTTTTTTTAGCAACGTCTGCACCCACCACTTACCAAGCAATTATTATACAACATATATGTTTTAAATCCTGCTCCAATTCCTAAGAAATTTGAACACATTATTGGAACGAATAATTTTGCTAATGTTCGTAAAAAACATTGTCCACTAGCAGAAATATTTTGTGCATTTTGTACGTACTGGAACATTAACCACGAAGACACACGAATCGTTTAGTTATTCACTGTATGCACACATAGGCATGTATTGGAAAAATTGTATTTACTTTTCTTCGACATTAAAGTCTATTGTTACGGGATCACATCCGATCAATTAAGTTAACTATCACTGTAGGCACATATGTTTATTCAGACATTAAAAGCCAAGATGCTCAAGTAGACATTAACATTAACGTCATAATGTAATTTCATACGCACTTGAGTTTACTACGTATGATGTTCAATTATTGATTCCTCTTCCCGTCTACTTACTTCGATCAATGTAAAATTTATGATTTATTTCCGAGCATTTGCATGCCACCTAAGCTAACGGAGGTGTAATTTTAGACGACTATATCAATAAGTGCCTTTTACTATAATGGTAATTATGCAAAAGAAAATATTGCATTTGTATGTAAACATTTATTTATGTATTATCTTAAACAGCAAGGAAACATGTATTGAATAATATTAAAACAGCAGAAATTAAAATTAAAACGTATACTTAATTTGTTTTATATTTAAAACTTTAAGCGCCTCGGGTTTGTATTGTATATTACATTATCATAGATTCAGAAATAGTACTGCAATAAAATATGTTTAAAATCTCACATGTTTGTTGCTTTTGATGTGCACGTTATACATATAATTAACATTCGGTTTGTTTTTACACTTGAAGATCTTCTTTTCTTTATCTTCTTTCATTCTTTATCTTCAGAAAAACTGTATGCAACTCTTTTCTTCAACTCTATTATACTTAGAATTCCATTTCTCTGTATTCTATTTTGTGTTAACATATATTGGTCACATTCGTCTTCAAACATATATAATTATTAATAAACAATGTGTTTAAAAAATATATCATGTTATTAATAAGGTTTGTTCCGAATATTTTGTTCCAAAAATGTTATTAATTTATTAATAGTTACTAACCTTCTGCAGTGCATTGTTTTCTAGCATTTAATTAGATCGGAATGGAACGAAAAATGCAAATATCAGGATCAGAAAATGTCGAAAAAAAGAAGTGGAAAGGTAGCAATATATCATACCTTCAAAAACATTTCAGTAACTTTCAAAACTATCAAAACTTCGTGGTCCTCGTATCTATTCAACTTTCTTTGCGAAACGCAACTCGAGTTCTCAATTTCAGTGATTACACAGACAGAAAAAGCAGAAACATTTCGTTCTCCACCTCATAACATACATTTGTACTCTAATCACGGCTAATCAAGTAGCCTTTTCTAAGGTCACTCATTGCGTGTGATTGAACCCCTGTCGAGAACAGCGTTTCAGATTTACCTCTTATTCATCAAATAAAGGTTGAGTTGACAAGCCTGAAATTTGTAAGAATATGAATAACCTAAGAAAGTGAATGCACAAAACATGGAAGTTCAAATTTGAGTTATATTCTATGTATATGATGAAGCATTTAATTCTTGTTAATTTTTCGGGAAGTACGAAATACATAGTTCTAATTCTAGTTCTAGTTCAAATGTGTGTATAGTACGAATTCATAGATAGACATTTTTTAATTAGAACTAACTGGAGCCTGTAATTTTGCTTTGGACTAAATTGGAATTTATAATTTAATTTCGGGTTATATTCTATATTGCAAAGATTTTATGTTTTGCTAATTTTTCAGAAGATAATAAATATACAGTACTATGGATATGTGTACATCGGTTAAAGTTTCCCAAATACGTAATAATACTAAGGTAGTCGTCTGGTTTTAGCTTTAAGTATTGTTTTCACGTGCTAAGATATAAGATAAGATAATACACAAATTAGAAACTTTATTCAACACTAGAACACCGGGACTTTTAGGGTGAATGAATGATATTGTCACGCAACACTGGTAGAATGTAACATATACTTTGCTTCCACTACAAATTTGAATGCACTGTGTATATCTTTATTTATGATAATATCCTGTGATTTTAAAACGAATCATAAAGAGGATGCTACAATTTTAAGCCAAGCCTATCAATCTTTGGGAACAGTTAATTTGTTTTACTTGTCTGTATTTTTATTAAGTGAGTTAATCGTAATTTTCCTGTATTTATAACGATAAAGAAGGATATTATTAAATTTTGTTTCGATTCGTATAAGATATCTATGCTTCCGTTTAGTACTAATAATTATAAATAAAGCGTTAAATAAAGGCCAGCACATTACTCAAACAACAGAGAAGAAGTTCGAGAACAATATTGTTCTTAAACTCGTCTGAACCTGTGTAACAAAAGTTTTCTATAATTCTGACGCAGTGCTAATTAATGTGGTCCAAACTTTTTCCACAAGAAGTTGGAAATTATTTCAAAATACACAATACATATTAATCACAGAGATAATTTTTTAGAAGCTTCATCTCCCCACCGATTTCGATAATCTTAAAATACGTCGTCTAGGTCATCACTTTGAACAACTTGCTTGTATACTATATATGTAGTTTATACAGCTCACAAAATCGAGCGTACTGTAGTAAAAAAAATATATTTTACAAACATACAAACAATAAAATTGCCACAATGAAAAAGTGGATTAAAGAAATTGTACGGTAACTATACCATTAACAATTATAGTAACTATACTTTTTCATCGTGTCAGTTTGATTGTTTCTATGCTAAAAAAAATTTACATTTCTTATTACTGTACGCTTAATTTTGTGAGCAGCTGTAAACACATACATATAGTTTTCGCGTTATACGTAAAGTTATATTCGATACTTGCTACCTTGCAGTGAGCTAAGTTTGGATTAGATTCAGGTAGTTTAAATGTACAAGAACGATTAAACATATATTTCGTGTATTATTCAGTTCACGTTGGCTCAGCTATATCTACAATAGGAGCCGAAGCACTGGGAGCATTTTAATTGCACATCAATACTTTATATGACTGATTAGAATCGAGCACTGAATGCGACAAACCATGGGAGCGCGTTCTACCGGAAAGCGAGATCGATGGTGTACAGGAGGAAACGGAAAATGAAAAGATATCGAGTTGGCGTGTGTTCGAAACCGCATTAGAATTCGTTTCCTGAAATTTCTTTATCTGTTAGTAGAACTCACCTGCGAAGCCACAACCAACTCGTACATTTTGACAAAAATTAAAACAACTTTCAGTAACAGAAACTCGTGTTTACCGAGACAGTATTAATTATTGCCCAAAATTATTATCATTTCAGCAGGCAGACAAAGTACAAAGAACACGTAAGTACATGCAGAGATAAAATCAAACCCACACCTAAGTCACAGTATGGTAAAAAGGATGAAATATATTTTTACGAATATCTAGATTCTAGAACACTAAGGAAAAGTTTTGCAGAACCTGGACAACGTACATATTTCAATGTAATCGAAATCGGCGAAGAGACCATGATTTTATAAAAATATCGTGTACCATTTCATGTACTTAATTGCTGTTTGTGTGCAGTAAGGTATTTAATGAAAATAAGACATTTATTTTTCATGAAAAGCCTTTTAAAGTATGCCTGTATCTATGTATGTATATAGTTACAGTATAAATAAATACATAAATACGTATATAATATGTTCTAAAGTATTTTGAATACCTGCATATTTTTGGATTGAAACGCGGAGAAGATTTAATCATGCTGGGAGTTACTCACAATAAGTGGACGCAAGTAGGCTATTTTAATATGAAAGCAGTATAAATAAAAAAAATTAAACAATTTAATATGCATGCTTTTTCTGTATTTGAAATCAACGTCCTAACCACTATATCGTTATTTAAATCCACAAAAATTAATTTATTCCCTTCAATGATAAACAAAACTTTGATTTGTCTTGCCCTTAAAAAGTGATTCTACTTTAAAATTATTTCTTGCAAGTATAGCATAGTTTTACATATTTATACACAATAAACAGTTTTCAAGAATTTCAATGTGCCTTGTATATGTGCATCTTGAATTGTAATTTACATTTATGCAACCCCTAGAAACGTAGCGGAATCCTCTCTTGCCCGCCCCCCAAAATAAAATGAATAACGAGTGCATAAAAATTTTTTATTCCTTTAAATAAATTACAGAATTTTTCATAATTGTGAACTTTGCTTTATAATTGCGTAAGTAGAATCTGAAGTTAGTGATGATACGAGAAATTCTGATCGATAACGTAAGTCTTAGGTGAGTTACCCTTGGCTGAACCTGCAGACATAAGCTTTGAATTTAAAACTCGTATTACTCAGAGAGTTCTCATTCATTTTAATAGAGAGCAATCGGATAGTGACCGTAAATCGATCATAGAAAACTAGTAAAGAATCAGGCTACAAGATCGTTCGGCTGAGGAAGTCAAAGGTACTCGTGTCTGTGGCAAAAGTTTATAGAAGAAGTTGTAGAAAAGGTACTCCTGGCAATAGAAGAAGCTATACAAGAGGTACTTGTGCCAATAGAAGAGACTGTAGAATATGTTGTTGACCGTACGGAAGAATGTCGGAAAAGTACTCGTGTTTATAGAAGCAAGATATAGGAAAGGTACAGGTGTCCATAGAAAAGCATGTAGAAGATATTTGTATCCATAGAGGAAGATGTAGAAAAGGTACTCGCGACATTAGAAGAAGACGCAAGAATGGTACCCATGTCTGTGAAAGAAAGTGCAGAAATAGTACTCATGCACATACACGAAGGCGCAGAAAAGGTACTCGTGTTCCCGGAAGGAGGTGTAGAAAAGTTAGGTACTTGTATTTATAGAAGAAAGTGTAGAAAAGGTACTCGTGTCCATGGAAGAAGGCGTAGAAAAGGCACTCGTGCCCATATAGAGGAAGATGTATGGAAATATACTCGCCTCCATAGAAGAAGACGTGGAAAAGGTACTCGTTTCCACAGAAAAGGTACTCGTTTCCACAGAAAAGGTACTCGCGTTCATGGCAGTATATGTCGACAAGGTACTCTTGAAACATGGAAAAAAGTGTAGAAACGATACTTGTGTCCGTAAAAAGAAGTGGAGAAAAAGTACACATGTCCATAGAAGGAAATGCAGAAAAGGTCCTCGTGCTCACAGTAAAAATAGTGTAGGAAAAGTACTCGTGTCCATAGACGACAGTGTAGAAACAGTACTTATATCCTTAAAAAGAAGTGCAGAAATGGTACACATGTTCATAGAAGGAAGTGCAGAAGAGGTACTCGTGTCCACAGCAAGAAAGTGCAGAAAAGGTACTCGGTGTCAGTGGCGAAAGGTGTAGAAATATAAAAGAGAAGAACGCGACGTGTAAACGCTTGCGCTCAGGAAGACCGCGCGGTCGTTTACGAGCGGCCACCTGTGCTTGCGCCTACGCTCTCCTACCCCTTAAAAACCACCCCATCGCGTATATATACGAGGACACTCTCGATACCCTTTCACTTCTCGTCACCAGTGTCGTATCGCGCGATTCTCTCGATTATCAGAATCATTTTTTATTCAACAAGTGAACTCTGTGGCTCTTTAGAAATCCATTTCTACCTGCACTATACGGTGAGTTTTCTAATTTAACGATAATTGACACAATCATACTATCTTTTATTGTGAAAATACGAATTTTAAGTAGAATAGGAAAGAGTACTCTTTGTTTACCGTTTCTTGAAATGTCATCTGTGAAATTGAAAAAGTAGTCGTTTAATAATTGTACGTGAGAGTAATTAATTGTTATGTACTTTAAGTGTTTGGTGTTTTACTTTTTAATGGATATAAGTGTAGATATATTTTGAAGAATTCAAATTATGGGATCAATGAAGTTATTAACTGGTTTTAAGTGATATGTATGATTTACATGTTAAAAAATTAACATAATTTCTATGAATTATACACAAATAATTCAGGAGACTGCAAATAAAACATAAAATATAATCCTGTAATAAACGTAATAATGTTAGTACTACAATCAAATGTCCCATTTGCATTTCATAACTAAACCAATAACTCGTTAGTAGGTGATACATACAGGTCATTATAAGCTAGTAAAACCATTTGGAAAGCAGTTGGGGTAAATAAATTAGGCCGCTTCTAAACCCCTACAAAACACGTAGGGCTTTGAGGACGTGTGGGATTTGAAATATTTCAACGTATCTTGAAAAATGAAAAAATGCTAGATAGAACTTGAATCAAAAAGAACAGAATATTATATTTTGAATACCAGTACTATTATACCCGCAATTTAGATTTTGTGACATTTTATATTAAAAAATTACTTTTATACTGTTAGGTTTTCCCTGTTGGATCAACCATTTTAGAAATTATAATCATTTTCATTTAGAACCGTTCGGCTGCAGAAGTTTATTCATTCGTTTTACAAATTAATATAATAAATAAAAGTATATAATACATTTATGATACTGAACAGTTTATTTAAAAAGTAAACGAAGTCAATAAAAAACACTATTGCAATCCTATATTAGTAGATACGTATATGTATGATATTTTATTCTACGCTCTTTTTTCTTTCTATTCCATATAATTCCATACGTACAAAAATTGTTTAAGTAACTAAACTAAAAGCGTCTCACAGTTTTATATAAAAATTCGCGAAAAGCGTCGCATACAAACTGTACACTCATTTCCATGTTACAATCCTTATACTTTATTTCAACGATCAAAATATCTGTTCCAAACTGACCGTAATTAATCTATTCTCTTTAACTAGTCCGAGTATGTGCCACTACAACGAGAACAATTCATACCTGTTCTCTTCCATTGATGTATCGCTATATGTGAATGTTCTATACTGCCTTAATTTTCAACCCCTACTTATGAAAATACGTAAATCCCTTTGTGATACGGTGCATTGTTCTACTCTTACCATAGTAATCTACTCCAACATTACATTCAAATAGATTGCAATTTATTGTCTCTTGTGCTCCACTGATAAAATTCGAAGTTTTAATTGAAGGTACCAGCTATCATGATTATGGCTGAGAAAGCACAATAATCTTATTAAGATACAGTCTTCCGCGAGTTCAATTCAACTTCACTTCGTTTGTGTTATATGTTTGAATGTAAAGGGTAAAGGTAAAGAAGCATTAATCCAGAATTTCTCAGTAGGTATTCAACTATGGATAATAATTAATAATAACGTCTTCCTCCATTTGATATCTCTGTATAAGCAGAATATTAATGAATCTCATTAATTATTAATTGGAGAATAGTGCGTGCTTACGATTTTAAAAAAGAAGAATCTATCGATACATATTCAACTATTGATAAATAATAATAAATTCATTCTCCATTTCATATCTCTGCGTGGGGACAGTATTAACGAGATTAAATTATTGATTAAAGAGGAGTATGTACTTATCATTTCAAAAAAGAAGAATTTGTCAGTAGATATTCAACTACAGATAATGAGTAACAAACACCTCCTTTATTTATCATCTTATTTATTTGAGAGGGTATGGCGAGCATTATTATACGTAAATTACTGATTGAATGAAAGTATGTTTTATCAATTTAAAATAATAAGAGGAATTTGTCAGTGGACATTGAATTGTCAATAATTAATATTAAATTCTTTCTCTATTTAGTATCTCATTAATGCAGAAGTATGGGGGGTGGGTATTATTAAAGTTAAATTACTAATTAAAGACATGTATGTTTTTGCAATTTAAGAAAAGATGAATTTGTCAGCGGACATTCAGTTACTAATAATTCATAACAACGTCCTTCTCTATTTAATTTATCTTTACCTTATGAGTTTTAGAATAAGGGATGAATAATACCTTCAATTACACGGTCCGCCAACTTCTGTTATAACTTCTGTTATAATTTGATGCCTTAAAATTACTCTAAGTTTCTCTAACCTTTCTCTATGCTGTTTATGAATTCCTTTCTCGAGTTTCCAGGAGCGCGGTTACATTCTACAAAATTCATTATTAAACAGTACGCGAACTTACCAAGCGTTAGTTATTGTTGGACTCTTTCCATCTCACGTGTACCACAGGACTATGCAAATGAAAGACGTGAATGACGTTGAGACGTATAATTTAATCAAAATTTAAATAATACTTGTCTTAAATAAATTCAGCTAAATATAAAGGATCATTTGTAGAGTTTTAAATCTTCTGCGGAATTAAATAAAAAGTTACTTTAATATTAGTATGGATTATAAGATTGTGTTTAAATTTTTGCAACGAAGATTATGTATTTACTAAATTTTGTTAAGAGTATTCTAATTATTGAAATTCGTGGTTTACAAAAGGTGGTTTGCAACAGTACGAATAAAGTCTATTAGTATATGCGTCTATACGCTGTAAAAATGTTTAAAGAATCCAATCTTATTGCTATCCACACTAAAGAAAAAGAAACAACGATGAAGATAACGCACAAAGGAAGGAAGAATTTATTTTGTAACTTCGTCGCATCACCTGTCTAAAAATATTGTTGAGCAATCGATAACCCAAGTATATTTCTCATAAATTCTTTTACGAAATTTCATGGCCTGTACGAAAATTTAAGACATAACATACTATTGCTATTTTGAAATAAGATTGAAATGCATTTGTACGGACTCACATATCATGTGTACCTAAAGGAACACGAGTAAAATAAGCAGCAACTACGTTCATAGTTCTACGTACAATGATTATTCGAATAAAAAAAATATAGGAGACAACAAATTATTTTCTTTCAAAATTCTTTCCCATGCTATGAGTGCATTCATAATTGAAAACTACACAAAGTCTACAAGTGCAGTGTTTTTTTATCATTAATAATGTGGCTCACATTGAAAAATACCAACGGTTTATCATTTCAAATTTGTTGGCTGCTCATTCACTAAATATGAACGCTTACCAATTAACAAAAAGCAAGCGTTGCATGTGTTTCATTATACTAATTAATAATACATTGTATATTTTTTCAAACATTTTAAAATATTATAAATCTTAGGGCAATTAAGGCATTCATTTTTGAAGACCAAAATTTTCGACTACAATTTTGAAATTACTCCAGCCGCGTTTACTTACTACATAGCAATACGAATATTATATAATAGTGTCCGATATTGAAAAATATTAAAATAATAAAGGTGAAATTGTTTTACTGACAGTAGATAAAATGTTACACTTGTTTAAAGGGGAAGTTATAATTATTTAATTGTGCCATTGTGGATATACTCCAATTGAATAAATTGAAATACATAAATGAGCATTACAATCGATAATTAAAATTTATAACTGTTGCTTTATTACTCAGATGTTATATTCCACTACTGTTGTATATTACATTTATAACCCCTAATATGGTTAGCTTATTAATTCATTAAAAAGAAAGGTAAGCAGTCGTAAGTAAATAATTATGTTTTTCAGATAAATATGTGCCACTTTGTGGTTACTTTCAGTTAATGGCCATATTCATGTGTTTCTACATCAAACGAAAAGAATGAATCTACATTAATATCACATATGAATAATGTATTACAGCACATATACACAGTGACAAGCTAGTGGTATTTATATGTAATACACCCGTGCTTGCAACTGATAACGAATAACGTGAACAGGATTGAAACTCAACCATCTGTCTGTATGACGTACGAAGATAGTCAAGTTCTCTCAATAAATCATATATCTAAATGGCAAATCAATTATTGATTCCTCACAGAATTGTATATTATTTAAGCAAGTAACTTCTACAGAAAATAAACCAATAAAAATACAGAAATGACGCTTATTTGCGCAATTGTAAATAGAGTCAATAAATTTCTGCTTCACTGTTCTTCGCGTAGAATTAATCAAATTAATTCTTTACTTCTGACCCATTTTTCAACTATGAATTAACCCATGAGTAATGTATTCTAAGACACCTTGATTAACAATCGACCTCTTTGTATCAACAACTGTAGAAATAGGCAAAATTATTAATTGTTTAAACAATAGGCATGCATTTGAACAGACATTACTATTTAACAATAATTTGACATTATTTTTTAATCTTTATAGTTTATTAAATGCTTTACCTCATTTCGTAAAATAAAGGAATTATGTTACATTAGTGTGTTTCAAGTTATAACAAAGTTTCAGTTTGTTATGACAAAGTTCCACGCAATGACATTTAACGTATGCATGCACTCATCTGTGTAATTGTTAACAGTTTATAGGATAATTTTTAAAATAGAAAGGAATGCATAAGGTGTGATAACTTTTAATCAAGACTAGCGTAAGATTGAAATCACGTTTATTTAACTTTCAGAAAACATTGATAAGATGTCTACTAAATTCTACATAAAATCAACTTTGCTTTTCGTTGTCATTGGTTTCGTCGTTGGTGCCGAAAACTATGTAGACTATGGAGGTACGTTGAATGAAAAATATATTTCTATAACGAACTTTATTAAATTCAGAGCAAAGTGTTTCAAAATGTATATATTTTATGAGTGAATAAGATAAATCTTTTCACCAATGGAACTGCTGTAAAAGTTATTATTAATAGATTCATTGGAAAAGTCCATTTTAAAAAATAAGATCTCCACATGTAATTAATATAATTACATTATTTATTCTTATCCATGGCTTATTTTTCATTAATTTCGTCACATTTTTCTCATTGTTCGTGTTTCAATAACATTATATTATTTCATTAACAATGGCAAGATGCAACATTCACAGATGAGATACCAGAAAAATCTCCAGCTGAAAATATTCACGAGCTTTACAGACTTCTATTGCAACGCAGTGCTTTAGAAAATGCTGGATTCGGCGATATCCCATTGGAACATTTAATGATTCGTAAATCTCAACGATCACCTTCACTTCGTTTACGATTTGGACGCTCGGATCCTCATCTATCAGTAAGTACAGATTTTCCATAATTAAATGAACGACTTTCTTATTAAAAAAGTATTTTCGTCTAGAAATTAAGCAATCAATTTATCTATCAATTCGATACAGACAAATATTTTTCATGTGACTATGTCTCCGAAAATATTACCGACACTATTTGCATAAAGTTTACTCCTTTATTCCCCTCTGCCTTCCTCTTATTCTCTTCCATTCATTTTCTCGAGAAATTATAATGATTCCTAACATGAAACTTTAAATTTGTTGTCACACACCCAGTGTACAATTTTTACCCTGTGTCGCGCGTACCATTTTATCTCCAGCATAGCGATGGACGTGGACAAGGCAAAGTGTACTTGATTTTGTTGTCAGAGGAAATGGTGTAAGCAAAAGCAGAGGCGATATTGCGTGCTTCGTTCTTTAAGATGTAGTCTTACTCATGACACATTTGTAACATATAACACACCAATTTCAGAGCAGTAAGCTAGTAAAATCATGTTTAAAACAATTCGTTCAAATGAATTAAAAAAGTGTGTGGAGCACCAAATATTTTAAAACGCTTTGCAATAATGAGAAATCGACAAATAGGAAACTTTAGTTCAGAGGAGAGGAATATTTTAAAGCTGAAATTATTTAAATTACTAAGAATTTTTAACAGTGATGTGGGTTAGATATTTTGTTAGAATAAGTAACAGGAAAACGTTTGAACTGCTTGGAATTTTTGAAACGTATCCCTGACATCACCTACAACGTTCAAGCAACTAAGTCAAGCTAACTAAGTATATATGTACATAGTACAAGTTCAATATTCCACCCTCTCAGGTCTCCTTAGGGAAGGAACCCATGCCCTCAAGGATATCACCCACGAACCTGTTACACCTCCTCGTCCTTTTTTTGGCTGAATTTTAGTCACTCATTAATAATCAAGACCAGGTCTGGTCAAATAGTTTATAGTATCTTATTTACACCACTTACAAATAGTCTACTTTTAATACTGGTCGAACGTTATCTTGAACACCCTGTATACTTTGTCTCTTCATTTACCGTGGAATACAAATTGCAGTCCAGATACAGTCGTAGACAAAAATAAGTGGACAGGTAGAGATCATATGTATCAATGAAATTTAATCGACTTTACATTATTGTTATAAACCTAACTTTTATTTGTTTTATATCCTTATAATACATAGATTATTTAGTGACAAATTCAAACTAATATTTACATTTTTATTTACGCAATCCACATTCAACGAAGTAATCAGCCATTTGTCGAAAGATAAAAATAAGTGGACGCCAAGCAACAACGCTATAGTGGGTCTCGACAGCGGATTTGTATTTCAACAAGACAACGACCCCATACACACCGCCCACAAAAGTCAGAAATTTGTTAAGGATTCGAATATTCATTTGCTTGAATGGCCTCCACAGAGTACTGACTTGAATCCGATTGAAAACCTGTGGAGTTTGTTGGATACAAAAGTACCACTGGATAAGAGAACCAATGAAACCGAACTTTTCAGAAACCTACAGAGAGAATTTGAAAATATCGAAAAAGATTACGTTGAAAATTTAATAACCAGTATTCCTAAACGGTTAGAAGCCGTAATCCGAGCAAAAGGCGGAAACAAAGTATTAACTTTACTATGTATTTTATTTATCATGTAATTTATTGTCTGTCCACTTATTTTTGTCCCTCGACAAATAGCCGATTATTTCGTTCAGCGTGGATTGCGTACATAAAAATGTAAATATTAGTTTGAATTTGTCGCTAAATAATCTATGTACTATAAGGATATAGAATAAATAAAAGTTAAGTTTGTAACAATAATGTAAAGTCGATTAAATTTCATTGATATCTATTCTCTCTACTTGACCACGACTGTATATTGTCAATTCTCGTGCATTATTTAGTTAAATGATTAATACGTGTAAATTTCCTGTAAAAGTCACTGGAAATAACTCGTTTAAAGAGAATTTTTATAATATGACAGTATGAGTGGTAAAATAGTCAATAGTGTCGTAAAATAAAGTGTTTCAGGTACATATATGTATATACCACGTAAAGGAAATAGAGTGTATGACAATGCTTCCTTTATTTAATATAATTCCAGTGTGAAAAATTGTAGAATATTGTTTGAAAAATTATTAATACCACTCGATGATAACTTTTTCAGGTTGGACTACTGTCAAGGCCCATAAGTTCCATTGCTTCTTCAAGATTCGACAACTGAAGGAAAGCATTCGTTTTTCTTATTTTCTTCTGTTATACTTGCAAAAGTGTTCGAAGTGTATACCTATTGATTTTATATACTATGGTACCGTAAATTATTTTTGTTGTATTAGTTCTCGTTAGAAGTAACATGATGAAAATAACGAAAAGAATTTGCTTTTCTATACAGTTCTTTGTGTACGTTAAATGTACCTTATTGAAGGTCTTCCCTGGCTCCATTAATTTTCTAACTGTTGGATTATCAAAATTTTATATTTTACAAATAAATTACTTTGACTGTAATCAATAAATAAATATAACGCATGGAAGAATGTAAAATAGAGACTACATTTGAAGGCGACAAATAAAAGGGATATCGTAGAAATTAAAAGTGATAGACTTATTATTGTGCATACCTACTTATTCGACGAACAAAGTAACTGTGCAATGCAGGGCTTCAATTCTATTATTTTTATTCAGAAAAGAGAAGCACGAAACTTATCATTAAATTAACAATAACACGATCGTATATGTTAGCGTTAGTGTATTTTTAATGAAAGAAATAGGATCGGGTGGTGAAGTACTATGCACCCTGTGTCAAATTTATGATGGGGACGCAGTCCTACGGGTGGTCAAAGAGTGTTTTGGCAATCGTCAACCTAGGAGACAGACGATGGCTGGTGGACCGACGCCATTCAGTTATCGGATGTCCTAGGATTGACTAATTTATTGCATGTCTTGAAAGTGTATGAATGGGACCAAACGTCCTGTCGGCAGGCGGTGGCTGGCGACCACTCTGGGTCTTCCAACTATCGAGTGCCGAGGGATTGTTTATTATATACAAGAGAGAGAGACTTTAAGTATGGCAAGCGGCCTGACGTCACATTGCTAAAGAATAGGGATTCTGTTCCTGGAGTATCTGGCCACGGAGTGGGGAAGGCAATGCCTTTCGGAAAGAGGACTGTGATGAACCCCATGGCACTTACCCCAGAACCTTGGAACATTGCAGTCGTTACTTTATAATCTCGAGCTTAATAATCTTGACATAAATATATAGACTATATCTAACATATATATATGTATATTATTTAAACAGTTTTTACATGTTTTCAGTTAAGTAATAAGTAAATAGCAATGTAATACGTAATTAATAAAAATTTAAGTTGCATTCTCATCCTAAATTACTATCAAATAATTCATTATAATGACTTTATTTTACGATGCACTTTAGAATCTTTTTATTACGCATGACCGAGTAAATATTGTTGATTAAGGCTGCTTTTCAAATGTCTATAAAATGGTAAATTATAAATTTCGGAAGATATTTAAATTATTCCGTTTTATTGTAGCATACGTGATTGTTCAATGAAAATCACGTATATAGGTACATACCTTTATCGACTTTACAATTTGTACTACTATTTTACCACCTGTAAAGATTAGATATGATATAATTTTTCTACGTATTATAGGTCTTTATAATATAAAATATAAGAGAAACCCCCATTTGTGTATAAATCACGAGACTTAAATATGATTTCATAATACTACTTTAAATATTATTTTATAATACTATGTTAAATATTACTTTATGATACTAATTTTTATTTTCACGGTGTTACTAAACTAACAATTACTCAGTAGTACCCACAATTACTGTTGCATTTACTTCTATAAAACATGCTTTCTCGTTGTATGCTTCTTGAAAATTTTGTCATATCGTTTGATAACAATAATTTGCAAGGAATTCTTAATTGTTGTATGATATATAAACGAAGCTTACGGTACGCAGAAAATTTTATATTATATGTATATGTATAATTAGGTATCTCGGTTTTGCAATGAATTAGCACACCCTATAGTATACTTTAAGTCTTCTATTTAAAGTGTGCTATTTTCATAGAAGAACAGAGTTTCTTAAGTGAATGCACTGCTTCTCTGTCTTCGTGATCCAATTCACCGACATTTTTAAATTCTGGACGTAACAAAAGTAAGCTTCGTGCTCGGTCCATCGTAACAGAAAGTGGCATCGTAAAAATTTGCCTCCAATTTGTTTTTTCATACTGAACAAGGAACTGTGGACAAAATATTTCTGGTTATTCTCCTTCAGCCAACAAAATTCATACAGACAATCATTTATACAAATGTTACGTATCACTGGAAATTCTTATTATGTATAAATAAATTCTATTATCCTTGTAGTCCAATAAAAACCGCATAATAAACAATTGACAATATCGAAATTAAAATATCTTACTAAGCTGATGGCCTTTTGGCATAAACAACTTAATACTTTTGTACAGTGCACAACGCACTTTATCGATTACAGCATTAAAAATATATAATTCGATAACAAAATTAAGGTGATCTATCTTTTTTTAAATCAAAAATAATATTTTGGGATCCTTTAAATTAGGTCTAAATTAAATTATTAATTTGACTTATTCATTCATTCTAGTATAAAAAAAAAAAGTCAAGTTCATCACTTACCTGATCAAACGTAGTGTCTTCTATGTGGAACATTATATGAGTAAGTGGTTTAACGAGAGGTGAAACATCAGGTATATCACCTGCAAGATATTTTAAATTATTTCCTCGCAAACTGTTTAATATCGAATCGGATGCACGAATGACATATTCATGCGTTACCTGTAATATGAACAACATTATTCAAAATGGATGTTTGAAACGTGAAATATTAGTTTGAGAAGATAAGTTAAAGTTTATATATATAACGCAACTACATACTTTCAACGCTCGGCGGCCAGTTGACGTGAACAATAATTTATCGGTATCTATTTCAATAATAGATGACATATTACTTAGTTCATCAAGTCGTGAATTTGCTTTTGATTTCTGCACACTACAAAATTAATTCTCAAGCTTATTCATTTGATTTATTAATGTCAATATTAGGATTTTATTCATTATACTTTCGTTGTATAATACGATTGCTTAACGATTAATTACATTATTCATTTTTAATTAATCAACCATTCACAAGAGATTAACTTTAAAGCTGAAAAAGTGGGCCCAGGAAGCCTATAGTGTACGCAACCTATAAAATTACAAAAGAAGAGGATAACAAACTTACTTTTCCTTTACACACTGGAAGAAATCGTCAATTTGAGAGGTGTGCTTGTTGTCTTCATCAATACTGCAAATAGCTTCAGCCAAGGTGATCACCGTCCCCGCAGTATCATTGGGATCAAAGAAGTTTAACTCTCGGTCCACTTCCTTAGACGACGAATTCTTGTCTACCTCGTTTTTACAGGTTTTCGAAAAATCAATCATAGCGGTGTAAAGGGATGTGCATAGAATGTGAAGCAGAACGTTCCCGCCGATTGGATGACAATGTGCAGGAATATTGTCATTCAACGCGAGGGCAGTGTTTAAAATTGCAAGTGGTAATGTTACATATAATTCAGTGAAACAGCCAATTACCAATGACATTGCCTGGTACACACTGGCTCCTGTCTGGAAGTTATAAATAATTGTTTTGTTAATGTGTCTTATGCGTGGGAGGCTTGGCAATTTTTGTCGACAGGTCGTTTAAAAAATCGGTGTATTCTTTTGCGGTCTTGAAAAAGGAAAGGCGGCAGAAATTAGAACGTGGAGAAGGGATGAAATTGAAGAGAAACATTTTCAATGCGTTACAGAGTATCCCTATCAATTACGCGAAGCTTTTTTAACCCTCCAACAAAGATCTAAAGTCAACTAGACCCGAGACAAGAATGATCTTTCTTTATTTTTAAGGATTGTATTTCAGGAATCTTAGAACTGTTATGTGGAAAATGTAATAAAATATTTGGATACTAAATTGCAATTTTTAAACAAACAACGCTTCTTACTTTATATTCGTTATGTTCTCACTTTTTATGAATAAGCGAGATTAGATAGTTCTTACTTAAAATTTAGTATTTTTGATGCATTTATAATTTCTGTGGAAGGGTTAAATAAACTGATAAGGTCCTGATATTGAAATAAATGTTTGATTAATCGATAGTTGATAGTACAGTTATTTGAGCCTTGTAACTGTTTGAAATTTTCATTATCAGTTATTAAAAGATAGCAGGTAATGTGTGCTGCTTGCCTTTCTTTCTTATTTTATTGAGGAATAATTTGACGCAATTTATTAATGCATTGTATATAAACATTCCACGGCGTATAATTTGTTATTTCAATTATTAATTATCGCGGAATAAAAATGCAATCATTTTATTTGGAATTGAAAGTTTTCAAGGTGCGCGTCGATTTAACATTGTTAACACAAAACTTGATGTGAACCACAGAGTATAAGTTCTACTTTTTAATTAAAGAAATGCGTTGAATGTTTATTTCCAATAAAAAATTAGGTCATAATTAAAGTCTGAAACCAATAATCTGAGATCTGCTAGAAAACTTGGACAAAGTTTATTTATAAAACTATTACTATTCATCGAGACGCATATTCGCAGTATTGGTATAAACAATTTAAAACACAAAATACAATTAAACATAGGCATAAATAGTAACTCACTTTTACCGCGTCCAAAAGTATTGCAATAATTGGTCGCATCATATCCTTAAGGGGATTCAAAATTGCATTCAACCATGGCGGTCTTGATTGATTCCAAACCTGCATAAATATATGTTTAGAAATTCCGTCATTTTTGTAAAACCCAGTTTTTAATATTTTTATTAATCGATGTTAAAGACATTAACGTTGATGAATACCTGTTGACGATCTAGATAGGTAGACCAATCGTGATTTTGCTTCAAGGCCGGCATAATAACGTGACCAGGATCCTCAGCTACACACGCTAAAATGTACATCAAGCTGTAAAGGGTTAACGCTGGTGTTGCCTTCATTGTTGGGTCACATAATACACCACCGCATAAAAAGCCACCACATTTCTTGGCTTTCGATTTTAATTTATTCACACTCTCAAAATCATCAATAGATGTAAAATTACCACACTTCTGAACCAGTGTATTCACTAATATCTTGGCTACTGCATAGTCATTTATGGAGAGCACCTGTACAAATTTTGAAAGAAAATGTTTTACCTGCGACAATAAATATTTTACCGTAGGTGTAGTTAAATATTTCAGAATTGAAATAATTCAGAATTATTTGTGAATCGATAGATTGTTAGCTCGGAAAATTTTATAACGCTGCATCGATTTTTGGTCACGCCTGTGTTTACTTAATTACGAAGGGGAGAGAGTATTTAGTTTTGGGTGAAATGTTTAAATATTTGTAGTACCTCAGGATTTATTGGTTTATATGTTTATTACTATTTGTACAATGAATATCTTTGAGGTTACATACAGCATCAAATTCTTTTATTAATTAATTCAACTAACAATGTTTTCTTATGCTTATGCCACATTATGCACTATGTAAGCTTCTACAGTTATAATCATTTTTTCTTCTCTTTTAAATTAAAAGGTCTAACACCTTTTCTTATACTTACATTTAGTAAATGATTTTACTGTTGAATACTTTCGAGACTCATTTATAAAAATCTGTTATAAACGACACTTTCTCATGGGTGAATAAAAATAAAACTTTTGTGATTGAGAATTGTTCTGAACCAAAATAATACTATGTCATTTTACTTTTATCTCGCAAAGGGTAAGCAATTTCGACGTGTTTAGAACATAAACCTAAACCCATTTTTATATGAAAGCTCTGTTTTCCTAAGTAACTTCTTGGCTCGTGAAAAAACTGAAATAAAATTTTATTTCACTTGTTCCTGGATTAAATGTTATTTGTAGAGATTTTGGTAAAAAATACAACGCTGCAATAAGCTATTAAACGTCTATGTGAAGACCCATACGAGTAAAAGGCTGGAACGATCGAGGTTTTATAGCTGGTAGTTAAACAGTTATACGTATATCCAGAAGAGTACGTTTGGAAAACTAAAAGGAAATTTGAAAATAAAAACATGCTAGTGGCTCCCGTTGGACTACATATTCTGTCATATATTTTCTTCAATTTCTTGTATTTTATATTCGTAAATTTTTTGTACGGGTCAAATCCTCTCGTCATACTGCATGAAAAAGTAGAAAAAGAATAAAGTTGTTCTGAAAAAGCAGTTCCTTTTTAACCGTTCAACTCTTTTTTCTAACATTTTTATTTTAATTGTAATAAAAAGGGGGCTGCAACTTGTTACAATTGCGTAGAGCACTCAGTACAGAACTTCCGCACACATATTTCTAAGTACCCAGATGACTCACTAATGGCCATTATAGTGGCTTTTTATAAATTTTAGTCATGTGCACGAATGCCCTATGGTGCCATAGAAAAGAAAAATGTCCTCGATGCACAAAACAGTGTAGATTTTATGAATACAGTAAAACATGAATAGTTGCACAAAGATTGGCATCCAAGACGTGCGTTTAGCCAAGCAGGGTGTCGAATCTATTCTTACAATTAGAAGCAGCTCGAGCCGAGCGTGAACGAAGAAAGGGACAGACAGTGGAAGAGAGAGAGATGTCCAAAGAATCAAAGCGAAGGGCCGAAACGCATCGGTGAGACAATACCAAAGCCACAATAAAACTTTTGTAATTATTAATCTTTCTAAATGTAACTTTTACCAATGTATTTGCGAGGTTTTTCTGACTAAAATGAGACCAAACACGATACAGTTCGAATTATATTTATTTGTGGATACTGACCATGGTGGATACGTACCACAAAGTACAAAAACGCGTTGCTCTTATTAAACTAATAATAACAGGTTAATGCAAAATAGTAACATACTTTATAATAAATATAATAATACATTGAAGTAAACAGGATACAATTTAAATTATATTTACTTATTAGAATAAGAATAAAAGGTTAATGCTGAATAGTAACGTACATTACAATAAATATAATAATATAAGGAAATAAACAAGATACAATTTTAATTGTATTTACTTATTAGAATAAGAATAAAAGGATAATGCAAAATAGTAACGTGCATTACAATAAATACTTAATACATTGTAATACACATAATGATACATTAAAATAAATAATAATATGCATTATGCATTTCAAATTTTTATTATATACGATGTGGAAGTTAATCACCGGTGCCTAAAAAATTAATTATTAAAATGAAAATTATGTCTATAATTTGTATAAAATTATATACTTGCCCTTATAATTAATATTAACATTACCTAAAAAATGGTTTTTGAAGACCTTAAACATATTTTGAACGATAGGCGTTTCTTGGGATACGTAATGCACCAATTGTTCAAATAAATATGGCAGCGCTCCTCTTTTAGTCTCTCGTTCTCCTGTATCCTCATCTTCCTCCTCCGGGGATCTTCTTTCGTCCATCTCACAATTGGATATAAATTGTGTGATGTCCTCTTCTGTGTATACAACCCCCGTTACATTGCTCAAGTCCCGCCTCATAGTCGAATATGTGTCCATTTGCTTCGGAATAATTTTCCTCCACGAATTAATTATATTTTCCGGGGACACGTTCATCCAGGAATCATTTAGTACATCTATGCAATCTTTCAACGTTATATGCTTTTGAAATTCTCGCAGTCCCCCTTGATAAAGAAGAACTTTCCTTACAATTTTCTGCCTATACAATGCCTTCAGCTTGGCTATTACGCCTTGGTCCAAGGGCTGGATTAAACTTGTCGTATTAGGCGGAAGATGCATAATTTGAAACTCCGCTTCATCGTGTACTTCTGGTAGCACTTTATGTCCTCCGCAATTATTTACTAACAGAAGGACTTTACCAGTGATCCCGTTACTCAATTGGTGCGCCCGTACACTAGGCTTAAAATAATTTTGATACCAATCAACAAAAAGTGTTTGGGTCATCCACGTATTCTTTTCTGATTCAAAGATAACAGGTAGATTATTTTTCTAGCGCTTCAGAGATCTGGGATTTGCATATTTATTAATGACCAACGGCATCAATTTGTGCGTCCCAGATGCATTTGCACATAGCGCTAACGTAATCCGTTCTTTGTGGCTTTTATAGCCCTTTACGCACTTTTCTGTCGTCTGCGCCAATGTTTTGGAAGGCAAGGCTTTCCATAAAAGCCTAGTCTCGTCCATGTTATGCACATTGTCTTCGTCAATATTGTCATCTTCCAATACTTTTATAAAATTGTCGCAGAACTGTTTCGCCGAATCTTCATCCGCACTTGAACTTGCCCCATACACTCTTGCTAATCGTATATTTTGTCTTTTTTTAAATCCATGTAACCAGCCCCTGCTAACTTTAAACTTCGACGACAGCCCCATATTGTTCCTTAATTTTGTTTATTATATAATAATATAATAAATAAATTATATATGAAGTCGCCAAGAGTTCTTCTTTTGATGAACCAACCCAGCAAACGTTTCTCCAATGCGTCGTACAAGGATGATCTGATCCTCCGTCGTTTTTGCTGCATCTTCCCTTTGCCGACGAACTCCATAACTTTTGGTGCGTTATTTTTTAACCGCGAAATCGTTGACCGATGCACGTTGTATTTTCTTGCGACGGTCGAGACACTGAACGTTTTCAAGTCATTTAAGGCTTTCAATCGTTCGTCCATGGACAAAGTGATTTTCTTTATGCTCGCCATATGCTCTTCTGTTTAATAAGGAGATCAGTGCAGAACAAAATTTGCTTTACACATGGTAGAATGTTGGCGCTGGACGCTACGCTGTTATATGTATATAGAAACGATGGACAATTGCCGATCAAACGGTTACGCATACGCTTTCACGGACGCGTACGTATAGGCAGAATTCAATGTAGTAGTACCGATCTTTTTTGGGAAAAATCTCGGAAACTAAGGCCGAGCGGCGGTTACATGTATAGGAAAAAGTTACTCAAAATGTTGATTTCTACATCATATTTAAAAATCATCAAAATCGGTGAGACCCCCCCTTTTCTAAATAATTACCATATAAATTAACAAGATATAATTATATCGGAGAGACCGAACGTGGTTGTTATACTTTATAATTAAGTATTTTTGTTTTAATCGTCAGATATTTAAATAAATTTCCTCATGATCACCTACAAAATAGATATCTCTAATTTTAAAAAAGATACTGATGTTACAATTTTTTTTATTAATTAGAATAGTGTACTAGGTGACAAGTATCCTTACTTGCCATGAAGTACAAAATGTGAGTCTAAATATAACAAATAGTAACGGAAATAAAATTGTATATAGAAGTCTCTGCTATCCTGGCTTGTGGTTTTAAACGGAATGACCAGAGCATTGTCTCTATATTTGGAACATTAGAGTTTGTTAAAACAAAAGATGTCGCATTGGCATGGTAGCTCTATGAGCGTTATATTTCGAAAGTGGTTTCTGTACTACAAACCAAGGATAATACTGCGCAAAGAATTAAAGTTCTATCAAATACTTAAAATATTGAATAAAATGTATAGCTATACTAGTAGTAACTGAACTATTAGTGTAAATAAAAAATTAGTGTAAATAAAAAAAAAAGGGCGCAACGGCCCTGCCGATCGGCGGCATCAATCGGCCGCTCTCACTCCACTTTTTTCATTTAGCTCTGGACGCACTATACCTAGGTATAATTCATATAAATAATTTAAATAATAATATACTGTTGTGGACAACGTTTATATATATTTTCAGTGAAGGTTTGCAAAATATCTGAAGGCGTATGTACACGTCATCCGTAGCGGAAGGGTTAACAACACGTATGCTCCATATTTAATTTGAAAGATCCACCAAGGACCGTGATAATTGGAATTAAAAAAATTAGAAAGCGTGTTGCCATCTCCTGTTTGGTGTTCATCGAGCACCGGCGATACCCATTTTCTGGATTGTACAGTGAAATATTTAAAATTAATTTTCTCCTATTGCACTGGGTATTTTTTCATTCACTCGAAGCTTAGACTTTCATCTTAAATATTGCACATCTTACAAGATTTAAACTAATAGTTAATATTCCTGCACTATATATTATCAATTATTAACAATAAGAAATTACTCGTCACCCGTCTCATCCTAATAAAATTCTTGGACTTAAAACGTTATCCAATATGGTTACCTTCATTAGTTGAGTCCAATTCGGTTGCGGTTGGTGTCGAAGGACATTCAATTCCAAAATCACAGCCCGTTCTTCAGGCAAATTTGAGATATGAACATCAGAATTAACAGAGCCTAATAAATTTGGTGCGCATATTAATAACCATGGAGCTGGTCCATTGCGCGGTTCCAGAATTCTTAGATTTTCAAGTCCGCCACGGAACATCTGTAATAATAAATAATAATTTTGAAAAGTGATTGGGAAATGCAATCAAATTTCATGTACGGTTCAAATAGTTTTGTAATTTACTACGAACAAAGAAAAGTACAAATTTTGCACTCGTTATGTACGTTAATAACTGTGATAATTACTGATGCTTGTTATTTATATATTTTTATTATTTTTGTAGTATATTTTTAATAGTTATTATTGATAACCGTAAAGTCGATAGTAGTCTGTACAATTTTATGCATACTACTAATAATCACAATATACACTTCAGATTAACTTGTAAATACAACAAAATACATTTCTGATATTTTTACATATGAAAGTAGAAAGAATTGCGTACAAAGAAGTATTTTAATACCAATCTTAAACAATTTCTTGTTTTTCATATTAGTATGCATTTTCAAGTATCTGGTAGCATGATAATACTTGCAATAATTAAATTTTGTTATGAATATAATATATTGCGCAGCAAAATGTAATTTCCCATAAAAGTATTTAAAAAAATATACGTATTATAAAAACCCGACTACCACATCTAGTTTGATTTATTTTAAAGACAATTTCTAATCTCCTTCATTTTCACAAAATCGATCTTAACAATTGTTTTAATAAAGAACAAAAATATGGGAATGGAGTAATGTTTTATATATAAGTAATATATCAGAATTATTTATATTTTAATTACTTTTATTTGTTATAAAGGGTGCTATGTAACCGGTGCCATGTTATTTTTCCATGTGGATCCACGCCCCCTTTGGCTGTACCATCGGTTACATAACACCCTGTACTTATACCTCATATAATCCCTGAAGAGGTGTACCTCTTATCACCAAGCAAATTAATAATTCGTTACACTTTGTGTGTATATCTCTAATGGCCATGGGTAGTTTGTGCAATTTCATTCCAATCATTTCGGTGGCGCTAACACACGCAGCTAGGGCGAGATATCCCGTACAACAAAGGACATTGAAAGCATCTGTCCAGAACTGTCGAGATCGTGCCAAACTGGGTCGACCCTATTCACAGTTCATTTATTTATTTACAACAACCATGACAGATGTATGAAATGCGTAAATATTGTATATATTTGCATAACTTATAAAAGTTTGAATTACATTCGCATTTCAAATTGATGGTGTTTATTCCGCTGAAAAAAATTCGCTCAGAAAAGAATCTAACATTTTAACTATACGACTGCATTGACGAAGTATTTCTTTCTAACGGAAGCAGGAATTCAGTTTATCTGGTATTTAATGTTGAAATAAAAATATGAAGTATGTGCCAATTTGTAAGAATTTATAAATATGTAAAGCTACGTTAAATGTAATCTATGGAAAAAAAATTCAGTCACTATTTTTAGGAGGAAAATCGTGGAATTTCGATGCGAAATAGTTTTTTTAAAACACCAAATGATAAACATTTACAGTATTTACTATTTGCTAGTCTTTATTATGCGAATACTTAAAAATGAAACAATAGTTGAAGAAAGGGAAAATGTTAACTGTCAGCAATAACTCTTACATAAATAAATCTTGTGACCATAATGGATAGAGACTCGTTCAACATTCCAGAAAGAATACGCTGTGCCATTTTGGGAGAAACAGTATTCCACAAATCGGCCATCGTCCCTGAATATGTGAAATAAGCATATAATTCTAAGAATAAACTATGAATGCAAGAACAGCATTGCATTATAATTAGTGCATAAGAATTCATAGCCCTAGTCGCATCAACGGAAGTAGAACTAATTGTAAGGGGGATGATGAAGAGACTGGAAAGGTTCTTCGATCGGAAAGAATTAATATTAAATGTAAGTAAGGCGAAGGTAGAAGGTAGATTCAGAAAAGATGGAGGAAAAGAAGGAATGAGGGAATGGAAGCGGAAGCGCTATGAGCTGGAGGAGCTAAAAGAATTCACGTACCTCGGAATTGTACAGATTACAAAGGAGCGGGATGTTATAATAGGGGAAAGTAATTTCAAAAACGATTTCAAAATTAGGATGTTTATGTTCACCACGCTATTCCTAGGTGTACTGATGTATGGAGTGATGTATGGAGAACTATGGGGTTGGAGGAAAAGGGTAGAAATAGAAGAGATACAGCTAAAGTATATTGAATGGGTGTTAGGATTAGATAGATGTGTGCCGGATTCCATAGAGTCCCTATTCCATAGGGACAGAGAGAAATATCATTCTTAAAAAGGGTAAAAGAAAAGGAAGGGGGGAAATTATTAAAAGAATGCATCAGAGAAAAGGAAGTACATAGGCAGATTGCTGACAGCAACCAAGAAAGAGAGAGGAGAGTACCTAAAATGAAACGGGATTAGCCAATCAGGACTGGAACAATTAAGAAGCAAAGAGCAAAATGTAGGGGTGAGGATGAAGATTTATAATTAGATCATGTAAAATGAATCGTTTAACGACAAAATAGATGTATAGTAAAGTAATTCATTTTGAATGATACTACATTGAACTTGGCCTTCCCCCCTCTTTCAAGACGAATATCACAATGTTCGATCCGCTTAACAATAATTTTTGTCTTAATACATATTGCATGGAATATATGACCATACAAAAAGTCAATTATAATTCGTTTCACTTTTACACTCGATTTATTTTTCATTATCAATAGATCAGCAATAGAATACAAAAATTAAATTCTTTGCCTTAAGAATTAACAAAGATGCAAAATTGATGTCGTTTTGTGTCAATTCGAAAGTTAAATGACTGCAAAATGAATTTAAATATGATACCTTAAACCTCGGAACCAATTTTAATTTAGATGATGTCGACTTAACATGATTTGTTAAGTATCACTTATTTACTATATATCCTACCATCCCCTTTATTTCATAGTATTGTATTCTTTTAGTGGTAAAGTTTACAATATTGTAGCATAGATTAAAATACGATACTTTTCCCTCTTCATTTATAAAACGTGATTACGTTTATAATTATTACCTTGCATGTATAGCCACCACATTTGTATTACGAAAGAGCAACGCTCTCGTTCAAAAAATGGTTTGGTATCATTCCAACTAAGGGAATCAGCTTCGTTGAGAATGTACAGTGAAATTAAACGACAGTGTAGATCCAATAATCGTTCTGCTACAGCCTCGGCCATTTCATGATACGATTTGTACGATTTGTTTAGCTTTTCGCTGGACGAAAGAAAAGGACGCATTAAGATTAAATTGTTATTTTTGTATAATATTTATACCGAGCATAAACTATAAATTAAAAGTCAATCAAATGAATAATAATGGAACATTTGTAAAGTAATATTGTAATATCTATTTCAATATTAATTTTAGCAACAACAGAATGTCTATATTGGTTGCAAAATAAGATTATATTATTTTGCAAAGATTTTCGGGACTTCCATAGATTATTATCATATTCATTAGATTTTCCGAAGATTGATTAAGATTGAAAGTCCGAAAGCCAGAGGAATTTGTTGCACGACAAATAATTTACACCCCTGTGCCATTTAATTCAAGAAAACTCAAGACGATAGCTGCAGTGGCTTCTGAGAAACCAGCTTGCAACGCTTTATGCGGCCCACCCTGTATGTATGTAAATACCTCGACTGCGAGGAAATACAATTTTTAGTTTTTTGATTATAGCACCATAGGCAGTTTCGTATTAACGCAGCTGCGCCTAAAGTTGCAGTTAATACTGTTAAATCAGCGTGATCCAATGATTCTTGAATGAGCAGATGTAAATGTTCTGTAATTAACGAAGACAAATGTAAGATTCAAGTGCAAGGCATTTCTCTATTTTCGTTGCATATTATTAAAGTGTATAAAAGGTGGTTCAATCTTGTACCACTGTCTTCATTTTACCTAATAAATTATCAGCAGTGTCAACAACAAGTAATACAAATTCGGATGGCTGAATTTTTTTGATAACTCTTTCCTCGTTCCCTGCATTTCCAGAAATTTCACCTTCGACAGAACGCGTTAATCCAGAATCGTATTTGAAGGCAGCTTGGAAGTCTGCCTCCCACCACGCTACAATTTTTATAGCAGCGAATGAAGCAAGCCTTGGAAAATCGAGTTTTCCACCACTGATGCGAGTACAAAGTGGTTCCTTCAATACTGTTTGCATTTCCTGTATCATTACATTGTGTTATAGTATATTATAAAGTGGCAAGGCATTAGTTAACGTTCGCAAAAAAAGAAAATACAAATGAACGCAACATTTGTATAATAGCTATTGATATATTCATATTTGCCACACGTGCAGAAATATTTTATTTGTTTAATTTATAATGGGAGAATATTTTACGTGACGCTTGATCTACTTTCGTGAGATAATATTTTAATTTTGCAATTTACATTTTGGAGTGTACATTGAACATCGGAGTATAGTCAAAAGGAAGGCTTGATTTTTAA
The DNA here is from genome assembly GCA_963667235.1 of Nomada lathburiana. Taxonomy (NCBI): domain Eukaryota; kingdom Metazoa; phylum Arthropoda; class Insecta; order Hymenoptera; family Apidae; genus Nomada; species Nomada lathburiana. Next base: position 2,659,548 of record OY763905.1, read on the forward strand.
GTAGGTTTAAATAATGCATATAAATCAGCGGTACAAAATTGTAATGGAGGCGAGCGTCTTGAACTGCATTATCGTGCTAGACCGACACCGTGTTATAAGGGGATTACCTGTATGTAACATATGTACTTACGCGTGCATAAGGCATTGATTTCGGAATAAGTTTTCGAATATAGTGATTCAAAAGATTATGCGGACCGTCGCACAGTGGGGAAAAACGTAAATTTGGGAGTGCAAAAGTCGAAAAACAAAACACGGAGTAGGCCTATAATTTTATGTATGTATATCCAATATCAAGATAGATGTCCGCAGCAGCTAAAAACGACATTTTCATTTCTTAAATCCATTGTTGTTAAGCGTGGCAAGGGATAAAAGACAACAGTTATCATTTTTCACATATCAATATCGCACAAGATATACACCCTAGAGAGAAAGACGTACGGAATCCAGTACACCAAAAATTTAGTATCCATAAAAAATAAAGTTAGTAAGAGAAAGACTATTTAAACGATGACAAAGGTGACAAAAAGTAAACAAGGATGGAATATGTCAATCAATTTTCTTCTAGTCAATTGTTTTCATGTCAACAAAAAAAACGGGGCCCGATCATCGGGAGCCTACCGTAGGTCGCATCAGCGCGAATGTTCTCGGGATGAAACTATTCCATAAAAAATACAATAACTTTTGCAACTCGCAGTTGCCCGCAGCCAGATTTTATAGAGCGTAAAGTATACATCCCATTCTTAACGTGTATATAAAAATTAGCGCGGATACGGGCGGATATCAAAAGTATTTCATAAAGAAAGACTTTTGCACTCCTAAATTGCCGTTTTTCCCCTCTGTGCGGCGTAGAGGAAATATGAAACAATGATTTAATACAGCCGCATATTCTACAAAATAATTGATTCTAATTTATTTACTTTAAAATTCTGCGAAAATATGAGCATTATAATAAGGGTATTAATACCTGATAATATTGCATGTCGCGTTGCAACAAAATTCTAACACGGTCTACTAAATTTCCGTCTTCCATAATCTCCATCTTCGTTGCTTTTTTTCAATTCGAGGCAATGATCTTAGAATTATAATGACGGTGTTAGACGTTAGATATTACATAACATAAATAAGAAAATAAGCACAAAACATAAGTGTCGATATTAAATCTCGAAATCGTGCCAGAGAATAATATTGAACACTATTTAGAAAATTTGCGTATTGTTTATTTACATAACAAAATATTTCATAAGAAATATGTACAATAAATTATACATGGCAATTGCCTATAGTAATATACAGTAGTGCTGTATTAGCCAAATGGGATTTTCATCAGTTCCTGGATTTCAGGACGCACATTTTGTGCCAGGAATTGGTATGTAACTCACACTTAATGGAGAAACAAAACTCGAGGTTTTCTAAAAATACAGAATGAACTATGTGATCAGCTTAAATTATTCTGTTTAGTGGATTGATCGAAAATTTGTTCTATAATGGTATATGGTTTAATGATAGCTACAAAATGATTATAGCAAATTGTCAACCCTTTTTTTCGAAGTTTTCAAAGTCACCTTCAGTTTTTTATACAAAAATTTTTATTATAATCATCTTGGAGCGCTAACTAAACGATGTTATTCCAAATAAAAAAGACTGTCGATCGGGCCACTAACAGAATAATCCGAGTTGTTCACGTTTCGTGGACCATCCTGTATATCTCCCTTGAAATAATCTCAGCTACTGTGGCACCACTGTACTTATATTTTACATAACAGTGTTACATTGTAACATAAACAATTTTCGTTTATCAACACGTCTCCTAATTTAAACATAAATATCTATGGCCGAATAATGGTGAAAGAATCTATTGAAATGTGTGCCATTCTACCATGCAAATATTTGATCGTTTGAATATCTTGCAAAATTATACTCACATAAATATTTTACAACGTATTATCTACTTTATATTATAATTTATGTACATCGATTGATGTATCCATTATATTACATCCAGTCGATCTAATTAAAATTACATCTCCAGTCAGAACATGACATCACAGGCTGTTCAGTGCAGCTTCTTTTTCTTTACCACTAAAGCAACACTTATCAAAGTTCGTTTGATCCCTTACAATTGCTGGTATTTCATTATTTAGTAGTTCGTGTAATGTTTTTCCGTCATGTTTGTAAATCCATTTACCATTGATAAAATCATATCGCTTTGGACCAGTTGTAGGAGATGATAGCCAGATCTGTTTGTTTGGAGTTTGGCGATTTATAACGTAAGTACCATATGGATTACCGAACTTGACAGTTAATACTCCGTCCTGTAATACAAATTAAAAAGTTTATATCTGTATAATGCAATTTTGTAATATTCAATGAATCAATTAACTGTGTACCACTCAATTAAGTGTTTGTTTCGAAACAGAAATTAAAGATCAATAAAACAGAATTATATTGCTCTGGTCTCCCCAAATTCTAATTCAAAAGCGCATTTATAATAAAAATGTAAAAATATATGAGAAATGTGAAGAATTTCTGGGTGGATGAACTATTATTCAACAAATTTTTGCAAATCCTGTTACCGATTAATGTCTTTGCCTAACAATTTAATTGCAAAGTATCGGCCAAGAAATACTATTTATTTTTTGCTCGATACTCCTTATACACGGTAGCAGAAACTGAAGCAGAATATCACTGTCGACGGAATACAATTTGGGTAGAGACGTTATTGTTTGGCACTGGACATTCATGCAGTCTTGGAAACGTAATTTAAGGCAACAGATAAACAGGTTGAGGAGAATATAATACACAGTGCACGAATTGAAACATACACCATATGTAACGTCTGCATCTGATAAATGTCCTGCTCTCTCTATTAGTTCGTCGAAATATTCTGTCAAAGAGTCAAGAGTTTCATCAGAAAGTTTGTCAAATTGATCAGGTGTAATATCTCTGGAAAGAAAAGAAAACTTTACTCTATGTCATTTATCGTTCATATAATTGTTTAAATATCGAACAAATAAATAAGATTAAATAAGCAAAATTATTGTGAATAAGGAATTTTTGTGTATATAAGTCATCGAACGTTGGCTAAACGAATTGAAGTAAATACTGAATCAAATAAATAAAAAAATTGAAACTGATTAAAAGCACTGGATAAAATGTTTTACGTTGCTGTTTTAACGAATCAAAATTCAGAGGAAAATATAACTAATATACTCACAGTTCAGTCGAAAATCCTGAATTGTTATTCGAACTAAACTTGCTCGTTACATTGTAATTTATCGTTTTAAAAATATTGCTTCCATTTGAATACTTTTGGGGATGCAACCCTAGATAACCTATATTACGTCGACATTGTATATTGATTTCTTGTGTGGCACATTTATTTATAACGCTGGATATAGAGTCATATGCTAAAATTCTGGAAAGACTATTCCGTGTGATGTTTGTCGTTGAGAACATGATATAATTTTCCTTCTATATCATATATCGATCAAACAAAACGGTGGAAGGACATCGAAATGCGAATAGTCTGCGCAACAACATGCGGTGGAGAAATATCGATGGTTACTACTATCTAAAAATCGATAGTACATTTTTGCTATCGATAGTTATCGGAAAAGTGGGTTGATAGTCGTAATGCCGCGGATTTAAAAATGTTGGTACCAATAATTTGATGATCGGCATTTGTTCTATAGCTGACGATTGCGATAGTATTTTATCATTAAAGACTGGCTTTCTGTGTGATCTTGCGTACGGAGGAATCTGCAATTTAAACAATTTTGTATCTCTGATATTCTTTATATATATGTATGTACAATATATGCATATCACATTCCATCACTATCGATAACTATCGATGGTCCAACTATCGCTAGTGTTGACTACCGATATTTCTCCACCGCTCTATATACTACACTGTTCCGCATTCCCCACATATGCATAAGTACATATTCGCATCTGCATATATTATTATGCATAATATATATTATTATGCACTTTAGAATTGAAATGCCTATAGGCGGTAAATACAAATATGGTAAACGAAAAGTTTCTCACAGACAATAGTCTATCATTGTTGGCCAGTATTCCATTTCTATTGTAACTTTTTGAATTAATAACATTTATAAGATTGATATATTATAGTTTTAAGCAATAAGAATTATAAAGCATTAATGTAATTTGCAACCCTTCTATTACACGTTTAACATATTGCATTTTAACTTTTAGAATTTTTTTATCATCGATGATAAATTTGGTGGATATTATGTGAAAATATTTAACAAAAAAAAGTTATACTAAAATTAGTTCTAAATGTAAATTAAGTTAAATATAAATATTAAGGGATGTAAAACCATACTATTAAATTAATTCGTTAGTCTGATATTATTGTAACAATTATAATTATAGCCGGTATATTATATTGAACAATTAGATTTCAAATTTGCGGATTAATTCGGTAGTTCAATCTAGGATTTACTTGCAATTTGATCGGTCAAAAGTCGTTTATGTACTGCGATATTTAATTGTTCTTCTTACTGTCTCCCCTTGCTTCTTACAGTAGCACTGCAATGTTTTTAAATACTTAATTAATAGCATGTGACATACTATTTGACCATGTTCAAACCATGTTGTGATTATCCATTACTCAAAGTATTAATTAAAAAATGTTAAAACAGAAATAACAATCCCATAATTTAAAATACCTAACTTCTTTATATCACAATTTCGCTCCAAGATATGACAGCAAATAGTATTTACAGAATTGACATTTCTCACCAATAAATTTGTAAATATTACATGGACGAAACATTATTTCAAATAAATCAATCAATTTCTCATCTTGTACTTATGAACGCGTATATTGAAATTTATAATTCCATGTAAAAATTATTTGCCAAAACTAGAGATAAGTTTATTGTTGGTCTTCGCTGATGCCTCATCCAACTGGGATGCCCCCTGAATGAAAGAGAAATGTGCAAGGTAGGGTTCCAAGAGACTCGGACGTCATCGTAACTGTGCACTTAGATCAGTATAATATCGGCAACTCTGCTTGAAACCTCCATTCATTTTTACAATTCTGCTTGACCTTTAGTATCAACGTTGATAACTTTCGTTTTAATAGTTGAATTACCATTCTGTGAAATATGTTTCACTGCAGTGCTCTTTTCATTCCAATCTTCTTCGTATATCTTTTAAATCTTGGTAACTTTTTTATAACAGTGGATTCGTGCGATTTACCTGTGCCGACATTTGAAATTTTAAAGCCGCAAGGGATACGTATATCAATACCAGGTAAGCAAATAACAGTATGCATCGATAATTTGAGAACCAAATTCTTTTCTTGTAAAATATTGTATACCAATCGTGGTTTTTGTTAACTGTTTGGTCATTTTTGCCTGGTGCAATAATGTGAATTGTGTTAGAAAATATGATGTAGGAAAACAAGTATGAAAGTTAATCAAGGATATAATAATTAATGTCTCTGTTGTGTCTAAAACTTGTATTTCCCCGGGGTTACCACTTTTACTCAGTATTTCCTTACGAATGAAAAGTATGCGTGATTCATACGCGGAGGATAAGGAGCAAACACATTGGATTTCGTATTATCACGTTAAAAACTTGTGAAGCGTAGTAACGTAACACATTTAAATAAAATTTGTATAGTATGCTCGCATACGCATATTGGAAAAGATTTATTTTATATGTGGAATAAGGTGAAACGTTGAAAACAATTAATTATTGGTTTGATAAATTAGTTTATACCAATTAATAATTATTAGCAAACAAAGATTTGCAATTCTGTTATAAACTTGAGTTAAAAAATAATTCGTAGTATTATTACAAAATTTAATTTGACCTTTTTTAAAGTAAACTTTTTAGCGATGAGGACAGTGTACCTGCAATTAGTAATTATAGAATTATTATGTACAGAAGGCAACGATTTTTGTGATGCGAAATTAACGATTTTGGATTTAGAAATTGCAAGTGTAAAAAAATGTAAGATTTGGCTCTCTCAGAAAAGTATTACTTATTACTGCATAGAAAACAGCTCTTTTAAAATGCATTAACACAATACACGAAAAAGTACAGACCTCACAATTAAAACTCTTGTGTTATGTAAGTATATAAGTGTATGTGCCTATAAGTGCGTGTAAAAGCTTATTTACTTATGTAAAAAAATATTACGTATAAACGGTTCTGTTGAATATCATAAAAATAAAGAAGAACAAGAAAGATTTGTTACAATAAAACAATTATTGTGAATTAGTTTTCTATTCAACTGTTTTAGTAATGCGTAACCCTGTAATTATATGTATAATATTAAAAAAAAAGCAATGTAATCGAAGCTAATTTTATAATTTTGTTTACCGTTTACGTACAGCACAGTTTACAAAATTTTCCCGTATAACACGATATACAGTGCATTTAGTTATTTATTTAATAACTGCTACTTAATTTCAACGGCAAGCACCAAAAATTCACGAAATCATCCTAATTTAAAACCAACAATAATTTAATACAAAATGTATTACGCAGGGATCTAAAATCTATGTTAGTAAAATAAAAAAATCTTAATCAGATTATACGTATGCTAAACTATTATACACGAATTACTTTGGAAATAATCTACTTGATTCCAATGACACTTACAAGTGTTCGTGATGTTCATAAAAATGGAATACAATATTGTTTATAATTAATTTAAAAAATGTTTTAAATTAAGAGAGTTCCAATCTTTGTCTATTCTATGTTCTTAATCATTTTTTTTAAGTCCGACCTTTTCTTATATAACAAATGCAATATGTTTCTTCGACTTTTCTGATAGATGAACCAGGGATAAGATTTTTCGCTTTCCAAGGAAACGTAAATACAGATATTGCGCTCAACGAATTAGGAGAAATATCAGGGGAGATATTTGGCAAGAAAGAAGGAAAATGGACCATTCGAAATCAACGAATAAACTTAATAGATGGAGACGTTATAAATTATTGGTTTAACGTTCAAGTTAATGGGACGACGTGTAGTAAGGAAAGACAAACTTGGACAGTCAGTTGTATGTAACATTAAACTCATTAAGAAATGACGTAATATACATATACTATTATAAACATTTAACAAACATTATTAGGTTGTTAAAAAATAAATATCTTGTGTGCCCGATATTTTGTAATACCACACTATCCTTTTGATGGTACCAATTTTGCTTTGTATTAACATTCATTTGTTAATCGACTTAGCTTTTTAAAGTAGCAATAACAAGGAAGTAAATTCGTACAATTGTTTGATCTATGAGTTAAAAATCGGTTTCAGTGATTTTTTAGCGAGGGACTCGAGAAGAAAAAAGATTGAATACGGCTTTCTGTCATTAGTAACATTAAATTGGAAAAAGTTGTTGAAGTCGTTGTAATCTACATACAACACTTTGCAAACTTCCTAATCAGCTAAGAAACATTCGGAAATTAGAAAAGCTGGATAAGTGATAGACAATACGTCTGATAACTGTAATTTATTTCCGGGCAAGACAATGAAACATTGTTGAAGCATCTTTATAATACTTTTACCTCAAGAAAAAGAAATAAGTCTAAATGTTTAATTCTACTACAGTCTTGGGATTTGTACCGATTCAATTGTATTCACGCTTGCAATACGACCTGGCTTAAGAGATTTAATCGTGAGACAGAAAGATTAAATAAGCCGAGATCTGTGGAAGATCAATTACAAAAAAATATTTCTCACATATTGATAGATTAATTTCGCAGTTACGATTATAAATATATTAATAGTAAATGCACTTTGCGATAATCACGCCCCACGTTAATAGAGGTTGCACTGCATTATCAGTACAAGTTAAGAAATTTAGGTCCAGAGTTACCTAAAAGAATGAAATATAACGCATTGCAAACACTACAATCAACGGCGTTCAATCTTAAATTAAGACTAATACAAGTAATGGTTGTATATATTTTAAATGAATTTTGGAAAAGTATATAATTTACGATTGCAGCTGGAACACAAGAAATTGAAAATAGGCAAATGCCAATTCCCGAGGGAACCTTATTATTTGATGAAAATTTTGACTCCTTTAACGAGTCAATTTGGGAGCGTACTATTAAAATGCCCTTGAGCCCTGTAAGTTATATGGAAGAATTATAAATACTAACACCGTATACTGTTATAATTATACGGCGAATGTTTGGGCAAATATTGTTATAGATTATTTCTACAGGCGATAAATGAACAAAAGAATCTTTTATTTTATATTTCCAATATTTGTCCAATATTTTCTGGACATTTACAATTAATTTAATCAGTATATTATTTCAATTTCCGGACGTTGACATTCAACAGAACTATAGTGATATATTGTAACTCAAATCACAATAAATAAAATTGTCTCTGTAAATTAAAAAATTCAGACCTTGTCAATTTTAGCACATTGTGCCTGCATAAACGTTCGCAGTATAATAGGCATAATTATAATATACTTAAAAAATATTCGCTATTTACCGGTGGTAGCAAATTTCATTATGTTTTTTTTTTGATACAGGACTATGAATTTTGTGTTTACCATAATGAACATCATCAGCTTCTGGCGAAAGTTACAGATGGTATTCTTCGTATGAGACCAATGATTTTAGAAGATTACTATGGTGAAAATGTAACTGCATATGGCACGCTAATGCTTAGTGGGTGAGTTGGTGAAAATTTGAAGGAATGTTGTGAAATATTAAAAAGTAGTTGCTATAAATAGAGCAGCAATAAATTATGATATAACTGATTTTGAAACTACTCACAAGAATAATTGTGTTCTTCGATATTTAACTATCCACTAACCCGAGTAATCTAGTAACCTGGTTACGCTACCATATTTTTATAAAAAGTTATGAATTACAGAGTGAATATGTGGCACTAAATAGAAATAGGTTTGGAGAGCAGTATAAGATATTCAAGCTTTAAGTGACGGATAACTACTGGCGTTCAATTAACTATCTAATTATAAAAATTTGAATAGTTTTCACTCAATTTTTCTCAATCTAAATGTACTGTCATTCGCATCCATATTTATTTATTCGTCACTTATATCAGAACTAGAAGGCCAATTACTTGCATTGCCTTGTACAAGCAATAAATTTTAAAAGGTACAGCGGCTGAGTGTACGAAACATGATCTTTAATCAGAAATCGCAAAAATATTTATATTTTTTTTATAACATTCTGAATCTCGTTAATGGTAACATTTGTTTTTTCCATAAATAAAATTGAATTCAGGTAAAGACTGTCGAATACCAAATAGTAGAATTTGTAACAATATTGAATATTATTAATAACTATGAAGATATAATCGTTAATCATTATTGGTAATCAAGTTATTTATATATATCTATAATGTGTCTTATTAAAATTGAATTGGTTAAAGAATATTCAGTCTTTATAAGTATTAACATATAAGCAATACTAATTATTTAACATTTAATAAAATTTAATAATTAACATTTTAATATTTATATTTTATTTTACCTTAATGATATTAAATATTTGCATTCATTGTAGGTGCACAAGTAATATCCCAGCGGAATGTACGCGTAAAGCTATGAGTTACAATATTTTACCGCCCATCATATCCGCCAGATTTAGTACAAAGGAAAGTTTCTACTTTCGGTACGGTAAAATTGAGATAAGGGCAAAATTTCCTGAAGGCGATTGGTTATATCCAGGTGAATATTCATTCAATTACATAACACTACACATATTTAAAAGGCAAGCAAAGATTGCAGTATGTATTAAAAGATTAGTTAATCATATTATCGATAATGTAATTTGCTAAGTATACGCGGTGATAAAAAAAGGGTCCGAAATTTTAAGGCCTCATATTTAGTATTAACCGAGAGGTGTGAAAGATATCTAATAAACATAGGGTCTTATAATAAATAAATTTAATCTGTCAAGTATTGCTGTGTCCTTATTTTGCAGAATAATGCAGTTTAAAATGCTGTTTTCAAATATGTTTATTTGAATACTGTGGTCAATGCAAAGAATAGTGCTATGATTTAAACGAGTAATAATCACCCTTGATTATGTTGAAAGACTACATTCGTCTAACTAAGTATTCTATCCAAAGTTAATTTAAATACAAAATTTCGTTCATCACGTAACTAAATAAGTTAACTGTGTTAGTTATCTCAAGATATAAAATAAAATCGAAAGGAAGCAGTACATCGACGAAAACGCAAATACCTAAATATTGTAGACACATTTAGTATTGTTTAGTGACACGTAGAGTTTGGTTCCCTGCGCATAACAATAAAATTACGTTCACTTAAAAAAGATTTGACTAAAAACTAAATTAATAAGATAACTTGTCATTATTCGTTTACTTTAATTTATTTAATTATCGATAAACACGATTTTCTCAAATATTTGCGTATTACAAATTTGATTTCGACGCACACATACATGTTTTTATTAGTTATACGAATTTAATAAAGGAGGGATAAATATAATTTTAAATTCGAACAGAATTATGGCTCGAACCGAAATATGAGAATTACGGAATGGGATATTCCAGTGGACGTGTCCTCCTCGGTCTTGCTCGTGGGAATGATAATTTAGTTAATATAACTGCCGGAAGCATCTACGATTCGAGAAGATTAGATTTTGGATTGAGGACAGGTACAGCAGCACACGTTGAAAGTCATATAGTATCCAAAGTACAAGAAAACGGACCAAGATGGACAAAAGCTTTTCATGTTTATACAACGATTTGGAACAGCGATGGCTTTCAGTTTTTGGTGGACGGCGAAGAAGTTGGTAAATTAAGATCTGAAACAAACCAATGGATGAGTTCGAGCAATTTAAACAAAATGGCACCTTTTGATCAAGAGGTACGTGAAAATATTAAGTTCGTATTGTAACAAATTTTGGACTATAATTTTAATGAAATGCGACTTTTATTTTTTTCGCGTATTATTATTTCTACTATTACTTTTAATTTCTACTATACTTTATATTTCGTAAGAAATATTAGTGTATGGAAGGATTCTCATATTAGAGAAACTAATTACTTCAATTCTTTGTTGATCAAATGTTACAGTATTTTTTTGAATTGAAGTAGCGGGGAGAAATAAAAATATATAAATATTATCTCTCGTTATGTATCACGATAATTTTAGTTTCGAGGTAGAGAACAAGGGTTTAATCACATTATTATTACTATTCTTTTGCCATTGTCTTATAATTATTCTTTCTATTTACTGGATTAGTTTTACATCACTGTTGGTATTGGGGTGGGTAGTATCCGAGTATTTCCTGATGGAACCACTAGTTCAGGACACACGAAACCATGGAGGAATGTAGGTGCGAAGGTAAAAATATATTTTGCCAGTACTTGCTTCCGTATTATTTTCAAACTGAGCTGATTGCAAAATACCCAGTAGAAATGGAGGCAAACTTCAATTAAAAATATTTAACTGCGTAATTAAAAAAATGAGCTGAACTATGCCCGCCAAACACCAAACGAGAAATAGTGACGGGCGTTCTAATTTCTGAAATTGAAATTATCTCGACTCCCAGTGCATATTTTTTAATCCGCTAGGGCTCGAAATGAAGGTAACAAAAATTAGTTACAATATGAGCACCTATTAGCTAAATCTAGCACAACCGCAAGTCGAGATAATTGCAATCGTCCAAGTTACAAATTGTGCTATTTCTTTAATTATTAATATTTCTTGGATGGTAATCGCTATTTAATTCCGCAAGTAGTTAAAACTCTTAGTCTGAACTTTAATATTCCCATTTTAATGTATTATACAATTGATTATCTTCGTTATCATCTTGTAACTGAATATTCCCACTTTAATCAAATCTGAGTAAATTCCTAACAATTCCATCTTATTATATATATATATTTTCCACACCTAGGATTTTACTGTTATCAATTGACCATATTAATTGTATAATTAATGCTTAAGCATTATATACCTGTAATATTAATTAAGTGTAATTAACTTATATAGCTTTGCACATTTCAGGCAATGCTACATTTTTGGCAGGCAAGAAATCAATGGTTATCAAGTTGGAGACGAGGAAACGGTGCAAAAACCGCCTTCGAAATTGATTATATTCGAGTATGGGCGTTTTAAACAAATTAATGTAATTATTGAAAAATAACTAAGATATAAGATCGAAGGAGAAAACTATATGAATGTATGTAATGTTTTAGATCTTACACCCTATCATAAAATTCGTTTTTTGTGTTTTATTTATTTCCATAATACATTTTATGTAATGAATTCAAACCGTACTTCATATCATTAAATTGTATATTTTATTTGTTAGGAATGCTTGTTTATACAATAAATTCATTTCACTTCTAGCACATATATTGTTCGTTTTACGTTACATACAGTATTGCAATGCAATATATTTGTAATTCAGTCATATATATAATTTCGACGTTACATTTTCGAAGCATTAAATAAATTCTATGATTCATAGAAATACGAGAATTATTAACTTTTCAAGAGAAGAACGGTTGCTTCTGTAAATAAATACAGGTATCGTATGAACAAATACCATCAAAGATATATATGTATACACTAAACGGCAAAATAACTATAGTTATAACTATACACATGTATAAACCTGACCCTTCCTTCAAACCGGTTTCCCCTAAATAATGTTAATAAGAATAAAAGAAAGGGATTGCGGCTTCCATTTGGTTTACAGTACAACACACGAAATCTAAAAAATTTGTTCATTTCGTTACAGTTTAAAAAGGTTGTATTTTATATTACATTTGTATTTTTCTATTTCGTAATTACCTTTACGTTTGTGCTTTAAAATTTTAGCATAGTTACAAACAGAAGATTAAACAATTTCGCCAGATGCAGCTTCCGTACATTGTTTCTCAAATGGCAAGTGCAATAATTGTTTTACTTATTTTTGCAACAATTCATTTAAGTTATGGACTAAGTAGTGATGGTCATCATCGTTCGAAACATCCAGGTAAGTATTAATGTAGCAAAGAAATTAATAATTTTCTAAAGAGACAGTAATATCGTATTATTGATAAAAAAATCTTGTGAGATATACTCAAAACTATATCTTCTTTTCTGATTATTTATTGGATATGTATTCATTTCGCTTATATATGGTTTTTGTAATTATAGGATACGAGTTCATTTTACGTAAATGTACAGCTAGTGTTCAATTAAACAAAAAACACGGGAAAACTTAATGAAAGGATATAATTCAGCTCCAATGCAAGACAAAAATTCCACTTACACAGAAGTACTATTTCCACTTGATTACATGCGAAATTAAATAACAATAATACATTGACAGTAGACTCTTGATTAACTGCCTCGTGATTATTCACGGTCCCAATTATTCATAATCATGCACCTATTAAAATAATACGCATAATTTAATATTCTATTACTTATTATAAAGTAGATCCCATAGTTTTTAATCATGCGTTTCAGTGTTTGGGAAAATTTTGGTTCTAATTATTTCTCTTCGGATATCGATAAATGATGAAATAAATAGCAACACTGCGAGCATAGAATAATATTTCAATACAAATGTGCAAAGTATACCACTAAGAACTTTAAATCTGAAACAAATGTAACATTTATTACCGATATTCACGAAGAAAGAATTACTAAAACTTGAAAGTTCCATAAACAGAATTAGAAATTCATTTAAAAGTATTATAGTTATTAAAATTGATTACTATTAGTACTATGATTTTAAGTAATATTTCATATAAATTGGTTTAGAAAAAATGCTACGTAATGTCCAACTTCATTTCTTACCACCTATGATAATATATTATCATTCAACGATTTACAAAGGAAAACAAAGTTTATATTCATATATAATTTATTTGACTATTCATTAAACTAAAGATGATGTAACAAATTGTTTTACTTTTTTATTATTGGGGCAACTGTGATGATTGAACTGTGTCTGGCAAGTTCTGCAATTCGATCTGAAACGAATTAATGTACGTTATTTGATATCTTTTATGTATTTAATTATAAACAATTTAAATTATACCTTCGTAACCTTCATTGCTACTCCTTCTGGGAGATTCCTTTGAATATATTCTAGAAATGTATCTGCTGTTGAACCAGTTAAATGGAAAAAATCAAGATACCTGTAATATGTTCTGCTTTCATATTGAACACGATGTTTCTTATGAACATGAACAGATTTAAGTACCGTCAATCTCTCGTGTATAGGTTTTCGCAAAGCGATACTGTTGATTAAAATATTCCGTTTCTGTACTCTTTAATTTATATGTATACGAAAATCAAAGGTTTTACTTACTTTCTGCCAACGGTAATGTCTAAGCCTTCTGCTGCCATAACGGCAAATTCTCCATAGCTCTCTAGCACAGCATGGTCATTTCCCCTGACTTCAACTTCCACTTTTTTAAATAATTTATCAAGCTCTGCCTAAATATGTTTCATTATACAATTATTAAATAAGGAGACACGAATAAATATACAATAACTAACATAGAGACTAATTCATGGTTTTTAATAATATTAATATTTTGTACTATTATTTTGGAAACATATTTTATCTTTCTGTGTCATATGTACTACGTAGAACCTCAATTAACTGGCTCAATTAGGAATCAGACAATTGAAAGTAAATGTTTCCTAAACATTGAAATCCAAATGTTGCATCATATGACACCTCCTCGAATCGGCCGCTAATCTATTAATAAATTAGTTGCTATTGATAATCGAGACTGTGGATGAACAAGACATATAAACCTCTCTGGTTACGAGCCATTTGAAGTTAATGCAGAAGTTTTGTCCACTTGCGAGTTAACGCATTGAGCATATGAATGCGTCAATAGTTCCGGGCCAACGAGACCCTCAATATCAGAGTCGTGTGTCACTCGAATAAGTCCTCGCATAGGTATATTGTTGGTATATTATTGACAACGAAGCTCGACACGCAGCAACACCAACTGCATCCAAGTGCTACGTAAAACTGAGATAAACGGCTGACATTATACAGAGATATGTAGAATTAGCAAAGGATTCTTTTATTCGAATAACGAATACAATGTGCCCAACTATGCTTAACATTAACTATGGACAACGCCAACAACGCCAACACTGGAGGGTTAATCGAGGTTCTACTGTATTGTAAATGTTTATTTAATGGAATAAACTGAAACGTCAGAAATTGTGTACGCATATAAAATATAATCTTCCATACCTCTGTAGGAATGGTTGGATCCCCCAATGTTGTACCACCTTTGTTTAAAGTTTCAGATGATGCTTTAACCGTATCATCGGATTCCTTTAACGTTTTATTCGAATCCTCAGACTGTGGTGAAGCTTTAGCTAAGTATTCCTTGTTAGTAATGTTTGAAGCTTCATTTGAGGTATCAGTTAAATTTCCGCGTGAAACATCCGTCGAAAGAAATCTACATGGAAGCAAGTTCGTATGTCCGATATTATATGAACTTCTATTTACAATAGTTTGTAAAATAGAGGATACCTGAAAAATGTTAGAGAGGTTAAACCTAACCTAAATTACATTCGAATGAATTATTTCAAACGGTATACCTTCGAACGAAACATTTCTTACTATAATTTATAAAAACGGGAAATAAATGAAAATTCTATTCATTCAAATACAATGCAAATAATTTTAAATATCCATTCGACTAGTTTTTCTTTTATACAGATGCATTATAAACTCTGTATACTACAGAGCACACGTGTATAAATAATATAGAAGTAAATATAGATATATGCATAAGTAAGTACTTAATGTGTGATGATGTCATACTATGCAGGATGCACTTCGTTTATGCATGCGAATATGCAAACGACAAAGTATTTACTTAAGTAAATTGAATTGGACAAATGTGTATTGAAAATATTTTTATTGTTATAAAATTTAAAAATTTATTAATACTGCTATAATATAATAATATTTATTGATGGATTACAATTTCTTATCAACACTTCTTATATTCCGTATTATACTCTGCACATATTTTATTGATTAATTTTGTACAATATTATTATGTACTATTCTACAAATAAACGCATAGCTTTTTAAGTTGAGATGTCGTAATACAGAATTTATACATCTAACTACTTTGCAAGTAAACTGCTGTAGAATTTAATAATACAATAATATATAATACATACATATTAATCATTTTTTTGTTTGTAATAAGAATATACCAGAAATTTACAATCACTTTCTCATCGATTGTTAAATATATAACATATAATTTCTATTATATATACTTACTATGCGCAATTAATTTTTAATAATTTCGCATCTATATAAAATACAATTAAATCAATTATGCTTTTATGTAAATGCAATTTTATTTGAAAAGTACAATATAAACTCACTTTTTACATTGTCTTAAAGGAGATTTGCAGAAATATGAATAATTATATACCATATTTTTAATACTTGTGTTACTTGAATAACAGTTCGAATAACAACAACAAAAAAAAATAAGCAATTACAAAGAATCCAACAAATCTCCATTCACATCGACTCATTGTAAAACAATCAATGATATTAATCTTATATATTAAGCTTAAATATTAAAGTTTCATTACATAAATGTTTTATTTTGTAACTTTTGAATATGCCTCATGCTATTATCAAAAAGAATTAGAAATATACGATTTTCCCTTTGTGACCCACGGAACAAAACATGACTTTAATGTAAGGATATTCTAACAAACTTAAATCACTAATCATAATCAACATTATTATTAAATTAAAGAATCCCAATTCTAATATAAACCTTTAAATTGATTTGTAGAAAAGGGGCGTGGCGATTGAAAATTCGAATTTTGGAGTTGCCAAGATCGTACATTGTTTCCACTTTGCCATCCGCCCGATGACGTTTTCTTCTCCATATCGTTCTGAGAAAGCCAACGTGACTCCACATTTTGAACACCATTATTTTGCCACTGTGGTTTAGCAGTAAAAGATGACGATCCCTTATTCTGCCAACTATCTTTATTATTTTTCCCCCACGAGTCTCTTTGTTGTTCATTATCCCGCATCCGCGTGGACGACGTACTGGCACCATCGAATTTGTGCCACCTTTCTTTCAAATCTGAAGTACCATCATCACCCCAGGGATCTTTAGCATCCTCTGGCAAATCATCCAAATCTTCCTTGTCGCTCTGTTTCCAAGAGTCGTTAACATTTAATGGTTCCCATCTGCTTTGCTTTTTATTGTCCATCCAAGTATCCTTCGAAGAATTGAAACTATCCTTCCCACGAATATTCCAACTATTATTACTGTTTCCAGGCATACTGCTACTCGTACTTGACCATCTATCAGAATTCGCCAACCACGTTTCTTTCGCCATTGATTTCGTCACCATTTGCTTGGGATTCCAATTATTCCCTCCTTTATTCCACGAATCATTACGGCTGCTATTATCTTGATTGAAAGTCTTGCGACGTTTATCGTTACTCGGAGTTTGGTCCCAACTATTATTCGACGTCGTGGATTTGTCCGCTCCCCAAATGTTTTGCTCGGACATTCGTTCACCAGGTCGAATCCAAGTGCTTTGTTCCACGGCCCCTCTGCTCGGTATATCCCAATCATCGCCAAACATCTGAGGTGATATTTGACGTCTTTGTGGCGATTGATGCTGCCTCGGTGGCGATCCAAGGCGTTCGAACGAAAATCTTTGCGGCGATCCGGCGCGTCTTATGGTCGTTGACGTTTGTTGCCTTTCTTGCGGCATCGACTGTCGTCTAGGTAGTAACATATCTGGTCTATTATTATTAGGACACATTAACCGATTAGGAGATGGCATCTGCCTTCTCGGAGGAGACATTGGACGCTTCATTGGCGACGGTTGCCTTCTGGAAGGCGGTATAATTGAGCTCATCGGCGACATTGGACGATTCATGAGCATTTCAGGTCGTTGCGGTGGCGATGAACGCCTTGGTGATAACGGTCGCCTCGGCGGTGACATGGCTCGACGTAGCGGAGACAACTGGCATCTAATCGGAGAACGTTGTTGTCTATACACAGGGGACACGGGTCGACGAAGCGGAGAAAAGTGTCTCCTTGGTGGTGAACATGGTCTTCTTGGAGGTGATAACAATGGTCGTTTCGGCGAAAGTCTCTTTGGGGGAGATACGCGAAATTCTATTCTCATAGGAGAGTTCTGTTTTTTAATATTCCCCATTTCGTTCCAACGATTTCTTTCAAACGTTCTATCTCGATTCCATGGGGTTTCTTGAGTTTGTTGCTGGCGCATTTCGGTTTCGCGATATCGTTCTGGCGTTATACGAAACGGTCTTTCTTCCCTGGGATTAATTGCTTGCGATTCTGGCATAATTGTATTAGGCTCCAATGGTGGTATATTGTTATATTTTTTATAAGCGGGTTTCGCCGCAGACTCATCGTTACTTGAAAATATCTTATTTTGCGCTGTGATTAGAATATCTTGGGAACCCATGTCTTGAATGTAACGACCTTTTAAAACAGAATCGTCTGGTTTATTTTCTCTCTGAGCTGAACTCGTACTTTCGGGTGGCGCGATTCGGTCCCAAACGGAACGTGGAAGTTGACTTTGAAGTTTATTTGTTTGCTCTAAAACCATATTTAACATACTCTGCAACTGTTTTGCGGTATTTACATCGACAGTTGGCGCTGGTCCGCTTAACTTTTCTTTGGCAATTTCTAAGAGTGCTTGATGCTCTTTCACGGTTTGAGCAATGTTTGTATCTAGTCGATTGCCAGATAATCGTTCCCTCAAATCAGTTTGCTCTTTAGTCTCACGCATCTTCTTTTCGTATAAGGAATTAACACGTAACTGTGCATTTTCGGGGTTCCAGTCTTTCTTCTTCTTTGCTAATGGTTCTACTGGTAAAAAAGAAAAGAAACACAGCATAAAAAAATGTATTTAATAATATTGTTATCTTAACTAGTTTCTTTTCTTAATACACAGTGAGTGAGGAAAGTATTCGATCGGCAGAGACCGTAATATGAAAATTGCATAAAATATTGTGAATTATTTAAATAAATTAAGTAGAAGTACACATTAATATACACAAATGCTGTCCCTTACCGTTCAAATACTTTCGTTACTCACTGTTCATGACTAAGCCAAACCGTATCTTTCGATCTATTTAACGGAATATTTGTAAGTAGTATTATGACTTGAGTATAAAAGATTAATTGTGTAGTGTTTTTTTACACTTTGTATACAAACTTACCTGTATTCCAAGGTTTAGCACCATATTTACCAAATTTCTTCATTAATTTTTTGGGCGGTGCTCCGTCCCCTTTGTCCGGAGAATGGGGACGTTTTCCTTTCAACTTACTTTTCGCAGCGGCGGCAGCTTCAAGTTTCTTCATATAGAGAAATTTCCTCATTGATAGTCTCGCTTTTTTTGCGGAGTTTTTGACCAACGGTTTAAATGGTCTTTTAGTTTGTACTTCTGTTCCTTTGGGCAACGTTTTCTTATCTATGACACTAGTGTTCCAGTCGTCTATCTTATCTTGAGTATTTTTGTTTTCTAACTTTTTAACATTTTCTTCCATAGCTTTCTGAGGCCGTACTTGAATTAGTTTATGTATCATACGCCGTTGCAGTAAAATAACTACTTCAAAGTGAGGGCCAATGGGTAAAGTATCGACAGCGCATGCCAAAACAGGCATGAATGGCGATCCATGACTTGGATCACTAGGCGGTCGTGCTAATTCCAATATGGGACGTACTGATTGTTTAGTTAACGTAGTTATCATTACTATTCGTTTAAGGGACGGAACTTTTCTGAGACACGTCATGATCTCGGTTGCTGCAAAACACAGATATATGCATTATGTTTATACTTTACAATAATATTTCAATTTACTTATGATGATTACAATGATTAATAATTTGAATGATTACTTCAAAATTATTTTACCGATGCAGTGAAAGTTTTTTAAATTGGACGTTGGTAATTGTACACGATACATTTACTTCTTTGCTGCAGTACATTATCATAATTAAAATCTATAAAATATTGCACATTGCATATTGTAAATTTTATTTACTTTTTTTATTTTTATTTTATTTATTGAAATAAAGTACGTTATAACTAATAAATTTAAACATGTACAGCGGAACCTTTAGTATCCGAACGTTCCACTATCCAAACGTTTTATTATCCGAACAGTATATTCTCCTATCTGAGTTCCCTACTTTCAAAACAAATTGAGACGTAGTACATACATCCTTCCTACAACCTCATATCTTTCCCATTTCCGCAGTACGAAGTTGCTACTGTAACGCAACTCAACGCATTAAAAAGTTTGTGATTTAGCAGCAACTAATATATGCGATCGAAAAATAATGAAAACAAATATTTAAATTGTATTATATCTGAAAAATACAGTATACAATAATCATGAAAAAAAACTTTAATTTTAACTTTTAACCGAACAGTTATGTATCCCTATTATTTCGGTTACTAGAACTTCCATTGTGTACTTGAAAATAAATGCGAAAGTTAATAACCAATTGCGAATTACATAAATGCATTATAGTTTCAGCATACCTCGACCAATATTAGTATTGGCATTAATTACTGCACATGTTCTACGATTTTTTACTGCTGCATCGATTTTATTTGTTACTTCTGCCGGGGATCCCATTATAAACGAGGCATTTTTTATGTTATTTAATTCGCAAATCATTTCAGCTTCCTCTACTTCTGATGGGGAGTCCACGCCTATTACTCGATGACATCTCTATGATTTAAAACAGAACGTAAGCCGCAAAATTTAATGCGATAATATTTTTCCGATAGAAACGTTTTACTTTATATACTTACTGATGCCATCATTAAACCAATGAGACCAATACCACAACCAACTTCAAGTACTGTTAACCTTCGAGTAGGTGCAAGTAAATCTATTACTGCGTTTGCCACGTTTTCTGCGCCTGCGGCATTCGACCAAAAGTTTGTTTTAGGCGCGAGCTGTACTTTTAAACCACCTACAACTTCGTCTAAAGCTTCTGATCCAACTAAAAACGTTGTATCGGTGATAATAGTATCGTTATATCTAGAATGAAAAACATGTGTCGATATATTTACTTCGCAACGAAAGTTTGAACTAATCGACTATTAAAATGATTTCATTTTATAAAATATTCTTACTTATTTGTAGACTTGCAATAAAGGGATTTGACATTGCAATCTTTTCCTGGGCCAGACTCATACACTTGCTTCAACCGATCCATTGTAGAACGATTGATGTTCTTTCCGGTTGCAAACAACATGAGCTCATCCATACTGTTGCAACGTACTAACAACCATGACCAGTCTTGTCTTCCTTCACGATTTTCTTCTTTCCTTGATTCTATGTCTAAAGATACATCGTCAGAAAAGTTTTCATTTACAGAATTTTGTGAATTTAATTGTTCTGTTGTTTGAAGAAAATCTTCAAATATCTGTATAAAACAAAATATAATTGAAAAGTTATTAATTGACACAAGTAAAACATAATATTTTTATAATCTACTAATTTTAGTAAACTTTTATTACGTTATGCAATTTCATTACTTGTAAAAATACGTCCCACAGCTCCCTTTTTAAAATAGTTCGAAATATCAATACGAGATAACCGTAATAGTCATAATATTATAATAATGTATCACTTTTACTATAAGAGATCGCGAATTGCATCTACTTCTCGTCAGTCAAAACAAGTGGGCAAAGCAGCGAGAGATGAATGATGAAAACGATCGCTTAAGTTTTTCAAGGAATTCTTCAACAAAGACAATTATGTATTTTTTTTCCATTAAAGCACTTGCAAACTACATATTGCCCACGAATTTCTAAGATTCTAGTAATAAGCTTAATCCAAATTCTGTTTATAGTATTGGGCAGCAATTCTTGGCATTACACTTATTTTACTAATGCGAAGTTAACAATAGGAAACGGTGGTCAAAACTATGTAAATTCAATTGGGAAAAAAAGATTTATTCTGTTGTAACAGAACTAATAGATAGAAGTAGACAAGTTTTTTGGACTATCGACACAGTAAATCGTATGTATCTCCGAAAATACTTTTAAAAACGTGTTCTATGTAACGTACAGTGTAGCAAAATTATAGTATAATCTAATATAACGTGTAAGTCCGATGCATTTATTTATCCATTCATAACTCGTCTGTTTTGGCAATTGTATTGCCATTATTTAGACATGCATCTATCCTTAATTACTATACAGTATGTGACAGTGGATTTAGAGAAAAATCTCAAACATACCTTCACAGCTCGTAATACAAAAGGTGGAAATTCTGTTTTATTATTTGTATTTACACCCCAAGCTCCACTTGCCTCCATTCTCCATACTATTTCTACGGGTCTGTTAGAAGAACCATCACAGTTGTCTACCATTTGTGTGGGTTCATAGATCTTTTTTCTATTACCTAAACATATATGAATTTAATTAGTTTCCTTCAAATTTTACATTACTATTTAAAGTTATTACGATAAAATATCTTTCTGACATAGCAATGTGTGTATAAATAATAACAAAATTGAAAACGCAGTATAAGAATGTTCTATGCAACAGGGATAAACTGTGTTTGTAAAGTGCACGGAATTGTAGCAAAATTAAATCATTTATATATTTAATTAAAATATAAATTCCACGTATTTTAGTTATATCTAAAATTGATTGTTGCAAATTATTCCTTAAATTCTGAAACAATATACGGGATGAGGCATCTAAAGTAGGCTACCCAAATAATTTGCCTACTTTGCTGCTAGAAAAAACTGCATTGTATCGATTTTATATAATAATCTGAAATAATCTGATGCGTCAATAATTTTTTTACAGATGAATATGTGGAGGAAAGGCAAAGGTCAACTTCATATTTTTAGTTGGAATGACATGATTTTTTTGTTTACCTTCTAATAGAGTATTTTAAGATACATGCAACAATCTATAGTTTAAAGGTCATTCAAGGTTGTTGACGATTAACTACGATGGAAAATAATAATTTACTACAAGGCACAGGAATGAAATATTTTCATATCTTCTGGTTGTTGCTATATTGTTCTTGTAATCATGAAACACATTGTAGATCTATGAATGCTATTATTAATTGTTCAAAAAACAGTTTTTATATCATTGCAATATAAAAAAAAACTACTGACATCAAATTATTTTCCTCTCGAAAACATGCAAGATTGATCTGATGCCTCTTTCTTATCGCTAACAACTGGCGTGCTATTGACATTGCCGATTTCAGGTACGTCGCTCTGAATAAATGCAATATCATATTTCACGAATACTTACAAATGAACTTCCAGCGATTAGTATACGGTTTATTCAAGCTGCAGCGTCTAGATGGTTTCAGCTTACATAGAGGAGATCCATTTATTTGTTCCTCGTGTTCCAACCAATTCTCATAGCGTGGGTAAGAAATTGCTAAAACCCTAGCAACTTTGGAAAGCCGTTCTTTTATAATTGCTTGTTTTTCAATAAGCTGTAAATAATTATCAACTTGCAATAACAACTATTAACTATAAATGATATTTAGATCACATTTTACGCATTACCTTCTTTTCGTACCAGTCAATGTTCACAAATATCTCTGATTTTACTTTTAGCTCAAAGTCTTTGTTAATATCAGGCAATGTTTCGTTATTATCATTGGTATCTTCAATTTTTATACCCCTGATATTCACATCCTCATTTTCTATGCAAGACACTTCATTTTCTACAATTTCTTCTTTGAGTTTGATTGTTTCTCGGGGCTCAAAATCCGAGGCATTTAAAACTATGTTTTCAATTGCATCTAAGTTACATAAAACATCATCATCAGTCATATCTTTCTGTTCCTCTAATTGATCTAAAGGGATATCATCTGTAAAATCAATAGGCTGGCTGCTAGTTTCTGGCGGACACGTGCTCTCCGCATTTGCGACATCATTCTGAGTATTATTATCAGAATTTTCATTGTCTGCATTTGTGGCAACATTCTCAGTGTTATTATCAGAATTTTCACTGTCTGCATTTGTGGCAACATTCTCAGTGTTATTATCAGAATTTTCTTTGTCTGCTTTTGTGGCAACATTCTGAGTGTTATTATCAGAATTTTCTTTGTCTGCATTTATGGCATCATTTTGAGGGTTATTATCAGAAATTTCTTTGCCTGCATTTATGGCATTATTCTGAGAGTTATTATCAGAATTTTCTTTGCCTCCATTTATGGCATCATTCTGAGTGTTATTATCAGAATTTTCTTTCCCTGCATTTATGGCATCATTCTGAGTGTTATTGTCAGAATTATCTTTGCCTGCGTTCATGGCACCATTCTGAGGGTTATTATCAGAATTTTCTTTGCCTGCATTTATGGCATCATTCTGAGCATTTTTATCAGAATCTTCACTGTTCGATATCACATTATTTGTAGAATCAGAAGCTGTTACTTCTTGTTGCTCCACAGTCTCATCCGACGTAATGTTTCCAACAGGCGCAACGCCTTCCGATTTATTTTCTGCTTCCTTATTTTCCACAGACTTTTGCTGCGTATTACCTGATGCATCTTCGTCTTCGACACATTCGTCTACTACTTCATAATTTTCTCCTTCGATTGTTACTGCACCCGACTTTTCTGTAATACATTAAATTACAAATATTAATATGTCTTTTTCATTCGTTCGAAAAAACCTGACACACAAATACGGCCCGTATTTGTATACTCGCCATATGAACAATATTCTAAAATCGATAATCTAAAATTAATAACAGAACATTGAAACATGAAGAGATATAGACTTACCCATTTTCCTTGCTGATATTTAGATGTGAATTATCAGTCTTATGACCCCGAGACAAATGACACTTGAAGTAAAAACGTTACTGACGTTGCACTTAAGTTATTGGTAACTAACTTTGTGACGCATAAGAAGTATCAATGAACCAGCGGAATTAAACTGAATCTTTCATCGAATGATTCACTGTTATTGCATCTTCATGGTTTATCATGGGCATTTGGTATAAATCGAAATATTCAAAAACAGAAATTTCATGCCATGAACAAATGTATATACATGTATATATCGGTGTAATACGGCAATACTTTCCCGATGTTCTTATTATATGTATAGTTTATTTGTTGCGAGAGTTTTACATAATCTTAGCTTTGTTTCATCGCACTACTTTCTGCCAAGTAAAGTCTAATCGCGCGACAGGCAATGGCGAAATTGGCGTTCCGAAAACAATCGATTAGTATGGGGTAAGTCACAGCCTACTCTAGTACTGTCCGTTCGCCAGAAGGTGGCTAGTTAGAGCTGTTGTGAAATCGTTGTTAGGGAATTTATAAATGCAGGGTCTGGTGCACGTGGTAGAAATAACTATACAGGGTGTCCCGTAACTAAGGTACCAGCCGGAAATGGGGGTTGCTGGGGTGACTGAACAACTTATTCCTTTACCGAAATGTTGGTTGAAACTTCTGGGTGTTGCATTTTTACCTTTTAGTTTCCCCTAGATTAATATCGATACGACTACGTATGAAATAATGTTTTCGTTTAAATTAAAAGTACAGGGATTAGATATGATGTTTTTTATCCAATGTACTGTTACACTTTATAAGATATTGTATAAATATAAAAATCCCATATAAGAAAAATATGCATAACGCTTAAAATAACAGTAGAATTATTAAAATAAGTATTTCGTGCATATACAACAGGAATACGGTATTTTATTTGTAGTAATATGCACATTACCTTTGCCTTAAACAATAATTCATAGATTACATTATAATAAAGATATGTTAGAAATTACCAAGAAAGACACTAGGAAGGTTTAAGGGCCAATAATATTCTAGGTTGGCGTCCAAAATGTAAACAGGTATCCCTTGTATAACGCGGTACTTATAAAACGCGGTCCATACATTATTTTCTGTCTTACATAACACGGTCTACAGTTTTATATAACGTGAATTATTATCATTATTAATTAATTTAATATACAATTTTTATTTTGTGATAAAAAATTGTTTTTATAACGTTACACTACTTTTTGTATGTAACCTGAACCTCGCATAACGCGATTTTCATAAGGCCACTGTTGTCTGAAATTTAACTCTCGTGTTATGCAAGTCTACTTTATGAATTGTTAGCTTGTATTTCTGTTTAAAATATTGTTGTCTTTTATAAAATGATAAAAGGAGGAATATTGTTACAGCATCCACTGTATCTTGTGCAAAGTATATCGTCTGTATAAAATGTTACATACTAAAGTAAATAAGTATAAAAACTACATATCGAAAATAGCTTACGTTGTATTAACATTATGTATTATATGTCTATTAATAATAACTTTATTTAATAAACCAGTAAATAAAAAATTTAGTCCTTTCTTTTTAATATTTTATTTAGTACAGCACGTTTACTAAAAATAAATAATAGAGCACATTGGACGTAAATATAATTGAAGTACTTTAGTATTATAGTAACAATTTTGTTCATACTAGTGTATTTATTGTATCTATTATTGTACTACTTTACTTATCCATACTTCCAATTGTCCAAGATTGGAATACCCAACGTAATAAGTAATAAACGAGAATAATAAGGTCAAAGTCTAACACGCGATACGTAATAAATATTTGTATTGTTACGTCCTAATGTTCAAACTCTCACAAAAATAGCAGTAGACTATGTACACGCGTGTAGTATTATAAGTTTTTTTATTTCTGAAGAAATATACATGTTTTGTATGACTATGTATACAAAATACTTAATGTATTTAATGCCTATATATGTAACAATAATACTAATTGTTTACCTATTTCGTTACTTATTACTTGCAATCTTGAGAAGAATATATTTGACTGCATTATTAACATTTTAAACATTCGTTTAACTTTTATTGCAGTAATTATAACATTTTGAATTATGATTTCAGTGTTACAAAGTATGTTTATAAAATTAGATGTGTGAGACTTAAGAAAATAATCTAGCTTACCTATGTTTAATAAGTACTATTTACTTACTTTTTTGTTAATTTCGGTGGTCTGCGATTATAGACGGTGTTTCCACGTATATAAAAGCAATAATTTGGAATAACAAAGTTTTAGTAATGATATGCTTGCAAATGCTTCGTTATAAAGTTATAATTGTACTATACTTTTTCTCAAGACTTCGAGAAAGTTGTGAATCAATGTTTTCAATGTTTTTTGTTTACAGAGATCTTGAATTATTATGACAATGTTTCAAAGGATTTTCTATTTCCTTCTTTAGTAATTTTGACAATTTAGTAACAAAATTAGTAATGCATATGTTGGAGTCCTTCCACCTATTCTTTAACGTCGAACAAATTTTACTTTCTAACAATCCCTACGCGCAAGAAACGAACATTAAGTCCTATACGCGTGCACTAAAAAAAACTGATATTAATCAGTGTCCCTTTGAATCTTGCTCCAAATGATTTACCATTCATAAATTGTCGCAGGCTTTTCATTAACCATTTCCAGTACTATAACTCACAACACCAACACATATCGATCCTATTGAAAAAGTTATCCTCATATTGGGGAACACCCTATAGAAGGAAGTCGCGGTTTCACTTTAAACCCGAGTCCCCGTGATAATGAACAATTTAATCTTTAGCTTAACTCGCACTTAAATCGTGCAGCGTCCGAACTCATACAAAAAACATTCAAACATCGCAGCAACTACCTACACGTAAATCTGTAAAAAAAAAAACCCATTACATCTAAAAAAAACTCGCGCAACAAAAATAGTCACCTAAAAACCGCTCCGTCTCAACCCGAGTAACATAATTAAAGCTAACATTCATTTCTCCCATAATTTCGATGCCACTATTTTCCACCCTCCATTTGCAAAAATAATCATTCCATGTCGCACGCATGTATGTAAATTCGATTTTCCAATCGGCATGTGCAGCGGCGTAAAGGACCATATTGGATCTAAATGCAAGTCTAATTGGCCCGATAAAACGGACATCGGTTCGCCGTGCGAGATATATACCGTTGATTAATTTGCATCGAAGGACAAGGGTCCTGGCGAGGTACGCAGGATATGCTCGCATGGCGATTAAGTTCGCAGAGCTGAAGGAGGCTTAAGCGCGGAGATTCAGCAGAGCGCGCAGACGCGTCCCTTATAGATTTTCCCCTCGGTAGCGCGGTACGAGTAATACCGACACAAAGCTGCAGGGGTTGGAAAGATGGGGCGAGAGGGGTTGGCGTGCGTTCGACGCGCAGCGGCCGCCGAAGGGAAAAGGAACTGCGCACACCCAGAGGTGGTAGTAATACGAGGACGAGGTGGAGTAGGAGGTGGAAGAGCAGGAAAAAGAGGTAGAGTAGGAGTAGGAGGAGGATATAGCGAGAGGACAGAAGCGACGGGCTAGGCCAACCGTCTACACCGTGAACTGCCCGATCGGGAATGAATAATCTCGCGCATAGGTGGTGCCCGACGTGAAGGATTTGGACATGTGACCAAGGGTGGGTGCATCATCGAGGTGCGTCTTCGTGGTGCACTGTTACTTGTACTTCGCGGCTAAACACGTGGTCCCGTTCTCCAATGCGTTTTCCGAATGGTAAGTCTCTGTCTCGTTCCTTGCGTTTATTCGTCTCTGTCAGTTCGTTACGTTCCCGGCATCGCACGCCGTGACAGTGTCAACGAGGGGGGACGGTATTTGGAAATTATCCTTGCTCTGGCATTTTTCTTTTTCGATTAAACGCTTTTGGCGTACGGGGAGGATAATGTGTTTCCTTTCAGGTGCAAGGAGATTGATCCGGGCGGTAGATTTTGGGAAAGCTTTCTTTTGGTGTTCGGGGGGTGTTTTTCTTCTTCTTTTCTTTCTTGACAGGACGACGATTCGAAGAGGACCTCGAGTGTTAGAGTTGTGAACTTTAGACGTGTTAATATTTGGAGGAGGAAGAGTAGATGGGAGTTTTTTTTTTTTGGAGTCGTTGTAAAACGTGTGTCGATGTCTGACATTCGGGCGCGGTTCTTTTCACATTGCTTTAGACAGCATTCTGCAGAAAAATATGCGATTGGAAATTATGCGATGGAAACAATGCGTTTGTTAGGGTTGCTGGAATGCAGTTAATTTTCGTTTTGGGATAGGTTGATAATAATGGTTGGTGTTTGTCCGTGAGATGCCACGTTTGTTCGGAACTTCGTGATTAGTATTATTAACTTGGTCGTGTAAGCCTTGGAATTTAAAGCTGTTGCTTGATACGTATTCAAACTTGGCTGTACCCGGTTCGAAATGATTGATTTCCCCTTCACATGCTTCCATTATTAGAATCTATTTGAATTTTGGAGCAATTTATGTATCATGTATGACTCTTACATTAAATCAAATACATGGTGCAAGTTTAGCAAAGCATATAGTAAAACTGTATCACGATCAGTAATACATTTGAACGATTTTGAAAAATTTCTCATAGAACAATGACGAAAATAAATTTGGGTACAAGATTAGGATTGTAAAAATATGTTTACTATTATATTAGCGGACATGTTAGCATTTTCTTAATTCTTATTTTGATCTAAGATATTCGATAAAAATTAAGATTGTGCTATGGCTGCAATCGTGAGTGAAACAGGATGATTTGTAAGAATCTAGTCTCACATTTGCGCATGAGAGTTTTTTTAGGTTTTGTACATTTCGTACGTGTATATAATAAAAACGCTGATATAATCTATTATATTATATTAAAGTCATCCTTTTTAAGAATGCACTTGAAGATTTAAATATTATGCTAAATTATGACAATATAATTACAATATTTATCATTGCAATATAACTACAAAAACAAGAATGTAATTTCTGTAGCTACGTCAGTAATTTCTCCCGGTGAATGACGTATGTCAATTACACGGAAGAAAATCGAAAGACGATCATATAGAAAATAATATACATATGTAAAGTATTTTTGGACTGCCTAACGGGTGTTATTTTTGGACACAATTAACGTTGCATATTAGACAAACGCATACGAGGATTTAACAAATGAAACAACGCAAGATAGCCGAAAGTACTTCATTATCAACGGAGTCAAATATAAGTACTTCATAAATTATTTCATTTCCAAATACCACGAGCAGGGAATTGTTCAGCTACGTAAAACGCAAATAATGTTTCTATTAACAACAGTTCCGACTTTGATGCAATCGCTATGACCTTACTTGAGCTTTCGTACGTAAAGACGGCACACATGTATCGCTCAATCTCTGTTTTAGTATTCCTTGCAAATTTCTTGTGAACAAGTAAGCAAACTTAAGAAGATTATTATCTTTTCCAATATGTTACAAAATTCAGTTTATTTTACACATATTTATTTATGTGATCAGTACTTTACCCCAGATTTGATCGGCATGTGCCACATGTATGATAGAAAACAGTAGAGTAGTATGGCAACTGTTACTCATCGTGTGATTTCGATACGAAGCGTTGCGGTTGCCGTGGAAAGAACGAGGGGGTGAATTGGGAAGTAGGCGTGAAGGTTGATTCATACTGGTACGGGGTTCTATAGTGCCTTCTTTAGCTATATTACGATAATACGAGCCGATAACGTCAGAACTGTATTGCAGCCGAAACCAGAATTGTACTTGGAAAGGAAGATTTCTCAAAGAGTATTACTTTTATTTGGTTGAATATGTTGTACAATAAAATTGTACGCGCTACATGCATTATTAGTGTGTATGCATCGTACGCAATCGGATATAATTGATATGATGATCGTGAATAATTTTTATATATTTTTATAGCAGAGATGAATGTTGACATATTGTTATGTACTAAGTAACAGAGAAGTAAATTTATCATCATTATTCTGTTTAAAATTGGTAAATTAACTTTTATATATGGAACAATTATTCTTAAATTTATATATGAACATTAACTTTCATGGCTGGTTAGATTTAAAGGTGTTTTAATGCCCTGGTATGGCAAGAGGACTGAAAATGGATATACTTACAGGAAATATTGAAATTTCTGAACTGGCGATTAAATACTACAAATTTTATATCGTTATTTATATAAATCTTTAATAACTATTGACTATAAGCAAGTAAATTTTCTGAATTTTTCTTATTGCTGGATCGTATAAAACTTTACTAGTTGTATACAACGAATCGATTTAAGAATACTAACGAAACATTGGGTATATGGTGAGCTATGATTTTTTTATACCGTGTGAAACTATTTTCTTCGTTGACTAACATTGCTATTACGCATTATTTTAATGTACTTTACAAAGATTTAAAAACTTTTAACGACATTCACAACGCCTTATAAACTGCAATTTACATTAAACATATTTAGCATTGCCATAAGTCACATATCTAATATTACTGTAATGTGGAAAAAAATTCACGTTGCGTGAATTATCTTAATCTTATCTTATCTTAACCTTATCTTAATCTTAATCAGAATTATCTGGATTAATTACCAGAGCTTGTAAATGTTCTTCATAGAAATCGGAGGCTCCTTCAGAGCCGCAGTTATTGTAAAAATATAAAATCCTTACCATAACAATATAAATTATGATATAAATAAAAATATAAAAGTCTTCCCTGAGATGTAAAAGCCATTTTTATGGTATTTCTTTTAACAGCACATTATTTGCTATATATGATACAAATATTTGAAATATTCGCGGCAGCTTTCGAGCCACGGTTAAACTCTAAATTAAAATACTATGTTCGTTTCAATTAACTCGATACTCCATAGTTTCTAGATTGTAGTTTCTTGTTACTAGCAAAATACGAATCAGTCTGTAGCAGTTCTAAAAGAAGAAACCAGAAGCTATAAATTATGGATATGTGTATAGTATCCGCCAAATAGGCAAATGTTATTGGAGCAAATTCGCCGCGAAATGAAAGTTGCACGAGCTCATTGGCCAACCTGATACAATAGTATTGATTATGTAATTATTGAAAGGGTTGAATTTCGATTCTTTTGTCTTCAGGCTTTACTGCAAATACACCAACCCCCGTACTAACAACCTACCACTATCTATGTTTGCATGAAATTTTCGCTTATTCTATCTTGTTTAATATAAAAAAGCAAACATTGCACCCCTGTAATATTTTTTCCTATCTCCATTAGCTCTGGAGATATATAGTCAAACAGGTTTCCGTCCCCGCATTGGAGGGTGGGTTTCACCCCCGAAAACATGAATATCGGCCGATAAAAAAATATGTGTCGAATATCTTTTGAAGCTCCACTCGTGTACAAAGTTTATTCAGAGCCGAAAATTTACACATGGGTGACGTTTCTTGCGAGTTTACACAAAATTTGTATATACAGTCTACGAAAATTTCAATATTGGTCACCGTTTTATAATTTATTTTACCCGATAGTACTACGCTGTTAATCCACAAACGCAGCTTTTCTTTATTGCTGTTTCATGACTTCCTTCATGCTGTGTGCCTGATTTCAAGAGGCGACAAAAATTAAAACCTGGTTAATTTCCTCTTCATTAAGTTTATACATACATAGATATGTATGACTTTGTCATCCTGAGTGTCGCTATATTCACCGCAGTATTTGTACAGAAATAGTGTTTTTATAAAGCATTTTCCACTTTATACCTTCATGTGACTTGCTTAATTAAGGGGCGTGTGTCTTTCTTGTTACATTTCACATTTCACTTTGGATACTTCTAATTGAGGATTCGAAATTATCAGAAACTTTCTTGATATCTACTTTGACGGAAAAAGCTCTTTAGCTTCAAATTCAAAGTTATTAGAAGCTATTAAAATAAATAGGGGTATTTGTATTATTCGTTATTCTGTTAGATTTCCATTACTTTCATGAACGTATATTGTATAGATTATAGATATTTGTGACAATATTGTAACGCATATTCAGTATTTCAAATTAATATGTTTATCTTTTTCTGCAAATCTCAATCAAATCAATTCATTAATCTCACGTATCTGTGGTAATTTCTATTTATTTTATAGTTTCCTAATGTATTTATAAATATGTACTAGCAAATAAATAGCTGAAATTGCTATAAATAGAGTGACCGAAATTCTGAATAATTTTAAGAAATCTGTGCATTATTGTATATACAGGATGCTAAAATATTCATGGGTCAAACCATAGAGAAACATGCTACTTACACAAATAATGAGTAGATAAACTCTTCCTCAATAAATTGCCTAGTTAATTTCTAGGAAAATAGTTAAATTCCTGATTATAGTATTAGAGTTAAAAAATCAGTCTACAATTTCTTGCTTCTTTCGTCTAATAAAAACAATTTTATATTTGATTGCTAATTTTAAATAGAAAAGAGTAGTGTAAATTTGTGTTTATTTTAAATATTATTTTGTACTTGAAGATAAAATTAATTTATATTACATCTTGCGACCGACTTGCTATCTACAAATACACCCACAAAAGTGCCAGACAAAATTTATTACGTAGATAAAATACTGTCGGGGATTGGTGATTGACCTTAGAATGATTGTGACCATATATGTAACTATGTATGTATGTATGTGTATGTACCTATGTACCTAACTTTAGTGTATCGTGAATATTGTGAATATTTAACTGAATTTCGGTAGATACATGGTGACGTGGCGACAACTATTCAGGACCATCAAACTATTGTATGAAACTATTGAGTTCCACGAAAAAAAATTAATTGTCTTAGAACTGTTGTGTGACAAATTCAAGAAAGTGTCAGAAATTTTCAAATAAACTATATTTTGAATGTTATATCCATTTCCTGTGAATATATGAGAATGGTTTACTTTGACGTAAAGTGTCTTACTTATGGTATATTTATAAATTCCATCGAAGGGGTAATCTCAGTCGTGCAAGCAGATATAAAGCCGTATCCAAATTAAAATAAAAAAATTCTAGAACATCCAAACCAATTTTACTAAACGAAACATATCATTATACGGCGTCGGGAAAATAATATAAATTACAGAAGTAACAAATAATTCCGTGTTACGTTGCCCAATTGGTGTTGGTCGCGCAGCGAACATATTTAATAGGATTATCGGAACTAGGAGCATCTATAACAAACGATTGGCGTGCCAGCCGACGATAACAATTTGTCACGATAAAGAGCAATAAAATTTCATGAATCGAAAATTGCAGTCGAGTATTCAAGTGATCTATTTCCACCATGTAATGTGGCATGGCGTTCTCTGTCTCTCTCCCTCTCTATCATTCTAGGGTAGACTCGGAATAGATTCTGGTTTCTAGAACGTCAATTGTATACTAGAAATAAGCCGCTGCACTCAAAATACGCCCGCTTGCGCGAAAATTATGTGGGATGTATCGGCGATATAATATATGTAAGTAAAAAGTGCCATTTCCTTTTACACCTGCCATCGCACAGTTTAAAGGATAGGGATAAAAGAGCTCGTGTTTCGCTACTTGCGCTTTATTAAATTTCTTGCCGCTCTTAGGATACTTGTATTTACAAGGAACCGAAATGTTTGACGCTAAACGGTCCAGGCTGTGCTACAAATTGCGTGCTAACAGTTTGTTTCACATCAAAGTTAAGTGCGATAAACGTGCCCCATGTAACCCACTAGATTTCTCAGTTGTGGTTTTCGAACATTTTCAAACGCTGTTCGAATGAAAAACAAACTGTATTCCTTAAAAAGTAGATATTTGGTATTTAGTTAAAACGTTCATTACATCATTTTTATATTGCAACGTGTTTTAATTATTTTATTCGAAGTTAAGCGCAGGCTTTTATGTTTTGATTATTATAAAAATATATTCGCTTTTGGATTGTGTAGATCGATATTAATTACACTTGAATTTATTACAATCGATTCTTGTAAATTGGTAATGTTCTTATGAAATTGCATCACGTGTTTATTATACTAATTCTGAATTTTGTGTCTGACTTAAAACGTATGTCACATGTGCCAATATATATCCTACTTATCTATTGTAAATAATATCTTCTAAAATACATTCATGGTATTGCAATCACCTTTCGTGACACGTACCATCATTTTCATTTGACCATTGTTTCCCATTGTTGAAAGGCTAAAAATTAATGCGCCCAGTTTATACCCCCGTGCTCTTCTGACGTGTACCTACATACACCTAGAAAAAATGTAAGTACATGCGTGTGCAGGTGTATGACCAGGCACAAAGGCAGTTTTGTTATCTAGCGAGAATAGTTCAGCGTACTCTTGAAGCACTGAACGTTTCAAGATTAAATATGCGGGCATGTTAAAATGAAACTCGCAGAAACGTAAAAGCAAAGCAATGTAAAAGAAGTGAAACGTATTAGTTTCGTGTTACACGTTTCGCTATTAAAACTCTTTGTCGTTACATCCGAGTGTGCAGCAATTGAAATATATTCAAATGTCGTGGTTATTTAGGTCATCTTGATACCACTGAAGCCTCCCGGCTTGGAATCTGTTTTGTTAACTCCATAGATAATAGAAACGCCAGGTGTGCAATATGCATTTGTTAGATATAGGTACAATGTATGCGTTACGCATTTCGAACTTGCAGTAAAACGTTCATTTGTATTTTTTTCCCCCGACACGGTTTCTTTTATTATTATTTAGAAGTACTTGTATTTTATTAGCAAAGTATAAGACGTTAAAGCAATAAAGTTGCTAATTATGTTTCAGTAAATATTTGCGAGATACATTTTGCACGACTCTTATTTCAATTTTTAATTACAATTGCAGATTTTAATTATTCGCATTATTCCTTAGTATACTTATTAATATGCTTAGTAATACTGTTAGGTATGTACGTTGCGAGCGATACATTTCCTGTACCCGCTTATACGTACATATATCGTGTTTATCGAGCAACGCGAATAACAACGTATCCGTGCACCGTGTCGACGTGATATCCATCAGATTTAATTGAGTGTCTACTCCAATTGGAAAAAAAGTCATTAGGGATATGTGTATTCGATATTTCCCGCGTTGACAGGGTCTGGTTTGCGACGAAACTTTCGACATCAAAGTTCAAACGAGTAAAGTGAAATTATAAAGGCGCGTAATTATTCATCGCGCAAGAAGTTATTCGAGATGGGAGCAATAATTAAATTCAGGTGACACGTGAGAGCTCTTGGTCAGTGGACCAATTACTGACCTATTTCGAACTTTTAACTTAGATCTACACGGTAAAATTTATTAAAAAATATTTGCTTTTTTTTATTATTATTATATGTATCTGGAAGAATCTTTAATTAATGATGTTCAAGTGGTACAACACATTTGTTTATTTATTAGTTTCAAAGACTGTTTTAAAAATTTTGCTTGAAATTAATACTTCGCGGGGCTCTATAATAAATTAGATATTTGTTACTTCTTTTGGTGAGCGTTTTAATTAATGTTAGAAACATACATTCTTAAAAATCTATTTTTAAATGTCATTCATTACAGTAATTTTATTTTAAGGAAATTAAAATACCGTTTACTAAATAATATAATAATTGTGCATAAAACCTTAAAAGAATATATAGTTATTTAATATTATATAGAAAGAATTTTTAACGAGTAATACATTTAATGGGACTTGCCTCGTTATTGTTAAATAAATTCTACTACATAGCAACAGCACTCTTACTAACAATTACAGAATGTTTCTGAAAAATGCACAGGTGCGCGAAAATGTTTCAGTGAGCCTAATAAAAATAAACTATGCAAGGCAGAAAGAGGAAGTGACAGTACGATTCAGAAAATAAATTCTTCTACAATTTTTATATGTTATAATAGCTTGCATAGTTTTTGCCTGTCAGAGAACGTTTGTTAAAAACACAATTTGTTGAGAGCCATTTCCATTTATTTCAAACTTTTCACATTTTATTTTTATATACAATAGCTTCACATCTACTCGAGAGTTGTGTAATGCCTGTTATATTAAAATTTTCGAATTTATGATTTAAAAAAGTACTTGTTACACTTCAAACTTCTAAAACGGTTCAAACTTTTTCATTCCAAACTACATACTCTGAAACGGTGAAAATCCATTGGTGCAAATCCGGAGAGCACGACGGATTATTAAACAAAAATAAATTTCCACTACAGTTGTGATATTTCTTTGCATTGCTATTGTCTCATGTTGTCTCACTTTGTCTTACAAGTACTTTGATCTAAAATTTGTTCGTTAATTTCTGAAGGATGCTGGTCGTTTTCAAAGTCTTGAAAATTATCTCACAGTATCTTTATCGTGTGCAAAATAAACGCTGTTGTTGCATTTATTATTGCTACTATTCATTACTGTTATTTAATCCTACTATAAAGTTGAAATTCGTCGAAGAATGTTTCAAATGGATTTCGGTCGCTTATCTGGACTTTTCTGAATGCCTGCTCAACAATTTGTAGGCCCTGCAAACAATGTTTATATTGATAATTTCTTAGAACTGATACCACTGATAGGGATTACTTATATGGAAGAATCGACAATCAGAATCTGTGCGGCAACCTAATATTTCATCACCCGGTATAAGCATATTTTTACCTTTCCTATTGTTTAACGACTCCATTGTTTGTTAAGTTAATTCTGCTGCGTGCAGTTCAAATTTTTGATTCGGAGGTTAATGAAATGAGTGAATATATGTACAAATTATATCGTTATTTCTTCACAGCTTATATAAAGTATACAAATTGAGAATCATTTATCATTAAAGTTAAATAATAGATTGATTTTTCATTTCGAAATATGTGAATAATAATTCTCTGCACTGCAGATTGAATATATTTTTAAATACAAATTAACGGTTGCACCGGTTTTTATTTTTGCAGTTAAATGTGTATAGTTAATGTTAATACAGTTATTTGATGTATTAGTTATTTATGTTGGGATTAAGACGATATTTGTATAAATAGTAAACCGTTTACACAATTAATATTCATAATAATAGTTATGTGCTGTACCTGAAATGGGTTTTAAACTAAGAAATGTTGATTTCAGTTTTCTGTCATTCGAAACGCTTCACCTACTTTTTGACAACTTCTCTATAGTTAATAATAGGAATAACTCATTTCATTTCCGTAATGTTGTAAATAAGTTAAATTGTAAAAAGACAATGAACGTTTTAAATAAAAGTGCCATCACTTGGATGTGTGTGTAGCAATTATTGTGAGTAATTTACGATACTTTTGCTATTATAATAACTTTTTGTTAACTTTATAGTTAACTATGACAGAAGCTAATTTCTTAACCTTCACAACGATTTGTCGTTTATTGTTTAAAGAATACAAATGAAATTATGCAGATATTGAAAACGGAATATTCGAGAAGTTAGGAAACATAGATATCTATTTTACATTACAACTAACCTTTAAAATAAAAAAAATGTTGCGTCCAAAATGTATGTAGTGTCATTAAAAAAATAATATGTTTTAAATGTTTTAACAATATTGGGAAGGGAAAAGGCCACAAGTTATTTCTTATTTTCTTGGATCCCATTGAAAATATTCTTGCTTTTTTAGCAGTTTCTTCGCATAGTGAGGTTCTAAATGTAGTAATACAAAACTGTAATAGCGCAGACGTCATATTGCGTGACGTTTCCCATTACACGCATTCATTCATTTGATCAGTTTATGTCAAATCTGCATTTGTAAAAACTGTAAGTACTGTAGCGTCAATGGCAATGTTGTAGTTACACTGCAGTGATACATTTGTATACTTTAAATACCAGGATTTATAAGATAGTATCAAGATTTCTAGATAAAACCATTATCATCATTATTATAATAATCATAACAATTAAAGGAACAAGAGTTAAGCTACTTAGGTTAATAATGATGCGTTACATTTGCAAAATTGAAATTTATTCATCAAATCTGCTCTCGTCAATTGTTAATTGTAAACCGTTGATCTTTGAACAAGAATTATTTTTAAAAATATTTTTCATTTACTTCCTGGTCTGAAAAGTCAGTACGTTTGGAAATTGGATTTGTAAAGTTCGAAAACTGAAAATTGAAAGTCCTTGTTACACTTGATTCAAATGAAAGCACTTTAAGATCAGATATTATTGGAATATTCTTTCCTCTGTCAGTAATGTTATAAAATTGTAATTTTACTGTTAAAAAAAAACTCATTGCCAAATGTAGAAAATGGAGAATTTAAGTGAAACTTAGTAATGGTAAATTATACTGGTAACCCTTGAATATTCTTTGGTTTATGTAATATATTATGTACATATTTATGTAATAAATTATTCACTCGCCGAAGTATCCACTTGTGACATCCATCTACTTGAATGCCAATTACTATTAATTACACTTTCGTATGTTTTACAGATATATAAATGATAGTTGCAAACCATTGATCACTGTACTGTATTATTTCAATAATCTTGTTTCTTCTGCTACAAAATGTTTACTTTATATTCTGTTTCTTTTCTCATTTCAAATTATTCTGGGAAAAACGTAACAATAATTTTAGTATTAATGCCACTGACCTCTTTCTATTTTTCTTAAAGTTATAAACCAAAAAGTTTAGTTTACAAATTGATATTCTTAAGGATACGCACAAGCAAACTTTATTTCTCATGGAGAAGTTCGGAACATTGTTGGCCATTTTCTGTCAAACCACTGAAGCATTTGTAATCAAATTTTTCCTGAGTACTCTACTAACAGTGGTAAATGAATTGAATGCACGATTTTTGTTTCACAATTAAGCTTCAAAATGATAAATATTTCAGAAGGAAAAGTTACAAGATGGCTAAAAAAGTTTGCCAATCACCCATGAAAAGTTAAAAAAATATGGTGAAACTTGAAATCGTCATAAAAAGTTTGATTGTCTTTACCTTTTTCGATCCTCAGAAAATTACTAAGGGTCATAATAGCTAAAAACTAAAAACTAAAAACACGATTATAAAAAGGAGCCAATTTTTGGTAAAAAAGAAAGGGATTTTAATTTAAGAATACAGAATGATGCACTTCTAGTGCTGAGAATTGAAACAGAACTATTCTAAATTATTTAGAAAGACTTGTGTTTGCTTTTAGAATTCACGATAAAATGGAAATTATATTGTCTAAGTTTCTTCGGTTTTGAATCTTTTTAAGCTTACAGCTTTGTATCTCTGAGGTATCTAATAAGATTATGAGGGGGCTTGAAAAAAGTGATACTGTTAATACTAAATCAACCATTAATAACGCCTAAGACAAATTAATATTTGGCCTACTAATATTGAAAGAAGTAAACATTCGCGGTTCTAGATTAATGTTCGCTGTTCTTGCTGTAATTGCTAGCGATAAGATACAGACCTTAGTGTGATACAAATGGCCATCAGTAACATTCAGGTGGTCTGCAAGTGAACATTTGCTTCTATTGATGAATTTCTGGTTGAAATATATTCGCTTATAAGTAAAGAAAGTAATTTATAATTATGTAGTGTTCTTTGGATAAATGTGCTTCTGTGATGCGTTCAGTATTGTAAATTATAAGTAATACTTTGGAAACCAATTTGCGTTAAAAGTGTTCACCTTGGATGCTTATTTATAATTTATTTATAAAAACTATTAATGGTGTCATTGTTAACTTTTATTCCTTAATTCTTATAACTGAGTAAGTACTATATTATATTGTTTTGGTACAAAAAGAGACCTAGAAATATATTTCTTTTACAAATATACTTTTGCAAGTATACTAATTAAAAAAATGTATCAGGAGTATAAAATACTTAATAGTAAAGGTAACCATGGATTGTAAAATATACAGTTTCATTAATTTACACTTGATGGTGTCTGATAACATAAATAAACGTTGCTAGCATACAATAAATTACTTGCATTGTATTAGAATATTATGTGACAGAATTTTAAGGAAGATTAAATATTTGATAAACAATTACATTGCCAAGCTAAATCCCCCAAGGAAACTTCAATTTTTATTCGTACTAAAATGATAGTGCTTCCCATTTCTGTTAGAATGTTATTGATATAAATAAAAAGATTCACTAATAGAAGTATAAGAAATGACAAGAAGAGGCAGCCAATAATTAGTGTAGCGTATGCACATACGTTTCTCGAGATTGATTACATAGATATTGTTCTGATAAAGCCCATGTCGTATCACGATTAATGTTTTGATTAATATCTTACATGGAAGTTAATGCTTCTGTGCGGAATGTAATGTAATGAGTTTTGAGTATCATACGTGTAGAAACGAAGGAACGTATATTGAAAATTCATAGCGAATCGATATTTATCGTCACATGCATAATAATATCCTAAGCCGGGCATACATTTTCATAACTGATGGTAACTGATTACTTTGGGGCCAGTTTGCATTAGGCAAGTATAGTGGATATTGCGTGTCATGCAATAGCTACTACTGAGCCGTAAACATTTTTTTATTACGTAAAGTCACACTGCAATGTAGAATTATCTTGTGCAATAGGTAGAATAAAAAATAAATTATAAACCAGGATATTTAATGGCTGTATGCATAGTCCTTTGTGTTTCCTTCATTAAATCCAATTTTAATATTGTCTATGCAATAATTTTCGCGTTCGGAATATTAATAATGTTTTAAATGTGAATAATTATTGTAATTGAAATAATTTTTCCCAGTTCTATCAGAATAAAAATAAAGGCAAATCGAAATTAAAATAATAATGCAAAAAAGTAACAAATCATATGAAGACTATTTTTAATAAACTTCATCGAATAAAATATTACTTGTTCAGACGTGATATCAGTAAGGAAATGAATCATTCATTTTCATTACGAAATGAATTATAGGTTGATAATATGTGCGGCAAAAAAACCTATTCTATAATTATGTCATCGTAATCTTATCATCAATTTAAGGAAGCATTATATGGAGTATCGAAACGAAACGCTATGCTATATAATTTGTCCTCAAACAGTGTTTACGAATATTTCGAAATTTGACCAAATCACTTTTCGTTTTTCTAAATCTAAAGTTTATGAAAAGTTTATCGAAAGTTTCATTAAAGTTTACCTCACTTATTTCTTACAGTATTAGCTTTTCTTCACCACATAAAAATCTATTCATGACGATTAATATTTATTGTTAATATTATCGAATTTGTGGAGCAACAGTCTGGTACATTAATAATAATTATTAAAATGTTGATGAGTCAGACTGCAAACATGGATTTAACAATTTAATGAAACCGAGTGAGGTAAACCATAATTTGTCAATATTTTGTATCGATCCAGAATTGGCTATCTTATTTGTTGATACGTTCCACAATTTTAGTGGTGGTGAAATATTTCTCATACCAACGTCAGGTGCCAATGCGATCTGTAAGATCACCTATTTGCAGAAAGGGTGGCTTGAGATAATGACCATTATCTCCATAACAGGTTACTTAATTTGTCTTTTTATTTTCTTAATATTTATTGAGAATTTTGCACAGTGTTTGGTAGTATCACGAAAAAAAGTTATTTTTGAGTTTAGAAATGTAATAAGTCGAATCTCGGTACCTCGAATCTGAAGGGAAGAGAAACAAAAACTTCGAGTTATCGTATTATATCGAGTATTCGAGTAAGAGAGGTTTAACACACGAAAATTCGACTTATAGGGGTGTATGACAGTTAACTTTTCGACTTGCGAGGACGGAAAAGAAGGCAAATTAAATTTTTTAGCATTTATTATATATTTATTGTATACACATATAAACGCAATCAGAAGACGAAAGTTAGGTTACTATTAGGTCCCTACTTCTTATTATTCAAAAGTCCGTAATTTTGCTCTGAATTAATGTATTAACACATTGTTTATCAATGAAAGTTGACGAAAAATGATTAGCTTCCATGGATATGCACGTGGTCATTTTATGTTTTGAGACAATCCTAACGGTTGAAGGGAAGGAAACAATTGAATGATTTCTGACACAAAGTTATAAACTTCGAGTTGCAGAGGCAGCAGCGATAGTAGTTCGACTTATAGAGGTAAACTGCGATTAGTAGTGGTTTGACTATTCTAAATTCAAGTTACAGTGGCAAAATGATGCATCTGGACATGTGGCAAATAATTCGAGTTAAAGTAAGTTTTATTTCGACTTATAGAGGTTTTTGCAGCGGAGCGGAAAGGAATTGAGAAAATTCTCGTCCTATAGAGGTTTTCGAGTTATTGAGGTTCTAGTTATCGGGGTTCATCTGTAATAAAATCATTTTTTACAGACTCGTAATTGAAAAATTTAGCAGACAATTTTCCATCAGTTCAGATATACCGTTTTCCAAAATGTACCTGTTTGTTCCTTCAAAATTCAACAATTCTTCCATCTTTAATTAATAATATTCAGTAATATTCCTGACCAGAGGCAGCATGTTTTGTTGTTAGTGTTATGTCTAGGAATTACGATTTCGATTTATTTCGAAACTAAGGTGCAACGAGGGTTGTATCGCGCTAGTATTTTATTAATAAATAGGTACGTGTAGATAAGGAGAAAAGATATAAATTGTATGTATTTGGTACAAACCTTGTACGACAAAGTTACAAAAATAAATATGCAGTGTGACCATCATCGGACAGTAGGTATAGCAGGAAGTTATTGAGAAAGCGCACGTATTAACCTCGTTCAAAGTTACCTAACAATGTTAGTGTTAAATAGAAGATAAGTACGGAAAAACTTCGATTAGTAGCAGTCTCGATAACTCGAAAAGGTCTGGAATTTACTGACACTGTATTTCTAATCTTCTGATTCCACAATTAAACGTAAAGGTATTAGATTTTAAGACAAGATTTTATTTGCGGTGAATTATTTCTAATTGCTTTTGTTATATTTCCATTTGGGTAACTTGTCTGTTCCTCGATCAACCCTCTATATGTATAATTATACTCTTATTACTTTGAAGTCACTTACTCGACATCTATCTGTTGCAAATCTTATCTCGTTTTGTTTTTAAATAATTTGACAAAGTATTTGCAGTTGGTAGCATTCTGTTGTGTCCGATGTATTTGTTGTATCCCATTTAAGCATTGGGAATTCAGAGTTACTAGGTTTCTTATAATAAACTATTTAAAATCTTTTCCAGATTGGAATTCAAATTGGGATATAGAGGGTTAAGTTAGTTAATGAATGTTGTATGTAGGTTTCGTTTTAAATAAGAAAGGTAGTTGTACATCACTGACTTTTCTAATATTTTGTGAAATATTGCACTAATTATTAGTTATTCTCTACATTTTAAAAAAAGTAAAAGTAACAGTCGTCACTTTTTTAAAACTGTTCCTATATTTTCTGCAATTTTAAAAGTTTCAGCACAATGGAAACATTGACTTTCGTTTGCGATAAAGACGTCGGGCGCTTTTATTGGGGCGCTGGTATTTTTCAAAACTTATATAATACAGTGTTGTTATGTCCAGTAGATATACCGGGT
Organism: Nomada lathburiana; assembly: GCA_963667235.1. Taxonomy (NCBI): domain Eukaryota; kingdom Metazoa; phylum Arthropoda; class Insecta; order Hymenoptera; family Apidae; genus Nomada; species Nomada lathburiana. The sequence continues at coordinate 2,703,889 of OY763905.1, forward strand.
AATTTAAAACGTTTCGGGGAAACTGAAATAAAGTATTTGTACAATGAAGGACAAGACTAATTTTTATTATGAAGCTTACATGCTTAGCTTAATAAAGAAGTGGGAATTATCTAAAGAAATGACAGTCTTGCATTGTTTCAGAATTTGTTTCTAGTAAATACGGAAATTGGTAAAGAAATAGTAAATTACTTATTAGTACACCTAATAAAATGTCGATTCACTCCTTTTACTGATTTTATACTTTCAATTAAAGTAAAGTGTGTATATCGCGACTCAAAGTATTACTGATTGAAATTGGATGCACATATCTAAACAGAACAGTTCGTATTGTCATGCTGCCACCAGGTTACCGTTGTCTGAAAACGTGGAGTGTGAATTTCGAATGGCAACACCTTGCATATATGATCGAATTTGCATTGCTAAGCATATTGTGTGCCATTTTTTTATGTCACTCGTAAATGTCGATCAGAAAGTGTAATATGCAATGCGTACCAAGCTTCGCGAAAATTGATATTGTGTTTGATTAACGCGACAGATTTTATTTATGATATGTAAGTCTATAATAATGTACTGTCTCTCCATTGTTTTTTCATTGACGAATCGTCAGCCTGCTCTCAGATTTATGGGAATTGATACAAATTGAACATGACATACTGATATGTTTCGTGTATCGATCGTGTGTGCTACATGTTAGGCATTAACTGAAGTTCTAGAACTGATCCTTCCTTTATCATTCTTTATCGTTTCAATGAGAAATGCGTTGACTGTCAAATATAATAATAAAATGAAATAGAATAAAGTAAACATCATTTCTTTCGGCAATGCTTGTAATAAGTTAATTGTACATCGAGCACTACTTATAGCCAGGAGCAATATTCTTTAGATTCAAAGCGCAATGATTACAACTCACACGTGCAAACGAATCTGTTAGTTCTACAGAGATAATGAAGTTTGGGAAATTTCGATTTGGGACGTTTATGTGATTAAGGTAGTAAGCAAGTTTGCCTTTTCTATTTTTATTGTAATGAGATAAAACAGTCCACAGAAAATGGATAGTACCACTTAGCAACCATTTATTATTCATTTATTTTTTTATTATATTTGAATAAATCTACATTGTGATTAGCATTTTATTAGACTTTTTCTGTAAGTCAGGATAAAGTAATCGTATTTTAGGGCCAATAAGGGGTAGCGTATTTAATGAAAACTTTTCTTCTTCTTTCTTAAATATCTAGAATACCTGTATAAAGTATTTTTAATTTCTTATCGGGATTTCTATATACATGTCTTTTTTCCCTTAATCCACTTTGTAGAAAGATTACTTTCTTAAAGAGCATTTCTCGCAAGAAATAACTAATTCTATAATAAATTTTAGTAGGAAAAAAGTCCGACGCGATAAACAGAACAACAGAAACACATGGGCATATGTCCTCCGTTTTAAAATTATTACAAATTGCCATGGTGCAACTGCTATCTGTCTAGCTATGTAAATTGAAACAATAGAAAGCATTACGTAAAAAGAAGAAGAACATATATTTCTATGATACTTCTTTGTATCGTATCGTTAAGTTGATAAAATATCGTTGAAAGCTGGTCGTCTCGTAATTTGTTTTTCGCTTTTTCCTTCTAGGAAGCCTACATAAGATTTTGTTACGAAAGTTGTTTGCTCGGCAAGAACTCGAAATTTATTAGTAAAAGTGTGAGGACTGATTTTATACGTGGATTGGTATTGCTTACAAATTAATCTACTCATTCAATTAATATTACACAATTACTTGAATAACTAATAACGAAAGGTAAAGAAATAAAATTCGCTGCACAGGTTTTGTAGATTTCAAATTTATTCATGTACAGTCATTTTTAGTTACTTCTCCCCGCCTCAATGAGAATTTTTATCGCCAAATTAAATATTTGACAGCAGAAATTCAGTTCATGAGAAGAAACGGCGGAACCAGTTCATTGGATAAAATATTTCACAAGTTAGCGTACTGTTAAAAAGATAAGTGACACGTGCAAAAATATGAATAACACTAAGCATTTATATTTCTTGAATAAAAATATCGTATAATGGATAGATTTATTTTGTATTTTTAATTAATCGTCTCGCGTAGCAAATTATTATGCTGCAGCTGGTATAACTTTAGATCACCTTACGTGCTGCAACATCACTTATGAAACAACATGCTTCATTATGTACTCCAGTAACGTCATTTTGTTTGCTTTACAATTATTCAGCACGTGCTAAAAACGATCGTGTGTTTAGTCTCTTGATTGGCACGTTCTAGAATGTAAGGTGGTGTGCAGTGAAGTTGCTGGAAACACGATACACAAATACTGTACAAATTATGTTTGTGTCATGTCTTATTATTTCCTAAAAAGGAATCAGGTCATTACTTCAGTAACATGTAGAAGCACATATAAAAAGAAATATCCATCGAGGAACTAGTGAAGATAATATTGCTCGATAAGTAGTGGACTTTTCTGACTTGTTTCAAGTTTTTGCAATTGTGATTTTATGTTGCGCAATTTTTGCGTCTCATTGCAGCCTTTCTGCTGATTTATGTCTAAACTATTACAAATATTCTGGGAATGTATGGTCACCTAGTAATATTGCACATTAAGTGTACGCAGAACATGCTAGTGCACGAAGGAAATTCTTGGAATATACATACATATATACACATTGTACCAACCTAGTGCAATTTTCAGGAAGCTGACATACAAGTTGTAGACAGTTTTCTCTCGTGTCACGGACGCTTCTTCTGTAGCACTTTGCACGAAAAGGGGCAAGAGAAATGTGAAAGATAGAAAAGCACCGTGAAAAAACGAATAAGAGTAACGAGCAAAGAGAATAGAAATTGGATTATGCAGTCAGACCAGCAAGTATACAAAATGTTTTCTAAAACGCAGACTATTAATTAAAAATTGTATAAGGGGAGTAATGAAAGCAATATACTGATCTAATTATTATAAATATTGAACGGAAATGTTTGATATATACATTATTATACAACATAATTGTGCAAAATTATTGCACTGTGAATTAGTGAAAAACAAAAATTCAACAAAAGAGGCGTTCGAAATTTGTTCGAAAATATCTTTTTAATTTGACATTAGTTATCTTGATAGAACAATACCTTTTCACTTGAGTCACTTGAGCAGCACTCAGTACTGTTTACCTTACGAATGCTGAAGCTGTTTAAACATTATAAAAAATAGGTCTTAACAATGAAAAAATTGAAAACGAAGAAGCCATGTAAAAGTAATTCAAAGTAATAGAAAATGAAATAAATTATTCATGGAATAAATTCAAGTTTATAGAAAATGTAGTATTTTGTTCAAATGAATAAATGACTTTTCTCAGTGGTTTTATACAATGTAACACCACAAAATAGTCCCGTTAACGATGTTCTGTCGTATTTGAGCAATCCACTTGATGTTCTTCTTTTGTACCCACCTTCTTCCACTCTATTTACACCCTAAGGCTGCAAATTAAGCGGTAGACTGGAACTGTGAGGCTTAACGTACAATTTGAACGGTTTTCTGTGGCCTTTTTGTCATTTAGGTCATCCATGCAAATTCGTTTAGTTATTTATAGTTATAGATTTGCAGTAAAATCAGTTTGAACAAATTCAAACTGCTATAAATGTAACATTTGATTAAAACATTACTTAAATATTAAAATATTTTTCACTGGATACTTAATTACATGTTTCTAAATTCCGGCGTTTTCGGAAATAAGCGATTGCAAAATATACTAATAATTTATGACGAAAGTATCACGGTTTTGATGGAATTTTCTGAAGATATGTTATATAAAAAATTGTTAAACGCAAACAGGGCATGGTTTCATCTTGGTTGTCACATTGCACGTTTCATTTTTCTATAGAATCTTTTATATCATTTTATTAAAGAAGTATGGAGTCTTATTGGCCGTGTATCGAGTTGTTAACAGGACACTTTGAATCGTTTTCGACTGATTACTTGGCACAGTATTAATATTATCTAATAATAAACTTCGAAAACCCCTCTGGCTTTCCATGTAGAATAATTTGTAACGATTTGCAATATTGATGGACTAAAGACTACATGGAAATGGAAATACATTTCTATTTAGAACGTTAACTACGATATTCTCGAAGCTATTTGTCCCAAAACTGATAGACACATTATTCTGTAATTATTTTCGTGTTGAATGATAGATTGCTATGATGAATGATACACTGCCCACCAGCAGACTTACTACTTTTTAAAATACGTACCTTCACATCATTTATTTAACAACATTGGTATTAAGAATGCCTAGAGGGACGTAATTAAAGTTTATTTTATGATTAAAATATGATTAACCTATATAATATGTATATACAGCGTGATGCACCTAACTGGACCACCTCGAATAACTTCTGAATTATGCGTTGCACAGAAAAATGGTTCCTACAAAGGTTACATGGTATTCAGAGGGACATGGTAATAAGTAGTTTATAAAAATATGTAAAGTATTCATATTATGCTAATGTTTACGTACTAACAGTAAGAAAAGGCAATAGCGCCGTTGCAGTTTGCTCCAAAAATGTCTACTGCCCCCCAACGCCATTCATATGACGATTCTTTGTAAAGGCTATTGAATTTGCGCTTTCATTTGATTTCTCATTGGCTCTAATTGAACTTTATTCAATAGTTTGTAGAAAGCTTTCACAGGTTTTCTCGTATAAGCTTCGAGTTGAAGGCTGCAGTTACTTGACCGAAATTTCTATACAGATTCTTTTGATATTTCTTAATCATCTTTTAATATTCGGTGACATTTATTTATACTAATGATGTTCATTTCACACATTCAACGTTTACTTCTCACCATTACAGTTGTATTAGTTTTAATTTTCAAAATCTTTATGGTATAAAGCCACATGCTTCCGACATTCCTTTCATTTCACTTATGTATATATAACAAGTTTCAGTTCATTTTCTTCGAATATTTACATTAGTATTTTCATAGAAAATAAGTGTCTTAAAATATAGAAAATATAGTAAATTAACATCGTTCATTTTATCATCTACTTACGTATTTATACGATGCAGTAGACTCTTGTCGTTAATAATTATAGTGTAAATTTTATATTAAAATTGTATAAAAAGTCTTCGTTTTGATAAGTAAAATGTCATAAACACTATGCTTGTATCTACTACAACAGTAAGAGAAATATGGACGCACAAAATATGTAATATTAATAACAGTAATAATAATAATATTTATTAACCGAGTAATTTCCTTTAGCCCTTTGAAAAGTACATAAATATGTTTTCGAAATTGTTTGATTACGTTTGTCTTACACAGCAATAGAAGACAAAAATTTGTCCGTACTTTTAGAATTTGTTATAGTTTAACTTCCATGTAAAGTCCATACCCTTGAAATGCAAAATTGTATAACTTTTTTTTACGAAATATTTCACTCCAAATTATATTCATCTAGAAACTGCTACGTCATAGTTCATTCAACAGTCAAGCCTCATTAGTTCATTAGATAAATTAAAATAAAAACAAAATGGAATAGATGCAGCAAAATTCCATAGTATCCATTCTCTTCCCATCCAACTGCCTTCACTCGCCCATTGTTTAGTCACACACGCACACATGCATTCGCTTCCATCTTGACATGCACATTATTCTTCCTCATTCTCTCGTGTACATAAATTTGTGGATGAAATTGGAGACACAGGGTGTAGGGAGGTCTCAAGAAAAATGCATGACCTCACGAGTGACAAGTGACACTTAAGTGTCACTTATTGCTTAAGTGACCTTCACCCTTACTGAATTTCACCCTACGTATCAACGTACTAGGTTCTATAGTCTTCTACTGCATCGTGTATACATGTACTTAGTTAGTGCTACTTACCTAATTAAGCATAATAAATCTTGTGCATGACATGAAATACTATCAAACATGCACATCTTTATCTATCGTCGAGCTAGAAACACCAAATTTACAAAATTTGTTATTTTCAATAAAATGGGAAGGCCTGATTGAACTTTTAAAATTAATAATAACAAAGGTTTACTGTCTTTTAACTAACAAACGTTGAAGTTGAAACTAAATGTAGTGTATGTAGGGGGTTCTACGTATGGTTTTTGCTCGGGTCATCATGGTTTACGTTAGGGCTTGAGATTGTCACGGCTATATCGCGATGGTTCGTATCGGGGGCCAACTAATGTAAACCATCTCGGGAGCTGCATATCGCTGCGAAGGGACAATCGGTTGGGATGATCGTTGTCGAGAGGAGGACGTTCAGTCAGTGATTCATTCGTTGCTCAACGCTCATTGAAGATAGTCCTGACTTAGTGTTAAATAAAGTGTATTGTTTTACACCTATCGTGGTATCATTTTAATTGTCCTCCCAACTTTTGCTCCAACATGTAAGTACAAGTAAGTCCTACATGCAATGTCGAATTGTTTTCTAAGTTCACCGATTCTGAGTTAATCTTCTGATTTCTCCCTTGTAGTTGGTGTAAATATTAGAAAGAATATTATTACAAAGAATTCAGTTTCATGTACATATTCGGGTTGCTAACAGTTGCAAATGAAACTTGGAACACTTTCGCGACTCATTGTATATTATCAGGTAGTAGGGGGGTAATATTGTATATTCGAAGAATGTAAGTTAATCTGTGTACGTATTGTGCAAATTGAGACGAGAAGCAAAAGACGCAACAGGACTTTGGCTCGATAGCAAAGCAAGCACAGGATGAAAGAAGCATTGGTTGCGTGTGAAAGCTCTCGTGTATTTTTGCATCATCTTATTTCACTTATTAAATTATTCCATTTTGCAACTAAGGCGAGTCAACCATTGATTTACATATATCTGTATATAAATTGTATGAGTGGAGTAATTGCATTTTAATATCTTTAGTAATAAAAAGTCATGTAAATTAGAAGGCAAAGAGAATATGCAAGTAATCTCATGTGCAAAAAATTTGCTATTGCCTGTAAATAATAGTTTATGATCTTTTCATTATTTTGCGGTCTCTTTGGACAAACATAAACGTAACTATGTATATGAGTTAGTTTCAATCGTAACACACGTGTTATGTTTATTCGCTTAAAAATGCAATGTACCAATGTGCTAATTGTAATTTGCGTATAGTCACTAGCAATAGCTTTAAAAAACATACTTTCGCATGATACACGGCACTAAAAAATTATGCGACAAATTGAATATTCATAGTGTTAGTTAATAGTATTTACTCATTGAAATCTTTGTTTAATAATATGCAGATAATTAGAAATATATTATTCAGTATTTAGCATAAAGTGCATTTCAATAATACAAAACTTATAAACATACATATTTAAGTACATATGTACATACATTTCCTTCTTTAATAAGAATATCTAGTAGATACAAATTGACGAGATTTGTAGGTACATTGCATGTAAAAGAGACAAATTCCAATTTATATAATTGAAATAAATTTAATTTTAGTAATTTTCTTTCAAAATATTATTAGAAATGAAAAACATGGTCCCTTTCAACATATATATACATATATTGTATCTGTATTATTAATTTTCTATATTCAATTTCGATTCTGTTACATAAATGGAATTGAGATATAGTTTATATTCACGTAAATACGTGTACTTTTGCCGATGGTATTACCTTGATGTAATTGATAAGAGAAAATTTTCAACCCAGATGTATCACTTTTCCAAAGTGCAAGAAACGAAAGTCCAAATAATAATTCTGATTGAATAACTTTGCTTTTCTACAAATATTTATACTTGTAAGAATGTATGTATGTATGTGTATGTGTGAACAAAAGAACGACGACCGATGAGTGGTCGAGAATGAACGATTAATACACAGTGTGATATAAATGTTGTTATCTGTCATTTTCAGCATAGCTGAATGGATTTCGTGGCTCAGGTGGGACGCTGCGCATGGATAGATAACAATTTTTGACAAAAACGAAACGTGCGGCATGGGTCTGCCGCGTTATTTGAAGGGATACTTTTTCTACGTGCTATGCTCGTCCGGGTTGCTGTTAATTATTCTGAATCTACTACAGGACGAAATATGGCACCGTATGCGACCTCATTCTGGACAAACACAAGCCGTTCGCATCCCCGACAACGCCAAGGTAATTAAAATTTTTATAATTAATAAACGTTATATGCTGAATGTCGAAACTTCTTACCTACTTATTTAATGAATTAGCGCCAAATGAAGGACGCACATACACGTCGCCAAATATTCAGCGACGATTAGCGAAAATTTATGTAATCTTTCTGCACAACAGTGCAAAATTATTGTAATTATTTATATGATCTAAACCTTAGGCAATTGAGCAGAGTGTCTGAGTGTTTATACATGTAGCCCTGCGAACTCGAACATCGAGGACACTTTCATTTTTAATGCTACTGTATTAAACGAAAGGGTTAAATTGCTTTAAACCCTGGTGATGCGTGAATTGATTTTTAGGAATCATGAACATTGTACTCTGTTTACGGGTAAATTTTGGTGCAAAATTCTATTGTATTTAACAGGAACACCTTTTTATCAGTATCCGACTTATCCAATTGTAGAAATTGTCATATTGCATTCTACTTTAATACATTAAAATTACGTTTAACCCCTTGCTCTGTAACAACGTGTAAAACTCGTGGTCCGCTTTACGGTCCAAACATAAGAAACAGGTGTTAGGTTCTTGAAAACAGATCTTTCAAAGTTGAAATAAATGGCATCCCTTCCTCCAGAACAGCTATCAAGAACTCTATTTCTAATAGGAATAAATGATATAATATATACATATAATGTTCGCTGATGACCTCACATTAACTTGCAGCGGTAAAAATCTTGATAAAACTATATGTAGAATTTTTACAATCGAGCATTAACAAACTGATGACATGGTCACAAAAATCGGGACTCAAATTCTCCCCCCAGAAGACCCAGTGAATATGGTAGTATTCACAAAAAAATACAAACCCCGCCAAACCCCTGCCGAACTATACATGGGAGCTACTGAATTAGAAAGAGTGGAGACAGTAACAATATTAGGACTCATATTCGACTAAAAACCAACCAGGCTCCCACATTAAAAACACTTAAAAGGTACTTGCGCACAAGGAATAAACATCATTAAGACTTTAGCACGTACCAACTGTGGAGCGGACCAAGAGATCCTACTAAAAACCTATCAGGCACTAATTAGGAGCAACCTAGATTATGGCTCTACAATATATAATTCAGCAAACAAAAATATATTTAAATTAATCGAACCCATCCAAAATGCAACGCTCAGACTGGCCACAGGTATAAGCTACAGTACAAGTCCAATAAGCGCTATATTATTTAAAGCTAAAGAAAAGAACACCGGAACACAGAAGAAATCTTCTGAGCCTGAAGTACGCCGCCAAAATAGCATCCCCACTGATAAGTCCTGTATTCAACAACATATTCTCAGACAGATACGCACATTTGCACAACAAGAAATCGAAGTTACCTGCTCCACACTACAACAGACTCTCCCGTTACTCAAACTTTACCAAAATTGCAACAACTCCAGTAATGGAACGAAATTACGAGAAGGCAGCTCCTTGGAGCATACAAATCCCAGAGGCAAATACAGTAATATCTGGCTTGATGCTCGCCACGATCTGTTGCGTGGACGCTCGCGCGTCATCCCCACCACGAAGGGGGTCCCCCTGGTTTTGAGCGGAAGGAGCAATATGACACCTTTTGACTAGCCGACACGTAGCGGAAGCTAATTAAAGATTAAATTATTATTTATTGCTACTTATTTCGTTACGAAAATTGTATTAAAACATTCCTGAAGCTGTTGTGATTAAAGTGAGACTAAACGCGATATCATTTGTATCATGTTTATTTATATATTTACGTAATGAAACACTTATCCATGAACTCATTGGTCCCGATGGTTCACTTTTCTTTTTGTTTTTTTTTAAAGGAGGGAAAAATGTCTACCACATGAAAGCAAATAATCTCCAATACACCATCGTTTACTCAGACTCTATGAGCGCAATCAGCGCAATAAATTTCATAAGCACAAAAAAGAAACATGAAATCATACAAACCATCCAGGAAACCTGTTCAGACCTCGTAAACAGCAACCTGGTTTTCTGCCCACCAAGGCATTCCCGAAAATGAAAAAGCCGACACCACGGCCAACATTAGATCCACAAAACGCAATAGATGAACCAATCCCTTATGAAGACTTCCTCTTGCCAATATACAATACCGAAAAAGAAGTTGTTGTAATTGTTGTTCCAACATTTTTTACTTAGGCGAGTGTAAGGCATAAACAATATTATTCTTCAAATTTACAGTTTGCACACGCAATCAGAGTTTGTATGTCTTAAATTAATATTTGACAGTGTATGCATTAGTAATGCATACTTAAACAGTGATATGCATATTTAATGAAGCGAAAGTGAATTATTTATTTCATGGGAGGGAAAAGAAAAGAAAGGAGAATATATTTCCATCTTAGTTATTCAAAAGTAATTTAACGATTTTAAAATGTCTTCAACCCCTGTCTGCCACCACTTATTATTTCGCGATTTATCGTTTTTATAAATGAAACAAAAATAAAAGCACTAGAAATACACTAGGAATACACTAGAAATTAAGGGAAATGAAATGAAAATAATAGAAGGAAAACAGACATAGGTACATACTGTATAAGACAGCAATTTTATTATGATTTTATGCACGTACTGAATATAAATACATAGATACATTACTAAGAGATAAGTACATTATGTAATCAGCAAAAGGAAACTACAATAGAATAGAGAAAGGAACAAGACATGTTGAAATATTAAGAACATTGTACAACATTGAATTTCGATCGCAGATTAAACAAAATTGGCCCGCTAAATCGAGGAGGCCGACTATGCGGGGTCTGCCGACTCGGGAAAAGTTGAAGAAAAAACTTCTGGCTGAGGTATAGTCATTGATTTGCGGCACTTGTGGGTGACTATAATAAAACATATACAATACGGTGGGCCACGAAGCGTGGTCGGCTTAGATTAGTCTGCTGTTAGCGGTTCGATCGGAAGTTTTTTTTAGCTAAAATAACATGGTTCAAGGAGAGCCAAGATGATTGTACCAAATTTATTGTCAACCCTTTTTTTCTAGAGTTATGCAGGTCACGTTCAGTTTTTTTCTAAGTAAACATACAATTTTTGTACACCCGTCTTTTAGGAGACACTAAGACGATTTCGGCAAATATTTTTTCCAGAATCTAAATAGACTGAAGAAAACTCCTAGTTGGAAGAATTTTGCAAGTTCACACTGTTGTGCACTTTCCAGAGCTGTTGATAGATTACTATTAGTCACTATTGACTTGATCTCTCGCGTATTGATTGTAAACATTTGGTTCGGTTCGAAATAATATAATATTATAATCTAAGCTGTTCACGCTTGGTGGTCTACCCTGTATATGTATACGCGTGAATCATAACTGAGGCAACCTTTCCACTTCTATTGTAAATTACTATTAAACATTCTTACGATACCACTCAAAAATTACACAGGGTTTTCCTACGTAGTAACTTTATTGTACATTATAATACAATGTATACAGTGTATTGACCAATTTGATACAATGTACATATAATTAAATATCCATTTTGATTTTGACAATAATAAACACATGTCGACATATTGATATTATTGATTAATGAAATATTATTAATGGATTGGTTATTATGATTAGGCCAACACTGTATTTGTTCCTGTGATTATTTAAAGTGTTCTGAACAATGCGTATAAGAATTGAAGATCCATTATATGAGGTTGTCTCTGTGGTTTTTAAAATGCAGCTAGTTCTGTAGTCCCTTACAATTAGTTTCGCGTAGTTGGTCCTGTTACATATCCCTTACTATACCTACACGATAGCGCAAGACTGCTTATAATTAGATCAAATGGCTTTTTTTATTACCATTAAATTGTGATTCTTCATAGTTACTGCGTATATTAGGTGTAACTTTTGCAGCCATGTATATAATGTAACAAGAACACGTAATTGTCATCTTTCAGAATATGCAAAAATATGCATTATGCACATAATTACGTGAAATATTGCTTTGGGTGATCTTAATTGACTATAAAGACATTATAAAGGTGCAAGTATTGTTCCTATCCATTCCTAAGAATGACCCTAAAATTAAAAATTATAAGTGTTATATTTAATATCGTAATAAAGAAATATGGAACACTTGATTAAAAATAACAGTTCGTACAATCTCAATAAAATTAGCTTGTCGAATTTGAAATGGTTTTTAGGATTTTATATGCTTGCAAATATTTTATAGTTTTGCAAATATTATGAAGCACCTATATTATTGTATGCAGAAACAATGTAATAATCACCGTTTTATAGAAAACGCTTATATAAAATATAAGTAATTTAATGAATTAAAGCGAAAACAATTCATTACATCAATTGAAACAAAAGGAACTATTGCAGGGAATAGAAACTTAATTTTATTTTTTTTATGATTAAATATAATATTAAATATAGAAAATATAAAATAGTGCCGATGGATAGAAAAATTACTTTGTAATTTATAACAGTTCAGTATGATTCAGAGTTTCAATGAGTCAAGTTTGAATTTTGTTTTCTCACATTCGTCCGTTAAGAGAACTTAAATTTAGGTTTTCACATCCTATCTAACAATCAAGTACTAAAATATTTACACACAGAGGGTGATTAGGATAAAAACAAATTGATCAGGATTATGACTTAGGTTTTTGCGTATATTAATTTTATTTTCACGATCTGTTTTGTCACGTAACAGTTTTTTACAGTATCAAACGTGATGTGGCAAAACTCTGTCTTCAATTCATCAAACGGCCTCTCCTTTTATGCAAATATCGTGTACTGAAATTTTTGCAAAACAAGGGATGGATGCGATATGTATATAAAGATATATAATATACAAAATTGAATTTAATACGTTTCTTCCATAAATATAATATCCATGGAATTGATAACGTACAACAAATACCTAACATTTTTAAAGGTCATTTTATAAAAATTGGTTGAATAAACATTCATTCTAGTTAATATTCCTCTACGTTTCGATTCTGCCAATGTTTAAATAGTTACAGGGTGAATGTTACACTATTTACTGTATAATTTAATTTAAGCCTATCAATAGTTCATCATGATAATAACGTCGAATATAATAATTAATAAACATGAACCGAGGAGTTTTGTTTTCCACTGTTCTTAAGGAATTATTGTAGATTTATATTAATTTACCTAGCACCTGAAAACGATGAAATTATTGACAAAGATGAATTATTCGTTAATCTATAACAGATTGTTTCTAATCTCATTTTACTATTTAACATCATTCATAAATCAACCAGTGCATGAGAGTCGGTACAAACTTTGCAGACTTCGTTTGCAGATATGTCCCCACGCCCAAGGTGTATCTTTAGAGACGGCTTTCAGGATAATAGTGTGTCCGACACTTTTTTCGGATGAAATACAAGAGAAAACTTTTGTAAATTCGCTCGTGCGCGTTTTCTTTTCAACGTCAGAGTCAATATTATGAAAGCAGAAATTGCTGCACGAAATTCAGCACCTGCATTTTGCAATAACAGCATGAATTTCTTGAATGAAACTTCCAAATTATCTTTTAGATTAGATTAAATATCTAATGTTAGGCACATTTGACGAAAAAATTATTTCACGTTTCGATAATTTTCAACGAAAAACTGACGCGTTCGAAAATACTTGCAATTTTTTCCCATTTGCTTTTTGGTAAAGTGAAACATACTCTATTCTGTGCCTACTATTCCTGGGAGCAGTCGTCACTGAATGGCGGGATCAGAGACAATGACAGTACAGTAGTGCCTCCATAGAAGTGGCTGTTGTTCCGTCTGTGTTCTGAGACACTGCTGTATGCACAAATATGGACACATGGTATTGTGTTACGACTCTTCGCAGGCAATGTCTGTACGTGTGAATAGGGCTTTAGAAACTTCCTTTAGCGCAGAAAGATTAGACGCTATATGCCTCTGCTTGGCAAGAATTAGCTACATTTAAGAACCCAAGAATAAGGGTGCATATTTGAATGAACGAATTGGAACTTAAAGTTTAGAATTATTTGCTTCTCTTGTTCGTAGGTATCCAATTTAACGGGAACGACAGTTCTATCGCGCAACAGTATAGAATCTGCAGATCCATCGAAAAGGCCTTGGTACATGAAAGGAGGGACGAGAAGGCCTTATTCTGCTATAAAATCCCATCGTACTGGTCGAAGGTTGGCGCGATTATGGCCCGACGAAGACGCTTATGACGATCGTGTTACTAATCAGGTAAGATTTCAAGGAAATCTGTACGGTACAGATTAAATTCAATTAATGAAGAATATAACAAGTTACAAGATCGATTTCTATTGTATACTGTTAATTGTATAGCCATGTTTGTATGTAGACTGAGAAAACAGGTATTGGGTAAAGTAGTGTATGTAAACGACATTGTACATACCTATAGTACAATGGGGTTTCGATTATTATCTGAACGCTTGTTATATCATAATAAAAGATGATCAAATGAGTGATACAAGGGACAAAGAACTGACCCAGGGGATTAAAGGAGTCTCTAATGAACAGGACAATAAACATTTGAAAGTCTTGGTAGTAGCAAAGATAGTTCTGAGATGATATGGCGCACAAGAAGAAGTAGTAACTTCAAAGAAAGGACGTAATTTAGAAGCTGAATAGTTTGATAAAGTATACTACCAGACGAAAAGAAATGATCAAATTATATTTATGCAATAATACGGGATAAATTATGTATTATTTTTCATCTAAAATTTAACCCCAATGTCTAAGCCTTGGATTATCCCGAGGTACAGAGGTTCGAATAATCCGGGTACCATTGTGTTATGAGAAATTATTTCTTAACATCCAATATTCAGAACCTAGTACATAGTACTCATTGTTAGTATTCGTAATAATCGACAATACAAGGGCAAATCAATTTTCCAGCTATTTATTCTTGTGTTATATTGTACCTGTATTTTAAACATTTTACAGAAAATTTAGTCAATTTGTCAAATTGAACTCACAATCAGAAGCAAAACAAGAATATTCTTTTATTAATTACACGAACAATTCCCATTTATTACTGTGCTTACTATTTAAATTTAAATCGAAATTATCCTTGCATTGTTCTTTTCTTTTGTTACAATTCAATTTATTTCAAATTTACGAAGATCGTTTTTCGTGGTATAACTTGTACATAGTTTTTAACATAATATTTCGATACTCGTTTTACGACACTTTGCATTCGCACTGTGAAAAGTATTTCACCTATAATTTTATTCACTTCGTTTTTGTTCGCTGTCGTGTGTGGCATAAAATATTTTGTACATGACACAAGAGCTGTTGCATATTAACCCTTTACATCTAACCAAAAGCTGCACTGGAGTTCGCATTTTTGACTGAATTGCCTAGTTACGACTGTTCTACGTTCTAAAGCATACTAAACGAAAATAGAAACAATGTGTTCCACCCTCTCCTTCGAATCGCGCATAGTCATATATCTTGCGTTTCACCCTTTCTTTCACGAAACAATGCAGCCTATTGTGAGCGTATATAGGGCAGTGTTCCCAAAAAGCTCTATGAAAAATTATGCACTTTTTAAGTCATTTATAGTAGAATTTCTTTTCCCTCTATATAATTTTCAGGAACAGGCATATGAACTAGTTCAAGTACAAATGATAGTTTGCTAAGAAATGAAGTAACCAATTTTCGTAGAACATACTTGTACAGGGAAGGAAACAAGTATTTTTTAAAGCATAATATGACAATAGAACAGAGCTCTTTTTGTTATACGTATCATAATATTATTAAATATAGAACGTTTTTAATCGGGCCAGTTTTATAGAAAACAATTTCATATAATATAAATAACTAAATTAATCAAAACAAAAAGTTACTATAGAGAATATAATCAATTTAATCAATTAAATATAATATTAAATATAGAAAATATTTGATTACTTTGTTCTTTGAACGTATACCTTATTGAAATCATTCATCTGATTTTGTTTCACATTTCATACTTTTTTTAATATAAATGTTTAATGCTGTTGAAATACCTTTACTAAAATACACGTATTGTACTTAAAATGAAAAAGTATATACATAATACGTATTATTTTCAAGTAACTTCATTTTCTCAAACACTTTTCTCACAATACTTCGTTATTAGTTTCTACCAATGGGAATGATCGATATCGTACAATTGTTGCAGTTGATGTACGTGCCGGCTGATTATAACAAGTCCAATGTCGAGCATCAACTGAAAAAGATTATGGTTCCACATGGAATGCCTGAGGCTAAAGCTGGTCCCGACATATTCCTTCAGCTTCGTTGCCCAGTAAATACTTGCACCATCGTTAGGGATAACCCTGAAGATGCTGATTTAGTTCTTTTCAAGGACTACGTAACGCATGTTGGAAGAAGATCTCCGAGTCAAGTACGTAGTGCAACATTTTTATCCATGTTCGTTAAACAAAATTATATGCTATATACCAATAAATTATTCTTTGTCAAAAGTAGGGAAAAGTAAGAGGAATATTGACAATTGTTATACGTTTCATCTTTATACGCTCGTAAATGCTTATTTATTGTGGCGTTTCTGTGTTTCTAATTATGTAAAATCGATTAAAGTCTTTTCACGTGGCAGATATTCATTAGATATTAAATAGTTATAACACGTAGCTTAGAAATATACAGTAACTTAAAATTCATTAGTTCATAATTACCTTGCGATGCAAATGCATTAATTAACAGTTTTTAATAAAATTGTATTTTTATAATGGACCTAAGAGAATTTTCAAGTTCGAGCATTACAGTTCGAAGTTTCTCATTTGTTCCCACTATCATCTCTAAACGAAGTTCAAATAATTTCATTAAATCAGGAACATTCTATGTGAAGATTTTTTCCTTTGAAAGGAAAAATATTTTTTATTCAATAATTTGTATACATCAGGGTGTTCGCGATAATTTGTATCATCGTTTTTTTTCGTAAACGGTAAATAATAGAAAAAAACAAACGTGGCTCTTACTTTTTTAAATGGAATGCTACATATTTTTTTACATCATATGAAAGCGGGCGTTAAGACGAGTTCGGTCATGTAATATACCACCTTTGTTTCTACAAAAATATTAAAAACACAATACATTTAGATACGCTATAATATTGCTACTACAATATACTGCAACTTCCTCTTCTTCGGTTTTTTTTCTCATGTTCACCGTTTACGAAAAGAACGATGGTACTAATTATCGCGAACACCCTGTATATATTAACACATCCTCATTCATCCGTACACCCTTATGCTCTATTATATTCTTACTTACGTTAATCCTCATAAACTATTCTATTTTATCTTTTCTGTGATTTTTCCTTAACATTCTACCCTACTTCCTTCTTCCCAACCAAAACCAAACATTCCTCCTTTCTTCTTTCTAGCTTTCTCGACCATTGTGTTATCTTTTACTTGTCTCTTCCTTCTACTATTTCCTCTGATCCTATCCTTTTATCAGAAATTCTTCTGCATTCTTCCACCCAGTGTTCCACTGTTGGCAATCCCCTTTTACGTAATATACCAGCCTTCGATCCTCTACCATACAATATGTGTACGCCTCTTCTACGCTTCCGCACCTGGCCCTAGCAATCACTTCCTGACTACCCTGTTCCCCATCCTTTCCAAAGTATTGCGGTAACCTATTTAGTGCATAATACTTATAGTTCCTATTACATGATGACCCCTGTACCTTGTTATATTGCACCGGCAACTACACCTCCCTATCCTTCTCTTCCAGAATCTTTTCCACACCTGGCCCCTGTATACTATTTCACTCTAAACCTGTCTGGCTTAAACCGTTCTTCTTCAGACATTCTCCCCTTTTTTCCCTTGTTCTTGTTTTCATACCAGTTCCCCTTTCCAGCGCATATTACTTGAGCAACTCCTTTCGCAAACCTTTTCTCATTTTCTCCTCATATCTGATTGCTCTTTGCCCTGTCCTGATCTGTATCTTCTTTTTCCTTGTCTTTGCTAATACAATATAATTTGGTGTGCTCATATCCAATCCTAGTGTCCATTTTATATTTATACTTTAACAATATCCGTTTTATTATACTCCATTCCCTGAATCCCAATATTTCCACCCCACGCAGCATTACATCCATCGCTAGGAATGTAAACATAAACATTCTCACCCTGAAACTGCATCTAAATTTTTTTTACCTATTCCCCAAACTTGCCAAACCACGATATTCGCTCTATTTTTGCCCTATCTCTTACATGCTTTTAATTTGTGTTATATACTTATCCTAGTTACTATAGTTATTACAATTTAATGATGAAACGTGATACCACAGTTTTCAAATGTTTCTATGTATAATATATTCATTTAATACATCCATTAATACATTGAATAATATATTTGTACAAGAATAATGGAGGAAATTTGTGTTCTTGTTGTTGTGCAGCACTTAATTGCATACGTCGAATGAGACTGATACGATTTTCAGCAGGTGTGGATGCTGTATTTTTTAGAGTGCCCTTATCACACGCAGAGCGTGAAGAATGCTATCATCAATTGGACAGCAACCTATCGTCGTGATAGCGATATAGTCGCTCCTTATGAGAGATGGCAATATTACGATGCTAGGGTCACGCAAATATCGCAAACTTTCAATTACGCCGCCAACAAAACCAAAAAGGTGATTACATACTTATGTAATTCAGACTACCCTTTGTTCCTCCATTGTGAAATTATTTTAAAAGGGTCGAGGTATTTGAACAAGGTACTCAAACGAACTGGCAAAAATAGACGTATTTTCGTTTATAGCTACATATACAATGAGTCAAAAAAGTATTCATACAGTGGATTAGTATCACTTGCAACTTCATTATTTTGGTGTCACGAAAATGTTGGTGCGAATACAACTATTCCTAAAACAATATACATTATTTTAAAGTGAAATAAATGTGCTTCATATCCATGTATAATGCTTTATATGAATAATTGTCTTAATAGCAAGATTTTGGTGACATCAACATAACGAAGTTCCAAGGGAAACAAATGCACTGTATGAATACTTTTTTGGCCCACTCTATAGTATTTCTCGATGAAAATATTTAAATTCCAAAGCTTCCTGTGTTAAAGTATTTACAAACATCTTATACATTGGCTCCTAAATTAAAATCTTTGCGTGTTTATTAATTATCATCCAAAAAGTACTACTAGAATATGTTTTATCGTTATTAATATTATTTTTTATCGTTTTAATTTTAACAGTCATATAAAATGTAATTCGCATTGCTATTTACAAAAATGCAATATTTGATTATGACAAAGTAGTGTATATTAACTAGGCCGTATTTGAAATACACAGTTCTATATCTCTTTCTGGCTTCAGTGAATTTTAAGCAGATTATATTGCAAATTATTTTCTAACAATATGTTTGAAATATAGTGCATCATATTTATATTAATTTACTTCAGGTCGCTTGGTTCGTCTCCAATTGTCATCCACGTAATCAACGTATGCATTATGCTAAAGAGCTGTCCAAGCACATTCAAGTGGACATTTATGGGACTTGCGGTGCACTGCGATGTCCACGTTCACAGTCTCAAGCGTGCTTCGATATGCTGGACGAAGATTACAAGTTTTATCTTGCATTCGAGAATTCCAACTGCAAGGACTACATTACAGAGAAGTTTTTCGTCAATGGTCTTGGGTATGATATATTTTTATCCATGCTTCCCCCCATTTAATTGACTGTAGTGATTGGCATATTATAAATATTACGGTAGACCTTTTTTTTTAAATTTAGCTTTCGTTATTTAGTTTTAGCAGCGACAGATTGCTAATGTGATTAAACATTAGCAGATGAACAGTAATTTATTGGCTTGGTGAAATTATAATATCGTTTTTCACGAGACCAATGCGTATGTAAATTTGCTGAGTTGTTGCCATAATTGCCAAAGTGTGCTCCACGCGCAGTTGCCACCCTTATTTAGTGCACTTTGGCGCATCTAGAGGTCCTTAAGATTCTCCACCTGTCCTACTATGTTGAAGTGTGATCTTCACTGAGATTTCGGGATAAGGGTTACTGTTGCCAGAATCTACAATGCGGTTGGCAGATCTTCCGAATGATTGAAACAATATTTTGTCCTTATGTTTGCTTAATTTCAATGTTTATAGAAATGTATTAAACATTGTTTCATTTATCTGGGAAGAAAGTCTGATGGTTATACATTTTTATACTTGTAAAAGGACAAACATGTTTTTGTTTTGAAATGCGTATATGAACACAAGTAGGGGTAAATGATTCAATAATGAATACTAATTTACTAAATTTAAAAGCGTAATCAGCATAGATCGCTCTAGAAGACGTCAGTAGTCTCAGAATAAATTGAAATTTATTAAGAAAGTTTAAGGAGGAACCAAAATTCACAAAAAATATGTTGCATATGAAAAAAGATATTTAGTTATTGGTTATATGAGTAACAAACTATTGACTGCATTTGAAGCACGAAAGTAGATAGTATTTGAATATGTTCATTAAAAAAAGCATAACAAATGTTTTTTTTAATATTCTTGTCTTTTTTAAGGTAGGGTCACTTATTGAAAGGTGGTGAACAACTACACTGTTTACCCCTATTAAAAATGTGTTCTCATTGGCGAAAGACGAAATCAGAAATGAAAAAGTTGTAATTTATTCTCTCTTAATTTTTGTACCCTACATAAGGCATTTGTATGCAGTGCAGTTAATTTAAAGTCCTCTGCAATTATTCTGATTTTTGTGGTCGTAGTAAGAATCGCTGGACAATTATAAATATTAGAATATTGAAATGTTGCAATAATTACGGGTGGAAGTATAAATATCATTGCGTGATTGTTAATAATCCGAGCAAATAAAAGTTTCTGTAGATTCTATAATCAGTTGCAATATTAAATAACGGGGCCACCGCAGTTTTACAATAAAGATCTGTAGGTTTTTCGAAGCAACAATAAAATGGCGAAAGTGGCAAGGAATGTTCAGATTGTTCGATAAACGTGGATTCGAGCTTTCCCTTAGAAACACGAGAGCAGCAACTTATTTAATATTTAAACCACGAACTGCTAGACTTTGCTTTTCAATATAAAACTTTTTACTTTAAACTCACAACAACAACTACCAACAACTAATTCACGCATGCATCATCCACCCACATTCATGTTTGTATTCGCCTTCGTTTGCAAACTGCGCACACATTTTTAACAAACATTCGATCACACCAAAACTTCGAATGTCACGTATATTAGTCTATTTTTAACAAATATTTTAAAGTCTATTTTAATGTAATTATGGAACGACAGTTTTGAATATACATTAGAAAATAACTGAATATTAAGTGAATAAAGATTTCTCAATCGTGGTAGGCGATGAGATACTTTTAGGAGGAATTGTATATAGGGTGAGTCACAAAAAGTGTTACAAGCTGCATTTCCCGGAATTATTTTTTGAAGGTAGCGAGAAAATGTTGGTAGGAGAATTTTTCTGTTTAATGTTCTCTTGTATGCAAGTCACAGTGGGTCAAGTGTCGAAAAGGGGGCGACCAACCCTTACTTTCTTAAATAGAATGTTACATAAATTTTTATACTTTCGAGTACCTCTCTTCAATTCTAACATCTTTCATGAGAAACACATTTTATTACTTTACATAATGAAAGGAGGTATAATAAAACATAATTTAAATGGATTAAATAGGGCAGGTACATTCCTCGTAACACTATTCTCCTAGAAAAAGGATTAATCATTAATTTAATAATGTAATAAATTTTACTTTTGCCTCTAAATATCTGTTTCAATGTTTCTTTTGCTGTATCTCTTCTATTATACAAAATGAAATGTTTCTAAAAGGTTTGAAATAAAAGTAATAAATAAAAGTCGGTGCTTGAAGGAAATCTACACGAAAACATAAGCAGTCGGGTATAATTCTATTTAAAAAATTAAGTATGGTCACCGCTTTGTGCCAGCGGTACCTTTAATTGCAATCCACTGTCACTTTAAATATAAGATACACTACGTGCAATGAAATTAAAATTTGGTCGCGTTGTCAATAACTTCAAAGAGTAGAATTTGTAACACTTTATACGACTTTATATCACCCTCTATGTACACACAACGGAACCTCGGTATACGTCCGTAATCCGTTCCAGATCCTTGGACTTCTACCAAACAGAACGTATTCCAAACGAATTTTTCCCATAAGAAATAAAGGGAAAATGATTAATCCGTTTCCATGAAAAAAGATCCTATTGTTATTGGCATATTATACATTAATGGGGTTGTATAAAATAATTTAAATACTGCTTAATACTGAAATACATAGATACAAAGGCAATTAGGTGAAATAAGTGAAAATTTAACAAACTTCACTTTTCCATTTCCTGTCTCGTTTCCCTACCTGAACCCGGTTGAGGATAACGCACCATTTGATAGCTCGTACAAAACAAAATTTTTCGCATCCAAACAGGACGTATATCAAATTGGACTTACACAAAAGCGAACGTATACCGAGGTTCCACTGTACTTTGAATTTACACTCTAATTTCAAATGCTCGTTTATTAATACACACATCAACCCCTTGTACTACCTACAATAATTACCTACAATAATCGAATCCAAATCTTCATATAAATAATCTGTCCATTTTGAATCCAGACACAACGTTCTACCAATCGTAATGGGTGCGCATCCAACCGACTACGCACGCAGCGCGCCTTATCGCTCGTACATCCACGTCGACGAGTTCGAGTCGCCGAAAGAGTTGGCCGAGTACCTTCACCGTTTGGATCGTGACGACGAACTATACAATTCCTATTTCCGTTGGAAAGGTACCGGTGAATTCATTAACACGTACTTTTGGTGCCGGGTCTGCGCCATGCTGCACGACAGCCGACCGCCAAAATTTTACAAGGACGTTAACGAATGGTGGAGGGGCGACAGCGTATGCACGACGACGTCCTGGCGTGAACACGACCTGGCGCGTGCAGGAAATTCGAGAAATACCTGAAGTGTTCCACGCGAAATTCGTTTAACCCGCGCGTCCGAATTCATATGCGCTTTCGTCGGTAGCCTCCCCCCTCCGCAGGGGATGACTTCCAAGGGAGCGTGAAGCATTTTGTCGATACGAGTACGACCGTTTGTTCTATCGTTTTTTTCTTTTCTTGGTTGATCTCGTAATTTGCTCGTTGCAAATCATACTTTCTTCAAAACACTTCGATGGGACAAAACTAGTTTACGGATACGGATTAGTCCAGAGTTACCGAGACGCTCGAGCGAACGACGTCTGGGTAGTCTGTTGATTGATGAAAAAGACTGCCGACCGCGAATTTGATGAATTATGAAAGAAGCTAGTGGTATATCGGATTTGTATTTTTCGATGGAAAACGCGACGTCGCTGTTGTAGGGCAATCATGTTAATTGCGTTTTTACAGTGGCTAGAAAATGTCTGGCGTTTTCATTTTCGAAAACCGCAGCCACAGGACCGAGTCAAGTGATTCGTTGCTTGAAATCAATTAATTGCTCGCAGTTTTCGACATTTTATGTTGTTGTATAATTGGCATTTCTTTTGAACAGCTATAGAAGTTTGGTATAAAATTGTTCAATGGTTTGCCTGCAGCAGTGGATAAAAAAGATTTCTTGAGTATTAGTTGCACGAATTGGGGCTGTACGGAGTAAATAGATATAGTATGATAATATGTTGGAAATTTTTGTCGCGCTTTTTCCAAATTTTCATTGGGGTGCGCCTAATTTTAATTAAATTATTGTGTTCTGTACTGCTTTGAAATTGCAGTATTCGAATTAGATATTCGTAAGGTATTTATTTTCGAGAAATGTATTATCGTGATTGTGGTAATTTCATTATCACGTGTACTTAATCAGCACAATGTTTTATAGAGTTATTAGCAAATGACGATCAATGATATAGCTGATGTGAAATGTGTCGCCGAAATTTCAAAATTGAATGAGCTATACGTGTCAATCGATTTGCAGAAAACTTTGCAGTAATAGATAATTGAACATTTATAAACCAGATCTGACTGTTTTCAAAGTTAAACGCGTATGTCGATTGAAGTATTTCGGAGAAGAAGAAAATTTTCTGCGGCAAACAAAATGAAGGATACAAAAAATGCAGAGCTTCAAAAATATTTCTGAAAAAAATGATATCGCACTCAGTTTTTCTCTCGAATGCTTTATGGAAGAGCAATAAAAGAGAAACGATCATTACTGTTCTCTTTAATATCGTTTCCCTTAAAATTTCAACCACAATTATTCTTTTCGTCAGCGTCTCAACTGCAATAAGTATTACATATTACATTATTGTTACGTTTAGCACATAAAGGGAAATTGCAAATGTCGTGCAATAGTTCAGCGATCGACAGTTTGCGGATTAATAGAATTTCAAATGTTCCTCGAATTTCAACGACGTGAACTCTGTCGTCGTCCAGTGTTCAGTTAAAACTGTACGTGGTCGTATGTTCATAATCAATGAATGTTTAACAGTATTCATGTAGGTTCGAATTTATGATATATTTTCATTCCAATAATTACCTCTTTTAGTCACTTCGATTGTTACACGCAGATTATAAATTCTGTCGACTTCAGAATCAAACTGATATAGCTTTGCGATTATAATAGAATATATAGGTCAAGGCAATAAATGTGTTCCCCAGCAATAATTTCGTGCGATAGTATTTTTGTACTCGGTATATTCTTATTTATTCTTTATACTGTTTTTGATTCAAGAAATTTGTATTTTTAATTAATCAATTTAATTAAAAATTTAATTAACGAGATTCCAATTCAATTTTTTGTTAGTTAAGTTGGAGGATTCACGCAAGTTTTTGCGCGAATATCGTATATATTTTCGGAGGAATTATGTTTCATCATTGAATTAAATGGAAACATTTATTGCCGCATTCTGTACAGAGAATTGTGTACATTGCTATGAATAAAAAATACTTCGTATGACGGTGGACAGCATTGAACGTATTATCTGTAAATTGTATCTAGATTAAGTCTTTCACGGTGCGATGTTCGAGATTTAACTTGTTAATAGACACAAATAGCTCGCATAGGTATTAAAGCCAATACAGAATCATTAGTATAATAATTTCTCAGGATAGTCCGAAACCTTAGAACATTGCACGGAATTATTCGAATCGGGTTCTACAGTTTCGGGATTATTCCTCGAGTGTGGAATTGATAACTGTAGAATAACGTAAGGAGATATTGGCAAATAACACGACATGCTTTACACCCTATACAATTTTCTGCACCATGAAACTGATTGAATTCGAATCTACACGAATGAATCTCGAATAACAGAAATTACTGTTCGACAACTCCAATTCGATGAATGCATCTATACATGCGATACAGATTGTGCAGGGTTGCACTTCGCTCTCGTTAAACAATTATTTGAGTTGGAAGAGGTGAAAAATGGAATGGGAAGTTTTTGTTATCATACATGACCTGTAATATAATACTGTTATTCATATTTTATATGAAAATTTCATAAAATATTGGTGACAAGTGACACTTACCGTTCAGCGTTACCGAATACACTGTCGTAGGTATAGCGAATATTTTTACGTAAGCGATCTGATAAGTAAACATTCATGTTACGTCGATGTATATTTAACACATTGTACATGTACAGTCGTTATTTGTAAAATATTTCACCATGTATGTCAGATCTTCGCGTGATCTAGTCAAACGCGACATTATCGAAGAACAATATTAACTTCGAGCCATTATGATCGCTACGTACGCAGCGTGTACCTGTTCAAATGATTCCTAATATAACTTACTTTCGATTCGATTAACGTCATGTTAGGTTAATTTAAGTAGCTAATGAAATAATTATTTATCGAACGAAATGTTGCACGGATTCATTCACTTATCGTTAGCTTTCTATTACGTTTCTCAAGCAATTACGATTTTCGTGTTGCTTAATTTTATTCTTTATGGGGACAAGACACAACTGCTGCAATTGTTTATTTATTATTCTACTAAGTAGTTACGACGTAGATTTCGAATTGGGGCAATGCATTCTAATTTCTGTGTTTAGCACATTTTTGTTTTTCGTACACGTGTTATAGTTATTTATGGCGTACGATAACGATTTCTGTTGATAAAGTTTATGTGTATTATTATGGCGAGTAAACCTTGTCGTCGATATAATTTTCTGGCTTTAATAGGCATTGTTAATGACAAACATATTTTGTTATGCTATGCATAGCCATGAACTTCAAGGAAGGGAAATTTTGTTTTAAACTTTCTAGTATTTATTTGTGAAGCCATTGTATGTATACGTCGAAGTGTATTTGTGGTGAAACAATATTAGCAGACTATAGAAAATAATTTTTAGCAACTTATAATGAAAGTATTTCGTTTGAAAGTCTAGCGTGTGTGATATTATTCTAGTATTCTGGATATAGTGAATATAGGAAAAGTTAAGGGAAATAAGTATCCCTTCGCAATCAATATCCAAAGGAAGCGATATCTTAATTTAAGTTAAATCGTGTAAAGAGTGCAAAAGATTGCAGAATATTATGTAAAGGAATTATTCTTTACACCGAACGTAAAATTGTTTAAACTTTATATACTTCGGCGTATACCTGATGCTATGTAAAGAAGGGGTTCATTTTATGCAAAGTAACTTCAACTTTGTCTTCTTATTTTACAATCACTCTGTATGTTTCACTTTAGTAAGATGAAATTGCGAAGCCAGGTACTTTGCTAAAAAAAAAAAACTATTTGGCCCATTGTTGACCACATTTTGCAACCATGCTGGAGTTAACAAAATAATTGTACCGTTTAAATCGATATTGTTTTTCTGAATAAGAAGAGCACTTTATAATTATAGACCTCTTTTCACGTTGCTTTCCTATCAAGGACATATCAAGTAATCAATAATGGTCGACTAATAAGCGTTACGTGACAGTGTTTCTTTAAAACCAGTTATACAATGTTGCGCAATATAAGTTTTCCGACGAGTAACTCGCTGTCAAATTGAAGGGAAATTATTGTAACAATCAACAGTGTACAATCATAAATTGATATACGTGCAAGTTTGTCATTGTTTGCTACTGTACTACAAAATCGTGGCACAAATATTGAAATGACAATGAATCATTTGAAAATTCCGGTTTCATACTGGCAAGAAGTCTGACATCAGTAATATGAATTGTAACGTTACACTTCGATTTACAGTTCATGTACTTACTCACAGTTACAATCGTCTGTATAATTGTAATGCTGTTCGCCATTTTAAAGTACGAGTACTGATCTGTTTTATTGCAATGGCAAAAGTAACGAGCGAAACGTAAAATGTATTGAAAATCGCAATAATTTGAAATTGTACAAGGGTTGCTATGAAATTACTGATTGTCCAAAATATTAAAAAAGACACGAGGACAGAGGGACGATAAAGTGTAACAAAAATTCATAACGCTGTTCAATTTTCATTCCATTTATTGACATCATGCAAAATTGCATACTTTCATTCGTATCATCAAACTTATATCATCAAACGACACTAATTACATTATCGTTGCATTTTATACGAATTTGACTTTACATCTCTTTGCGAAGCTCCTCTCTTATTCCGGTTATCATTAACATTCTACTGTACGTACTTCTCGCCGTTAAGAAAGCATAAGAGAAGGAGATTCTATCGATTCTAGAATTCCGTTTGTTACAATAGCAGTGAAGTACGAAAATATTAAATGTATAAAAGTAACAGCGTACATCGAATGTAAAGATAAAACTGAGGACAGTGAAAGTGCAACAAAGTCAATAACGACTAAAAGGCGATTATCTATACCGTTAAATCATACTATTTATTATTTATTATTTATCTGTTACGTTTCTCTTCTTTCTAAGTAGGTAGACGCTAGTCACCAAATACATACCGCGACGTTTCTTTTAGTACATACTACTGAGACGTAGCGCGAGTATGAAGAATTTATTCGTAATATTATTAAGACTCCGAGACGTGTAGCTCAAGACAAGTAGCTCAAAAGTATACTTTCGGCCGCTTTAGTTCGAAAAGACGTTGGCTCAAAACATAAGCGTTACGTGAAATAATATAGGGATCGTTGCACACATGAAATGCACACGTAGAACTACAATCGAGTTACTTAATTGTGGACTCTCTGCCACAGTTTTCAAATCGGTTCCTATCTGATGTCGATTTTTCAGAGTGCGCACAAGCAAGCTAGGTATTAATATAATTAAATAATTGATTACTAAACCGAATGGAAATGTCGATCGATTTAGGCAGCGACTAACCATATCGAGAAATGTGAGGCAATCAAAGTCATTCTACCGTGTTTCGACTGTGTAGACGATGTGTATTGTATATATACACACACACGCGCGCGCGCGCGTGAACGAAACATAAAAACATTCCGATTGGAACGATTAATGGGTTCATTTGCACAGTTTAAGGGCACGTTGTTCCACCAAACTATATTATCCCTGGGAGAAAGTTCTTAATCAAGTTTAGTAATATGAAATCGAAGGAAAAACACAGAATTTTGAGGCACACAATATTATTGTATATATTGAATAAATAAGGGAAGGCAAATTTAAATATTATATATACAATAGTATTTTGCAGCACAAAGATCTTAATGTCTTTGTAAGTAACTTTCTATTATTATGCGCGATTAAAAACTTTTTGTCACGTGTAGTAGAAAGGCGATTGACAAATGGCAGGATAATAAACGAAGGGGTATAGCAACGTTATCGACAATTTTTCGAGAGCAATGTTTAGAAATACGACGCGACCTATTTTCTAGAAACGTTCAATTGAATTGTTGATAAAAAAAAAGAGTAGTAACGAATATATTCGACGCGTAGGTCATTTTGCTTTGCCGATGGTAGTGAAATACTTTCAATACTATATACACTTTTTGGACTAGCAAGATTTAAATAACACGTATCCTGATTTCATAAGAGATAATAAGCAATAAAATCAGAAGGAAATAAAATTGATGAGATTGTTTATCCTTTATCGATAACTACGATCCGTAACAGTGTTCTTATTTTGTCTGAATTATTTAGAATTGCGATGGCACGTATTTAATATTTTCATACTATTTGATGTGCTACATTTACTTTCAAGTACACGATAAGATGTCTCCATTGTGTAACTGTTCGACGAGTATTCAATTATTATGTATTAAAATATCTGTAATTACATAATTACAAAATGAATGAACGCGACGAATGGAGCAAATCGATAACGAGAAATGATAATCAACAGGTAGAATTGTATTAATTTCTTGATAAAAAGAGAGAATTAGTACGTACGAATTAGGAAATGCAGAAGTTTAAATATAATAGCGTAATAATAATAATTAAGTGTGCTCTGAGAATCGTGATACGTGGTTTATTAATTTATTAATCCTTGGTGCTTATTGTAATAAGTGGTGCTGGATACATCGTATTTTGACCACGTAATAAACTTTGTTTCCGGTGGTGAGCGTTAATCGATAATTATAGAGATTTAGCGTTTATGAATTAGGGCTATCGGGGACAACACGTAACAGAGAATACACAAGTTTTTTGTTTAATTATTAAACGAAACTTTTTATACCTTATTGTAGCGAAAACTAAAAATGTATGAACAAGCGAGAATTACATTTTCAACGTTATAGATATTATTTGTTACGTGGCTAATACAGAGAAAGCACGAGGAAAACATGATTGGTAACACTACTCTTGTCATGATCATTATAAAATTCTCATCGAACTTCCATACGAAAGAAAAGTGTCCCAAAATTGAATTCACTGCACTGATCAAATTTAAAAGTAAATGCAAGCAAAAATTTATTTAATTTATCGTTAAAAAATATATAAATTGAATTTCCCCCAAATTACGAAATAAATTGTTCAAGTACATTGTAACTTGTGACTTTGTTAATAGAGCTTGGCATTGATGTCATCATTGCACACATAGAACGAACATTTTACTGTGAAAATAATGCATAACTTCAGAGGAACGTTGAAATCAATTGCCTTGAAACGAAATGCCTCTGTTCAATGTACTTCCGTTGTTATTACCATAGCGATTCATGAAAATGTTTCGATTCACTGGGAACGATGTTGTTGCTTAAAACTCGAGGAGGTAATTACCAAAGTGATCGCACGTTGTGAGACTAGATAGCGTCATAATTTGTAAATAGTATCTGATGTAATTGTAACGAAACGCCACGTGTAAAAATATCGAACGTCTACGGATGTATCGATATTGGAGATCTGTAGATAAAGTTGCTGAGCATTGCATTGTAGGGCGTGCTCCACCACTTTGTTCCATCAAAAACCAAAACTTAGCGTGTCCCGATTAATATTCCATTGATCGGTCGTAGCAATGGAAGGTTACACAAAAAGTGACGTTGCGTCGTTTTCATCCTGTCGTTAATGATCCAGCAATGTTTTGCGAAGCAAATAATTCACAGCAGCTGATTTGCGACGATCGTCGAAGATCTTTTCGAATGAGACACGAACGCGTGAAATGAATACGCAGTATGATTAATGTGTATTATCGTTTATTTGCATTTCAATTCGGTCAGTGTCATCTGGTTACATGCGTTACATTGTAATTTTGAGTGTGCATCTTTCGAATAGCTTCGTTGAAACTGTTGGATAGGTTTCTGTTTTTAAATAATGTCTCCTTTATTTAATAAAATTGTGAAACATTCTGTATTTATATTGATATCGTGTATGTTCCTGACTATGGGAATAAAACTGATCACTATTCTTACCTTTGAATGATTTTCGTTTCCTTGTACATACGTAGTATACACACTTTGCTTTATATAAACTTATGTAATAGTAAGATTTAAAGTATCGTGGTTGTTTAATTGATGGGAATTAATTCGTGTTATATTTTACGGCTTTTATATCATTTTATTTATACAATATTACGTAGCAGGGATCTTATGCTCCACATATTTACCTTTGAGTCAGTTTTTTTGTAGCAAGAACTAAACCCTTTTCCTTTTTTCCAGATAATTCTTCAAATTCCTTTACACAACAGTTTTTATTACCTAAACCCTACATTTAAGACGTTTCTGATAATACGAATATCATATTATTAGTTTCTGAAGTCGATTTATTAAAGAGCATGATTTCGTGAGTAGAGAATCTCAAGAAAAATTTCGGCAAAGGTGCTGAACGAATTTAAAAAGTATTTGTACGAAACAAATATACATTTTGATTGGGATTCACTGTATAAACCGAGAAGTAAGTGGTATAACACGCCATAAGTCAGACAACGGTTGCCCCGCTCATGAAACAATTCCTCACCAGTCTTGTGAAAGTGGATTTAAGTTTTCAGAAATATAATACTGGAATGTATGACAGACATTATGTTGTATCCACCGTAGACATTAAAATTGTTTAAAATAAAGCCCTTAGCCCCGAATTCACACTATTTAATTTTGTTTCTGAGCAGCAGCTTAATTTACTCGTCTTTTAACATTGATTCCATAACATATGAATTAAAAAATTAAAATTAAATTTCGTATTATTCATTCAAATATAAAAAATATAAAAGAGTTGAAACACACTTCCGTAATAAGCTTTATTTCCCAAATAAAGTGGGATCCTGATTATCCGAATGCCGGAACGAAACACGAAAAGAAGATAATTCCACGGAAAACTTTAATGAGATTGTGTTATATAATTTAACAGCCTAAAAGACCTCGAAAATTACAATAAAACCCGATAAACTTATGCGAACATTCCATGCAATTATATGCAATAAATAGTACAACATTTTCACGTGAAAGTTAATTATAACGCAACTCCTTTGATCATTCAAAAACTTCGATTATCCAATCTTCCTGTTTCTAGTTTGTAGTTTCCTATTACCAATTAATTGTAATATAAGAAACATACTATCCCTGTTATGTTGCAAGACTGTGTTCTATAATCGAAGCGATTAATGATATTAAAAATTTCCCCAGTAACGCGTCGTTCCCTTTTTCCGCTTTGTTTTTCCTCTTTACACTCAATAAGCCTTGACGAGCTTCATCCCGTGGTTCAATTTCCACGGCTGATCGCCTTTTTCCAACTACAGCTGATCGAGCATGTGACCCCTTTATCCCTTTGTTTTTGTTTTACTCGCTCCACACCCCTACACTTCGCAGCCCTCGTACGAGAACATTTCGTGAAAGTTCTCTGTTTAACACTGTTCGGTCGCGAAACATAACACATCAACGGCCATCGTGGCTGAGCGGGCTGTTTTATGCCCGCGACTTTCTGAGTCGGACCACGTGCCTTCCAGGCGACGAAAAGTCTTCGAACCAGCCATAAAACAGTACCTACAAAATTTTCCTAAGCATCTCCATCTTTTCCCACTCCTGCCGACAAGGGTAGAAAAGCCGGCAGCGAACCGCGGGAAACAACACTCGTCTCGGAACACTCATCTGAAAGAACTCGCAACGCTCGTCTCAAAGAACTCGGAAACATAGCAATTAATTCTCTCGAACAGTCATCACGCACGCATCTTTTAACGCTCCACGATATTACCACAAATAGCGCGAATTCGAGTATAGACACACGATTCTTACTATTTTACACTCGACCATCGTGGTCACTTTACGAGGCTCAAGTGATAACGTCTCGACAGTCAGCGTCATCGAGCATCGTCGCGATCTAGCGGAAGCGGGATTTACGACCCCGCAAAATTCTACCTAAGAATTACGCATCATCGTTGCAGAATATTTATCGTCTATTAAAACCCTTTAATTACCATAACTGCACGGGAAAACAAATTGCGTTCTCGCTTAAAAATACCATATGCACCGCGAGACTTCTGCGCGTGCTGTTAAAAATTCGTGAAAATCGCGAAACAATATTTACCATAAACGAATCGTAATAATAAGCTTTCCTGTTTGTTGTTATTATTTTTTAGAATGCATCGATTGAACCTTTGAAATGTAGCGAGGGAAACCAGATAAGGTTCAAAGAAAATGGGTGAAATCTCATTTTTATTGGATGTCGACAAATGTTCATCAGAATAATTCAGCTAAAGATGGCAGAGTAGTATTTCGAGATATTAGATCGAGTTAGGTTACTATTCTGAACACGTCGATCGATTTTCACCCCCTAAATGTTGTTAAAGGTGCAGTTGAGCCGCAATTAACGTGTTTAATTAGAAGATCGACCGGCTGGATAAATTCATACCCAAGGGATAATTGGGACTTGATAACCAATTAAGAAATATATTTTGCATGCGTAATTGCCTATTTTATATCTATAATGGCAAGTGCATTATTTTATTTTGTCAGGTGTCAACATTTTTTAGCCATATGTTATATGAATGAGATAAAAATTAATGCGAAAGTATGTTTGGATGGTGCATCAATAAATTCCACTGTGAATGCCACTTATTATTAATGCCTGTACTTATTTTGTTCAAAGATGTTACAAAGAATTAAATGAGAAAACAAGGGACCAGTGTTTTAGGGTTACACTTGAAAATTTGAAAGACACTTTGAACATTTCGAAAGAACCATTTAGATTACATTATCAGTTTGTGGCTTCTGTCGAATTAAAGTATTATATTGCGTGAGAAAAAAGTAACCTTAAAATTGCTATGTTGTAATAGTTTTAAATATTATTATTTTTCGATATGTTAGGTCAAGTTAGGGCAACTGCTCGATTGATCCCACGTTGCCCCTTCAAATCTTTTCCCAATTCTCTGCACGTTTCCCGTGATCCTCGCTTGATTTTCTTTTAGAGAAAATCATCATTAGTCAGCGGCAGTCTTCCTTCCCGTGGATGATATTTCAGTGTCTCATATTCGTTTCGAAATTTTGTGAAGCGAAATTGCAATTC
Source organism: Nomada lathburiana (assembly GCA_963667235.1). Classification (NCBI taxonomy): domain Eukaryota; kingdom Metazoa; phylum Arthropoda; class Insecta; order Hymenoptera; family Apidae; genus Nomada; species Nomada lathburiana. The sequence goes on from OY763905.1 coordinate 2,737,867, forward strand.
GTAGCCATCAACAAAAACCTTTTCAAATGTTTTACGTATGTTTCTGTCCGTTTTTGTGGCTTTTTGGCCTAGTTTGCATGTTTTAGCAAAACACGAAGCACTGTAACTTCTGTAGAGATAATATTTAAAATGTTTTACGAAGTGTCAAGTATTTATGGATATACGATAATTACTTGTCCGTAACAATGGCAGGCAGACATATATATATATGCATGTACTTAGATACGGAAGTATGTAGATGTTTGAAGCGGTGCATTTCTTACCTGATATTTATGTATTATACATACAGTGGGTCAGAAATGAATTTGAACATCGGTATTTCAACTTTTATGCTCAATATTTTAAGCAAACATACAAAAAACCACATAGTATTTCGTTTTAAGCTGGAACATAGTTTTTAGGTAACAAGAATGCAAATAGTTTTTATTTATTCGATATAGGCATTTAAATAATAAATGAGAAACCAACTGACAATCCTGAATTCAAAATTAATACCTTGTAGGATATCATTTTTGTTATGGAATATAACTTAAACGTGTTGGCATATAAAAAATAATTTTGTTTAAGTAATCAATGTTGATACGCTATCATTCTTCTATAAGTCGTATCAGCATTTGAGAAATAAGAAGCTTATTGAAATTATTGATATTATCATTTAGTTAGTTTATGTAGATTATCAATTAAAAAATGATAACTTTGATGCAATTTACTCAATACTTTCTACGTGGTATCTATTGTGTAATAAAATTGGTATCCTAATATGACCAATTTTTATAGTAGAATTCAGGCCAAATCATTTTTAAATCACCAAAGACTGTTGTTTAATAGTGTGAATAAATCTCTAAAAGGGCAGATATCTTTATTCTAATAGTAAAAATTGAAAATGGCGCCGTATGGAATCTTTTCAATTAAATCCAAGCTCGACGTGTTTCTTAACAATAACAAGAGATATGAACAGGAATATACACCGCAAATAAATAGTATGAACTAATCACATTGTCTGCACTTTCTGATTGTAACATATGAGGTCTGGTTTCCTTTGTCACAAACACATTCGAAGATCACAGACAGAAACAGGTGTGAACTATTTTGAATGCATTTATAGTTTTAAAAAAGGTTGAAAAACAATGAATTTTGGCAACATTCTATCCGATAATTATTTCTAAAATTATTTTATCTATTATTATATTATTATATTATTAGTATTATATATATTATTATATATAATTATTATATTATTACGACGTAGATTTCAGAAAATAAGATTTGTTCAATTATTATTGATAACACAGTCTACTAAGGAGCAATTATTACAGCAAAAAATGCTTACATTATTTTTTAAAAATCATAATTTCTGTTCGTAAACTTTGCGTACAATAGGACCTCGATCAATCGCGTTACGATTATCCCGAAAGTTAAACTGACCAACAATACACGATCTTCTCTTACACGAAGTGCTGTTGATAATAAAACGTTGACGCGATAAAGCACTTAAGACTGTAAAGTGAATTAAACAAAGGATCTAAGGAGGACTATGAATGTGCATATACAAGATGTCGTAAAAGGTATGTGCTTTCTGCTTTATAGAGACAATTGTGTATACAGAATACGTTTTTAATTATTTGCCACCAGGTAAACAATAATAATAATAATAAGTATTATTATTCTTCCTTGAGTCACAATGTATTCAACTCGTCCGTCTTTTGATTAAGAGAAATATGTACATGGGTGAGAAAAGATGTGAACATTACCCTTTATTGGTATAAACGTTTACATTAATAAAGAAACGGTGCAAGGTTTATAGAAATAACGTTGATTATTATAACGAATGAATTGTGTCGGAATAAAATGAAAAGGAATAAAATAATACATGAAACTATATGTAGCAGGTCCTGATGCAATTGCATGGCGAATATTTAGTATAAATAACATATTTTTATATTATCCAATTGCTTCAGGATCTGCTACACTTTCATTTATTTCTCCACGAATACTTAATCGCAATTTCGTCAGTACCTTATTTTATATATTATTACCACATACACTTACATCTCCATAGTACATGCTAATGTATTTTAAATTTAACAGCAACAGCATATTATATTATCGATTCTTTATTATAGAACTAAAATACCTTCGGCTGCAGAAAATGGAGCAATTCACGCTGTGCACCGGAAAATGTGGTAATAGAGGTGAACAGAGGTATTTACTTTTCCCCTACCGCGTCTAAACTTGCTTAACCGTTTTTAGGTCACAAGAACCCCCAAGCATAATGATAAACACAGTTAGGAATTGAATTAGACGGGGAAACAATTTTTCTTAAAATCTGCCTTTTTACAAATATCTATTGGGCCAGTTTTCGAGACGTATATGGAGTAACAATAAACAATTATCTGTTGGTAATTGAAAATGGGTCGAGTTCCTTTCCATAACTTTTGAGAAAATTTGTCAACAATTTACTTTTTTTAACAGTAACCTGTCAAATATGATTTTTCTTTCATTTATTTATTTATTTTTATTTAACTTTCCAGGTATCTCGCCACGAGATTTATATTTGAAACTGTAGCTCTTTGTTACTATGTATCATGAGTCACAATTTATGACAAAAGATATACCAATAATAATAATTGACAAACAAAAAAAGCCACGTTGTTTCAAACATGCAGTGATCCTTTTCATATACATTTGTAACATATTTATTAGTATTAATGCTTTGCACAAAATTGATTCCTACGTACATACAGTAAAGATTGAAACTTCTATACACACGTAGCACTGTGTGAAAACTGGCGACTGACTGTTTACTTTATAAATATCGGACGTGTGTATGATTTCTTCGTGTGGTAAACGCCGTATGTATTTATGCGAACAGGTATACGTACAACGACAATCATTAATCTTCTTCACTTGAGAATCCCATAAGGCGGTTTTGACGTGCTCACAAGAACTTCGAGGTGTAGGCTGAGTTTATCTAATATATCGAGGACTTTTCATAAAATGTAAATCGGTCGCTTACAGAGCTGAGGAATATGGTAACATTTTAACAAATTCTATTAAGTAACTTCGTGTGCGTGTTCCATGTTGGATGTGTTGCAGGAAATTCAATCGATTTGAGGAACTTTGTGTGAGAATTCATATTTTAACATTAATATTTGTACTTCAGGTGTAATGATCTATTATATATTATATGTATATTGATCTAGCCATTAGCATGGGAACTTCGATAATCCATAAATTCCAATTCTCTTTAAACTTGATTGCTTTGTAGAGATATTCAATAATTGTGTTAGGCAATTTGTTCTTCTGCTACTTTATGATTTTTCAGAGTGAAAATGACCCTTATAAGCTAATAAAATGTTGTAGTTGAAGTTAACAAACCTTTATTTAACAAGTGCTGATTTTCTTGCGACAGTCGAAACAATCAAATTGGCACAAATAAGTAATTTAAATAAAAACCTTCTATTTGAAAAATTTTGATTATCTTATGAGGTCAAACAGTGTGTTGCTACGTTTTCATTCTAGCAATTTTCTTCCATCCACAATACTTTTCTCATGATGGAAAGTAAAATAAAAACACGCACGTTAACCTTTCAGGGATGTTTTCACCCTGTAGAACCAAAAAGTAGAAAAAGCAGAAGAAGAATTGCTCTACACATCTATTGGATTTCACTACAAACTTCTGAGGTTGAAAAAATTCGGAATTTTCGGGTTACCGAAGTTCCCTTATAAGTGAGTTTTGGTGTACGAATCTGGCGTTAAAAAATGGGCGGAGGGGTGTGAAGAATTTTGAAGACAGGAGTGAGGGTCGCAGGATGGGTCGTAGGCTATACAGGTCAGGATGACGTGACATTAAAGGATTCAGTGGTTCGTGGTGAACATATTATACTTGAGAAGTAGTGTGTGGAGATTAGGAGGACTAGTTGTATACAGGGTGGACCATTTAAGTAAGGCCACCTAAATATCTCGTTGAATTGTAATGTTGTTAAAAATATTTTTTACGTAATGTGAATTGTATCAAAGGTCAGCATACTGCAAGAATATTCTTCCAAGCATATCGATGTTTTTTTGCACCGCAATTATATATTTCTGTTTATTGCATGTTGCCCTGTTTAAAAAATGATGGAAAAAAAATTCTTGCCTTATGTTGATCCTGTGATATCATTTACTTTACGTAAAAATATTTTTTGTAACATCACAATTCGACGAGGTATTTAGGTCGCCTTAATTAAATGGACCACCCTGTATAACAGTGCACTTATGTTGGAGAATTGTGTCCTCCCCTACTAACTTATTCTACACTTGGCGGTGGCTTGTTGGGTCTTACAATTTGATATTGGTGAGAGTTTGAGCGCTGCGAACAGGGGCTTCTTTGTTCTCGCTGAGCATCAGTGGCTCCACGGGCTCCCCACTCTCGTGTTGTGCAAGTCTTCGAACGTATTCGAACGACAGTACAAGTATTCGAGCGACGTCGAACGAAGGTTCACGAATAAAGAGCATAACCCAAAGCTAACTCTCAGTATTTAATCAGGCCCACCCATTCCTAAAGAACGGCGGGTCGCCGCACAACCAGGGTGCGGGTAAGGAAGGTTATTATAACTTTCCGGAAGGGCTTACGCCCGCAACATTGGTCCTTCGAGCCGGATAGAAAGAGTCATACACTGAAGAAGCACGCATTGTTCGACACCCATCACGCATAGCTACAATCAGCGGTGTCGTTCAATCACCAAATCAACCCCCGACCATACAGCGAGACAAGCAGTGACGTTCAAGAGCAGTCCAGAGACAACGAGAAACTCGACTCGTAACAGCAGCGATAGACGGCGTACTATCCACACCAGAAGCAAGGGCGTACAGGACACTCGAGCTTATGCAACCAAGACAGCAGTCGTCTCCATCTACAAGGCAGTCGGCGATACAAGGAGCGGTAGGGTGAGTTCACAGTTTAGTCACCAATAAATTCCACATTCCTTTGCGCATCACCGTAACCGACACTGTTCGACGACTATAAACTCTATCTCAAAAAATGGCAGAAGCCGCAGCAGAATTAAAAAGAGCCATATACAAACGAGCCTCGATCAGAGCTCAGGTAACGCGATTTAAAACCTTTTTAGATCAATGCTCGCGTGACGGCAATTTCGCACAAATTAGAATAAGATTGCAGAAATTTCGTGAACAGTGGGAGGCCTTTAATGAAATCCAGACCGAAATAGAACTACTAGATGCAAGTCAGATTTCAGAAAGGGAACCTTTCGAAAACAACTATTTTGAGGCTATAGAAATCGCCGAGAGACTACTTAGCGAGCGTGCTACTGCATCACGCTCGCCGGTTTCCGAGAGCAGTGATATAGCCAATTCAATATCTAATATACGATTACCCAGAATAAATCTTCCAACGTTCGGCGGTCGATATGACGAGTGGACCTCATTTATTGACACATTTCAAAACGTGGTAGACAATAATGCAGGGATAAGCGCGGTGCAGAAATTCCATTATCTCAAATCTTGTTTGAAGGGCGAAGCGGCATGCACTATTCAGGCGTTGGAATCATCCACCGCAAACTATTGCGTCGCGATGAATCTGTTGAGGGAACGGTACGATAACCGTCGAGTAATTGTACAAACGCACATACGACAGCTTTTCGAGTTACCCCCGTTAAACAGGGAATCGGCAATCGGGTTGCGATCTCTGTTGGACGAGGCGTTAAAACACGTAAGAGCGTTAAAGGCGCTTGATCAGCCCACCGAGGCATGGGACGCGGTATTGGTACATTTGATTACAGCCAAATTAGATAGAAGTACGTTGAGAGAGTGGGAAAGAGCGATAGACGGCAGCGCGTTGCCGCGAATAGAGGATCTGTGGAAACTTCTAAGAAATCGTTGTAACGCGTTGGAAAGTTTGGGTGTGGGGAGTGGCAGTGTTACGCATAAAAACAGTATCAAAAACACGCCGCAATCTGGCGCTTCCGCGCGTCCGTCGCAGGTTTACGTAGGAACGCAGCACGGTGGCGCGTGTCCCATTTGCAAGAAGGAACACGGCATACAGTGTTGCGCCATTTTTAATTCTTCGTCGTACGAGGACAGGGTCGCGGCTGTAAAACGAGCTAAACTTTGTTTCAATTGTCTGCGCGCAGGTCACAGAATAGAAGCGTGTAAGTCAGGTCACTGTAGGAAATGCGATCGTAAGCATCACACGCTATTGCATATCGATAGTTCGACGGAGGCAGCTGCGCCGCCAAAGCACCACGACGAGGAAAAGAATAGGTCCTTTGAAAGTAATTGCGCGAATCTACATGTGACAATGAGCACTCAGGTTATATTATCCACTGCGATCGTTAAAATAGTCGATCTTAACGGAAAAACTCACAAGTGTAAAATTTTGCTGGATCCCGGATCCCAATCGAATTTTATTACGCAGCATCTGGCCGCCGAGCTGAGACTACCCCTCAAAAGGGTAACAATTCCAGTGTCAGGTTTCAATCAAGCCGTAACACACATCGAGCACGCGGTTACAACCACTATAAAATCTAGAGATGATAGATTCAGCTCCGCATTAACATTCTTAGTAGCCCCAAAAATCACGGGATTATTACCGTTGCAGACGATAAATAAAGGCGCACTAAACATTCCTGCCAATATCATGTTAGCGGATCCCGACTTTAACAAGCCGGCAGAAATAGACGCGTTAATCGGTGCCGAAATATTCTACGCGCTGCTATGCGTCGGGCAGATAAAATTGGATAATAGAACCGCATTACTACAAAAAACCAAATTGGGATGGGTAGTCGCCGGAAAAATACACGATACCCTATCACGCGTGACGCGGTGTCACCTTTCGGTGGACGATCTTGACGCGCAAATTCAAAAATTTTGGATGACCGAAGAAATAGTTCGCGGTAAACATCGTTCACCGGAAGAAGTGGCGTGCGAGATGCATTTCAAGAAAAATACTTATAGGGACACGGGCGGAAGATATCACGTTCGCTTACCGTTCAACGACAAAAAGGAGCTCTTAGGGCAATCGCGCGAGCTCGCATTGAAACGTTTCAGTGCTCTCGAAAATAAATTGGCGCGCGATCACATATTGAAACAGCAATACGCGGCGTTTCTAGAGGAATACCTTGCCTTGGGGCATATGTCAGAAGTGACGATGTCCGCAGTCACGCAAAATAGATACTTCTTACCGCATCATGCGGTATTAAAACATACTAGCAGCACTACGAAGCTACGCGTAGTTTTCGACGCGTCGGCCAAGACCAGTACCGGGTTGTCACTCAACGATACACTCATGGTGGGGCCCACGCTGCAAGACGATATATTTACGATTATCACGCGTTTTAGATCACACGCGTACGTGTTAAGCGCTGACATGGAAAAGATGTATCGGCAGGTGTATGTGGACGCAGAGGATACTGCATACCAAACGATCTTATGGCGCGACGATCATAATAAAGAATTGAAAATGTATGGCTTAAATACGGTGACGTATGGTACAGCCCCCGCCTCATTCTTGGCCATTCGCGCGTTGCATGAGCTGGCCGATGACGAGTCGGCCAACTTTCCTTTGGGTAGTAAAATCATTAAAAGAGATCTATACATGGATGATCTGCTGAGCGGGAGTACGAATTTTGAGGAGGCGTTACTAATTAGAGATGAGGTGATAGGCATTCTTAAGGCGGGAGGTTTCAATATTAGGAAATGGACGTCTAATGACGACCGTCTCACGCAGTCATTAAAGGAACATCAAGCCGATCCGCATATATGTCTCGACTCGAATTCGAGATTGAAAACTCTCGGAATTAATTGGCATCCGCAAGACGATACAATAAATTACACGGTCAATCTTAGCGCGACATTCAATAAAATTACGAAACGAAGCATTCTTTCTCAAATAGCCACGCTCTTTGATCCCTTGGGGTTGCTATCACCAGTAATAGTCAAGGCAAAAATAATCATGCAACAGTTGTGGCTTATTAAAATTTGTTGGGACGAATCGGTTCCGCAGGAAACGGCCACCACGTGGGATACCTATAGAAGTCAGTTAACGTTATTGAACAATCTACAAATTAGTAGAAGAGTCACTATTTCCGAGGCGATAGAAATACAGCTGCATGGTTTTTGTGACGCCAGTGAGACAGCTTATGGAGCGTGCGTTTACTTGAGATCACGCGACGCTAACAATGAATGCACCACCCGTTTGGTGTGTGCAAAAACTCGCGTCGCCCCCCTAAAAAAGCTATCCCTTCCAAGATTGGAACTAAGCGCCGCGTTGTTGTTAACAAGGTTGGTGCGAGTGACCGTGGATGCGTTGGCAGTCAGTCTGGATGCGATATTTTGTTGGTCCGACTCGACTATAGCGTTGTGCTGGATCGACACACCCCCCCATAGGCTCAAAACTTTTGTCGCAAATAGGGTCGCGCAAATTCAATCATCACCAGTCAGCTGTGCGTGGAGACACATCCCTTCAGGCGACAATCCAGCGGATATTGCTTCTAGGGGTTCTCTGCCGCATGAATTTATGAACAATTCTTTGTGGTTCATGGGACCGACGTGGTTACGGGATGACGAGCGCGCGTGGCCACGTACGAGATTAAAGGTGGATCTCGTGCCCGAATTAAAATCGAGCACGGTGCTTAGCGCTGCCATTCAGGACGATCTATTCACGCGATTTTCTACGTTACGCTCAATGAAGCGCGTGTTGTCGTATTGCTTACGCTTTCTCCCGGGCATGCGTGTAGGTGGCAGACAAATCGGATCGCTGACTGGGAAGGAAATGGATATAACTATGGAGCGCATAATTAAGCGGGTGCAAAGCACATCTTTTCGGGACGAGATACGCAATCTGATCGCCGCAAAGCCTCTTAATCGGAAGAGTAAAATTTTGACATTGAGTCCTTTCATAGACGCGAGGGGTATATTGCGAGTCGGAGGCCGGCTGAGAAACGCCTTCATTCCGTATGCTGCAAAGCATCCAATATTGTTACCTAATAACCATCATATCGCGGACCTCGTCATTCGAGACGTCCACGTTAAGCAACTACACGCGGGTGTGCAATGTACTTTATACAATATCAGACAGAGGTATTGGATTATAGATGGGAAAAATCGGGTAAAAAAGGTCATACGCCAATGTCTCGAATGTTTTCGTGCCGCCCCGCATACGCCCGATTACCAGATGAGTCATCTGCCACGAGATCGTCTAACAATCTGCAGACCTTTTGAAATAGCTGGCATAGACTACTGCGGTCCATTCGCCATAAAGGAGAAAAAATACAGAAATCGGAATACTTGTAAGATTTATGCGGCGATATTCGTATGCTTCAATACAAAGGCAATCCACATAGAAATAGTGGGTGATCTAACCACGGCATCGTTCTTGGCTTGTCTTCGCCGATTTTTCGCTAGAAGGGGAAAATCGCGCATAATATATTCCGACAATGCTTCTAATTTCGTGGGTGCAAATAATGAGCTGGGTGAATTATATAATACAATGAAATCAGATTCCTTCAAAGGCGCAATCAACCATTTTTTATCGGAAGAGGGTATCGAGTGGAAGTTTATACCACCCCGATCGCCACATTTCGGCGGACTGTGGGAATCCGCGGTCAGGTCATTTAAGCATCATATGCGAAGAGTCATTGGTAATACCTTATTAACCTACGAAGAGTTTAATACATTTGTCGTAGAGGTGGAAGCTATCCTTAACTCCAGACCTATCACTACCCTGTCAGCTGATCCCAACGACCTGCTTCCTTTATGTCCTAGTCACTTCCTTATTGGTGACTCGCTGTCGAGCTTGCCCTCTCAAGACTTTGTCAACACGCCTACTAATCGCCTTTCTACCTGGCAGCATATCCAAAGAATTAAACAGGACTTTTGGAAAAGATGGAGGAACGAATATTTGAACGAGCTCAATCAGCGCAGCAAATGGTGCTCCAGCAACAACTCTAACCTCGACGTGGGACGTGTTGTTTTACTGAAAGAAGACAACGCTCCACCCTCACATTGGACCCTCGGCAGGATCATCGAGATGCATCCAGGCAGCGACGGTGTGGTGCGAGTCGTCACAGTCAAAACCAATCATGGGACATTCAAAAGGGCCGTGAAGAAGATATCACCGCTGCCTACGGGGGATGCAACTAAATAACAACGCTGTTCAGATTGGCGGGTTCATGAATTCTATGGCCATAATTACTCTGTCCAATAATTTTCGTTTATTTTACGTATGAATAAGTGTTATTTTCAATTTTCAAGTTAGATCTACATGTTAATTTTACCTATAGCCTAAGAATATTATTGTATAACCATTTTAGCGTGTGGCACGCATACATCACTGTATATTACGTTTGTTTCGAACGTTCAAGACGACCGTTCAAGGCGGGCGGCAATGGTGAGAGTTTGAGCGCTGCGAACAGGGGCTTCTTTGTTCTCGCTGAGCATCAGTGGCTCCACGGGCTCCCCACTCTCGTGTTGTGCAAGTCTTCGAACGTATTCGAACGACAGTACAAGTATTCGAGCGACGTCGAACGAAGGTTCACGAATAAAGAGCATAACCCAAAGCTAACTCTCAGTATTTAATCAGGCCCACCCATTCCTAAAGAACGGCGGGTCGCCGCACAACCAGGGTGCGGGTAAGGAAGGTTATTATAACTTTCCGGAAGGGCTTACGCCCGCAACAGATATCTTTTATCGTCTTTGTAACACCAGAACTACTATAATGGTTAACATGATCCATTAATGATTTTCTCCATTTAATTTATTTCATCCTTGGTTTTTTAAATAAGGAAGATATTACATACTTCTTATTCCTTTTAGTTCTGTTGTATTTATTCGTGGTTGTTGCCGAATAAAATATTAGGTTGGTATGAAATTAATGTCGATTTTTAAACTTTATCTTTAAAGCCGCATATCTCGACTCAGAATAAACTTTTTTAATCAAAATAAGATCCATTGCAATTTGCACATTTCGGCCAACAAGAAATAAGTTTTTTAATTCCAGTAACGTAGAATGCCGGTGTTCCAGAATTGTTGAATTCTTTGAACGCATCTTGAACAGTTGCTTGGTTGGCGAAGATGTTCCCTTGCAGGTAGTGGTCGAGGGTGTTTGAAAAAGTGGTTTGTCAGTCGGGCACAGGTCCGAGGAACATGCTGAATGAGGTAGAGTTTCACGGCTCAATTCGGTCAACTTTTCCAGCGTTGGTTTTCTAGTGTGGTCGACCATTGTCTTGTAGATGAATTGGACTCCTCCGATTGGCCAATGCGGGATTTAAACGTTGCAATTTTTCATGCCGCTTGTCAATTTCTCAGCAATACTTTTCGAGACAATAATGCATCGCTAATATTGCTGGCCGTTTCCGCAGCACTGCGACCTAGTTTGTACTCATATAAGAGAATTAGACGAATTTGCTGCCTGTCCATCTTGAAGTCAATATTCTGCTAGGAGCACAAATTAGCAGTAAAGACAGAAGCATGTAGCATACCAACCAGCATGTAGAGCGCTATCTGCACTGTGTAATGATATTATAACATGAACAGAACGAAATGAATTGTTATCTCGAAACTAAGCGTCGAAGTTTGAAAACTCGAAAACCGACATGAATTTCTTACCAACCTAATACAAGAGACGTTGATATACAGCGTGTCCCACGAATTCTGTCCACCTGAATATCTTCGTTATTTTAAACAATACGCGGAAATGTTTCAGTTAAAAGTCATAGGATTTAAACTAATTAATAATATAGTCAAAGCAGGTTTTTGACAAGTGGACGTGTAAAGGAGATATGAAGGTCACTTTCGTTTTTTTAAATAGAATGGCGTATTTTTTATAGAGTATTTCGATAGAAATGGTAAATTCTGATTATAATTTAGTCCTAAATCTTACCGTTTCTGAGATAATTTGACTTTATTTATCCTATTACTTTCACGTATGGAAGTGTCGAAGATAACACTGTGCCTAGTTTTGAATATCCTTCATAATGCGAGTAATAGGATTAACAAATGTCATAAATGCAATTCGAACTTCAGGTGGGATAGACAAAAAAATATGTTTGACACTCACCATCGGAGGTTTTGTTTTTCATTCCAGTTAATTTATTTACATGTATCTAGAAAAAAACCTAAAAAATTCAAGGCACTTCCAACCGTTATTTTTTTTAAACAAATTGGTCGTCTGGGTAACTTCCCTTGTAAGTGTCTATAAATGTCTTTCCTCCGATAGAATTTATGTATGTGGAACTGCCTCTAGTTTTCTTCTGCTGCTTATTTTAATTGATCTATTCAACCTTCCTCGATGCGTTTTTCTGTCTAAAATAGGCGAACGACAAAATCTGTATGCAATTACAAAAAGAATAATTTGCATGATATACCTACTAGTCAGTTGGCTAGAAGTATGCATTATCTGTTCGAAATAATTTGTATATGGCATTTAAATAGTGCGCAACCTAGTATCACTTCGTCATATGATTTAATTCCAAAAGCAATGAAACTTCACTTTACTCTTTTTCATTCGATTTTTTAGGTAACACAATTTTGTCGGTCCATATTCAAATCAAATTTCAGATTTGCAAGGTAGTCACAGTTTTCCATCAACGCTCTAAGCGTTTTCACCATAGTGAAATTAAAATCGTCTGGTGAATTTCACTGGTTATATCTGAAACGTTGAAAATAGGTGCTCTTGCTCGGGGTTATACCGATCTGAGAACATATTTTTGCCGTAGAGGATCTTGTATTACACACAAAGGTGAAGGAATTTGATAATAAATTAGCTTCTATAGATATAACAGGGAATTCGTTACAGCTAACGTGTCGAAGTTCCGTACAGATTACATATTTGAAGACGCCGTGAAAACATAATATCACGAGGATAATATTCGATCGTTTTATATGGAAATCAGTGTTTTATGAAGAATCTGCTGCAATATCTCAAAGCATTAAATAAAGTGCTGACGTTTAGACAGTATGATGTTACCTATCGAAATCCACTTGCAATAAATAGTTATGTACATTCTTTACTTACTGTAATTAAACGCACAATATACCGGCAAACGCAATGATGGAAAGATTTACGGGAATAGAATTGCAATACATTCGAATCAGCTAGCAGCGAAAGTTTACGAAACCCACCTCAACAGAAGATTAAAGAGGAAACACCCGAGTGACCCAATTCCAACATGAACGATTAGACCTATTATTACAAATGTATGTATGTGTACACAGTATACATATATGTATATGCATTGACAGTCCATAATGGCAGCTCAAGAAGTAATGTGGATCCTATTTAAAAAAAGAAGATCAGAACAGTTAATTTAATGTTGTCGTATGAAATCGAAATAATCGATTGATTAAATTAATTAGAAGTTGTCTATGTAGAAAATATGCAAAAAATATGTAGAATAAAAAATAATATGTACAAATAATATTTTATTTGCAAAAATAGGAGACAGAAAGGTTCGCATAATTGGTGCGTCATTCATTTAACGAAAATTATTCTTCGAAAGCTTGAATTATTAATTGCCATGCTGTGCATGCAATAAATTAACCGATATAAAGTAGAGTGAATTTTTAGCCGTTAGGAAAAGTCGTTCGTATTGTATTTTCCTATTGTGCACGAGTTTCATGATAGAAAAAAACAAGTTTGAACCATGCCAATCAAGCAATTTGTAACATTCTTACAGTAGAATGCTTTAGTGAACAGTGAACAGTTAATCAAATTAAATAGCGTATTTGAAGGAGAAGGACTAATTTTTTGGGCAAGCGAGTAGAAAAGTCATAGTTCATTCATGAAATATGCTGTTTTAAAATACTGCGTTGGCCAGTAATTTCGTGTCGCTTCCTTTGAGCATGAAATATTACGTCAGATGTGAGAGTAAGTTCCTCAGGCTTTTTTCCATAGGAAATATATTTCTATTTCACATTTTGCTTTTAAGCTTAACGTTAACACAACAGACTTGTTAACAACCACATGGAAATCAGAATCTGCCGATGCTTTCTAAATCAATTTAAACACATGTACTTATTTGTTTAACTGCTTCTCATATAATGACATGTGACACTTATCTTGCAAGTTTTACGAGAAAGTTGAAGAACACGAGTGTAATTCATTAACAGTAGAAGATCCAAAAACAAAAAACCGTTGTGAATTGTCAAAAAGAGAAATATATTAGAAATTAAATTGTCAATTCTGGCGCGCCATGATAAATCATATACATGGATCAAATAAGTCTCCGTACACCTTCATCTAACCAATTCATCACACTGTAACTAAAAATATAACACGCATGGATATAAGTACTTTTAAGTACTTCGAGAGTAATATATAAGGTGTCGCTATAATAAAAATAAAGAACCTTTGATGATTAATAAACTCAGAAATAAAATACAAATGACAACTGAACGAAAGTTATGCCAAAAGCGGCTCCATACATGTCATCAAATTTAATTTAAGCAAACAAAATTTTGCATTGTGGTCACCAATCATCCGTCGGAGTCCTCCTTTGATCATGGGTACTTCACTTAATACGTCCGTAGCATTTCGGCCGAAATACGGATCCACTATAACCTTAATACATTTAACCTTATACATTTTGGCATGGAAGGAACAAATTTTGATGTCGTTGTAGGTTCAATTTTGTTCCACTCTTCTAGTAATGCTTGTTTCGATTGTTCCCTGTCCTGGAGATTACAATTTTGAACACGTCTGGCTAGTTCATGCATTAAGTGCTCTATTGGTTTGTGATCAGGCAATAGAGGGGGTGCATGAAGCTGATTAGGCACATTGTGTGACAACCATTCCTTAAATTTCTTCGCAGTATGCTCGGGGTCGTTATCCTGCTGGAAGATAAACGACGGACCAAGATTTAACTTTTGTGCACCGGCATGCAAATTTTGTTCCAAAATATTTCAATACACCTATTGGTCCATATTGCATTCAATAAATTGCAAGTTTCTCATTCCAGACGCACGCATACAACCCCAGACAAGAACGTTGCCACCACCATGCTCAAGAGTTTGTGACAGAGATGATTAGTTTCCAGTTGAGTGTTCGGTTTCCTCCATACTGTAACTCGCCCATCCGAGCTAAATATGTTAAAATTACTCTCGTCACTGAATAATACTGAATTCCAGAAGCTTATTGTTTTATCCAAATGAGCTCATGCACAAACCATTCGTTTCTTCTTATTCCCTTTACTAATAAAGGGCATTATCCTGCCTTTCTAATGACAATGCGGACTATTTCAGGCACAACTTCAACACCATAATCAGTTTCGATCATGCTAGCCAATTTTAGAGCACTCGTTTTTGGATCGACCCTGATCGTTTCTAAAATTGTACGTCTATGAAGAGCTTCCAGTATCTGCGGCCGACCGCTACGTATTCGATCTTCCCAAGACTTTGCCCCCTTGTATCTATTTATGATATATTGTATCGTAGAGTGTGATTTTCTTACTGCAGTAGCAATTTCTCGAAGGGAATTTCGTTCATCTTTTAACTTTACTTTGAGCTCACGTATAGGGATAGGAATTTCCATTTTTACTACTAATTTTACTACTGTTCATGTTTGACGTATATTTGCGAGCTAACCATTAATAAAATCATAAGAATTTTTTGTACAATTTGTAAGTAAATATAGACGAATAGAAATACTATAAATGAAATATCATTGCTATCTTTTGTCACAAAATAATACTGCTTCAGAATCTGTTAACCGCACTGTATGGAAACTTATTTGACACACTGTAGCAAGGTGTTAAGAAACAGCAGTGTGTATGTATATTTGTGCTAGACTTTTCGTTGTTAACCAGTTATGTAAAGCTTCTGTTCATTTCGTGCAGTCTTCCCTCATTGTTTCAATGTACTACACACAGATTACTCCGGTACACGTAGCACACATTGGATGGCTTCCTTTTCTCTTTCTTTTTTTTTAATACGCAAATATATGACTGCGTATATTCTTTGCGCTTGTTGTTCTTGTTCTGATAATACAATTTAGTATCATTTATCAAACAGTATAAGCTGGGCTTAATTTTAAAAAGTTTTTTCCTGATCTATGGATCCTACTTGATTGCAAATTTCAGGATATATTTCATTTCCCTAGGCAACTTTAGACGTGTGTCCTTATAACTTCTTCATGATGAGACAGTCCGTTTAAATAATTTCTAATGAATTTTCATACGACTTGATTTCATCGAAATATTATCGATCACTTCCTTTATTCTTTAAACTATCTCCCATATGTAATTTAGAACTCCAGTTCGAGAAAATTACATAGGTTTTAATGCAATAAAGTCATCAATGAATTTTCCCACTTCGTCATACTTTCCAAAGTGCTTTCCCCTTAACGAATGCTCCATTGTCCTGAACAAATGGTAGTCTGGGGGGTGCCAAGTTTGGCGAACAAGCTGCGTGAGGTAAAACTTCCCAGCCAAAGTTTATGACGGTTTTTTTTTTTCGCTTTGCAACGTGTGTCTGAGCGTTGTCGTACAAAAATATCTAAAGAAAACGAGCAACGTAAAGAAACAAGGTATTTTTGACGGCACTGTAATATAGTACCTACAATATGTATGAAACTACGTTTCAAAGTGCTTCACGGCAAAGAAAAATAAGCGAAGAATTTTGTTTTCAAGATTAAAAGATATTCCACGTATCTGGCCAACGAATTAAGAGCACATGCAAACATTTTATATTTGAACTCTAACGCTACGACACAAACTTATTTTTTACTACGCAAAGCAGCAATTGGGGGGGGGGAGTCTACTCTCATAGACGGAGAATTTACGTGACTTAAATGCCATTGGAAATGTCTGGAGACTACTCAAATCACTTGTCTATTCAGAACTGGTCACCGCGTTACGCGATTTAAAAACAAAAATTGCAGTTGTACTTGGCAAAATAATGTAGCGATAAAGGAAATAATAACAGGGCTCATAGCATACCAGAAGTGATACGAGCTGTTTTCAGGGCAAAGGAAGTGAAAAGTTAATAAACTTTGTTGTTAACGTTCGCTAAAGTCTTTAAACTTTACTGAAAACGTGAAAAACATTGAAAATGGATAGTAGCCCTAATTCGATGGTCCGGGGCTGCATTGTCAAGCAGTGCAATGAAAATATCAGTGGAATGTTTCGACCAGAGTACGAAACGAACGATTACATCGAGCCACGAGATATCTTAACCACAGAATCGGATAGAGAAATGTATCTGTTTGCGAGGCCGACTCGTCTATAGATGCGAAAGGGTTATAGAAAACTTTGATAGGATCTTTAGAGGCATTCGCAACAGGTTCACAAGGAATCGTAACAGCAAGGTAAATATATGTAGACGGAATGGTGCTTGAAAATTACGACATTAGGGTGGCAAATTGTTACTGAATGTATGTTGACAGAAGAATAAAATTATTTTGTTTAAAATATATATACATACGTACACATTTGTCTTTTGACTTATATATATATAATTATTAGAAACAATTACTTGGTGTGTATTAAAAATTTAATGACAACAAATTGTGAGCAATTTTAAAATGCATTCACCTTATACACGTTTTATATGTATTATATTAATGTAAACTGATAATAATACAAAATAATAAAGATATTTATTGAATATCTTGATTGAACTGGAACATAGCATACAGCATTAATCAAATTGTAATAATTCTAATAAATAAGCGAGTTCAGTGAAAAGTATATTTGAAAATGAAATTGAAATAAATCAAATAAATTTTGTAATAGAAAATAAGGAGCGTTATGATAAGGGTCAACAGGGGAAGATATATCGATATTGTGTTGAGAATGGTTAACAATTATCTTTGTATCGTTAAGATTTTGTGAACAGCAAAGTGGGAGCATGTTTCAAATGCATTCACGTTACAATCATTTCAAATGTATCAATGTAAGCTGATAATAAATCGAGAGAAATATCTGCATGACAAGATTGCTGATACGTACATATATTAAGAGAAGTCTACAGACATATGTAAAATGTATATGAATAGTAAAACTAATTTTTTAAATAATTTCCATTAATATTTGTCAATGGTAAAAACTTTTTATACAGAAACTTGCGAAATTATTAATAATAAGAAGGTATCAGAATAAAAAACTTACCGTGTTCATTGGTTATCATGCCAGTAATATTTGTGTTTTCAATATTTTTAAACGTTCCCACTTTTTTGTATTAACGTTTGAATTTAAAGGAACAAGAAATTCATTAAGCAGCAGCTTGGATAGTTGTAACGATTCATGCCATAGTTCTTTTTTTAAAGAAGTTGTTTTTTACGAGAAAAATTCTAGTTATTCACATTTGAAATCTTTGAAAATTAATTTACAGTGATCATTGCATCCAGCCAGTACTATTTGTCAAATCACTTTCTCGCAATTCCCCAATTAGTATACATAACAAATACTATTCAGTACCTTAAAGGAATATTATTTGCACCTCTAAAATTACGAGATAAAAGCTTCATCAGTCTTGTGTACTTTCGGTTTAAACTTAAATTTGGTTATTAATTTTGTTTGGAGTGCACTGCGAGCTGTTAGTAAATAGCACTTCATGTCCGCTCACATTTCCGTTTCCAAGAAGCTGGATTACAGGGGATCCACCAGATGCTTTTAGTGAAAAGGTATTAAACCATGAAAGTAAATATGCCAAGAGTTGCAAGGACTAAGCTTCAGTATCACGATTCTCTATGCAATGTAAACGTTAGGTACTGTTTAAACGTATCTATATCAAAAAATGTATTTAATAAGCCACGCTAAGTATTTACTGGGATACAGTTATGCCATAACCCGTGGCGAATAATTTATATTTAAGAATGTGTGTATGTTGAGGTTTAAAAGTTGATCGTTAAATTGCACGTTGGACAATTGAAATGAAAAAGAAAGCCTAATGATATATTTCAAGGATTTTTATTCATTTGAATTATTAACGTAATGTGTACACGATACAGCAATAAATGTAAGCACGATCGATATAATAATTATAGTAGTACATCAGATAAAAAAGAGAATGTATAAAATAATGCAATTTTAAACATATAAGAACGTATTTCTCTTTATATTAACTGTTAGTCTTATATGACTAAAGCATAATAATTAATAAATTAGCTTTTCATAAGTTCCCAAAATCTAAACTGTTTATCAGACATCAATACACATGTTCGTTGGTTGACAAATTAGGTATGTACAGTATTAAATAATTGTAATTCCTATTTTAAAATTAATATCTTGCTACACAATTTCTTAAAAACTTTGACGCTCAATATCTGAAGAATGCCGTTACATATGACGTGCGAAAATGCTAGTACACGCATCATTTGCATGATCTTTCTCTTCGCTATAGTAACGCAACAATTTTACAAGGCGGAGTGTATTAATACGATAACGTCAAGTATCATTACGTATTCCTCTCAAAAGCTTCATACATTTTTTTAACATTTAGCTGTACACTGTGCTATACGAATGCTATAGATAGTGATCCGATAACCCTCAGGCTCACGTCGGTTCTCACACATCAAGCTGGGATAAGAGGACTCTGGCTGATTTACGTGACACTGCTTTTCCCCTGTAAAAGATTAAAGTGCGGAAATATATGACCCAATGAAAAAAGAAACAAAACAACGAAGTGTGACAGCAATTCATGTCAGTCTGATTTCAGCAGACATATTACAGTTAATTCGTGGAGTGCCCGTTCTTTAAAGAAATTGAATCTGCGTGGATGTGTCTGCAATTCTTTGTTAGATATCGATATCCAGGTAGAGCGTTGCATTATTTCGAAGTTTCTGTTACATCTGGGCAATTTGACATATTTATGCAGAGTATACGCTACTGGAAATATTTATAGCATGATTCGAGTATTAAATATGTTATTATTTGTTTAATACTAGGTAAATATAATTATCTGATTTTTTTAGACCATTAATTTAGTAAAACTAATAATTGAATGTTAACTTAAACGAGGTATAAAATAATAATATTATTGTTTGTTGATTGTAATAGTATTTCATTATGTTCGTTCTGTTTTCAAACAAAAATTATGAGTCTTTTGGATTCATTATTTAATAATACAATACTTGAAATACGTTCAAATTCATGAAAATATATTACTATTCCAAATGATTCATTACACCTTGTTATATTTTTCTTTAGAAACATAGTTGTGCATTTTTCTAACATTAATGAAAACAATTAATTTTGTGCAAAAAATGTGCAGCTCACTATCTTATCGAAAGTTGCACTTAATTTGATGTATAAAATCAAATGTCTGTATGATCTTTATTAACTCCTCAACCCTCTGATTGAATTGGATCAATGCTTGAATAATTTAGAATTCTACATCAAATTTGGGTCATCATGAAACCTGGTTTCCCCTAAATTACATCCCCTTGGCGTTTTGTGATAATATATGTTTCATGCATTATTATCAGTAAGCGTTGCATAATAATTAACGAAGCTGCCCTTGAATTTTCAAATAATGTATTGGGCTATAATTACTACAATTAACTACAACTAATGAGCAATCAAATTTCAATTAATTATAATACGTTAAATAAAAGTATTTATTCAATTGTTTCATACACAACTCGTAAAATATTGTGGGAATAACATTAATGTTATTATATGGTATTAATTTAAACGCGATAATTCTAATGAATAAGCTAATTGAATAGAAAAATGTTCTCAAAAATGAAACGGAGTACAATAAACTTTATGGACATTGCATTGCAAATGTTTAATAATTTTTTCTCCTAAATGAATAAAAAAACATTTACGCTGTGTTACCTCTACCAAATTAAACTTTTACACGAGGCAAAGGTATACATACATATAAGTTAGCAGTAGATAATTCGATTTATCAATCGATAAATAATTTCAAACAGTTTTCCTGCTTTATTTCTCGTGATTGATTTTTTCCAAAAGAGAATATCTATAAATTAGTAGGACGTAATTAATTTAACCGATCTAGCAATCAATTTATCAATCACGTAACTGCAACAAGTAATTCGAAAAGCAATATCAAAAATCTGATCGCGAGATTTTCATACGAAATTATGTCAGAATAGAGTCACGGTGAAGTAAGAGGCTCAGTCTACCAGATATAATTTCATAGTGTAAAACAGTTTTGCTATTATGAGGTAATTGTGCGTTGCTAGTTTCGCATCCTGAACGCAAATGCTGCTAGTTAGGTTGCACTAAATCGGGAGAATGCGCGTTCGCCTCTTGCGGTTTGTCCATTTACTGAATTTTCGGCGTTGGAAACGTCGAACCGTATGTGACTAACCGTTTAATTGATGCCTCCATGGTAATATATAAGCTAAGGTAAATGTAATTCCACTATCCTCTTACAGCTTCAGCTCCTGGACACGTGGTTAATGATGTTTAGTGTTTAAAACGTCGCGTCGCATGAGAATAAACAAATGTAAATAAAATGAAATTCGTTTATGAATTTTCTGTCCGTAACTGAAGGCGTGTTTCTTAATTCAAATGATTTAATATGAATGTTACTTTGCATTTGGCTGCGTGATATAATTACTACGAAATATTTATCATTTAAGCTGAATTTCAGGATAAACGTTCTTTAGATCTGTATTTTAGTGAAATGAGCAGATATTGTTCATGGTTTAGTATTTTAGTTAATTTGTATATGCAAATGTAGTTTGCTACTTGAATATATGTAGTATTATTTGCTATATTTCAATATATTATTTCCTACATTTCTGTTTTCCATTGCAAGCTAATTATCTTATTTAAAAAAATAATTCTTGTGCAGAGGTATTACATAAGTTTTTTCAGTGAGAAGACGTTGCTGCTTTACTTCAATA
The DNA here is from genome assembly GCA_963667235.1 of Nomada lathburiana. Classification (NCBI taxonomy): domain Eukaryota; kingdom Metazoa; phylum Arthropoda; class Insecta; order Hymenoptera; family Apidae; genus Nomada; species Nomada lathburiana. The sequence goes on from OY763905.1 coordinate 2,759,681, forward strand.
CGTAGTCTGCAGCTATTAAAGTGGTGTTGGATGACCAGCCCTTTAGTCACCGATAATATGTAAGGCTCGCGGATCCTGGCCTAGGATCAGAGTCAATATTATTCACTAAGGTAGTAGTCAGCGATATGACTACTGCCAATGGCCAGACTTTGCGTTGGCTAAAGCGACAAAACAACGGCTAAGGTCAGCTTTCCCCCTAAACATCACAATATATGTAGTAGCGGAATATCAGTTGCACTCAGAATAGTTTTGGACACGACGCATACGATCACTCTGTCGCGCAACCTCGTCACGATATTCCTCAATAAAAACCTCATTGCAAAAGTTATTGTTGCACACGATTCCGTTTAACCCGGAATCCAACAGTGGTTCAAACGTTAGACTGCTAGTACTAGATAAATATGGGAAACAGAGCTACCTTACTAACTATTTCTGCCCAATCGTTTCATAAATTTAGAAAAAGTATAAAAAACCTTTCGATTATTGTTCCACTTTACATAAATATGCTTAGGAAGAAATAAACAGTAATCTTCTATATAATTTGAATACTCACTTATTGTTTAATGAAGTGAAATCCATTTTTCATTTTAGATTAGTTAATATGCAAGGCGTTATGGATTTATATTATAGAAGGAAAAAGACACTCGTATCGATACATAAATTATTTACCCCTTTAACAGGAAAGTTATAATTCGATGATGCAATTAATAAATATCATAATAATAATAATAATAATAATTGATCCAATTATTTCCACACAAAAGTTGACACGCATATTAACAAATACTTCTAAAGCAAAAAATTAGGCTTGATACACCTTACGAATCTACTTTGAACGTACTGTTGAGGACACGTGTTGGATCTACGCTGCGATCGCAGCGGACAAAGCTGCTTTTGAGAAGGGACCCATAATAAATTTAGAACAAATTAAAAGCTAGTACACAACGGACCTTAATAGAATATTGCGACTCTTGTCTCGGACGAGTAGAAACCAAGCGACCTTAAGATTATACAGTTTTCAAGTAGTAATATTGTACCATATAGTTAAAGAGCTTATGCTCATGTACTGGAGTGAAATATTTTTCGTTTCATTGAACTGAGATCTAGCAAAGATTATCCTTTGCCAAATATTCAACTCCGCGGACTGCGAAGAACTGAACATTGGTCATTCGAGCCGGATCTAGAGTTATCACGTACAATCTTTCCTATGTAACTTTGTAAATATAGCTTAAATTGTATACACTCTAAATTACAAAACGAGTTTGAAATAGCCTTTCATGTCAAAGCAATCGATTGTGTTACTTCGAACTCCTCCTGAAGCTCTATTACATGTGCTTACATCCAACAGTCCGACAAAACTGGCTCACGTGCACAGTATAAATACGCTGTAAATACTAGAACACAGAATTCGGAGCATAATTGTCAGCTGTTTGGACACAAATTGACAGAGAAAATGGAAAGAGTGAGGAGGAAAGTTATTTTAAGAGGCAAGGGGAGAATCGGCGCGGTAGCAAAGTCTCGTTAGCTCGAAAGGTCCGCTTCAGAGGAAATGTTTCAGTGCGAAAACATGCACGTATACGTATATATTCGTGGCTGATCGAGAAATAGGGTGTAAGCTAAAGACACTTCGGCCAGACTGCACGATGACGATTACTAAGGGAGCGTATATAAGCTCGACTAAGCACTAATCGAGAGCACCGCGAGTCTCTTTCATCAGTGGCGTAAGTAATTCGTTTAGTAATTTACTGAGCGGAGCGAATAAGAGTTTCGATGAGGTGTCCTCGCATGAATTAACAAATGGTTCTGACGAGAATATCCGTGCTAAGGTAACCATTAGAGCATCATCTTCCTATAATCGATGCAGCCTGCAAGCTCCGCTTTGTTCGTTCTAACAAAAAATTCAACATCATTTTATTATATTTATTCCGCTTTATCTGTCATTATCTTCGCTTGAGTAATTGAATTTTTGAAGTTTCCTATTTTAAATGTATTATATTTATTTCTCTGTATTACTCGAATACTAATTAACAGTGTTCTTTAAGCTTCATTTGAACTTGTTCATATTTTTCCAATAGCTAAGGTAAAGGCACCAGTAATTGACCACGTATCAGTGGTTGACCATGTTTCAGGTTACCGTGAAAAATCTGGTTTTTGCAAAGTACCAATTTTTCGAGAAAGGCGCGATAGATATGCTGTACCATTTACCAATTCAACTCCAAAACACTCTTACTTCAATGCAATTGTTTATCGTTACGACGGACGATTAATTTAATTAATGTTAGTTGGATGCTGTTATATTGTAATTTTCTTAACGCTGCCGTTAAGAAGGGTTGGATAATTCAGTGTAAGAAGTTCCCAAACTCTTAACTTTTTCTGACTGACCATTCCACTACTTAAATAGTCATTGAGTTCTTTATTTAATAAATGTCATATTTTTGTTAGAAATAATAATAGTAATAATAATTCTGGCGATTGTGGAAATGGGCAGAGATTCGTGATGTACTAGATTACGATTGGGAAAATGTGGTTTCTCAAATTAATGAGTCCACTAGAGTGAGCAAAACTCGAAACGTTTAATCCTGAATTAGATTTTATATGGAATTAGCTTCTTTCATTTGTATTTGCCTTTTTATTTGTAATTTGTCCTAATCGTTACAAATAAACGATATAAAAGTAATCGCCTTTAGTGTTTTTGGCTTTACCAGGTCCAAGTGGTCAACTACTGACTAACGTATGGTCAGTTACTAGTTTTCTCGTTTTCAAGAGTGATCAACCTCTGGCGCAATTATTGAATTTTCAGAGCAAGCACTTACGATTATTCATGCAGAATATTTATCTTAATTGGTCAACTATTGATGCCTTTACATTACATGGGTACTTTTGTTTAATTAAGAGCGCACTACCTGGAAGAAATAGGTAATAATTGGAAAACGATTACATATATGTATATGTATACATTGCATGTATGTGCTATGCTTTATTGGAAATTAGTTTAGTGCAACGTGTTTATCGATTTGAATTTAATTATATTCTTGTAACGTTAACCTGCATTAACGTCCAATTTCCTATTCTGATAACACTTTTGTTTTAATATTTCAAAGTGCATGACCTACAAACGGTTTGAATTTTGAATTATATGAATAAATTGTAACGAAGAAAATAAAATAAAAGGAAAAATAATTTGAGGATACAAGATCGCTAGTTAAAATTCCAGAATCTATTGGAAAATTATATTTGTGTAAGGTTAAATGCAAATTCCTTTATCTATTGTGACTTCGTCGTGCTCAGTTGAAACTTTATCCATTACTAAAAATGCATAGCAAAGGAAGGTTCCCCCGAAGGCCTAGGAGTGTATAAAAGAAATATATGTATCTCTTTCTCTGTCATCACTGCAGAAATATCTTTACAAAGGGGAACATTCCGTGATCTACATTTGTAGTAGTACAGACCGTTTCAATTCACTAGTATACATATATATCTGCGTTTGAACATTATATGTGTGTGTATAAGCGGCAGTATAAGTTAGAGCAATGCTTGGGTTAACGAATAAAAAGGTCGTCTTCAAAGAGAATAACCAAATGATGCAATGAAGTCACATGGTTTGAGCAATATGTATGCATACCTGTTGTACAAAGTACCTTATAAAAATGTCTGCTTTCAGCATACACTATACACCATTGTATGTGCGTACACAGTACCAGGTAAAACTATAAATTTTATGTATTATGTATTAAACGTTATCTTCTGCTTTGCAATATTATATAAAAATAATTGGCAAACTATTAAGAATAAGGCAGCTATTATGAGAAAGGTGAAATCATTCGATAATTCTATCAGAGGGAACTACGATATACCAACTTTCATTCTATACAAGCTATTACAATAGTATTTAGATGTAAATAAAAAGAAAAAAAAGAAAATTAATCATTCGCAATAGAGCCGTTAGCACCAATTACAGCTTGACATCGAGGAGGCATAGAAAATAATTAAATTTTCGAATAAAGATTTTGCTAATCATAATAATTCTTATACAGTCTTGTAAAGGAGAAACTAACATTTAAGGAAATCCATATTCTTGGTTACGAAGAAATTTATTTTCAAAGAATTATTACGATCAAGTAGTTACAGTTTTGTCCAATAGTATATTTGTAATATACATACAGGTTTTGCATTTGCAGTTTGTTTGCATACGTTGCTGTACTTCGTACATTATATCAAATAGAATTGTGTGTGTCAAAATGATAAGATTTGATGAAACATAGAATTATTTTCGAATAATAAAGTGAACAGCCTGCACGATTGATACTACAGATACACGACGGGGAAGATTTCACTTCACACACACATTTCTACAACGGTGACAGGGAAAGAGATGTATGTATATTGCCCCCGTTCCTAGGCGTTTAGGGGAATCTCCTGCGTCGTGAATTGGTAGTAGTGCAATATGTTTCAATTAAGATGGCTGTATATTCGAAGGAATTGACATAGTGTGGCCGTAAAATCTGTCAAACAGCAAGAACCACGTGTTTTGAGAGTTGTAACAGTACTTCGAAATGATTTTCCTAGAAAGAAGTAGCTCGAGCTTTATATAAGACGATACTCTTTAGATTTAGAAACGTTTTCTCTTTCAACCCTTTGCATATTCTTTGAAAGAAGTAATATGCTAAACATCTATAGTCTATAATGAATAAATAGGATTAATTGTTGCTTCCGACGAAGTATAGGGGTGTTTCCATTTTTGTCTGAAATGAATTTGTTGTGGTTCTACTATTGTTATTACTCGATAGTTATTGATGCTGCGGTATCATTGCTTACTTTATTTAATAAACAACGCCAACGGAAATTTATTTGTAACATTTATCATTATGTAAAATTATAGAAGCAGAATTTTGTTATCTAGCAACGAGTGTCGAAAAGTCAAGAAAATAATTAATATCCATAATAAGATCCATTTATCGGTCTAAAAGTTAGGTATCTTTAATAACGTTGTTAATAATTAGTAGTTTGATGAGAACAGCAAGTAGAATATTTTAAACCAACATGCGAAGTAATTAAAGTTTCTGATAGAGGTTCCTTTATGCTAAAGTTTCAAGCTTCATTTAGGGCTTAAGTCTTTACTAAATATTTTAGATAAAAAAACCCGTCTATATATGGATACACATGTCCAGAAAAAGGATTGAGCTTTCGTATATCCTAGATTAAAGGTTAACGACGATAGAGTGTCATACGAAGGGATGTTCAGGTACACATGAGAAGTGAGTGAAGAGGTAACATATCACAGGTAGAATTTTCACAAATGGTTGACTAGATTATACTTACTCATTAAAGCATTTGAAGTATTTCTAAATGCGATAGAAATGTTTACGAACCTCGATTAATATTAAACTCCTTTGGTCGATGGGAAGCAATATTCACAGTCTTCAATAATTCAGGATATTCTATAGATGTGGTATATGCACATTGTGATAAAAAAGAATCCGGAATTTCTCATTTAAACGAACCGCGCTTGAGATATTGTCAAAATCATATTTTTTTCTAAGTTGGTACATCTGTCAGGTGTTTCCATGTCACTTTTAAGCGCAATCTGTCGGATAGTATGTGCATAATAGCCTTGTAAACAAGTCATTGTTTAGTGTACTCTGCGAATTTCGCCATCGATTTCGCTTTCATCACGACAATGCACCGGCTCACACATCTCATCTTGTACGCGACTATTTGACCAAAAACAACGTTAATACCGTTCCGCAAGTTCCGTATTCACCTGACATGGCCCCGCGTGACTTTTTCCTCTTCCCACGATTCGAGTTACCACTTCGCGGAATGCGTTTTCAGACGATTGAGGCGATAAAGGAGAATTCGCAGAAGGAGCTGAAGGCGATTCCAAAATCGGCCTATGACAATTGTTTTGATGATTGGATGAAGCGTTGGAATATGTGTATTGCCCGCGATAGAGATTACTATGAAGGGAATAAAATAAATATCGATGAATAATTGAAGCGTTTTCATTTTATTGACAAATTCCGGGTACTTTTTGATCACAAGGTAGGTATTGCCGTTTGAACTATACTACGGAATTGCATTTTACTTGTAAAGTGGACATGTTTAGTCGAATCGAAGTTTGAAAAATTGCGGTAAATGAACGAAAAATACATTACATAACGCAGACTAAAGTAAATTCCCTTACTTTTATGCTTGCGGACTAATATTTTGTAGTGAAATTTGTTTAGTCGTTTAGTGTATACGAGGGTACCAATAGATAATTGCAAAATGAACTCGAAAATATGAAATTAAGGTTTTTGATGTAAAGCTTCGTTTTCGAGAAAATCGGATTTGAATATCCAGTTGTTATCACTATTTCTGCTCACATTTATTAGTATTTGGTGCAGTTTAACCCTTTGAACTCCTTTGTACAGGCGTATTGGACATTGTTTTTTTTTATAAATAACTCCTTTCTTCAATACGTCTGGACATTTTTTCTTGAGTTGTTTAAAGAAAACCTTTCGAATGCAAAGAGTTAAAATAATGCAATGAATTGCAATAATATATTTGTTTTATAACAATAGAAATTAAAACACAGGTGCTTGCACACATAATGGTGCGTTTAAATATGACGATGAATTCTTGAAATATTTGAATTCTTTTAGGTGTTTTTGTAAATGAAGCTCCAGGAGAATAACTTTTCTTTTATATTTTCGACTTGCTTTTGCATGGCGGATAATCTTACTTTTTAACGCGCCACGATTGCATAAACATCCTGTATTAGATTTTATATAATGTACATATAACAGGTATAATACGGGCAGATGTTCAGAATTATTTTGGTGAAAATCATAATGGGGATATTTCTGTACTGTTATATGATGAAGTAATAATTTTAGCTTCTGAATTGGAGAAAATGTTCGGGAGGCTGTAGTCAACCCATTTGGTCGCGGCATAAGACGCTTGTGTATTGTTAGAAATACGAGAAACAGGAAGATATCCGATTTGATTACAAAATTTTCGGTCACCACACTTTCTTTATATATTTAACTGAAATTTCTGAAACAGTTTCTGAAGATGCTATAGAGCTAAAGCTCTGCTTCTCGTGCTCTAATTTAATTTAGTTAAAATTAAGAGGTACATTTTAATATTTATAATATATACTTTTTAAATCTAATTTATAAAAAAAAAACATCATATGAATTTGATAAATATGAAGGTTTCTTTGCTTGGGTACTGATAAACAATCTTTAACACTCGTGCATTCATTTTATTCAAAAAATATGAGCTTACATACATTTTTCTTTCATTTTACCTTAGATTTTACAATTAGTGTAAAAAGTACCTTGCATATAGCAGAGCGTAACGAAAGTTTTATTACTGTACGTCAATAGAAATAAACATAAAGGTACGCGAGTTTTTAAAAGACGAGAGTTTTAACGAGAAAACCTAATTGTTACAACAGTGTAAAGCTTGTTATAGCAATTTGATAGAATTGCAGGCCGTGTGATGATAGAAAATATTGTGACTACGTTCACGACCGTGCAGCTAATCCAATGTAAATGGAGCCATGCAGTTCAATTCATCTGTTCTAAGAGCCTATAATTCTTGGCTTAGTTCCTCAAATCAATTTTGGCTCATCTCAATAAGGCTAATACGTTTTCAAATAATTTATTGGCTAATAACAGGTTTTTTTCCCCTGGACGACGTTGTATACTACCTTCCTTAAGTATGTAAATCATACTATACATGTATCGGCTCCCTTATGCCAGTTGCATGAACGTGGGATTCGATAAATTATGCAAATTCAAAATTAAATGTGAAATATAATCTGATCATTCTTGTAATCAAAGTTACTGTAACTTTCTTGGAGATAGCAACTTTTCCTCCTAGACATAAATTCGACCGTGACATAATTTTCGTGTGAAAAAGAATATTCAGTCCACTTCTTTGTTTGAAACGCGAAAATTTTGCACCTGTACTACCTGAGACATATTTTGCACGTCATAATTCAGTTCAATCATATTGGCGAAAGTTACAGGTTCATTGCGAACACTAAATTATATGTGATATGATTAACATTTTTTATAGGATAAATATCTTTGCAACGCACAGTAATATCTATTTTGTTCAATTTCTTAACAATATGCAGATCTGCAAGATTTTTATCAGTACATTTTTCTATATATTTGCAGCTATTGTAATAGAAAGTTCGATATTCTATTCTTTTTCTTTTCATATTAAATATAATTATTTTTTTTAATTGGAATTTGGATCTTCATTATGAAATATTATTGCTGCTTATGATCGTATTTACTACTTGTTAACATAAAATTGGAGGAAGCTTTGACTTTGAAATGTGAAACACCTCAGGTTTCTTGATTTACTTAATGACAGATCCAATTCAATTTGCATTTGAGATTTGAAACTGGACAAAATTATTAATCACACAATTTGAAAGATTATAAGAAATATAATATATCATCTAATCTAATTACAATTACAAATTCTGCGCCGAATATTTTGTTATTATTAATATTTCTGGATAATTCGCAGTTACATACATATATGTGTATACATATTTGTATACAATTTAGTAATGTAGAAAATATAGCTTACCTACTTTATTTCTACATTATTGCTGATAGAAATACTTTGGATCTTCATTATATTCACTCATATAATTTATTATAATTCGTATAATAAAAGTTATAGAATGTTTACTGCACTATTGTATTCAAATAAAAGTTTGTTCCAGGGGGAGCGAGAACAAATCCTTTCGTATCTGTTGGTTATTATATTTATTAGAACAAATGCATAATGGAACATTGAAAGCTTAGATGAATACAACATGTGCTTACAATGACGAACAAAACAATGTGCGGAGAGAACGCTCTCCGTATCAAGTAATACAGCGCCGTCTATATCCTGGCGCGCTACACGAAACTTATATTAAGTGTGCTCAAACCTCATCAGTATCTATACCTAATTCGTCATCAATGATCGCTACAGATGGTCTTCGAGTACTTTTTTTACTTTTTATATTTAAATTATTGCAATAAACGTTTTGCAATTCAAGTGCACGTTGCGAAATTTTTTTCAACCTTACATGCTATTCTTCAATGGATATTTATTAATACGAATACCAATAAACTAAAACTAACAATTCCATGGAATTAGTTTGTTTTTGTATTTCATACCATTGAAGTACTGAGTACTCTTCATCGACCCTTCCATTAGAGATCGTTAATTTAATCACTTGGAAACGATTTTTGTACAATCAAGATCTTACTGTACGTACGAAATAATGTCGCATTCCCAAATGCATATGTGTATGGCAGACAGGTGCATTTATTTTGATTCGACTTCCTTGCACACTATGATTTTACAGGACTGCATATTACTCGTAAAATCAAATTGAGAACGAAAGAAATGAAAGCGGGAGAGCGAACAATGTGTTCTATGCATATCTTACAAAGTAAAAAGACCGATGGAAAATACAGATGAAATCGCAGACATTACACTCGTATCAGACGCTGCATTGCAAAATATTTCACCAACGCACATATGCATGCAAGAATCGCTGTCTCTCAGCGTAGAAATCAGCAAGTAATCCAAAGAAAACGAAATAAATTGGCACGTTAAAACCCGTCATCGCGTCGTTTGCAAAATAAAAGAATAATCGAAATATCTCTCGAAGAAGCGGCGACACCGAAACAGTAAACATTCTGAAAGCAACGATCAACGAGCACGCGAAAACTCATTCCAATTCCCGTTCGATTTCCTACATTCCGATCCCCTACCCCTTTGCCCCTATATGTATAGCGAAAAACCGGATTGAACGGGGTTCCTCGAATGTACACACCTAGATAAAGCCGAAAGCCACAGCTTAATCACTAGGGGCAAATGCAAATGACCGTAAAGTGACAGGAACCTACCCTTTCAGCTCGTGACCCATATAGGTTTTTTTTTTTATCGTTCCTGTTGCGACGTTCCATGCTTATCAACAACTCGGCTCGTAGTGCACACATGCAAGCGGCTCGCGAAACTGGCGTCCACCAGGGGTGTGAAACAGCGGCTAGCAAGGAGCAGGAGAAAAAAAATACTGTAGTGTAAAGCGAGAAAAAGAGGACAAGGGGGTACGTGTGGGCATGCATTGTGTTTGGACGGGGTGGGGGGGGGGGGGGGGGTTACGGGGTACACAGATGCCCCGTTAACTATCCTTTGAGTCTCGTTGGTGAAACATTTCACCCGTGCAATGTCTCACTCGGTCCATGGGGCTGTGACAGTGTATGGTCGAGGTACGATGGCAGATATGCTCGGTTGCTTCGTAAAAAGGCATTTTCACAGCTCTGCTGGCACTCAAAATGGGCAGACACCGCCTCTTGGGTCCGTGTAAGCATCGTGTAACGCCATACCTGATTACACATAGTGATCATTGAGCCGAGCTTATCCCTCGTATGCTTCGATAAGTCGTTAAGAACGCACCTCGTTGAGCTCCAACCTCCGTGCTAACTGAATTGTCCAGCCTTCCGTGACATATGTCCATGTATTATTAGTCCCGTGGACCTGGCGCTTCATTTCCAATTGGCGGACGCTCCCCCAAGCATTGTTTATTAATATATTAACTGGCCGCGATGAGAGGGACCTATACAGGCTAATGATAATGTTCAATCCCCTAATGTGGACGCAATTATTCTGGTTGACGGATGCGCTGTGCTCTATGTAACTTTTCTTTCGACGAGATATTCGAAGTAAAGAGGAGATTGACGAATTGGGGCAGAATTAATATATTGAAAGGTTGAATCATTGGGAAGGCTTGAAAGAAAATATTGCTTAATTTATTAACGCTATCGACGCTGTGATTAACGCTCGATTTAGTGAGCAGTTAAAATGGCTGGTTGTGGTATATTGAAGTGCACCTCGTGTACTTACATCTCAGAAAACCATGGAGGGACAGGAACAGGGAACTTATAATATTAATCATGTGCGTATTGCAGGAAACACCATAATGTTTTGAGTTTAAAGAAAAAATTTGTATATAATGGGATCGCTTGAGGCCAGTCATTTTGGTTAATCCATTGTTGAATTGCGATTAGAAGAAGTTACAGGGCAAGTAATATCATTTTTAGTATTTACAATTGTTAGAAAAAACGGATATATACATATATTATGTTTTACTTTTAATGTAATACAATGTCACGGACCGCAGCTACTGACACAGTCTGTTCTCGCGAATCTTCTTCTTATATTCCTCGATTCCCGGCGGCTTACACACTTTCTCCCTCTCCTCACTCTCTCCCTCACATCCTCTACCACTCATCGCTCATTCGTCATTCCATTCTCTCTCGTCATTCGCGCGCATTTACAAAACCTATAAAACAATTTTTTATTGCTATTATTACAATAACAAGACCAAGAAATTGTATGTATCGCTTATAGATATGATATCGTTGGTAAAAATATTCCGTTCTAACTCTTATTTTAATGTTGGAAACATTCTTTTGAAAGGAATTCAGTTAAATAAAGTGTTATTTGAAAGTAACGCTCGGCACGAGTTGCCACTTATTCGATAAATCACTGAAATAAATCATTTAAATATTCAAATTTTGTATCTCATGGGAAACACGTTATCTTTCAATGTCTCTCATATTTGGCTACGAACCCTCTAAATAACACAATATTTCTTAGAACCACTGAATATTGCATTTCTATAGACAGTGTGTTCCTTTTGTCAACATATTTTGATACGGCGAAATATAAAGCATTGAGTATTTCCATTCGTAGTAATAATAATAATAGTAACTATGGATATAAATTTATCTGTCTTCGATACGCGACGCTTTAGAAACGTTTGTCGCGTTGCATTCAAGGATTCAAGTGTCTAGTACTACCTAGGGTAGATAATATCGATCATTTTGCGCGTCGACTGAATAATATTCACACATATTCGATGCAACAACGTGGTGTTATTGTATTCGCAACGATATTATGCTGCATCTAACAAGCTGCTAGAATGCCAAATGTCTAACCAGATTTATGACATGAGACAAAGCGACGTTTGAATTACAGTAATTTCGACTGTCATAAATCGGACGCGGTGAAGGCAATGTATTGGTAATAGTTAAATTCGATGTTGGGCTGAACATCAGGTGAAGTGACATTACAGTTTCAGTTACAGACAGCTTCGTAAAGACAAATACGATAGTTGACAAACGAATAATGATGAACGACAATTATTTATCGATTCGATGTTATTTGTAACTGGCAAAGTGTGTTTGTTTAAAGTGGCGCTATATTCTACTTCTGAACGTGTCATCTTCACTGTTTTATTAATTGTATGCATATGCTATAGTAGGCAATATTTGTATGAGACTAATTAGATTTAAACTATTCTGTTTTTGCTACTGACATTACGTACAATGTGCAAATAAATTACTTTCTGCGAGAGAATTTGCGTCTTCATTTTATTCATTTATGTAATATTCAATTCAATTACTTAGGTGCAGTGAAGGTACAAATTTGTTGCCTTAGTATTATTATTGTATAAAAGGTTTCATTTAAATCTTCTTTCCTCTAAAAAGGGTAACATGGTTAACTTATTCTTTCATTTTGTATCAAGTCTAGTAATAATTAATGTCGTTTTTGTTTCATGCGCTTATTCAGTTGTTCCGCGATAATCTAAAGAGCATAAGGTTAGTGAACACGTTTTGCGCGTAAAAACTATTGTTTTAACGTTTAAAATCTTTTAATTTAGTGACAACGAAATAGCGGATGAAGAGCATCTTAGGCAGTGCATGCTTTATGAATTCCAGCTACGGAGAAAAGCAACGGATGCTGTGAGAAACATTCGTAGTGCGCTTGGTGAAGGTGCTGTTGACGATCCGAAATGTAAAAGATGGTTCAACAAATTTCGTCAAGGAAACGTGCATCTGGTGGAACTTTAAAGGCGTAATTCATTTGGACTTTAAGGCAAGTTTTAAGGCAAAAGGAACCCGCACTGGCCAATCGGAATGGTGTAATTCTTCAGCATGACAAAATTTTCTTACTGGGAAAAGATTTCATAATGAAGAGTCATTAAAAAATGCTATCACCAACTGCCTTCAATCAAAACCTCAAGAGTTTTATGCTAGCATAATTAAAAACCTACCAAAACGTTGGGAAGAAGTACATCGAAAATAGTAGCAATTACAATATGGATGAATTTTTCTTCATCCCTCAAATAAATAGTGTCAAAAGTACTGAAAAAAAAAGTTACAAAAGTAACTGAAGAGCTATCGAATTAAGCGAATGGGAGCTATTGAATCAGTTATTACTGCCAAACATATTTCAAAACAACTGTTTCAATTTACAAATTCAATTAATAACAACTTATCAAACCTTATGTAAATGCCATTGACAAACAAAACGTACATCATCTGTACTATTCTGATAGTATACGGAGTTTCAGTTACTGCATAAACACACACAGGTGTACAACTGAGTTACGTTATACGACAGTGTTGCAAGTTTAAACAGAGCAAGCCGCTCAACGTTAAATTGTTCACCGTTCGACACTGTAGCATACAGTAAAATTTATTACAAATGTACTCGAATGAAAGGGCTAGGGAGAGACTTTACAACTTCGAGAGTAGTATGCATTCAGATGCTCGAAGGCGTGTATGTACATATATATAATGGAAACTGTAATTTCACGATTATTGTACGCAATACTACAGTACCAATTAATTAGTAAACAATTAATATTGTACATTCATTAGCGTGAATAATTATGTGTAACGGAAAATTGTTATGTATTAGCCTCTAAAAGAAACTGTATTGAAAAATTCATTCTATATGTATATGCGTATTATTGTCGATGAAATTAATATTAAAGATAACTCAAATAGAATTCGTACAACATAGAACTTGTAACTGTAATACCTATAGATTATAAATTTATAATAAGTAACAGCAGTTGTTTTTATTATATTTTGACAAATCTGATAATGAAGACTAAAATAATCCCGTTGCACTTGCAATTAATGCAACCTCTTTGAATGTATGACAGATACATATCTCACGCGCATTTTAATTTAATTTGTAGTTTCTTATTTTTAAACAGCGTTCTTGTTGATTATAAAAATTTGGACAGCACAGAAAAATTCATGCTCTTACGATTATTTGTGAAGTTATTTATCACAGGCCATGTTACGAAATCAAATACAATTTTCAGAAATATAAATCCGTAAGTTTATCTTACACGGTGTATATTCACTAGATTGTTTAAATTAACGATTTCACTGTAAAGAAGAAGTGCATAAACGTAAGTAAATTAACAAATCAATAAATCTTAAAATTATCTTTATATTTTTTGTAAATATTAAGTATCATAATATTTGTAGATATAAAGTAATTATGCTATATTCCAGAAAGAGAATTCAAAATATGTGAGTTACATGCGTATGTGTATCAAATCGAACGTTCTAAAGCAACTATAAAATAAAATATTTTAAATGTCAATAAAATAACAAATTACAAATTAAAGAAGTACTGCACCTGAATATGTTTTTTTGATTACCAATGTCTGTGTGCGGTATGCAGTTACATATAACGTATATTTCACCTACAATATATAAGGAGGATCAAAATATATTTTAGCATACCTATTATTAAGTAATTAACTCAAACAAAAAATACAAAAATTAAAAACAGTAAAACGTGTCAACTTGCCCCGGTCTCCCGTACATATTCAATACTATGCAGAAATAATGGCTTACTGTACTTCCACATACTTATTACACGAATACCTTTATTCTCAGGCAGCTTACAATTATGCAGTCATTTATTGTCACTGCGGTGATATTTCTGCCATTAAATGCTTGTACTGTAATACTTTTGAACGAATCTACACAATAACAACAATCATAATATTGTTACCAATGAAATTTACTTTCTTAGCTCGCTGCGTTTCAATGAGATAGGAATTTCTATATTAATATGATATACTCACTGTGCATAGTTTACACTTCGCAAGCAGCATATGTTGTCTAATACAATACGAAATAACGTAATCGGTCAACTTAATTAGACGTCGATGCAATATTCGCCAAGTGTAAACCATTGACGTCGTCAACTATACGTATGCACGAGCAACTCGTGTTTTCCATTACCGGGTGTCACAGAGACATTCCTGGAAACCTTTTCACGATTTATCGTTCACATTCGAATAGAAGTGCACATTGTAGATGAAGATAACCTTGTCCGATACGAGTGCTATATGTACACCTTGCAATGTCCAGGACAAGTTGATACTCGAATGGCCGCACAAATGCAAGCTAAACTCAACGTCGTGATATAACCAAGGGAAAAATAACTTTGTTAAACCGAATTGTAGATATGTAATGGTTCGTTCAGCGCGGAACAGTTTTTCAAAAAGTGGTACGCGATTACAGAATAATTTGTGTGTTTGGATAATAGAACATTCGAATGGCTGAATTCGCGGATAACACGGCGTTTTGACAAAGGGTGCCCGGTTGCAAAAGATTCTACCATACAAAAAATGGCGGCAGAATCGTACAATAATAGATATACTACAGCCATTTTTATAAACCACCCATATCTCGGGCGTTTCCGATAATCCGGCAAATAAATGTGTTGAACAATAGTTGGTCTGCAGACCTGATTTATTTGACGCATAACTGTATACTTAGATTAATCAATTATGCGCTGAAAACAGTTACAATAGTATTAAACATCTTACTAACAAATTGACGACAAATGTTGGATATTAACTTCTTCTATGTATCCATCTCTTGTTCCATAATGCGAAAGTGTGTAAATATAATAGGTACACTATAATAGTGTATATCCCTGAAATGTCTGAAGCAGAGTGATCACTCTTCTGTGCACTGACATATTGCCAAAGATTAGACACACTGTATTATACAATATGGACACGCGAACGAAAATGCAATAACGTCTTTGGTAAAAGCATCGCGACCCGTTTTACGGTTCTTAGTAAAGAATTTTCACCGCGATGTTTTGTTTAGTATGCCACGGAAATTATGTAAGTAGACATGAAGGTGTTAATCGGTAATATTGAAAATTGTGTACGGTTGGTAAATATTTAACGCTATTTATTGCATACTGATTCATGCGCTTAACCATAAAACATCATTTATAGACGGGGATTATGTGTTATTGTTTATATTTAATGTTGCAGATATTAATAGGAATTGTTACTGCGGCGCAACATAATAGTAATGGCAAATGAATTCTGGTGTTCGATGGACTATGATTTCCATATAATATCAAATTGTAATAATTAATAGTAGTATGGAATTTATTATACTGACAGTTATTACGATAACGTTATTCGCTGGTCTCTATGCTCTGTTGAAACTTCAGTCAGGAAGTATGCAATATTTCTGTGATGGAACATAGTTGCAGCAATATATGTAAACTATTCTAAAAGTAAAATAAAGTGTTCGTTTTTGACGGTATCAAAATGTATATCTGACTTGAATTTTAGAATTTGTAACGTTCAATTCTAAAATGCGAAATTAAAATAGAAACGAAATATTATTATGCTGTTTTAAATGCTTACTGTTATTAGCTATGTACGTTAAGTTTCAATTTCTTTGGTACTTTACATATCTCGGGGGGAAATATTTATCCACCAATTTCTTAAGGGTAAATGGACGCTTAAATGGACTTAATCTGAAAAAATGTATGTTTGACCCGATAATAATTTATATTCCACACGCTTGACCTGGATACTTCCATTTCAGGTATTTCTGACCTTCCCGAAATACTATCACTTGCTCCATTTCCCTTACTAAGAGTAAATTCATGCGTCTTACTGATCCAATTATTTTTTATGTAATTTGTTTGTTTAATTATTTGTAATATTAGTGCTGTTATGGCATTACATGAATACAGTATAATTTCTCAATTAAGTAGCTGTTCAGAAAACAACATTTTGTTATCCTTGCGATAAAATTAGTAATAAATGCTGAATTATATTTTACTTTGCTCACGATGTACATAACAATATGTATTTTGAATGTGTGATAGTAATTAGTATCAGTAATCTGAATCTTGAACTTGACAAAGTGTTTTAACTTTATTTTAATAGGCATTGATTCGATGAATATGCTGTTTCATTTTAACGTAATATAACTTTCATGTTTCATTCGATTACTGTTTTATATTTATATGATACCGATGTTTATATTACTTTGCAATAATTTGAATATTTGTTTATTAAATTAGTGACATTTTTTATTAATTCCCAGTTGTATATAATTTACAACTTTATGTACTGTATTGTTAAATTATTACAAAGTGTCAAGGGAATGAAATCAGGGGATTGAGGTTGAATGTCGAGATTTCATGGTAGCCTATATTTTGTGCAGCAAAATTGGATCCAACTTGGACAACGGATTTAGAAGTTAATACAGACACGTTCTGTTTCATATACACCCACACAAAATTGTTAATAAGGCGACTATTTATACTTCGGCTAACAAGAGATCAGAGTGATGATTACAATATTGTGAACAATATAAATAAATTGTGCTTGGAAACGCAATAATGCAAAACGATGATAATATTTATGGCCCAAAATGTTCCTATTGTAATCGAAATATTTGTAATGTGTGCGTGAAAAAGTACATGGAACTCGTTTGAAAAAATTCTGTGCCGAATATTTGGCGAGTTATCGAGGTCGTTGTATAAAAATATTTGCAACCCAGCTGGCAGATAAGTTAATTTGGGTTTGACGAATAATAAATGGAACGAAGCCCCTAAGGCTGTGTTTAATTCTTATTGAATTGCTAGTGCGAAACATTCATACAAGGTGGTATAAGAGGTTTGCACTTTTGACCTGGAGCCACGTTCTTCACATAGGAGTTCTTCCTGTTGCTACAAGATAAGCATTTCGTAAAAAAGCAGCAACATTAAGAAAATAAAAGTAATTCGATACAAAAATTGCACTTTACATACACTATAGAACGAGTTTAAGAACACGATATTATAATTACAGATTAAATCAGATTTCATATCATATGAGTTCAGCGTAGATCTGTTAATGAATTAAATATTTCTTCATAAATTACTAAATATAATATTATTTTAGTAAATTAGTTACACAAATGATAATTATATACATATTCATCATTGATTGTTATATATTCTGATATCAATTGTTAATGACAACTGGGCTGAATAATTATTGATTTGTCGAAAGTTTGTGCGGAGTTGCTTAATATTCCAATGTACCGTGACAATTAGAATCTTATCAATAGTTTTTCTGTCTTCGATAAGGTTGTAAGATAATTGATATCAAATATGAAAAGGTTGCACGCTTATTATAGTAAAACGTTTGGAGAATAGAGTTGAATTGAGAGAAGCGTTTTGAGTATCGTGTGAGAGTCGTTGTCTTTGAGAGAGTTTCCGTGTGTCGACATTACACAATTTACTAATGGAGTTAGTTAACAGTTAAAGGAAACTGAAGACTCATCACCTTACCGGTCCTCTACCTTGTGATCAAAAAGTATCCGGAACTTCTCATTTAAACGAACCGCGCTTGTGATATTGTCAAAATCATTTTTTTTCTAAGTTGGTACATCTGTCAACTGTTTACATGTCACTTTTAAGCTCAATCTGTCAGATAGTTTGTGCGTAATAGCCTTGTAAACAGTTCATTGTGTGGTGTACTCTGCGAATTTCGCTATCGATTTCGCTTTCATCACGACAATGCACCGGCTCACACATCTCATCTTGTACGCGACTATTTGACCAAAAACAACGTTAATACCGTTCCGCAAGTTCCGTATTCACCTGACATGGCCCCGCGTGACTTTTTCCTCTTCCCACGATTCGAGTTACCACTTCGCGGAATGCGTTTTCAGACGATTGAGGCGATAAAGGAGAATTCGCAGAAGGAGCTGAAGGCGATTCCAAAATCGGCCTATGAAAAGTGTTTTGCAGATTGGATGAAGCGTTGGAATATGTGTATTGCTCGCGATAGAGATTACTTTGAAGGGAATAAAATAAACATCGATGAATAATTGAACCGTTTTCGTTTTATTGACAAATTCCGGGTACTTTTTGATCACAAGGTATTTCAATCGCGCGAGGTTTACAGAAAATAACCTCTACACATTGGAGTTGCGCCTTCTATAGAATCGGATAACACGATCCTAAGCTATATCGGCCGGCGCAAAGTAGGTTCCAGAACAAATTCGCTGTCAATGAAAACATCAATTTTTCGCGAGTGATCGGCAAGTGATCGGCTAGTCGCATGTTCGCAGGTATCGCTATTGCTGCTCTATTCACAGGATCATTCGGTAGATCGTCTGCAATATGCGCAATGACTAAACACGAGATGTTCGCTGCATACTTCGAATTGTGGGATTGGGCGCCTCGATCAAAGAACTATAAACTGAACATAAGGACAGCAAATATGCGGAAGGAGTCGTGACATAGTTGGACTGATCAGTGCCTTCAAATGTGAAGAACTCGGGTGCCCTTCCTTTGTTCTTCGGTTCCTGCACATGCATTGATTGTAAATCAACTTGTACTTGGCGCTTCACGTTGCGCTTCACGGTTATCTGCCCAATTCCCGATCATGCCCTGTCGGAAGGCGTGGACGAAAGACGCACTTCGTCGCAAAATTCAGCCACGAGGTAATGGGATTGCGAATCCGGATCAAGCAACGCGCGGCACTCGCGTTCGAACCCGGCCTTGTCTCGCAAGTAAATTAATGCAGTAGCTAAGAGAATGCGTGTCCCGTCGGCAACATTGTCGGTCTGCGTTAATGTCACCGCCGCGTTCGCCTCTCCCTGTTGCACCCTCGAATCCCACACAGTTGATTCGTCTGTGTGTAGCAACGTGTGATGAGTTCGCTTACAAATTTTACAAGTTCCTCGGGTACAATTCGCCGCTCTATGGCCTGACCGTAGACAATTGAAACAAACGCTGAGCTCGCTCGCCTTTTGTCGGCGCATCGTAATATTCAATTTCTTAAAGACCTCGCACTGATACAAAGCATGTTTCCCTTTACATAGTTGGCACAATGTCTGCACCTTCGCAACATATGACATGGTGCGCGTCGTTTGAGGGTTTTTACCGACGAGGCTTGATTTGTTTCGTCCAGCTAATTTGTAGGGTGCGGATCTCTCCAGATATATATTTACATTGCTGTTCCAGAAACTCGGTCAGAGTTTTGAGCGATGATCTTCCGGCAGTACTTATCAATCGCTTGTCCTATTCGCCTTTCGTTATGTGATCTAATTTCGAAGTTATCAGATGAATGACCAGAGTACCCCATGCATCAACCGGTTCGTTTAATGATTTTAATGCGGGTTAGTGATTGTTGGTATTGCCAACCAACTGTCTAAGACCTGGAAAAGATGGTTTAGTGATCGACGGTAAATCAAACAATCCCGAAAGATGGTGTCCAATCAAAGTTTGCGAATCTTCAAATCGTTGTTCCAGATTTTTCCAAGCGATATTACAATTTGCCTCTGACGTTCCTGAAGCTCTCTGACAGAACCCTTCTGGACAAAGGGTTCACAATACTTCTGGAATCGCGCAAGCGAACTCTTAATATGACCGCTTCTTAACAGCTTGCTCTTTCAATGTCGCTTACCTTATCGCAATATGATTCTAGTGGAGATTGAATCTATCGTAAGTGAACGGACGCCAATGCTGACTGGCAGGTGTACTCGCTGGTCGTTGGTCGGGTCCTGGATGGCAAGATAAGACCCGCAATGCCTGTCCCTATGAGGAATATTGGTCGAAACTCACCAACTGTTCTTTATGCACTATATCACTTTGTACAGTTGTACTACTGTGTCCAGAAAGCAAGGTGACTTTTCAATTTAAACTTCGCGGCTTTATCCAAATTGCTAAATATTTTTTCCGTAGGTTGGTAGGTCTGTGACTGTCACCTGTGTCTTTCATGTCATTATCTTCTCTGAATCTGAAGTCATTATCTTTTCTCCACCGAGAAAAACTGTTTCTCGTTTCCATATACAGCGCGGGCTAACATTCCCCGGATGTTTTCTATTATATTTAAGTCCGGGGACCGTCCGGGTACGGTAAAATCTTTATATTGTGGTCCTGAAAAAACGGTTCAACACGTTTTGCCGTATGTGGACGGGCATTGTCGTGCTGAAAAATGTAAATTTCAGAAGACAATGGTGCTGGCCTGTTGTCGTGTTAACTGCTCTTCTAATATTTCGATGCACTTAGCAGCATTCATGGTGGTTGCAACAAATTTTATATCGCTTCTCACGTGACACCCTATTGCGACCCACGCCTTGATGTCGCCTCCACCCATTTGCCTCCTCGACAAATGTAATTCTTCCCTCCGCAAGTCGCGGAAATGGCACGAAAGACCATCCGATCCATCCAAATTGATGCGTTTCTCGTCAGAAAAATAACATTTCCCCATATTCGTTTCCATTGAAGATGCTTCTCAGCAAAAGCTTCCCTGGCTACCTTGTGCCGATTTGTAAGTGGCGGCTTTTTTGCAAGTGACGTCTTTTTAAGTGCTATGCTGGTTTAATAATACGTTGCACGGTACAAGCATTGGCGTGCACACACATTGGCGTCCTGTCATGCAGGAGTTCGACGTTACTCTCAGAATAGCTCGTTGTTCTCGCTCAGTTGACGCCTTCGGACGCCCACCAGGATTTTTTCCCCCCGTAATTATCCTTCTTTCGTAAGTAATCGGGCACAACACATCGGCCTCGTCCAATCACTCTTGCGATTTCTGCAATCGAAGCACGAGATCGACTAATGTAACTAGGCGCAGAGCTAATATCTTATAGTTTTGTCGCGGAAACAACCTCACGTTTACATGTTTCACCTCAATTCTCGAACTCGCAGCGTTCCATATTTTGTAGAACTCTACACTCTACAGCATACTTTTATTTCAGGTAAATAATAACATTATGAATGAAGGAATAATAAATTCTTGAGCTAAGTAGAATTCTCCTCAATTTTCGTGCCGGTCTTATAGTTTTGTCGCGGGTTGTATGTATTTGAAACTGTTGTCACGTCTGTCGTAGTTGGGTGTTCTGGGGTAACTGACTTTGCGTCCATTGTCGAACAAAACCGTGATCGGTTACGAAAAACAAGCAAAGGTTCGGATGCAACCGAAACCGAAACCATTCGGTGACGAAAACGTTTTTAAATATTTCTAAATATTAAAGATATTCATTCTTCTTCATCTTCTTCTTCCTCTTCTTCGTTGTAGCTCAAATTGTAATAAATTTCCAGCATGTGGCGAATGTTGTTAAAGGTGTACGAAATAAACACAGCAGAAGATATCTCTTTCCGAGATGAAAAGCCAATTTCTGTTTTTCTTTTCTACTAGTTTAATACCGCTGTCTTGAATTAAAGTGTGGTGATTAGACATCCAGGACCCCCGGGTTTTCATAATCGTTTCAAAAGACTTTGTAATAACTATTTTATTACTTCTGTTATACACTATATGAATCAACAAAAATGTTTATTACTACTAGTACAAAGTTATCCATTAAATTAAATAATCTTAATCTCAATTTATTATAACAATAGAAATTTAATGCAAGACTACAGTAATAATCGTAACTTGGTACTTAAATAGAAAGTTAATATGTAGTTTGAACAGCTTTAGTGGCTCTCGTGTTATTCATTCTTGAATAAGAAGCAGGCGTTAGGATATTAAAATTAGTTTACTAATTGGAAAATTGCGATCACCTTTGCTCAACAAAAATTTACTTTTCTAATTTACTTATTATTTTCTAACCGAACGAACATCGCCACTTATTATCTGCCATTAAAAATAAATAAACCGATGCGTACAGCAAAGCCACTCGAAGTCATTTCTTGAGTAGCAATCAAGGGAAGATTGATCCACCCCCTTCACGCCCTATGTGCTTGTGCTCGTATCGCGTAGAGTTGCGTGATTCCTGCAAATTTGGGTGAAGCAAGACGAATGCACTACGACTTCACCCGATTTAATATCAGGTTGGCGCGCAAGAAACCTCATTTTCCCAAAGTTCAACCCTGTCGCTGGTAACGGCGCGGCGTTTACCCTATCGCTACTAAAATTTTGTTTCTGTATATGATCGTGCACAGATGTTAACAAAATTTATATCCAGATGTATTTAATTTTACCGATGACAATTAGATTTTGAATCGCTGCAAGATAAGTTGAATTGAAAAGTCAATAAATTGGGTAATACGACGGTAATAAGTAGGTATACGTTTGCTGGTGCGCAGTAACAGAAGAGTTAAACTTAGCGGACCAAACCACGAATTAAATTTTATTCGGCGGTCAGTTATTGTGGATTCTGTATACAAGGGAACGTTTGGTGTATTACATACGTATTGAACGCTAGGAGGTTGTTAAATTAAAGTGAAAGGTTATTATTTTAGGGTGGAATTTGAAAAATCAACTAAGGGAAAGAAATGAAGGAATGCTGCGATTATATTTTCAGATAGAGGTACTGAAATTTGTAAATGATAGAATCCAGAAAAATTACATTTGTCAAATAAAAGTGAAATGCTTTATTATTATTTCTTATTTGGGCAAAACTGGAAAGCTGAAGAAATTGGCCAATGTAGTGTGCCTCGATAAAACCACACAAAAAGTGGTTTTTGTGCTTAAAAACAAAAGTGAATAAAAATGCTATTAATTAGAATACAAAATTTAGCACCACTTTCGATTACTGTTCATTGTTTATCACATATAGATCACACATATTATAAATATATAGATTATTTCGTGATTAAAGTGCTATACAAGTATAATACCATGTCAGTGATTCTTGATTCCCAAAATTCGTGATTTCAATGCATCTAGAGTATTGAAACTAGTTAACTGTTGAAAAAGCAGTATACAGCTACGTAGAACTAACTTTGTTTAAATACATCAGCCGCACAGAAACCAGACGAACTTTATCGAACAAACAGTAGAGGGTATTGGTTAACATTAAATATTGTAAAATGTATTACTAATTATCGAGAACCATCGTATTTATGTGAAAACGTAGAAATTATTTTTGAAGCGGGTTTGGGGAGTGAAATATCGAAAAGTAACACACATCGAATTTAACTTCCTGAACCTCCCTTAAACGCGAATTTGCTACTTGAATATCGACAAGAAGCGCGACAAACGTGTTCTTCAATGAAAAAGCTTTGAAGCGAAGTCGTTACGCTTCCATATATTGGAAAGCATAACATTTTAGATGCACTCGAAACTGTTTCATTCCATGCAACAAACTTTCACGTTGCTACGACAAATCAGATTTGATGCCTTTGCAAAGACAGCGCAGGCTACTTGATTCGTCGCATCGACGGCAGACAAAGATAACTCTCTGTGTACATAACGTGCTATGGATTTTAAGTGCACTCTTGTCTTCTCAGACGGTGCACAGTGGTCTGGGAGCCTCGAAAAGGTGGCCAATATTACTATCGTTTATCAAATATTACTGTTAACGAATCATCAAATTTCGTGGCCCAAATTAAAAAACTACTTTATATTTATATTTTTTTTGTTCATACTAACAAAGCACAACTACTTTACAGCAACAAAAATAAACCATCGTACTGGAAATTATTCTAAACAGAAATTTTTTTTATGATAAAACTCTGTTAATTACATATATTGTACCACGTATGAAAAAGGCATAATTATTTTATGTAAAGGAGGAGAAAGAAAGCCGCCTTAAGTGGCAAGAGAGAGTACCTAAAACGTATGTATTTTCTTTCTTTAATGACTACATTTTCATGTAAAAAAACTCTCATGTCTAGCTTGTGCAATCATTTTGTTATAACCCTTCGCAAAGTTTAAATTGTTATAAACATTGCACTATCTGAACGTGGATTAAAATATGCTTGCAACAGTATTGAATACTTCAAATACGCCGGCTGACATGTATAAAACCATGATTTAATTCTGTACTCTGATATTCTATAATAATCAGTATCTGAAATGTTTAATTTTATTTTGGATTTTACAATTTTGTCTGCAGAACGCTACATCTCATCACAAAATTATCTGAAACGAATAATATTTTGGATTTTTAAGCTTGGAAGGGTTGAAAATTTATAGGAAACAAAAATTTGTTTTAAACATTAAACTTGAGGAATTGAATTTTGGCCACGAATTTCCGCTTTCTGGGCCACTGTGTGCCGTATAGAATACTATATACAGGGTGTTCGCCTTATTAGTTCTCAGGGTTTTTATCATAAACACTAGGTTTATGAGAGAAACAGCAGAAGATTAAATTTTACTATTATATTTTCTATGCTCGATACTCTACCTTGAATAAATTTTAATATTATATGCAACAGTTGCTACAGAGTAACGACGACTTAACTTATTTTCTAAATCGACAACGATGATTCTTTCTGCACTGTAAAACAACATGAATCAATCTGTTACAGTTTAGTCAGAAACGAAGTTTCGCGTCGTAACGTATAAATATTATTTTCAAGAGCAAAATAATTTCATCCAGTACCTTCAATCATTTAATGCTAATATAATATATTTCTAATGAAGATGGCAAGTGATTAAGTCGTCCGATTGGAGCGAGATTAGTGTGCTACAAATCTGGCTACAGTGCAGTGGAAATTGCGGTGCGAATGCTACCTAACTTGCAGTAATTTTCTCTCACCCTGGAAGATTGTGCAGCATGTAACTTGTAACGAAATTCTAGGACATTCTACCTACCTCGTGCTATGCTTATTATGTCGTTTACTAAGTAAGCTAGTCAACTTCATGCATCGTTCGTTGCATCAGGGGAATTGTTCATATGGTTTTCATGGAACTGTGATTTATTGAATGTCGTTGCATCATAAGCAGACAATACTGTAATTAGGTATACGTATAGTGCTCTGTAGAGAAATAATATTCCATTCAATTTTTCTACAGTACATTAACCTGGATTAACGGGCTCAACTGAGAGGTAGGAAAGATGGATAATCGAGAATTGGTGACAAGTGATGGAAAACTTTTTCTATGTATAAATTTCTTTTCTTTTTTTATGGGAAAAAAAGTATTTGTTTAATGGCAGAATGTATCTATTCGTGTACTTTCCTAAGTTTTTTTTTTATTTAATTAAATTTTCATTCATAAGTGCTGTGTTGTATTAACTTTTCAGTACCAGTGGAGCTTTTTGTGAAAGGTGATAGTACATTCGAAGAATTTGGATAATCGTGGTCCTGCTGTGCTCCAAGTTTATTAAACAGACTTTTATTGTGTAGGAAACAATATATGTATTGTAACACTATACTGCGATTCAATGCATAAATCTTCTAATGTAAATTGAAAATTAATAACATCCTTCTCGCAAAAGGCTTAGCACGAAAATACTTTGTAAACTAATATAATAATCTGTACTTCTGCAATGAGTTATTATTTTTAAAAATCCTTAATATCAGCAACGTAACAAAATTACAAGTTGATATACTGTGACTGACAAAAGCTTCCAGCCCAACAGTAATATTAATGCATACATTTTTCGCCACTTCATATTCTAATGTAAATTGAAAATTAATACGATTAACTTAACGGTTTAACAACTGGTACTTTCTAAACTAATATATTAGCTGTACTTATGCAATGAATTGTTTTTAATAAACTATAATATCAGCAATGCAACAAAATTGCACAAATGATATAATCATCAAACTATACATTTCCCAGATAAATTCCACGGAACTAAGGAGCAGGATAGAAATCGCTATGGTGTGGAAAGAGGATGTTAACATTTTGATAGAAACTTTTTATTGTAGCAACAGCAATAGTATTCCAGTTCAATGATCAATTTCCAGTCGCCAATGTCACATAACAATATTGGAACAGGAAAATTGTATTGCCTTATACAATAAGTAATTGCGTGTTAAATATCCAAGGGTCAGTTAGGGTGGTTATCTAATTATGCGCAGTTAGTCGTTACACAAATATCTCTCCAAAATTAAACGTTCTACGTTACGAAAGCTCAGCTTATCGTGTCTGCTCTTTTTATACCATATTTTTTGTTCCAATACTGTTGAAACATCCCTTGACCACTGTATCCGAAACAATTGAAGTTTAAAAGTACCCACCAACTTTGGTTGCAAAAAAAGGGAGTTTCGAAGTTCTACATCTGGCTGTCGTCGCTCCAGGCAAAGTAATATTGAGTGTCCACGGATTAGTCCTCCCCTAAGCTTCAAAATGGCATGCATTATTCATAGTAATTTAATCACGAACGCCCAACAAAACGTTTTAAATGTCTCCTGTATAAAAGTTACAGGCCGCTCCTGACTTGTTCCGAGCTTTTAAACTGGGCCAGATAGCTGCAAACGCGGTCAGCAAAATACGTAAAGCATTCGGAGAGATTGCAATTAGTAATCGTAGTTTCAAAACGTACATGTGCATAGATGAAGCGGTCAAAGCCGTGTCACCGTAAGGGAGTCTACAGGCTAATTAAGAAAAGGTCCACTCTGACGGCAAATCGAGTGAGAAACGTAGAAAACCGCGCTCGAGACTAGTGAAATAATTTGAAGATAGCTGAAACAGCAGTACGGGATCGCTCGGGCATTAGTTCGCCACAAAATTCCACTCCATTAAAAGGAAAAAAAAGAAACAAGAACGCAATGTAATACGGGTACCTAATATGATTCACTGGCGCGGGAAAGTAAAAAAAAATGTAGAGGCCATAGGGCGTACAAGGTTTTACATAAAGGTACTGAAGAATTTTAGTTGCAAGTCAGTAGTTTCAATACGGTAGAACTCGATTTACCTGTATAAGTTAATGCTCAGTTTCAAATGTACGAACACGTAAACGTGTATTTCTATAATGGCTTGAAACGAACATTTTATTTCATTTTTTTTTTAAATAGCTTGCACCTCAAAGGGTTATCAACGATTACTTAATTGTACCTGCTACATATGTTACAATATGAGAAGTTTATTTTACAAAAAGGACATGTTGATTGCAACTGTACACTGAATTACTATTACTATATTAACACTATATTAACACTATATTAACTATTATATATTAATTGACAAAGGTTTTTAAGCACTGCAGGTAAATTTCTGAAACAAGCATTTCTTTGTTATAAGAATATTTGTACGTGATGCAGACAGTACGCACAAACGTGTTAGGCTCCAGTTTTCTGAACTTCAGTTCCTTTCATAGAAACTCACAAGTACGGGTAGAGGGAAGAGAAACCGAGCCCCTATTATCGAAACTATTCGGGTATCAGAACCTTCGTCTCCTCTGACATGTTCGGATAAAGGGAGGCCTACCGCAATGAAGTACCATTGTGTTGGAAGTATTGTACATACATATGATTGCGTGAGCATGAAAGAGTAACGATTCCTAAATAATACTTACTCACAAGTATCGATTCTTGATAATTATATCCTGGATGGGATCAGCATTCATAGTTTCACAATTCTATACGTCACAGTTAAGCATTGGGGTATTTGTTTCTGTGCTGCAAGGAGACGTATTATCATTATTTATTTTTATTCATTTATTTTTAAGGGCACATTCATAAACACGTTTGAGTATGTGCCATGCATTAATTTCTTATATTATACATATATGGAGATGTTTGACATTGCAGGATATTTTTACAATGGAAGAGAATTTGATGACTAATTAACCTACTTTCAAATACTGTAGATATACATATGTAGAGAATTGTAAAATTGTTAATATATGTATGTATAAGTGAAAGCCTTAGTGCTTGAGTAATTCTGCTTTAATTTAGTTAGCCAATTAATTTCAATTTGAATATCTATGTAAAATCATAAATAAAAAAAACTGTTTGTATCTTTAAGCATTCGAATTCCACAATAAAATCACTGTTTGTTGATACACGAAATATTTAGAGAATATTTAAATACTTGAGTCTGTTTGGGATAGCGTTGATACATTCATTGATATCGTAACACGAGAATTGTTTAAGAGATTACTACAGATGAGATTTATGTCTAGTGAAAAAGCAATGTTTATTAATAATGCACCCTTAGCATACCGAAACAAGGCTATTTCTTCACTGCAGAAAAATCTGTGATTTTAGACCCGAGGAAGCTTTTGAAATCACTTTTTGCCGCATTTTCATTATTAACTTTTGACGTTCATTGTTTTCATATAACAATTTTTCAACCCAGGGGCTAGCTGCACGTTCATTTATTGTACTTTGTCTAAAAGTTGCATTTTAATTACGAGCAACCCCTCCTGTGTTATGGCCAAATTTAAACTCAGAAGAGTCCGCACGTATGAAAATTTGATTTGATTTTACGCATTGTTTATATTAAATAATGATACTAATTAAAAGGTGCATGTGACCTAAGGCATTCAAATAAAACAAAAATGTTTCTAACTGTACCTGTGCACGCGTGTATTTGGATACACGCGAAATAGGGACGTCTAATTACAACATACACCTTCCTTCATAATTATTATTAATGTATATCTGAAAAATAATAATATAAAAACAATTGTAAAGGAGAGCGATGTAATACAAGTTTCATATTTTGTTCCTGGTATATTATATAAAAGTTTGAATACGTTGAGCCACGTCGAATTACATTCTATTTCTGCCTCAAACCGTGCAAGTCTTTGCCTAAATCTAATTGCAAGTAAGTTGATAGTAAAGTGCACAGACAGGAAAATATCCTGTCCAAATAATAGAGCGTTTGGATAGTAGGTTTTTAAATATTGACGCTTCCACCGGTGCTCGCCTTTCAGTACGTTTCGGATCTTCAAGATAAGTTCAGTTGCACCTGGATCAATTGGCTAAATCGGAAGGCAAGCAGTGATGATCAAATGAACAATGATCAAAAGTAATTTTGCCCAAAATATTGAAAAACTTTACACAAAACAGAATTATCTTCTTTTTTAAATAATTTCAGTGTGAAGATACGACTGTAAATACATTACAGTAGACTCTCGTATAAAGCGAGTTCTTACAACGCGCCAAAGATATTGCGACTGCTGTTTTCACATAACGCGATTCATTGTACAATGCGCTATATTGTATAATAAAATGCGGGAGCTCCTCTTCTTCCGTGGAATTTATATAAAATAAAAAAGTTATGTATACACACATTAGCAGTATATGATTCTTTAAAATTAGTAGCATATACATGTAGGATTGAAGCGGTTCTCTTGATCACCTTAAGGTAATTTATTATCGACTATACACTTATACATTACACTATATGCTAATATCAATAATAATAATGGAAATAATAGAAATAATGATGATATGAATAAAATAAAACGTCAATGCTTCGCTCGCTGTGCCGACTACGCAAATGCTAATTCTTCTGCACGCTCTTCCACGCGCTCTGCCTTCGCATCGCTTTCTTCTGTTTCGCATGTACACACGCATACACACACATACGCACACACGTTTCTCGAACGTTTCCATCCCTCATACATACTATTTTTTTTTCAAATTGCCCTATTTGATAAAACATAAGAAATAAAAGTTGATATAGTATTGTGCAAGGAGACGATCTTCGTCTAAAGTATGTATGTAATACGATATCGTCGTCAAGTGCCTTAGCGCGATTCGGGACTTGCTTGTGCGTGCGGCGATCAGGGCACATGGTCCTACGAGGGGTCGCATCCCGTCGCCAGCGAGGGTTCGAAGGGCCCAGTCTTATTCAAGCGGCCTTAGCCAACAAGTGTCACATACATATATTGAATAAACGTATCTTTACATTTCATCACGAGTCTTTCACATTTACTGGACACTTCCACCTCCCGCATTCGTTTAATGAACAACATATAGCAATAATCATTCGAAACATATTACATATTACGTGATATTCGTATTGCACGACAAAAATTCTTGTAGAGCATGACTCGTAAACTCGATGCAAAGGGTAATTGAGACGACTGTTTTTAATTATACCAGTGCTTGAAAATCATAATAGAATATGTGGACGGTGGAACGTTTGGATGCCGCGAGTTCCACAGTGCATTCACGTTTCAATACGTTTCGAATCTTCGAAACAAGATAATACATATTCGATTATCGAATTCTGTGATAATCATGAGAATTATTTGGACCAATTCCCCTTACAATTGTTTGGACCAAGAGAGATGCATGACAACGCATATCCAGTGCGATTAGTAGTACGGATAAATATTACTCGACCTCGGCGAAGCATCCGTAGTCACGTCGACGCTTACGTGCGGCCTACTAGTACTGAATATATTCGTTCGCAAGAAGTGAACGTACTTTGCATATTCAGTGCTACCGAGGGGGTAAGCAAAATAACTCTGCTACGCGTTGCTTAGTTGTCCTCTTTGATCTATTTTTTTGGGCAACTACAGAATTTCGATAAATGGCATTTCGATCGTCGGAGTTAACTTTGGAATTTAAAGGGACGTGGAAAAGTTTGGTGTCATCAATTTCATTTGTTTACTTCTGTACAGTAAATTTGTGGAGGGGCGATTTATTCATTTAACATGTACAATAGTTATTTCGAAAGTTTCAGTAATAATTGGGGATATAATTAAGTAATATTTGTTGCATTCTGTGCATATAAAAATCAATCTGTTTTAATGTAAAATATTGAAACAATGATACTAATTGTAAGTACCTATAATTGTGGTACGTTTGTACGTGCCATGTACATACATATGTACCTACCATTGTGATATTTTTTATATACTATTTGGAATAATTCCATCCACATCGTTTTGTTGTTAAAAATTGTTTAACAAAAATTGAATTTACCATTTTTAAGTTTGAAATGAACTGAGGAACTTTCAAATTTATACGCTTACAGACTTTTCGAAGATCGAAGTACAAACTATTGTACATTTAATTAATTACTTTCGATAAAGAAATTTTGTATACAGCGATGTAGATTATAGGCATGTATAGGTACTATAATATGCACGGTTATGAAAATACGCGGAAAACTTCAATCAATATGCAATTTATTCATACTCATACACAACTTTTTGCATTTGAAATTCATACTATTCACTTGAATACGTAATGTTCTTATCCAGTTTTGTCTCATTCTACGATACGTTCTAAGAAATAAAAAGGAACCGAATATATATTCGCAAAAAGTAATTATTCTTAACTGTACGAGAAATGTACGTGTCCTATACATCTTCATATACATATACATATTTTCGATGTAATATATTACGTAAACCTTTCTAAGTTCCTAATTTTGGACAGAACTATTTTAAGAACAATTTTCCTGTTTTCATTTTCCTTTGGGTATTAATGAATTTAAACCTTTCGAAAATATTTCACATAATTGATGTATATTTACCTCGCCGTCTATTTTATTATTATAGAGTCTATAAACGCTAAAAGATTTCACAAACAGGACGTGTTAGTTGAATCTGTAAAAAAATTAAGTTTTTGGATGAATTGCGAAAAGCTTGCAGGATTTTCAAAACTGGAGGAGACTCCCTGAAATTCTAATATTATTGAGAATTTTGTTTTCAATCTATCAATGAGACTATGCTGTTTTCTTTCTGTTCCATGTTTGGAGCAGTCGATTATAAGATGTTTAGTCGTTATATAACAGTTATTTACTATTTTGTGAGCGCTACTAGTTCCCTTTCGCTACGGTAGCATAGAGAATGAAAGTGTCCCCGGCGTACAAATTGAATTAAAATCGAAGGGCTATATGTATAAACACTTAGATGCTCTGCTTAATTACCTAAGGTTTAATTTGTATAAATGATTCAAATAATGATACACTGGTATACAGGGCGTTCACATCAATTTTTATCAAACATTTGCTCAAGTACGTTCATCGTAGCGAAAGGGTTAAATATCATGCAAAAATAACAATATTTAAAAATGCACACTGCAGAAGGATCAGAGCTACGTACTGATATACAGCATTATTTGTGAAACATCGTGCATAATATGCCGTAAATTCAAACGTTTGCGCGTTTATGCCATTGTTATGGGAACGTGAAAGCACTTAAAGTACTTCAAATGAAAAGGAGTTATTTTCCCGGCTGTATGGCGATGTGTGCCGTTGCTCCAAATACCGATGGAATGGTTGAAAGGTTGCAAACAACAGCTGTATTTAAATAATGCCCATTCAACCTGCTTTGAATTTTGTTGCTAAATTGAATTGTTCTAACGTTGTTAAACGAAACGTTTTTTATTCCATGGAACTATTTGATTAGACGATTGCACGTATGTTCTTCAGAATGGCAAAATCGAAGCGCCTTTTCCATATTTCTATCAGAAATTTCAAGTTCAAAGCTTATAGCAAACTACGTGGTGTTATGCACGTTAAACATAGCATTCCAAACTCCAAAACATTTCAATGTATCATATGCATATCTTCTCTTTTATTTGATGTTCAAGTCTTTCGCAATATTGTGCAAATTGCAATAATAACATGGAACTTGTATTAATACAAATAATTTCAGAATGATAACGATATTAAACTCAACGATATTAAAAGTATTTATTATGTGGCCATTTAACTGCTTCATATTGTATTAGTTTTACTTTCGCCTTTTCCAATTTGATTGTACATTATTATTATTATTAAGATATCAAACTACATTCGGATATTTTTTAATGATAGTTTATAATACGTAGATTTTCATTTAGGGGATGTTTACTGGAATTAATAATGAAAAACAAATAAAGCAATAGAATATGGCAGATTATTATTATTTTTAAGAAGTATTATAAACGCATTATTGTTTTCATATTTCAATTTTGTACGTATCCCACGCAGGGACGTGAATAATATGTATGTATTACTAGCAAGGGTACCAGTGCACAAAACCGCACTTCATGGAGAGTAAATACTGAAAGTAGTTTAATATGGAAGTTTAACTACGAACAAAATAGATATTCACGACAATATATTCTATAAAACGTTGCGCAATTATGTAAATATTAGCGTAACTATATTGTATGTACATTTAGATCATTATTGTGTGATGTGCAAAGTATGCGCGAAATGTATTATATTTTATTCAATAGTTCGTTAGTGTTATTAAACGTTAAATACGTAATCGTTTAATCCTTCATATCCTATTTAATTCCGCACAATTGTCTAACAAAAATTAAAATAAAGGTACTTCCAGTTCGAAACATTGAGTCCATTTCTTTATACGTATAATACATATATGAAATCCTGTAGATATAAGAAAAATTGTCCCATAAACTCTATCATTTAAACAAAAAGAAGATTCCAAATATTCAAATAATTGAAGTATAGAAAAATAAAAACCTAAAATAATTGTTGATATGCAGGGTGTTAAAAAGGGAGTACGGATTTTAAATTGAGCAACAACATAGGTTATTATTTTTATTTGTAATAAAAAACTTTATGTTTACGTATAAACATAACATCTTATCATGTTTTATTATATGAAGGTAGTATTACTAGAATATACATATATTATGCATAGAAGCATACTAATTTAGTAAATGTAGATCGAAAAATGAATTCCTTTCTTTGTCATAGATATGATTTTCTGTTTCAGTCACAACGATGAATTCACTCGTACCCCTCGACGAACCCGATCTACAAATCAAGTTTGTGCTGCTGCAAATCTTCTCTTCCAGTGTTCACAAAAGGCGTTCTATAGGCGTTCTTTCCACTTTCACGTACGCAGTTGTGCGTTTTTTATGATTGCCCGAAACTGCGGCATTGTCCCGCTGCTTGTGCCTCGGATCGCCTGGAGAGCAGACGCATTAAAATTTTATACTAAACGAGACGTTTTTACTTATTTCTTCCGAGTCCCTGGCTTCTGCAACAACATCCAACTTAAAACACCTTGCGAAAACATTGAAGAGAAGCACACCGTAACATAAATTTGAATTACGACGCCGAATAACTCAACAAAACAGACGATCCCATCTATCTCCGGAGATATCGAGTTCTCGACCTATGTGTACTGAGCATTTTCTTCTCAGTCTACTGTGTACTCTATAAGCTCTGGAAACGAGTAATCTCTATTTAACACCCTGTACAAGATTTCAACATTCGACCGCGGCAGAGGAATCGGAGACTTTAAATTAGGTACTTAAGGGGGTATTCCCATGTGCATCCGTGAAATAATCGCTGTTTTGTTCTTTTCATTTTCTTAGAGAATATAACAGTGGAATCCGGTTATTGTAAGAAATTAAGTAGTTTAATGTAAAAAGAGTAGGATTACAAGACTGATACATATAACACTGCACTTCACCTGCCGCTCCGTCCTTCTTCACTCATCACCTTCGACTCCTGTTCCTACGTCGATCTCGCCTTTTGTTGGCCGTTTTTGACGCAATTCGTGGCACACGCAACGCCTCATGCATGCACACACAAGACACACACGCATGCACACACTCACATACATATATATAGGTGTGCATCCTACATTATTATAATCATGAATAACATAATCAGCCAGTGCCAAAACACTCTATATAAAATTAATTAAAAATAATTCGCCTATTATATACAATTTCGGTTACTGGTATCGTTTCTGATAACTGCACTTCGGGACAAACGATGGGGATTCTAAGCAAGTTCGTGCTAAGTGAACCTCTTCTTCAAAACTCACTTTTAACTGAAGCATACATTTCATCTTCTACATGAGTGTATGGCAAGAATGACTCGAAAGGGGTTGCCTTTGATAGCGTGCAGGGAATACTAGAGGGAGAAGCCTGTGACTATTTGCATGCTAGGCACGACTTGGACCATGCGGCCGGAAAATCTAAATAACGAAGATAGTATACCCATTGAACTATCTACAAATGTCATAATTGCTTGGAATAAACGGGGTTCGATAACAGAAATTTCGTAACCTCCGTGGAATGTTGTTAGCCGGTTATTCTTATCAGAAATTGATAGTCCCAAATTGATCATAATAAGCGAATTCCGCTGTAGTTTGGAAAATATATGTGCAATATCCTATGCCTGAAATTAACGAACTTAGTGGTATTGCCATCGGTAGACAAAACATTAAATGCGTTTCTCTAAACGGTGTCCATGACAGTTCAAGATCTGAAATATGTACAAATATTCCCTGACATTTTCGCTGCGACAGGGGTGTACAGTTTTATCGCGAAGAAATCCGAAAAACAATATTGAAATACATACGCGTTTCACACTGTAATACCCTCGTGAAGTTGAAAATAGCAGAAGCTGCGCAAAGCATCGTGCCATATCTTTGCGCCAATGTTTATTGATAAAATAGACTAATGTGACGTAAACAAGGCGAATAAAAATATAAGTGGCAGTAACAGAGTGATATTAATGCGTACAATTTTGTCGCACGCCTACAGACGACTGTGGAATAATAAGCTTCTCTTCGTGCGCGCAGTTTCTACGATTCTTGGTACAATCTAATTTTTTCTATAAACCAGTCTATTTTTTATCCACGTACTGCACGCGTATAGAATTCGTAGGCTTCAGCTTCTTCTCCATCTTCAATCTATTCCCACGCGTGTTTCACGAGCAAGTAGTCCTGTAGCAACATTTGTATGAATATTCTTTGCATATTGTAAAAACGTTTCATGATCGTAAATGACCAACGTTATGTGTAATTAGAACATAATTACAGAGCTACAAAAAGCAGAGGAAGTGTGGTATATTTAAAACACCAGTTTGATTGAGACGAAGAAAAAATTACAGCAGCCGAGGGGAACACATAAGACGGCAGGACATCATAAGGGAACTAATAAACTCTGATATTTCAAGCTCCCAGTGATAACGAGAAACAGAAAGTATTTGAAACTTTCGTCTAATTGAAAAAATTACATAAAGCAACGATCTTGTTACGATGCTGACGTTGTAAAGTAACGTTGTTTACTCCCATGCAGATTCAATCGAAAATATCAAAGGTACAGTTCGCCCACAAATGTTATCGGTTGACAGGTAATACGCTTCTGTTATTTGCTCTATTACAAATTGGACAACGTCGGTAGTGGTTTCTAGATAATTCGGTATTCCAAATTATCAACAGTATTTCATATACATATATTGCACTCCATCTACTGCTAGTTGGAACGATCGCAAAATTGGTATCACTGGATAATTCATGATCCATGAATTATTATTATGAGAGCAGTAATTCATATTTTTGTCGTAAATGTGAGCACTTATTTTATAGGACACAACTATAAAGCAAGAGAAATAATAGTTGCAGATAAATGATTGAAATTCGTGCTTTCCAGACTTATTTTCCTTATCCTAATATATAATTTAAAATAGCACAACTGATTCTTCTTTCTTTTCATTAGTATTTGTATTTAAAGATTGCTGTCGGAATCTGAGGGCAGAGTCTGATTTCTGCCAAATCGTTTGGAATAATTGGCTGGTTCAAAATAAATGTGTAAATTAAAATTGACTTTTATAAGTACACGAAAACTTTTGAGGGGCAGACAAGTAAAATAGAATGACAATATTTAATTTTGTGATAAGAGTGGAAGCCTGCCGTTTGCATATGTAGTATATTTCAAAAGCTTTTGCAATTATTTTTGTGTTTTATGAATAATATATGCAGTCCACTGTGGGGAATACTTCAGTAAAAAAATATTTGAATCAATTGATAGATTCGCCAATGTATATTTGTCGAGCAATCTAATGTGTACTAATACTATTAACTCCGACTTCACTGTGACAATATAACCACTTATTTGATTTACCTGCATTGAATTTGAAATTATTCGATAATGCAATTGTCTACAAGTAATTAAGTTAAGATACCCCCAAGATAGTGATTTATTAGCTTTTGCGAATAATTGAGGTTTCATCATTCGCTTACTGTTTAATCACTTTTTAGTGAAAGGTTTGACATTAATAAAGGAAACATCCGATTAAGATTCAACTCGTGCTGCAATTATTAATTACTCAGGAATGTTTCACATAGCATTCGTACCGTATAATATACTTTAAATAATCACGTTCAGTTAGGGATTTATTTATTCGAATAACAAACAGACATGAGCCAATTGAAAGCTAATAAAGTCAAAAATATATAACTATATTGTGCAAGTGTGTTTGCCACAAATTCTAAAAAATAATTCCAAAAACTGAAATAGTCGAAGTTATTATTACTTCAATCCCGTACACGAGCAGTTATTATTTATAAATCGTAATTTACCAAATTCCAGAGGAAATTCGAATCATTAATTTGGCAATAAAAATGCTATGTGTAAAAGTAGCACAGTTAAAGCGCTTAAATTAAAAATACACTTCAATCGCTTTTACACAATATACGCAATATACGAATATTGAATATACATAAAAAATGATAGACGCCAATATTATACCAGCTGTGTTTCTTCTTTTCCGCCATGCATCTATAATAATCAAGTATAATTAATTCCTGGGACGTATTCACACGCTGTAGCCTGTACACTTTAGGTACTAATTGAATTACTTTGAGATTATTTGACTCTGAGGACTTCGTTATTTTATGTATTATAATAATATGAAAATATGGGAGAAACAATATACAGTTTAAGAAATACCACTCATTTACAGAAACAGATATATGTATTTTCACAGTTTCGGATATGATAATTCGTTATGATAAACCACCAAATCTTTTGTTCGAAACATTATTGACAAAGTATCGGAAGTAGCTTAAATATCGCGGCGGTCGAGACGTGGACCAACCTACTTAATAATTTGATGACTTGTTCACGGGCACGTAAAACCTTCAACCTTTCTTTGGCATTCATTTCTCACTTCTTAATGTTTAGTTGACGAAATGAGAAATAATTTTTGCTTCCCGTAATTAAGATATCCAATAAGTAGACGCTCGTAACAATATAAAAACTGTGCGCTAACAAGAATGCAAGCACATTTGTTATCGCGTCGGCAATTTTTCTAATCTAGCCATTTTACAACGTTCTCGAAAAACCTAACTGAAACCGTATAAAGTATTTTGTCTGCACGTGACAACAGATCGTCCAGAATATACAGACAGAATCGAAGCAAAATAAAGAATGTTATCACATTTCCGTGCAATTCAACTGTCTCCAGCTCTTTGGATTCCCCAGCAAAAGCGAAGAAACGTGTTCGCAGGTCCACTTTAAACAAAATACAATGCTATCAAAAGCTGCCAATATACAGGGTATTTTTAAAATATTCTATACATCTGTGCGAGTATAACAAAGAATAATGCTTATTTTAAGCATGAGTTTAAACTTGCTTTATTGCATTTTTAACATGTCTGCCAAATGAAACATTCGATTGTAGCCTCTGTGGCAAAGATTAAACTCTCAAACATATTTCTTATTGTTTGATCATCGACTATAATATGCAGGTCTTCATTGTACATTCGATGTTCGATAAACAATCTATCTTACAGCGATTAAAGTTTCAAGATTCGGTAATCTGCTTAAATCCTTTTATTGAGAAATCTGTCGAAAATCTATTTGACATAATGTTTTTTGTACAATTACTCATTGTCTCAATTACATATTTTTATTATAGATAGTAGGTATCGTAGACCTATAATACACACGTAAAGTTTTTACTGTAAATTTTATTAAATTGTCCAGATATAAATTGCAGTTTTCGTCGACCCAATATTTGAAGCTTTGTACATATTATACATACTGCAAATTTTTGTATTCAAGTTTATTATACGTTGAGAATAGTCGTGTGTCGACGTTTTATATTAATAAAGTTAGTGTTTAATTGAAGGAGACTGAAGTCTTATTACTCTACCTGCCCCCTATTCCAATCTACGTGAGGTTTACAGAAAATAACTTGTACAATATTGTAGCGTCTTTACTTGATATTTTAAACCTGATATATAAACCATGCTCTTAATTGATATTGAGTAATAAACTAGCAGAAAACGAGGAATTATAAAAGTATAACTTTTGGTTGCCTCGCTTGCAGCTTGCTGAACGTTTGCTTTGCGATCTTTTTCGGGGCACTTATTCAAAACTGTCGCTCTAGGCTCCCTCTTTAAATTCTTCTACCTTCCCTTGTGAAGACGTTCGCACTTACACGAACACAGTTACCCAGAAATGGCACTCTACTGTTCCAATGGTTGAGCGCAGTCTTTAAGTCCACCCTTTTCCAACGATATAGCCGTATATGCTTGGTTCCCGAAAAATCGGTACATTACTAAAATACTTTTACTCCTATAATAAGTACATCAATATATGGTACTTCTTATTGTAGAACTACAAATATGCTGATATATGAATGTCTTTTTTAAATACAAAATTATTTTATAATTATATTTAAGTTCGAATTTCAAGAATTTTCATCTCCATAATTATCTGATTACTTTTACATTTAATTATGAAATTCCATAATTTGTCGAATCATATTCTCTAGGTATTAATATAAGATAAAGTATAATATATGTATGTCTATACGAACGGTATCAATAAACCACTCTTTTATTCTTTGCACACATGTAGACAAGTATTGTAATTAAATAAAATATATCAACATCTCAACATAAATAATACGTATTCTAGCTTACAATAAAAAGTCGATAGGTTTAAACCTTTAAGGTGCACTTTGTTTTTTGCAAAAAAATATATTCAAAATAACAGTATACAATTGTTATATATTTTCGATCTTTACTACGCCAAATATTTCTGCTTTCACTGTTAAATCAGTCATCGTTATATAAACTCTGTGAACCCTATATACATCATCCTGTCCTACCCGTCCTCCACAGAAACTAACCAACCTATGACCTACCCTATCACTCTAACCCCAACCTTCAGATCCTTTAAAACTCCTGATCCTTTTTTCCCCCCAAAAAAGATTCCAATTCAGTAAACGATTCCTTGCTGAACTCTATATTCACGTCGTGTCTCAGCGTATCGAATACATTATAAGTTCTAAAAGCCAGTTTACCTGATTTAATAATTTCACTTAAGCCCATTCATTCCAATACGTTTGCAACCAATATCTTTGTAATTGAAATTTAATGCAAATTAAGATAAGCTGTCACTGCCTTGAGCTAAATAATATTGTAAGCTATGGTATTCTTTATTAGACCTTCACAATACAAAGTCTGTAACCGAACTGCCTTTCGAGGCACTGTCGTAGCGCGACAGTGCTCTCCCCAAAAACAAAAGTGCATCGCTACGCAGCCACGTCGATGGCTGCACCAACCGGCCATATACATCGAGGTTTAGGCTTCACTCACACACACACACACACACACACGCATATACTACAGTTCGGCTATCCTGACCCAGAGATCGGCCTCGATCTCCGACTACAACTAAACGATGTTACAATGTATGACTTACAACTTACAAACTTACAACTTAATATGATTTAGTACTTGAAAAGGAAAAAAACTTATACTAATTAGAGCTATTAGACTTTCGTACGCTTTTAACTTGACTTCCGTAAATTTACATTCAACGCCATTTTTCAATAAATCGTACAATGGCTTAGCAATTAACGCAAAACCTTCCACAAATTTTGTGAAATAAGAACACAGCCCAAGAAAACTTTGCACCTGGCGCACGCTTTGCGGTACTGGAAAACGCGACACCGCTTCGATCCCAGTTTTTGACGAACCAATACCTTTCGCAGAAATAAAATATCCTAGATATTCAATTTCCGTCGACAGAAACTTACATTTATCGATCCTTAAATCTAACTTATTCTCTACCATTAATATAAACACACGCTTAAGCACTTTTAAATGATACTCTATAGATTTGGTGGCTATCAAAAAGTCATCTATATATGCGATCACGTCACCCGAACGAATTAATTCCGCTAATACCTCATTCACAAACCGCTGAAATTTCGTAGGCGCTGGTTTCAGGCCAAATGGCATTTTTACAAATTCGAACTGACCGAAATGAGTAATAAACGAGGTATACTTAACAGATTCTTCGGCAACTGGTATGTGGTAAAACCCATCTTTCAAATCAAGCAGGCTGAAATAAGCTTTTCCTTTTAAAACACTCAACTGATCTTCAATCAGTGGAATCGGATAATTATCCCTCGCAATTTGTTTGTTTAGTACTCTATAATCCACACACATTCTATATTCGCCGTTTTTTTTCTTAACTAATACAATAGGTGAAGTGTATTCTGACTCACTTGCACGAATTATTCCCTTTGCTAGAAGATTATCTAAAATTTTCCGTAAACTGGTTTGCTCAGTATATGAAAGTCTGCGCGGAGAAAAATTAAATGGTTTCAATTCTGTCGCAACTATTTTTAATTCACTTTTAACTTTTGGCAGTTCAGGACGTTCAGGCCGTAAATATTCTGCTGCAAAAATATTTTTAACGCGTAACTGATCAGACTCAGGTATTTTTTGATCAATTAACAAGTTATCAGTACTGTTCACTTCAGTTTTCCCAGTGTCAATGTTTAAAATTTCTGAGATCGCCTCATCTACAGAATCTGTTGACGGTACTATCAATTTCATGTTGAACTTTTTCATCACATCCCTGCCCAATACTACCGAAACTGTCATGGTATCATCGGGTACCACATAAAAAAATATTTCTTTTTGCACCATTTCATCTAATTCGATATTCACTACTACGGACCCTGAAATAACCAATCTACTACCATTCAGACCACAAAATACCTTGTCAGAAATACTCGTGCAATTGATCAGATGTCGCGGAACGAAGGTTTCTTTCACAAAACTAATCGGGCTACCCGTATCAATTCGCGTGTCTAAGAATAATTTCGATTGCACGTCAGCGTCGCATATTTCTAATCCAATAGTTTTTATAAAATCATCCCGCTGCTCGGATACATTGTCTACACATGCTACTTGTTGTGTTTCGAACTTACTTTTACAATCCATATACGCATGACCCACCTTGCCGCATCGGAAGCAGGAGCCCTTCTCTCGTCGAGGCTGCTTGCAGTCGTTAGCCATGTGCCCGTATCCGCTGCAATTGTAACACCTTATCTTCTTTTGATTCTCCTCCTTAAGAGAAACGCTTCTAGTTTGATGCTGTCGTTTATTTTCTTGCGCTTCTGTCTTGCTTCCGCACGCCAACTCTCGATTCATCGGCTGCTTTCCATCCGTCAGTGTGATGCTCTCGAACGCCGACAATAGGTCCGATGCCGACTGGAAGTCCTGAATCCGTGCCTGATTTCGCATTTGCCGGTCCGGTATTCCATCGACCAGATATTCAATCATCTCCTCTTCGCCCACCGGTACATAATTGCCCAAAACAATTTTGTCATGGTAATATATTGCGAAGGGTTCACTTGATTTCCAAACACGCTCTTCAAACCTTCTTCTTAATATTAATTTGCTTTCCTTTTTCTCGAACATTTTCTTCATTTCCTGCAGCAATCGGGTAGTATCCATTTCGATATGCTCTGGACGAGACTGAAACCACCGAAGAGCTTGTCCCCTCAGCCGCGTGCCAATTAAAATTTTGGCAGCGTTGTCGTCCAGTTGGTATGATGCGCACAGCAATCTAACTTGCTTCTCCCAATTGCTAAACACAACACTCACACCGTCGAAATCGCCAAGCAAATCACTTACGGCTTTGATGCCAATTCTTGTATCAATCGTGGTATTGCTGGACCGGGATGAACTGCGCAACAATTCGTTCTCCCTCTGCATTACCCTCAGCTCTCTTTCCATGAGTTCCCTTTCTCTTAACAGGAATTCGTAATTGTAAGCTGACCTGTCAGTTTCTCTGCTTGTCGCCATGGACGTCGCGTTGTCCTGCGATACACCGGGTTGTGGCACATCGTCCGGCAGCAGCATGCTGACATTCCTCATCCATTCACCACAGGGATCTGCTTCCTGAAGTCTGCTGATCAGTTCACTCTTTGATCCCGCAGTAGTCAATCCCATTTTTTGCAGTGCCTCCTTTAACTGCACGACTTTAAATTCACTTGGATGCACCATTTTGTCACTAAATAATGCCACACGTACGGAAAACTCTACTGTCTACAGTCAGTTATACTTAAGGCGAGCGTCGCACGTTTCAAATAATGATTGCTGAATGTCAATCTTACTTAAAAATCACTTAAATTGAGTTCAATCTATCCCACTTCTGAAATTGTAAGCTATGGTATTCTTTATTAGACCTTCACAATACAAAGTCTGTAACCGAACTGCCTTTCGAGGCACTGTCGTAGCGCGACAGTGCTCTCCCCAAAAACAAAAGTGCATCGCTACGCAGCCACGTCGATGGCTGCACCAACCGGCCATATACATCGAGGTTTAGGCTTCACTCACACACACACACACACACACACGCATATACTACAATATCGATCTTTATTTATAAGTTTTAAAAGAACATTTTTATATTAAAGAACACGTTAGTTATTAGGAATTGGAAGTTGAAATATTTTCGAAATTGCTAATTATATCGAAAAATGTTAGAGACAAGTCTTTTTCAATAGAATTATATATATTTTAATACGTCAATCGATTCAGCTTGTCATTCTCTGTAAAACAATAATAAACCCTTTGTACGGAGAAATCATTGGTTTAGGTTTAAGAAATACTTTAAGTTTTCTTGTTTTTTGTACTCGACAAGACAACTGTACCTACGTTTTCCTGTTCGTCAATTGCACGTGATATTTGTGTCGTCAAAATTACATTTCGCGATATAATTAACAGTTTAAAAAATATTACACCGTCCAGCCTTAGGCGACTCACGCTGTATGTATAAGTAACTTGGATTATACAGGGTGTACTACTTGTTATGACTCACTCTATATTGTATAATAGTTTGTCTTCAGTCCCGAAGGTTTTCGTTACCTTCTTTGTAAACAATCTTTGCTTGGATAGCCAAATGAGCTTGGACAGCTCCGTTGAAATGGCATTTTTTTTAAACAAAGTGTGAGTGTTACATAAGGTGAACGAGAAAAAACTTTTTTCCATTTAAACTCTCAAGTTTCGTTACTCCGATATTGCGATG
This sequence comes from Nomada lathburiana, assembly GCA_963667235.1. NCBI lineage: Eukaryota > Metazoa > Arthropoda > Insecta > Hymenoptera > Apidae > Nomada > Nomada lathburiana. The sequence goes on from OY763905.1 coordinate 2,804,528, forward strand.
CGAAGTGGAGAATTGTTGCGTCGCGGAATAACTGCCCCTCTCATTGCCAAATGCAGACGTTCCTCTTCGATTTTTTCTCGAATCGTTTCCACTTTCTGGCGGTGTGCTATAACGTTTATGGTTCCAGACGAATTTAGAAGTGCTCCAGACGCCTTGAATTAGCATTCGCTTCAATGCTGATTCATTGAAATTGAATTGAATTACATTGGTACAGTGTATAAGTGGAAATGTAGTGTGAAAGTAGAATGCAGAAAGATATTTGCATTACTTATGACTCGAAGAAGAAGAAAGAAAATTATTCTTATTGAATAAACATGCAACTTGATTAGGAATGATTCGAGAGGCGCACCACCATGTAGACCTACAAAAATGGCTAAACTTCAGAATTTGTTGGCGCAATAGAGGAAAAAATAAAGATATGTGCATCCTGGTTATAGGCCCAGACCACATGTTGAGGTTTGGAAATCGGGGAGTATCGTGCAAACGTGCAAGAAATGGCGAGTGCATCAAAGGCTGAAAAAATAGATCGGCCGAACGGGGATAATTATAGGACATGGAAGTACGCTGTAAAAATGTACCTTATACAGATGGAACTGTGGCATTATGTGAGGGGGGAGGCAGAGCTCAAGCAGGACGCAACAGAAGAAGAAGTGCGTCAATTCAACAGTAAAGTGGAAAAGTCTCTTGCAACCATAGCACTAGGTGTTGGAGCAGATCAGCAGGTACATATAGTGGATTGCAAAACTGCAGCACTGGCATGGAATGTCCTTCGGAAAGTAAACGAGCGTCCGACAGAATTCATCTGAAGGAACATGAGACAATGGGTTCATATCTATCAAGAATGAAAATAATCGCTGATTATCTGCAAGACGCTGGATCAGAAATGAGGGATGAAGATTTAGCATACGCTATGCTGTCAGGATTGTCAGATTCTTACGGTGCATCGACAATGTCCCTAGCTAATTTACAAGACGCCAAATTCACTTCAACGGGTATCTGAAGTATCAAGTATATAAGAAGTATGAAGTATCAACTGAAGTATCAGCTTAACGGGTAAATAAGAGTAATCGTCGTACAGACGTCAAAAAGACGGATAAGAAATATTTTAATTGTGGGAAGTCTGTTTGTTTTGCAAAGCAGTGCAAAGGAAAAGGGTCGACGCGAAACAGCAGGCACGTTCTCAACAGAAAGATTCCTTTATTTTGTTCATAAATGTAAGTCATGTTGCAATGGAGAATGCACGGTTGATTGATAGTGAAGCGACACATCATGTGTGTAACAATAAAGATTGGTTTAAGCATTTCGGACAAATCAATCCGGAGCGAATTGGTACAGCGAAAACCATGATTAGAAAGGACGAAGCAACCTTAATAGCTGAAGGGGTTTTGATATAGTATTGAATATAAGCGGAGGTTACACCGTTTTTGAGCTAACTCTTAAGAATGTATCGGTTGCTTTTATCGGTTGCTTAAATAGACAAGAAGGGAAATAAGATCGTTTTAGAAGAACAGCTTATCGACGGAATCACCTGTATATTTTGCAAGGGAATGTAGAGAACCATAGACTGGCCAGAAAGGAACTACACCGTATAATAGTGAACGTGCAGGGATGGTCGCCTCATAGATTTTGTCACATGAATAATAGAAGCATATCACAGTTAGCAAAAAAGGGTTTTCTCTTAGACGATTGACAAACGGCACGATAATTCCTGACCAATGTCATGGATGCTGTTTGGGGAAGTCAACAAAAGTACCATGCAAAAGGTTTAATGGAAGATCATCTTCTGCACCATTGGATTTGCTTCGCTCTGACGTCTGCGGACCGTTGCCGTTGGGACCGGAGGGTGGCTCAATATATTTTATGACAATAATAGACCCGTATTCTCGTAGAATAGATGTAAAGCAGTATATAATAAGGATCGAAACTCAGAAGGGAAGAAAGGTCAAACGTTTTCTGTCAGATAATGGTCTAGAGTACTGCAATAAAGGACTACAAGAATTTTTTACGCAACGTGAGATTAAACACGAGAGAACGCGTATCGGAAATTCCTCAAATGAATGGAGTAGCGGAGGGGGCAAACAGTACTCTAGTAGATATGGTTGGATCAATGCTACTTTATGCAAGATTACCTCAGACTTTTCGGGATGAAGCGATAGCGACAGCCGCATACGCGCGAAACAGAATGATCCGTAGCAACCTGCAAGATGGTTACATGAAGGCTCCTTACCTGACATGACATGCAGTAATTGAGAGTGCTGTGCCGTCGCCAATTTTTCGAATCTCGAAGCTTCCTTTTCCCACAGTATTCTGCACATACGAAATGTAACAAACTGGCAAGGCGATGTACCCCCCTAAATCTGAAATGCGTAATGTTTGAATTAATTGAAGGAGGAAATCTTACTAACTTCTTATCGGCAATATATAAATTGTTTAAGGCATTTTCTATTAAAAAAGAAATCGGTGCGTGTAAGTACAGGTGTCCTTTATAACTTTGAAATGCAGGCATTCATTTTTTGGACGTCTCTCAGATTTTCAGATTTGCCTTGACGCTTCTTTAAAGATGGATATAATATAAAAGATGAAAGATTTACACGTGTACCGGAAAATCGACGGAAAAGTGAATGTTTCCAAAAATATGTAAAAATAATAAAAGTTATTAGTGGTGCGAATAAAAATAATTATTCACTAATTTACATTGAAATAATTAAATCCATATGAAAATTGCTTTAACAATAAACTATACAGTTTGGTATTTACTCTGTCGTCCATAAGTATTAAGACATCTGCTGAGTTGTGCGTCTATTTGAAAAAATATTCGGAACAGGTTGAAGGTCTTAAAGAATTTTTATTTCGTTTCATACTTTTGTTTATATCAGAAGTGTATGTATTGAGTGATATTGAAAAAAACTCACCGAAAAAATGAAATAACTTTTAAATCTATTTTTCATCGATGAACTAGCAGTCAGATTTTTTACGAACATAGCAGGTGTCCGTATACTTATGGACGGCAGTGTATGTCTTGCAATTCATATGAAAGTATAATCGATAAGGACAAAACTGTAGAACAATTAAATATTTTTTAGATTCTACACAGGTGAGGTGTATAAATTATTGATAAAAGTTTTCCGATAAAGTCATTTTACCTCGACATGCTTTCATAGAATGTATTCTATTACACTTCAGGTTAGACTGCGAATATCTGAAGATCATATAACTTATAATAATTTAGTTAATTTGAACTGAAATTATGAACACCTATGTCAGTTGTTTCAATTTTAATTAACCGCTTCTTAAGAAAACACGATAATTATCCAAAGGTTTAGCAAGTTTCCTTCATACAGAAATCTCATTTCTAGCACTAATTTCAGCTCGTGAAATATTTCCCTCGTATCTGTGAATTTATACTCATGTGCCTGTACATTTATGCTGTAATTTTTATCCGTACAATAATATAAAATGGAAGTTCACGCAGATATAAATTCTTCCATCTGTTCTATGGACAGAACGATGTTTAGAGCTGTAGAAATTAAATAGTAAAAATTCCATTAAAGTATGTTGGGAAATCAGATTTTACGTTTGATTCTGCCAGAGAATCCAGGCCATTGGTGGAATTGCGCTAGAAGTATTACGGTATACTAATTGTAAGTCGACGTTGAAACGAGATATGGCAAAATAAGTTTAGCGAAAGCTAGCGAAGGTCAGTTAAACTTTTAAGGGGATGAATTTAACCGATCCCTACTTATTTAATCTGCGTATCGTTGCATTGACACCAATGATCCGTATAATAATATTAAATATCTTGACAAAAACTATGCAAGATAAAAAAACGAAACGGTAGAAAACGAAGGAAATATATAACATTTGATCAGTGAAGTCTTCGATTTAATGTATAAGTATTTAGTTCATATATGATTGCAATTTTTCTAACGATGCTTCAATTTTTTTGGACAACCGAATTTGAAAATAAGAAAAGCAGCCGTATATTTTAATGGACACCAAGTGCGACATTTGCTGCATTTTCTAAGTTTATAAACTAAATATATTATTGAAACTTATTGCGTTATGTTGCAACAGTATCGAACCCTGACGTTGTTTAGAAACGGGATCAGAAGTAGTGATGGATAGCAAGCTTGTATCAAGCACACAGATTATGTCTAGTCAAGTGTACTGCGTACCTTAGGAATATTAGAATTGGGTTTCACAAAAACATAGCTTGGTATGGAACAATTTCACTCTACATTTTATACTTAATTCTCTATGAAAAATCTTTTCTCTGGCTACACCACAAAGAAAGCAAAAATTATAATACATTTATTAAATCACTAGAAAGAGGCCAATGAAAATAGGTGGTTGCATAGATTTCCATTTAATGTTATTATTATGTAGCACAGAAGTTCGATTAACCGAATCGATCTCGGTTATCCAGAGTGCCAAATTTAATTATAATTATATATTTGCAGCTGTATCTTTGTTTTACAAAATTAGTTATAAACAGTTTTGACTGCACTGTTTTGTGTTAATCTGTTTGAGTGTCCTACTGTACACTATTATTTAAAATCCACTTATGAAATCATTATGAGAGACGATACTTCTAGAAGCAGAACAATAAAAATCGGTGGTTATAGCGATTTCCAATTATTATTATTATTATACTTTGTTACTTAAAATACACTTATGAAACCATTACGATGTCAAATACGTTTGAAGACAGGATAATGAAAATCGATGGCTGTAGAAATTTCCATTTATTATTATTAATATTATTATTATACTCTTGTATTTAAAACGATTCCAAGAAAACATCGTGCATATGTCACTTTATCCGTTACAAACATTGTATTATACTCGTGCGAGAATAAGTGTAGAGTAGGGTATTAAAGTTTGTACAGTTCTTCCCTTGAACGAAGAAAGTACAAGTACTTGTAGAACACAAGCTTCAATTCTTAAGCATAAGAAGCAGAAAATGCGCAGGTACGCGGCTTGTTTCGCAAGCATCGCGTTTGGGAAAGTTTGGTATCTATGTATGTACGTTTTATCGATTGCCACTGTACTAACCTACGTTCGTTCTGGAATAGAAACGTATCAAATTGACATTTAGTGCCGATTGGTCACGTTGTTGTGCCGCATAGATGTGCACAGTAAGGTTTACGTCACACATAAACGATAAGGGATTGAATATTCGATTCACTTTAACACGGCTCTACGATTTCCTTCGCTAGATAAATGACTCGTTCTCTTTTGAACACCTATTGGTTGAGGTGCTAAACGCCCTTCGACATTTCATTCAAAATGTGCCACTCATTTAGAAATTTATTTCAACGTGCTGAAACATGTTTACCACTTTGCGTTATTAATAACCGAGGCATATTTATATAAAAATTTCGCTAGAATATTTTTTATATATTTGGTGAAACGGAAAAAAGAATTATTATTTTGTGCACAGAATGACAATTTCGAAACGCTGTCCTTCTATGAGGTTTCGATTAAACGCAAGTCCTATCCGAGGTGAACAAGATTTATTTCCAAATATATACAGGGTGTACCGTAACTGGTGGTAGAAGCGAGCAGGGGCTGATTTTACGTGAAATACTGAATCGAAAATGTAGAATAAAATGTTTTCATAAGAAGCTTTGTTTTCGAGAAAAATAATTTGTAAGTTTCCATATCAACAGGATTGCGAAAACTGAAAGCTTCGTTCGATAAGCATAAGAATAACGTAGAACCGATACAAGAGATATAATCTTATTGACAATGTTTGTAAACGTATCAAGAAGCACAGAAATGCTCTCGGAAATATCCAAGTGTAACATAGTGAAATCTGTCGAGTTGAAACTGGATCAAGTGCACGCGGACTCGACAAATTTTCAAACTTATTTTTCTCGAAAACAAAGCTTCTTGTGGAAAAATTGTATTCTACATTTTCGATTCCGCTTTTCACCCACAAGCAACTCCTGCTCGCTTGTACCGCCAGTTACGGGACACCCTGTATACATGTGGAAAATGTCAAAAATTCGCAGTATTTTATTCAACTTGTAGCATACATCATCCAGCTGTGAAATTCCCTTATCCGTCATATCCTTTCGAGAGGAATATTATAAATTTAAGAGTGATCCGATGCACCCCATATAATTACAATTTTAAAGTAAATAAAATACGTAAACAAATTATGATATAATAGTGACAATTATATCAAATATTATTTCTGGACACTATACAAACTAATAAAATTAAACACATTTGGATGTTAAAGCTTACCTTTTATTTTTAAATAAGAAATTTTAAGTTATGTATTTTAGATCTGCGCCAAAATGATTACGTTCGTCCGCGTAAGGGAAATTTGAAGTGCGTGTCAACACTAAACGGTATTGTAAAACAATAAAAACACAATCGGAAGAGGTGCATAGAGAGGGTGTGAGGAGTGTATGCACGACGTAATCGATTTTTTCCATGTTAGCATAACAAATTTCAACTAAATTCTTATTTCGATCCGATTCGCCTAGGTCTACCCTATATAATAATAATATTCGGTTTCCTAAATATTTTTATAGGATAGATACAAGAGCCGTAGATTCGTAAAAAAAAAACATTTATTCTATAAATATTTCTCACTGTTACTGTAGCGAAATATGATTTTCTTATATGACTATCGACGCAAAAATTGTTAAAGAACAAACTAAAGAAATATTGCATTTGACTAAGGTGTTCCATTTCTCTCAAGCGAAAGTATATATAAAATAATACATTGAAAATATTAATGAAACTATTTATTTAGTCATCTTAATTTTCCTGTGTCTTGAAAACTTTTAAGAGCAAGAATAATATACTTAGGAGATACTTGAGGAATAAATAGATTTATTTAAGGAAACCGAAAATTCATTTCAAGGATGCGTTACTGGCATGCTGTAGAAGTAGAAAGATAAATCTTGCTGTGAAACCATTGATGTTACATTTCAGTTTCCTTTCCTCCATTTCTCTCCATCTGTAGTAAACTTGCAGGAAAAATTATGGATCCTTGTACTTAAGTGAAAACGAATAATACAGATCATTGAAATATATTGTATCGTTATATGAGAATAGATAAAGGTAAAACAGATATGTGGATACATAAACTATTAAGTATAACATTTTAATACTCTTCGCAACAATTTACTATAAAATACAAATTGATTAGAAAACGTAGCAACTGGAAAATGTTATACTATTAATTGTACAGCAACAGAAGTTACTTTCAATTCATTATTACACTATGGTGTTATAACAAAATGTTTTATGAATATTTCCAAAAAAACGTTAAAATTATCCAACAGATTTATTTTAAAAATACTATAAAAATCTGAGGAATTCATAAACATCAATTTCAACTATAATTTGGGACCCTTTTACTTTTTTCCCGTGAATAGGTATAACATGGGGTTTGAGTATAATGAGCTGAAATTTTTGTCCAGTATTTAGCAAATAAATTGATCTCTTTGTTATAAAAACGAGTACGTGTAATGCAAGAAATTATTCTTTGAAATAATTCAGAAAAAAGGAACACGTTTGTTTTATGATTTTTTGTATACATAGATTTCTATCGACTTTAATTAATAACTTTGATTACCGTATCCGACTTTAGGGAAGATTTATGTTGTACATATTGGGTCGGCCTCTACATATTAATATTGGATTTTTCTTACTGTCACCCACGAAACGTGTCAGAAAATAATATGCAAAAAGTATAAGGTCATTCAGATATTAATAGAACGCACCCCGAGGCATTTGAAATTTACACGGGAATTACAATGCATTTGGCCTTTTCCAGGACTTCAGGGCGCATATCCAAACTTTTCATCTGCTTGGATTCGATTTTTTTTAATCAGTTGCTCCATGTATAACCTTTAAAAATGCACACTGCCGAAAGGCAATCTCGAATAGCACAAATTTTGCGATCGAAGTGCTGTGAAGTAATAATTTATTAAAGTGACAAAATAATGCAACGATATTGAAATGATCAAATGAAACAGAGTTTTTCGTATTATTAAAAAATATAATTTTACTGTTCACATCATCTGAAATAAAAAATGTTCTGCTATTTGTTCTATTGCAATATTAGTAATGAACCTGTGCAATAATTTGTTTCGTAAATTATTCGCAACGTTGCATGGTATTTCTCGTTTGCAACTGTATGTAATTAATTTCGTTAACGCTACACATATGCAGCAATTGGTTTGCTTACGATTTATTATTAGCGTATCAAACGATTTGTGCTTTAAATAACGTTGCATACATTTCAACATAAGTTTCCTTCCAATTTGCTTATATTTTACCGTGTTTGCTATAATAATTTTTAACACCAGTTTATACATTCTATCATTATTTGTATGATACACAGATAAAACGGCATAAAAAAACTTTTTGCTAGCATATACACGTGTAAGTTCACGCAAAGCTGCTTTCAGATTAAAGTCATTTATCACTGCTTTATTATGCCAAAAATGAATATTCCTTAAGAACATAGTATTACTCATACTGTACGATATAACATTTTAATAATAATAACCTATGTAATACAATAATTTCTTCTGTCCAATGCAGGAATTTCAGACACTCGCAATTAGTTGCAAATCCTTTGATGCTATGCTTTTAATTGTAAACAAATTTGCTTCAAAGAGAATCTCAAGACTAAAAACCATTCGCTGTATTAAAAATTCATAGGCTGTTGAAGCGACGGAATAAAGAAGATGTTCTGAAAACGTTATGGAAAAAAATAAGGGGGTTTCAAAGGAAACTAATTACGAATAGAATATGCTATGCAAATACAGATACTATGCACGTCCAAGCATGTAATTTCAATAGCTTAACTTTCCTTCAATAACTTTCAATAATGGATAACACCAGAGGATTTGTAACTTTCTAATCGTTAACCAATGTATATTTCCGGCACATTTTCTTATGGATTTAACGCTATTAAGTATTTATGAAATGTTACGATCCATTTCTGTTTTCTACTATATCTGTGGCATTTGTCTTAGATATCCGTTTCATTTAATGAAATATATGTACGAAAAGACACTTCACGATATAAATATGGTGGAATTCATAAAGCAATCCTGTTATTGCGAAACCTTACAGAAGTTTTATTTGAGGTAGGCAAATTGACTTAAGGGTCTATTCTACTGTGGCATGCGATTTTTTTTCAAATGTCTTTAGGAATTTTTTTGATGGTGTTACAGAAAGATTTTTGTACTGAACTTTTTACTGTGTTTTTATTACATCTTAAACTATAATTAAATACTTTTTTTCGATTCAAAATATGAAACAAAGATTGGTAACCATGATCCTGCTGGTTCTGTTCATCTGAAGCAATGAAACCAAGAAGTTTCTCAAATTATATGACTGTGGTTATCGCAGGTATGCAGATTTGGAATGAAATATCAACATTTTTTAAAAGGGCTACAATTTGAAGAACGATTTTTCGAATTTTCCTACTTTTTTCGTCTCTTTTGGCCTGTAAAATTAAAAAGAATAATATTTTGGCCTAATTCTGGTAGGGACGATAGCGAAGTATCTGTTGAAGATGTGTGCACAAGATGGGCCCGCATCGGTCAACTAGAATTTGAGATATCGTGGTTACCATCTTCTAAAACACGGTTTTGAAAAAAACGGGTTTAAAGTTTTGCAACCAGTTCTCGGCGAGGAAAACTTCTCGTTACAACTAATCTGCTACGCCGGATCCATTGAGAACACTTTCCTCTTCTTCAAAAAAGCCTTGTTGGCTCGATTTTTCCTCTCTCAGAGCTATTCTTGCCGGTTTTACAGCGTCAGTCGACCTATGCTCCGAACGGTCAACGATCTTCGCGAGCAATTACGAAAATTTCGGTTTCGGAAAATTAAACAGGTATTCTTAATTCTTGCTATTTCAATAATAAATTAATTTTTCGTCATTTTGGACCTACACTATTCGCCAATAGAACGGCTCATGTATAAATCGTTAAAGCACACAGAAACGAATATATGAAAATGAGAGTAAAAAGCCAATAGATGAACGGAGGCGGTTAGCTATGAAGAGAACAGAATGAATGAAACAGACAGCGACCACTGTTCTATTTTGTATTATCTCAATTTATTTAAATACATAGACTTGATATTTAATAAAACGTCCATCTTTTAATAAATTACAGTATATCTAGAATTAGATAACGTTAAGCAATATATCAGTTTTGCAACTATTCACCTTTGATTCTTTATTTTGTTGTGATCAAGAATAGGGTAACAGTTTCCTTTTTATTTAACAGGAATGACATCCCCCCCCCCCCCCCCCCCCCGCCCTTTAATACTCTAAATCGACCTGCACCGAATCGAGTAACATTGAATGTAGATTTTATTAACAGTTGGTTACAATATTATAACTTGACTAGACAGCAAAAAGGATAAGTCGTGATATGCAGTCAATCAGCTATTTCTATCTATAATTCTACAAAGCTCCAATACATTACCACCCAATCACGCAATCATAGTTTAACATTAATTGACATTTAAGAATTGAAGAACCGCAAAAGTCTGTGATATTATCGAACACTCTTTAATTTATAACGGTATAACATTCAAGGAGACAAAGGATATATTATATTTCTATTCGGAAAAATTCATAGTTACATTGTTTTTTAACGCTCTACATCCGAATTTATTTTGCCGCTTGACACGATTATATACAATGTGATATAAAAAAATTAAATTGAGCCTCTAAATTCAGTACGACTAATAAAGTGGGTAAAGCACATGGTTGCGATAAAATGGCACTGCAGCGGAATCTTACGGTCAATTGTAACAAAAAATGAAGAAAGATTTTAAGTAACATCAAAGTAACATCAAAGTAACATGGCTGTATAAAGAGTTGAAAAAAAAAGATATTGCTTCTTGTGCAGTACTGGTGGTAATTTATTATCACTTCAAAGACAATTAATTCCACAGCAAGGAGTCTTTTTTTGCATCACTAGAAATGGTAAAGCATCTACTGTTACACTGAACACTTGCTAGATTCCAGATATTTCTTCCAAACTTTGATCAATAAATAAACGGCCCATTAAAATCATTTTTATCAGTTCCACGTGCAAGTCAAAAATCGAAAAAGACGTTACGCTTCAATCGAGAATAGACATCTGTACCAGTCGAACCCATAAAATAGCAGACGCACTTCTTTCCAAACAGCGAAATTATGGTTGCATAAATTTTACACTTTCTATTTTTACTGACAAAGATACTTTCAATAATAAAAACTACTTTTGTTAAGAAACATTGCATAGATTGTTACGACTGCAGCAATGGTCCAGCGGCATAAATAAAGCGGTAATGAATTTCGCACCTGTAACGAGATAAAATGGCACGCCGCGAGACCACCGTCGTTTCTCACATATCTTGAAACGCGATGAATAATTTTTACGGGCGAGAAAACTTGCGGCTGGAAGCGGCATGGATAGACAGAAAATTACGGATAAAGCGTCGAAAAGTTTCCCTTCGCTGTTGGACGGCCGGTGCTGAGGGAAATCTCACGAACTAGCGCTTTACCGCCGCAAATAGTGCAACGATTTCAGTTAACACGTGTCCAAAGTCTAACAAGAAAGTCGATTTCCAAGGAGAAGAAACATCAAATGCTGTTACCAGCATTTAGAAATGATCCCGCCATTCGGAAAATCTACACCAAGCGTTGCTCGACTTTCGTTAAATACTTTTCTTTGTCAAAAAAAAAAAAAAAACAAAAACTGTAGAACCACGTCACACTTAATGATATAAAATTACAAACACCATTAAATATACTTTTCAAGATCGCACTATCGCGACCGCTGCTCAAAGCAAATAGCACAAAGAACAGAGAAAAGAAAGCGAGAATAAACAAGGAACACAGCGACACAGAAGGCAAAACGATCTCGCAAGAACAAACCATAAAGCGCCGGAGAATATCGCGCGAACTTAAAATTCCACGCACCATCATACTAAAACAACAACTTACTCCCGCTTCAATAATTCCGTATAATTCTATCGAAGGGGGGAAAAGAGCCCGACCCATTAACCTTCCAAGAACAGGCAGAAAAAGAACGACGGAATAGTTGCCCGCGTTACTCCACGGTTTGCTCCACAGTTTTATTTTACAGCGGCGAGCACCCCGTCTTTACCGTTCGTGCATCGCGCGCAAAAAAGAACGCGAGACACGGTCGAACGTTAGATAAAAATACAATCGAAGGGGGAGGGCACCGCGAGCGGGTATATTTATAACGAACGTCCGCACATTTGATCCGCGCAAATAAACTTAGAAAATCCCGGCACCGGCAAAGTGCCGTGTCTATTATAAAAGAAACTCTACGCACACCGTTCGTTCGGCAACGCCAGCGACCGGGACTGCGGTCGACCTATAGCTGGGTCGGATCGGGCACACGCAGTGCGTACCGGTGGAACATCGGATGAGCCAGGATGAGCAGCCGCGGCCAGTGAGTCTCGAGGCACAAAGAAGCTTGAAATAGCGCGGTCCAGGGAAAGGTGTCTTATCGGTCGTTGGGCATAATCGGTATACACGAGGCACGATCGAGGACGATACGTGCGATTACACAGCGATAGAGACTGGTGGTAGCCACCGGTTAGCCAATCGGTCCTCTGCGTCGTCTTGAGTCCTTGGAGCGTGAACGGAAATAGCCATCGGTGTGCATCGGAAGCTAGCAGCAAAAGCCCCGTCCCCCTTGCTCTAGAAAAAGGGAACCCTGTGGCAGGTTGTGCGGCAGCGATGGTCGAGGGGTCGCCGGCGCCGTGGAAAGAAAAGAAGAGCGATAGAGCGGGAAGGCAGAAAAAAAAAAAGAGAACAGAGAAACGGTATAGCAGGGACGAAGAGGAGCACCAGAGGGTGACCGGACAGGCAGAGAAGAAACGGCGGGGCGGAGGAAGATGCGGGGAATGGTTGATGCCGGTGGAGCAAAGGGTGCGGAAGAGGACGGCGGATAAAAGGGTAGGAAGAGAAACCGATCGTCGGTGGAGGGTTGGGTTCGGTTCGGGGGCGGCACAGTGGTGGTGAGGAGAACAGCGCGGCCGGACTGTAGGAGAGGGGTGGTATTATATTTGCGCAGGGCTGCCCGATAGGGCGCAGTATCGTCGCGACCGCCGTCGCGTGCACGTCGATTTTCTGTGCGTTTTACGTGTCTTTTCTAGACCGCGAGTGCATCTGCACCTAGAACGTACGTTTTTCCCTCCTCGTCGGTTCTGCACAGTAGCCGGCCTCCGTCTCTATCATTTTTCCACTCTGCGTTTCCTCTCGCTCTCGTTTCCTGTGCTTTCTCTTACCGTTGCTTATTTGTTTATCCATCTATCTTCCTCGTATATTCTCTCTCTCTCTCTCTCTCTCTCTCTCTCTCTCTCTATATATATATATATATATTTCTTTCTCTTTCTCTATCTTTCCCTGTCGGTGCCTCCTTCTCGCTCCTACTTTACTCACCGTATCCATCTGTATACCTATCCCGGTTTCTATTTCTCCGTCCGTTTCTCGGCGATCTTTTCGCAGCAGCTCCACGCGTGCCCGCATCCCCGTTCCCATTCGATATTTCGCGCGTGAATCGTCCGCCGCTCCGTTTCAGTTCGCGGGCAATACGTGCCCGTTTGGTCGAACCGATTAATCGCAAGGATCGGAGATCGCGAGTCGGGCGAGTGCTCGAGCAAGGAGTCGCTTAAGTGTTTCTGGCGCAAAGAGTGAGTAGAAAAAAAAAACGAATTGAAAAGAAAAGAAAAAAAAAGTGTTGTTTACCATTGTGACCATTGGTGTGTTCGTTTCCGTTTGCACACTCTGCCTCCGTCAAGGATCTTCTTCGTTTCTACCCTTCCGATTACTCACCCCATTGCACGCATCCACCCGTCCCAACACACCCGCACACTCGAGGCGACTTTCCGACGTTCACGCAACGCGACCCGATCTCCTCGTTCGTTAATTCGACGGGATACGCCGATGTCGGGCTGCTCGGTGGCTGAATAATTGCCGGTAATTGCCGCGGGATTGTCGGGTTTTCGGGGGATCCCATTTCGAGGCGGCCCCGATGGAGTAACGAGAGCCGACGGAATGAAAGCGCTCGTTTCGCCGCCGACGCCGTGATAATAGAGGGTGAATCACCGTTCCAGCAAATGTTAGGACCTTTACCGAACCCGCGATGTTAGCTGACATTCTTGCGTTGCGTGAAAAGTCGCCGTGGATAGGGAGGAAATTCATTTCACCGCGTGGATCGCTCGATGGAACGATATCAGGTGGGTACGTTCGAAATGTTCCTTCCAAATCTTCGTTTCTTTGGCTTTCTTTGTCTTTCTTTCTGCGTGCGAAAGCACTTCCTCGAATATCGTAGCGAAACGCAAATCAAATCGTTCCCTACTTTTTGTTCACCTGGGTGTTCCGTTTATTTGTTGCGGGGGAATTAATTGTGCGAACCAATTTTGTGAAGATTTTTTGGTAGATTGTAAGGTTGTTCAGGGGAATTGACAGCGAAGTCTGCGAGGAGTAACATGTTTGATTGAACGTGTAGGTATTCGAAAGGAAATTTTGTGTTTAAAGTAGGGAAATATTTTTGTTTCGGATATTATTTACATGCTTCCCGTTAGAAGCTTCCAAATGACTGTGCTCTTGGACGATTTTCCTTGTTGCGTTCAATCGTGTTCTGTTTTCTGTAGATTGGTAAAAGTTTGATAAACAAATTGAGTTAATTTAGAGATCGATAATCGGTTTCGTTGTTTCGCCCGGCGCGTGAATCCAATTAATTGTTCCTCGTACTTTGCGACTTTTCTGGATTTAAAAGCAAATACGGCGAATTTGCATTTCGTAATGAAACTTCACTTTATTGCTATCCCATTGTCGATCGTCTGAAAGTGAGAGATACAAGTTTCACGCGCAGTAACATTTTTATTATCGTTCCTAGAGGTTGAACTATGATTGCTGGCAAGGTTGCATATTCTGTGATTGAAGTTCTCATTTTTATACTTGCGCTTACACGGTCATTCCTGACATAAATTTGCGGGCGAATAAAGATCTTGTCAAATTGTTATCACACTATTTCTGGTGTAATAAAACGCGTACATGCTGCACACAAAATATGGCAGTGAACAAAAATGTTTCTATGCTAAAGAGTAACTTTGTTAGATAAAATCATATTTTCTCAACTGACATTAATCGAAGTTTAGCGTAAATAAAGCCATTTATTCGAGTAATATTTCTAATAACGTTTTCGAAATCTATTATTATTCATTATAATAGCATTTTCGTGGGCAAAGGAAAAGGACTCGAACTTCGGATAAAATGTCATCTTTGTCATAAACTTTAATTTGGATAATAATCTTTTACGACAGCTTTAATTAAAAAGGGAAAGGAGTGGAACACGGCGCAAAGCACGCAGCTGTATCGTCTAAAATTGTCTACAGATACATTGATAAGGATAAATCGTGGTATGGCGAGTAGTGTATAAAGCCTATAGAAGAGAAATTCGATTTTCGCGTTAGTGCGATACTATTGTACTCGAACTATCTCTTTGTGTAACTTCGAGTTCGCTCTACCATTGTCCGATTCTGTAGTCGACAATATAGACCTTAAAACTCAATAAATCCGATGGCTTTTCTCCTACCAGGTTTGGATCGATGGGACCACTAATAAAGTGGCAATGAAGTATTAACGAAGTCTTAAATGCAGCTTCCATTAACCTTACCTTTGATACGGAGATTTTCCATGTCAGGTATTCGACGAATATGAAACGAAATGACGAGCAGGGGAAATAAACGGTCGAACTGAAGATTGTACATCATCTTACGTTAAAATTCTAGTGCACTATTGTCTATATTTTATTCTTTCAAACAATCTTGACACAGGTGTACAAAACATTAATCATTTGCATTTATTATCGTCTCAATAATTTTTATTTGTATAACATTATAGCATTCTCTTATTATATAACTATAAATGGCGAAAGAATGATTAATTCTGCTGATACGAAAGCTGTACAGAGACAAAACATTCTTCTTCATTTTTGTTAACGGATAAATGAAATTTTCAAAGAGACGTTAAACGATAGGACAAAATAGTGGGTCACGCCAGATAAAGTATTTTGAATTTTAACCAAGACACATTTCAGTATCAGAAGTAAAATTGTTTCTGCGCACTATCATTGATATTTCACGGATAATAATTATTGTTTCGAGACGGTAGTCTACTACATATGTATATCCCTTTGATTAGCGTGGTAACGATGACAGCTTTACAATACGTTATATATACGTAACTGTTATACGATAACGGAATATTATTCATAGCAAATTTACCTTGGTTATATGGATTGCTTTAATTGTGGATATTAAGTCGTTAATAGCCATACATACATAATTGTATTCCTTGTGGAAATGGATATTATTTCGCAATTATTTACAACCAATATACAATACAATGTATTATAGCAACTACGTATAATATATAATACAATAAAAACTAATGTATAAAACTAATAATAATCAATTTGTTTTGTCGACAAATTACAATCGTTTTCGCAATTATCCGAATCTGTCATAACAAAGTTTTCCACTGACATTTGTCAGTAAATCGTATTGCTACTAACAAAGTTACACATTTTATTCCACACGTTATTCGGCACACATTAATTAGTAAATAATACCATGAAATCTCCGATTAATTATAGTCTTCTAAAATAGATCGATATTACACTTACCCTGTACAATTTCTCTGACATTATTTGCATTCAAGTAGCATGCACACGGGCCCTGCGCCGTATTGATTTGAGTTTTCCTACATTCTTTCGAAATGTAGGTGTGGAATGTTTGAAAGGACGCAAAGCAGCAACCAGAAATAGGATGCAGACTTTGTTTTCGAACCCGGTGCCGTTAAATTCCAGCACCTCTTTCGATATCTTTTGATCCTGACTTTCAATCCTTCCTCGTGCACGTACAGTACATTATGACCCGCGCATAGACGCGCGAGTACACGTGTGCACATAAGTTGGTTATTTCTTCTTGTTGAAGCGTTTGCTTGAAAAATATGAGACAAATAAATTCTTTTTGATTGTCTCCCTTCGGAAGTAGACATTTCGCGAAGAAAGCTTCAGCTGCTTTTTTCATGCACCGTGAGAGCCGTCTGCTCAGTATTTTGCATAGTTTAAAGTATGGAAATGATATTTCATCTCGCTTCTTTTAACTTCCAGTTTATTGTTATTAGTATTTGCGGTTCTTGATAAGATTCGTAATTCTGGCGAGTTCGAAAGTAATGGGGGAACTTTCTACGTAACGAGGAATGAAGATCGTACAAAATTTCATCGAGAATGAATTGTGATCTTAACGAAACATTGAAAGACCCTTCTATTTTACCCTTTTATGTATATATATTATGTATATCTGTATACGGTATGAAAGGATACCTGGTTATGACACCCAGTCTTGGAATTCCAGTTACAATTAGAATAAGCGTAACAACAAAACCTTTTATTAGCAAATTATTATCGTAAAACTTACATATATTGTCAATGTTTCAGGGTCTCAATGCTATTGTACGTGCAAAGGGAATCTTAGACGGTCAATACACATTGTCAATAATGTTGGGAACCTTGAAATACTGACAATAATGTATCGATCGTCTGAGGTTCCCTTTACAGAAATTGTACCAGTACTCTCATTGGTCCCTCATATAGTGCTTTATTGTTTTTTGTTTGGTTACCTCGTTACTCAAGTATCACAGCTACTGGCTTATACATTCAAGTGTTCTTTCGAAATTCAGTAATCGCCTAGCTTAAAAAATATTTGATATTATACGCAAGTATTAATTATTTCAAACAATTAGAGGATAATACATAGATTTGAACTTGGAACATAGATTTTTTTTGCTATCACTGTTTTACAATACGATAAAAGTTTAAAATGTTATCGTGTTGCTTTTTTAGCATCAGCTGTAGTCAGTTACCTGACATGGGTAATTAATTATTAGGAAGCTGATCAACTAATCATATAGAAATATCAATATTCTGCGTAACATTTTCTTATATTTGACATGGGGTGTCCTGTAGTTTCCGTCCAAACTTTACCAGTATGTTCAACGGATAAAAATAGGACTATAATGCCATATAAAAAAAAATCCGGGAGCGCTTTATTAAAAACTTATAACGTCTTTATCTTGAACTCTTACTCCAGAATAAAATTGAAATTAACTTCGTGCTACAGTGAGCCATCCTCAGTAATACTGAACCATGTAAAAACTTGCCTAGAATTGAACTAAGAAAAAGGGGAATTGTCGTCCCCGTTTATGTTTTATATTTTTGTTCTAACTTTTTAATAGAGCGTTTTTAAACTTTTTGTTGTACGGCATTTTAATCTTATGTTTAACGATCGTAGTGTTTGAATTCAGATATTGCAATCGCCATATTGGGAAATATACAGGAGAATTGCGTAATAATCAGATTGGGATTCTGCAATTTCACTTGTAATAATTTAAACAATATACTAGATCTCTGAATTAACCAGGTTGTGATTTCCCGCGGTCTCGATTGTACGACCTTCCGATTTTACTAATTAATATTTATGATCGCATCGTCTAACACTGAAATTGTAAAATTTTTAAAGAGGTGCTGCATTTAACGTAGCGTTATTCATATATTTTAAAGATGACGATTTCCAATACTTTTTAAAAAATTATTATTAATCATTTCTCATTGGATTTCAATTCATCTAGTCTGTCTGCCTCTCTATTGAGTCGATGATCGTTAAATAAATAAATTTCCAGGTGCAGTAAACTATATAAGTTCTTCAGGAAATTCGTGCATGGCATAAATAAAAATTTATCGAGGCAATAATATATGTACACGTGCGTTGGAATTGCTTACGAAAATTTCTGGCCGATTTTTAGAATTTATATACCACTTTACGAAACGCAAATCTTTTTAAGCTGTATTGAGATCGCTCGAATCCGTTCCATTTTCCTTTGTCGAAATAAACTGTTATACATAACGAATCCACATAAAACTTGGTTAAGTAGCACGAAAATACATGGCTCAATTGCAATGATACAATCTCCACTTTCATGAAACAAATTGTGGGGGCGATTATACCTTGAAACTTAGAGCTCTTAAAATATTATCCGAGCAAGGGAACATTATCCTTAAAAATCAGAGCGTTTACTGATATCCCTGATAAATAAATCGGCATAACTTCAATTATTTTCATCTTATTAAAATAATTATGACATATGAAATATATCATAACATTGTATCAGAATATGCATTTCTCTCGTATTTCCAATTTTAATAGGACGCGGTAGAATCAGAATATGTATTCTGATTAACGGAAATTATAAAATATCCGTTTGATTGAAATGACATTTCACTTCTGGGGAAAATAAGTGGAATGAAATTTTAATATTACAATATCGACAGTAATTATACTTTTGTGAACATAGTAAGAAATCCTGCATGTATCTAAGACAAAATCAATTTGAAAGAATTCGAAACTGGGTAAAGAAAACCCGCTTTCAGTATAAAGTACATTTGCTTGTACTGCTCTACTTGAAGTACTAAGTTGTGAACGTAGAGTGTCATTTTTGAAATGTATCTCTGTATAAAATCAAACAAACGTTAGAAATTTCTTTTCCTGTAGTTTTTGTGTCATCATTTAATACGAATCTAACAATCAGAAGATTCGAAGGAGATCGTTGTAAACGAATTAACGATAATCTCTCCATAATGACGGTGGTGTAAATTTTAAAACACGTACCGGTTCACTGTTTAATTAAAACTAAAGCTTTCTTCTGACCTTATTCTCATGCCATTGCATCTGTACACGCATGTGTATGAGTTGGTAATTCCGTTAATAACACTTCCCTTAGGAAGAAATTATGGGCTAGAAACATGCAATACTGCCAAGAAAGGCATTTGAAACAGAAGTTTCAGTGAATTAAAACATTTTCAGGAAGTACTTACAGTCAATGGTATTCTAATTTAGTTCAGAATTCGCAAAATTGTCAATATAACAAAGGAATATTGCGCCATTGTTCACCGTTCTTACAATTTATGTATTGTCCTGGGTAAATTAATACATTGGCGCATGGGTAACATGTTGGCGATATCATGGAATCAAATCAGAATATTTTCGTTTAACACGACAACGCTACGGTATCGTTTAAGTATTGTTTTTCATTCTGACCAAAATATTCGATATGGGACAAAGTAAAATAAATGATTATTGACGCGCAGCAATGAATATGTCTGTATACTGGGTCAAAAAAGTCTCTATAGACCCGTCTATAATGGTTCAATGAATTTATTAGTGTTGTAACATGTTTATAATTATTAATCTCCAACAAATTGTAATCTGTGAAAATGAAACAAATGAATCTGCTGGAAAACAATTGTTATTCGTTTCCTCCAACAGCATCAATTTTTTAAATGTTCGTAACCTGTATTTATTTTTCTAAATACTTACAAATTCGTTGCAACGGCCTCATGGCAAATTGTTTTATCCACAGTGTGTAAATTAAAAATTAAAATGAAAGTGGGCAACCTCAAACGAACGAATGCATTTAACAAAGCTAACAAAGCATTTAACAAAGCCAACGAAAAATACACATAAATATCGTCTTCCACATTTTTATTGTCAATCATTTTTATTCGTTCAATACCCTTTGATAGTAGATTTTGTGTAAAAAATGTAACGAATCTCATTATGAATTTCCTATACGAATATTAAAATATAGTGAAATGTTGGTTTTGTGATTTATTAATAGTGAAAGTCATCCCTGGTAATTGTCTCTCGATTATTCAAACACAGTACGCCGATTAATAAATCGTTATTTTGAATGAATCACACGTTTAACGCTATCGCTGCTTCGCAACTTTTTTCAACGTTCAAATTGATGCCATTAAACGCAACGCGACAGACAGATTGGGCAACAAATTTTCCACTGTGTTTATCCTTGAACTTCTTTCGGGTTTTCCATTTTCGCTACTTTATACGCAATTTTTTGGTCCGTTCTATTGCAGCTGTTTTCTTTCGTACGAAGAAGCAAATAAACTTTTTGTTCGGTTTCGCAGAGCAAGAAGATTGTCCGGATTTTCTGGCAGAGGTGTATTAATTGCAATAAATATACGGACCAATTGTTCTAGACGTGTTCGCACACAAAGAAATTCAATTAGAGGCGGTGTAAAGCAACAAATAATTTACAGGGGTATAAGCTGAGAAATTGTGATGGTAAATACAGACGAATGCATTAGTATCGTCGATCTGTTACGACCGATGAGCACATATTTGCATAATGGGAGGTAGTGAAATATGCGCGTGGTGGCGATTACCTACGCAATAAACCATAAACTAATTTTTCATTAACACTGGTTTTCCATCTATAACGGTCCATAAATTGCGCATTAATGTTTGTGATAAATTGTTGCTTGTAGCATTAGCCTGAACTGTGACTGTCGGATATAGAATAGTATGCAAAAATAAACAATATTTATTCAACAATTAATAGTTAGCGATACAATTGACAGTTGTTGAAGTATGGAGTACTAATTCTGTTTGAAATAGAAGTTATGCAATAACTTCTTGATCCACGTGACAATTTACCTGACATTAATGTTAGGATGGGTTAATTAACATAAGTTACGTAATTTCAGGAAATTAATTCGCTCAAATAAAATTGAAATAAAAGAATCGGATTCTACAAAGTATTGTCACAGAAATATAATAAATAAATAAATAAGCATACCAAATAAAAAGTGGACTCTCTATAGAATTAAGTAGATTAGGGTTACAATTCTTTTAGGACGAAGCTGTTTAAGTAAATTATTTACTTACACACATATACTGAATTAGTTTTTTCACTTAGGAATTTTATTCCTGCGTTATTATAGCGCAAGCAACGTAGAATAAATTGCTCAATAAAATTGTTTCCGTATAATTATTTACTCTACCGGATTACACCCAAAAGAAACGTAAACCTAAGATGTATACTACAAATTACACGTTACTCATCTTTATTTTCGATTCGCAACGTTTCCCTTAAATTCTTTTCTCTCAATATATCATACTGTATGTAGGTCACATCTAATTGCATTGATATATTAATTTAAGGCAACGAAAGCTGAACTAATAAATAAACGTAGAAGTACGGCACAATCTCGATTATATGAAGTAATACAGATACACGACTGCTGGACAATAGAATTTGTTGAATAATTGAACGATTCGAGTTTTAAATTAAATCCCACATGAAACATGAAACGTACATATATTGAATATGTACACATATTGCGTATGGCCGCATAGGGGAGCGTTCTCTGAATCGTACTGCTTAAAATATATTTATCTATCACTACACGTTTAGCATTTTGCCAAGGGAAAATTAAATTATTATAAGCTTTCTCATGAATTTGTGTGAAATGTACGACTTAAGTAACAATTATTTCCTATTTTAAAAGTTACAAGATTTCAAACAGAAGTAATACAAAATATGGGTACGAATATGATACATTTATGAATATTATATTTGTACGTATTAAGAGCAAGTAATTGAACATATAATATATAATAATTGAGAAGTAATATATGTATGTATATACATATACATACATGATATTAATTAACAACCTACATTAAATAATATTGAACATTTTCGAACATGGATTTAATACTGCGACAAATATAAAATATTCTGCAATATGCCTATTTTATAACAGATACAGAAATGCAGGATAAAATCGCGTATTTGCTGTAATAAATTGGTTACGTCAATTGCACCAAATCTTTTTAAACGTTCGTGGTACGATGAAAATGACACTTATTCCACTATTCTTTATCATTAGATATCGTTTACATGTATTTAATAGTGGCAAAAATAATGGATGAGGTATTACTTTTATTATCGTCCTTCCCCGATTCGTTTCGTTTGCTAAATTACCTTACATCTCATAAAGTTAGTTTAAATTCCTTGGCCTCGCTCTGGCTGCGTTTCCTATCATCTGACACTGACTCCTGTCTCTGTTGCTAAAAATGTTTCCAACGGCCGCAGGGATTTTATTCACATCAATCTTTCCGTAGCATCGTTTCTTAATAACGCGTTTAAATCTTCAAATAATATTCTCATCACTCATGCTGCCCTTCTTTTTACATATTATTTTAAATACCTCCCCGTCTTATTGTTTCGCAAAATCACTGTTCGAATAATCGAGTTTCTACGTACATATACGGTGTACATATTATCTCCGATCTGCATTCAGAAAGATAAACAAATGCATTCAGAAAATGCCCGACTTGAGAGTACGGTGCTGGCGTACAAAGTAACGTACGAGGTGTCTAAATATACTGATGCTCCTGAGTACGTACGTGCACGTGCACATACACACGCGTACGTATACGTCAACGCACGGTATCCATCCTTATTTTCCGCTGCCAGACATTCTGCTGACCGTCTCCCCGTGGCATTACACCAGACATCCAATGTTGGGTTAACCCAATCGGGAACGAAAACGAGTTATCACCGTTAATACGATTTCATATGACGTTCCCCATCGATCTACCAGATTATCCATGATATCGTAATAAAAGATCTCGTTGTTAGCAGAAGGGCAACGCACGCACGCTATCACGGTTTCATTTCGGCTGGTTGCTCTTCGCCGGCGCGTGAACATTGCACAGTGTACAACTCGCGACAGTAACAAGTTCGGGATGCGTTTTTATTGATGGAACGTGCGCGCGGTGTATTACAAGGTGGATGCCTGAAGCCTTCAATTTTTGCCGCGTTCCACGAGCGCATAAAGTAACAGGAGAAAGAAGAGGCGATGAATATACTGGGATCCACTGCAATATGCAAAATTGCATCTTGCGGCTTCTAAAATAGCATCCGTTGTCGTCGAAACAGCGCGTAGATGGCCTAGTTGTTTATCGGGGAATATCTCGGAATATCTAGATATTAGACGGCATGCTTTTATTGACTAGTGTCAATATTCGAATTGAATGCACACGATATTTCGAGGGCGAAGTTTTAATATCGATGTATAAAGTATTTATTAGTTGGGAAAGAGACGTGTTTCATTTTGCATAAGTAGTATCTGCCTTTGCTTCGATAATGGTTGTAGGGTTAATGAATTGAAAAAAAAATTAGAATGGAGCGATTTGCATGGTTTCGTAGATAGTGTAAAGAAACAATAAAGAGATGTACAGGTGTAGGTCTCCCTTCTTTGAATCTTTCACTTGTGATGTTATGAGTAATGACAAAAGTACGTAAAAGTGTCCTCCCTTGTGAACCTTTTTCTGATGGAGTTTTAATAATGTACGTGTTATTTGTTTATTAAAACATTTAGTACGGCGTTGTTTGAGGTTCTTACTTTCACTGATAGAATGTTATCCATTTTTTTCTTCCTCCTAGAATTAGAGGAATTCTGAAAAACTTATTTAAGTGCATTGCATCGGATTTAACAGATTTAACAGATTTATCATACATTCATTCTATCCCTTTCAATTTCTATATATCTTCACCCATTTTTATTTGATTAATTAATTACAAACAATAAAAAGAAGAAACGAGTCCGAAGAACCCACGAAATGAAACAAATAAAAATCAAGCAGTTCTGTAATTTTTATAAACGATAATTTAATTAAAACTGGGTCGACAATAAATTTATAGTATATTCGTATGGTTGTTACACTGAACTCGAATAAGAAAAATATATTTTTTATTTATCGAGCAACTTTTCCACGTTTCCTGCGACATTTTCATCGGCGATATTTGCTATGAAAATTCGTAATATCACTTTATCACGTTTAATAAGGCGTACCGGCGCTATTAAACGGAGTAACTGATACGACATTAAACCATCAAAGAAAAGCAGGAAAGTTGTGGTTTTTCGCACAATCGTTTACCACATTATGCATTTTACGGTAAATGCGTAGGTTCTTTGTGCTTCCTCTTTGTATTTTCACTTAAGTCACTTTTTGTTCCATTTGTCCGCTTCTTCAATACCGTCTTAGGTTTCCTCTTATATTTCCATTCACTTGTTGAATGTTTTGCCAGCACGAAGCATGTTTTCTTCGCGCTTTTATCGAAGGCCACAATTTTAAGTCACGAACTATTGGAATATAAGTACATAGTTCAAGTTTTTAGGTAGAGACCATAGTCAATTATTATTAAAGTGCTGCTACCCCTGGAGTGAAAATATACTGGTGCTTTTAAGTATTTATAAGCTTTCTTTAATATCTCGTTATACGACTTCGGTTAGTATTTGACAACGTTGATCGAAAAATGCTTATTATGAAAAATTTGTCGAGTTTGTATAAGTAGATACGATCCTAGTCGATCGATAAAATAAATATCTTTATGCTTCTGTTTGGCCACAGTAATGTCCGCACACAAACGTGATAATTGATCGAGCCAACTGATATTGTAATAATAATAACAGCAGTTAAAACAGTCCATTAGCAAATATCAACTAAAAGTAAGAAACAACTAAAATTTGTAAGAACAGAGAAAATGCCCGACAAATTTGTCAAGCCTTAAAACATTCTTTTCTTCTGTAAGGACATTTACGTTCACAGATATTGAACAATAAAAATAGTAATTTGCAATGAAAATATTAAATATTACACTGCTGCATTTTCAATTTCGTTAGATCATACTTTATATTCAACAATGTTTCTTTCTTGACTATTGCATATAGAAATTTTAAACGAGTAAAATATAATCGTTGACGAAGTTTAAAAATAATTTATGGAGGTAGTAATTTCGTGGAACATGTTCATTGATATTCATCAGGCACCATGCATAACTCTATTGTCAGTAAACAATTCAGTTATTGAACGGGCACCCCTTAGCATAACGACGTATTATGGCATTAGCTAGCATACAACATTCATGACAGCCATTTCGTTGGGGAGCAACAAGTTGTTGCAACATTTATCGATAACGTGACCAAGGCAATAAAGACCTTTTATTATTCCAAGTTTGGCGAAATATGTTACGTATCCTGTTACTAAAGTCTATCGATCTGAGAAAATGTTGACTCATTTCCATCTAAATTCTCGGTGTACTTTGAAATTACCAATTTGTGAAATTCATTTATAGAGAAATGAACAATTCAATTTTTTTTACGTCTATGCTCAAGTATTGAACATACGTAATACATAACAAGTGTTACATAATATAATAAGTATAATATATAATTATTATATAATAAGTATTATAATATACACATTATTCTTAAAAGGATTTGTTTTGTATTTGCGTTACTAAAACTGAATTTAAATAGTTTAAACTGTCTTGACTGTTAGACAAGTCTTGAAAGTTTTCACGTGTTTCTTCTTAATATTAGATTATTATTCGAAAGATTTTTATATAGAATATAGATCGTTATACAATATTACCGAAACATTGGAAACTTGTCACGTTTACAGTATTTCGCTTTGCTGAAGTTTTAATTAAGAATTTTAAATGCAAATGATACTCAAATTTGATTTATGACGTTTTGTACAAGACAAGGAGAATCTTCTGAAGTTCCTTGTTACAATTAATAGAAGTGAAACTGAGAGAAACAGTTTTTAATTAACACGATTAATACTGTTCATTCAATTTGACAGTGTCAGAACTGCTGAATGAATCTCCACAATTGCGTATTATTCTCACATTGTTCCGGAAGGCGGTAATGTATAAAGGAGAGCACACTGGCCATTCGTATCAAGCTGACTGTCGACCAATGTGAGAATATCCTTAGGGCTTCAATGTATTGACTTACTAGAAAGAAATTCAATTACTTGTCTTTAATCATTTGGAACAAATCCGGATCGCCGTTAATGAACGCCAGGATTGGATTTATTTAACGAAATTTTGAACGATTCACTATTTCCACTTGTGAATGTTTCTTCTTGTTACGTGTAATTACGGTCCTAATCGATGATTCCTTGGTATTTACAGTACCAAGCTTTTCGCGGGCACGATATATTTTATTTATTGCAATTGTATTCTATTTGTTTGACATTCACATTGAAAGCAACCGTGTACCGTTTATTTGTTGAGAACTTTAAATACGTAACACATGTAACTATTAATAACTATTATTCGGGTTTCCTACGTGTGTTTACATGTATGTACATTTTTCTTGCAACTGTTTTCAAAATATATTCAGCGTTAGTGTTTATTCATTCATGAACATATCAAGTGATAGAAAAATATTGCAACAATTTCTACCGTTTAGGCATTTTACACGTCTCTTTATCCACGATATAGCGGTAAAATGAATTATTAATCATCAATTTCCATCTCAATTCTCTTACAGCGCAGACTGGCAATAATTATAAAGCTCCCCTTCCTTATCAAACAAAAAATTACAACACACTTGCAATTATGGTGAATTATTTTCTTAGCTACAGTTACTTTCCCAACAAAAGTTGTGCCCGGAACCGAAATCGAAGTGGACTGGTTCAAACGGGAAGCAAACTATTTTTAACCCCTTTGACTCTGCACAGCTTTAATCTTTAACCACGCAAATATGAAACACACCGTTAACCCCGGACACAAATGATTTCCCTCCAAAACCGTCAACGATCACCTTACCGAGTGACCTCATAGTTTCGATTATACGCCCGGAGGAAATACCTTTGTTGCACAACGAACCGTTCGAGTATTCCAAGAAACGAAACAGCCGATCAAAGCGGTTGCTCGTTGCTCGCAGCATTGTATCGCGCATTTAGCGATCTATTAAAACAGAGTTACGTTTACTTGGAAGTTCGGAAATGTAGGCGCGGCTGACGAATGAAAGGGGGCGATGAAGTTGGCCGATTTAATTTTCTAAATATTCATGGTGCGCCGCGGCTTGGTCCCTCTGGCGAACACGGCGGGGGCTGCCGTGTCGACAAGGAACACCATAAATATTCTATGTCGCGCCATGCCCAACTCGAAACGAGAGACGAATACGGGATATCTCAGGTGGCAGCTTCGCACCTAGCACACACGGTGACGGTGGCAAAATATTAAGTTATGCAATTATCCATGTAAATTGAACTTTCCTTTCCCTTTGGGCGGGCGTGCCATTCTCAAGATTACCAGACACGCTTTTGCAAACGGATCGGTCCCGATCGAACTGCTTAGTTGCGCGATAAAGTCGAGTCCCGCTATCGTCCACGCTTTTAAAATTAATATCGCCTCGACTGCCACGTGGAACTGGCCTTTGGGGAAATCAAAATTATATTAGACTGCCGCGTCATAAATATTCCATTTTTGAGTCGTTGTGCGTTCGAATAATGGCCGAATGTGTGATATTATCATTTATATTTAGGACAGAACGGAACATAGCGGAATGATAATAAAGACCGTCAAAGATGCGATATGTGTTCTTGAAACTTTTTCTCGTTTGGATTTCAAACGATTCTGTGTTTAAGGGTGTAGTGGCAATCGTTTTTTTTAGGGGTTGGCTTTTGATCACATTTCATGTACGACAGTCGGTTATCACCTACTGGGTCGTTCGGACCCAGTTCAATGTTCAATCAGCTGTTGCTTTCAAAATAATAGCGATATTGGGTCGAAAAAATGTGGATGTAAAGTTTGAACATTTTAGAATGCTTTCTGATTTATTGGAGTTCGATAAATGAAGTGATATCGCGTTGACAAAATTATTAAAAATAATGGGTATCTAAAAAGACCACTTTTACCGAAATATTATCTTTTCCTTTTTCTAAAATTTCTTCCTACAAATTTAGGGACAAGCGTTTAAGATATAAATATGTTTTTGATGCATACTTAAAAAATACTATATAGACATATCGTAGAAGGGCAATTTTTGATTGCGGAAGATTGTGTTATTATAATATAAATGAAAGAAACCAATTTATTCCCGCAAGTAGTTGCAAAAGTCGTTCCCCTTTAATTAGTGATAGATAGATTGGAAATCTGGCTCTTATCGACCCAGTGTGACAACCGACGATTAATATAGCAGAAAGAAAACGATTTATTTAAAAAAAATTTAGAAAAATAGTAGAGAATTAAAAGGCAACTGATGCATGAAGGGTTGTTCATCAAAATATGGAACGTGGCTAATTTAAGGGATAAGAAGTTCGAATAGTATTTGTCGTTTTGTGCGCTGTTTCCTTTAGCGAAGATCGAAGATACAGATTTCGTACTACCGTTTTGGAAATTCGCGTACGAAAGAGTGGATCCAATTCGTTTGAACTTCCGAAATTCAATTGGTATCCGAAGCTGGATCAAAATAGAAACCAAAGGAAGGGGCAGTACGTTCTTGTTTTATTCTTACATGAAGCGTTCCTCGCAGTTCGGTTATTATTGATTTCAGGCACATGTGAATCCTCCTTCCTAAATGGAAATAGTTCACAGTGGAAGAATTGAGCAATTATCAAACTTAAACGCGTATATATTTCTACGAATTAATTAACAAAACTTAGAATGAAATAAAAGAAAGCGAAACAACTTGAAACTAAAAACATTTCCCTTTCAAAGTTTAGTGGAAAAGTTTATGTCGGAAACTATTTGTGCAGGTACGAATTTGTAATGCATTTTTCATAGTGCACCATTTAGTATTTATAATAAAATAAATAAATAAATAAGTATATATATTTATATCCATTTATTCATTTAAAATCATTTAACGTATATTTATCAATATTTATTAACTTAACAAGTTGCACTATTGTTGTAAAGAGAGATTTCAGTATTAATATATGCAAACTGTTCTTATAAAGTGCACGAACTAGGTCAGCTTATTGCTACCGTAGTCCGATTTGGAAATAATTCGTTTCCAATTACAAAAGGTATACATATTCCGCTAGTGTGCGAGCGTTAGCAAATTGAACTCAAACATAAATTAATCGCCAGCCTTCGATTCCCTCGAAATTATCTAAATAACTGTCGTCAGCGGAACAAAGTTTACCATCGAATAGATTTGAACAAACTTTGCACAGCAAGATACAGGGGCACAGATATTCGTCGTCACGGCTAACCAGTCAGTTTCCATGGTCGACATCTGACCAGCGCCGTATCGATTCGATATCCGGCGTCCTTTGGGGAAACTAATCTTCGCAGATTCGCTACGCGGAACACATGGTTTTCGTTCGAAAGTCAAATATACATTCCAGAACGTCTTACTCCATTCCTGATGCATTGGTAATGCGCAGCAGATCCTGCAAACCGACATACATTATGTACTCTAGTACAGATTCATGTTTTATGCCAGGCAATAAGCACGACTTATTCGATTCGAACCTGTTTAAGCTTTTTTTACATTTCCTTTCCATAGCAAATCGTTCTCATCTCCTTCCCTATCTTCAATTTAATTCGATTTTGATTCGTTTCCTACTGGGTCGAAAAGTTCCTCTATTTTTCTTCCTTACTTTAAATTATAATTATTGACGCGCAAATGAAGAATAGATGGTTATAAATAAAATGTGTATCTTAGTGTATTCCTGTTGTTAGTACAGTTGATACAGTTTAAAATTTCTACGTCATGACAACATGGTTCTGCAGGCTATTAATTTGCATGTTTATTAGTCGGTTTTCAAGGAATTATTATTAAGTAGGGGAACGTTCACAAATTCCCCATAAAATCTTTAAATAATGCGATCCTGTTAAAACTTTGATTCCCTTATTATTCAATATTTATGCTACAGCATATATTACTTGAAACATTTACTCCGCTCAATTTTGGTGTCTGTACGATAATATCAAAGATAATGTCATTCAATGATTAAAAATCCAATAGTTTTTAGACCGACATGTTAATTATTGTAGTTTTTCGAGAATTTCGTGCGACTTTTCTCTACACTGTATTCCTTAAATCCATTTAATGTAAGAAGGGCTAACCGGTCCCATTACACTGTTCACCTTTAACCTTTGAACCGTCTTCGGAATTGAACCTTTTGGTTCCTTGGGTACTTGGTTCAAGTGCGTGTTATTTATTTAAGCTAATACACGGGCAGCAAAAAGCTAGGTAACATTCTGCTAAGTCCTTAAACTCGTGGATATTTGATAACGTGCAAGACCTTCCTTCCCGCCTCAACGCTTTCCAAATCTAATAATTTGTTTTCAACATTTATATTTAGTGCTCGTAACTCCACTGCAATGAATGGGGGGGGGGGGGGGTCGTTTTCTTTCGCCTGAGCGCGGGCGGTTTAATATTGATGATAGGGAAGACGAATAAAAAGTTTCAAACATATGCAGTTGACTGCTTTTTCGTCTTTTACAATTCTAAGTTTTTCTTAGGTGTACTAAACAGTATTTGTATATTTAAATGACTTTGCAATGTTTGTAACATGTTGAAACATAACAACGAGACAATTTTTTTTTAATATAATATAGCGGAATAATGTGTTAGAATGTTAACCGAAAAAAATTATGAACCTATTTGTTGCATAATTTAATTGATACATTATTTGATTTTTCATATTATATACAAATTTCTATAAGTTAAGGATCTGTCGATCCTTAATATTTTGTACGGGCGATTTGCATACTACTAATCTAATTCAGGGAATTTACTCAAAACAGGCCCAACTACTCTTTAGCAAGTTTATTTTTATTTATATTTTAATTGTACACACTTTTCTTTTCGTTTCGACACTCATAAAGCATAGATATATAAAGTTCGGTTACACCTTATTTATACATTCCGAATGGTTTATGAAAACAAATTAGTGGAAATTAGCATTAACACAGTAGTACCATTATTTTGTATTAATTCAGTTCCATTTTTGTACCACGTAATAAGGGCAGAAATAAATCTTAATTAATTTATGGATACTAAATGTAATCATAATAATATAGGCATTACTTGCAAGTTCGATATGCCTACGATAACGATTTAATATATTTTCTCTTTACCAAAACTGAGGAGCATTCCTTATTGAAATGTTAAATATTTCACATATCATTGTAGTATTATACTGTACCCCCAAACATCAACTCAAACGACTTTCATTTCAATGAAGCGAACGCTTTTATTTTCCACCAGGTATGCAGTCGATTGTCATAAACGTGTTCCCCAGCACAGACAGGATAAATAAACATTTGAGACACCAAAGGAGCTTAAAATGTTCCGGGTGTTGTGATATTGATGACGGTATTGCAAAAATAATGAAATGGCACATGTCCAAAGAGATCTACTGAACGTCCATCGAATGAGTACCGAAAGACTAGCTTTCACGTCTGGCTGACAGCCAATTCCCCTTCACCTGATATGTCTACACTGTGAACGTTTAAATAATGCCGTTACGGGACAAAAATCGGATTCACTTTCAGCGGAGAAACACGCGCAGATCATATTTGTTCGAGACAGTGCTTTTAGGGGGGAAACGCAGGTAAATGCCAGAAAGATCTATTAGGGTGCCGGATTCGCACGTGTTGCGTGTCCGCTATCTTTTCTGTCATTCTATAGAAAACTCCATACTGTGAAACTCAGTTGCATAGAATCCAGGACAAAAAATAGAAGGTGAAGTTATAACATGAAACAGTCGCGCGGACCATCCTGTATATTATGTATAGAGGGTGGGTCATATAGATTATAGGTAGATCGTTGCAAGCTGCTCCCTATGAAATTGTTAGAGGAAACGGCAAAATGTTATCTTAGAATTTTATCGCTCGATGTTGCCCTGTATGCAACTGCCAGTGAATAGCCGTTCAACTTCCAGGAAATGAAAAAAATGGCAACCACTCCTGCAATAATTTCATAAATGGAATGACACATACATTTTTGTACCTTCGAGCCGGCACTCTTCAATCCTGACCATTACTTGACACAATTTTTATTTTTATTTTGCATGTAAAAAAAGATGCAGGTAGAAGAGTTTAGTAGAATTGTTTATAATATTAAGATATTAAGATTCGTATGTGCCCAAGATATTGTTAACTTGCTTCTAAACATTTATCTGACCATCCATTTGATTGAAACGAAAGCAATTCTTAGGGATATGTTTGTCCATATCCATATCCATATCCATTCTATTTAAACTATTGTTATTCTTTTTTATTGTACATATCGATTTTATTATGAAAGACAAATAGAATGTTTTACATGAAAATTGTTCGAAAATATAAAAATATGAAAACGTAAAAGTCTTATTTAAGAACATAGCGGCAGACACCCCTTTTGCATCCCCTAGGGGACAATTGCTGTACGCTCCTATTAGTACGAATACTCACGCTCGAGTGAAAACAGCTGACTAAGCTACAATTTTTGTTGCTGACTTGAACAATTTCGTAGAAAATGAATAACAGAACTTAATGTGTCCCACTATAAACAAGATTTGTATTGTTTCAAATATTAAGAGCTCCAGATAACGGATTTACAATAGTCTCGGCGTATGGTTCAGCTATTTCAAATAATTTCCAACAGTTTCAATATTTATCTGCATATACACAAAATGTAGACGAAGTATGTAACGATGTATTATGTAATATTTTTTATATTAGTAGAAAGTAACAACGATACATTATGCTACATTGTTCATAAATGAATATCTTTGCTCCCACCTCACATGGAACAATTCATATCATGTACTGTCTGTGCCCAGAATGTGAAAAATTAATGAAAATACGATATAACGTTTTAAATATAAATAAGGAAGGTTGATACTGGAACAAGGAAGTACAGTAACCGAGTAATTTTAGCAGAGTGTAATGTGCATCCAGTAAAATCTAATTAGAATATAAAGCCATCGATTATCTCACTAATTACTCTCACTCTGTAGTGTTAGGTGATGTACAACCTGTGCTGATATCATGAAGTACAGGAAAGTGCAATCAAAACGTCTGACGCGCAAAATTAACAATTTCATGGTAATTAATCTGGATACATTTACATCAGGAATGAAAGTCTCGAATCAGCACATTTCTAATAATGAGTACTGAAATCTGTTAAAGGAACGTTATTATAAGATATTGCTGTTCTCAATAATCCATTACCTATTTATATGCATATTCAGTACTTACATTGCCGGCCAAAAGTTTAGGTACACCTCCTGCATTTATATTCCATGCATTAAATATAAATTGTAGGGTTTAATATTTCGCCGTATCTTAATCCGCGAACATTTTTCGCACGGTTTTACTGTTAAAAAAATACACAGCATCCATTCAGTGGCAGATAATTGATTTTTTAATTAGACACTCAGGTTTGCTGTTGTTTATTAGTTTGGAATCTTCTACGAACTGAATTGTTGATTTCTAAACAGATTCTATGGTCTCGTATGCTTGGTTGTAAAAATTACTTTCAAGAATGCCCAAATTGTGTAAAATATTACAGAAGAAAAAAGATAGCTACAATACATAGGATTCCTATAACGTTCTCTTAGAAGATATCTTAACCACTATAAATTATTTTGTGCATTTTCTAATCCGTGTACGCAAACAAAGGGAAACAAAGCATTCACGTTACATTAATAATAACAATTTGCGACTATCTTACACCGTGGCAAGTGTACCCAAACTTTTGGCCGGCAGTGTGTGTCAAATACGGTTTAACACTTTTCTTCAATTTTATATCATACGTGTCCATCGGTACGTAAATGTTATATGTAATAATGTCTATCTTGTCACGGAACCAAAAATGTACAATGCAGTATCGGTAAGAACATTAATAAAGAAATAAAGCTTTGTCCACAGGCATTGATGTCACTGTACCTAAAAAATAAGTATTTACACATTATTATAAAATAGCTCCTTTATACGCACATTGTTGGGTCCAGTTCAAAGTAAAAAGCCAGAGAAATATGCTTCGCAGCGTTTAGACGTTTATATAGGGCGAAAAATTTGTTACAAATTTTGCCAACTCGTGTTCAATATGGATTCGTAAAAGTGTCGACAGTGCCAGAATTGCATCTACAGTATTCTAACGAAGAAATATGTATTTCTTTCTCGATATTCTACTGGTAGTTAGCACAATTGAATTTTCACCAGATGTGTACGTGGACAAAGTTTGCCGCGGAAGCAAAGCTGACAAGTAACTGCTTGATGGGCTAACATGGCGCTGGGAACGTCTTACTGTGGAAGACTAACCGAAGTACCAACTTGTCCTTAATGTTGCAAACTATAGTTTGAGATTTTCATATTTGTTGCTCGTAGGTGAGAAATTTAGAAATTGCAGGGAAAATTCTAATAGTCAAGAGTTTGCACCTGCACATTGGGTATAGAAATGATTTAGTTGGTTTGAAAATGGTATTTTTGTCATTCTAATTCTGGGAAAGATTAATTCCAACGACGTATAATAGATTACGAAAATAAATTTTATAAAATTAGTCAGAAAAGTTTCTTATTCTGAAAGGAATATATTTTAATTCGGTAGGTCGCATTTAAAACGTCTATGGAATAGATTGTTTCACGAATCTTGGAATAATGATTAAACATATTTGTAACAGACTCTTCAAAGTCGTTAATACTGTAGAAATATTATTATAATATATTAAGTGCATCATTTTTAATAATTCAATACAAGTTCTCACCACAAAATATTAGAATTTGATATATATATATACTCCATACACATAATAAACCACTTATTCAACACAACAGAATATTAATTTATCTTACGCGAAATAAGAAATTAAATATTTCTGAGTATCGTCAAAATCTAACGATGGATGTTCTAATTTTTTGGGAACATGCGTGAATCAAAGATACGCGAAAGAGTAAAACAATTTTTGTTACTAATAAAGTACTACATTTATATAAATGCAGGATAATATACTGTGTTCGTATTCTTTACGTAGCAATTATATTACGAATATTTTTTCTCCTACCGTAACCATAAGTCTTATTTCGGAGGGTCCCTCAGCAACGACGAAAACCCAACAATATGTTTACTTTCGATCAGGCATGAAAAGAAATGTTCGAGTCAACTCAATAATATAGAGTGGGTCAAATACTAATTAGAGCTACACAGATAATTGACTGTAACTTAGGAGAATACAGGAGATAAACTTTATTGTTTTCTAATCTGTTACAACGATCAGGGTGCAACTGTCCCCTTATATGGCCTGGAAATGACTATCTCCAAAAAAGAGCACGCTCGTAAATGCACGTTCGACCACCCCAGATAGGACAATGCGTATCTTGCCAACGAAAAAGCAGAGAACACAACACACAAATAAGTTCCTGCAATAACGAAATCTACATAGAATGCTAGAGAATCAATTTCATTTCGGTAGATAGTAAGGAGAAAAAGTAAAAATACACTTCATATTTATGCATGTCTGTATGTATGTATTAGTTTGTGAGAGCGAAAGTCGATTACCCTGGCTCTTTTAATTTACAAATGGCTCCTCTAATTATAACTAAGTATGTAGCTACTTCGTCAATGAAAGAAGCTTCTGTGGTCATTTAGTGGAAAATCTTTATACTTTCAGAATCTTTAATATAACTGGATATATTTGAATTTTTGACACAATTTTCATTCTGATCGTCAATGAAAGAAAGATCACTATAAGTGCTCATCATATATTTTTGTTAAGTTCTGGTAAATGGTAGGTGGTGTAAATTTATGTTATACAGCTGGCTACAATATAAAGGCTAAAACTGTATAAAAATATCAAATTGTCTTTACTTTTATAATTAGATTCATTCTTTTAAAATATTATCTAAATATTTTGGTAGTTACAATAGAAACATGTTTCGTTCTTACGGGTTAATGAATAATGCTTGCAGTTGAAAATATTTTCAAACATTTCAATAAATCTTATTATTACTATGGTTATTAATTTATATAGAGTTTTATTCAATTCATTGGCCATGAAGATTTTCACGTACACGGGAGATATGAACGTCAATATATCGTGTGATTTGTAATATCAGTTAGGAAACCGGATTAAAGTAATCAATATTTATAGCGTCCTACATAAAGTTAATCTGGTCATAAATGTATGTACACATCGTATATGCGTTATACATATGTGAATTAAGGATACTTGTGCAATTAATTTCTATAACACATTGTACTGCGTGGCTGTAAATACACGACCATAATCTGCTTACAATATTCCCGAACTTATAGAAGTATGTAAATTATTTGCATTGTCAAACTTCTTACAACTTAAGTTTAATAGGATAGAAGTGTTACGTGTATAGTTTCGTGTTGAATGTTCTAACTTTTGCGTGCGATAGTACGTAAGTGATGGTTTTTTTTTCATTACTTTTCATTGCACTTTTACTGCCTTCAAGCAGCACTACGATAATATCGCGAGAAGGGTGGGAAAGATTAAAAAATGTATTAAATCCTCCTTGTGCTTTCTGGAAAAGAATATGAATATGTAGAATTTAATACACATTGCCTATTCAAAGATATAGTAATCACAATTTTGTGCCAAAAGAATATATACATTATATCTAAGGTAATGAAACATGATTAATTATTTTGTACATTAAGTATATAATAACATATAATAGATATATATTCTCGAGGCATCGTTTAAATATTTATGAAATCCTTCCTATGTTATTTGTAAAAGAATATTAATAAGTGGATTTTAACACATATTGCCTTCTTAAAGATACAGTAAAAGTATTTACGCAGAAATTATACTGTTTACTGGGGCAGTTTCTGTAAATATAGTGTAATTGTATATCAGAGGACCATATGTTGTACAAAGGTAACAAAATACAACTAATAACTTTATGTATTAAGTATATGAGTACATGTACAATAACTCTCGAGTTATTGCAGTATCAGTTTCGTTCATTAACCTCCACTCCACCTCCAATTTATTAATAACCCAGCTTAGAAATACTACTATTTCAGTCACCTCAATTCACTCTTATAAGCTCGTATAAAGTTATCGCTGGACGTATCCAATTTTGTCTTCCTTATACTGTTCACATGATTAAGAAACAAATAATGCACAATGATATTGACAAATGTAAGAATTGATGTAAGGAATCGTGCAGTTAAGAAAATAACAAAATCTATGCAGTTATCTGTGATTTATCAGTGTACATTTATACGAGTATAAAGAGTACAATCGACGTATTCATCGTTTGGCTTCGTCACAGAGACGGCCGAGGAACGGTTTCGTATAATGTTCAGTGTATAATGCACGAAATTCATCCGTAGCAGACGATGCAACTCACGTGCTACACAATATGTAAATTTGAATTATTACGTATGCCACGCAAACTATTCTAGACACATACAATTTATCCACTTTGCTCAGAGGTTACTTCGTACAGATTTGCACTGGGATTTCATTACGTTTCGAAAGTTAAATCGAACATGGGCCATCTCATCGGCACCTTCGAGGACCGTGCTGCTAATTGAAAAATCTAATTATGTTTCGTACATTGTATAGTAATACAAATTTTCTATTTTATCGACGTACAAGTACATATTATCTCTGACAAGTTTAATTGGTATTCGATTTAATCGGTCCATCGGGAATCAGTTAGAAAGGAAACTTATTAAATTAATTGAGTAACTTTTTTTTTCTATCAGAGATTTGGACGTGATACATTTGCTATAAAAGTAGCAGGTGACAGCACAATTTTTTACCTCTAGAATTGATGATTATCATAAATCTAAAATATTTAAACTACTGTCCTCGAATTCTCTTCGTGCCACGATGCGTTTATATAAGACACGCATTTAAAATTACTTCAATAAGAAATCGAAGGAATTCTACCGTGCTGGGTTTATCTAGCAAAGTAAGACGGAGTTGAGGATTAAGAAGGTTACCCTGTTTTTATTATAAAATTCAGCGGTTAATTGCGAATATCGATTGAAATTTTAATACCAACAATGACACGAATTTAAGGGACGATCTGGTAATTAATTAATGAATACTGTTAGAAAAATGATCGTATAATTATACATATAATATCGATAATATATATAATATAGAAAACACCATTTACTCTGAAGGTTTATTTAACGCAAGACGATAGTATGCTTATCCAATACAAAGCACACATTTTTAGTGTCTCAACGAGAGTTTTCATCTTCTGGAAACTCGATTTACACAACGGATTGCGAACTATACGTGCAAAGTAATCTAGTATAATTGATATCGTTACTCGTCTATCTTGCCGTATTTCCTTTTCTTCTGTTCTCTATTTCCCGAGACCGAATTGGAAATAATATCACGGTTAATGGAGATCGACTCGCTCCTAGATGAATTCTCCGATTTTCTCCACGTTCAGTTTACTTATATACATGTTCCTTCTGTTTCGTCTTTGTCTATTCGCCTGTTCCTTTCCTTCGAATCTACCTATATGTATGTATACCATGGGGCGTAGGTGCACTCCACTATGTATCTACGTCGCTCTAATGTTGCAGAGCGTATACTCCATGAACATTACGGTTAGCTGAATCGAATTTTAAAGATTTCTACGCGGGCCAATCGTAGGTAGGATAAAGTGGCTTAACTTCGTGTCGATTTCTCGATGATCTGGAGGGAACGAATAATCCCACAGTTTATGGAATTAAAATGCAAGGTGGACAAAGTGAGAGATTAATAATACTGAGACTTAGAATCCTCTCTGGATATTGAATTTCAATGGAGCTAATACGTCTTCCGTTTTAATCGGAATCGGTTATTACCGTTTAAACGCAGTGTCGATTTGGACGAGAAATTGCCGGGAAAAATTGGTGAAAATTTATGCTTAGCAGGGATAGTAAGTGGGAATAATGAAACTTTCAAGAAACATATTTTTGTTTAGTCAGGTAGATAGTTATTTGCTTTTTAAGTTGAGGTACAAAGGTTTGGAATTATTTAACATGTGCAGTGATCATTTTTTGAAGAATTAATAAAAAGAATGATTAATATTATAAATAATGGGTATGACGTTATGAGAGGACAATATAAATAGTGTATGTAACCTGATTGGAAAAGAATATTTAAAAACTACGTACCTATAGAGTTTTTTCAATAAATGACAATGTCCTGTCACGTTTGCAAAATATCTTTTTGATAGGTTGAACGCAATGTTACGTGAAAATGTTTGACGTGACAATGAAAGAGACTTAGACTTAGAATTCAATGAAACTGGTTACGGAAGGAAATAGCAAATGCGGAACGGCGACCGCCAAGATCAATCAATACGAAAGAAGAGTCTATTTTGAACACTATGCTAATATAAGAAAGCGGAGCAACTAGCGATGGAAATAAAATAATGTCAATAGCGCCTTGGCTTGTTATGTATCAGTGCTCAAATAATACGTTTAAATAGGACAGTCTAATATAGTTATATGATTTCAGCAGTATCAAGGAGAAATACATACAAGTTTATAAATTCTTACGGTATTCAATTTTATAATGTAAATCTACATATTTTCGTGAAATATTTCTATACATAAGAAGAAATATGTCTGAATGAGTAACATACAAGTGATTACATTGGATTGAGTCAGTCGAATGTCATATCAATTTACTCACTCCGATTGAATAAATAATAAGGACCAAAGGTAGTAGGAAGGAGGAAGACGTTAATTATGAGTTAGCCACTAGATATGCAGACATTAGTAAAAATTTATTCAGCATTATGCTTGCCTTAATTTTAAATTTGTTATTGAAAACAAGGTTTTGTAGTTTTCTTTTTGGGCATTGTTTATTATTCAGCTCTCCTTAGATCTATGCACGTCGAAGAGATATAACTAGTATGCTAATGTTTATTATTGTTGTTATTATTATTATTATTATTCAATAAACGAATGTTCAATTAGTACAGGTACTACAGTCGGCACAAAAGTGCAATATATGTGTCGCACTTGAAAACACAGGAAGCTGTGACCCACAGTAAATTTACAATACCGTGTAAAGAACATTTTGAAATAACAATCTAGGTAATTTTTTATCCAAGTATAGTATATCGAAAACATTCCACACGTGTTTTATTTATCAGTATTCTATTTATCGTCATTTAAATTCGAATAAAAAATAATTGTGACTGCTTAAATTGAATTTAAATATATAGAATGTAAAATATATATGAACTATATAAAATAAATAACATTATTTTGCAAACTTGTAATGGAAAAACAAATTTCTGTCTATGCTCTACTTTTGTATCTATTATCTGCAAAAAATTTATGATAACACTTTACTATAACAGAATCCGGTGCTCGTAAATAACTACTTATTCCATAAAAACAATGAAATATTTAATAAATAGTTCGCCCAGTTCTGAAGCTGAATATACGATTCATGAAGGAAACGATTTCCTTTATTAAGTTTACAGAATCGTCATACTTGAACTCTCTGCCCTTAAAACGACGTTCTTTCAAAGCAATAGTAAAGGAATCATTATCAGCCTCTTGAAGTAAATTCCTGAATACAGAATAAGTATTTAAAATGTCAGTTTGAATTTTCGTTTGCCTGTGCTCGGCCCAATTTTATTCCACAGTGCACCATTACAAATACGTATTGCTTGCATTCAGTACTTCCGGCTTATGCATAAGAGGAACGAAGACATAAATAATGCATGAGATATTGGCGCAACAAATAACCCGAGATGGAATACATGCAATATAATCAATAAAATATCAATTCTTGCTTCAGTATTCTGTTTGAGGCCGCGAGAACATTTATTATTACTCAATGGAACTTTTTTCTTCCAATTGTTGAAAAAATAAAATGAACCGATAATAACAAACTAGAAATAATTGATTTCGATTAAAATAAATTTCAGATGTTTGAATATTAATATGTATTCAGAGGTACAGTCTAATAATAACACTTAATTATAATACCTAACTATAATAATTAAGAGGTTCTCTCGCGAATAAATTTGCAAGTTCTTTGCTTAAAATTCCAGCCACTCGAACACGTTTATATTGGATTCAGAACACCATCTAAATATCAGGAAAATAAATGTAGAACCATTTATGTTACTAGTAATAATGTAGTTGCAGGGTATTAATTGTAATTGTACCTATCCATAGTATTGTTTGTCACTTTATAGAGTCTTTCAATCATGGGATCAGAGATCACTCAATTTTATTGTTTAGTGACAACTTAAATAGCTTGTCCGTCGAAAGCCGATTGAGAATTTCAAAGATTTCTACTATCGCGTTGTAGAGGTTTACAAATCGTTCGAAACAGATGTCATACGTATCTGATAATTGGTAGGACAATATTGAGCAGCCATTTTGGATGTTTAATTTAACAACAAAAATTCCAAAACACAGTGTTTTGAAAATACTTAGGTACCTATATATGTGTTAGGTAACTGTGTGTTCAAAATTCCAGCTTGGGACCGTTAATAATTAAGTTAATATGAATAATTATGTTATTAGAATTATTATTATGGTAATATGAAACTTCAAACATCGCACGGATATAATATATTGCAATACTGTTAACAGAAATCAAATCAGTGCATGAAATACCATACGAAGCATAAATATGGCAAAAACTATAAATATAATGTTTCCTGTTTGCAGGCATTATGGCGTTTCTCTTGGGTGTCTGCGCACGGAGAATATAGAGGTATGTATGTAATACATAAATATATTACTAAAAAAGAAAATACGTAATTATGCAATACATAAATATATTACTAAAAAAGAAAAGAAAAGGAAATAAATAGGGCGTGTATAACCTGGACCAGATATTTGCATCGAGATAATGATAATTTCTCTGCCTTTCGCAATTATTATGTAGGTCAGGTCTTGAAAATAAATTACACACGATTGTATAGAACTAAGACGTTACATGCACAAATTTATATTTTTTGTTAAGTATTTCAAGAGTAAAGGAATGAAAATTATAGTTTCGTGAATACAGTATGACAGAAATTGTACTTGAGTTTGTTCTAAATATATTAGTACGACATTACACAACATTTCCCAAGTATATTTTTGCTAAATGGAAATAAAAAAAAAAACTACGTACTTACTGTTCTAACTTTTAGGTTTAGTTTGTCGAGCAATGCAAGCAATATCGGTGTATCTCGTATCATTATAACAGCTAATCCTGTATACGAAACGAAAATCACTTAATAACTACACGGGTGTTTTAGCCGAAAAAAAACTTTCATTGTAAAATAAATCGTTCAGACGGTGATGAAATTTCATCGTGCACGAACAACGAGGTAGACACGACAACTGTCCTTGAACGACACTGGATAAGAGGAATAGGACGCGCACATTTGCATAAAAGTTCGCACGGCGAAAACTTTAATACCTGTTCCATTTAACCCTACAATGCTTCTCGTTTGACAATTTCGCATCCTTCCATTTCCAACCTGCTCTAAGAGTTCGTTATTATAAGAATTGTTCATTTTCGTCGGGACCTGATTCTTGAGATTTAATTGTATCAGGTGTACCAATAAGTAAACCTCTTCTGTTTCATTAATTTTGTTATTTCATGGTACCACATTCCGAGACAATTTATTTAGTATTATAATTTCTATTATTTTTCTTATTTTCAATTTTGGCGCACCATTAAATTGGCCTGATCTTTTCTTTCGATTGCGTTTACGAAATATTTTCGGCAATACCTTTTCCTTGTTTATCATGTTCCCTGCGCTTGAAAGTTATCAAAGTAATTGTCACATGATAAAGAAAAAACGAATATAGTTTGTTCGCAAATAAATTTCCACTGACAATGAGTCAGACGGTCTATCGATCTTGGGATATTTAAACTGGATAGACCAACTGGAAAACATTCGACGATACAGCAAAAAAAAACCATCAAACTTTCTTACAATCACCTCTACCACACCTTATTACTAGACACTTCCACCCCTAAGCCATCACCTCGACTCCACTTGCACATTTTCCACATCAATCAGATATTACTCAACCATCCCATGAACGAACTCACCGTGAACGAGGAAATATATGATTAATGAAGGAGAAGTCGAAATAAAGTATTTCGAAAGTCCAAAGTGAAGGGTGAGGTTTCAAGCACAAGGCACAAAGATCAACGAAAACAACATTTCAACTAATAGGTTTTCTGTTCTCACATTGCAGGGTGGTTTTCACCCGCCAAACATAAGTATCAGCCTGCAGCAAAAAACTTGTGCAAATGTTTTTATTCATACTGCCGCCATGTGTTTAAGTTTTATTAGAATTGAAAATTTGCGATTCTGTGATGTTCCCTGTAAGCCCTGCTGCTTCAGCAAAGACCCTCTACGGGTCTGTATTAGTGTCTCTCTGTGTTTTGAGAGAGAACCTAAATTTAAACCAAAGCATTGCTATGGTAATCCACCAAGTGGCACCGTGACACCACTTTTCGACGCTTCCCACACGTCGGGCAGACCCCACAAGGGGCAAGGTTTTTTTTTGTGCTGCGTCACAAAAAGCATCGATATAAAGTATCTCGTCTGAAACGGAGCGGTGAGAGTCAATATTTAACGCCCGAGGCATCGTATTAATCATCCATCCTCGAGTACCCACGCCACACATTTATCTAAAACATATCATCATCGTCGAGCAATTAATATTCTCGCACGCC
Source organism: Nomada lathburiana (assembly GCA_963667235.1). Taxonomy (NCBI): domain Eukaryota; kingdom Metazoa; phylum Arthropoda; class Insecta; order Hymenoptera; family Apidae; genus Nomada; species Nomada lathburiana. The sequence goes on from OY763905.1 coordinate 2,848,928, forward strand.
GTGGCACCATAAAACGTAACAAATTGTCGCCGCGCGATAAATTACTATAAACGCGTTCCCAGAAAACCAGAATTCGTGAAACAAAGGTAATCGCGAATTTTTTCGACGCGCAGAAATATGTCAAATATACTTTGTGAATAAGCAACGATTAGTCGGTGAATGAACAAACGTGTACGCGGTAAAAGGGAATCGTTCGAAACGTGGAATATGAAATTGTTTGAAAAAACAACTGACAGCGTGTCGAAGGGAAACAACTGCCCCTATGAATCATAGTCGACTATATGTTTAAGTTTTTGAAATAATGCCAATAAAATAGCGGGCATGTTGCGGAAATTTATTTTTCTTTTTTTCTGGTCCTTTAGTTCGTTCATCTGTAAATTGAACGAAAAGAATGTTATTTCTGTATAGCCTCGTTGTTCGATCAGTTGTCACTAGATTTACGTTTATTCGTGTCCATGCGCCACTGGGAAACCGAATGGTAGAAATAACATGGATTGCCCCTATTTCTGTTTCAATTAACTGATTACTACGTGCGTATTGGCTCGGGATAGAATCTCCTCAGGAACACATGAAAACGGATGAACGGACGCGTAACGATATGAAAGAATAAGCGAAATGTGTGTACAAAAATAAAATTTAACCGATGCCGGTGCGTGCAACTGAAACGCGAAAACTAATAATACAGGGGTATTTCGAGTAATTAAAAACCGTGCAAAAAATTCTGTTTAAAAAGATTCGCTGGACATTCGTTTCAAAAGTTATAATTAATGCAATGAAACGCCAATGATTAAATTGTCGAGTGAAAACTATACCGTAGAATATATTATATCCTGAAATAAAATATTGAAAAGATCGTAGGATATCTGAGAAACAATAGGATATCCCCACTGGAGCTAATTAATGACAAAAATTAATGGAAACATGGTGAAAATAAAACTCTGAATAGGATACCAATTTGATTGAATCAAATTGTTCTTACATCGGAGGCGTTAAAAATAAAATCACTGCATTAATTGTAAGTTGTATTTGACATTCTTCGTTAGGGAGAGCCACGGGTTAGTCGTGTCGTTAGATACAAGTGGGCCAGAAAATAATAAAAAGATTATTTAAATAAGTGCAGGGAAAAATGTATTGTCCCGTTACCGTGGTCGAGTAGGAGTAGATAAGGCAGACTATTGTGTCAGCCGTCAAGTAGAACAAATTACGTTATGTCAGACTGGTGGCACAGTAACACTGTTCAAAGCATAATACGAGCCTTGGATAACATGAAGTAGTAACACTGTCACTGAGCGCAGGTTTGCAAGTCTGTCAAGCAATTATATGTGTTAATATATATGTAGTGCAAACATGTTTGTATGTGTATGTGTGTTATGTATGCTATTTTCCCTTTACCCTTAAGATAAACAGATAGATACGTGTACGAGATGCTTATTATATTATATACCACGTACCTAGTGTAAAATTCCATACTGAATAATTAATGAAATATACATATTACAGTCACATATGTATACATGTGTTGCACAGCATTCTTTGTAATTGAAGCAAACTGCGGTTGAGTCAAGTTGGATTTCTTTAGATACATGTGGGATTGTGAATAAATTAAACAAACGTAAAGTAAAATGAAACATTAGATAGAAATATATTTAGTGGGTTAATCAATCGTCACCATGCGTTCGTAGCCTACGTCATACTCCTTCTGTTCTATTCCTCTTCTGTCTTTTTTCTCGGGCCCCATCGCCGAGCCTCGCGCTCCATCGGCTCATACCGTCGCATACACGCATTCTCTCATACTCACACACTTTCTGATACAATTACACTACTACATACATGTTTGTTGGACGGCGTTTATTAGTTTTCACTTTGATTGCAATAGAGAAAATTAAAAGAACCTCTTCGCATTAACAGTATAAAGTTTGCTAGTGAAACAAGAACGTATTGTACTTGTAATTAATAAAGTAAGTAACGTGTTCGAAATGTTAATTTGTTACGAAATCAAAAGTATTACGGAATTTATTACTGGTAAAGGGTAGATAGGTGTTAAAAGCAAAGTTACCTTTTGCCACATTTATTTTACTGCTATTTGTGAGACAATTCCGTTACTACAAAATTTATTCATGGCTGTAATTCATGGGTGTATTCATGCTGTGCGAAATTTGAACGCGATCGGAAAACGGGAAAATAATTGAATGCTCATGAAATCTATTTCTGTCAATTATATTCTACTTATTAGAACTCTAAGTATAACCTTGCTATTGCAAAAATAAAGGAAACTTGTTCTCCGGAGTTTGACTTGCAATCATTTCTTCGTCAATCCCTCGGAATTTGGCTTGTAATCATTTCTTCGTCAATCATTCGGAATTTGACTTGCAATCATTTCTTCGTCAATCCTTCGGCGTTTGACTCACAATCATTTCTTCGTCAATCCTGCCGTGATCTAAGTCCCGAATTTCGTGACCGATACGACACCACATAGTAAATTTGTTTGTCTCCTAAGGGAGTTTGAGTTATACTTCTATTATACAATTAAATTATTTCATTAATGAAAAACTTGTGAACTAATAAAAGGGAGTAACTAAGTTTCGTTTTCTATCACATAATATAATAAGTTCTGAATAGTACATGACTTAACTAGTTAAATATCTCTGCTTATAACTACTACCTAATCGAACATTTTTTCGTCTAAAATCATTTTATACTATTAGCAATTCTTTATATTATTAATATATTTTCTTAATAATTGTTCTCCAATACCTCCTCGCCCCTTGTTGAACTCTAACATTATACTATTACCTATATTTTTGTCTTGCCATTTATCTAATTTAATTTTACAACTTGTCGCAAAAGAAGGCAAATTAATAAGTAACAAATTGCATGTACAGTGTTATCCAAGTATTATCCAATTCAATTATTCCAAAATGATCATATAGAAATTTGCATAACGCACACTGCTGTAGCCACAATAACTAATTTGAATATTAGCATCAAAAGGAAGGATTTTCCTTCAGTCCATTATTGTAGACGCTTTACATCTTCATTCGTGAGCCCATCGAGAACACGATTTCAGGGACTAGAAAGGGGGCGTACCACAACGAAGAGTGAAATCCTACAAACGTGACAGGCGTGTTGACGACAACAGCACTAATACACCAACGAACGAGAGGAGCTAAACTTTCGACATGTCCAGTTTTTCCACCCACACAGTAACCGTCCGCAATCACTCGTGTTCCATTTCTTCCTCGTTTACACGCACACACACAAACACACACGCGTCAAATATAAATAAATGTGAATTAGATGAGGAGCGAGTAACTATCAATTTTCTATACGTCAGAAAGGATTATGTGATCCACATTGGGCGGAAATCTGGTCTCTGCGTTGATTCGGTGTTGGCATAAAGTTATTAATATGGGAGAGCAAACAAGAGAACGTTTATTGAAGAAAAAAATAACGTTTTGACAGGAAATATTATTTGATATTATTCGACACAAATTATAGAACGTCTATCTATCATCCATCTCTCGTATCATCTTCTACTGTTTTGTCTCCGTTACCTTGTCACTCTGCAACCGCATATTTTACTTTTCTCATTTGTTTTTAATTTTTTTTACTACCGAAACCCATTCGCTCATTCATGTCAGTCACGTGAAACTTTGCAATTCGAACAATCATCTGAATTAACGGTGTTAAAATATTCTTATTCAAATAGAGTTTTGATGAAGTTTTTTTTACTAATCTACTAATAGCAGTAGAACTACTTTTATTGGATATGTTACGTGTACATATTTTTCTTATTACTAAGAAATACAATCTTATTACTAAAAATAAGTTCAATACAACCGTAGTGTTTATAATTCAAAGAACGTTTCATTATACGATTCGAATACGAAATTAATGACAAGAACTTCCTGCATCACATGCACAATAATACATAATAATAATAATAATAATAATAATAAGAATGATAAGGCTAATTGTTGAAATGTAACAAGAAATAGATTATACAATTATAAGAGAACGAAGAAGGTTGCAATTGATGGTTCACTCTACGGGACAATTAGTGTTCCCCTGCTCCAAACGGTTATGTCTCTTTAGTAATTCGGATACTACGTATTGTACTCTGTACATTATCTCAAATTTGATTGAAGTGGGAGTAGAATTAATGAATCGTGTAGCTTTATTGCCAGATTAGATTGTTGATTAATCGTACGTTTCCATCAATTTTACAGTTAACTGGATGTATCTGCACGCAAAATTATAAAAGTAACTTTACGTTACAGTAGATTCTCGATTGTTAATGATGTGAGCCGAGTCTACATAATATAACATTCCACATGTACATAAGTTTCATTAACCATTTAATTGATTGAAAGTTTGATTAACAATACCAGACTATTTTCACTGCTTTTATACCCTTTACGTTCAATTTTCGAAAGAAACGAAGTTATGGTCTTTTGTTTAATTGCATCTCAATTCATAAAGAAAAGTTCAAACCATTTCATTCCAAGAAATTGAAATAGATTACCCCTTTGAAAATACAGAGTGGGAAAATAAACGTACGTTATTCTGTCCTGTAGAACACATTTAAGATGCGTTGTTACCCGTCATTCTAAATTTTTGTCGCCCCTCGTGACTTAGCACTGTCAGCTAGAAAATTCGAACAATACATCTACTTTAATGTCCTTCTCACCGTTCCTGCAGGCATTTTCTGCTCATAAATCTTTGCCACATCCGCTCAGCTACAACTTACGTGCTGTACTAGCTACAAAACTCTGCCCAATAAAATGCCAACCTTTCGTTGACAAATATATTCTTACTGTGACAATAAAAATCTTACGGTCCTTTGCTATTTTATGAACCGAAATAAGCCGTTATTTCGAACTGCTACAGAAACTTGATGAAATTTATACGCACAACGGCAGTGTTTTCTATGGCATTTCCATGTATACTAGTAGTATAAGTTTATCCTTCTATCTAGTAGTATAAGTTGTCCGAGCTATATTGTGATCGAAATTGTATTAGCAGCGGTCATGGAACAAATACTTAAATATTATAGGAACAGCTGAATTGCTTTAATTGAGGAATGGCGAACAGAATAGTGTGTCCAAAATTATATTACTTTTGGAGTTTTACAAGTACAATGCATAATGTTTTTAGAATGTGATATCGATATTTTTCTACAATTTATAATTATTTCGTTATAGGATTGGGGAAAACAGTGTTGTCAATGTGTTTTACGGTTTGCATATAAATTTAAGCGACTCTGGTAGGCATATTTCCTTATTATCGAATGGAATTTGTAAATAATTCGCACGAAGAAGTAATTTTAAACGCAAACAAAAACTGAACAAATGTGAGATCATAAAGTAAGGATCAATCTAATACGAATAACGTCCATATATTTATATTTAATTTTACCCACTTGCTCTATGTTCTATCAAGCATCCGAAACGCGTCGAAAAATTAATTTCTTCGTGTTCCTTCCCCGGAATACAAATATTATAAAAAGAACAAATTTATACATAATTCAAGGAAAGAAATTCCGCATTAAAACAGTCCATATATCAACAAACTTAATCCATAGGATCTCTAAGTTCTCCAGAATACATATAAAATGTGCAAGCTATACTCATGTTAAACTATATCTTACTCTTAAACACAGATGCAATCGAATCGATGACAGTGAAAAGATTTCTACTCGAAATAAGACAAAAACTTGTCCAATAATTTAATTCTCTTTTTGTCTACGTCCCAGGGGAAACGCCTTCCTCCTCTATTCCTGTCGGCGGTACACTCGATATTCCTGTATGTATGTCAGTGTGTGTGTTTCACCCACCCGTTCTCTCTGTGTATGTGTGCGCGTATGGGTACGGGCGTGTGCGTGTGTGCGTGTGTTTGAAATGCTTGTCATGTGCAGATCTCGAATACGAACGTGTGCCGCATTTTCCATATCACGAAATCGTAAAAAAAAGGCTAGCCGGGGTATCTGGGGAATCTGAGAACACACGGTGTACGGAGTCGGTATCCCGTCCTTGCAGATTCCCTTGGATCCGCACACCACCCATTTCCCGGTTCATTCCGCTAAATTGGATGCTGATCAAGGAGTCAATGGAGACCACTTGGTTTTCGGTCCAATTGGACATAATCGCGATGAAAATTTTTGTTACACGCGCGCTTGAAAACATCGATGTACCACACCGCGTCTGACGAAGAAAAGATTTCATTTTCACGGATGAAGTTTGTTGCTGAAAAAATGTATCAGTATTAAAATTATTAATGCACTTCGAGAGGAGAATTTGTTTTTCGGTATCTTTGCGACGTTTAATCAAACATTTTGAAATTGAATTTGTGCATATCCTATTTTTATTATTTTTATCGAACAGGCCAGTGATAATCTGTTAGATTAAAATCGTCATTGTTTTAAATGTTTGTAGAGCTAGGAGCCCTCGAATGTCGTTTAATGTCAAGTTCTTTATATAATTGTATAAAGTGGATAACGTATAAAGCGTTACGAAATTTCTGCCTAGCTGTGGGCTGCTCAATGTGTGTATTTATATTTCTAGCAGGGTATTCGTCAGTGAACCCTCGAAGGGCGCGAAGGGTCTGACCACCCCTACTTTCTTAAATGGAACTGTACGTCAATTTTTATATTTTCGGATGGCTTCCTTCAAACCTTGCAACTTTCATCTAAAATGCTTTTCTTTATTTCTTATAATAAGAGTGATATAATCAGACAGGATAGACAAGTGCCAACAAAAGCAAAATGGACAAAATCCAATTTTTCCTGAAATTCTGAGCCAACTCAAAATTTTCAGACGTTAATTAATAATTTAAGATAAAATAGCCTGCTTTATTGCTCTCTGTGACAGCATTAAGAATTGCAAATGACAAATCAGAAAAAGTTTCATTTTTATGTACAATTTTTGTTTTGCGCAACTTCTATTTCTACAGGTATTTAACGAGTCTAATAATTCTAACAATTAGTTGCGACAGATAAAACGAGGAATTAAAGGGAGAAGCTTTCTGCCTTTAATGTTGGTATTATGATAATTTCAGAACCAAAGGGAGAGGAATATTTCAAAAATTGTTAGATTCTCTAAATTTGCACACCGCGTGGTCGTAATACATCCCCTAACTTTCAAGATATTATTCAATCCACGAACTCCATTTTAATTAAACTATTTTCACCGACAACAGTTTCATCTGGTACGTAACTAATGCAAAGTATACCGTAGTTAAATTATTCAAGTCATAAGCAGCTCATTAGGATGCATAGTTAACCGAATTGCTTTCTTTTGTTCCTTGAGAGAAAACATTTCCCTGAACGTTCCTCGCAATTTTTTCTTACTATCGCCATATCATAAAGACAGAATACTCTAATGTATAAGTATCGCCTGGTTGTTTGAAATTCCGCATACACGAACGGGTTGTACCAGATAGGATCTTCGAATTTCACGGACTTTAATTGAATATCTGAGGCAGCAAATTGATGTACACAGAAATGTATTTAACACGGGTTGAAAAGTTCCAGTGTCGATTATTGTAGAAAAGACTGAGAAACTTTGTAAATAAGGTCAGACAATTTAATGGTTTGATCAGAACTCTACGGAATAGGAATCAAGGCTGATAGAGAAAGCGATCACCGAGGAAACTTTTACAAGACTAAAGTAGTTTGAAAATAGTCAATGGGTCGCTGCGGAACAGAACGTGAATGATAAAGACCAAGTCAGGGGTTCCTTCAAGTAAATTTTAATACGCTAATTAGTCGGGCGATTCACGAAAACGTGAAGGATGTGTGAGCTGGTGGATGTCAGTAGCAGGAAAGCGCTTGAATTCAACTGCAAGGCTGACGAATGTGAACATATGCATATGCATTATACATATGTTTCCAAACGCAAGACATTCAATTACGGAGACCAACAATTTTTGAATAAAATAGAAATGTAAATGTGAATTATCAAATTCTATATTACAAAGTTTGAAATAAACAGTTGATCCAACTTTGACATTTGTATATTCAAAGTGGGTCTCCTGGTGATACATATGCCAAATACCATCTTTAGTGTAACTATTTGATGAAGAATTACGTATTACAGTGATTACTATAATATATTTTACACGTCATGTGACGTACTTCGAAGATATTTCGGTTCTTTAAATTGCTTTTAGACTTACAAAGCAGCAGATTGAACTAAGAATTATTTGAATATTTATATTTACGACACAGTGAATACTGTGCAGTGCACACATGCAATTGTTTCAAGTGGCGATCAGTTAAATAAAAAGGCGCACAAGTGCGCGTTGAAAACAGTTGCGAAAACAATATATCCGTTGAAAAATTTGAAACTGTATCTCATGCACGGCTTTCAAAAGCTTTCGTAACATTTTTTGAACAGAGAAATTACAATACTTCGCAAAACGCAATCACGCTCGAATTGATTCTTTGTTAAATCGCCAATCTGAAAGTGTAAGCTTGTTTTGTGCAAAACAAGCTAGAACGTTTCATCGAATCAACATATTTTTTTCCATTTTTATTCATTTTTTTTTTATAGATGAATACGCAATTTCGAGCGCTACAATTTTTTGGGGGGGCCCTTTTAATACAGGCAAATGAAAATCGTTCGGCAATATTCCAACCAATTCGATACATCGCACTGTCATTATGCTTCCTTACGCGGTTACGTATTTGTGGATCTTCATCCCAAAATAGTCACCATTACGTAAATATTTTATTTTCCTTTCACAACAGGCCTTCCAATTATAACTCCATTGTAATCTGTATCGTGTCATACTTGAAATTAGATTTCCAACAGTCATTTCAAAATAGGAATGTTACATCGATCTAAGATCGAATGTTACAATTTTCCTACGTTAATTCTTCGCATTCGGAAGCTCAATATCCGCCACGTAATTTCGACCAACAAGCACATGACGATTCACACGAAATCCAGCCACTTTCATCACGATCCGTGTCTGAAATTTTTATTAATGTGGAAGCGAACCGCGCAGCATGTGTATTGAACGGATAATAATGCGAACACGGCCCCCATGATGGACGTATTAATCCATGACGGTGCTGCATTGCCCAACAGCAAAATTCCATACCGTCAGCTGGAGTCAGTATGGGGTCCTCCGTACGCAGCCAAAATGACCAGATAAAATTGAGCTGGTGTTATTTATCCTTGCGTCATGCCCTCTTCTTAGTATGTGGTACTGGGGGTAGGCGATTAAAGGAAGGAATAGGTTGACCGCCTGTGTATAGTACTGCGAATGGTCATATGACTCGAGTGATATGAACCGAACGGATAATAAAAGAATCTGTATATATTACAGTAAGGCGCAAAACCGAACTAATCACAGAAATCGTCAAGGAAAGTACTATTTATTATTCCGCAAAACGTAAGGTGTTAGGCGTTTCATTACTGTTTTAGGAAATGCAAATAATGTTCCAATATTTAAAATTTTCTGCTCCTTCGGTGTGATAAATGAAATTCGCTGAACAGGGTTTGCACCGTGTCGAGTATTAGGACTGGTATCGAAGTAAGGGGTTTGAGGAGAAAATATTTAGAGCAAAGTGAAACTTAGACCTTTTGGTGGTTGCAAGAAATCCGTGCTGCAAAATTGATTTTATATATGTACTTTATTTATTGTAGCTAAAAAAGAACACATTTGAAATAACAGTAACATCATCCCAATTCTTATGGCAGTAAGCAATGAATTAGCACCTTCGATTATTATTACCTTACGTTATATATGTAATAATAATCAAGACTTTGGTTGCAAATTGTTTCGGTTGGTACAGTTTCATCCCTTACCGCAGGAGCAAAGAAACGATTTCGATATACGTATTTAATAAACAGATATACAAAATGTTTTTGTACAGTATTACTTCTGTGACGTTTGCTTGTACAGACGTACATGTACTACTGATCAAAGGTTTGGAATCACTGGACGTTGTAGAGAAGATGGAAATAGTCGATGGAATTGGCAATATTAAATCAAATATTGGAATGCCTTTCCAAGTTTAAATATATCGAAATGAGATGCACGAAGCAGAGCACTGGTACCTATTAATGCAATATTAATTTCGAATTATTGAGTGGTTTTCGAAGAATTCGAGATTAATTGTATTCCATTAATTCAAGTATATGCTATTCAATATAATGTTGTCTGTAATTTAACGCCTAATCATATTACTTATTTGGTAATGCAACGGCGAAAAATGTTTTTATTTACCACTAACTTCGATGATTTGACTATGATGATTTTCAGGCGAAATGAAAGAATACAATATTTTCTTCCTCTTATGCATCAAAACAATGAATGTGCAAATTTGTACTTTTTGAATACAACAGCGATCCGAATTTAGATATTAAATAGAAGCCTTTATGAAATAGGAAATTTATTTTATAGGCAAATTTAAGCCTGAAATAAAACTTTGCATTTGTAAGGAAATTAAAAAAATGATTAAACTCTGATTAAACTTTACATTCAATCGTACTATCATAAGGGGGATGATTTCATTTAAAAAAATTATTAACACTTTTCCTCTAGTGGGAAATATAACTATTCCGGCCGAAGTTTTTATTGCCAAAAAATGATACAAATGTTTCAGCTGCCGTCCATTATTCCCTTAAATTGAAACAACAGCTAGTAGTAATTGAAATAACTTCCAATCTACAGCGTGTAATATTGAAAAATTTGGATACAATTCTTGTTGGGCACCCTCTATATGCATTACAATACTGAATACCCTGTTAAATATATCTCCAGATCTGGGAAGCATAATCCGTGGCTTGTCATTTCTCCCCTCGAAGTTGGATTCACGGTTACATTTGTACACGGACAGCGTTCCCTAAGACAGTATATCATTGTCTGAGATCGCAAGATGTCTTACGTGAATTCTCCTTGTTCCCGTTTCCACAAAGCCAAGACTTACATACCTCACAGAGAAAACGTGCACGGATTGCATTGTATGTACCTACCTTTAAAGCAACTGTTAAAACGCGTTTAAAATCGTGTGATTAGATTTTAAGCCTCATCTAATCAAACTGCTTTTTGAATGCTCTTTTTTTTACATTATACTTTACATTACATTATTATATCTATGTTATGATAGGTATGTTATATTTTATTGCCTTACAAATATTTGTGTAAGCTTGTACAAATATGTTCAAAAGGTTTATTGTGCATGTGTGCACGAAAGAGGAAAACGTTTATTAAAATTTTGGTAATAGAATTCAAATAAATTCTTCATCACTATTGTCATAACGACAACATGAAAACTATGTTAATAGTCTGTGTCAATATTAATGAATGATATGAATAATATCCAATAATATTAGTGGAGCCATATAATTTTATAATTATTCATTTCTCTAATGCTAACGGGGTTTCGGGCGGATCTGTTCAAACGCTATGAAATATAGTTATAATTTATAGTAAATGTAATTTTAATTCATAACCCTTTTAAAAGCAATTTTCTCTTGGTGTCCACTTTCTATGGTGCAAACATTTTAATCAGAAAATTTTCATTTACAACGAGAAACTCGAGCCTCTTTGATGTTCGTCAATATACTTCTTTTCCAAAGTAGGTATACTTTTGGTTAGTATCATCAGTTTTACTAATCTATGGAAATAAAGAAACGGAAACAAGTTAACTACATAAAACGGCGCGTATAAACCAATGTAAAGCAAATAAATTTTGTGTTATTCTCATCCTCGGAGCTTTCTTCACTTCGTATGGTTGACTGCGATCCTTACTCCAGCATTTCTATTATTATGTTACCCCATTTCCTGAAGCGTGCATCGCCGTAGACAAATATCACTACATTTTATTTGAATTTGAAAGCTCGAAACGTGATCCCCTCGCAAAACATCGAAAGTATCGTATGGGCCGAAAACGGATTTTACGACAATGCTGTGCACACATATCCTTTCATGGTTACTTCTTCCCGGCGATTTCTTATAATGTAGTACAGCAATATAAAAGCTGCCCCGATTGAAACCAGCATATTGCTTTTGTAGCTCTTGCAGTTAATCGTATTAGAAAATATCTGTTGCTATTTAAAGAGTTAGATGAAAAAGAAAATATGGTGTAGACTTTGCTCTTCAAGTCGTAAAGATATTTGTCATCGAAAGTTGTAGTAAATTGAATTTGAGGGCGTTAAATAAATGGGTTAACGAATAAAGATGATTATATTATATTTGGTTGTACATAAGGTTCATAACGTTGCTCTTCACCGTTCGGTTGTTAACTGCCGATCTTTTCGCGCGACGCACGGGTCCTGCCTTGACGCAGGGGCGTAGCATCGTGCATAGTGACATAAGTCGGGTGTCACTACAAAGTAATAAACGTTTCTTGTAAAGTCGAACAAATGTAAAAGTCGAGCACTTTGTTTCAATTGAAAAATTTGTTTTCGTTATTTTGTTGGTACCATTCAGTTGAAAGATCGTGGAATACCTGTTACAACGGAAAATCTATTGCTGTCTCTTGAAAATCAAAAGGAAACTACTTTATCGTATTAGGATTATGTTCATACTCTTCTTTCGGTATTTGTCTCACTGTGCTTCATGCAGAAACTGTGGCTGTAATACGACTTATTGTTAGCATAGATATTATCTGACTTTGAATAAATACTGCACTGAACCGCAATTCTTCTCACTGTATCGCTACCTTCTTGCATGTCAGTAAATAATTTTTACAATATGAATTAAAATAAAAGTTATTTCATAACACATGTTCGTCCAGAATGTTGAAATGAAATTTTATACTGTAATAGGATTGTAGTACTATCACGAAGGGCTACACTACTACGGTAAGGGCGTTTAAACAATATGGTCAGAACATAAAGAATAGCAAGGATATATATTTAACGGTACATAAGGTGCATAAGATTGACATAAAGCACATAACGTCGCTCTCTGCCATTCGGTAGCGAACTGCCGATTCTCACGCGCGACGATCTGGCCCTGCCTCGAGGCATGGGCGTAACATCCTTTATAGTGACACCAGTCTGTTGTCACTGCAAGACGAATCTAATATATGTATAGCTGATTCAATTGCTGTTATACATTACTCGTTCAAAAAACGAAAACAAATTTAATGAAAGAAATTCGTTCTTTTAATTTTTTTTGAATACGAACCTGTTTAGTTTCGGTTTTAGTTTATTTAATATTGTGCAAAAGAATAACAAAGCGATTTTCTGTATGAAATATACGCACTTATATACTGTACACAAGTAATTATAAATTGAATTGGTCGAAGAAGTTTGCATTGAATTTACCCTAAAGATCGTTTAAGTACGAGAAGCACGCACTCAATGAAATGCTTCGTATTGGAAGCAAACTGAACGAAAGGCAATTTTCGCGCAAATATTTCCTTGGAGTGATAGTAGCTTAGCAAAGGAGAAAACTCATGAAGTAGAAATAAAACAGAATGAAAGAGGCGCCGGCCAAACAATCCAGATTGGAGTTCGAAAGAATAGAATAGAGTTAATGTTGCAAAGCTCATTGATCTAAGAAAAGTTACAGAAAAAAATTGAATACATCGAAACACATCAGTGAGAAATAAAATGAAGTAAAGAACAATATCGAATTTACAGGGTTGAGAAGGGATAATTCCTTATGAAAAAATAAATCAAAATTGCGGAATAAATCTTTTGCATAGGAATATTCTCTTGTAGTTGTGATACGATTACTGAAACATCTTGTATGTACGACAAATATTAACATTATATTGAGTTCGTTTATTTATTAATGTTTTTATGGCTAGGGGTGTGCTGCAAAGCTATCGAAACTTCCCCATATTTCCGTTTCAACAAACTCTATTGTAATTACGTAAATACGGTGAAAATTGTAATTAAACCTTGCCAAAAACAAACAGCTGCAATTTTTCGTGGCTCAAATGAAACTGCTACTCGTAACTGAGAATTTTAATTGTAATAAAAACGTGACGTCCAAAATGGCAGCCTTGAGTGAAAGCCTTTTAATTTATCACATTTCTAAACATACATATATTTACATAAAATTCCGATAGACATTTAAAGCAATTAAGTGGCATAATTAAGAACAGAATAATAAAATCGCAAAATTATTTATTCGATTAATTCTTGCTAATAAATTTCAATTGATTACATTTGCCACAAATGTCACCTAAAAGTTGTATGACTAACACTTTCTACAGGAACGATATTTTTTATACGTTTCCAACGAGCGTTAGCGAGATTTCATTAAAACCAGAAAGTTTCCGCAAAAGTGAATGTCTTTCAATTGGACTGTCAGCCAAAGCTAGCAAAGTTTGAATACCACCACATTGCTGTAAGTTAGGTACGCGAACCCCCAGATCATTTGCAGAATTTTCATCGCAATAAAAGTCAATTTATCTATGTGGAGGGGATCTAATTGCATTTTTACGGAATGTAGATATGTGTGCCTGGTTTTATAAGCGAAAGTTCCCTATCATAGAGCATAGTCAGCTGTTTTCTATTGTATATGCAATTCAATGAATCTCTGAAGCCGGTAGCTTACACTTCAATAACTTTTCCGTTGAACTCCTGAATTATATGAATTTTAGCTCAATCATCCCATAATTATTTGAAGATATTCATTTCATTATGGATTATCTACTTTAAAATCCTTGATTACGAGTTTTTCATACGTATTATTAATCTTGACAAGTTATATTGTTTACTTGTACGTATTTTTGTAATAAACATTTTGGCACAGGTCAAACATCGAGTTTTTTAGGGTTAAAAAATATTTAGCTCGGCGATTTTTCGTTGTTTAGAGACTTGCGTTTTAGAAACAATGGATATAGACATGGATGAATTTTCACATATAAGTGCGAACGTTTTAATTAACATAATTATGTTATTAAAATAAGACGAAGGAATATATTTGTTGTGCAACAAATACTTATACTCATTTCATCGCACCCTAAACTTAATTTATAGCTGCATTAAACACACGTATTGTGTATAGTTATTTTACTATCCTATTTTTAGATTTTTATTCTTATATGTGATACAAAATGTTCTTGTATTTAAAATGTAAATGTTCATCTGTAAATAGCAGAATAACGATTGTAGACGTCAATTGCAAATGTCATTTATGATAGATTTTGAAACCTTATTTAAAATCTGATCTGATCAAAATATGCGGTCTGCCACTTAACGTTGATCGTTTACTTTTTGTAGGGGTGCGATAATTTATGAGGATTTTAAAATCCTTTTTGGTTTGTCCTTTTCTCTTATGCAAATTGCAAGCTCATTCACATTCCAACTTTCCTTCAGAAATAAGATTTAAACGAATACTACGATATTAAAAAAATAAAATAAAACAGAAATAGAATAGTTGTAACAAAATATAATATTTGTTGTCACGTTTCCAAAATATAATATTCTTATGAAGTATATAAGCTATTAATAGGACCACTTCTGCCGTATGTTATAATATATTTGAATTGGTGATTGCAATAAAGATAAAGATAATAACATTGAGTGAAACAGTGGCAGAAATTGTGTAAGTCCAGTTATTACATTCACTTTAACTTCAAAATAGTGACGAGCATTTAGTATATAAATGTAAACATAAAAGAAAGAAAAAGCTTGACCATTGTAAGCAATTATTATTTGAATAATTTCACCTCGACATTTAATCACTTCGCGTTTGATACGATACGGAGGTAAACAATTGTCTACGTGTTGAATAGAATCCAGATCAATGGAATGTTTCAGAAATATTGTAATGATATGTATTATGCAAATCCTGCTACAATGTATAGGTATACGTAATTCAGTTTTCTCGGTCTGACAAGTCGACGTACTCTTACGAAAGCTTGCATAAGGCAATACATATATTGTATACGTAGTTAAGTTTTAATGAACCCTTATCGCTACATCCTCAGCTGGTTATCAAGAATGACCATTAGAACTGCGAACTGTTACGGAACTATCGATAAGCATCTATATACGTTATGAAAAGGAAACACGCACATACTCACTCCGAGTAAAAGGAAACTTTATTTGAAAAGATTTCGAGAATAATAGATTACACAATGTACAAGCGCCGGGAGATGTATCAGACTGAGGTTAAGCATGAGAAACAGTTGTAAGCGAAATATAAATTTCAATCGGTAACTATTTAGAACGAGTGGCTTAAGTCATTTCAGCAATCACACTAATCAAATTCAATTTCTGATAAACTAAATATAAATATAATTAGGAAGTTGAGAGTATGTTTATATGTATATAAATGAATATCATTATTATATATTATTTTATACTTGGAAATAGTAATTATTATTATTTTGTATTGCATTCAATTTTTTACGACATTAAATGCCAATTAATAGCCAATAGGTAGTATGATAGGTGAGGAGACTCCAACCAGCCTTTCGAATAATAATTATTATTATTATGTACAACTATTACTATCATTAATAATACCATTCCTAGTATCTTATGGTCTTTCACACTTTATTCGGTTGACCTGCTTCCTGTTAAATTCGTTTTATCAATCGGTATTTTCGAAAACGAAACTTTTCAGGGAAACAAAATTTTATTTGTAATTTTGCTTTATTTTTGCAATACTACTATCGGGCCACCCCCTACAAGTACTTTCACAGTTCTCACTTACAGCTGTGCGCTGACAGCTTATTTTATATTTTATGTTCCTGAAGTGTTTAAAAGACCTCGAGGAAATCCCTTTTTCTGACGTGACTTTTGAATAACTTCAAACGGTTCTTTGAATTTTCAAAATGGAATCAGAACATTTATCCTTCATTCATACTTTCATTTCTATAGATAGATACATGACTGCTGGGGTTAAGTCTGCGGAATAGGGCGGGAGCAAGGCTAATGTCACCTGCTTTCTGGCCACAAATTGGCTCACTATTGCCGAAGTGTCTGGTACTGTGCTGCCGTGTAAGGGAAACCACTCTCATTTGAGAGCTGTGTCAGTTGTTTTCTTTCCAACAGGCGATCCATTACATCTTTGTGAAACAAACCGTTCGTAATCTATTCTTGATAGTTATGAATAATGAGAGTGAACTTTTACAGCAGTCATAAAGCAATTACTATGAATAATTTGTGCATTTTAGGAAGATTGCCACTCAAATTCAATTCCATAAGTATTCGAGCACTCACGGTTAATAAAAGAAATTGGCTGAAATTGAGTGACACGTTTGCGGTTTTGCAATAAGTTTGTTATTATAAATGGACACATACATTTGTAAAGTCTATTCAGATCAAATTTTAACAAAACTGAGTTGTAATTAACCCTCGATTGTCGCGCTGTGTCGATAAGACCCAGACTTCAATTTTGGGGGGAAATATCTTTGAATCAATGTATCAATAATTCAAAGGGACGAACTTTTACAACTATTTGTGCCGATAAATTTCTTTCTTTCATATAATTATACAATTTTCCTTATTCAAAAATATTTCTCCTACGATATGCCAAATAAATACCTCTTTTGAAACAAGCATCGAGAACGTATATATTTTTCTCTTTAAAGTACGACATCTTAACAGCATTCCCCTTTTTAGCAATAAATGTTAAACAATGAAAGAGTTACAATTTTGTTCGCAAAGGTCGTTTGTTCTAGTACTTATAATTGCTATCATTTTTTTAACACGACATCACTTCATTTCTTATCTTCAATAATAATCAGAACATATTTTACAATGTTTTCGATACAATATCGTTATTAGTGTTTGAACAACAGTTGATTCGTCATTGGGCCGGGTTTAAACAAAAATATACTGTATAGGGGTAAAAAATATAGTTATTCGCCACCTGAATACAGTGATGAATGACAGTGATTGGCCCCAGTTTACAAAAGGCACGAATATTAAGAATAGTTATTTCTTATGCCTTCTTTAATGAACATGTTCAAATACTATGTACTTTCTTAGTTCGAATGCAGTCAGTATTTTGCTACTCACAGTTCGCCAGTCACTGGGCTTGGCCCGACTAATATCTATCTTTTTCCATATGCAACAAATTTTCTGTAAATTTTCGCGAATCCTTGATCTTTCCCGATACATTTCAATTGATTTTTAAACTATTCGAGTCCTTTAGATCTATTTATGCTGATTGCGTTTTCAATTTGACTAAATTAAAATGAATTATTACACGCATATGTCACCCACTTACTTAAACGACAAATCGCTGTATCATTTACCCCTGCGCATTTTAACCTATCTAAAATCTGAACACTTCGCTTCGACAAACTTGTAAAGACAGTGGGGGGGTGCGAATACTGATTTAAATGACTCTATGTGTGTCACGGGGTTCCAGCTAGAAAAGTCACACTTTTGCATCCCAATCCAATTTCTGCGCCCCGTGTATGCCCAAAAGAAAAGAAATTGACACTTTCGCAAGAGGCATCGAGGGAAGATAATCTGACACTTGTCCCTGCACATAAACTATAGCATCGCGTGAAAAGGACCGGCACAACTCGGACCGAATTCGAGTCCGCAAATCGGTAGTAACCAATTGTAGTAACAGACCGAGGCAATTGCAGATTGCACCCGACCCAAGCAATAAGGTCATTCCGCTTCGTTTCGTACCGATTGCACTCCCATTCGCTTCGATATTAACTGCTGAATCCATTTCTGTTTTTCTCTCGTCGAACAATGCCGCCCCCCCCATCGTATCGAATCCGCTTTTCTTTTTCCCCACTGTCGCGTCGGTCACCCTGCTCCTTTCTCTTTCGATTCTCTGCCCGTCGAATGTGTCTGCGTTACACCTCCGGCTGTCTTCGTTTTCAACCCTTCTCCAACCCTCGAACCCCGCGCCCCCTCCACCACCCCCAAACCCCACCGCCGCCAACCATTTCACGTGGCAGCTATTCAAATTCACCTTCCCTCGGCTGGCACGTTTTATCTGTTTCTCCACGTCCGCGGCAACGTTACCGAAACTAATTTAAGAAATCAATTAAAGTCGTCCTTGATTAATAGGGACGAACAATGCGCCCCGACGCGACATGTCGAATCGTTTTGAAACTTTCTCTCGCGGAAAAGATTGCATCCGACCGTCAAGCTGTATACACGATGATTGAAATTTTATTTCAAGCCGGTACGGTTGACTGACGCTCGAAATAATTCGAGAAACGTGGAAGCTGAGCGAACATATCGCTTTCATTTGCGAGCTGTCGTTTGAAAATATCCGGGGATCAGGAGTTCGTCGTTTAAGTGGTACAGCCACGGATTGTATTAAACTTGGGTCGTTATTGAACGAACGAGTTCGTTCATGACAAATATTGTTCGATCGTGATGTTAATGATGATTGGAGAACGGCGGGAGCAGCTCTGGTTGATTCCGATTTGCTTTGATAGAGATTGTAGACTTAATGTGATATATTTTAACGCGTTTATTAGCAAGTCAATTTTACTAATCTTCTTAATTTTACTGCTAAATGAGTTTTATATAAATGGTACCTAAACTTTGTATAATATAATGCCCAAGTTTCGGTATAATTTAATATGATTTTGCAAGTAAGCGCGCTGTATAATTGTTCGAATGCATTATTTATGTATAATTGGTGCAATACGTCAGAATATTTCATCTCTATATTAACCCTTTCTTAATAAGTGTTTCAAAAGTCGACTGTTAATGAACTTCAACGATATACATTAGTCTACTTTGTGGAGCATTTAACAATCTTCTACGAAACTTCATATACTTTCATATAATGCAAAGTGTTCCATAATCAACAAATGTTTGCAGTTTTTATTACTAAAATAGTAAAAATTGTCTGTTTAGCAAGTCGTTGCGTGGCAGTCAAAAATATATTTCAGGAACAGAGACTTACGAATTCAATTGCCAATTGTTCTTTAAAAAGATGGATCTAATTTTATACGCAAACAATTTCGATGGATGCCAATTTTTTATATTTTTAAACAATTTCAATTTCATTGGACCCACGAATCTCGAACGCATAAGTAGTTGTTTTATGAAATTTATGCACATGTATATCCATTAATTGCTTTATGAAATTCGTGCATACGTATACGCATTATGAAATTGATTTACAATATTTTTATACCAAATTTGTCTGCATCAAAGAGTTGCCAAAATAAAAAATATCGTAAGAGAGTTACCAATGTAACAATGTTTTATAAGTGGTTTAAGATTCTGTCTTAAATACCTCAAGTATGTGATAAACAGGCAATATGAGATAATAGTTTATACTTTAATTTATTCAAGTCCTGTGTATTAATTTCTAACAAATATTGAATAAGTTTATTAGAAGTGTCGTAACGTTAAACAGAAGTATCAAAAATATAGACATAAAAATGTTCAACTATTTGTAAAAATAACGTTGTAGTATTCTATAAAGTACCATCTAATACATGTGCCTCGCAACATAAAAATTGTTTAATTAAATAAAGTACTGTAATAATCTCATATTACCGACGATAATTCTTCCGAGATTTTAAAAGGATACTCCTTTTCAATGTTTACATGTTTCTGCACTTTACAATTTTCGCCCAGGTAATATCATGTAAAATTTTCATGTAAAACGAACTTGCCCGCAGTATGACAGCATTTTACTTTTCAGCAAACTAACGAGCAAATCCTGCGAGATTCAAAAGGCTCTGTCCTATAAAGTATGACGCATCTGAAAAATTTGACTTCGCATGCTATCACTCTCGTTCCTCTTTCCTTTTCACTTTGAATGCTCCGTTTTTGTTTTTTTTTATTCCCCTTGTTTACCGCCCACAATTTTCATGGCCACTCGTTCTAATCCAACACCCCGTCGGCCAATTAGCTGAAATTTACGAGCTCCAGGCGTTTCGACTTGCCGACGTGATAAAGCACGGTATATTTATCGTTTGATTTACCGTGACACTCTACTTCTTTGTACACTTCTTGTTTGCTTTAGCCGATTTCAATTCTTGCTTGAAAATACCCGATACTTATGGAACCTTGTATGTTTAATAAAATAATGATGGTAAAGTTTGTGGCACAAGTTGTCGAAACCAATGCTGGAATAAATATTGGGAGGTGTAAATCGAGCAACGATTTTCAATGGTGGAGACCAAACGGTAAATGTTACTTCGTTGAGAGATAAACAAGCTCGTTAACCCGTTCGTCCTGTTTCCCAATTAGCGTTTATTGAGCATCGCTGATAAATCTTTAGCTATTGTGCAGGTAATGATAAGTTTTAGATTGACCAATTAGGTTCCAGATATTTGATTGAGAGTATTTGTTGGTACGCATTATTAACGTATAAAGCATATGAATATACAATTCAGAAAGATTAATGGTAACTGTGTATTCAAGTATCTTTTAATAATAATCATTTGTAAGGTTGGTGCCACCTGAAATAAACCAGAAACGAAAACAGTAAAATTACTATATCTAGTGTCTACTTTGTAAATATAATAGTACATTGATTCTGAAGTATCGTGTTGTTTATAATTTAATATTTGTTGTGTTGCAGTTGGATCTGTTGAACAACCACTGACAAAGGGAGCACAATTTAATGTAAGTATATCTCTTTCATTTATATTTAAATTAGTTTACATGTTATGTAAACTTTAGAGGAAAATCAGTGAGAATGAAAATTAAGATTCATTTTTTTTTTGTCTGTTCTTACAAAATTTATTGTGCAAAATAACATGTAGGTATAATTGACAACAATCCATAAAATATTTCTAAATCCCATAATAGCACTTAGCAATTTATTAAATTCTAAAAGAGTATCAATCTACTAATTACATTATACCATTTCCTTTAATTAATTTTCTCAGTTTTCGTAAAGTTACTTGTTTCCAATATTTCGTACATGCATTGTAATGAGTTTCCCTTAAAAATTTCCCAAAAGACTGTACCAAACTTCATGTTTTCAGTTCTCTTTTTTGATACAACAAATACTCTAGCAAAAATTAAGCTTCAGTTCTAACAGAGATATTAAATCAAATGTGGAACGAAATAATAAACATAATATTTCTAAATTTTCCTATTATGTTCTATTTTCACATACGCAAAGTACAGACTAATCAATTAAGGAATATTATAATATCCAGAGTACATTCGATGGGCCAACGATTGAACATACCCCCCCTCCCTTGCCCCAGGTCAGAAGTTCAAATACAAAACCCCCGTAAATATGCTGAAATGCATATAAAATAGTCCCACCCGTGATACAATATTTATCGATCATATCGTTCCTTAGATCTTCCATATATATTATCTCCGAAAAATATATACGATCTTTGAAAATGTCTATTACCAAAAAGCGAAATTGTACTGAAAGAATTCTGCCGTCGAAAAACACGAACCAAAGCAATACATGTTCGTACGTATTGAAAGCGCGTGCAAAGCAAAATAACGATGTTAGCTGCGTTATTCGGCGACTTTCGTTGCTAATTATCGCTGTCGATAATTGTGCAGCCAATCAACGAAAATGCACGGCATAATGAAATTGTTCCGGACGAGGGATGGAAATTTCACGTGCATTACAGGAGGAAATTGGGCAAGTAAACGGGCATTCGTCTCAAAGCCGCGAAACGATCGATTTTCGAGTTCGCGGTTTTTAGCCGCGTTAGACTGAGTTGCATCAAAAAGGAGGGCGACATTCTCCACCACTGCAAACTATGCTATTCGTGGTCTACGATACTAGGAGCGACCAGAAATTTCACAGGCTAAACCGGAAATTATGGATGGCCGCCGCGGCACCACCATTCGATATTTCCGCTGTGCTGGTTTACGATATTCTTGGTTAATAAACTCTCGCTAGAAATGAACTACCCTTAATCCGATAGAACACGCGACGTGACGCTGTCCATTTCTCCGGGACCTTTTCAAAAATTGATAATCAATTTCACGCAAATATTCTGCACCGTGTATGTATGCTTTTTACGGAGAATTTAAAATCTATTTTTCTTACGAATATTTGCATCGATTTTATCTAATAAAACAATGTAGCGTGGTAACTATTTTCAAGCATAACCGAAATTTTAAAGACCAACATTTTGTTTAATTATTGAAAGTTATTTGATAACATTCAATTTTATTGAATCGTCATAAAATACGTTACAGGTACTATTTTACACTTATTCTGTAGAAAATTATTCCATTTAATACCAAACGCTTTTCACTCTAAAGGGCGCAGATCTAAATAACCAGTGTCTTAAACAGTTTACCTAATATAATTAACGTCGAATATACTATTAACTAAATTATAAGGTATTTTTATTTATGTATCCTCATTTCATTCGGCGTATCAAACATTTTTGCATAAATATTCCCTCAATTTTTGGCACAGCCATTTTTATGCACCCTCTATTGTACGCATATAGTATAGCTGCTGTGCAACTTTTTATCAGTTTTTGTTGCTTTCAAGCAATTGTATTCGTTATCTGGTTCAATTTCCAATACAGTTGTACGCCATTGACGAATTCCCTTTTTCCAAGGTGCACACTATATTGCACAACGGCCAGAATAGGATGTTATTTATTTAAACATAGCACGCCGTGTTTCATACCAAATGCTTCCATGCAAATACGGGGTGTACGTGTGGTTGCGTTTCGATTTAAGGCCATGAAATGGGCAATTTACAAGTGTGCACTTTTCGCTGTTGGTATTTTCGTCTTCGTTCGTATTTGTATACTTTGTCACTTGGCATATTCGTAGGCCCTATTCAATTTACTCGTTTACGGTTTCAACTTGCACCGTGAACTTGATTGAAACTGAAATAGGAAAGTTACGAGTATTCTGTTTCAAATAGAAACAGTTGGCCCCTTTTTTCGAAGCAAAGTGGAATTAAAAATTCTTTTATTTTTAAAGTGACCAAACATATTTTTTCATACACAAATATTTTATCTTTATTTGCCACGATTATTCGGTGCCGAGTAATAGCGCACTTTTTTGAACAAAAGTATGAAATTTATTCGCGTATACAATACTGTTAAGAAATACAAAAGTCACGAAATCGATTGGAAAATTAAACAGTGAATGGTTTACGTTTCGAGAAATAAAAACGTGCGTATTAGTGTATTTCTTAGTCAGTGTAGAAGAGTGTCAATGACTTGGTTAATGTGTGGTCATCAGATAAAATTATACAAAATGTAAAAATTCCATCTTCACAAAATGTTCTGGATATTAAAAGTTTCTCCCGAATCTAATGAACCACGAAGATTTGACAAAATGTTTTATGAAAAGAAAAACTGAAACGACATTTTCCAGTATTTCCTCTTTCAGTGGTTGCGTTGGAAGCTACACATAACGCTGACTTATAGATTCTATCATACACCACCTTCTGTGGTATTCGCAGAATGTGGTGCTATTGAACATTCCACAGATTTTTTCTTCCAGATGACACGTAGAAAGCAAATCCAACCAGTGCTCTCTTGTATGATATTTATACAGACCTCATTTTGTGGTTAAATATTCCTTCAATATACGTATCGCATTTAACTGTATAAATATCATTGACTGTTCTTCTAAGGTAGAGTTAGATTATTTAAAACTTGTTTAAAAGTAATTCATCATTCATTAAACGTTTCTTTTTTGGATTGAGGAAAGAGTTTCTGGGTTACCAGAAATAAATATGAACCAGTTCACCTTGTTTGCAATTGAATATTTTCGCAGATAGAAGCGTCCATACTTTGCCCAGGAACCAAAATAAACGACAAGTTCCACATTCGATAAGCTGCACAATATGAGATTTAAAGAAAAATGATCGGATGCAAATTTTGTTGGAAATACCGATAGGCTTGATTTGAAATTATAGGGCATCTTTTGTAACTAACTTTGGGAACAGAAAATACGATTTTAACATATTATTAATCAGTCTGACATTCTGAGCAATCGGGGCTGCGCATAATCTACAAAAATATTAGAACACTCAACATTTTTAATGAACTTCTACTATACCATATGAATTATCAATATAAAATAAAAATATTCTCACGGATTATTTACTGAATATGTACTCTAACGTGACACAAAATAGAATATAACATTTACAGTTACTTAAATTCAATAATGATGTTACAACTTTTTTCAAGCCTTTGTTTTAACCAAGCAAGTGTCCTAATGCTTTTTAACAAAAATATTTGTATTTTGCGTAGCTATACTAAAATACAAATAATAAAATGTGGTCGAGTTATATGAAATATGAAAGGAGAAATCTGTTACAGCACAATATAGTTTAAAAATAATTCTCAACAGTTTTAAAAGTTCAAAAAGCTGTAACAGTTTTTAAAATCGACCAAACTTTTTCAATTAATCTAATCAATTGATATTCCTCTACAGTTTCAACCAACACGGCCCGCTTGTTATATCTTTTAACATTGCAACACAGTGTCGCGTAGTAGTCGCTAACAACCCTACAAGGTGCACGGGGCTTAAAATAAAGAAAAGAAAAGAAAAATCTGTCAGGATGAGTGACTTCGTGTTACATTAATAAAGCGAAAGTTCCGTGTACAGAAAATCTATCAGAATTCTATACAGTACATTTATGATGATTTGAAAAAGAAACTTAGGTATATAGGGTTGTAAAAACTTTAATATTACCCGGAGTCAATGTGTCATTTGGCCAGAACTGACGCACAACTCGTAATGATTTATACGCGGAAAGAAGAAAAATAGAAAAGGGGTGTCACCTCTTGCCGTTATCTGGCAGCTGTTCTCCAGCCGTCTGTCGTCGCTTATATTTCCCAAACGCTCCAATAAGTTACCGTTCTCAGGAAATTTCATAGAAAGAAACGATTTATCCTCGTCTTACAATCGGTCAATGGAGAAAAGGAGGATAGGAAAGGGGGGATTGATTCATAAAGTTATTTTTTGGTTCGGAGCACTTTAGTCAATTCTCGTTTCCTCGGGAAGCAGCTTTAAGTAACAGCAGTCAATTCGAAGGTGGATTTAAGTTAATAATTATTACACGGTTCAATTGGTAATGTCTTTAATTACTTTAGAGGAGCTGGTTTTAAACAAGCGGGAGGAAAAAGAATTCTTTGATAATTATATAAAATTGCTACTATTGAAATAGTATTTAAGACGCAGCAAATTACGAACAGAAATTAGTGTAATATTTGCAGATTGTGTCACAGTGTATCTTTTATGAGCTACACACTACTTAATATTTTGCCATAAACACACTGCCATAAAAAAATACATTTGTCATAAACACTTGCACAATTAAGTACGAATTATTTAAAACAATTGATGCAAGAAATTTGCATCATGTCGTCATGAAATTTTATGAAAGCATAATTAAACTTGGCTAAGGAAATTGTTAATTTTTAGACATTTAACAAAAGTATGATTTCTTTTCAGAATCAGTGTAATATCTCTTGCAAAAAATTAAACGGGTTCGACAGGTAGAAAAACAATATTTATTAAAACTACTGAAAAGAAACGATATACATAATGATGATCTCTATTAAACTTTATCAAATTTCTCAATTAACATCACAATATGGGCGCGAACAATAATATAACTGTACACAAGCTTTAAAGAGAATCAATATTATTGAGTATCCATCCAGCAGAGTGGCTCGTAAAATAAATAAACGTCCCCAGATAAAATGATACTAAAAATATTGCAAGGTCTTGCGAGGTCTCGTATGAATAGAAGAAAGTAAGAAGCGAATCAGACAGTTCATTGTAAAACGTGCACGGCGAGGAAGATTTCGCTTAGCAGATCGAGTGTTCCCCTCATCAAAAACTTTGTCCTATAAGAACAAATGCCAATACAATTTCGACCCTGCTTTCAGCCATGAATCACATTTACCAAGTGTCAATCACAAGCTTCATCCACTTTTAGTTCTTACCAAGCATTGAAAGTTCGAAGAAACAGCCAGGTGCGGAGAATAGGAGTAATTACTTTTTCCTTGAAACAGGAACATCAATATTGATACATATAGATTAATGATTTAACAATGGGAACAAAGTACATATTTCTATCGTCGACTTCTATCTCTCCTGATCTCTATTTTGCGTTATTACACTCTGTCTTCTAAGAAAATAACCACTTCATTTCTTTTCTTTTATGGTCGTATACGTAATTCATTTAGTTTCATGAATGTTACGTGAACACTCAATTCTTATAGGAAATTGGGGCTCGTTTGATCTAAAATCTAGGCAGCTATAAGCGCTTCATATTTATAGTATATTAACATAGCACTGGAATTATTTTATGCGGGGGAAACAGTCAATTACTTCAGAATTTTGTAGGATGCCAAAATTGTATTTTTTGAGAGGTTAAACTAATGTGTAATAAACTGTATTCGTTATTTTACATTTATTCTCTGCAGAT
The DNA here is from genome assembly GCA_963667235.1 of Nomada lathburiana. Taxonomy (NCBI): domain Eukaryota; kingdom Metazoa; phylum Arthropoda; class Insecta; order Hymenoptera; family Apidae; genus Nomada; species Nomada lathburiana. Next base: position 2,876,204 of record OY763905.1, read on the forward strand.
ATTAATATTAAGTTGTTCTAATATTAGAATCAAAACAGTTATATATTTACTACTCACGGCTGTAGAAATGATTTTCTATTTACTTAATCTTTGTCGAATATCAAATGAAAAAATCAAAGGTAGTTAAGTGGAATAAACAATTTGAATTAGAGATTAGCGTATCAGTTGTTTTACTTCATCCATTTATTGATATAAGTAAGATACTTTCATTCGTAAATTGAAGGACTTATAGTACTAATACTATGTTTGCACCTCGTCGTAAAATATTACCTAATTATCCGAAACTGCGATGTATATGTATATTAACTGTGACAAGGTATGAGACAGTTAAATACTCTCATGAGCTGAAATTGATGAAATATTTTGAAAGCATTCGTTTTCATAGCAAGTGTTAAATAAAGTAGAATAAGTAAAAGAAGCTGGCACCACTAGTGATTGAATTAAATACTCATTCTTGTTAAAAGACAAGAACATAAGGTTTCCCCTTGTCGAAGTGACCTGGCCTTGATTTTTCTGTCTGTTTTTTCTTGTACGAGCCTATAGCCCTTCTTGAAGTGTCTGCCTGCCACCCTTGTATGTAGTTTCAGACATTCGCAGATTGACAGATTACACTTCGTGTATTCTCTGTTTTTTCCGCGGCTTAGATTACGAAATGTTCCAATCATTTCCAACAATAAACTTGCTAAAGCGAGTCGATCTAAAAATGGGTTTAATTCGGTCTAATTGTAATGTAATTTATAACACGAGTGTCACTTGTTACTGCAGAGCAGTTTTAGGTAAACGATTTAGTAAATTATTTAAAAGATCAATAAAAGTGGTGCACGGAGACGAGAGTTACTTATGAGTCAATGCAAAATTAGGAATTATTGTCAACATAAGTGAAGGAAAGAGCTTACTAATAAATTTTCTTCATACAATTTTGCATGTCCCGTACTAATAAGGTCAATATAAACCGAGAAAAATATTAATTCTAAGTGTCCAAAGATTACTGGTTCTTTATATTCCACAGTATTCGCTCGTTTGCCCCAAATTATATGAACTCACGCATTTTTATGTACGCGAAATTCTGTTCTAGCACGCACCAAGATACACTCATTCTACTTTCCCACTCTAAAGACCTTACTTTAAACATTCAACGATCCCAAATTATTCTTACATTCTTCTATTCTTATTAGAAATGGTTGAGCCATGGCACTGCAAATTATGACAAATACTGTAGGCGAAATTTGAGTCAAATAGAGAAATTGAATTATCAGAATATTGGAAGATAGAGTTAAAGTCGTCACAATATGAGTAATAAAGTTAATGATGATAGGAGGAGAAGATTCATCCAAATAGTAAACACGTATACACTAAATATAAAGAAATACCTGAAAATTACCTGGTTATAATTTTCTAAAATCATTGAAATTCAGTAGAAAATGTCAGTGCGCCTTTTATACTAATTCCATGAATATAATTTGGTAAATTACGGAAATTCACAATTAAACGTGAAAGCAAATGCATATTACGGAGATGTTAAATTAAATATATTTTAGAGAATAAAATTGTTGAAATCGTTTGGAAAATATCAGGTTTGACTACGGGTTTTAAATATAAAATAATTTTTTATTGACATCCGTCGTACAACCTACTTTATTTGATTTAAAACGCGAAAATTTGTATATTTATGATTTTTGCATAATGACGAATACGTGTTACCTTCGGTTGACTGTATAATACTTAACATTTTATGAAGTTGTGTTTTTATTAGCATCGAATATTCAAAAAAATTATTTTTCGTTACAGATACGCATTCAATAAAGTGCTTCTGTATCGCTATGAAATACGAGACGCAATAGAATATCATGGACGTTTTGTGCACTGAATTGCTTATGTCCTCAGGTAATATGAATTCGTTTCAAAATCGAGACTTTAGCACCGTAGACAATTGTTACGTGCAATATAGATTGCCCTTTCGAGTTCGATTTTCCTGAATGCACGTATCGTGTACAAAAGAACAGTCAGTCAGTCGGTGGTAATAAAACATTTATGGGGGCAATGCAAAATAGAATGATATCGATGATTACTTCTCAATAAAGCTACTTACAATCCTTTCGAACGATGGCTTATTCATTATAATATATTAATGAAAAATAGTATTGCTTGTTGAAATAATATTCTGATAATAATATAAAGCTAATAGTATAATTCTGTTACAGGATTCAATTCTTGAATTAGTACTAATTGAACATTAATACTTTTAATGCTAATGGTTCTAAGAATTAATTACTATGTTAATTTTCGAATAGGTAAAATATAAATATCGAATCTTGTCATTGTATTTTCATCTTCTATGATAGTTCGTAATAAATATTCCTGAGACCAACAGCGATTTACTTCCTTTAGATATCAGATACGAATTTCAAACTTAATTAATTCCACTCGTATTCCAAAAAACGATATCACTTGCTGATCATTTCAAAACAGTATACAATTACTATTACCAGCTTCCCTCATACTTATACTCATACAAAATATTTAGCAATTCAAATGACAAAAATATAAATATCTGAAATGAACTTTTAACATTATTTTTCGACAAATTTTATTGCACATAAATCGGCAATTTCAGAATATTTTTATTCTGGATTAACCACTTCAACTTTATTTGCAATGCACCATTCCACTTCGCACATTGACGAGACTGTTTCACTTTTTAACACTTCATCGTTTATTCGCAAAAAAAATATAAACAATATACACAAACTGCTTTTTGCTATTAAATCTACATAGGAAGGAAAGATACATATTAAAAAAGTATAGCTTTTCCCCCCCCCTAAATTCTGTATATTCTATAAAAAAGGGTAAAGGACGTATTGGGAGATGAAACATTTTTGCAACGGAGAATCTTCATAATTATTATACTTGCTTTGCATCGATGTGCTTTCTTCTATGGCAATATACGCCTTGCTGGGATATTAATAATTATTAATGTTCTTGGCCCGTTGCAAAAATGTTTCATATGTACCTGTCATATCCCAACCAAACGTAGATTGCCATAGAAGAAAGCACATCGATGCAAAGCAAGTATAATACGTTTGTGTGTATTGGAGGGTGTAACTGTAAGGGTTTATAAATCGCTTTAAAGGCAACCCGACCTATTGATCAGTCTATTCAATCGAAATTTACGATGCGCAGAATAATAAGCGTAGGAAACACGCTTACGTATCGTAGCACGAGAAGAGAGAGTTTTCGATTGTTTTCCTTGCCGTTATATCTTGTCTCCGAAATACGCTCGCATTGTCTCATGCGTGCAACGAAGGCACATCTTTCTGTTTTTAATTCGTCGCTGTTGTTTCGTCGAGGATATCAAGGTTGCCGGGGAAACTGATTATTCTCAGGATGCATTCTGATAATTTCGGCCTCTGGAGCACGATTTCAATGAAACAGGCGTCTACAAGATTTAGCAAAATAGTCTGATTCGATTTTGGGGTGGAAATAATATGTACATATACGCAGTCGCGTGAATTAATGACAGTAGCTTATTAAAAATAAGAGTGATGATAGCGAAGAGATGATAAAGATTTCGTTGCGATCTGACTATTTCAATGCTTCTCGAGTATAATTTATTGCGTTGCTTATTAATTGTTTTTTAACTTTTATTCAAACTCGTAGCTTGAATCAATTTTAATTCGGACTACTTTGCAGAATTTGAAGCGCGTACAGTGATACGAATAAACTTATTTCATGCGTTTTATTCTACCGTGTATCGGTTGAAACAATGAACTCTGTCATCCTATATTTCGAATAATTAGTTTACGTTGTTGATACATTTGTCCATCCTCTTTTATTATCAGAAATCTGTCGCAGCTGTTCTATTAGATTCATATCTGGCGATTTGCATGTAAATCCAAATCTGATTTTTCATTCGAACTACATTTTGATGCTGGTCAGTGGATGAACGCAAACAAATTCTTCTTCCCCGCTCGTTCCTAGTTAATGAATTATTCCATTAGCCGCACCAATCTGAGTAATTTCAATCCCAATGAATTATTCCATCGCTGAGTCCTTGAACTAGAAATTTCGTTGCATGTCATTGCAAATCCCATATACCATTGCAATACGTTCTCGCTTAATTTCGCAACGCCGAGACATTTAATTAAAACCAAAAGCACACAAATTCCTCTATAATACCGTCCAGCTGCCCACAATATTTTTTGTCTAATACTACATTGAATACGCAAACCAAACATATCACATCTGACACGTGCCGCTACCCTCTGAAAAGATCACGGTGACAAATTGTTGTAAACCACAGTGTTCAACCATCTGCGGTCTGTGCACGTTTCTGCAAATAGCCATTACTCACAGTCGACTTTTGGCGTTTTTTCGGCTTCGAGAAACAAAGAGGCGGAAAACAAACGCAGAGGAAAAAATACCCGACACGTCACGCAGGTAATCCTTAACAATTTCATGCGTGCAGAAACGAACGCGATTTCACCCGACAACGAACGAACCATTGTACGTTCAAAATCGTTCTCAACGAATTCACCGGGCTTACAAGTATCGAGAGGAACGTTACAGTGCGTGAACATAGGGTTCTTTTGCACGTGCTGTTTATGCACGCGTGTATGTACGCGTGTTCGCGTAAGGACGAATTCGTCGTGCATACGCGACGCAATTGCATTCCTCGCAACACGGTGCAACCGTGTGCAACCCGCACGCTGCCGAATATGTACGTATGTACTTACTGCGTGCATGCATCTCGATACATGCCTCGCGTCGGTGTCGCGTTTTCTGGGTCACCCTCTCCATTATCGAAGAATTCAGGTCTTGCCGGGGGTGTACGTAGAATGAACGTAAACTCATTTTTAAACGGGCGAAGAATTTCACTCTCGGCGTTTCGTGCAAGTAATTAAAAGGAGTTACACGTCACGCACGGTTTCGTTCTTAATGAAAGCGGGCAAAATGGGTGACGATAAATTGGAGGACGAGGAACGTTTCAATGGCACTAAACAAGCGTGCACATTACCATAATTCAGGTGGAAAATGCGGGGAATCGCTCTGCTGGCTAACAATGCTTGCGTTATATAAATAAAGAGAGAGTTGTTTGCGGGAGATCCATGCACAAGTTGCAAATGTGACACTCGATAGATGTCAGATCTAAAGTGGACCCTAATTTTGACCAATTCGTTTGCTTCGAAATATTTATTTCATTACTCTTGGATTTGCGTAGTGCGAACTATTTTATCGATGATATTATTTGCGTTCAAATTATCTTTTCCAAGACAGCGCGATACAGATTGTTGCAATAAGTATCTGCATGAAATAATTTTAGAAAGATGTATGTCCAATTGTAGTTTTTCGCAAGAATAGAACAGAGTGTAATAGAATACTATTGCAGCATGACTTTTACCATGTTTGAAGTAATTCTATTAAAATGAAAACATTTTTCATTTCAAAACTGTTTTCAATTGTCTATGAACATTGTAACATGACAATAGAAGATTTGGGTTAAGTTTGTCATACACGTAGTCAGTAAACAGTTACTGTTAGAATCGAACACTTTCTAATAGGACAGTTTCTATTAACACCTGCTGACTGCAATGAAGTATAATTTTGATAATAAAAACGATCATTCTTGCTGCACATATCATAACTTTTCTACATTACATTGATACTACCCCACATTTTATACAACACCATGAAACATATATAATATTACAGATGATGGTTTTAAAATCGAACTGGGTGGAAAAATATCTGTAACATTTGGATAAACCTTTTACCTATGCCCGTTTCGATATATCGTGAATTCAATTACATTAAATCTACTTTCAACGCCGGTAGATATAACCCTTCTTACTTCCCTGCCCGCGAAAACTTACGTGAAACTTTAAATCATGCTTCATATCCACTTTCGTAAGAAAGGGGCTACAGAGAGAAAAAGGGAAAAATTGTCAATACAACTCAGCCACAATCTTCTGGAAACTGATTGTGGGGAGCGCACCTCCCATGAGGATAATGCGGTTTACAGATGGGGTGGAAAAAAGAAACGAAATATGTAATGCGAAGGTGTGCTTGTCTGCTGATCTTGGATCTTTCCTAACGTCAATCGTACCTGGTTGTTTTACATTAATAATTTTTCCAAGCCATTTCGGTGCGAGGCATGAAATAATATTGAGAAATTTTTCTTACGAAATACTGGTGACAATAATTATTTCGGCATCATAAAATTATTCTTTAAATGTTTTTATTTTTAGAAAACAAAAGGATATTAGGTGTAACGATAAATGATGCGATATTTCCTTATCACTTTTATGGATTATCATCAACGCACTGTAAGAGAATTAACATGCAAAAGTAATTGTCATTCATTTCGAATCATTAGCTATTCTTTTTCTTGAATGCTAAAACCTGCTAAACAAATTCAAATAACTATTTTCACCACAAAACCTACAAAAATGAAATTTCTATATAGGCGAAAAGTTTAACTTGAATAGAAAATAGAGCAAATAAATAATATCGTTTATTATAGTGAATAATTACTTCGAAATGGCTTGCTATTAAATAATAAACTTACTAATGAAATACTTCATCAATTATTGATACATCAACTTTTCATTCGTTTTCTTCCACTCCAATCCAGTAACTTTAAAACACACCTATTCCACGGTGCACCTAAGACCACCCGACTTTCTATCGATTTCAGTGGTCCATGTTACAATTATGTTTCCCCTTCAGTACTATACTTGCCCAAATTTCGTTTTCCTTCGTTGCAAATTCGTCTATGTGCAATCGTTTCTATTCGTCGCCCATTCAACCGTACATAGATTCAGCCATCGTTGATTCGACACCAACGTACCATCAATAATTCTCTATCTAGTTCATCAGAGATATTGAAACCATACTGTAGCATTTTTTTAACCGATTTATTGTAGTTACCAGAGCGTGAGTCGCAACATTGCAATTTGGCGGTCAGTTCTCTTTTTACTTTACGTCTCCACCTCCTGTAGCATTCGTGCAAAAGTGTATATATGTGTACGTGTACACACTGTAATCCCGCGGTACACGTGTTCCCATTATCGATCTGCGCAGGATTAACCTCGGGTCGTTTTTAAAGCACTGTCAACTACAGCTCTTTAGCAGTTACACCACGGACAAATTCGCACAAATGCGAACAAATAATTATAATTTATTAATTATACCTGCCCGTGGTTTATAAAATTCCAGCTTACGCGACTTACCACTCCATTTACCCTCCTCAAGATCATGTCGACTCACTTCGTTCTACCTCGTTAAAGGGAAAATGAAAAATGCGGGTCGTCTTGTTTCATTGAAAATGTAATTATCGTTAATGTGCAACAGCACCCTTCAGAAAACGTAACGTATCGACAAGCTCGTGTAACTTTAGTGCTTGGCTTTTTACAGTAAGCGTCGTGCGAAGAAGACACTTGCACAAAGTAGTTTTAATTCATATTTTAGTCAGCAGAAAACGACTGGAGCTGATGAAATGAAAAGAAGAAGTGTGTTTCGTGTCTTACAAATTTCGTTACACACGTGCTTCATGTAATATAACAAATTTGAAAAGTATACGAAAATAGATGTGACGAAGAAAACTTTGAATAGAATGTGAAAATAAATAATGGTTCGAATGTCCATTATATGAACATAGTTTTTCCTACAATACATGATTTTTGTTAGTTACAGCCAGCAGAATTAAAATATTAAATGTAGTTTACATTTGCAGTTACGAAAATAATCTGTGCAAAACATTGCTTCCTCGGTTGTTGTTAATAATACTTGGTTATTTATCCGAACGTAGCTTCCGTGTTCATTTGTGCGACTTTACCTGAATAAGCTCACGTTGCAGCTCAAGTAATGCATCCCAGATGTGCACACTCCTGCATAACAGACACGTTTATTAATTAAAACCGACATCAAAATTGTTTGCTTCATTAACACAGAGAATCACTCTGGACAAATTAGTTACCTATTTTCCTTTCTTTCCTATCTGCACGATATACGTATATTTTCCTATAATTACGCCTTATATAAGAGATTTATTTTCGACAGTTCGTTACACGAACGAATTATCGCTGCACGGTCGAATTGGCCGTGTATTCCTTTGCAACCTGTGCACCGATTTATTCAACGAATTAAAAAATTAAAGAGAGTATGTTTTCGATACATTCACAATTACTGGTAAATGGTGTCGTAAATGAAATATTATTACATAGATAGTGTTACGTCTCGCACACCGTGATTCTTAGGCAGAATTTTGCGGGATCGTGAATCCCGCTTCCGCTAGATCGCGACGATGCTCGATGTCGCTGACTCTCGTGACGTTATCACTTGAGCCTCGTTAGGTGACCGCGATGGACGAGGGTAAAATAGTTCGAATCGTGTATCTATATTCGACTTCGCGTAATTTGTCGTAATCTCGTGGAGCGTTAAAAGATGTGTGCGTGATGACTGTTCTAGAGAATTAATTGTTATGTTTCCGAGTTCTTTGAGACGAGTGTTACGAGGCGAGTGTTGTTCCCGCGGCTCGCTGCCGGCTTTTCTACCCTTGTCGGCAGGAGTGGGGGAAAGGTGGAGATGCTTAGGAAAATTTTGTAGGAACTGTTTCATGGCTGGTTCAAAGGCTTTTCGTCACCTGGAAGGCACGTAGTCCAACTCGCGAAAGCCCGGCCGTAAAACACCCCGCTCAGCCACGATGGTCGTTGATGTGTTTGTATTCGCGACCGAACGGATAATTTTAAATCTTTTCTTTCGCGACATTAGTTTCCATAAATAATCGTACGCTATGAATAGAATGGAAAGACATGATACGTGTAAATGATTTAATACGCAAATTAATTAACAAACGCGAGTCGTTCAATAAGTAAAGAGACAGAGACCAGTTATTTTAATATGTTTTATGCAATGAATCTCATAATTTATCTATTTTTCAACATAATCCTCGGCCACAATTATGCACGTGTCGAGAAATCAATAAATTGTAAGATCTCTTGAATAGCTTGCTTGAATAAACTGGAATTTTTATTCTTGACTAATTGAATAACACACGTACAAATAAAATGTATTACAGACATTTGTTATCTTACAAAAAAGAGGACACGTAAGTATTCGTACCTAATTTTGTTCGAGACAGCAAGGGAATGTGATATAGGAAATGGTATACGTAAGAAATATTTCTTGCGAAAGGTGAACGGGGATCACGTGTAAGCGATATCTTTATTGATTTTTTTTTTTACGTGTTACAAGTTGATGCATGAGTGGTCAAAACGGCTATTATTATCAGAATATAATATTTCGAACGTTACACTAACATACTTTCCTATTTTCATTTTACTTAGCTATTACACCAACAATACATATATTCATCAATTGCGTCCACAAGTACTTTCTTCCCTCCGTTCCATTATGTAACAGATCGGAGAAGTCAAATTTCTTGTAAAAAAAACAGGCGGCTTTTTTTCTAGAATTAATGGCAATCATATTTTTCAATATTATGTCTACATTCAATACATTTAATTTGTTGCACCTTAACGCGAATAACATATACAAAGCACAAAATATTTAATATAAGTGTATACGAAATACGTAACTTATTGTTAGATTGAAAAAGAAATTGACTTACGTTTTCTCAATTCTGTCAATAATGATAAAAAGTGTTGAGTTTACTCGACACCTCTGGCGAATTGTAAAAGTGCTCCAGAGTTTAGCGATTTTGCGAACGAACAATTCTAAAGCCTTGTCCGAATAAGGACCTTTCTCACGAATGAAGCGTTCTCGGCGCGTGATAGTTCTCCACTTCTTTTCGTTTGTTCTCCGCCCAATTCTTGAAATCTATAGAACAAACGCTGACTGCTTTTAATTCTTCATGCAATTCCGCAATCGGAGTGTAATCCTTTCTCTAGAAGCAGCTTTGTTTCCCCGGCCAACATTTCAACGTGCCCGACGTATCTTTTTACGTGCATCGTAAAATCAACCTAACACTGTACTCTTGAAAAATTGAATGTTTTCCTTTTTTTTCGTAAATTGTCGACGTCTCAACAATTAGTGCTTAAGTATAAAAGACGAACTGACACAAACTATATTAGTCATACTATTTTCACTTCGAAATAGAAAATTGCAGAAAAAGATATCAAATCATTCATTGCAATTTATATTGTTCGTGAAAATTTTATCCGCGATGAATAATTGCTTGGAGTCAACGCATGGGAGTCTGTACGTTTTATTGTACCTGTACTCTGCACCTGGACGGAAACAGTTTGTAAAAGCGTGATAGCGCAGTTAAACGTGGCATTCTCGAGTGATACATTGTCACCGATTGGGATTGATTGTTATTAGGGGTGCTTCCTTCTATTGTAATTTCTACCGTTTTGATAGAGCGGTTTAAACTGCGGCCACAGATTCCACGTTTCAAAGTATTGATTTCTAGAATACTATATCGCCTACAGTTAGTTTTCAAAACTGACACTTTATTTTAATATGAAATTACCTATCAGATTAATATCACAGTAATAAAAAATGCAGATTTCAAAATTTTTACATTTTCTCCTTCACTCTGTACTGATTTATGATAATCAAGTTCTTGCCTCAAGGAATTGAATTTATATAATAATTTTATATTTTTGCAGGGGTTCATTTAGTAAAGTTTTCCTTATTAATCTTAAGGTAACGTTTGTGCACAAAAATCAAACAATAACGCTTGCAATATAATCGAACTATAACGTACGCCTAAAGGTATTTATTTCTAATAATTTTATAAGATTTTAAAAGAACTTGTATATTACATATTATAATTTTAAGTTCTCTGCTCGAGCTTGCAAGTAGCTCGCGTAACATATCATTCTTCGTGTTTTCCGAAGGACTTTTCATGCGGAGAAATTATGGAATATCTCGGGAAACAGAGAAGCAAGGACAATTTCATTTCATTTTAATTGAAACGGCAACGTGAAAAGGTTTTCTTATGATTTGCGATTCATTTAAAATTCCCCAAGGGAATGTATTTTTTTATTTAACTCTTCGTTCATCCCGCGAGTTCAATAGAATATTTATCCTTTGCAAAAATACCTCAGGGATCTAGATTATTCATCGATATTCCGATCAGATTTGCACCGTCAATCATCACCGAAGGTTATTTGCCAATTATTGCGGTAACAGTAAAAACGATAAAGTTTCTACAAATACACCCGCTATATAAATACATACTTCTCCTCAATGTTTTATAGCATTTATCCAGTAATGAGAATGTACAATAAAATTCTTATTACAATACAAAAATCGACGATATTCGAATTAAAAACGAGAAATCACAGATTAAAATTGCTTCGATAAAAGGAAAATATTGGTATTGTTCTCGACGTATCGAAGCGTTTGAACTCGACTATCTGAACTGCGAGACGACTTGTCAGTGAAAAAAGTGAAAAGTTACGCGATACTGTTGCATGGTTATCGTGTTTACTGAAACTGCCCGAACCCAGAGAACACGGAAAACTGGTAAACTCGATAAATACGTGGTTAATGTACGTGCAGAAATTTGTCCGCTTCACAGAAACTATTTCCGTTGTTTACCGGCGCATCAATTTTGTGCACGAGACAGCTTATTAGTTGCAGTACAGTGACCTGAATTTACCTTTAATTATTACGAAGTTACCGCGTATAAAGCGGCACTTGACTAGAGGCTTCTAGTATTAATTCTTCTTACGGAACGAAAGGAACATTAACTGTTTCCTACTTCGTTGACAGATCAAAGACATACAACGATCGACCGCGTAATTAGCGGATGTAAATGTACGTTGCCATTTTCGGTCGGTTTATTAAATGCTGTCAGGACATCGGAATTAATCGTCCGCTTATTATCATTGGAAAATAGAGTCGCTTGATGTAAAGAAGTAGAGATAAATGCAGATACATAGACAGATGCGATATTTTTATAAATATAAGATGAGTGCAAAATTGATTTGCTTATTATTTATTGTAGTTTTTATTTATTTGTTATGTCTCTGAACATATTCTTGGGAATTTTAATTTTATTAAATTGAATTTGTCCCCTTGTCAACATTATCTGGTTCCGATTTCTTGTTTCATGTGAATAGCCTCTCTTATCTTTTTGTTACCACTCTATTTATGTTGTTGCGAGGATTGCATAATTTACCAACAATTATTGCTGTGTATATCGTTCAGTCTGTCATATAATTACGTATTGAAATGTATATAATCTAGTAAGGTCTTTTCATTTGTATGAACAATATCGATTTCGTAATGCAGTATTTTCAAAGGATTTATTTGTTATTATAAATATATTTCGATTTGAATTACTGTACGATTATAATATTTTGAGAAATTAATAGAGCCATGGCGAAAAATATTTGGTTACTATTTTCTTCAAGAACTCTGTTGCGTCAATTTAATTTCTTTATCCTTTATTGCATTTTATAGTGACCGGAATAAATGAAAATTCACCAGTGCCAGGACTGAAACATAGAATAGATGGAGTAATAATTTCCAATTATATTCGTTTACCTCATAGAATGTCATTTTCACTTAATGCAATCGAACATTGTCATGACGAAAAAGAATTCCCTTTCTACTCATTAATGTTGGTTGTTTCTATAGTAAATTAAATTGGTCAAATAATTACAATATTTGTTCTAATATTAATCTTATATCTCTCAACAATTGTTTCTTCTTCATTACTGCCAATCTGAACCGCGAAACTACATATTCATCGTCGCAAAACATTTCCGTCTCTTAAATCGTCTTCCACAGCACCTTCGTTTCTATGCTCTGCGTTAAAAAAGAATATCTGTTATTTTCGTTTGTTTTCTTTTCCCCGGCAGATCTCTATAAATCTCGTTGTATGGAGCTAAAAGTATACGCGAAGTCTCTCTAGTGTCAGAATGGGTTCGTATTGTGGAAATTCCGTGTTATTCGGGGGTCCTCCAAATTCTCCAACCATGTTACAGCGAAATCATGCTACAAGGATGCCGTGTTATACAGGGTTGGCGGTAATAAATTTCCATCAAACGCATAACGACGATCTTCTTCGAAATACATCCGAGTCTCGTGCGTGACGTTGGCATTACACGTATGTCGTTTGCTGTACTTTGATCGATGCATACACGAGAACGTTTTGTTGCATCGATGTACGAGCACAAGTTGAGGCGGTCTTACATATTGCAATCGTATCCCGGGTTCTCAATAAATCTTTGCGATAAAAAAATGCAAAAGACTGGAACCGAAACAAGTAAAAACACGGTGGCGTGGTCGATGACTAGATATTTGGCGAGGTGCCAATCAAGCTTGGCTGCTGTTAGCAGTGTTCACAAAGTCGTTCCTCTATAAGTATTTCTGTTCGCGACTTTCCGCGAAATGGACGAATCTTGATCAGTAGTTCGGTACAGTACACCGTGGACGTTTAATCTCCTTAGAGGGTAATATTTATTCTGAAGGCACTACAAGTAAGGGAAGTAGCAAGTACCTACTGTGCGATGTTAATAAATAACTAATAGAAATTGAGCCGGGCCCTTTTAACACGGATCTCTTGTGACGTTTCGCCGCAAGCATTTTATATTTAAAGGGTAAACAATAGACAGGAAGTCGAATAATTTGTGGAGAAATGTCGAGCGTTGAAACAGTATTGTTTAATGCCAGTGAAATAATTTTCGATATAACGGTTCTAATAAGACATGAACGTTACTGTATTTCATAGGTAATTTATTTAAATTGTTGTTGCTTACCTTTGTTTTCACTTTCATAGAATTATTTATACAGTTTAATACAAATAATTCTAACAATAGCTTGCAAGTATTTGAATAACGAATACTTGCTCATTGAAAGTATCTCGTTAACATTTGTGGCGCATGCAATTGAGCAGTGGTCGATAAATGTGTAGATATTGGAACACGGTATTACACAATAAGCATTGCTAAAACTATTGGAAAATGATTTCGTTCTTAAATAAGCTGGTTCTAGCAATTAGACGCAATTAGATCCACGCTTGTACCCCCTATCATTATTGCCGTATTAAAGGACGCAACCCCTGGTTGGGACTATAAAATATAGAACGATTCAACATTACAAAATCAATATACCGCAATGGCAGCGAAAGAAAACTAGCAAAAAACTGTATAATACAAAATATTTTATTATCAAGCGAGTCTTCGTTCGAAGTAAAAAATTGCTTTCGCTTCGTTCTTTTAAAAAATACAGGAATCTATTTATAGCCGTTTTAAAATGTATTGACCCTTGAATATTAAAACGACTGATTTAACCGTTTCACGGAATTCGTAAATGAACAACACTCAAGTATTTCTGGTTGCAAACGACCCGATAAATGCAATATTTATATAAGACGAGCATAAAAATAAAATACAACTTGTACTAGAATATTTTGAAAGTTTATTAACTAAATAATGTATCCCTTTGTTAATATAACAGTTTCTCGAGGGGTATGTTAACAAATCGTCCTCTCGATTCTCGTTCCAATTGACCCCACCTGCACAGGAGGCTTAAACTAACATCGCAAACTACGAGAGAACACTGATAAATCATAAGCACGGAGTTCCAACCGAAACCAAAGTATCAATATCCATCGCCGTGAAACTTTAAACCAAATACCGCAGGTAATAACGCTAATGATCGTCTGTCATTCGCCAGCAGGTGAACGTAAAATCCAAAATGATTGCGTCTCGTTATTCCCGTCTGTCGCAACGGGTTACATAAATTCGTCGCGAATCCGTGTTTCATAGAGGCATAAAGTATTAGCTCGCAAAGTGATTCATCGGGAGGTGTTAAAACACCGATATTGTCCGTTTAGCGGGGAAAGCAATGATAAATGCAAGGAATTCGAATCTATGAGAAGTCAGGGCTTGGCAGATCGCCAAGGCTGCGATCGAATGTGCATCCACGTTCTTTCTCGGTTTGCGCCAGAATCGCATTACCGACGCGAATGTGATTAATAGTCCGTCGCAGCGTGCCGCCGATACCGTTGAGAAGAAAATGGGATAGTTAACATCGTGGTCACGTACGTTCCTGTTTGCATAGTAAAATAATACCGTGTTACCACCAACTACTTTCGTTCATCCGGCCTCCACTACACGAATTCCTGTTACGGTTTCTCAATTTTGTCCCTTCATTTTCCTGCCTGCCAGCCTTCCTGACTGCTTGTTTATATATCCAGCTCCTTCGTCGCTTCCGTTCCTTTGCTCCTTTCCTATTGGGAAGTACGAGTGAGGAAGCTTGCGCCACTTTGAGGACTGCATCGACGTGCAATAGGAGACTAAATGGAGTCACGTAGCTGGGGACTCCAGTGAGTAATGCAAGAATTGGTGCGAATGATTTTTTGGGGCTGGGAATAATTTATGTTGGATGTAACAGGAAGGTGTGTATTACATTTCGATTTGTTCCCGTGGCTTGTCGATGCATTGTAAAACAATTCATTTGTGAAAGTAACTGTCATCTTCCTGGATTTCCTGTTATTTTTTTCCCCCTGTTTTTTGGAACGTGAACGATTTTAGCTGGATGGAAACATCGATTTTAGTTTGCGGTAGAGCTGACAGGCTCTTTTATTATTACGTCGATATTTGTGGACCATTTGTCGGACGAAAATAAGTGATATTACAATGCTGTTATAGCGGATATATCGGGTAATTTGATGTAATCTGGGCTAAATAAAGTGAGATGATTTTTTATTATTTTTCCAATAGGGAGCGTAGCATTGCAATGTTTTAATTGGTCAGAACAGAATCACTTTACTGTGAGTAAAAATCAATATTTCTGTTGGGGCCGAAGTGATTACCTTAACAAAGGAACGAAAGAAAATAAAAACCTATGATCACAATAATCAGTGAATTATGTCCGAATTGGTTGCTATTAAATAATATGATTGTTTGAATCCTTTAGCAAATTAATTATTGTGGTAATAATTATGTAGTGTGTACCAGTAATTATCGTGAAGCTGAATGGCGAGTGAAGTTTTTCCCAGCATTTTTCAAATATCTTGTATAAAATGATCGTCATATCCTCATTTATGAAGCACGCTACGAATAATAATAACCCATAGATTATCCCACAATTTCAAACAAAGTGCAAACGTAAGTAGTAATATACACTAATTATTATTACCTTTATTGCTGTAAAATCCCTTTGTCCGTTGTCCCTTTGACAATAAATGAGTTATTACCGCACTTTCAAACTGGCTTTTTGCGAAAGGGAGTTCGAAATGAAAAAACTTTATTCTGCAAGTACTACTTATTATTTCCCCGGCTGTAACACTATTACACCTAGATGCCCAGTATAACATGCTCCACTGACAATGAATTCCACACTATCACACCTTTTAGCAATTCCAGTGCTTAAGTATGCCCTTATTAAAGTGCATACGTATCCACATATCATATTACTTTTGCCTTGGCTTTGTGCACATATTCTAATAAGCTGAACGCTCAAAAGCTAGAAATGACAATAAGATACAGCTTAATCTGAATGTGAAAAATCTAAATCAGTCTTCGCACATGTGCCTTACGTCGAACTTATTATCACAGAATCATTAAATAAATTTGTACAAATTACGTTTGTCAGTGGTTAATAATATTGGAAAAGTCTCGAAAATGTACAATATGTCCAGGCTACGTCTTCACTGTAACAGTACACAAATAAAGATCTCTTTCCCCTACTGAATGCCAAAGGGATTCTTCGCGAACGGAACAAAAAGAAAAAGGGGTGGATTTACCCGCAGGTCAATAAAAGGGCATTTAGTTTTCATTCTTCGCTACATCGAATTTGACAGGAGGTCTTATCTACCCTAGCTTCAGTGAATACGACTTTGCGGTTTGCACAATAGTCCTTTGTGCTCTCAGTTCATTCAGTCAAAGGAAAGAAATCGATTGACCGGTATCTTTTTTGCCGCGGTGGGGCGTCATATAAATTTAATCGAAACCTGGATCCATAAGATGGTATAAATATCGAGCGACGTTTAAATTCGTCTGTCAGAACAAAAACAGTTATCAGGCTAATCTTCTCTGAGCTAGCACTTCTGGGATCGTGTGATTTATTCAACAGCAACAGGCATCCAGATATCAGAACGTTTCGAGCAATATTAATCTACTTGCACGTCCCGCATGCCACTGTAATATTATTCTTAGCGCAGTACGAATAGCCAGGCCTTCTTAACATTTTGGGACATCGTTTGGGAATGTCATGTTCAATAACCAGGTCAATTTGTTATATTATATATTGCACAAATCGTGCATATGTCTGAAACAATCTGCGATTTCCTCCAACGGATTCTATTTGTAGCACTTGATTCTCCTTAAATCCACCCACAATTACCCACAAATTTATTGGATATTAAATTTGTTGCAAAGTCGAGGGACGTGTAATAAATTTCGCTGGTCCAAAGTGATCTTGTTCGGTATCCCTAAAGGACGAGACAAGCTGGTTAGACCAGATGAGAATTTTTTAAAAGCGTTCCAGTTTCAACGCGATATTTATAGCGATATAAAGCACGGCAAGTTTCAGACGAAATCGAGCAGCAACTTTGGACCCGAACTATACTTCTTATCCTACTGTAACTCTCGACCTGACCCCGACTCGCTCACTTCTTAGTTCCCGTAGGTTGTTCTTTTTCTTCTTCGACAGAAATGTCATAGTGCTTCGATCACAACGCCCTTTTCAAGGGAACTCGTATAAGTTTATCAAACAATATTTGTCGCTTAACGGAATCGTGGCAGTTAATGTTCGAAGAAAAATAACTGTGTCCATTGAATAATAAAACCGTGTATTATTTACATAGAATATTTGTCAGCCTATCTGTTATACTCTACAGTTAGATTTTACCTGTATGTGTAGAATCTCATTTATGGATTTTCACGAACCTCGGATGATTCAAACGTTACATTATTTGAACTGTGGATTTGTGAACTATGAAAGGGCTTTGTAATTTTGACAGTAAATGAAATCCATTTTAGACATTGCATCTTGTAGGAGTGCCAGGTGGGGAAATCTGTAACAAGAGAAGTAACAATTCACTGGTACGTCGTATTTTTTGTTAATCGATTGATTGAATAAGATATCGAAGTATTCAGATAGAAATTGTCTTCAAATTATTATTTTTTATTTTGCATTTATATTGCACTCTGAGATTTAAAAAAAGTTAATTAAAGACGTAAACTTCTTTTCAAATACAATATATATACGTACAGAGTACAACTACGGTGTCATATGTAAATTTCCTATGGATTTCATTTCGTGTCTCGTTTTATTACTTCGAATGTTATCAATAACACATTTATTACGGAATAGACAGCATTCTGGCCAGTATAAAAGTTTATTGCAATTTGACCTCGTAAATGCAACATCCGAACTTTGCTTGAGAGAAGCGGTTTCAGTCACCGTAATCTGGAATAACACTAAGAAAGGGCAAATAGTTCTTTTTATGACAGAAAGTATAGAATGCGGAATTTGAGGCTGCACATTTCAGCTGGAGTATTATACTCTATAAAGAAGTTCTTAATTTTACTCTACTATCAGTTTTTGCTCACTTTCATTTTACGGTTTTCAGATATTCGTACTGTGATCTTCTTTTCGCTGAGTTCGTATGCAAACAAGTTCCCAAAAATTACCCCTTTTTTCGCGTTAAGTTACATATGCAATTAATTTTTTTCGACAAATTCTTTAAAATTCATTATATTCAACAAAACTTGTTTCTATTATAATATTAAAAGCACAAAATATCATTGATAGTTGATAGTAGCATGAACCAATTACTCGATAAATGATGGTAATTTGGAGCTGTATATAAAATATAATTAAATAATTCTGGAGCTGTTGTTGAAATTTTCTTCCAGATTACAATTTTTACTTTAGTCGCAAGTTGATATAGAAAGAAATTGATGATTGAACAGTTCTCTACTCAAACTATATAAAAATATCCAAGTTAATTATTGTTACCGTTATTGACGTACAATGGAGTATTTATGGTATACTTGTTTCTGTTAATAGCGTGCAAACAGCCATTTGAACCACACGAAGAATAAGTACTTCACTTAAGCTAATCGGCTGCGTACTTTGATAGAAAGTTACGGGGGAGAATCTACTGTGCAGCGGAATATAAAACCTAGCTTCGTTAACCTTAGCCATAGAAGAATGCTAATTTACAATTACGAACTAGATTAAAATACACATTGGTTCATGCGCACTCCAGCTTTTAAACGCAATTTTATCCCTCGATGTTATGGCGTAATTGCTCGTTAAATTTAATTACATTCTCGTATGACGAAACGACGAAACGAACAGACATCTTTCCCACTTCTACGAAGAGAATCCTTTCAAAGGACCCTTTATTGGTAAACAATTCTAGGTATCCAACAGTTCGTTCCACGATGATTATATGTACTATCAAGGTTTGGTAATAAATGTATTCTAAAGCGTTCCGTTGAACGGGAAATTGAGCTTGGGAAAAGGACGGATTAGTTATGAAATTGTGAATCTTAATATGAACATGACTGGACAGCAGATTTTTATGCAAATATTATTGTAAATTATTTTTTGTAAATTAAATAAAATAGGAGAATTTCGACAGAAATTGTTTTTATACTTAATCCATTGAGAAAATAAATTTGTTCGTTTCATAAAATGCACCCCCGTAAATGTATATTGCACCCCGTAATAGTTTTTAATTAATTTGATCAATGAACCGTTTCAAACTATAATTCTGTTTATACTGTGACTTCGATCACAAAGAACCAAACAGTGCAAAGAACACGTGGCATATTTTCTACGTATACTCTGCATATATTTTGTACATATTATACCTATTTCCATAATCAACAGCCCTCTATTCACGGCAGTATTCATTGAAAGAAATTACTTTTGCTGGTACAATTTTCCTTGATTTACGATAATAGAGCGTGTAACGAAGCAACGAGAGTTTTGAAGGCGTACGTGAAAGTATATTGAAAATTATGGTATTCATCGTGCTTTTTAAACTGACATTTATTAAGAAAATGGTAACAATGTTTCATAATAGAAAGAAGTTGAATTATAAATGTGGTATTGGAAGGTTGGTGCAATCAAAACCGAAAGGTACTGCGCTGAGGTAAAATTATCTTAATGTATTCTACACTATTCTATTCCACGCTGTTTGCTCTTCGACCTATACTACTTGACTGCTCAATCGACACTGTTTCACTCTTCCATTCGTACTACATACATTCGTCACCAAATCTTAAAAACAGGCACACGGTTCCGCTGGTCATCGCTGCTCGGCTGCAGACCATCCGTGTCCCAGGTAGCCCGGTCATAATTGCCCTATAGTCCGTAGTTAAAAACTACGCACTGCCCCATAAATTAATGGCAATCTGTGATACCGTGTACAAGGACATCAGACAAACGAAACGATTTGCATGTTGCGTTTTGTCGAGAATAAAAGGGAATGGCGGAGGAAGATGTAAGTCCTGTGTCTTGATAAGCTTCTCGTACTTTTTATTAAGTTAGGTGCATCGCTGCGCACAGAGAGCGCAATTGCACAATTCTTTTAAATGGAATCGCACAATTTTCTTCCTGTTAAGCTGCTGAACTTCCCCTCCTATTATTTTCTTCTGCCGTGAATAGCGGATGAACTATGGAACGTATCAATTACGAGACACCTTACACGGGGTGTTCGTGCTATTAGCCCTAGCGTTTCTTTTTTTTCTTCTCATGAATACGCAGTAGGTTCTCTTGTGAGAAATATAATGGAATAGAACAAAGTTTTAGAGCATTTTTTTACACGATACGGCGGCTCGAATAAATTCGTTACACCTGTAATAGGTTTCGCAGGACGGCGATGACATGAGCTTCTTTTAAATTTATAGCTGTGGGTTGTTGTTTTTTATAACACATAAAACTGACTGTTGAGACGAATCCAATGACCTAAGATATAATAGAGTTCGGCGTCTCAACATGGCAGAAATGAAAGAGGCACTTTGAAGAGTATACTACCAGTTTTCACTGTCTGCTAAGCTTGCGTAACATGTTCAGTAAAGCAATTGAAAAAATACGGTTCCTGGTCAAGAATGGACTGTTGTTTTGTCGTGTTCAAAAGAATAGAGTTTTGCGATTGTGCCAAGTAATAATAGTAAACGCAGCGTCCATTAAATGTAACAAATTGTACGACTCCATTAAAAAGTAATTTGTACTTTGCAGCAAGCAGGGCTTTATTTGGAAAGAATTGTTTTAAACATTAGTAGTTGTGACTTATTAAAATTACGACATCGTAAAATGATAAAAGAAATCGCGAGTACTCTTAAAACGTAAGGTTTGTACTCGGTATAAAAGAACATGCTGAGTAAATTGTAGTAAGCTGTTTTCATATTATACCCATTGTTTAAAATGTAAAAGATTAAGCAAAACAATGTATTATAGATTTTAATCTATTGTTTCATATCAACATGGTAACTCAAATTGCAATTTAATTGTTTTAATAATTCGTTACATGTTGATAGTTGAACAGCATTGAATGCACTATAGTACAATAAACTGGAAAATATAGAAATTTTATTAATTCTGACTTAATTCCGAGTTTCACGAAAAATTTCTTGCTTTCTTTGACGCTTTTCTCGACGATAATTCCTCAATATCATTATAATAATCCTAAAGCCACGACATTATTATTTTAAATTCGTTCCGGGCTGATGCATAAAAGCTCTGTAGGCTTTATTATTTATATTTAGTATAGGGTAGATATAGAATAATCGAAGAACAGTAATATCTGTATAGTAATAATAATTATATAATAATTTATGCTTAATTGGACTGAATAAAATGTATGACAAAGAAAATTCATAAAGCGATATTATGAATCGTTCATAATACATTATAATTGAGAGGATATCTCTGAGAACAAAATTACTTGAAGTAATACCGATTGCACTGCTAATCGAATACATAAATTGTTATAACGTTAGGTTACAATTCCGCTGACCGTATGCACACTGAAGGGAATATAATTCACTATGAAATTATGCAAAAATTGTATTGACCTGCCCCTGTATTAAATTATGCACATTATGTTCTTTTCACCGTAGGAGGTCGATTCTATATCGTTAACAAATATTTAGATGTAGAAGTCAGTTGCATGATAATATTCATATTATCTAATTTGCAATGGCACAAATGCTTTTGCACCTCACTGTAGCACGGCTGAAAAGTTGCGAAATTTCTAAGTAACAAGAATTCGATGTAAATACAATTTCGATATGATATTGCAGAAAAATTGAATAACGTCGTCCTACGACACAGTTTCGATACAACCCGGTTTAATAAACATAGATAACCCACATTTGGGGCCGACGTTCCATTCTACCGTTTCACAGAAATTGGGGTGAAATTTATAGCGGATTCCTCGTATACGCATAACAAAAGTGTTCATATTACCTTTCTTCCTAAGGAAAGCAAATTCAGTGGCCGTTTTCCTTTTCATAAATTCAGACGCTTTGTTTTATTGTTTAAGAGATTGCAGGAAAAAGTTGTTACAAGAAACCTTCCTATAACACTCTGGGTCTCTGAGAGCATGATTTCCATATATATGTATACATACATACATATATATTACAGTTCGTTAACCGTGGTACTGAAGACTTGTCCGTACTGCATTTGCATTAAGTACTTTATTCGTCTATGCTTGTCAAGTGTACTTTAAATGCAACGTGAATGTCGATTTAAAGCGGTTCGTTCTGTCAAAATTCGAGTGTCGCCCTGTGAATAAAGCCAGAAAGAATTATATACTCGTGGAGGTACGTGGAGTAAAAATATACGGAATAATTTCACTGTTGGCTAACCCCTTTCTCCCAAAAAGTATTCGCGGCCCTTCCTTTCGCCGGGGATCATATGCATAAAACATGCTAAAAGGAACCTTTTTTTCTGAACGCGCCTTGCCTAATATTATCAGAAGCAGCATTTTATTTATTACTCTATATAAAATATGAAAGTGTGATATGAAAGCTGTGCTCGCTCATTTAATCAACGAGATTAGTTTGTTTGCGAATAGTTTGTAACTTTGCGATGTACAATCGACCTCGATAACACGAATCGCAAGGGAAGGGAAAAAAAACTTCGAGTTATAGAGGTTTCACATGTGGCAAATAATTCGAGTTAAAGTAAGTTTTATTTCGACTTATAGAGGTTTTTCAAGCGGAGCGGAAGGGCATTAAGGAAATTTTCGTCTTATAGAGATTTTCGAGTTATCGAGGTTCTACTGTATCTATATTTCAATTTAAAATATAAACTATGACAAAATATATAACATCTGGAATTTTTATATGTAAATATTAATAATATAAATGTTGTTTAGAAATTACGAGGCCCTTTGGTTTCGAATCAATTAAAAAGAGAGTTGTCATTTTATTTTGTTTCATTCTGAAAATACGAATTCGTTTCTCCGGGGAAGATACATTAGTCAAGAGAATTGTGCGACAGCTTTTATTAAATGAAATAGTGTTTCATAGAGAAAGTCTAATCTGAGAAGGAAAATAGAATAAAGTATAATTAAAATAAATACCAAATGTTTTCATTTAATCGACTTTCATTACGAGCATATCTATTCCCATACAGTCAAGAACGAGACGTTCATATTCTTCCACAAGTTGTGGCAAATGTCATTTCTAATCTCAATATTATCTATGTACTATGCAAAAGTAGTTAAAGAATCCAAGTAGATATTTTTAATCACACGCTTGCTCTGAAAATAGTAAGTTTCAGAATGGTTGGAAAATGTAAGTAATGCAAGATTAATGATCCAAGAAACAATTAAACTGCTAGATCGCGAACATTATTCGGTGCAGTATTAATCATAGCGATTATAATTACAACTATATATCACACAGAATATAAAAGGTTTCAGCTTAACAATTTATTAAACTTCCTTAACGATGTGGCATTATATAGCTGTACTTTACCTCCCTTATTCTTTTTTCTAACACTCGATGTATAAGATTTTACGTATAAATATATGGAACAGATATTTACACAACACTTCAGAGTAAAAAACATTTGAAAGAATCGATTAAATTACAAATCAAACTGTTCTCCAAAATATTTCTGTAAATATACGTGTCGCGTTAATTTTCTACATCGTTCAGATCTCATTAGAAATTAGAAATTTCCTTGATATATGATATTTTTATCTATTAGAGAAGTCTAGAAACTGCCTTTAGCAACATGAATAATGAATCTCAATGCTGTACATTGTAAAGCAATGAATAATCAATGTGTTACTGGGTATTTTGATCAAAACTTATATTTCAAACTATGAGAAACGTGTTCAAATATTTAAATAATTGAATCTAATTAATAGCAAATGGTATTATAATGCAGCCTTTGTAAATATAACAAAGTATAATGCTTAACAAAAGATTCGATCCAGATTGATGAAAGACTTAATATTCGATAGATTCTTACAACGAGTTCTTAAATAATCAGTATCGTCGCTTTAATTTCCTCGTCCATTGAATTTCTCTTTTTAGTAAACGTTTCCTGCTCGTACTTGAACAATCTACAACACGGACAGCATCCTATTGAAGAAAAATTCGCTTCCCCTTTACCACGATTCCATTGCTTTTACGATCTTATTAACCGATATCGTTTACCGACTAATAGCACTGAACTCCAAACAGAAACAGTAAAATTATAGCAGTCTTTGTACAAAACAGACTTCAATTTGTTCCAATTTCAAATGCAACACTGCTGGCATATCCTTTGTGACATTTTATTATTTGTCTTCTAGATTTTTCAAATTAAATTATTCAATTATGGCTGATAGTATTATCCCATATTTGCTGAATGCGCGTTTTTTTATTATATAATTTATTATATGACTTAGAAGTTCCATTTCATTTGTTTCTACGTATAATAATTTATTTAGTGTCACGTTTTACTTTCATTCGGGTTGAATACATTCCTTGTTGAAACAAGGAAAAAAATGTAAAGCTGAAACAAGGAAAGGAAGAAAAAGGGGTTGAAGAATAATTTGTGTGCCTCGAAAACGTTAAATACAATATAATAGAAATCCGCGCAAGTGTGAAAGTATGTGAATGAAATCTGTGATTCAATTTAATATTCCATCTTCATATTTGTAATTAATTTAATCGCTAATTTGTAAAATGGCACTACAGACGTGCATAGTATAAGAAAAAATTAAATGGATGGCGTATAATGTTTACATTCACTTACATGTGTTTACTTCAGTTTAATACAAATATCTACGGCATACATTTATTAATTGCAAATAGTCTGTAGTTGTCGTGCCATAATATAATCTCAATGAACGGGAATAATTAATTTTTCGCCCTTGTTACAATATTACAAGCAACGCTAGAAGCTATTACAGTCCGATACTTCCGTACTGCTTTATTTTACCTTATCAAGAATGCAAACGGGTTTTTAATTAAAGAGCTTTTGCATTTGAAAATCTAAAGACCATTTTTGTACTGAATTAAATACAGATTTTATACGTATTGTAATGCGCAGAAAACACTATGAACCATTGAAAGCAGTAAATAAATAAAAATAAACAAGTGAAGTGTGTGTAAGTACTGCATGTTCTTAATGATATTTGAAAAAATCATGATGATGATAAAATCGGTTTGACGTAACGTAACGTAATGTAACGTAAATGCTATTTCCTTTCGTTGTAGGTCCAAAGAGAGCCTTGGTGAGAGTACATAAAGTATGGCGAAGAGGCACCGTTAATGTCGTTCACATTGAATTTAGGAGGGTAAGTGAAATTTTATTCAAACATCTCTCGTTGTTCCACTAAGCAAGCAGAAAGGTTATGATCCAAATTTAGAAACCTTTTGAAATATACCATAACTTATTCACTTGTATTTCAATTTCTCTGAACATAATGAACCATAAATTATTAATTGCGAAATTAGGAAACTTTCGAAGTAAAGCGCAAACTAGGAATCTGATTATATTAACGAAGACTGACAATGTGCAGCATGTGCATCGATCAGAAATTTTGCATAACATGCAATCTTAATCGTTTAATTCTTCTGCAAAATTATGTAATAAAATGCGTGTTGGGCTAAAGTTGTTCTGTGTAATTTTTCATGGAATTGTTTATGCCCTAGAGAGCTTTGCATTGAAAAAGAAGAAAAGCAAATTACATTCGCAAGTATGTTTCTCAAAATATGGATCGAATGTTTGCGTTCAAAATATTTCAAGATATGTACCTTTGTGCTCTGCTATTCACAGAGATTTCTTTTGTTTAAGTGAACAACTTCGTGCCTCTCTGTTTTCCTCCATCCTATACCTTTACCCTTTCTCTACCTTCTGCATTGTTTCTTCTTTTTAAAAAATCTCTGCTGGCGACATTCTCTTTTCGAATCTCTCCGTAAGTCACGACTTTTCCTTCGAATCTTTTCCCTTCATTTTGCTTGTCTTTTACGTACCGAGACATTCTGCTTGAATCTTTTATAAATGTTCATAATACATGCCTTCAAGCTTCTCTTATTTATATCACTCAATACTCGCTGGCCATTTGTTGAAACAGTTATAATATATAGTTATAATGTATAATATAAAGAATATAAGTTTCATCGACACGTCAAGTATGTCGGATACAATGCAGTAACGATCTCTCCATTATTTAAACAATGTTCCACAGTGACAAAGTCCTCAACAAATTTTATACAAATGATTGTATAAAAATAAGTGAGAGATTGAGATAATTAGGAAGCTGTTCCAGTATGTGGGAGAAAGAAATGGTAACATGATAATATTTACTCAAGAGAAATGTTTAAACAAAGTTCGGGCGGTATTAAGAGAAAAACGATGCCATTAACAGATATCGTTAATGCTCAGAAATACTATAAAACTATTTTAAATAGAGAGACCTATAAGTCCCACATTACTAATAAAATGTTATTATCATAAAGAATTGTTATCAGTATGATACTGATGATAAAGAATATGAAATATATATCTACTGAAAGTACCCAATTTTGGTAATAAATTAATATTGTTGACAGTTGTTGTTACACTTTGGATTCTATAGATTAACTTTTATTAATATTCTACACGTTACATATCGCTTACAAATTACGGAAGAGACTATTCCAACTCAAACAAAAGCTTCGTATAAAAGGCGCCACTTATAAAACTATAAATCAGCGTTGTCTAATGCATCTAATGCAATCCAACAAATATTTTCAATGCTTAAATTTCATTTTTACTAATACGGCCAACTCATATTTTGATTAATACGAAAGCATGTGGCATACGCAGACTTCACGGAAGTAACCATTTATTTATTAAGAACGCGACTTGCACGGCGGTCTGTGAGCGAATACTAAATCCTGTAGGCACAGGAACTGCCGGCAATCAACGTATGTACCCGTGAACGCAAACTAATCTAATTTACGTGTTTGCGCCGGTTCACATAGACGTGCATTTCCATTCAAATATCTGCACGCTCGAAGAAATTCAAGTGTTGCGTATGTACGATTGTTGCGCGATTACACCAAGGCGCAGTTAAAAAGGAAATAAAAGTTCATTCATTGACTTGACTTGTGTACTTGTTAAGTGCTGACATCGGGAGAAAAATTGTAAAAATAGTTAATACAAATGCACTTTCTTGCGCGTATTTACAACAGATAAACATTGAACATTAAAACCGACGTTTAGTGTGAACGAAGTATTTGGAACTGTAGGACTTTAATTTTCAATTCTTTGACCATTTTACTGTATTAGCTTCACAATTTGCTACAATATTCTTTGCACAACTTTTATTAATATATATATATATATATTAGAAATAGAAGCTTTGGTTCACAATTGAATAAACTGAAACATCAATTATGTAAATAATTGCAAGTTGTTTATATATTTTTAATCAAGAGTTACTGAATCTCTGAGATAGGTAATACACATATATATGATGTCCACGGCGAAAGGGTTAAATGGAATTTTTACATTTTCACTAAACAATTAAGGGAACCAAAATATTATACAGAACACAGTTTCCTTTTTGTACGGAAACATTAAAAGCATAGTCTTTAAAAAGAAATGATAGTGCTTATAAGATAATATATGTTTGTATACAGGAATATATTTATAAACTACCAAAACGTAGAAATGATATTTACTTTTTATAAAAGCCCTCGGAAAGAAATCTAATAGCGTAAGGTTGGAGTAACGTGGTTTTCCTGTATAATCGTGTACCTACCTGAAATTACTTCTAAATCATATTATGTTGCTCATTTCATTTGCTGTCGCTTTGAATGCCTATCAAAAACATGGCACGCAAGCTCGGGGAATGCAAATAATGTTTCACCAGACAAAAAGAAGACAACGAGTATAAAAGGAACGATATAACAGAAATGTAGTTCGTTGTACATATGTAAAACACTTAGCTGACCCTCATTTGTTCGACAAAGAGGCTCTTCAGCTTTCATTCTGCCACTATAACGCTTCAACGTTATACAGAAGGCTAATTAAGCCATTTAAACTTCCCTTTAGCTCGAAAGATGTCCGCAAAAATGTAGATTGCTGACAAAGCAAGTCCTTCAGGGTTGAAACTTTCACTTTCATATGTTACCGTGTTTGACAAACATTTCAGGCGTTTCTAAACGATTTATGAGGGAAACGGGAGAATGACGAATTGTTTGAACTTGTTCAAGTAAGCATTGGAAACGTGAAAGGTTTTCAAAGATTGTGAAGTAATGTAAATTCTACGATAGAACTGGCGTGATTTTTTCAGACATTTACTGTTCGTTTTTCTTAAAAAGGAATTAAATAAATTATTGTGAAAAATGTTATGCGTTACTTAAGTTGTATGAGGGAAATAATAATTAGTTAATATTAAGTACTGGTTAAAAGTGTCAAAATTTCAAGCGCTAATTATTATGTAATATCGTATATGGTAAATCGAAAGTAATTCATGGCAGAAAAATACGTTCCTGTATGTACAAAGAACTCAATGTTATTTTTATTAAATATAATTTTTTCTTTTATTGCGTGAAAAATACACGATTTGGCGATTAAAAACAGTATCTAATGACTACACGCGCTTTTTCGTACTTTACATTCCTGCAGTGCATATTCTATGCATTAAATTTTTGTGTAAAGCATTCCTTATGCCATTATGCCATTATGTTGCCATATTCAGTGACTGCAAAAGCTTTAATAGCTGCTCTTAATAATAGCCATAATTATTATACAATAATTATTTGAATTGACAGAAAAGGGTACTGTGTTATTTTATGCAATATCATTTATTTTTCTCTGTGATTTGTTCCACCATTTCTGTAGCGGTCCTATAACCCTATTCTATAAACGACAAACGATTTCCCCATAAAGAAAATAATGAAGGCGCGTCATACATACAACTTCTTTTACAACATTTCAATGGAGCACACTTTTTAAAATTTGAACTGTGCAACAAGGGGTCTAATGAACGCCAATTCAATGGAACAGTACGTGTATAGCGAAAACGGGAAATATCAACCATTGTTCAAAGTCGATTCATGACGTTTCTCTTTTTTCCTTTTACGCTTTTGCATTAGTCAATTGGCTAGAATTGCCCCCTTTTAAAACTGTTTCCACGTTGTGAGTTTATCGAATCGTTTACCGTACGTTTGTCAATTAATAAAAGTGTCAACCGAAATTCAACAAAAAGAAAACAAAAAAAACAAGAGAACAATATCGACCGCAAATTTTTATTGGAAAATCATCAAAACGTTTATCCTCCTCTAATAGACATTTTTCACGGTCCCGCTCGCAAAATGTTTCGCTTCCGTGCTCGCGTGCACCTGTACATAAAATTCTCTCGCTGGCACAACGTGGCTTCATTTTTCTTCGCGAATCATTCGCGGTTACGTGTTCCGTCCAAGTTGAACACGGTGGAGATGGAAAACAATTGAAACGTGGATCGAGTTTCCTAATGGTTGCACACGAATGTAGCACAGCGGTTCACTTGACACGCACAAAAGTTTCGCTGGATGAACGAGACATCACTGTGTTTGGCTTAACGACGCGTCACGTGTGATGCATTTTCGTGAAAATTAAACAACCATTGCACATCTGACCGCTGTATCCGACAAATCATAATACCGGCGAAAATGTAAATTACGATTATAATGGAGGAAGTTCCTTTTTATCATTGCAAGAAACTGTTGGCTATTTCGCGACCCGATGCAGATCCCTTTTTTTCAAATTGAGTCTGGGTTTCCCATCGTGCTCCTTGTTCTAATACAACGAATGGGCAGTCCGATGAATTATAAAGATTCATAATTGAACGCAAAATGTGATCAAATAATATTTCATCCAGATATATAAATTTAACCACAAAATAACATTCTATTGTTTCTGTTTTTCCAATTTTCCCAAGAAGTCAATTTATAGATGAATATGAACAATAATAATCTACACATTTATGATTTTGACACAAGAACAGCGATATTGTCTTTATTTTGCGAACGAGGTATACCTAAGGCATCGAAAGTATATCTAATGTATGCACAGTAATGCGTCGCATGAAAAGAATCAATGGTCTCATTTTCCCAACAAATGAAATCTGCCCCTTTTAGGGCCTATTAAAAACATTATGGATACACTCATGAACAATACACATACATGATATCGATCTGAGAAGTTCCTACCTGGGCGTGGCTCTAGGAAGCCTGAACAAAAGCGCGTTTTCCTGTCGAAAAATCACAGCCACGACTATTCTTAACATTCTTTGCAGTCTGAACTAAGGGAAATTGTATTATGCTCGGGCCTTTATTTACTCCGTAATGTTTCATCACGCTTAAACGTCCCATATAATTCTCTGACGAGATGAGATATTTAACATGATCGTTGTACTCCGCGAAACACCACTGTTTATCACGATTAATTAATTATTGAACGATGTTTAATAAAGTTCAATTTTCCACTTTACACATTGAATTGAACATTTCTAGAATCGAATTATAAGTAGGTAGAAACAAGTTTTGTGAGTTAATGTGACGATTCGATCAAGTTTAAAGATTGATATGTGAAGTACGAGACAGTAAATTTTGTGGGATTAAATAAATGGATTGATTGTACTTCAATGTTCGGAATATGATCACACTTTCTGATGCTTCTAAATGGAAATGAGAATGATATATTTCTTTTTATCCTCGGCTGTGGGCAAAATTGCAGCGCATTTTCATTTGAATATTTGCAGAATAAGGGCGGTCATTTTTTTGCAATAATGGTACAGCCGGCACCCGTCGTTCGTCCGGTTTTGAATTTTTTTGCCATTCACATTACCATTCCCCACGAAATAACTTTAAGCTGCGATATGTGGCCAGTTTGAGCCTCGTACCTTCACATTTAGTTTCGTCGATTATTACGTCGGTGAAGATTTCCTTTACGATGATATGCCAATGCTATTTATATTTAATATAATGTACAGTTGTAATACAATTGATTCCACGTTTGCGGCATCATTACTATGTGGCATCATTAGGTCTACAAGATTAATAGGTGCTATTGGATGATTAATTATTTCAATGATTTTATCGTCGATAAGAAAAGTCAAGTTATCTGAGCTTCCACTGCATAACTACTTACCCTTAAACTGCCAAGAAGTAATAAAAAAAACACTTAAAAGCACTAATTAAGCCGTCAAAGGAGTAGTTTGCAGTTTAATATACGGCAGAATTCAACAACCACGCCCGCATTCCTCTTGCCATAACGACTTCGCAATACAGTTGTAGTTCATCGTTTCGACTCGCTTTGATAATCAAATGAAATGCGAATCTCGACAGTTTCAAGCACAATTCTTCCAGGAATCTTTTATGGTTCTTGGCCTATAAATAACTGTTTCCTGAATAATCGTTTGAATGCAAATAGCGAGCCACCTTATGCATGCATATCAAACTTGTAGCGTCCTTTGTGAGTTTCAGCTTTATTGAAAGCGATGCTACAAAAATTTGTCAAATATTTGCATTAATCTGGCGAATGCTTGTCCAAACCTGCTTAAATTTATTGATTAATAGAAACATGTTTTTGTATTTATTTTAACATATATATTGCATTGGGATCTCGTTTATTTGAACATTGGTAATTCGAAATGGGGAAACGGTGAGCTATTGCAAATTATGAGACGATAACATTAGCCAAATGATTAGAAGAATCTTTAATGAAAGAGATAATCAATAAAACGATATAAATAACATTCCTACTCAAGAGTATGCACTCGGGTGGTATGAGGCATATGAACAAATTAATTCCCCTGTATCACTAACATTAGTTCGCACCTTAAAAAAAGGGGAAAAGAGTACTAAAACACGACAGTAATAACTGGGACATATACACATATGTACATAGATATGTATGGAATAGTATGCAATAGTTTACATATCATTTCTCACATGGCCCTTATTTATGACAAAAATCGTTATACAAGATATATATACTACAAATCACTCGATTATGCAATCATTCTCTATCTACATTAGTTTATACATATAATCGAGCCTTGTAATGTGTTAAATGTACAATACAAAAGCATTACTATGTAGTACTTTATATTTCTTACTTTTATACCTTATATACCTTAAATACCTTATATCTTAAAATAAATATTGGGAAAAATGAGTTTCTGCAAAGAACAATAATAAACAAAATAGTAAGATGAATAAAAATTACGTTACTTATTTTCTCAGACATAAAAATCCTCAAACGTATTACTATTTTTAAAACAGTGTTTTATAGACGCCAAAGGAAGTACAATATGAAGCGCTCATTAACCAAATCGGTTAACGCCGCAAATAAAAAATAAGGAAATTTGTTTTAAATACAGAAAGTTAAGAGCCGCGTTGGCAATAAAATTGAAAAAGCTTTCAAAGGTGGTGTTAACCGATTTGGCCAATGTGCGGCTCATATAACACTAACTTAACAAATATGTTGACTCTGTTAATAAAATAAATAGTTCAAAGTAGTACCTGCAATAATAATTACATTATATGCAGAAGAGAGGAAGCGTCGACGGCAACATAGTTTCTTTTTTATCGTGCTTATTTCATACTTTGGTCGTTTCGAAATATCTTAATTGTCTACGGCGAAATTAGTTTCACGTCACTCAGGTGGTAAAGTTAATGGCACCTGTGAATACAGGCATAGAACAAGTACGTAGCAGGTGAACGAACGACTTAATGGAGTTTGATAGTTGATAGGATCAATCATGGAACCTGTAGCAGCAGCGATGATAACGTGTCCATCGTCGAGGAGCTACTATACCTTGCACACATGTCAGTTTGTATTACGGGCGCGTGTACGTTAGGGATGCACCTGGCCACGGGTACATCACATCAATTTGCCCCGTATTCATATGTACACGGCCTCTACTTAATTTTGTCAAATTACGTAGATTACTTGCCATTTGCTCGCGTTTCGCTTTTGTTCCATCGTGACACGTGATCACATTAAAGTGGTATGATATTTAGGCACGATGGCAGTGAGTAGATAGAAAATTCTGCAAACAAGAAAGTAACATATTAATCAAACTTAAGGTGAACATTTGAATATAAATATGTACATACTTTTGACAATGCGTGATAATTAACACGGGAGAAGAAACGTTTTGTTGAAGAATAATGTGAAAAGTCGTGAAAGATTTATTTTTTCAATGTACAGAATAATTGCAGGACAGACATTGTATAGGTAATCACAAAACAGTCGGGGAAAAAGTATTGAATGTTATTGACGTTACAAAGGTTGATTTTATGTATTGCTAATCTTTAGTATGTTTGACTATGACAAGTTTGACTATGACAACGTTCAGCAGAAATCGAGCACCATACTTTTGCTTGTGCCTAACGGTGCAGTTTTGGGTCTTCTACAAAAACATAAAATAATTTAAATTTATTACTTCTATTTTGAAACCACGAGCCTGAATATTCAGCATCGATACTCTTAAAATGCACTGATTTACGAATTACCGATTCACCAATATCGCGTCGTAAAGACGAGACAGTTTCTAAAGCAGAACGATCGTCAAATATTTTTCCATCGATTGTTTACGCTATAAAAAATGTTTCAATAATCCTCCACTGTACTCCAAACGCTTCCCCATTTCAATTTGTTATCTTCATCTTTGCGAATCTGAAATGTCATTTACCTGCGAACTATTGAAACCCTCAATTCATTCTGCATTTGCCGCAACTCGTTCCAAGTGTAACAATTTATTTACATGTAATTTCCGTTCCTTCGTCAAGTGGACGTCGAGTGGAAAATGAATGACGGAATTAAAGCAGTTTTGTTCATCAACTTGACGAAGTTACAGCTGTGTATAGGCACCGACAAAGGCTTCGAAAATTCAATTGTTCCTTTGTGAATACGCAAGCATACATACGCATACATCTGAGCGGGCATATACAAATATATATGCAACACAAATATAGCATGTGTGTTTTCAATCTATCTTCAATGGATATCTACACTACTCCACGCAAAGTAAGTACTTACGTATGTATGTATTGCATAGGTACACCTATAGATAGACGGTTCGTAAATATACTATAGAGCTATAAAGAAGCTTCGCGGGACGGAACAGGATCAAGAGGATTCTTTCGTCGGGTCACCTGTCCCTTTGTCACACGATCCGAGTAGATCCGTGACTGTTTCAACAAATAATTGACTGGAGTCGAAAATGCGCACGAGAAGAGGTGTGTCCCTTCAACTCTGATCAATTAGACCTGCATTCCTTCCTCGAGACTTCTTTTCTACTCTATATGATATGTACTTAATTCTCCGTCTATTAAGACACAATTATCATCCATGAATTTACCTGTCTAGCTAGCTATTTCGTTACAGGTGACAGATTATCTGACTTATTACCTTGTAATTCTGTTTGCTTGTATGTCTTACTTTATCAGTACTTAATTTGGAGTAATGTACACTTCATGCGTATAACATAATTTAATGAAGTTCAATTAGAAGGTATGAACGTTTATCTGTGGACGTATCGTTGAATATGACGAGAGCAACAGAATATGTTTCATTTCAAAAGGAGCGAAAGCACGGTCCATTGTTAAACATTTTATGACATTTATGTGAACACTGGTGCAACCACGAGGAGAACGTTCAGGCCAGCAGCGTAGATATGAACAGTATCATTGCGCTCAGTTTAAACGGTTTTAGGCGTCAGAGTCGGAAGAGTTATATCACACTTTGATAAAAATTGAATTTTCTGCTTGAATGGAGCTGGTACGTGATATTTTTCACTTCGTTCTATCACGGAACAAAAAAAGAATACAAAGAACGAGAAAAAACACATCTAACTAAAAAGGGTGCAGAAAAAAGAATTTCTGAACTCAGTTTACTATCACCTTCAAATAATCTGTAATATAACACCTTCATCGCCTTGAATACCTGGTTCAATTTTTACAGTTGCTTAAAAATTACCTGTATAATATTTCAGACTACATCCAAGATCCTCCAATACCATTAATTACAGTGTTATTATCGCTGCAATAAACAATATTAATAAAAATTACCAAGACGTACAATTGGAAAACTAGATTAGGTGGAGATTTGATCATATATACAGTCGTGGACAAAAATAAGTGGACAGGTAGAGAGAATAGATATCAATGAAATTTAATCGACTTTGAACTTAACTTTTATTTATTCTAGAACCTTATGATACATAGATTATTTAGTGATAAATTCAAACTAATATCTACATTTTTATGCACGCAATCCACATTTAACGAAATCATCAGACATTTGTCGAGAGACAAAAAATAAGTGGACCCACAATAAATTACACGATAAATAAAGTACATAGTACAGTACTTTACAAAGTATTAAACTTTGTGTTGCTGCCGTTTGCTTGATTTACGGCTTCTAACCGTCTAGGAATGCTGGTTATTAGATTTTCAATGAAAATTTTTTCGATATTTTCAAATTCCGTCTGTATATTTCTGAAATATTCGATTTTATTGGTTTTTAGAAGGCACGTCCTTATTCAAAGGAGTTTCTGTTGAATGAAATTAGAAGAGAAGCGCCGAGCATTCGGACCCCATCGGTCCCTCTTAATAAAAACAATTTTATATAAGCAGCGGAGTTCCATTCCACAATGTGTACTTAGAACTATGAAACAAAGTTTTTGTTTAACTGAGTTTGATTAAATAGATAAAACCAACACATACAATGTACAGGATAACGTTTTCAAAAAAAATGTCTCGAGCAATAATCGTTTATCCCATTAATCCAAAATTTTCACGTCAATATCCATTTAACCCCCGCGCCCTGGTTAAACTGAACTCACCCCTAGCGCACGAAATTTCAAGGGTAGAGCTGTTAAACAGCGAACGATCGTGTGTGCAGTTTTCCATATCAGAATATTCCCAGTTACGGTGGCCCATCTTGTGAGCACAACCGCTCCAAAATAAAGTTCCCTTTAATCCGTGCGGGTCGCATTACTATCGTATGGACATCTGTGTTTCCGTATATATATTCTTGAGAACATCGCAGGGAAGCAACAAAGTGTTTAGTTGCCAGCGAGTTTCATTCGCACGGCAAGTCAAAATCGTTTAACTCGATACCTGTGAGCCCACCTATCTGTTCCCCTTCTCTCTCTCTCTCTCTCTCTCTCTCTCTCTCTCTCTCTCTCTCTCTCTCTCGCTCTCTCTCTCTTTCATTCCCTCTCTATTGCTCGTTGCACGAACAGGTACACACTGCCATTTGTTAATTTGCTTCGGGCGATAATGTACGCAGAGACACGGTAGTGCGAAAGCTGAAAGCACACGTAAAGGTTTCCCTGGACAGGTTACACGATATAGACAGTCCCATCGACCGCCCCACATAATACGCGCCTCCCTTCCTCGTTTTCTCATACCACCTGTCCGAACTACGGTCAATTGGCTTCCGTCTATTCGGAGATACGTGGCTACATGTGCAGATTCAACTTTGGTATCTGTGGCAAATACCGGCAGCAATTTTCGACCACGGGGCCGTGTATATAATTGGAATCTTGTGATTATCCGCTTTTCTTGTAGGCTGTTCGAGCGGAGAAGTTGGGGATAGTTTGAAAAGAAAGACGCGAATCGCGTTGCGCGAAAATTGTGTTCAATGGTACGGTGTTTCACGAGTTCGTGTCACATATTTCGGAAGAACGTAAAGGAAATAATTATTGCACAGAGCTTGAGTGAATGAAATGTGAGAGTATTGCAATATAGTATAGTGATTATGGAAATTAATATTGCATTGGGGACAAATGGGAAGAAATATACAGCGCTGGGCGAAAGTATTGGTACAGTACTCACAATCAGTGCGTTATAAAAATGTATAAAACTATTGGAATAATTGCCCGTTTCTCTCCTTTTCAATGTGGATCATTATCAATGATATTTTATTGGACTATATATAAAAAAGGACTACTGACACAAAGTTGGTAATTCGTAATTAATAAAAGTGTATTATACGCATATTATGTGTATCTGGATAAGAGTATCGGAAATTTTTAATGATATTAGATATTAAATCAATATAATGTAATTAATTCAACTGCATTCTTTTTATTGTCATTAAAAATTACCAATTATTCTTTGTACATAATATATGTATAATACCTAAATTTGTGTTAGCTACGTGTTATCTGTTTGGTTTGCGTAGGTTTCTTTATATAATATAGACAAGCAAGATATTATTAATAATGATCCGTATAAACAACAAAGAGGAACAAGCCACTTATTTCAATAGTTATATACGTTGCTCGACTAACTCGTATACTGTGCCAATACTTTTGTCCACCGCTGTATGATACTTGTTTTACAAAATTTCGATGAGTACAATAAATTAATTTAAAATTGTGTTGTTGCAAGTTAACATTTCATTTTTACGATATTAAGCTGAACTTCTTCGGTGGAAAAGTGTATTTTTTATTTTATGTTCGTTTTCCGCGAATTTGTGATATCGGATTATGTTTATTAAAAATTACTCGTGGTAGAAAGTTTTCATGTTGCGCTGGACCTTTCACTCGAACTGTGTGAATCCAATGAAACCCATGTAATTGTGGCTGAGAAGTTTACTTATTAAACGTTTACCGTGGTATTTAGAAGACTGTAGAGATCAATATTTGTAACCAAAATATGTAACTTTTCGTGGTTCGAGCGGAATGTGTGGCCGCCGTGGCAAGTAATTGGATAAACAATCCGCATTCTGTGCTGGATTTACGGTGGCATCTCCTTTGTAGATAAAATGTAATATAATCATATAACAATATTATACCAAAGCGAAATTCTAATAAAAACTGCAACTTTATAGCTGGTAAATATTCTGTGTGTTAAAAGATGTGACATAAAAGTAATAATTGTAGATTGCTCCCTAAGTAGTAATATGATTAAAAGAATAATGGTTGAAACTACAGATAAAGATTCAAATGTGTCTGGCAAAGTGAATGGTTCTATCTAATATGCATTATTTTTGTTCACTGGTGCTTAAAGCATTTTCATATTCCATGATTACTCTGTCACATGACAAGAAGCAATACAAATCTCAACGAAACATATTATAAATAATGGTGAATAGTTCAAACTGCAGTAGAAATAGTTTTGAGAATGAAAAATCGAATAAATGAATGAAACTGCAATTGATGTAGTAGTTACAAATAATTAGCGACACTTTTGATTCTCCATATGCATTTTTAGTTACTCTGTTCGCACTAAATTTGATTATCGTTATTCAATCGAAATGTATGAATTAGTGATTTGGATTCTGTTTCCAGATGATATTACTATTCGATATTTATTCTATTACATTGATAGCATGTCGCCCGACGAATATCACATAAATCTGATTTTAAATCGCGCAGGTATCGTCGACTGCAAAAGTTGCAATTTGTTCAATAGAATTTCCAAGCATGGCGCGCGAAAGTATTTTAGTGCCAGAAATATTCTTGCTCGGAATTTTTCACCGCGCTGTATTTTTCTCCTTTACAATTCGACCATTTGCTCTGTACATTTTTTAGTTGAATGTCTGCAAATGTTGCGTGCAGTGCACCGCAATTCGCAAGTGGAATTTCGCGGGGCTGTAAATCCCGTTTACGCTGGATATGCGATGATGCTCGAGGACGTTGACACCCGCGACGTTATCACTCGAGTCTAGTTATGTTGACCGTGGTGGTCGATGATATTCGCGTTTTTAGTTGTTCTCGCCAGGGACTTACACGGGAATGTGAAATACCGATATTTTTCGATTGTAACTTCATAACCCTTATAGAAACCGGAATACCGAAATACCGGCATGATGTCATACCGGTATATTTACCTATATTTGCCAGCAATTTTTCGGTTTCTTTATTTTATTAATATTTTCCAAATATTTTTAGACAAGGATTTAAAACAGCCAAAACAACATATGCATGTATGTACGTATGTATGTATATACAGTAGAACTCCGGTTATCCGAAGTAACGTGGACCGAGCTTACCTCGGATAACTGAAAACTTGGATTGTACGGAAGGATTAACGGGTGTTCATAAATCGCGCAATAAAATCATGAAAAACATTTTGGTAATATAATATTGCACACACGTATATTTAAGTTTAATTAATTACAGTGGATTCCGGTTAATTGGGACCGGACGAATCTGTCTCAATTAAGCGGCTGTCCCAAAAAAGCGAATTTCAACAGAATTATAGTTATATTATAGATTTTGTTTCCGTTCTTCAGTATCTGTTCCAAATAAACGGCGGCCCCGCTTAATCGGCGCACAGTGGCGAAAAAGTCCAAAAACATGGCCAAAAGTAAACAAAATTTTGTCCAA
This sequence comes from Nomada lathburiana, assembly GCA_963667235.1. Taxonomy (NCBI): domain Eukaryota; kingdom Metazoa; phylum Arthropoda; class Insecta; order Hymenoptera; family Apidae; genus Nomada; species Nomada lathburiana. The sequence continues at coordinate 2,915,985 of OY763905.1, forward strand.
TTTTTAAAATCTGTAAACTGTTATTCATTTATGAACTATTGCTGCATCATATTCTATCAAATTCAACGTTTATAATTTCTTCCTCTAAGAGATATGCAGCTTCAAACATACTAGTATTAGAAAAGGGATCTATTCGGCTAAAACTAGGCCGCGGCGCCCCAATTAACCGGAATCCACTGTATTTAGTAAAGTGATAGTTTATTAAACATTTGGACAAACTGAAGTTATAATTTTTTGTTACATTGTATATCTTCTCTTCTTTGCTGTCGCCGTCGCGCTCATATTCTTACAGAAGTTTAAACTCAAAAAATAAGACAAACAAAACACGTTAAATACAGAAAAGTAGAAAATCTCAATTGCTTCTACCCGTACCAAAGGCAGTGCGATAAATAACTGTCGAGCTGTTCAAAAATTTTCTTGCCAGAAAACATTGTAGCACCTCGGATAATACGGAGCCTCGGTTAAACTGGATTCGAATAACACATGTTCGGCTGTACATGTTCGAAATCAGAAGGCACCCCTGCCTCCCCGACTCGTGGCCAGCTCTAGCGACAAGCAAAACAATGCAACGTCGGGTTGCTTGCCATCCCCTTTAATTATCTCAAACTTTCTCTAAACTGACACGTGACACCCGATGGCTGCGATCACCAGCCATAGACCAAGCTCTGATCTATCTCGCCTTAGCGATCACCCGCAAGACAATGACCTACCATAAACCGTCCCTCCAGGCGAACAGCAGCTGGCTATCTGCCTTCGGGGACCCTTAAACTTAAAACGCAACTCTTTACAGTAGGAAAACTGAAAAAGTACCGATATTTTATCTCGTATATCGGTTTCGGTATAGCTCTGCGAGACTAACACCGGTGTTAAGTCACTGGTCGTAATACCGGTATTAGATCCCTAGTTCGCAGATTCTCACCGATGTATTTGTAATGTTTCTGTATTTGTACTAACCGGTATTCCGTGCTCTTTCGTACTCTAATGACCGTCTTATTCGCGTTCGTGTTGCATTCTATACTTTTCCGTCGCTCGCTGCCGGCTTTTCTACCCTTCGACAGCAGGGGTGGGGAAAGCGCAACGTTTCGTCGATTTACCTTTTTGGGGACTGTTTCGTCACAAGTTTCAGAGCCTTTCGTCGCGTGATAGACACGTAGCTGTCTGACATTAAGCCTGATGAATTTAATAACAGATTTGCGTTCAACACAAATAGGCTCATAATTATTTAATCGCATAGTTATGTTTAATTAATACTGATGGCATAATTAAAATGCTACGTATTATACATCGACGCGTACGATATGTTATTTGTGTCTGTTTAAAAGAAATATAAAGTAGAATAGACTTTGCTCGAATGTCGTACTAAGTTTCCTTTTTAATATTCCTCACTTATTTTAATTCTTAAGAACGATCAAAGTGAAAGTGAAAAAGCAACCACAGAAAGTACTATACGCTTACATATACGCCTTACTAACCGAGGAGCAATTAAAAAAGAATTATATACGGCACATTCTATTTTATCTTTTTAAAATGAAATCGATGAAACGTACAGTGTAGTGGACATTTATACAAACGTGGATTCGTACAACGCGAAAAAGAAATTGCTACAGTGATCGTAAAACGTGACGGATTGAAAAAAATTCACTCTATTACTTTTATGCCGTATAAAAGAAACCCTTCACATCTTTTGCAATAAATCTTGACACCCTTTGCAAATATATACTTCAATATATGTGCACATTAATTCGTATCTGTGTGAACAACGTGGTTGGCATAACATTGATTCGTTTCCACATAAATTATATACATTCTTGAATCTCACATCTTTGTACAAATTGGAACTGGAACAATCGCTACTTCCACGTATCCTATTCCGTTCCAATGCCATTCTATTCGCTACATTTATGCAGGGCATTCACGCTATTAATTCCCAGCATTTTCTCATAAATAGTACACTTACCAGTTAAACAGCAGAGGAGAAAGTTTTTCTATTTTCTGTACAAAACACAGTGACCAAAATAAATCTTTCCTACGTTCGACAATCTTCACGCAATCACGAAGGCATGATCCTTTTCTTGTTTTAATTAATAGCTACTATTCTTTTTGTTGAGGGACCCAATGTCCCCAATACCCATGTTTATGGCTACGACACTGAGGGCCTAGCAGAGGGCTGTAAGGTGGGGAGGTCGGAAACATAAAAAGGCGCCTAACGCTCCCAAAAACTCTCGCTCTTCTGTAGAATGTACACAATAAAACTTTTCCTACCCTAATACTTTTTATATCACGTTGAAACAGCTGTTGAGAAGAATTTAATGATCGTCAAAATAATAGGCTACATCGGTTTGAAAAAAATGAAATTGAAGAGGACTCTAAACACCCTATAAACAATTATCATTGTTGTTGCTTGATACGCGTGCAATTATTGCATGTGGTTGATCGAACTAAAAATTGGATTGCCATATCAAACGACGTCCAATTATCTGCTTCGTTATTTCGCATTGATAATCATCTTATTTCACCATTTAAACCGCAGGCATACGCGACGAGAATGCGATTTAACGTGGAGGAGTAGTATTAATATCATTCAGGCGGCACCCCAACGAACGCGCGACACGATTTTTCCCTCAATTCGCCTCTCGACCTACACTTTGATGCTTTCCTGTGTTGACGCTGGCAACGTTGTTTCGCGAGAGAAAGAAAAAGCCGCGCCATGATGAGATTTAACCACGATTTTATAAAAGCTTTCGTTGCCGTCGTGAAACAGAGAATAAGGGAGGGCCGATGGAAACGAAGGAGAGGCAACTTTAACGCAATACATTTGACCCAACGATAAACTGTGAAATGAGAAATAAATACGCGATTTAAAGTGTTCAAGCACGAAAATGTTGCCGCCCCCATTATTGCACGGTCACCTAAATATTTTTTAAGGGGGTCATTTCATTTTTCTCTCTTTTTTTTGTGTTCCTTTATATATTGAGCTTGGTAACTTGTTCAATCTGTTAAAGGACAGTGACAGTTTCTCAAAGTGATATACTGTAAGTAAAGATAAGAAGAGTGGAACCTGGTCTTCATAAAATATTGGGATCATTAATCTGAAGTACATATAATTACTCTAATTTATGATATCAAATTTGTTTGTTAGGTTTGGTTTAGGTTTGGGTTTGAGCAAGAGTCTATTAGTGTCGACGATGAATGTCTATGGTAAGGGAACTTCGATAACCCGAAAATTCCAAGTTTTTTAAAAACTCTTCGGACTGGTAAAGTATCAGTCAGTTTTCTTTTCTACTTCTCTTGGCTTCTTCGGGAATTAAAGCACCCCTTCATGGGTATTTATCAATAATGCTGTATACATATCTTGAAGTCTACAGTAGGTATTAAAAAGTTGTTCAAATAGCTGTGCAAAAGTTATGGAAAAATAGTATAGGCTTGTACGCCAATGTATTCACTACTATTATGAATTATTTGATGAATTATTGTAACTATAATCGGAAGGGTCGAGTGATCATAAAAACTAGTTGCATTGCTTGTACATTTCTTTATAGTATTATATAATGTAATGCACAAATAAAATGTTAGCCGAATTTCGTATGGTAGACATTTGTGGCACAATTAAAATAGTAATAAATATAACGTTTATATTATTTCATATCTGATTGACATACGTTAATTATCAGTTAATTAAACAAATACGGCCAATTGAGACGTCACGTATACGAGCTACACGTCAAATTAATAAGTTTGAAAAACGGCAATATACATTATACAATTGACCACGAATAATAGAATAAACAGAAGTCTTCAACCAGACGGTTTGCGAAGCATAGAAGTTGCACTAAATTTTCATTAAATTTTCCGGTTGGTTATGTCAGCTTTAAACTCGCTCGATATTGCACCATAATATCTGCAGCGAAAAAACCAGAGGCAATGCTCAATGAAAAAGTAAAAAACCCTGAAAGTCGAGAAATACCAACAGAACGAATGGTAGCGCGGATTCGCTAAATGCTGCCGTTTGATCGAGCGCCCCGTGAAACTTTCAATTTCCAGAATATTTAAACACTTACGTCATCCGGTTTTATTCATCGACGTGTTTTACGCTACATCTCTCTGTACAATTTCCAACGTTTAAGTGGAAATTTCCGACCGAATGAAAAAATTTAGCGACGCACGATATATTTGCGAGAAATGTGCCTCTATAATAAAAATTTGGCAGTCAGTCAGCAATCATTTCTTCGATATTGAGCACAATATAATTGCACTTTTCAACATTTCTGAAACGTATTACGCACTGCGATAAAGTAAGTTACATTTCTTTTGTCAGCCATACGAAATTAATGAACTACGATCTACGTATACGTATTCGCATGTTAAAACAGTAAATTATCATTATGCAGAGGATGTAGCACGCTTTAATTCTTTCATCTCGAATTCACAGAACTGAAATCACACCGTGAATAAAACCCACGTATCAGAATATAACATTCTCTGTACACTGGCCGGTGATATTTTATTTTGCAACGGCAAGAATAAAAGGGGGGAAAAAACAAGGTGAAACAACGCTACAAGTAAGTACGGCGTAGAACCGTCCATGTAAATGACGTTAAACGAATATTTCATTTGGTCGGTTGCAACGAAAATTGAATTGCACCGGTTCACTTCCGTTTACTTCACCGTCATAAAGGCTGATGAACAGAATTGACTCGTTTATTTGCCAGGCGGTTGCGGATTAATAGGATGAACACCCTTCTGGCGAAGTAGCGTGTATCGTTTAATTTTAAACGCATGGCAAGTGGAATCGTATTAAAATGCACGATACAGCCTCGAGCAGACGTATGTATTTGTATTCGTTGGAATAGTGGTATTGTATTATTCACTTTTTTGTTCGTTACAGTATGCGTAGATTAAAGAATACTCACATATCACAATACGTTGCAAAATGAAGAATATTGGTAGCTGACTAAAAACAGTTGAAGTGTTATTCAATACGATACAAAAAATGACCGTGATTGTAATGTAAATTATTTTTTTTAATAGGCTTTTAAAAAACGAATAAAATAATAGATTAATATTTAGAAAATGTTATTGACTACTTGACTCTCTGCTCCTTTTTTTTTTGTTTACAAAAGCTTAGTTTAAATGATGTGTCCAAGAATACATCGTGCAAAAACACATTTATACAACACTGGAGCCTTCGGTATACGAATTATAAAAGAGACAATCCTTTCTGTGATAGTAGAACACTAGTTGTTCGTTCAAATATACGGATGTTTATGTTTTTATTGATCTTTTATGAATTTATTACGTTTCTGCTACTCGAAGGGGCAATTTAGCAATCTCAGCAACTGCAAATAGTTTTAATTACACGCTTCTTCTTCCACTCGTAATTGTGTAATCTACATTAATCCGAGTCTTGCAAGTTTCGTGACACTTTCACCCTCTTCTAACTTTTGATTTGATTCTTGATCTGCTTCAACAGTTAGCCCGGGGTGTTTTCGTTCTATTGCTATTATGCTTATAGTATTAGCAGGGCTAAGTAATATGGTAGCGATAATTACTGATTATCACATATTTTATTACGTACTTATGTGGATTTATATAATTCAGTAAGCTCTCGTCATTAGCGCGAACGGCACCAATTTCGTATTCAAGTGGCACGAGGAACTTTCATTCGATGCAATGATAATGACTACACTTGTATCCACTTTAATAGTAAGAGAAACACGTATACGTTACATACCTAGTGATAGAACAAAATATAGATATCGTTTGGACAATAGAAAGCTAAAATAAGAGAACGTTTGAATAATCGATGTGCGATTATAGAAAGTCTACTGTAATTTGTCACAAATGTATATTTTTCTGTATACAATTTTATGAATACTGATATAATTTGATCCCTGTCTTTGTTGCATTTGTATGTCTCTAATACGAAAGTCTTGTCTTACAATTAAAATTATAAGTAATGTGTAGAGTTGTGATTAACCACATGTGCAACTCGTACTAGTTTTTAACACTAAACTGTTAGAATCGTCGAAACTGTGCAGTCGAATGTAAAAGTTTAATCAACCCTATGGCTTATCGCAGCATGAAAAATCGTAAGTCACGGTGTTATGGGTTAAATAGCCCACCCTATATACTAAGTAACATCTACTTCAAAAGCAGCACAAAATACATAATATTTATCAAATGACAATTTTCAAATGGGATTAAATTTAAAGTATTAAAGCGCGAAGACTAAGTCATCAGCATTGGCCATCCTATATATAAAGTGACACCCGAGTACGTGCTTCGTCAACAGCAGAAAATGTGCATATACATTTGTAAAATTATTTTTTGCAAGATATATGTACTTAATCCGCTACTTTGATTGCACCGCGTTTATTAAAGATTAAAGTCGTATGAAAGTTGTCAGATGTACAGTATTTATAGAAGAATCGTACGGGGGCTCGAAGAATCTGTGCAGTTGGAAAAGAAAGAAACGTATTCCCCAATTAGTCAGTGGCGTTGGAACTTTGTTTCAATAAGAACAGGAGCGCCGCCCTCGAGACTAATAAACCTGAAAAGTTACTGAACATTCTCCACCCCCGCGGAGCTTTCCTTGCCAACGCACGCTAGCTGCCTTCATAAAATCTGTGGCGGAGAAGCAAAACGTGCTACAATATTGTACAACGTGCGAAGTGCAAACGAGAGTAAACTTCCATAGTGCGAAATGAGCTTAAATGGAAAACCGGAGAATTTCCTTCGTTTTCTTTTCTTATTGTGTACTATGCGCTATCGTGAATGATACAGCTGTTTGCGTGGTTTTAAATATGTGTCACGAAGAAGACCTTGAGTTCTTTCATTACTCCATTTCTTTTGTCAAGGGTCTTTAATAGCCGGGTATTAAATCTCGGTGTTTGCGTTCAACATCAGAAGCGTGTTCTTTTTACGCAAAAGTGATCTGGGCTGGCTAAACGAACTCGTTATGGATACTCTGATTTAATTGGGGTAATTTGTTAATGATATTTTATTGTAAACGGGGTAATGTTGTAATGTCTCAAATGACGGCAATGGATATTATTATAAATTAATAAATAAGGAACAAGGAGAATGAAATTATCTTCATGTATCTAGGCGGTACTTACATCAGTCTTATTATTAACAAGACTATGGTATGAATTTTTGCATCTACATAATTACGTGGAATTTTAAACGACATTTTGGTGTCCTTTGTTCAACAGAAATGGAGCAATACCCTGTAGTACAAAAACAAGGTTTACAGAACGTTTGTAGAAAGATAGAGAGAATAATAAAACTGCTTCTAAGCGTATGTGACGTGTTTTGTGGACAATCTTTCGTTTCAGTATCGCTTAGTATATCGAAATTCCATAAAAGCTTTTTTGTTGCCCAACAATAATATTGTCCTTCATCGTTAAAATTCACACACAGAATTGCGTTACTCTTTTAAAAAGTGTTTCAGCACAATTTAATGTGCGAACATAGCATCAGTCTTATTGCATTAATTTCCAATTAAATTATGAAATTAATCAAAACATTCAGGGCGTTGCCTAACAACAAAATAGGGTGATCTGCAAAAATATTCACACTGAAAGTAGAGTAATATGTATACACCATAAACTTAAAGGTAAACCAAATTCACGGGCTCACTGATGAGTGCAGAAGTGTCAACTTCAACACGAACCACCAATGATCAATAAGAAATCTAATTTCACGGTACAGAATTTTACTCCGTCGTGCGCATCTAGGTATGCACCCATTCCCCAAAATAAAGAAAGCAACTGCAATCGATTCGATAGAAGGATATTAGTTAATGTTTCCGCTTACACCAGAGGCCAAGTAATTAGTTCAAATGCTATTAGCTTCGTTTCACGTACACTACCAGTCAAATATTTCGAACCACTTGCACGCTATTGCAAATATGCAATCTTTTGATGATCTCTGACTATGTAATTGGAAATTAATCAGGTAACGAGGCCGAATAGTTTACGATGGAATGGAAGCTAATGTAAGTGTGTGAATGAAGAAACAAAGACTTGTTCGATTGGAAAGTTAATTAGTTTTCGTATGCTTTTTCGAATAAAATTATTATTTTACAAAAGCAGCATCTCACCTTCAGCATTGACATTAATTCATCCATTTCTAAATTAATATTGCTGGAGCTATCAGTGGTTTAATATTTGCACTTCACTTTGATGTATTTAAACTTGGAAAAGCTTCTGAATGTTTAACACGTTATTGCCAATTTCTGCGAAAATTTCCGACCTCCTTGCGGTGTCTAGGGATTCCAAACTTTTGGCTAGTAACGTATATACATATGTCTGGGGGAAAGTGTATTTATATCAAAATATCAAGATGCTAAGCGGACAGTTTAGCAACTAGTGTCCAGTTGCAGGAACTGTAGGATTAACGCGAGAGAATTGTTCATTACGATACAAACGATTTAATAAGATTATCATTAACAATTTCCAATGCAATGTCTGATGTTACATTTCTTATTCGTCTCTCAGAACGCACTTGACATTATTATTTTAGTTTTGACCTGATTTCTGATTGATTCTGATTTCAACTGGAATAACTGCTTCGAAAGCCAATAATTCCATAATTGTCAATAAATAAAGTTTATTTCAACAAAGTTCGTGCTTTCAAATGATATTTGTAGAAGTCTTCCTTCATCCGTAATTATCGTACTTAATTTATAACATTCGTATGATATTAAAATGGCAGCTTTAAACATTCAGTAAAAAAATAGTACAATATTCGTATCAACATATTTACACCAACAAAAATTTCATTTCTATTTAAACAGTTATGTGCACTGTTCAATTGAAACATTGATATTATATAACTTCCGGTTTCCCGTTCCCATTAATTATCTTTCTTCAGAAATGGGCGCATTTAATAGTAATTAGGAGGCAATTCCGGGAAATAGTTATGCGTGCACGTGTCGAGATTACATCGGACTCAATTCGAGCATCGCGTTATTTCTGTGTACGTATATGAAATCTTGACTTGTGAACAATAGCTCATTCTTGTGTAACAACATTATCTCGGGTGTGTAATTGCCAACGCCTCGCATAAACACAATTCTCGGGAGGGTACACTGTGCATATTCTACCCAATATGTAATTGCTATCTACCGTTTGCAGTAAATATCTGCACGGAATGAAATATTAATAAACACCCGGTTCGCTCTGTGACTGATGTACTGAATTAATTAGAATGCTAATTACGATGGTAGTCGACGGTTCATAGATTACCATGTCCCTGGTGACTTAAGAAACCATTAAACATAACGCTATTAGATGCTATCAGTAATTCTCTTTTTCGTAAAAAACCAGAGTTGCGTTTCTAGAGAGTAGAAATATTAATGGAATGTGAATTGCAAGTTAGCATTCAAATGTAACACTGTGTTTTCTATTACATAGAGTTACAAAATTTGAGTGTTTTGTAATATAGTGCTGTTACTTCGTAGGATAATATTCTTCAACAGTGATTCGGTATTGTTTTCTAATAAAGGTGTATTTTTAATCATGGCATTTCATTGAATTAATAATCTTATAATATTGTATAAAATGTGTATGCTATATGAAATTGTATTCATCACTGTCCTGTTGTAGTCGGAAAAACAATGCTGTGTGTGAGTTGAAACGATATTCGGCTATCTTTGACAAGTGAAGCACATATATCATTGTTAGCTTCGCACGAAAGTAAAATAAACACGTAGGGACGATCTAAATCAACATGTATGCCATAACGATTATTAGGCCAAAAATACCAATAAAGAGTATAAACCTTTACACTTATGATTGCCAAAATTTGCAAAGTGTTGAGCATGTTAGAGAAATGGACTAATTAAAGTATGGTTAGTTTGAAATGCAGTAAATTACGATCCTCGTCGACAAAGATAGTTATATACATAAGTATTTATGTACATGAGCACACAGAAAAATATGGAAATAATTTTACATCTATTTTTAACACGTCCCGTGCCAAACCGATTTTCGGTAACTTTCGTTGACTTAAATTATGCGGCAATTATGACGATACGTTGTTATAACCAAAATTTATGTTATAACCCTTTCTGTACTGCATGTTAAACGTCATACCTTTTTCTTGGTCATAATGATTTTTGCAATTTAATGAATATCACACCGCACATATGTCATAAACAAAAATGTTGGTCTTGTCAGCGTGGTGCGCATACGACCCACGTGGCACGGAATATGTTAAGCTTCAACAATAAATGAATCAACCTGCTCAATTTTATTAGATTAAGGGGGTATTCTAGTGTGACGGATAAAATAAATCCATTTTTTTCTGAACATTTTCTCAAATTAGATGTTATAGAAAATAGATCTGCAAATGGGGTTTGTCTGATTTCATAAAAATAACAACGTTACAGAGGTCGGAACGTCCAGCTTTGGACTATTCCTCTATTTTTTACACTTATTCCTTTGGCAGTTACTAGTCATTTGTTTTGACAAAACTGTCCCTTTTGTTTTGCAGGAGGCCTATAGTGCACATGTGCACCCTCGGCAGCCAAGTTTCCAAAATTTTAGTGCGAACCTGAGCGTCGAGCAAGGCATGTCGCAATATACGTGTTATATTACATTTTTGCGCTTCTCTCAAAAGTGTGTTTTATAACATGGTAACCACGATATCTCAAATTCTCCTGAACCGATCGGAACCATCTTTTACACACATCTTCAGCAGATGTGTCGCTATCGTCCCTACCAGAAATAGACCAAAGTATTTTTCCGTTTTAATTTCACAGGCCACAAAAGACGAAAAACATAGAAAAAAACGAGAAATCGATTTCAAATTGCTGTCATTTTAAGAAAATTTAATATTTCAACCCAATTATGCTACCTGCGATAGCCAGAGCCCATATAATTTTAGAATCTTTTTGAATTTTTTAGTTACGATGACCAGAACGATGAATCATGGTTACCAACCAAGCCATCTTTTTCGAGATGATCTACTTCTGTGCGCTGTACCGTCATCTTTATTTCATATTTTTAATAACAAAAAATGTCACATTATAGTTCAAGATGTAATAAAAACATAGTAAAAAGTTCAGTATAAAAATCTTCCTCTAAGACCTTAAAAACAATTCCTAAAAATATTGGCAAAAATCGCGGGTCACACTGGAATACCCCCTTAATTCAGAAAGCATGCCATTCACCCAGTTGACAATCAGAATCATAAATTCAAACATTCAGAAGGCGATAAGTCCGCAGCGTTTAAAAAAACATTACGTTTAAGTAGCATTGTGCTGGATTGAGTCAAAAGTAGTGCAAGTGCGCGCGGTAGGTCACAAACCTTTTTTAGGAAAAGGAGTGCTCTATCAAACGGCGCAACTCTAAATTGGTTCGCCAAGATTCGTTCTCAGGATAAAAGCCGTCAAGGTGAGGCTATCGAAAATCTAGTTTCATCACGACCAACTGTTTATTTTTAGTCGACAATGAACAGTCTGCCAAGTAAATACTTTTTAGGTAAACCTATCTGTAAATTAGTTTTACGAGCAACGAAGTTGATGCAAGGCCATTGATAATGATTCGTGAATGAACTTAATATTATACATTAACTGTAGGATAATTAAATTCCAGTCATCAATAGCCAACAAATTATATTTGCGAATAGAATGCATGATTATTCGAGAAGCACGAAAAGTCTAACTTCCCAGTGCTACGAAAATCGTGTCTCTATCCACCTTATTGTTAGATAGGCAGAGGGAAATTGCATTCAGAGTCCCCTTTGCCTTTCCTTTTTCTCTTCAGTGGTATTACCAGGAATCGTATTAAGGCAGAGAACAGTCGTTGCACAGGATCAAGGTCGTCCTTAGCGTATCCGGTCAACCCCTAACAGAAGTGTGAGCAAACAAGGAAATTTCGATGGAAATGTCTCGCCGCGGTTTCTTTGGCTACCTTTAAACTTTTACGGCCACTACAAAGGAGAATTACTTTCATTCTTCGTCAACAAGCTTTGAAAACCACGAACGACCGCTTTTAAAACGATTGCAGTGAAACTTTGTATGATTTGGAAGTTGCAGATTAAATTGTGATCCTATTGTCAGGATTTTATACTAACAATAAGGAGAAATATAATTTCATGTCCAACATAATATATCAATAATAGTTAAATAATTCCGTTTCATAATCCCTGACTAAAGAAAAAGTAATTTTATTTGAATGTGACATAATAAAGAACATAAAAGCTAGGGAACCAAATATATAATATATATTCAAGTGTATTTTTCCTATAAATATTTATCTGAATGTAAATAAATATTTCAATTTTCGTCGTTATGATCTTAAATAAATGTTGATAATTCTGATAGAGCTATTGTTAACGGCACTAATATTTCCTGCCAAAATTATTCTTTCTAAGAACAAAAAAGAATCTTCCCCAAAAACACGAAATTTTCCAGGACTATATCAGCCTAAAGAGAAATTCCTTGTTAAAAACATCATTAGAATACAGACGCGCACTTGAAACTCGCCTCACTGAATCAGGAAACAGTTTCACAAGTGCAGAACTGTATTCAAGATATGCACAATAGCTTAGAATTTAACCAGGTCACTTTTGCGTTGCACTCGAGACTGCAAAATGAAGAGTTGGAACTAACTGCCGATAAGGATCAACGATAAAATTTCCCAAATACTCGTGTCATGTCGACAAAGAGAAAATTTCAGCGTGTCACTTTCGCCGGGGTGGCTGATATTCATTCCAGAAAGAACGGCGAAACAGAAATTAACATTGCTCCTCGGAGAGTCGTTGAATTCACTGGTGTATTCTGTCTGCGACAGTTCGCAGCTATCTCTGGTAAGGCTCTCGTTGCTTTAAGGATTAACGAGTGGCTGGGCTTTCTGAAAGTTCCTTCTGGCATTGCCCGAATCCACCACCGTTGAATCCCCAGTACTGCCTTTCACCGAAAACGAGCAACTGAGTGCTCGAGAAAATTATAGAACGTTCAAATGTCACTCGAATTTGCAGCAAATGCAAGTATGCATGCGTACGATCAGGTGGCGAAGATAACTTAATTGACATTAAAACGTGTGACAGTAATGCACGAAACAGCTATATTGTGTGCACGACATAACGCGATGACAATAATGCTTTGTTTTATTATCTCCAGTGAACTGTCAATGGAATGCATGACATGCATCAAATATCGACATTAATTAGCTAATGTCTGGAAAGATCGTTACGCTAATGGAGTAGCTAGGTAATTGTTAAATCTATGCAGGAACAGACGAAAATGTGATTGAATATTATATTAGTCACTGATTGCAATTTTCCAAATTTATTAAAACAGTTATATGATACATTGCTCCCTTATTGATTAAAGCGACAAGTAGACTTCACTCGAATAAAAGTAAAGATGCGATATTCAAATCAAATATTATCATTCATAATCGACATGTTTGTAATTATAATAATTGTTATATTTGAAACAGAGCGTTGCCTGATTTGTCTCTTCCTTCTCCACTGTCATTTTTGCGAATGCACCGCTGAAATGTGAAAGAAATAATGAATGAAAAAGCTCGCGGGAGATACAGATTCTCTTCCTCAGAATTTTCTTCCAGCACCATTTTTCTCCATTTTCCGTTCATTTCCCGTTCATTCTCCTTCCCATTCTTTCGTATGTTTAATAATGAATTTAAGTTATCGAAGCATCCTTCCCGAATGGTTTCCAGGTCAAAGCGGGGACGCGGGAATTCTTGAAAGGCGAAGAAGGAACAGATAGGGGAAGGAGAAAGCCGAAAACTGTCTTAGTGATCCTGTTGGGTAGAGGTCAATGGAGCCATCCTGATGCAGGCTACAAAACTACGTGGGGATTACCCGTCGTGGACGACGGGCTGATTTCAACGGTGAACGGTGGCGATTCCACCTGTGGGTGGAAGCGCCGTTTTCATCACCGTCAACGGCGAATAGTGCAGCCACTTCCGCTTCCTCCACCCCACGTGGCCGAACCATTACCTGATAAGGTTGGTATAAAGATTTAATCGCGTTTCGAAGGTTCTTCACGCTATTTCTTTATAAAGATTCGAACCTATTGCTTGCTCTGGTCGAAGACTGCGTTTCTTTATTTTATCTTTAATTTCATAAATATACAATTGCTGTTAATTGGCACTTGTGAAAAACAATGGTATTGCAAATTGACATTTTGACGTTTAAGTTATGATAAGGGTAGTAATATATGATGATAGAATTGTACATTATTGTATATGTACACACAATACAAGAATTGAGATTTTTCAGAATTGTTGAGGTGATATTATTGAAAAATGAGAAAACAGGGATGATATAAAGTAAAATTGAAGTAAGAAATACGTACCCCTTTGGTTTGTTTGGAGGATTAATAGGTACAATACAATCATCCTGATTTTTAAGGAACTTGAAGATAGTCATTGAACTTTGTTGAAATAATTTAAAATAATGAGTGAAAAATTTTAGACGATATAAATATAAACTCGCAATTATTTGCAGTAAGACATGTTTTACCATGCAGCTGTGTTTCTAAAACAATTAATAGAAAGCGATTATATTTGTGTATTGCCTTGTAAAATAAAATTTTTACTGTGCAATAGAATTTTTTAATACATGGCAGGTTGTGAAACGACCACCCCTCTCTTGAACTTAATGAAACTTAAATATTAAGGTTCTCAGTTTCTATAGGCCTATAAAACTATTTTCATCTAGCTTTATATTATACGTTGAAAATTATTATCCCGTGTCAATCAACAAACATCACATAAGTGTTTACTATATTTACTATATTATGCAAAGTTAAAACTTTAATCAATCGTAATCAAAATGTTATTACAAACCCTCCACATGTTATACATCTTTTTAAAATTTTAAACAAGGCTAGGATATATTTATTATATCGTTTTATGATAACATCCAGTAAAAAAAAATATATACGTATATCGAAATGACGAATCAGAAAAATTTGTCATTTACAAAATTGTAAAGCGTTAAGCACATACAGAAGCATTCACAACATACAATCGTAAATAGATTAACAACACCTAAACAATCTTATTCAATCATTACTTCGCAAACTTTGGTCGAGGTACATATATCACTCTAATAATATTAACAAAGATGTGACGCTTGTGTCTGTTTTATATGCTTCCCTCTTTTATAACACGACATTAGAACACCTCAATACGAATTCAATTATGAAAGTGCTTTTATGGTACCGTTACTAATCTCATTTTCAGCATATAATGCAATTTCAATATTCGACAGTGCCTGCAATTTTTCAAAATTACACAAGCGACAGCCACTCAATTTTGATGTCGACGTATACTATTAAAGATTTCTCCAATAAGAGCTACTAAATGTCTTTTTTTCAATAAGGCGCGCTTGAAATTAGAAAAATTTCAATGTATGACGATTATCTGTGAAAAACAATATCGTCCGAATGACCATCACAGCTCTTTCTGCGCGATAAAAAAAGCAAGCAATTACGGGTTATTGACGAGATTGAGACGCAATTAGGTGAAAATGCCATAAAACATGTAGTCAAAAGGGTGACATAAAAAGGGCTGTGGTATTCATTTGGACGATATTGTTTTTCGCATACAATAGTCGTAGATCATATTATATTTTCAAATGAACACTTTCTTTGTCCACATTTAGGTGTGTATTATTTATTATAAAAAAAAAAACATTGAGTGGTCCTCATTGAAAAAGCCTATATTATATTTTTGCATATTATGCATTAATATATAAAATATAAAATATATTATGCTATCGACGAGTTAAAAATTCCACATGCTTCGTAAATCTCAATGAATGGTTCACATTTATATAAACTTCTTTGCTTAAAAAATGTCCTCTGGTTTCTGTCTCGTAATAGCCGTCAACTAATCGATAACGACGTCGCGGTTTTTATTTATCACCTTTCCGAGTATGTATTGATTCGCTTGTCAATTATTTAAAGGCGGTATTATATTTAGAAAGATAGATACACCAAAGGCCAATATTTGCATTGGTTCTCTGACTACCTCTTTCTTCGTGTTGCCTTATCGCTACCTGTTTCCATCGATCTGCCAGTCATGTTCATGTTATGTTAAAGTACTAATTAACCGGCTACTCTGTTTACATTTGCAATATTTGATTTACCATTGAGGGCTGTCAAGATGTCGTTTGTTCAAAAATAAGCTTCATTTCTGGGCGGAGAACTTTAGTCAATAACTAGATCCTCATCGATATGGCCCTTTGTTACAGAGCGAGAGCTTCAATTCAAAGTGACGCGAAAAATATCAATTTGTTGATTCAAGTGTACTGCTTATAAAAAGTAAAGTAACGAATGTAGTATTTAAAATTGGTAGTTGTCAGTGGCGTTGATTAAATAAAAATATGAGGGACAAATAGGTTTTTTGTGCGCTACGAGTACATCGCACCCTATTTTTCTAAAACAGCGGTGGAAGAATAGGAAGTCGGTAAAGTTGTATATATTTAAACGGTTTTAACATCGTGGCATTGGATTGGAACGAATCGTTTCCTTTCTAGAAATTTGGTAACATTACTAAACAGCAACTAAAAAAGATAATGATTTACGACATTTCCGGAACTTACCTTTATCAGTGTGTATCAGCATAGAGTAATAAAGATTAAAGTGATATAATATATTTGATGCAATCGTTACTTGAATTAACGCGATAATTCTGATCAAAAACCTATCATTTTTATCTTCGTATGTGACTTAAGTAAATTGAGGGCTGTAGGAGATGAAAGGGTTGCGTAACATTTTTGTGAAGATGGAGTTTCCTTAGTGAATGAAGGTGGTATGTGGTGTTCTGTCACAGGGAACCTTATTCCAATTTGTCCTATCACGGAATACAGAAATACAATGCGTAAAGAGCGTCACTATTCATTCGAAAAGGAAGAAGGAATAACTTTTAAACTTAATTCATTACAAACTTAATATTTATAACGTAACACGTTCATAAATAAAATAGAGGATATATTTTTCTGTATAACTTCAATAAAACCGTCTCATGCTTTAGTGAAATATAATACTTACACAACGCTGTCAGACAATTAATGAATAAGAACGATATTTGTACCTAAATTTTAATTATAATTTCAATTTTCTACTCAGAATATCTTTTTGTATTTTGAAAATATGAACGTATGTATATAGTTTACATATGCTTTTTTCATATTTGTCCCAATCTAATTTTTGTCCGCTGCTTTGCATTTTTACTTTCGTTTATGGAAGTCTAATTCCAGCGAATTCTACGTACGTGTAAATAGACATTCTCCTTGAACATTCCGAATATTCTGTTTCTTTACAAAAATATTTAAACGTCCATAACTTTCATAAGCCAGAATTTTGTTGTCTAAAATTTTTTCATCAGGCATGGATATTACATTTGACTTCTACAAGAAGTTACAATTTTTTAAATATATTTTATTAGGAAGCATTGTGAAAAATATAGAAACTATAAATAAATAACAAAAAAAGCACACTTGACGTTTAAAAAAATGGACAGAAGATTTACGTTACATACAGAGTTATTCAGTTGCATAATACCTTGCCTTTTGATGTGACGTAATATAAATTTTTCTAATTATAAGTGAAAGGGGGGGTCTCCTTTAGGCGTAATAATGTAACCAAAGTCGAGGTTGCACCGTAGCTTCATATATGTAATTTCGTTCTCTCATCCAACGCATCCTATTCCGCGAGGACGCGAGAACAAATGAAATTTCATTCTGCCCGCGACCAGGCGGTTTTCATTTGAAAAACTTTGTTTTCCCCGCTTATCTTGTATACACAGCATTCATCGTACTCTATCGGAGCAAAAGTTTTCACGGTGCACGATTCTATTTCTACGAAATACCAGATTGCAAATCGTTCATCATATTTGCTTACAACTATTGTGTGAAACTCGTTGTTTCGGAAGATTTTTGTATCTCACATTCATATACAATGTGTGTGTGTATTATGGTGGTGCTTAAAATTCAAGTTTTAATACAGTGCTGAAGCTCATTAATATTTTATTTTCTATGTGGAAAAACGGATGCGATTAAACTTTTATTGCATTTCATAATTTTTTTGGGGTTGCGACCCACTTATTAATGTGTTGATTGTCTACATTATAAACAAGAATCTCTGTAAATCTGAGAGCCAGATTGTGGGGTGTCATTACATCAAAAAGTCCCAATAATTAATAGAACATGTTACAGACCAAAAACGATGAACAAAACAGTATTTGTTGCTATTGGTCTTCCCGAAAAATTGACTTTATTAGCCTATTGAAATTATTTGCAAAATGGATTTTTATAAATGTGAATTAAAAGTTATTAGCTCACAAGTGTACTTTGTAATAATAATCCAACGTTAAGTGTATTTGTGTTCAAAGATAATAACATGCTGAAAAAAAATTGCATTTTTTTCTTAGAAAACGCAGCATTTGATGGTTGATTGCAAGCCCTAATGTATGTATAACTGAAAAATATATAAAACATCAGTTGCTCAAAAGGGTGAACACGTTGACAGGGTAAACATATGCCAAAATCAATTGTTTTTTTTTATATAAACACCACCATAACACACCACCAGTGAAAGAATCGCTTCCTTAGTTTTAGAAATATCGAAGTTCTCGTTAAATCTCCTATGAGTTTGAAGCTAATATTTCAGGGACGTGCACTAATTTACTTCATTTCGATATATTGGAACTTGGCGGACCATTTCCAGTTCCTAACTTCATATTGACCATTCTTTCAAAAGTTCCTGTCCTCTTCCAATGCCCTGTGATTCTGAAGTTTTGACGGATAGTGTATATACTTAGAAAGTGCCTCTGACTGCATGCAGTAAAAAGTGTGAAATTCCTCCCATTACTATACTTCCCAGTAGACAGTAGAAACACGTGTCTACCATATAATATCGATGAGAATTCTCCATA
The DNA here is from genome assembly GCA_963667235.1 of Nomada lathburiana. Classification (NCBI taxonomy): domain Eukaryota; kingdom Metazoa; phylum Arthropoda; class Insecta; order Hymenoptera; family Apidae; genus Nomada; species Nomada lathburiana. The sequence goes on from OY763905.1 coordinate 2,934,908, forward strand.
ATTAAGTAAGATTAAGGCAAGTGAAAACCAAGTTTTGAAGCTTAGTACTAACGAAACGTAAAATAATACAAAGCACAAAGATGAAAGTGATACAGAAGAAAAAAAAGTTGATCTAATATGCTATCTATCCTTCGTTGCAACAGAATATGCTTTCACGAAAAATAGTGGGTACTAATTAATATAAAAATTATTTGAATAAAAATTCTTCGCTTAAACAGATTAGTAAGATTTATGTTATTTTACTAGCAATACCAAACGGCAGTATTCTCAGAAAACTCAGTTGAAACATTTTCAAAGCGGTCCGAGAAAGTTACAGAATTGTATTATTCTAAAGCCAGTAGAATTTTAATGCTTTTAATTAAGAATTGAACAAACTTTACGGTGAACAAAGTTTTCTGTGCATCTTACCTGCAGACTGTACTATTTCATGCACCAACTTTCTCTTATAATATGTGTGCACCTGTAATTGAACTGCAGCCTAATAGCAGCACAGGTAGCAATACTTAAGTACAAGGACAGTATTTCGATATAAATATACATGTACCCAGTCTCAGAATTTAAATATTGAGAGTAAATATATAAATAATTTAGTGTTCTTATTGATACTTATTTATTTTATATAAATAAGTATTTTAATGTTCAGAACAATACTTAAAAGAATATTAAACAGAACAATATCTAAAAATAATTAAGCAATCGGAAATAAGACGTAGATGTGTCGAAAATTTAAACCAAACATCTGCATGCAACTAAAAGTTATACATATATTAATTTTATTATTTTCTTCTCTTAGTTTTAAACAAGCCAATGAATTTTTTATTTAATTTCGAATATTTGATTCAGCAGAAATGATATTTATTATTTTATTAAATGTTTACGTTATTTCTTGAATGATTTATTCAGATTGAAAAGTGCATTATAACCAAATCGGATAACACAAAATAGCATTTAAAATTTGTTACCACAGTTAGACATAGATAAAGCAATAAAGTACGTATAATAATATAATGTAATAATATAATGTACATAATATAAAATATTGTTAAGCCCATTAGGCAGTCACAACTGGAATGCAACAATCTTCAAACAGAACTTGTTATTTTTTTTCACAAAATATAACGAAAGGTAATATTAATGAATATACAATTATAATAAAAGTGTTATAATGAAGTCGTTTCTTAAGAACCTTAACAAAGCACCTTAATTGTATGCCCTATATTAAATGTATCATTGCAAATCAATAATCCTTTGTCGTCTTCTGAAAAGAACCTGATGCTATAGCCCAACCAATATATTTTATTCGAACTTGTAAACCATACAGAACAATAGGTTGAAATCAGCTGCAGGCAACTGACATTGTAAATTGTTTTATTAAGAAAAAAAAAGAAGAATATACGAATCGTACTACTTCCTACACGCTGAATTATTCAGGCGGTTCATGTCGTCGCAAATGAATGTCATTCACACATTTTCTGGATCCCCGTGTACACGAGTCCACCTCAACGAGTCGCGCCAATCTGAATTATTTTTGACGGAACTAGGTCAGATTTTAAATTATCGGGGTGCCTTGGATAATGCTTTAATACGAGTGCTGTCCCGTGTTTATCGTACTAACGTACTTACTCGAATAAACAGTTTACGCTGCTTTTTGTCATTGCAAATTGTTACCATTCCACTTAACATGTTAACAACATTTTTTATACCATTCTAAACTACACTTAACATTTCTTTGATAATTAATCTCTGCTTTTCGTTTTCTTGTTTGCTTTCCTTTATTTTAAGTTGAATGAACTGTTTTAGTTATTGCCCATTGCAGTCCTTTTACATGGTTATATTTAATTCAAGATCCATAGTCCTGAAATAATCGTCTCAAACGATAGGTCAGGTTTTAAGAATTCAGAAATTTTCAAATAAATTGAAGGACTAATCTTAAAATGAATAGATGAACCATTTTTTAAATTCTTAATTACTGAAATCCATTACTTACACTACCTACGGTCCTCTGTACTAGAAAAATATTATTTGCACGATTTTCTGTATAAAAAGTGCCTACTCTTTGCCAGAGTTCATTTCGGTACCACTCAATCCCTTAGCAATAACGTTTTACGAGAACTACGCATTCTATACAAGTTTGTACACGATATAATAAATATTTCCAGCATATCCTATAATCAGAGTCGATGCAACAGCTCCAGTAAAACAACAAGCTTAACTAAATAACCAACAGTATATCTAAAGCACGTCGTAGTACGTCACACAATGATCGAATCAGAATAAAAAACCATCTAAATAAAATAGACAACACCGATTCATCGGCTTCAATACAGCAGCCAAGAACTACGCAAAAAGATTCGTCCCCGACAGTTCTACACATTGAATAAACCCAGGCTCTATAAAAACGTAACCGACCAGACGCTAGGAATTCAATTAATAAAATAACCGCACCCACTTTTTCTCGCGTACACAATCAGTCGGGTAATTAAATTACCGGCCGGTCTTAATTAGCCGAGATGCGACAGAGATGATAGAGAGAAACGAGTTTCGCAGCAAATACAGGGGAACGTCTATTCGTGTAACTTTTTCGCGGATAAACAACGCAGCTGGATATTAAAGTCGAGGTACATTGTTTAATTAGAGCTGGAGAAGCGGCCGCAGCCGCAGCCGCCTCGGAGCTCTGAGGAGCTGGAGGATCTGCACAAGCTGCTGCACTTCCCCGAGGAGGTGGCGCTCAGGTTGACGGAGACCGAGTACCAGCTGTTCTACCAGGTACCACCGCAAGAGTACCTAAGGCACGTGTTACAAGATCAGAACACGCAGAAACCACCTGCCAGGCCACCCCCGTCGCCGAGTTGCAGCTACAGCGTTCCCAGCACCATCAGCAGCTCGACACAGACCGAGGAAGAGTCTAATTGGCCTGTTCCCAACCTCTTTTCTTCCGTTCAGACACTCATCAATCGTTTTAATGAGGTATTTTCACCCCTTACAGTCACGCCTGTACGCCCTGTGTGTTGTATGTGCAGAGAAGCATTGGTATGTGTTTCCCGTTCCCGTTGTATTCTTAGGGAAGCATTCAATCAGAAATAAACCTTGGAGCATTGGTTGTGCGAGCAGTACATTGTGAAAGTGTGATTCTGGGTATCTTTGCTGTTCTGTTTCGAGAGGGCTGATTTTACGTTATAGGCGCAATAAGGGTTGGAAATAATTGGATCGTGGAAACACGTGCGAAATGTTTTTTTAATCGATCTTGCGTGTTAATTCTTTTCTGCAACTGTGCAATTTTGCAAGCAAGTTATGATAGAATTATGGTTTTCGATATCTTCGATAATTTGCTATTCATTTACTATTTTATTATTAGATTTTCGTGATTACTGGCGCACATAAATTTCGGTGGTGTTCGCAGAAAAATATCGCATAAATAGACAAATTTCCTTACGAAGTACCAGATGTGTAATCGTATCTATTGCTAGTGACAGGGTAAGGCAGAATGTAAATAAGAATGAAGTATGTAATTATTATAAAAGCAGTATAGATTTCACTGTATAGATGAACTACTGAAGCAATAATTGCAGCTTTGCGAATAAGTGGTGTTTCCATAAAGTAGCATTTCAATAGCAATAGTGCGTGTAGAGTTCGCGATCCTGTGCACTTTTTATCGGTTTAAACTTTAAAGCCTGAGGAGGAATGAAAGGTTTGAATGCAAAGAGCACAATTGAACGAAACAATATCTAAATTTATTTACATGTAATGTTTTCTTATAAGTAACTTTTTTTTCTTTATTTTGAAAATGTAACGTATTGAACAAAGAAATCTGTCTGTTATATTAGATGAGGGCGAAAATTCTCGCGGTCTCACTTTCAATACTTTTATTTATTTTATGTCCACGTATTTACATATGCACATATTGCCCATTTAATTACATAAGTGCTGATTTTGTTTTTCTTAGCTAATTAATATCTTTTGTAAAAAGTTTCTCAACAATATGTACTAACAAAAACACCCCAAAGTATTCGTATTGCAAAGTGGGATATTTCATATGTAACAACCTAATATAAAACTGCAACACGTTTTTATCAATTATAATCAATTTGCACAAAATTCTTGCGGCCATCCAATACGTCAAAGAATACGTATACAAATACAGTCAAATTACTGCGCTCACGATCAACCAAAGCATAAACGAGTACCTTATAAACAATCAGCAATAAATAAATCCACGATATCTCCACTTTTCGCAATAATAAAAGATTCTTTAATTTAACTACTTCATCCAGCACAATAAATAAATACAACTTTAGTACACTTTCTTTCCATTATGACCAGCACTGACCCATCGAGACGTTATAAAAGCTAGAATAATTGCTGGCATTTTGAACTTTCAGGTAAGCTCATGGGTCACTCACGCGATTACAAGTGGCGTGACGATAGAAGAAAGGCAGGCCATATTGTCCTGCCTCCTGCGAGTAGCTCGGACCTGTTGGAACACCGGAAACTTTAACTCAGCCATGGAAATTGTTGCCGGTCTGAAGTAAGTTGCTCGTATGCCACTGGTTCCCGTTTCGCTGTTTCTATTCTCTCAGATGTTAAATCTAAGTGCATAGCACTGTGATGCAATTAAACCGTCTTGAACATGTTAAATGTCGTATGAAACATTGATGATTCGTGCCGTTTTCGAAACGTTCAATATTCCGCACATCGTTCTTCTGGAAAATTCAAACAAGCTGTGCCTTGAAACGTTATATCGAAGTTTATTAAGAAACTTTGCACGTAAAATAGTCAGAATTCTTGAACCCTGTTTGACGTTAAATTAATATCGAATAAATTTTCTGGAAAGTTATTCTGAGAATATTCTGTTCTCGCAAAATTATTACACATCTTCCGTATCGTAGTTTGATCTCCGTTTAAAATAGTTAATATTTGGTCGCTTCTATTAGTAATAATAATACTACTCGTATATGAATAATACCGAAGGTGCATAGGTGTTGTTGCAACAACATATTGCAATAATATTGATGCTGATTAATTGTAAGTGGCCTGTTAAACTTGTGTGGATCGATAACACAAGCATCTTGCTCGCACACGTACAATGTAGATCGTATAATCCAGCTTTCGTTATGTTTAACACTTTCAGAGCCATGATTTACGGGAAAATATTATTTAATTCTATGAAAATGCAACAAAGGCAGTCGTACGAAGTAGAAAATAGAAGCACTAAATTTAACGTATCATTTTGCTGTGTAGTTCTAAATCACCTTGACAAGTCGATAAAAATCATCTTATAGTCAAGCCACGACCTGACTTCGAAGATCCTTGGCGTCGATTAAACCTAGTCTATTGAAATAATAGCGCCTCGCAGATTCCCTTTAAACCGCGGTATTAGTAGCACAAGCGGAACGCTATTTCAACTTACTTAGTCACCATTCGAGCGAAAAGCTACTTTAGTTCAAGGCTTCGTGGATTTGGCATTGTGTCGCCTCATTTGCGCTTCCACTTGCAATTCACTGGATAGACATTTTTGATCATGAATTTCACAACTGAATTGTATTACATCTACAACATAATGTATAATTCTATATTGTTTTAGGTTTGCAATAAAAGTTTAACTTCTGGTCTTACGATTAACTTAACAATGCAGTGTCATGTGTGTAATATTCTTCTAAAAAAGTACTTTACCCTCAAACTGACTTTATGGAGAGTCTCCTAATCTTTTAGATGAAAAGAACTGTTTGATAGATATATTTAATTGTTAGTTTGACAGCAGTGAATACATGTGAAATGTTTATGATTTCGCGAAATTGATATAACGCAAATTCCTTTTTCATCTACTTTTTAAATTGAAAAGAATATCATGAAGAAAGTAGTATAAAATATTATATGTAATATAAAGATCTATTGCTCCTGGAACTACATTTCACTACATTTGCGTAACTAATTTATCCTAATTATTTTATTCAGTTCGGTTCTTAAATACGTAATAGTATGTTACGTGAGAAGAGAAAAATCAATAGTATGGAACAAAAATGTTGTCCTATTTACGTCGAACACAGCTTCCTTACAAGTTCCTGCATTATAAAACAAATTATGCATGCAATGCAAATTTTATTACATTGAAATTAATTAATTTCATGATTAGGAATGCGGCTATTAAACATTGCCGAAGTGAATTAATCATTGTTGCTATGTTTACAATATAGTGCACCATGTAAATCGAAATATATTTCTCGCGCTATATAAATATAAATATATTTATATTTTACAAAACAAATCAATTATTTTTTACACCTATCTAAACCTATGAGATCATTGAAAATTAAACATTACATGTACATGTACACGAGTCACTTGCTAGACGTTTTCCAATATTTTTCTGCGATAATTTCGGCTACAGAAACTGTGACTCCACATAAATACTATGCGAGATTTCCAATTTTCCCGGAAGAAAGCTAGAAAAGCCCTATTATACGAGTGCATATAAGATGATTTAGAGATTGGTTTTCGAGGTACATATCCAAGTGTATTCACATTATGCGTGGTTGAAAAATTTCTCGAAATAAATGCAGTGCAACACTCTAAATAAACCTCGCTGTATATTTGAACTCCTACGCGGCAATATTCAAACGCAGGATATCATATTCCCATATTTCTTCCTTTCCGAGCGTGTATTATTTCGTGGATGGGAAACTTCGTGGAAAATCGCTGTGCTTATCACGATATTTTCTACCGTGCCTTCCGCCTCACGGACCGTGCAATTTCAAAAATCTTTCCATACTTAATCGCGTTATTTCAAGTCGAGCTTTCGCGAAATTCCTTTTTTCGGGATAGTTTGTTTCTAAAATATAAGGCTTCTGCCGTGGATTCTATATTTGCTATATCTTCAGTGTTTCGAAAGCACGCTTACAGCAGAACGCTAATGCACTAATTGGAAACTACAATTGAGTAATAAAGGAATAATCAATAAATTAACTGAACGGTATGAAATAATTTTGCAATGAAAGACGCAATATAATTGAGATTATCATGATCTTGTTGTTGCATTAAACAATGTGGTATCAATATATTTAATATAATCAACTCTAAGAACTCTTTCAATAGTTTCGTTAATATACAAAACGATTACTTGGGGGTGCTTTTACCCTCGCAATTACCTATGAAAATATCTGCGGTGCGTATGTCCCACCTCAAATGCAGGGTGTCTAAAATAATCGTCTATTTTAATGAAATAAGGAAAAGTCGAGATGCGTGTTATATTGGCATAATTGCATACACATTTCTACACAATATTCGCATGTTTATAATTTTCAAATTCCCATTATTCCATAATTTTGTGCAATTACCTCTACAATTATTTCTTGAGGATCTCGGCGTTGGTGTGATCTCCAGATTTTATACCATGAGTTTCATTAATAAGTCTGAAATTGATCACAGAAGAATCAGAAATTTATCTGATCTTTATGAACAGAACCGTCTTGATGACACTGTTCCGAAGATCACCTTTAATAATGAAATTTGTATAGACACAAATAGCGCACATGTAGAAACTTGCAATGGAATTTTTAATCTACATGTTCCCCGACGTCTATTTTAAAACGGATATATTTTGTTTAAATATTGTACAATATATACTAATATCGCGTCACAAGTTATAATATTTGTTTCGATCATTCCTCTTATTTTACAAAATTGCTGAATACTTTCGGGACAAGCCGTGTGTTTCAGTGAATTTATCTGACCCCTGGTAGAAAATGTTTAATCAGTATCAAATACATAGTGCTCTCCAATCCGCACTAGTGTACCAACAACTTCTTCCTGTCATTAGAGGTCTCGAATTTTTTATATCTGCACCAAAGGGACAAGCTGTGTCTTAAGTGGCCCTCTCGTGGTCCCTTTGAAAAAGCGAATGGAAAAATAAAGTACATAGTTTCTATTGCCGACATCGTAAAACCACCAACCCCCAGCAACCACGGAACAAAGATAAAAGTTGCTACTCGAGTGTCGTCGCAGACACGGCCATTCGGGACAATGGCCGTCCCTTGTACTTACAATTTAGCTGCAACTATACATATGTTGCTGCCTGTGCTTCAGTTCCAGGAACTATACGATTAACCGAATAGTTGAAATTTTCCGTCAACCGCGCCACCGTGACCTATTACGTCAGAAGGGTTGTACGCGGGTCTTAAACAGTGCAATCTTTAGAGACGATATTGACGTTCAAACTTTGCATAATATTATTTATGCAATATATAGAACAACGACGAACAGCTTACATTCCGTTATGCTTAACCCCTTCCTTCTGGTACTATCAAAGGTGGAAATGCCTACGATGTACAAAACTGTATTGATTTTGTTAATATCGAAGAGTTCTGTGAACGAGTACTAAGATGCTTAACCTCTTAGCTGTGAATGACGAGTATACTCGTCGTAGCGTGGAAAGTAATTATCATTTGTTGTTTAAATGAAAATTTTTGTAAAAGCAAAATGATTTATTTTAATTTTTTTCCCATGGATTTTTCAACAAAAATTTGTAAGCTGATTTGTAAACGCAATAAAACGGCGCAAGTTTTGCTTATACCTTTTTTTAATATCTCTCAGCGTTCTTGAGACATTTCACGAAAGAGAACATTCTCAATTTTTTTCAAGGGGTCTCCCTAAACTTGCGATTGAGCCGTTATAAAAAAGTACGTGTCCCTTATTTTCACCTGCTGAATATATCCACCAAGTTTCATTAAAATCGGACACGGACAGTTCGATATGTTTCCTTGTGTGTGCCAGTTGACAAGGTGCATCTGGACATGACCGTAGACAATGTTGTATAACCCCGCGACTTTGTAACTTCAGATACCAAAAACAAGACGAAAATAAAGTCGAAATGTTACTCAACGACCCCTTAAAAAATCCGACCACTTTACTCAACAAATACCTAGCGAAAAAAATTGTTCATTGTTAAGTTCACCTATTTTTGGGGGGGGGCTAAATAGTGTCGTACCCCTTTAATAACCAAATTATCATTCCTTTTCAGAAGCTCGCTTTTTAACCCACCACGATTTCCCGCAACTTCCGATTCCAAGGAATTACACGTACTAATAATTGTTCACAGGTCCAACAAGCTGAAGCCCTTTTGGCATAGCGTGACCGAGCCAGTGCCCGTTTTGGAAAATCTCTCCTCCGCCCTTTTGTCATCCGAGTATGAGTTCGCGCTCGCCCGCGCCCTGGCAATGCCGGAATGCCCGGTGGTGCCATTTTTTGGAGCTTTCCTGCGGGAGTTGCGGGAAGTCATCGCGTCCGAGACCAAGGTAAACTATTAAACTGTATCTCGCTGTAACGACTACGACTCGCCAAGGAATCGCCGCTGTCGTTCTGGAAAGCACGAAACGAGCCTTGAAACTTTTGCATACACGCCGCCGTGGGACTCTGGTTACGATTGAGTCCAAGTTTCAAAGGCAAAGTCCTGCCCGGATTTCATTAAGTCGCGCCACGTGTTGTTAATTGCACGTCCCAATTGCACTATGTCCTTCGACGTGTGAACGTGGTTGCGGCGCAGTGGAGCTTTATTTCGTTCGTTTAGTTCATCGCGTTGACCCTCGAAATGTGACCAAGTGTAGGGGAATCCTTTTTTTTTTACAGCGCTGTAGAAGCTCGATTAATTGGCTGGCGCTTAAACGCGATCCTGATGGTCTATTCCATTCCATGATTCAATTAATAATATCGTATAAAATTGGATACTCTCATTATGGAATCAATGATCAGAAAGGTGTTATGGTTATCTAGAATTATGTCTCTCTGGTATTCGGGACAAATTTATTCAGTCTGTCTTCGAATTAAGTCAGTTAATCCTGACATATAGTTGCAAGAGAAACTACACGTGCGATGGACAAATGGAGATGTCTTTTCCAATATTCCAAATTTCAAACGATGATGCGCGTGCACGTTATGTTTGAGCCCTGGAATAAACTCGCGTCAGGTTTTGTTTTCGACCGAAAGCAAAAAGCGTTGAATATTTAACTTAAAAATACGTTTCGAATTTTTACAGTTTCGATCCATATGCATGTGTATATATTTACACAACGTGATCACGATTTTTTGGTCCAACGTAAGCATTAGAGTAGAAAAGTTTAAGATAAATCAGACATTGGAATTGGGTCGCCAATTTCGAATACTGAGATGGAATATGAAGAATCGAATACTTCAATGCTGCTGCGCCTAAGGATTTTTTGAAGCATTTGAAGATTTGGCAATGGTTTGAGGCAAGAAAGGAATTTTCCCGTTGTTAGTGTTCAATGTGTTAAATGAGGTATGCGTGATATAGCGAATAAAGAGACTTGAGACTCGTGAATTCCTACACAACTCGAATTTGTTACTGTTTATTGCCTGTTAATATATAACAATTGTTAATAATTATATTCGTCTTCTTCTTCAAAGTAATTAGAATATAAATATAAAACGATTTATTATCGTGAAATTCGATTATCCGTACGTTTCTCTATTAATTCGGATAATTGATTTGACCTATGTTTAAAAAATCCTGAAGCATTAAGACTATAATCGCAACGAAATAATTTTCATTCATTCCTAATCATTTACCTATCATTTTCTAAAAGAAAAAAATTAATTTTATTTGACGATCGCCACTTTAAGAGTTAATGGTACAATTTTACGATGATGTCTGCGTGGTTCAACGTTTGCATATCATCTTTCTTCTAGCTTTAAGCATAAAACGCGTCGAAACAAGTAAGCATAAAACACGTTTAGTGGAAATGTATGGTGCATGAAGAGTAATACTGAAATATAATTTAAAAGAAATCGACGACACTACAGTCTCCATACCTTTTACATCCATTTACAAGAAATTGAAGTCTTTTGTGACGACTTCTAAATAGCCTTTCTCCTCGAATAAAGTATTTTAAACAAATCTGTTAGGTACAGTAACGATATTGTGACGCAGAGGATTAAAAGTAACACAAACAAAGTTGTACGTGGCACAGAAAACTTTCTAAAATCTAATAGCTGGAAGTACTGTGATTTGAAACGGCCGTGGATCTCCCTACCCATTAACCATAATGAATTAAGTTATCGAAGTCAGCGACGAGTTGCTTCCACTTTAATACCTTTAACATCCAATGGGCTGTCTCCGAGAAAAACATAAATGCTAAAATAGATAGCAGGTTGGACAAAGTTTTTCATATGGATGCATTCCAGCAATATTCAATATCTGACCTATATTTGAAAATGCAAAGCATGCAAGTTTATTACTTGCCGACCTTTCGTCACGTTTTATCGAACTTGTTCCCGAAAAAAGGTGGTTCGTATGCCCTATTATTTGTCCTCCAATTGTACCAATTCAAACAAAACTAATAGTGAGTAAACAAGATTTAACAAAGTAAATACAAATACAAATAAACTTCAGGAAATGTGATCTTTTATAAAACCAAATGATATTCTTATGGTAGTTTATTTAGTATATCAATGTGGTTTTGTAACAATACAGTCAAAAAATTTTGATATGACAATTTTTGTGATTTCTTTATAACCATTTCTAAAGTATTCGTTTCTGTTCTGTATTAAAGGTAATATAGACTATTTATTATGTTGAAAGGATTAAGTAATTGTAAATCGTATATGCAACGAAAAATGAATATTATAAAACATATAAATTGCAATGAACAGAATTATTCAAAGCAGCTACTGTAAAATATAAATAAATCATTAGTGAGACAGTATTAATTGCAACTCATCAGGAGTTGCCGCAGTATACATGGGAACTTTCCAAAACTGTCGTCTCCACTAATAGAAGCTGTGACAGAATAACAGAGTAATATTTCAAAGTGCAACGCCTGATCAATCATTTCTGCTTAAATAATCGAAACTTAAAATCACCCGTACATCGAAGTTCCATTTATGTAAAAAGCATAATTTTATTGGCCTTCGCATTCATTCAGTATATATTCATAAGGTATTGCATTTTTCAATAATTACTTTCCAAACTGTGGAAAGTAAATCAAAAGATTTTATTTTAAACAATACCATATTGTACAGAGCACGAGTTGGATGCCCAAATGTTCGACCAAATTAATAAGGCCTCCACAGAACTCATTACCGAAACGCAAACAGATGCGGCTCCTTAACAAAAAAATAGTCAACACTCTTCTAAACGAATTTCAACCCACCCCATAAATATTGAAATAATGTCCAACATGCATCGCCAAATTCGATTGCCCCGCGGAATGGCAATAAACGTAAAAATTGTCCTCCGTTCAGTTCAAACCACGCTGCATTTCGCCGACCAGATCAGTGCCGGTTCAATATCAATTCAGCAGCAATTCAATACCAGTTCAGTATTGGTTCTAGCTCACTTCTATTCTAGTAGAAGGCTCAGTTCCATCCAGGAGTTCTGATTTCGTTCCGGGCCGAACTGTATTTCGGCCTAAGTCAGTTCTGAGCTCTATATCACGCGATCTCTGTACACAAGCAGCCTGTACAGTTATCTCAAACATCTATTTTCGGCTGGTATCATTGGAATGCATCGGGCCCACAATAAGGCAGGTTAAACCTTATTCGACGCGGTTTATACCATTTATGCGATTTGTACAGAGGAGGAAGTATCGTCAAGTGGTTCGTTTCAGGTTCGAGAGAAATGGGAAGAAATTGATCAGGTGAATACAGGCACGTGGCAATATTGTCAGATGAGTCGCCGTTTCTCTATCACTTATTCAAATGTATCGAACGACGCGACGGTGGAATGCGAACGGAAAAGAGACACACGAGCTGCGAGATCGAATGATTTCACAGCGAGTTTACACGTGCGATTTGGCAGCTGGCCAAGGTAGTTCCTCGATAAAATCCGTACATCCTACCCGTGCCTCGGCCGAAAGCGTCGAACCATGGAATACGAGCAGCGAACGGGGCCAAAGGTTGCCTGGAGATACGAGAGAGCTACTCAAATTACCAACCCTTTCCTTCCGTTTGGCCACTTTCAAGCGAGAAAACACCGATACGGGCTACTAACATTGAAACAAGAGAATGCCGGCAACGACGAGGCCTTTATGCCCTCTGTACGATATATCTCGTGCCCCGACGATTCACGGCTGATTACAAAAGAAAGCGAAGGTGCCGTATTTGTCGTGATAGTTGGGCAGTGGACAATTGTGTTGGTCACGCGCGACTTGGCTTACGGGAATCGAACTGAGGGTGCGTTTGAGAATTCTATTTCTTTTCTTGTGTATAATATGTTGTTCTGGGGAGCGTATGTTATTTATATTTTAGAGTGTACAATTTTAACTGGAGTTCGTAATGCGAATTTAATTGAACAATTCATGTCAGTAATGGAGATTTAGTGGTTTATGTGATTCAGGCTTTTGAAAATGACGTTTACCGTATCGGAGATATGTATGTACTTGCATACACAACAATTTTTATCTGATAAAAAAAGAAAGGTTCCTTTCAATTAGAATAAAACCAGTAGCTGTCCTAAACGATTTTAAAAATTCAATGTCTGCTCTACACGTTTGAATAATAATTTTCTGCTTACTCTTTTCCTTTCTTTCTTTTGCTGAATATCAATTTGCTTTTATGCTACTTTCCGTTGAATTTATTAGTGACGGTAGGTGTTGATGAAAATTAGGATTCGAAAATAAAATTGAACGTGTGGAACATTTGATGTATTTAGTTTATATTGTAAGTATGTTAAAGCGGGGGAACTGGTATAATCTGATAAAATTATATTTAATAAAAGTAGAAAATTGGGCAAAAGTTCTACAATAATATTGGTTAAACAATAACAGGTACGCTTCAATACAAGAATTAAGTGCAACAAATGCAAAAACGAAGGCAGGAATTGTTCAGAATTTTATTGAAAAAAGTCATCAATGCAAAGTTCAATTTTTATAAATATATTAAATCTTCACAGTGAACAATTGATTATAAAAACATGTTTTTATTTTTACAACTGAAGTTATACTATCATTCAACTGACAGACGACATTTTTCTATTAGAAATTATTATAACGGTTCATTATATGTATAAATAATATTTGTATATACTTTGACAGAGAAAAATAAACAGTTTCAATAACTTTTAACGATGCATGCAAAAAAGAAAATTTTTATTGCGAATAATCGTATTAGAGCGACAATATTTTCCTATCGAATCGCCGAAACTTTAACTTGTTAAACGGAACACGTTTTCGTGTCATCACGTTATTGAAAATTCGCACAGACCTGGTACAATACCAGCGTGAAGTTTCCGATGTTCGAATAATTCAAGCATATAATTGCCACCCAGCAAAGTATTCATCCGTAACTGTAAATTTACCAGCAAATTGTTGCGTCGACAGAGAATTTATCTTGAAATATTCAGATGTCGTTCGTTAGCGACAATATTCTCCTTATCGCGATCTAATAGTTATTAATGTTAATTCCATCAATCAATAGATATTTTACTGAAAATTGAAACATTTTTGAATGTATCGATAGTACTTTTTTAAGTGACTGATTAAGTTTTCGACTTTAAATCAAGTCCTGAATTCTCTATGCAAGTTTCAAAATAAAGTTCAAGATAATAATCGTATACGCATTAATTGAATAATTTCTTTAATATGTGAATTGGTTTTGAGAAGCAAATTATTTGATTTCAAAATGGGGTTCATTAAAACTAAGATACTAAAATCAAGCAATGTATAATATTTGCGTTTAGTTCGGACTTCGAAATAAAAATTATTTTTCTGAATAACTGTTACGTGAAAGAGAGGAGAACAAAATATGGCAATTATTATTCGCGATTCAGGCATTTCTTTTTCTTTTAAAAACAAACTGTAGTATCGTATAAACACAAACATGTTATCTCAAATCTCTGTGCCATAATCTATTATCTCAATTTATTGCTTTCCATGGTTACTAATTTCTACCTAAAAAATATTACTCGAATCTTTTATTACAATTCACGCAATCGTTTTACAGTTACGACCATTCGAAGTCAACAATTTCTAATTTATAACTCCTTCTACAACTCTCCCCCCCCCCCCCCCCACTTTCTGTAAGTAATTGCACTTTTGTAATTCCCCAATTCTTATTCAATAAGACCCCATTAAAATTTCAGTCGCCAGAAGAACGATAAGTTTAACCATTTGCTACTACCCAACCCCATTTGGTGACTCGATATTCTCGTGAATACGAATGGTAAACTTTGTAATTACAATTGCATAATAAACTTTCTATCACAAAGAACCCTTTTCCACGAAACATGAAATATATTCTACGTTTGTCGAAAACTGCTCGCGCGAATTTATCTTCTCACGCTCCGCAGGTCTTCACTTAATTTCTTTATAGTCGCCGTAATTTACAAATATATTCACCCGAATTTCGATTGTCATTGTTGCCTTTCACCAAGATGAAATCGTCGAGAGAAGAGAAGAGAGAAGAGAAGAGAGAAGAGAGAAGAGAAATGTGTGTGGCGATAAGGTTAGGGGTTTCTATCGGCCTCCAGCAGTAACGACGGTTGTAGGCCGGCGGAAACTACTTGCTCTTGTCGCTAATGATCATCGCCTTGGAGGACGCCCCGCGCGCTGTCTACTCGCAGCTTCTTTAAATATTTTAATGAACAATATTCGCGTAATTAACGATACCACCTTTCGCCATTATATATATTTTCATTATTGTCCGTACGCTTGCTACATTGTTTCATTGTTCATTTTCATTCTTTTTGTACAGCCAGGAGCAATAATGAACCAATCTCAGTAATTTTCAAGGAAAACCTATTATTTATTTGTTATACGAAATTGTACGAAAATGACAATCTTTATTTGCGAGTCTCGTTTCACCTCTGTATGTTCTCCATAAGCTTTTTGATTCGATAGCAATTGACAGGCGCAAAACAGATTTTATGAATTTTATTTATGACTGCTGAAAAAGACCATACTTTAAATATTGGAAAGTTTCCTGGGGTAATTGGGAAGAACAAATGGGGCTGAATATTTCGAAGAAGGGTTCGGATAATTGTAATGTACATTTCTGTTCAATTCACTACTGTTGTCAATAGCTAAAAATTAGAGCTAAAATGTCACGTGATACAAAATTTGTAAATCTTCTAGTAAAAAAAAAATAGAATACATGGTGTACGTGTTATTAAAATGTCAAGGTATGTCCAGGTACTAGTGCTGATCAACTATACATTTGACACTAACCTAATAGTGTTCTGTAACAAAAGTAAAAGCTTATCTTTAAATCTGCATGTCCAATTATAACGAAATCGTTACCGTTACATTGCGTGTCCCTGGAAAACATAATCCCCAAAGCTTCATTCTTTCCCATTATTTGAAACAGCAGAGTTGTTTCAGATTAATTGGGCTCTAATAAACGCTTATATTAAGTAACAATAAGATATAATATTAGTCAACCTTTTAATATGAATTGCCCTAGTTCATTATATGACTGCAGAATGTTGCAGTATTTCACTTTTACAAAATCAATGCAAACGGCTGCAAAATAATAATGCTACTCTTGATATAAAAAGTTTTTAGTCGAACACAATATGAAATAAACTAAAACTATTGAGATCTTCGTGGTATAAGATACTATTCACATTCTATACATTAAGTAAATAATATAATACAATATTAACATCGATATATTTAAACAGATACAGATACACATTCAACTAAAATAAATATATAAAAATATATGTTTAACCACACTTTCGTTCACGCATATTAAAGCGACGAATTGTCACATTCGACGATTCAAATTCGCAATTCCACGATACGCGCAGCTGTTGTTTCACAAAAGATTTGCCAACGAAATACACAAATCAATAAATATCCCTCTCAAAACACAATATAATCACGCTTCGGACATATTGCACACAACTATTTATTAATTTTATTTCGATTCCGTATCAACGTTCCGAGCAGTGGCCCGTAAATGCGGCCCCAGCGCGTCGTTTAAAGCCCCCCCTGAGCGTAACAGAACCGACTGTTTCGTGCCGATAGAGGGTACAAGTTTTTCTCGAATTGTGCAAATACGTACGTCGTACGGTACTACGATTTGCATAATGCGTAAACACGCGTGAAACGATTCAACGTTCGTGCACGCACGCGAATAACGATGAAAACCTCCCCGTCGGATACTTTGCGTGGAAATGATTTAGCAAGATTTCGCCCTACGCGGCGCACGAAACCGTAAAGTAGTTAAACGAAATACTGATAAACGCGCTCGACGATAACACCGAGCCGTCTGTCTCGTGTGAAAATAACATTGGGGCCCCGGTAATCTAGATTCGCGAAACGCGGCTATCTTTTGACAGGTAGACACTTTCTAATGCGGACCGTTGCGTTTCACTGGCCGGCTCGCGGTGTTCTTTTTCTTCCGTCCGGCGGAATAAAGCTCCGTCACGACACGTTCGATGTTACGAGGACGTGGACCTCTTTCGTGGCCGAGCGATTCGTTTTCGCCGAGAAAGGGGAGACGGAAAAATAATCGAAAACGCTTTTCGGGGGGGACCTTTGGAAAGAGATCGTGGCGTGGTAGTGGCGGCTTTAGGGTTAGTAACTCGCCCCGGGCTACGGCTATTCGTCTGTTATCAAACTTGGAAGGAACTTCTTCGCCACGGTAATAAACCACGTAACAGTGAAGCTATTTTATTGAGTTCAACTTCAAGGAAAACTATTCTCTAACGTTTGTCGGATAAATGGGGAACAAGATTTTTAATTTCGACGGATTATTTGGAAACTTGTTTTGAATGAACAGAGGTAGGATATTGTACAATCGATTCTCCGTTTCTGCATAATAAGGTATGTGCAGTCGGTCCCGCAAGTATTCGTAGCTGTCAATGAATGAGATTGGTTGGGATCGAGTGAACTTTTTGGTATAAATAGAAGAATTTCATCAGCATTGAGTAAATAATCAGAAAAACATATGAATTTTAACCTACCTTTAAACACTTAATTTCAATCAATTTCTTGGACGGACAATAAGAATACGAATACTTATGGGACTGACTGTATGCGCATATTTCAACTTTCATATTTATTGTATTAGAAATGAATATTGTAGCATAATGAAAATAATAGGCTACAGTAGAATCTTCATTGTCCATACGCTCCACTATGTGAACATTGTATCAACCGAACAGCACATTTGTTATTAGAACATTATATGTACTTGTACATACATAACCGCATAGTACATATTTAGTTATTATTATTATCCTCTTCTACATATGTACAGAACGAAATTTCTTGAGTTCGATATACGATTCAGTATAAAGTTAACATTGTACGCCGTTAAAATGTATCTTACTTCCGTCGAAAAGTTGTGAGCGCATAGTAGTGAAAATTCAAAGCAAACATGAAATAATAAAGAAATCTGAAAGTAACGAAGTATTATTATGTGTATGGATAAGTATGATTTCTATACAAAAGTGAATATATTTAAATTATTTTGATAGTTATGAAACTTACAAGTTGAATTATCCTATTATTTACTTTAAGTTTTGTTGTTCATTAAACGAATGCAGGAGGTGGAAGTGTCCAGTAAATGTGAAAGACTCGTGATGAAATGTAAAGATACGTTTATTCAATATATGTATGTGACACTCGTTGGCTATGGTTTGTCTAAGACCGCTTAAATAAGACTGGGCCCTTCGAACCCTCGCTGGCGACGGGATGTCGACCCCTCGTAGGACCATGTGCCCTGATCGCCGCACGCATAAGCAAGTCCCGTATCGCGCTAAGGCACTTGACGACGATCTCGTATTACATACTTCGAGCAAGATCGTCTCCTTGCACAATAAGTTTATCATTATTATTATCTATGGTAAAACAATTTCGTATAATTTTAAAACTTAATTAAGCACTAATTGTAAGTGTATGAAACTGGACGTACTACAGCTAATGACTAGGGTGAAGATAAATGGTTTACACTTTTTAAGGAGTGCCATCGTAACATCATTGCGTAACAATTTAATAACTTTTTTGTACTGCATAACATTATCCAGTAATCTTTCACGTTTTGTGTGCATAATCATATTTTCGGAGTTGGAGTTAGTTAGGTATATTTACTGTAATGAAATCGTACAGAAATTTCAGTTAGTAAAGCGTAGATGTATTTATAACACACTCATTGCTTTACGAGTTTCAAAGAGGCGGTTCAGTTGTAGAGACTGTGCGAAACATTTATGAATAAAGCTCGATGAATTATTACAGTATTACACGAATTATACCCAAGATAATAAACAGATTACAAGAAGGCAAATTCATTATGGGGATATACTGCTATTAAACTGGCTCATTAACATTGCTTATTAATTGCAGTTTAAGATTTAGCGTAATTTAATATTAAAGCATACATTTGATAAACACTTCCGTAAACAAGCATTTCTTGTCTCTTTCTTGACATAGTATTATTTATATAACAAGTGTTAAATTAACTATCTATGTAAACCACAAATCAAAAAATGTAATACATAATTTTACTGAAAAACGTATATAAATATTAATGAACATCATTGTGAAATAATTATTTGAAGAAACACAAATGTATTTCTATTCCCCATTAAACAAATAAAATGTTCTAAAGTGAACTCACTACCTGTTGTGTGTTGAAATAAATGTCAAGGGTGGTAACATGTTTCTTGACATTGCAAAATGTGTCCTTGACCCTTTCGCAGGTATCCTCGATGTACGAAATATTACAAATTTGGTTAATATCGAAGGACTATATGTATAACAACTAAGATGGTCTGTTCCATTGCCTATGGTTTAATTTATACAAATGGCTGAAATAATGATATTACATTGTACAGGACGTTTCCATACATTTTTAGCAAACAGTTGCCGAATATTTGACGACGTGTATATACGTTCTTCGCAGTGAAAGGGTTAATCTTACGAGGATTTATTTTCTTGCCGTTACGCAAACAATGTTAAATTGATCGCGACAGAAACCGAACGGGGGGAACTGGATGTACAGTGTCAACGCGCTTAATTCTTTCAACAAAGCCAAACACCGATTGTAAATCTAAAGGACCCCAGCAGACATTCCAGAAGCAGGAACTACATATTTTCCAGAATACGGCTGAGAACCTCGGGCTTTGTTAGGACGTCTACATTTGTCCGCATTACTTCCTTAACGTTTTATCCTCGACAATAGAAAGAAAGGAAACACCGTGTACAGTAAATTTGAGTGAATATCAATTTCCTGCGATAAAAAATTGTGAAAGCAGCACTTCTTCCATAATTTTCAACGTTGCAGAACTCTTCCTAGCGCAGCCCTCTAATTTCGAAAGAAAATTCACGTTACATCACGACTTTATTACCGTACTTGGGAACCATTACGTGACAAGGAACTTCTTGGGATATCATTTCACGTAGAACGGCTGACTTTTCGAATCGATAAAGATTCGCGTGTCTTTCCAAAATAACTTCACAGCTGCAGATGTCACTTCTGTACAATTTCAGGCGAAAATAGGCAAATCGTTCCACGTCTTGCACAGCGATTTTCCTGGCATGACAACCTCATCACCTCAGACATGCTGGATGAAATTTGTAAAATCCAGGCGTATATTTTTGGAAAATGCGATGCTGAACTATTTTACTGACGAAAGTATGAATTATTCAGTGGTTTAATTATTAAATGCATTGCATTTAAATCAGCGTAACCATATTATATATTTGAGCAGCATTCACGGATCGGATAGTTGTCAATCATTTTGATATACAGGAAGAAAAGGAAATAAGCGAGAAAAATCCTGCGATAGAGAGAAATGTGGCTTGGCAGGATAATTTTTTATCCCTGAACGTTTGTTCTGCACGTTTGTGTGAAACTTGAAAAATGAACAATTATCTTCGTAACCGAATTTCACGAAAAATTATGAAGTTGAATAAATAAAGAAGAAATAATTGATCAAATCAGAGCAAAGTGAATATGCTTTAAATCTTGCTGATATGCATGCCGTTTTCAACGTCCTTAAATTATTTATAAATACAAATATGTACCTAATTATGAATAGTATAAAATGATAATTACTTAAACTTTGTAAACAAAACTTGTCACTGTATTAATGTTCCTTTCTCTATAATTATTTAGCATGCAAGTGACATATTTTAACTATACATACTTGAAAATGTTTAAAACATTTTCTGTATTATTAGAATTTGGTAGAATATCTGCCAATTCGTTTTGATATTTTATATGCGTGACAGATATTAATTCAGCATTCAGTCCAGAAAATCTGCTCCCGAAGCTCTGTAACTTATGCAAATACATCTTTCGAAGAAAGAACCGTCGGTTGGTGTAAAATTTCCACGAGCAAAACTTTTCCTTCACATTTATTTTATCGTTCATTTTATCGTATGTTTATGCGTATAATTTAACCTGTTGCATTACCTGTTATATATGCGCGACATTAATAATACGAGATTATCCCTTTAGCTGTGTTCGACGACTATATCCGTCATGGAGAAATGGCAGTATTTTTTGTCATGACGACTATATCCGTCATGCGTAAAATTTAGTTACCATTTGCTATTTAAATTGTAATTTTAGTGAAAACTAAAATATATTCGTAAATTTCAATATGTTTAAAATCTTTGGAGGTCAAGACGAAATGAAACAAACAAATAGAAAGTATAAATAATTTGAGATGGATTCATGCATCCCCGTATACACTAGCTGGAACTGCTTATCAGTTTGTATAACCAATTTATACATGTGCGACGATAATGTTCCTTCACGAAGGTGTGCACTTTGTTACAAAAAAAAAGATTAGGAAAGTATCGCGGTATTGGTGTTCGACGTGCAAAGTGCCACTATGTGTCGTTCCTTGCTTTGGTGTACTACTCGACTGCAGCAGTTAGAATTTTTAACTTTTATAGATATTTAGTTTTTCCTGATTTTTTCGTTTATTATGTATCTAGTATATGTTTATGTTAAGTGAATGGGTAAATATTAATAATAGAATTGTTCATTTGATAAAATAAAGCCGTCTTTTTCATCCAATATTTAAAAAGCGATATTTTAACCCGTCATCGTTTGATTCTCGCGATACAAATAGGTGCGCGCTCTGAAAAGAGGTCGCCACAGCTAAAGGGTTAAAAGCAAAAAAAGAATTCACGATAAGGGTTTGATCAGGTGAAAATGCATTTATTATAAATGTTATGTATACTTATGTAAATCTTACTATTTCTTTGTCACCTTATTTTTCTTCGAAACCCTGATTTTCATATTATTCTACTTAACTTAGATTTAACATCACAGCTTCTACCATGTAAGGTATACAATAATACAATATCAGTCTGTGTTATGGATTGCAAATAGTAGTCCACGTTGTTTTATAATAAACAAATGTCGACACAGTGATCCGCAATACGTAAAACATTTTCTTTTAAGTATTCAATATTTAATTCACCTGTCAACGCACAGAACAAGCAAATGAATTACTCGAGATAGACTTTGAGGTATTATTAATCATGAAATGTAATTATAAAATATGGTTCTCGCGATTAAAGTTTGGAATTAATATCGCGATTAATAATTTTTATATTTTGCAAAATTAATCATGAGATTGCGTTTCATTAATGTAATGCTGCACGAATATTGAATATTTAGAAAATCAATGTCTGCGTTTACATGATGGTCCTTTGAATTGACCAAAACTGTATTAAAATGGTCCGGTATAGAATTCGACGTGCTTTTGGTTGAACAAATACCTTTGCTGATGTTCAAAGTGCAAATGGCCATCATGAAATACAGCCCATCCAACAGAGCAATGGACCTTAATAGGTCAAATTGATGAAATTTTGATCCAAATTTAGCAAAAAGTACGTACTTGCACCGACATGTATTACTATGCAAAAATATCGCTTTAAAATCGTTGCAAAGATATCTACGTCAGCTTCACGAATTTCAAAGTATTTTAAATTTATGAAAGATGAAACAGACGATTGGAAGTCAATCGGATTAAAACATTTGTGTATAATTGAGACAAGAAAAAGTCTATACTCTTGTCCATCAAATAATTCGATATTTCACACAGAATTAAATGCAAAATAAGATCAAAATAAATTATATAAAGGCAAAACAATCTTGTCAGCTTTAGCTTTTCCCAAGTTTGCAGTAATCAAGTGTTGACTTTTGGAAACCAAGTTTTCCTAATGTTTAAATAATTTAGAGGATAATTATTTTAAATACACAGAGTTTCGATAATATTGGAAAAATTCATATTACATTAGATTGAGTAATAAAATAACTGACAATCGTAATTATTAGTGATAATTTGAATTATTCTGAAGAAAAGAAAATTATGTATTCATACAAATTTTCGACCGACATATTATTTTTCAAATCTCGTAAATGAAACTTGCATGCAAATGTTATTACCAAATATAATACTACATGAAATACAGAAATTGTTAAAACTAATAATGCGTGCACGAAAGCACTTGCATGAAGCGGAAATTGATCTTTCCCTCAAATATTCAATTGTCAATTTCACAAAACTGATGATGACACTATGACTTCGGTCTTGGTGACTCAACATATTTGCAACTATGCAACCGTCAAAGTATATGTATTCTATAATGCTCACCTTTCTCCATTGTAAGAAGTATTACAGAAATTTCAGGATATTAAAATACTGCAACATAAAGGGAACTCTAATTTTTCCTTAATGACATTCTGAAAATTACCATTTTTGCTTTGTGACAGCATGGTATTTACACTTATTTAACGCTACCGTAAAATTCAAACAATTTATTCAGCGCTTTTAAAATATTATTAACAAAAAACATAATAATATTATCAGTTTAATAAAAGAAGAAACTCTAAGTGGAAAGCATATACAAATGACTGTTACAATCAAATTAAAGATAACGTTTACAAGCAAAGTTTAATTGAAGCGACATATGTAAAAAGGGCTCAAGCAACATTTTTTCCAAACATAATTTTATCTTGTTAATGAATACATTTGGACATATAATATTAATGAGTAGACTGCGGAAGTTTATGCACGATAAATATGTAAAATGCATATGCAAAATATGCACGAGAAATATGCAAAACATGCACGAAAATATGCAAAATATGCAAAGCATCTAGATATGTATAACATGTAGTACACACATTTTTTAACACATTTTATAGGGATTGTCAAGGGATTAGCAAAAGTTAATAACCAATATACTGATATAAGCA
Source organism: Nomada lathburiana (assembly GCA_963667235.1). Taxonomy (NCBI): domain Eukaryota; kingdom Metazoa; phylum Arthropoda; class Insecta; order Hymenoptera; family Apidae; genus Nomada; species Nomada lathburiana. The sequence continues at coordinate 2,959,082 of OY763905.1, forward strand.
AAATATTTTTCACAATTATTCCGATACATTATAGTTCGCGTGACAATAAATTGCAAGCATTTTTTTCTGTATGTTGTTAATTGGAGACCTTTGTCTGTCAAAATTAATTTTTAATCGAAGAATGACCGCTCTACGTCACACGAAGTAATCGGTGCGTACTTAAATTTACTCCAATATCGTGCTGACACACTTATTGGACCTTGAACGCCCTCGTTATTTAAAGTACTTGAAATCTTCGATAATGTAGAGAATCTTAAATTCTTCTGTAACGTAATATTAATTTTTTGTCTAATATTTGCACCGTAATCACCAGGAATATATTTTAAACATATTATACTATTCATATATGTGTATCCCGCTTGATTTGGCGTTAAACCTACAGTTTCCAACTTCCGTATTGTTGGTGGTAAAGTGTTTAAATAAGCTTTAATGAACATTAAGTTTTGAGCAAGTTGATCTTGCTGGAGCAAATCTTGTGCAATTTTAATTGCGGCAGTATCCTTTGGCTTGAATGATTGAACTATCGCCTATTAACATAAATGACATTTCTGTATAAAATTGTATTTAAACCTAAAGAAATTCTCTGTTACCACTTGCAGGACTTTAAAAAATCTTGACAAATCTCTTTAATTTTATCGAAATGGTCAGCATAAATTAATGCTGCTTCAATCCATGTACCCCACCTGAGGTACAAACGAACCAACGAATACAGTATTGCATATGTTTTTAAACCTAAATCTGCAAAGCATATGCATTATGCAAAATGAAACATGTATTTTTAAAGTCCTCTAATCGCAAAACAAATTTCTGCCCAGGTCCCTTTAACATTCTTTCAACTATTTCCTATAAAAATATGCATTTGCATAAACTTCCGCAGTCTATTAATGAGTATATTTTTCAATAGTACAATTATTGAACGTTTCATCAGTGCCAGGCTTTTCCAGTTTGCAATACAAAGTTACTTAAATTGCACGTGAACTCTTTTTTTCGTATACCATATCAATTGCATCATACAAGAAATCAATATAACCCAAAGTATCAATAAAAACTTGCTTATGTTATCTATTTATAGGAGCCGTAATACAGTGACAAAGTAAATCGAAGGACTAATTTTTGTTCCAGTCTCAGTATGAATCTAAGGATAGCAAGGAATCACCACGTAAGAGCAGCAAGGATATCGAGCCTGAAAACGTGTCGTCCCCGGGACGAACCACAAAGATCGCAATCGATAGTGGCACGGAAGCGGCCACGGAATGGAATTCAAGGAATAGTTCCTTGAAAAAGCAAGAAAGCACGCCCGCCCGTGATACGAAGTCTGTCCTCGAGAAAGTCGGCGAATTTCATAAGGTAACATCATTTTTTATTCTCCCTGCCTTTCGTGGGGAAATTTGGACATCTTTGTACATATGTATGTGTTGTACATGGTATTAGATCGCTACGAAAATCCAGTATAAAAAGATTGTGCTTGGTTGATATATGTAAGAATTTTAAGGACACGGAAAATAATAAGTAAATTAAATTTATTCCTTTATTTGATTTTTGATGATTTTGTTGTTTGTACTTTAATCAAGAAAAAGAAGTGGAATATTTTTCGATTTAAATGAAATTCTCTTCTATCTTTGTCTGATTTTAGAATTAACTTTTAAATATATTCAAGAAAAATGTTACCTGCATCGTAAATCTTCAAAATGTATTACTCATTATCAACCAGAGTTTTGTGAAAAATTTGAATTGCTTTAAACATACAAATATTGTTTATACATACAAATATTACAAGCATATCATTCAAAATATATTAGATCCAGCTAACCAAATTAAACAACGTATTAAAATATACCCTCTACCGTCTACCAACTTTCGTTTATTTGCGTTCAGTTGAATATAATATTTATACTTGAAGCAGCCAAGTATTTTCGTGTATCGCAACTTTCATCTTGTTCATGAAAGGCGTGCCCTGGTATGAACCATCAGAACTTTTACGTTCGTTTTATTATTAAGTATATCGACCCTTCTGCTATAACATTCTTCTTATTTACAAGCATTATGCTTGTAACAGAAAATAATACGGACAGACATCTATTTCGTGACGTTACTTATCGTAACACACGATCAGATCAATTGTGTCCCTGTAATACCATTTCTTTCGCGTAGGTAAATTATATACATGCGGTGAACATGACTGATAATTCGTTGTTGACGAACATTGAAGAACTAGAGTGTACGTATATGAATGTTTAAGTGAAAGAGCTGAATGAGGGAATAGAATTCATTCAAATAGGGGTCATTAGGCTCTATTTTTACAGAATGCAATGTTATTCCGATCCATTAAAAAAAATTCGAAAGCACGTTATTTTTGGTAAACATTCTGATGTGAACATTGTAACATTATCGTTGAATGTAAAGAATTCACAATATGGTAAAATTAATGCACCCTTAAACTTCTTATACACGTTCCCCCCCGTGTTTATATTTTATTTCCAAATATAATGGAACACGCTAAAACCTTGAAATTAAGTTTGTTTGTTCTACCCATTCTACTTACTCAGGCGTAATTAAATGCCCTGGGTGTTCTTATTTTTCTGAAGAAATTGCTGAAGTACAATTCAGAATAGAACGCCGGAAGAAACTTTATACAAAGTTTGGTTTTAAACGTTTTATTACAAAGTTCTAAGATAAAATTTAATATCTTGCGTGCGCTACAGTTGAGCAGGAGTTTTAAAAAGATCGCGTTCTTAAGATTGAGATGAAAACATTAGACTATCGTATTTACCAGGCATAGGAGTACCTATGAATTACTCGTATAATGAAAAATTACATATTTGAAAACGTGCCAATACATTGCTAATATATTATCATTCATAAAGGAAATTAACACAGTTTTATACTTGTGTCTGTATATTATAAGATTGTATGGATGTTGTATGAAAGACTGTACATATTGTAATAATAATTAAAAGGCATAGAGTTAATTAAATATTAATTGCCATGCATATTATTACCAATGGCGAATCAGGTACTAAAAATACAATTGAAAAAATGGGTAATCAATGGAGTAACAAAATATTTTGTATAATTTACAAAGGTCAGTAATAAATGCCAATAATTTTAACAGGTCAATTGTAATAATATAAACACTCTCGTAAAAGCAAAAAATGAAGCAATGTTTCTAGCATATCAAAGTAGGAAAACCGCAAACCCATTGCATTAAAACCTTTTAAATTATTCGGTCATTTAAAAAATCTGTGCACCTTTGGAAATATATTTTACAATTCGTTTCAAATGTGTTCCAAGTCATTTTAAAGTGCAATCGCATTTCTGAATATAAATAATGTAAAATCAATATGAAGCTAGCGAACCAAATTTATAACGGGCGCTTTCATCACAATAATGAACATTGACAAAATAACATAAGATGCTGCAGCGTACTTCAAAAATAAAATAAGAACATTCGTGCCGGTCGTATCATGAAAAATATGAATAAACTACAGTAGAGCCTTGATTAAGAGCAGTCACGATTATCCGGGGCATCGAATTTCCTACAATTACAATTACATTCGTATTTTCATGTTCTAAAATTAGTTATCGAAACTGTTGACGCTCGTACAATTTTGAGTCAAGCTTTTCAATAATCATTGGACAAAAGGTCTTTATTCATTTCTTCTCGTAGCCCAATTTATCCAGCTTGTCTCTCCCCCGATAAACCTTGTTAGTCAAGGCCCCACGGCATTAATATCACATAATGCATAAACGAAGGTGTTGGCAATATTTCTTTATTTACAAATATACATTTTTTTAACTCAAACACCATTCAATTTTTCAAACTGGCCAAGGACTACTCAGTTGCTAAAACAATGGACAAACATAGTGTGGCAAACAGTGAAATGATATCAGTAGTATAGCATTCGAAATACTGCGTGACTGTTTAGAATGATTCCGAGGTGTGAAAGATATGTGTTTGGACCTGAGTACATACTTGACAAGATCGCGTGAACGGAGGGTGCAACGGTCCAAGGATTCGGGTGGACGCGACTGACTGTCGCCAAGGAATATCCTGCAGTGTGTATCCTAAATGAGTGAGAGCAAACGAGGAATAGAATGAGAGAGAAACTTAGAGTGAAAGAATATATAGAGTGCATGATGCGTGCGCGAGGCAGAGTTTAGGGAGACATAGAGGAGAGCTGATTGAGAATAGAGCAGAATAGTTTGAAGAGTTTAAGGGAGTCGTATCGTGAGCAGAGAGTACTGAATTGAGAGTATTGTGAGTATCGTGTGAGAGTCGTTGTCCGTTGAGAATTGGCGTGTGTCGACGTTTTATATTAATAAAACGTGTTTAATTGAAGGAGACTGAAGTCTTATTACCCTACCTGCCCTCTATTCCAATCTACGTGTGGTTTACAGAAAATAACTTCTACAGTAGCGAAACCTACGCTGTTTCGCCCCTTTTTGTTTCTAAAATCGCACAGGAATGGGCAAAGACTTTCGAAACAACCTTGTACCATTTTACAGTTGGCCCTAGGGGCTATTTACTATTCATGTACGACGATAGTACGACGGCGGCGTGTGCAAATATTCATGAAGTTATCGTATTTCTATGTAGCATCGACATGCTCGAGGAAGGGACGCGACAACTGGTTCACTCCATCGTACTCTGAGCATCCATACGACCGCGATCGAGCAAACCTACATGGTCGAAGAATGTGACGAGAACGACTATCACCTCGATCTCGATTCCTACAAGCCGGTACAGCCGATCACAATCGACCATGGGGTTGCATTATTTCCTGTTGCTGCGCCGCACTGTGGAATGGATTTGCATCTCCTGCAGGTAAATATGCGATTTACGTATGTTGCACTTTGGGGTGAGATTGCTGGAGATTTGAGGACGATGCGTCCTTCACGATATACATTTTCGTTTTGTACTTTTCCGTCTTGCACCCTTTCATTTCATTGGGCAACCTTTTTGTACGATTTCCCGGATCATTGATCGACGTAACGACGAGAAGATTTTGTGGGTACAAATTGAATTGCGTGGAATGTATTCGCATTTTGTTTGGGGAACGCAATTGTTTTCTATAGCTTGGTCAAAAGGTTAGTATACGTGTATCTCTGCATTGTGCTCTGTGAATGGTGTGAATGGTGGTGCGATCTATTTTAAATGCGGTGATTAGAAGGGGTTGAATTATATTGGTAAAAATTATAATTAATTCCAGTATTACACGTTAAATGAATTGATAATAGTAAATTACGCTAAATAATAATACTAAATAAAAATACCGGCCAAAGTACTGCAGCGATAATAAAATAAAAATGTTTATTATAAATATTAATTATTTTATAAGACAAAAGTGTATTGTCAAAATAGTATTCGACGTTGAGTAACAGCTTAAAAAAGCAATAATTTCCAGTACACATAATTTCAAAGAGTCGTGAAACCTTTTATGTGCACGGTATGACTTATTAATACATGTACATAAATGAGAAATATTAATGTGATGCTTGGTGTAGCAAGTGAAGCGTTTCATATTAAGCATTTAAATGTAATGAATTTTGTGACACGCATTGGAGTTACCTGCTCAAGCTTATAAGTCTCATTTATGATCCTTTTTATTAATTATAACTCTCGCGTAGTGCGACAGAAAATTTTGCAAGATAACGATTTATAAAATAAATTATTATTAAATTTAATCACACATTAAACAATTAAACAGTAAACTCTCTTCATACTTTTAGAACAACTGAATGAATTATATTAAGAACAATAGTAAATCAATTATTACATGTTTTAATATGCGAACACTAACTACACTAAATGACTACGAAACGCTATAGAAATTACAGGTGTTATATTTGAGAACATATTACCGTCCTTAATTTTGTTACATATTCAACAGAATACAAGTAAACTTTAGCATGTTATATACCGTTTCCACTATAATATCACATTTAATCAATTCCTTTAAAATTGCATATAAATAACAATTATCTACCTATATACATATAATATAAGAATTTTCGTTATTGACCGACCACACAAAGCTTTCAATCGAAGTACATTTTACCATACGATACCTTAAACATAAACGATCACGTATTCTAAGTTCCAGCTATTTATTCGTCCCACATCGAGTGTACGTTTACATGGATACAGCTACGGTACGAACCTTGAAAAGGAGCGCACACAAAGGCACGACCTTACCCTCGGATGATTTCGAAATATTAATATCCCAGCGTCCAGCCACTTTCGCAATCGCTGGACCTGGTACAGCGTTAAGATAAAAGGCGTCGTCAGTGCAGTTTGCCTGTGCTTCAAAAAGATTTCAAAGGGGCTAACTTTACCGCACTATCTTAGGTATTTTTCGTAGAAATTCGCGAAGGGAGGGAAAAAGAAAGAGAGAGAGAGAGAGAGAGAGAGAGAGAGAGAGAGAGAGAGAGAGAGAGAGAGAGAGAGAGAGAGAGAGAGAGAGAGAGAGAGCCAGAGATCAAAAAGGGATAGAGGAAAGCAGCTGGAAATGAAAAGGATTAAAGCTGGAATAGATGTCGAGGGTGGAAGTTAGGAAGCAAAAACCGGGTCACGCTTTCGAAGGGGACTCCCTTTTTATTAATTACTTCCTCATAGAAATCTCGAAGACAAAGAATCGAACTTTCGAAGACACGCGACACTGAAAAACTGGCGAACATCGAAATGAAAGTTTCGAGACTACTTTTAATAACGCCGCCCGAGTCTCAGTATTTTTAATGCTTTATCCATTGTTGCAACGAAGAAATTCAGCGTCGAATATTTATGATAAATCGATGACATGTAATTAGCGTGATAGTAAAGGAATGGGAACTAATAACGTTTTTGTTTGTTATTAATCAACCCTTTCGAATGAGCAGTTTCACTGGGTCACAGGACAGTCATATTTACATTTTGAATTGAATAAAATTATACCCATTAATTTACAATATATCGTCTAATAAATTTTATTGTGGGCAAGCAATGTTTATGGTAAAGTATACATACCTTTCTACATAATATTCGATTTGCTTTACTTATTAAGGAAATTAATCAGGGACGAGAGATTGCTCTTTGTACTTTATCGAAGAAATACGATTCAATGCAACATTATTATTTTGCCAAATCGACCGAGTTTCGTTTTAAAATATTCAACATTCTAATAGAACAAAGAAAATGTTGAAACTCTTATCCATGTACCAGCCATTTAAAAACCTTTCTTTATATCATCGTTTCTCCGCTGGTATTTTTGGAACTTCGTTAATTTATACTTCGAAAGCCAACGCGTTAACACCTTGAAAACAAGTTTCTGATCAGCATGAATGATATTCAAGACTAACTTGAATTTGCATGCATAAATTCGTATCAAGGATATTAATTTAAAAAGTATACAAGTTTCGATACGAAAAACACTAAACATCAGTTATTCTTACTCGCGACTATAGTCCTTCTAACTTCGTTAATTCTATTTCTTGTCCAATATAACACATTGGTCATCGCTAAATCTGTTCAAATCTGTTCTCGATAAATCTTCGAAAGTGTTTCATTCGTACGACCGTGCAAACGTGTATAAATTAGTCGTGCAATTGCAAAATTGCGCCATTGACTCTTCAACGAAGTAAATTTATCTCTGCTGCTTCTCAAAACGAATCGAAGCTTCAGCCATGAAAATGGATCGCAGGTGCACAATAAACGATCCTCCATGTGATCGACGTCGTCAAGTATCCATCGTTCAATTTCGACCTAATTTCATCGAATCGTCTATTATCCAAGCCGCGATTCAACGAAGATAAATAATTTCAGTTAAATGCTCGTATCTTACATACGCTTTTGTAAATGTCCACGCAGGCTGCACTCATGGGCCGACAGCATAAACGGTGTCCTAAATGCATTAGAAGTTCCATCAGCGTTATAAACACGGCCACGGTGCGCGCTGCTTTTGCCACGAGCCTCGCTTTAACCCTTTTCACAGAACTTGTAACTGCGCCACAATTAAGTAATTTCGAATCGCGCGGACCGTACACCGTGTACAATAAAAAAAAATAGGGTTCGCTTGAAAACTTTGGCTTAAACATGAAACCCTTTCGCTACGGTGAACGCGTACAGGGTGATCAATGAAGCGCGATCAGATCAGGTTATTCTGTGGTTGGTGGATTGATCGAAAATTGATTTATCTGGTACGACATGGTTTAACTGGAGTTTCGAAACGATTGCAGCAAATCGCCAACTCATTTTTTCGAAGCTTGCAAAGTCACCTCAAGTTTGTTTTGTAAAAAATGTATTATAATCGTCGTGAAACTCTAATTAAGAGATTTTATACGGGGTAAAGAAGTTCTCGAGACGATCCACTAACAGAATAATCCGAACTGTGTACGTTTCGTGGTTCACCCTGTATGTTGGCCCACAGGTATTCAGCGACTGTTCGGTGAATATTTATGTAAACATTCTTCGCAGCCGTACAATATTACTGGAATTATTTATGTAAATTGTACCTTAAGTAATTAAGTTTTATGCACCGACGACATTTTCATTTTTGATGGCACCGAAGCGAAAGGGTTAACTGAAGTTCCTGGAGCACTATAGGTACATATATTCTGAGATAACATATTGCTTCAATATAATACTGCGGGGTACGTTAATAAATGAGAAAAGAATATCGTAATCTACAATTTAGAGCAGTTTGACCTGATTTCCGTGGATGTGTTAAAATGCTCTTAATAGCTAGAGATTATGGAGGAATTTCCACAACAATCCTCTGTGCTTTCCTAATATTTGCGTTTGCTGAAATGGAGGGTCTAATGCATTTTCAATAGGCAATTAGATACTAGCCTTCTCAATTTTGTATCTTCATGAAGTCCTGCTGATAATGGTAAAGCAGTAGCAATTATCATTTGTGTATGTTGTATGTAAAAACTGAAACATTAATGACCGTGAAAACTGGTAAAGTATGATTATTTTCAGTTGTCAAATTATTCTATCATGGACTTGTGAGAGGTGTTTTACACTTCTCAATAATTCTGTATTGAATGGTGTCTAAAAAAATACAAATGGAATGGAATTTTTATTAAATATCTTTCTGGTAGCTTGCCTGCCAAATATTTATTTCTGAAAGTACTTTACTACTGTTAAGAGAAATGCAGCTTTTGAAAAATAATACAAAATGAATTATGCACAAATATTAATAGCTCCCGCAAATCTACACGAAATTCAGAATTTCCGAATCTCTGCCATATGCAATCTCTAGCAATTAGAAATGTATATGTCTGGTTTGAAAATTCTGCATTTTTGCCAAGGGCTGATTTCACCCCTTAAACCCGAATTACGGCACGAACGGAAAATAGGGCTGTATTGCGGATGACATACCTGACTTGTATGCAAACTTTTATACGTTTCTGAATCTCCGGGTTGCCTAACCTTCCTGGTAAGTGTACAATTAGTGACTTTTAATTATTAAAATCAGATTCCTGCAACATTAACTTCTTGTATTTATCTAACAAAGTTCGACGAATATCGAAAGTCGACTAACTCGATTCAATACAAATATTCGCGGACATTCAATCGGACGAACTTTAATGAAATGCAAAACCAGAGAATAGTAATACGAAAGTATTTTCCTGCTAATGCATACAGGAAAAGTTTTACTTTGCGGAACAGGGTTCCGATGTTCCTCGATTTGAACTTACAATTAGATATCGAGATCAGTCTCTCGTTACAACTGTGCCGTGAAATATAGACAGAAGGTTAAACAAAAAAAACAACTTAGAACGTTTTTATGCAAATGCTCGTTTAATCTTGAACAAGCTCGTTTCAATCTCAGTTGCTCAAAGGCACACATTTTGTTAAAGGACCTGGTTGAAGGCCTGCCTAACAAACAGGCTACGCATTTGAAAATGAGCATATAAAGCGACAGAAGTTTCGAAGCATGCACTTTATGAATAAAAGGATACAATTAACATAATGCTCGCCTTGCAGTGCCCTTTTAATATTTTATATTACTGAGGACAATATTATGTAGTCGATGTCTCTAAATGTGTGCTTGGACTTTATGGAATTTCTCAATCTATTGGTTGATTTTTTTCCGATACCGTTGCCAATCCGTTTAACGATAATTTGTTATTAATATAGAAGTACTACAAAGTAAATGTTTATAATGAAGATTAACGGTTCACCGCGATAAAATTTAATTATATCCAATAATATTGATACGCGTTTTCTCCTGTCGATGCATTTGTTACTATTTCTTTTTCAATTGCAATTTGTTTCTCTATACATCGTTACATTGCAACCATATATTATTATGATTACTGCGATGCACTCTTTCAAGCATTCAGATGTCGTTTCACAGTTCGATAATCATTTAAACAAATAGTTGCTACAATATCTCCGCATTAATATACATATGTATGTAAATATAAACTTGACATTTATAATATAAATTTATAATACATAAATCTAGCTAGTCCAGTTTTAAGCAATTCGATGTGAACATGTCATATAATAATCTGGATCTGTATATTTTTTCTAACGTAATAGGGTATACGTCATAAAAAGTATTGTTAGATTTATTTTTATGAACTGCTCTATGCATTTTATTGCAACATCCTTCTCCTCTTTCTCTGCATTACTTCTCAAGCAGTATGGAATGCGATTGTAAAAAAAATATGAACAGTGCCCTGTACATTATTCTTAGTGTGCATATAAAACGTGACGCTTCTTTTTATGGAAGATCGTAAAAGGGAATGCGTGAAAGGGATAAGAATGCAAAAGCATTGTACGAAGAACGTAGTTTATGTATCCGAATGTTATAACTAACAATACCAGAAACACATGTAGGGATTATGTGCTATACATATTTGAGAGGATCTGAAACGAGGTGGATTTAAAATGCAGATTACATGTTCAAATAAAGAAATACTACTTTTCCGTTCCGCAAACTTCGTTCTATCTGTTGCTTTCAATATTTGCTTAATTTGCATGGCAAAAAGTGCGAGATGTTACAGAAAATTTCATGCAAATTCTGTGCAATGCAGCTAGACGTTCTCCAGTAGTATTAATAATAGTATGTAATTACAGAATAAAAAACAAGGGGAGTTTTACTTACCTTACAAATTTTCCGCAGACTCAAAATAAGTGAGATGTACATTCGTTCTATCAACATTTCATATTTTTTCATTATTAATGTTCTATGCATAAATGTCTGTTACAAATAATTCAATGAAAATTTCAAGCATTGGAGAATGACATTCATATACATTAATTCATTAGTTATTGATTTATATAAAATTGCGGGGTCTCTTGTTTTCGCATAGTAGTTCCTCGATTTTTCGAGCATTAGTTATTCGAAATGGAAAAACGGTAAGAAATTAAACTGAAACGAAAGTACATATCGCACATACTACTTACATAATATACAGATCGAATAGAGAAAGAAAAAGCAATCCCATGAAATTACAAATGACCACCGCTTCCGTTATAATTTTTAATTTACAATTATTTCGTACATCAGAGTCAACTGTTTAATTTTTCCATTAGCTTTCAGAATGCGTAACAGAGAACCCGTCACGAGTCACATTCGAATTTAATACACTCCGATGTTGTCCCATAAGTCACCCTCGTAGCTTCAACAAAATCAAGTTCACACCCCAAAAATGTTTAAAAAGAAGTGCACCATGAAACGACACGAGCAATTAAATCCCGGCCACATACATAATAATACCCAATAAACTATTCCCCATACGAAATCGTTCCACTATCCACCTGAATAATCACTTCAAATAATACAGCCCCGAACAAAATGCAAATCGCGCAGAGACATCGCGCCTCGTTCCACGAGCAATCAGTTCGCGAAAAGAAAAGAGAATCCATCGCACCGTAAAAAAATTACCCGCGTAAAAATCTGCCTCGCAACGAAACTGTGCCAGTAACCGTGACAATTTTTGCGACAGGTGTTGCATCACGGCACAACGTTGGTGCACTGGGACTGCGAAGGAGGTACTACAAGGACGGCCTTGGTATTCGCTCGAGTGGATCGTGCTTGCGGCACTTTCGTCTGGGAGAAACCTCCCTGGAGTCCGTTAAAAACTGCTCAACTCGGCGGCACTTGCTCCGCAGAGTTCTCATTAACTGCCAATCCAGAGGACACCGTGCCAGCCGGTTTGTTAGGACGTTATGTCACGCAGCAGACGGACTGTGCTTCCGTGACGTTGGAGGAGGGATTCCTGGACCTCAGCTCCGTCAAGGAGGTAATGATCGGCTGTTGTGACCGCGACAGGGACGCCGACCTGAGAAGCATCTGCAAGAGGTACGGTCTGCCCGGCTCTGACTCGTGCATCGGCCTCATGTACGGCTCCAGTCTGCCGGACAATCGACTGATCTTTCTCCTTTGCCCTCCTGCCCTGAGCAAGTAAGTAGTACGATCGATAATTTCGCCCGTTCTGCATTAACACAGTATTCTTCCCGCGTTTCAATGCGCTATTACGGGCCGCTTGTTTACAAACGAGCTGGTTCTTCTGGGGAAAATAATTCGATGCGATTCGCTTTGTGACGCAATCAGGCGCACTCGGGTGTCGGGAAATATTTAATATTGGTGTGCTCTTGAAGATAAAGATTTGGTGCGAGGTGCGTTGTTGTTTGGCTCTGTCTTTAGTTGACTTCTGTTGTGAAATGAGCACGGGTTCGCATTATTATCGGATGCGGGAGACTGTGTATAATTATTGGAACAATTCTTGGAAGTCGTTTATAATTACTATACAGGGTGTTTCCGAAATCGTGGCACAACGCGCTGGAAGGGGTGATTCCTCGCATGAAACTGAGTCGAAAATATGGCATAAAGCTTTTACATATGTGGCCTCATTTTCGAGGAAATGCAGTCTGAAAGTTCGTTTGAAAGTATGTAACAAATAAATGATTTTTACTCGTTTCTCTGAATGGTAAACTAAACGAAATTAAATTAATACCTCTCACTTCGCAAATGATTGCTTCTTTGGTTTGGAATATCGTATTGTTATAAAATGTTTGCTTTTTTTCTTTCGATTGATTCGCATTCCAATTATTGGCTAATAATTATGGACCAATGAATATTTTTCTTGGCATTGAATGTTATGTTGTATAATATATAAAAGACTGAAATAATATATTGAATGAACTTTTAAATATAGAGTGCATACACGATGATATTAGTATATCACTTGAACATATTATCTAATCTGTATTTTGAAGGGATGCATTATGTTATTTACTAAAAGTATTCGTCCTAAATCTTAGTCTATTAATTAAAATTTCACTGACCTGTTGTATAATTGGACAATTATGTATTTTCAATGTAATTATATCTACATACTTGTCGTCAAATATTGAATTGAAATTATAGTGTGTTATATCCATATGGGGCAACGTATTTTGTCGCTGCCACAAGACAAAGGACACGCGTCTTTAGTCGCAGTTCTGACGCTACGTACCGACAACTACAGAATCTGAATATAATATCGAATACGAATCAAAAGTAACTTAAACACCATAGTAGAAAAACCCTAATGAAAAAATATTGTCCTTTGAATATATACTATTAATAATAATAAATATGTAAATTTGAATAATACTATTTCCACGCATTGATCGATTCCCTTGATATACATAGTTCTATTTAATTGAAACTGGTTATTTCGTTTAGAAATTGAAGGAAATTTTCTAACTTTAATCGATTAAAGAATAATTTGTTTTACAATTTGAAATTGCGATTATCATTAAATTCCTTGATACAAAGTTGTCTCGAAACCACAGTACAGTTTACATATAAGTGTTTGTTCTTAAAGAACTGCAATTTTCATTTCGAACAGTTGATTTATCGAAACCATGCTGATTTAATGGGCTTCTGCTTTCATTGGTTTACATAATTAAGGTTCGGGTATGGCAGATCTGAATTTCCTGATAGTAATGACTGAACTGACAATTTGGTTAATGAAACTGATTTCACTAATGCAATGCCATTTCGATAGCACATAAACATTTATGTATGACATTTATCTAACATGAAATATGAAATTATAATTGTATATCCATTTCATATGTTTGTCAGGACATGAATTGTATCGTACCCATATTCAGTTAATTAAACGTACAGAATCTGGACGATAAATAAAATATGGAATAATTAAACGAACCAGGAACAAATAATAATATAAGTTCAAGTTTATGTGCTTAACAATTCGTTAGGAGCACATGTAACATACACATATTTTCAAATACGAACACCACTAAAATGTACAATAATACGTTTCACAAAAACTTACATTTACAGTAAGCTGCAGAAAACGATTGGATAGCGCTAGATTAACAAAACGTTTCACCCGTTTTTCATTGGGAATATACTGTTACGAGAAGCCTTTATCCAACAGTATTGCAGCGCTTCCACAAGAGAATAACCATTTTAACGAATCTCGTTCACTTGATGAATATGGCGAAGAGTATTTTGAAAATGAAAACTATTTCATGAAGACTTCGTCTTCTTCAACCCAATTAGTACATGTATACATGTATGTATTATATATGTATACATTTACAGTTCATATGCATATTCTCGCGCATCAATAATTTCCATGTGAACAAGTTCGTACGTTATAATACTAATTGATTAAACAATTTCTTCAATATCAAAAGTTATCGCAGAATTTCAATACATCAGCTATTTAACTATAAGCCAGATATTTAACTATTCGTGTACCAATGAATAATCTACTATTTCTTTGCCAGTTACATTTATCATTTAATATCAACACATTTTCGAACAATTCATTCGCTATAATAATCGACGTTACTTTCTGTTTTTACATTTTCCTATCCCTCTGGCAAGCTGCAGATTTCATCTACCGTGGAGAAATTGATTTTTCTTTGCGATAAAGTGATTATGTGGTATACATCCGACAATTGATTACGTGGCAATAGTAGGGATAAAAGACACTTTATTTCAATTTACCTAGGTTGTACTAAATCACTCGGAACATCCATTGGAGATAGCAGCATAATAGTATCATTCAATGGTATGAATGATTTGCGTTTTCTGTGACAAAAGTTTACAAAGTACTGTATAACAAAGGCGTACGGTAAAAGAATCAATACTTCTATTAAATTAACAGTAGCCCTTGCAACATTCCAGAAAAAAAGTAAAAGACATGCATTGTTGCGTGCGCGTAATCTTTTCGACGCGACCCTCACATGTCAACTTAATTTGCATGTGCGCTTGTAATGAGGAAAAAAACATTTGGGAATGGAATATTCGATATTACACCCCTTTTATTATGCAAAATACGATAATCAAGTAATCTTTAAGATGGACGAAAGTTCCCCGGGAATATATCCATCATTTTATGTAAAAAATTAAGGATAGTCTCCCCTTTTCACCATTTGGGAGTTCAATTACGGCCTACTTCCACTTGGATGCAATGGAACATTCAGGAGAAAAATTCGAAAAACTGTTTCGTCATTATATTTAATCATTTCTGGGAAGAACAGCCTGTTACACTTTCTATGATTCACCCTGTACACTTGTATAGGTGAACAAAAGTATTCGTCCAGTAAAAATAGGAAAACAATACAAACTATGTTTTCCGCATTATTAATTATATATTCAAATATACATACACAGACATTAAAAACCACAAATATTTGGGCACAAGAATATTGGAAAACTAGATTATGAGGAAGTGTGATAATATATAATACACAGTTCAGTTTAATAAAAGTGTACTTTATTTTATATAGTAAAAGAAGGCACGTCCTTATTCAAAGGAGAAACTCTAACGAATGAATATAGAAGAGAAGCATGGATCATTCGGACCCTATCGGTCCCTCTTAGTATAAAACACTTTTGTATAAGCATTGGAATTCTATACCCCAATATATTCTCAGAACTACAAGCGATAATTTTTGTTTAACTGGGTTTTATACGATGCATAAAACCAACAAAGAATTGATCAAATACTTTGGCAATTTATAATAATTTGTTATCTCACTGTACGTATTCTGGCAATAAGTAGAATGAGTAGGAGAGCTGAATACTTTTGATCCAATATATTTCGTTACAAAAACTTCTATCGTAAATTGCAAAACAGTCTCGTTGTCCGAGTTTTTTAAGCAGGGATGGTAGTTAATGCTACGGAAAGGGTAGTATAATAGGTGTGCGGTGGAGGGCTAAGGTGGCGAGAGAATTTTCGTTATGTATTTCTAAATGTAGGAACCGTGAAAAAAACAGGAAGCTCAGGCTACAGGATTTGTACCCTCGATCTTCGGATTTACACGCACTGGCCAACCACGCTTCGTCACACCTTCATCCCCGCATTCCCTTGTTTTCGTGCTCTTTTTTGTTAACATGGAAACCTTGATCCCATACTGATGATTTATGATAGGGTTCGCGGCTCGGTTTGACAGTTCCTAACAGAAACCATCCCCTTCGAATGTTTCTAAAAACCGTCTTTCTAAGTTATTCGTTCGATCCTTTTTACGACTTAGGGTAAATTAATGGTAACAATTATTTTTATGAATGATAAAATGAATTTTTATATTTTCATAAAAATGAATTTTTATGATCGTTTTAGAATACGTCGCCAACAAATACAAGTTTTTATTTCACATGCATTAATGCCTGTCAGCTCTAATATAATGCTATTCGTGGATGCCAGTGTATGTATATGGGAATACACGAATATATATACGTCTATTTTGGAGATTACAATACGTAATTGCGATTATTAATGCCGATCGTTGACCCTGGTCATTATCAACCCATATCTACAAACCGAAAACTTATTATGTCATATTTTTCTTTCGAAAATAACTCGAGTACGTGTATTATACTTAAATACTCGAATATCCGTGTACTAAAAATTGCAGAATTTAAAACAGTTATATTAATACACAGGTGTATTAATATAGCAAGGTGTGCAGGTCTGTACACGTGTATTGAAACACGCGTAGAATGGAAACCCCTGATATCCGAGTACACGTATACTGAAAACACGCACAATTACCTGTATGTTAAGAACACGAATTTTGTACTGTTTAATACACGTTACATATGTAGCGTGTTCGCGTGCATAAATAAAAAAGACTTGGTCGTAACAGAAAATTAGGTAAATACATTTTGTTAATCTAATACTATTCAGCCTTTCTTTATAACCTGCTGTGTATATAGGCTTTTCTGAAATTTATTACTGTAAATTTTAATAAAGTTTGTAGTTGAAAATATATATTAAATATAGATCTAATGAAACAGAGATTGGATATTAAATTAAGTGTCTTGCAAGTTACCTATCCCTTCGACATAGATTGAAACCCGTAATCTTTAATGTGTAGTAATAATAATAATAATAATAATTAGTCAGAATAGATATTTTTATATAATTTTTTAATAGATAGTGAATTAACTGTTTGTGGTATCGTTTGTTTCAGGATATGGTATATGGGACTTTGCTGGATACTACGTGGCCTGAAACGGCAGCAACAATTAACGGATCGTAGGTCGCGATGGTTAAAAGAGAAATATCTACAACTGTATTTCGAAGAAGGCTGCCTCGAACCGATGACAGCCGATGCTATAAGATCTTTTGGCGGTCGCGATTGGTCCATGACTGAAAGTATCGGAACGCTTTCGCCAACAAGTGCCAGTACCCTTCGCAAACGAAACGTTAAAGGGAAGAAAACGAAATCCATTGGCAATATTCATGCATTAACAAAGGTTCGTATAACTCATAAATTCGTGTACTAATGTGTGTTTTACTTCTTTACTTGCAGATCTTAAATGAGAATTCTTTCCATTGAATTCCATTGAAATATCATTTTCCAAATTCGTAACTTTCGCATAGAAACGGACACGAATTATTAAAACAAATTATACCAAATATCAACACTGTTTAATTCTGAATTAATAATAAAATGTCTCAAAATACAGATCTCAAAATTAGTTGTTACTAAATTACACTTTCAATAAAATAATTGTCCTCTACGACGCGTAGAAATTTGTTTTACATAAATTCCACTAATGCAAAGTATTAAATAAAACTTAACTTCCATTAATTCCTTTAAACATACAATACAATTTAATTCAAGATAGATCAAGTAATTTCACAGAGAACTTAAACATAATAACTTCATGTAGGATGTATTACTGATGTTATTGCAGCTGGAACTAAACTAAGGATATTATTGTTTAAAACAGGATTTGAGCCTAAAACAGTACGACTCTTCGTCATCGGACGGTGGTTTGTCAGCGGCCCCTCTTCGGCATATTACGGGTAGCAGAGAATCCTTGACGAGAATCATACCAGCATCCCCACGATCTACCAGAGATCGAGTTCCCCCGCGAAGCCCCCCAGGATCTGCTGAACGAATTATTAGCTCCAACTTGGCTTATTCTAGTTTTCAGAGGTAGGGGTTCTCGTCATTTTCAATCTCGAAGGGAACACGACAAAACGGAAGCAACGACTACCAAGCAGAATAATTACAGAATGCTTGGAAGTCGTCGAATATTCCGATACCGGTAACTAATTGCACGTCACTGTTCATTGAAGTGTACAATGTGCAACGAACATTAGTACACTGAGAAATATATTATATTTATTTATTTGCATTATTTTGGGAAATATCAATATTACAAAAATTATATTATTCGTGTTATAAATTGTATTAGTTTATCAGTGATATTTTTAATATTTTTATGTTTAGTAATAAATCCAACGAAGCTGATATTTTTTATTTCATAATATATTATCTTTTGTTCGTTGGATTGATTCATTTCTTTCAATATGGACTTTTATATACAACATAGAACATTATACAATACACTATTTACCATAACTAAACTATACCATTTGCATTAATGGCAACGGTTAAGTTCTAGTTACAAGAGTTAAGTACCATACGTACTTAACAGAACGTTATTCATACAGCCTATTGTGCGTCACCAGAGACAAGGATAAGAACGGGTCTGGGATCTCAGGTGGGCTGGAAGCACCTTGGCAAGTAAAAGCACGCACCACCTCCATAATGTACGAAACCCAGTTGAACTTCGTCGAGTTCGTCGCCTTGTTCCGCTCGTTTAGCATGAGAGCAAGGAAGGATTTGCGCGATCTATTCGGCCAACTGGCGATCACCTGTCGTAGCCAAAGCGACGGTTCTTTGAGAGACTTCAACATGCGGCCACCTGTGCTGAGGCAAACCAGTGATGCAACCCCTCAACGAATTGGTCAGTTTGAAGTACAAAACATCTTTAATTATACATAGGGGAAAGGCTGGTAGCTCCGGGCGCTTAAATTTTAAATAGTAATATAAACTTAGCACATCAATATTTGTAGATTGTTTATGCGCCCAAACTTCGTCGAAAGTTTCTCTGCAAAACTGCACCTTCTATTCCAATTTCCGAAACATAAGAGAGCAAGAACAAAAATTAGTATATTGAAAGATATTAGACAATACTTATTTTTTACCTAACAAGACGAAAGCTTCATTATCTGCGTAATTTTCATAGAAAAATGTATACATAAATTATTAGTGTACATACTATGAATATTATATACTATGAATACTAATATAACTGTGCAAACATCTTTTTAACAGGTCTCTTAACAAGAAACAACACCATCGACTGTCACGAGTACAAAACCAGTAGTAATCTTCAAAGAAAGCAAATTTTCGACGCAGTGGCTGCAGCTAGCATTGTCAACAATTGTTCCGGGGTTGACACCTCGAAGTCACAAGTTATCACCCTGGCAACGTTCACGAAATTCTTAGAATCTCGACAGCAAGAAAAGTTGACCGACGATGAAATTAAGGCGCTCGTTAAGGTATAAATGAATTTACTTCAAGTACATAGTTTGCTAACAATCAACAGTCTCAACAAACTTATTCCGATTTATTACACATATGACTTTCTTGGAATACCGATAAAGAAACTGCACAGTTCCTTCTGCATCCCATTTATATATTGTTCGATTAATACAATAAATATTTATTGCAAAATGACCAAATGTGTATTTCTGTAAACAGATCGTATATTCAGAAGAAACAAATAGAGAATTTGAAAAATTATTTGGAAAATAATCCTTGCTTCTCCCCTGATATTATGTTGATAATATATGTAGAATGTAATTAATACGACTGTCGAATAGGAATGTATAAATAATAGTGTTTGGATGCAGCTTTTGGTATTTTTCTTTCTTTATGCGAATATTTCTCTTAATAGACTATGTGTATCTTGTTTAGTCTATGTCTGGTTATTATCATTTATTATACAATTATCAATATTAAATAGCTTTCCGAATATAAATTAACGAGCTTAAAAAAATTAGCCAGCGAAACGACGCTGAAAATATTTTAATATCATCAAGTTACTCAACATCACAGAGCAGAATTATATTACAAATGTTATAAAAATAATGGTTTCATTTCAAATGAAAAATTACAATTGTATTATATGTATAATAATGCTTCTCCAACAAAGAAGCACAACGAGACATATTTATTACTCGCAGTACTCCCCATTGTTTTTTCGAATCAACCGAATATATAATTGGGATGAGAATGTGCAGCAATTAAATATGACTGCCTTAATTAAATATGGTTGTACTATATCCATCATGCGGCACGGGACAATGCACATACAAAGATGTGGCTGGTGGCATAATCAACCTGGACGATTTGCTCTGATTCCAGCGACACGAACCGGACCCAGCACTACGCACACAATGGTGTTTGTCTTTCGAGGGCTTTGCACGGTACATGATGGACAAGGACAATTATGCTTTCCCAAACGAGTACGCGACACCGTCCGAGACTGAAATGCAACAGCCATTGTCCCAGTATTACATCGCCAGCTCGCATAACACTTATTTAACCGGCCATCAGCTCAAAGGGGAATCCTCGGTGCAGCTTTACTCTCAGGTAAGCGAGCCTTCGTCTTTCGTTAGCGTTAGAGTGTTTAATCCAGTGTCCCCCAACCCGTTCTGAACGTTTAAAAGATTTTGGTGCACACAACACCCGATAATAATAGTCAGAGAGATTTGAAAAAGCTTGATATAAGTAGGTGGGTAGTTGAAGCAAAGAAAAATTAGGAGCGTAGATAAAAATATTTTAAATTTGGCCGTTTGCAATGAATATATATTTTATGTCACTCTTTGTTTATAATAAAACATGAATCGAAGTTAATGACTTGTTTTGATTGTATCGGTAATGAAGGTGATAAATGTAACATTATTATCCAATTGGTCTCGAAGTATTTAAAATTGTCCCCTCGTTTGAGAAACACTGCGTGCTCACGAAAAGTATCGTACACTCTGAAACATTCAGTTTTGTTAAAATGGATAATAATTATGAGTAATAACATATTTACTTATTAGTAATATATAAAGTATTAAGTTGTCAATGTTGTAAATTAATATAATTTTAGTGTAATATAATATGAAAATCATTAATAATGATCATGACAATAAGAATAATTAAATTAGACAGTTCTCATGTTGATAAGCAAGTGTACTAATACGCGAAGTAATAATATTTAAATTAACTCTTTGTTACCCGTATCATGTAGTGCGAAACCGTTTCGAAAGATAGTTTTTCCCCATCAGGAACTAAAAATGCAAATGTCAGCGTGACAAAAAATATGCTTAAAAAAAAGTAGACTAAAAGTTAAAGTTTTGTTATATGTAAGCCAGTGAAAATATGACGCTGCAATGTGTACGTACTTCGCGTGTTAATGAATGAATATGTTATTACGCGAAGTTAAGCCTTGAATTATATATGTAATTAAATATGTGTGTATGCAAGTGAAGATCATAATTCAAGTGGCGCATGTTTTTGAGAGTTTCGCGTTTATCTAACCAATTACTCATTTTTTCAAACTGCACAATGTGTTTCAACTTCCAGTTGATGAATGAGTCTAGAAAAAAAGCGCTATTAATTGTTAATAAAGAAATTTCGGTTTCCCAGATGAATTAGTTGCTTCCAAGCTTTACAACGGAAAATCAATTTTGCACAATCTAAAATTTTATATTTTAATGCGTACAAAATTACGTTTCGATTATAAATGCAAAGCAAATAATTTTTACGCATTTTCAAATTAGATTTGGAGGGTTCAGAAGCCAATCAGTGTAAGTCCACTTTCCCTGAAAATGAGTTACGTAGTTCAAAAACCTCTTTATTGTTAAAACTTTGAGTTGATAAATCAATTAAGTCACTATGATCATACGTGAGCTATAGATGACGGTACCAATATTGTCATTTTTTCCAAGTAATTTGCAAAAACCTTATTTATCTCGATTTGAATGCGAATGGACTTACACTGATTGGTTTCTGAACCCTCCGATGTATTCTCTAGACATCAGAAATTATTTGCCATAAAATCTAAATATCTTTCATACACCTTTCCCCGACTTCCACTACCTTTTATTGAACACAGAGAACTTTGCCCTTATTTACAAAGCTTACGATCATCTCAATATAAAACCTGTCCCAAATTGCATATCAACATATTGATGTCCGATCAACAAATTCTTGACAACCAAAAATTTCTGCATTTTAAGACGCGTTAGTACCATTCGAATTAGGTATTCGTATAAAGAATATTGAGTTACGTTACGATGTGGTGTGTCAAAGGAATTTTCAACTATTTCCAATAGTCGAACCTGCGGCACAGAATAGTAGCCGTGACAGTGATTTCGTTTTCCAGGTACTACTAACAGGGTGTAGATGTGTGGAACTCGATTGTTGGGACGGCGATGACGGCTCCCCCGTTATTTACCATGGTCACACCTTCACTACCAAGATACCATTCCGCTCGGTCGTCGAAGCGATTGATAGAAGTGCTTTCGTCAGTTCTCCATATCCTGTGATTCTTTCTATTGAGAATCATTGTTCCCAGAGTCAACAAGCACGGATGGCCCAAATATTTCAAGTGCGTTATAATACTTTCTTGTGTACATTCTGTGTTTCTTGTGTTGCACATGTTCGACTAATTTGATTTATTCATTAAAATATTGTATATTAAACGGTGACTGAGTTCATCGATTGCCCGTACAATTATTATTTCCCCTCATTTTTCACCAACATTTATTATATTAATATTTATTGTACTACTAATTGTAAGTGAATTACGAAGTGACTTTGAAGTTATCAATAAACAGTTGTTTATTAAAGGCACCCCTTCAAGCAAATAAGGAGTAGGAAGAAAAATCACTTCGTTTTCATGTAACCTTATATATAATTTTCTAATTATCCTTCGGTATTTCATTATTCTACGACAGCGTTTGAGTATCGAAATAATTTGATTGCTCGAACGATAAGACATTCTTCTTTTTATTTCACACTTCTGCATCGTCGCAATGTTCGAACCTCTGTAATTTGTATATTCGTTTCGTTTCTCGCATGAATTTTGTCCAAGAGTTATGTTTATAGAAAAGTAAGGAACCGGACTTCGAGAAGGAAAGTTTTGCCAATACTGTTTCAGTCGGTATTCGGGGAGAAACTCGTAACGAAATTCCTGTTTGAGACCGACTTTGGTGATGATCCTCAACTGCCATCGCCGTCCCAGTTGCGATATCGAATATTAATAAAAAACAAAAAGCTGGTGCTGGATCCTGCCGGTCCATTGACGCACGCTCCCCTGAGTCATCGTGGAAAAATGCTTATGTCCGATCGTGCATCGTCTATGAAGCAGATGAGAACAGACGTAAGCAGCACATCGGTGGTTGAATATTTCAGCGAAGATGACGACGACGAGGAGGACGATGACGAAGATGACAATATTGACGGTAATTCTTTCGTTACGTACTGTGTTGCTGCTTGTTAGTGGAACATGCTTGTTTATGCAGGTATAACGTGTTGAAGTATGACAAATGTATTAAAAATATGTGCAGGGTGTTTTTTTAGTAATTTACTTGTTGTGAGTTAAATCACAGGATATTATAAAATCTGTAAATCGAAATTATTTATTAGTAAATTAAGGAAATTTATCCAATTTCTCTTTCTTCGTCTACTTTCTGCAAAAATAGTCTGCAATAATATTTGCACAAGCATCTGCTGTCAAATTATCGTATACGTTCCTATTAAAAAGTTAAGTACGTTAAAAGTTAGCCATGCAGAAGCTACGAAACACTTCAGATTATGCACTTACTTTAATTATATTAGAATATTTTATACACACTAACTTTGGAGTTGCAAATTATTTTTGTTTTGTAAACTTTTTTCGTAATTTGAAAATATAGTTATACGTTTCAGATCATTTCCTTTTATACACAATTTAACGAAATCATTCAATTCACGTCATTGCGCCAACTACGAGAGAAAAATTCGTGCTTATTTCTTCAAAATTTATGCACCCTTCTTTGCAGAAATCTGACTCTAATCCTACCATAATTCAATTACAATTTTTTATCGACTGCATGAACGTTAAATAAATAAAGACACAAAACAGAAGGGGAAAAGTTTGATCACTTTCCACAGCAAACTTGGAATTCCTCAGAGAACGTTGAAGTCGTTGCTCTTAATCTTTTCCAAGCCATGGCTTAACCCAAATCCACGGATATATTATTTTGTCGGTTCTAATTGCTGCTTAACTAATATTTAAAGGAAAATATATGCCGGCGAACTGTCTTACTACTAAAACAGTATATGTCATTCAAATTTCAGATATACCTATTATAGCGATCCGATTTGGTTTTTTTTTAAAAGAAACTGAAGAAAATAAAAAATAATATGAATTATAGTAAAGTATAAAGTATATTATAAAACTGCTTTACATAAACGCTAACTTATAAATGTAAAAACATCTATGCATTATACGTATATACATATGTGCATTTTCTGAGTACAATATTTTGAATTGAATAACATACAGATCAATTTCATGCAATCAATTTTTGCATCTGAAAGTAAGAATCGCTCACTTATGCGAAAATAACATTTCCTAAGCTAATGTCCTACTGTACAAGTTGAATTTCAACAATCTACTTAAATATTGTTTTCCTTTTTATGGTATATTATAAGTTAAATAATTAAAACCTTTATAGGATTGCTAATTCTTGGTATTTTATCAAATTAATTGAATAAATAAACTTATTAGTAACACGACCGCATATATCGTCTCTCTTTTTGACAAACTATGAAAATTCGTAACTTAATGTACAATAAAATAATTGCACAATTCTAGAAATCAACATTTTATTGAAATTTCTAGAAGATATCAATTTTGTCTTCAACCTTCCACTGAACTATAAAAGAATATTTCTATACACCTTCGGATATTACATAAAATAATCCTTTTATAAACTTGCTCGCCATCTTGCAAACCGATCTGACCCCATTTAAGCACAGAAAGTTGACTAATCGTTTAATTAACGGCAGGCATAACAAACAACTCTTATCTTCCAGATAACTCCATTTCTAGTTACGAAAGGTACCTGGGTGGAGCGCAGGTGCCTCATGGTCGATTAAAGTCGGATTCCGCGGTCGACGATAAGTCGCAAAAGCAAAGTAGCCAAATTGCCAAGGAACTTTCCGACTTGGTGATTTACCTGCAAGCTATTAAATTTCGAGGGCTGAACACGACACCAGGGACCAATACAACCGGAAAGACGCGTCATCAACCACACACTGGCCCGGTTCAGAGGCACAGCATTGCTGGGATCGGGGCAACAGGCATCGGTGCTTCTTCAGGATCACCGCAATCGCTATCAACGTCGGCTTCGCTCGCAAGCGGCGGCAGCAATATTGAAAATCTCTTCAGGTTCGTTTAACGCGTTATTAACAAGGGCCGAAATTGGTATCGCGTTAAATATAACCGAGTGCTTGCACGCAATTTTAAATGATAAATCTTTGATTTAATCTTGAAGAAGGGGAAGTAACTTTTGATGAAACATTGCATTGTAATTTCTACTGTGGGCCGAAAAAACCATTTCCTTGATTTTATAAATATTGAATTTCTTGTTGTTTGCTGATTAATTCGAAATTGATATTATAGAAACAACAGTTATTTATTCGGTTTAAATGTATTGCAGCTTGGCGAAGTTTATAAATTTTCAACACGAAACTGTTAATTGTTGTCATCTCAGGCTTATAACTAATAGTGCACGTCGCTCGAAACAATTTCAATTGAATACTGAAATAATTTTAATTTTAATTCAACTCTGACTAATATATTTGCCCATAGTCACAGAATAACTATGTTAATATTACCAAAAAATACCGTGACACGAAAATTTGCTATTATTCATTAAAAAATCAATGTGAAACAGTCCCAAAGACAAATCCCCAAAATTGTGTCACATTTCAGATCTACGCGAGGAGTTCCCGCTTGCTTCCAATGTTCTTCCCTAAACGAAAGTACAGCAAAAAAAATCTGCAGGAAGCAACCATTAGGGGTTGTTGCACACGCGGAGACACAATTGATTCGAACGTATCCAGCTGGAATGCGAATTGATTCAACGAATTTTAACCCAGTAATTTTCTGGGCATTCGGCATACAAATGGTGGCGCTAAATTACCAAACGGACGATGCGGGACTGAATCTAAACGCTGCTATGTTCGAGCAAACTGGACAATGTGGATACGTTAGAAAACCTTCGGTTATGTGGGACAAAGGACACATGATGTACAGGTAAGAGCAGAAATATTTTCGTATATTTATTTAGAATAGGAACTACAGTGACAGTAAATAAAAATATGAAACTAAAAAAAATAAAAATTATCCAATTTAAGAATTCGAGGTCTGCAGTATTATTTAGGCGAGTAGAATGTGTGCAAGCCTTTTGTATACGGTTCCCAAATTTTATAGATTTTAATAAATTATCGTATTTGTATTATAATTGATTAAATCTATAAATTAATTTATGGACTTATATATTTTTTGTGCAGTTTCTGAATAATTTGTTACAAGAATCTCTTCAGCTTTTTACCCTTTCGTCTAAATGAAAATTGCTGTACTGCTTAATAATCCTACAATCTTTAAAACTAACTATAAGAAAAGCATCATTGTGCCAAACACATAACAGTGTTTCAAACATAACGTCCAATTAGAAAATAAACGCCGAAATCATTTGCTTCGATTCAAAATTTGAATGTTCCGTGAATCATTGGATTCAATTGATAAACCTACAAACATTACTACGTCCTGTCTGAAGAAACAAAATTTCTCTAAACTTTCAAACTGACTTCCAGACGCTTCAATCCCTGGGACAAGGAATTCGATGGACTCCACTCGGCGCACTTGACCCTCTCGATAGTTTCTGGCCAATACGTTTCCCCGACGAATTTGGTCGCCAGCACCTACGTTGAAATTGAACTGGTCGGCATTCCGATCGATTGTGCCAAGCTTAAAACGAAAGTAACACAGAGCAACGCGTTGAATCCCATTTGGAACGAGAAATTCTGCTTCCAAGTGATGTTCAAGGACCTGGCCTTCCTACGTTTCGGTATCGTCGAGGCCAGCTCCCATCACTTAATCGCCCAAAGGGTTATACCGTTAAAATGTCTAAGGCCAGGGTACAGGCACGTTCGTTTACGCTCCTGCAAAAACAAACCGCTAGCCCTGTCCACCCTCTTCATTTATTCCCGTCTGGAAGAGGAAAGTCTCGACTACAATACCTGCTGTCGCGATCACAAGGAGTCATCGAAACGACCCACGTCAGGCAAGGAGCCAGAGAAGCTAACCACCGTGGATCCCGGACTAGGCGGTGTAACCCTAAAAAGAAGGATGTTCTTCCTGATGGTCTACCACGTGATACCCGACGAACCGTACACGATTCTAAAGGTCACCCAAGAAAGCACCACGCAGGAAGTCATGCTGCAAGCCCTCCAGAAAGCAGGCATATCGGCGGACCGCGTGGACGAGTACATCCTGGTCGAGGAGGTGTCCCGCGGCTGGGAGAAAAGGGACAGAGAGGAACTGCCGACGCAACGAGTGCTGGATCCGACGGAGCATCCGTTGCAGGCGCAAGCTCTGTGGAAGGGACAGGGTCGCTTCCTGTTGAAAAGAGTGGGCGACGATCCCAGCAGCAGAGCCTGGCTAGCATCCATCAGGAGTACAGCCGGTCACTCGAAGCTGGACTCCGAGAGGGACACGTCCACGCACATCTGGGACGAGGCGGACACTTTCCTGGTCTGCATCTACAACGTTTCGCCGGACATACCGTACGCGATACTGCGTGTCCCAGTGAGCAGTTCCGCTCAGGACGTCCTGGCCCAAGCTCTGGTGAAGGCCAGAAGAATGGAGGATCCAATGAAGTTCGCCCTGGTCGAGGAGCTCGAATGGGGAGGGACCGGGGCCGTTGGTAGTGGTAATCGTCAGCTGAGAGTCCTGAGAGACGACGAGAACGTTTATAGCACTCAGGCCTTTTGGAAGACCCTTGGCAGATTCATTCTGAGGGAAAGGGAACAGGCGATACCCAGACGACACTTGTTGCCGGCGACGTTGGACAGGCTTAGCAAAGGCTTCTCCGTGGGTAGATCGGTGTCCTTGCCGGGTTCCAGTAAAGAGAAGGTCCCGGTCTCAGAGGCCCTATCCGATCCGACTTCTAGGGGGCTCAGACATCGTCTTTTGATGCCTGGTCGCAGGAGGGAGGTTCACTCGGACGGCGAGGACACTCGCGAGTCTGATATTCTGAATGCTGCCCTTCATCTGAAAAAAGTGTCTTTAAGGAAGCTACGGGTTTGGAAATCATAGTGGCAATCAAGGGCGACGTCGATGTCATCGATCTTCGCCACTCGGAGAAATCAATCGTAAGTTACACGACGGTCCGTTGCATTCGAGGCGATGAGAAACGCGGGATTAGACGTTCGTGCCGTTTCCCGATATTCCGCTAACAATCAACATTGGTATATTGTGGCGTAAATACGCGAAACGATGCCTAATTGTACTCGGCACTGCTTAAGCATGTAGGATCCGGGTCTTTAAGTAATTTAGTTGGAAACGAACCGATGTTAGTAGCGACATGGTCATCGGTTGAAACAGAGTTTGATTGGACGTGAAATTAGAAAATTCTTGGGTAGCTTCTGCGTAGGGGGGAAACAGTCACGTTACGTTCGAGCAAGTTTGATGATTCATTCATGAGCTATCGTCGATAGGTAGACGAACGAAGTTTCATAAAGTCGATCGATTGTTTCGTATGTAACTCATTTGTAACCGAATTTGAGCGTAACAAAATATTTGGTTTTCTTTTATTTGGTATTGCAAAGAAAAGAGTTCGAATTTCAATTTTCCGGTCGTCACAGTTTTCTAGTCGTGTTAGTATTGTGGGGGGCGTCACGAATAATTATCTTGTATGATCTTGAAGGAAACGAGTTCCTCGAAGGAAAGAGGCACACTAGTTGAATTTGAGGGTTCGCGATGGATTTCCAAAGAATACAAATAAATATTTCTAACCGTGAACTTTAGTTTCGTTAGATTAATTCTTTTGCTTGTAAATTAACGTAAATCTGTTTTCCATATTTTTTTATACATAAGTATATATTTTTTTAATCTATACAATATATTTTAATACACATATATATTTCTACCCGACGCATACATTCTCGTTAACGTTTTCTAAATCGTTACTATCGCAAAATTGCTTCGCATAATTTCACCGTGTGACAAGGGAATTCTCACGACACAAACTATATTAACGCTCGTTGATTAATTTTATTTCTCGACATAAAGACAAGTGGACATAACTTACAGCGGGACCTGATCATCTTTTATAAAAATCGCCATGCCCTTCGGATAATTAAGGCTTGCAATTTAAGTACCTGACTCGTCTATACAACGTTCTTTTATAATTAATATCTACCTGTCGTGCAGACGCAATTACATGCACTTGGTACCAGCCTGATTTTCGTGCAATGTGGTTCGCAAGAAACGATAATTGATCGATGAAATTTTAAGCATTGCTCTTATAAAACATTATTCTTCTCGAGAAAAATTACTGTAAACTTCTTTCCTTTAGACTCAACCATTTTATGTGATTTCTTACATATTATAGTTTAGTCTTATTCAATATTCATTGTTTGCGTACGCAAACAAATCTCATACAGGGACAATAATATAATTGAATCATTGTTAATTTTTATTTAGATTTTTTATATAAATCCATATTTATTTTAATTTAGTTATGCTTCGTATTTATTACATTTCTCTAAAGCGAGCTGCTTGATTTTGCCTTTAAAAATTCTATAAACGAGAAATAATGGAAAGTACATGCAGTACAACGTGAATAAAAAGAAAGAAATATCAGGAAAACAATGTATTAAAACCTATTTATTCTAGATATGCATATAATTTACCACTTACAATTTACCCCTTTTATGCGTAGTTTATTACAAAGCATCTATCTAATACCATCTTGTAAACTGTAAACGAAGAAGTAACGGCGCAATGTTACAAGCAAAAACAAAAATCTTCGTCTGAAGAGAGAAATGTTGTATGAGTTAAAATGGGACGTCTAGTCAAGCTCTATCATCGATGAATATTCAATGGTGCACTTCGCGCGAAGTGTAATTGTAAGTAAATTTGTTTTAACACGATTGCCGATTCTCGTTCATAATTAAACCGACAACAAGTTCGAAACAAAGATTCTTCGTAATGGACAAAAGTTCTCGAGCTCGTAACGGAGCACGATAAAGTTAAATAAAGTGAGTTAATTGTTACAGCTAGTATTTAATTAAAAAAAAAAAAAAAGAATAAAGGAAGGGAAAACAGTATTATTTCCATACTCCCACCGATTGCACGAGTCTCGGTCGAATCGCAACAATCATTCTAGTCCGCCTGGTATATTCAAGGGATCTGTTTATTATAATCGCCGGCAACATTTGCATGTATGTACATAAAAACATTGTCTCCTCTCGGTTACTATATCTATAGACAAAAGCATACACAGGTCAGATTTTCTGTAACGGGGCGAGAAATTATAACGCGCGTGAAGTCTTGCTACTCAGGAGTTATATATACTATATATTGTTGATATTGAAGAAAAAAAAATAAGAGACAAGGTAGATCAGTGTTACATCTACAATCATTGCCTCCCTAACCCTGGACTGTTAAAGCGAGTATACTTGTAGATTATAAATACGAGGCCAAGGAGTGTCGATACTCTTTTCAATTTTAAATATCGTTCCAATTGTTTAAAAGAGCAAAATATTCACCGCTAGGTGTCGATCGATTCGTCGGGACCTGGCAGCCTAATTTTCACGGTATAATTCTATGTATAATAGGTGCAAATAATTACAAAAAAGGATAATATCAAATCTGTGTATCATGGACACAAGGTACGCCACGAACGAATATTATCCCTCGTCTTCCATGTATCTTATAGTTTCAACGAACCTCGACTGACAATTTTGGAATATTGATGCGCGAGCTTCCCTGAAAATTCTGATTCTAGAAGCGGCAATCTTCTGCTATCTTCATTTAATCAGACATGTTTAAAAGAAATGGCTAATGCAGAAGAGAAAATTTTACAATGTCATATGAACCAACTTGGTGTTATATAAATAAATCTTTTAATAAAATGTAATCTTACATAGTACGAAAGTGCTGCTGCCGTTTCCTGAATTAATTGGAATCAACTTCTTTGAAGAATTTCGTGGCGTTACCCTGATCTCCAATATATTTTTGGACACTACTTCCTTTATCCATCTGTTGTCGATTCTGTCAGTATTATGACAGTATTATGGCCAAGTAAAGGAATAGAGGAAATTCAAAGGTTAACTTGCGTACGATAGAAAAGAGAATTACGTTTCTTTGTACCTGTGTTCGGACATTTGCCCGAAAGTAATCCTAATTTTCATTGCATAATTTTTTATCCTAATTTAGCATTACATTTTCAATTCAAATAGAATACAAGTAAATGTGAATTTTGAGTTGCTAAAATACCTATATGCTCGAAAAGATTTATTTTAAATGCAAATTCGGCATATATTTTTAACGAATGTTATACAATATAATTTCATAAATCTAATAGAAACAAACCTGTTGTGAAAGTTATAAAAATAATTTTTTACTTTCATGTATTCAAAAGTATATTAGAATTCATATTGTATACAATTGTGTTTATTTATTTACTAAGGCTATGGGAAGATTGTGTTACTGATTTTGTATTAAAAATTAGAATATGATTTCAATTGTTCTTCCAAATTTTTGGTTTGAGTAAGTCGCAGAAGCTGTGCAAATCTTTGGGCAATGTTGCATCTGTCACAATTAACTCGTGCGAACACAACCCTTGGTACAAATATCATTTTGATACAAATTTTTCTACGCTCACTGACCAAAATTTCAGGAATTTAATTATCGATAACATATCCGTTAAAAAAATTAACGATCTTTTACCCTGCGTGCCCCTCTCTATCACGAACGAGGTGGCACAGAATTAAAGGTAAACGTAATCAATTCTTTTTGATAACAGAAACTACAAGTGTGATAAAAAAATTTATAACAAATTTTGCATACACCGATTATATATCAAAATGCAACACGAAACTCCAAGTGCAATATAATTGTACAAATAACACACACGCTTCGGCAAGTATTTATACAATAATATCCGCGTATCAGTCAATTCTACGTATTGCTTAACATTATTTTCATTGCGCTCGCTGCGTGCTTTGTTATTCAAGACTAAATGTGAATAATGTTCCATGTAAAAGCAGAACATTTCACGAAAAGATATCTGAAAGAAAAAAAACCTTTAAACACCAAACACATTGTACTTACGTAGTACCTGACCCGTTGAATACCATGGAGCATTCTGTAAATACAAACAAACAAGGGCTACTAATAACGATAATTAATTGTTATTGTTAATTTCGATACTCCTTGGGCCTTGGAGAAAACCCCCGCATCGAGAATATCATCGACTACAACGGACGTCTTTACTAGAACAGAGATACTAAGCGGTCGTTTTCGACTCAACTTACCATTCGTTCTTGAACTTTCCAAAAGCATTTGCGTCGCTACACACTTACAAAGGAAAACAGATATTACAATCGTGAATGTCGATTAAACCGTGAACTTCAGCGTTGAGCAAAGATATATATTCGAAATCGAATTAATATTACTTCAAAGTGTTGCTATCCATTTTACCAATGAACCCCTTTGCCGCGGGACGCGAAACATCGTCGAAACATGTTTCCACCATTTAATCCGTCTATTGTAACGACGCTTCTGCTTGGAAGTCCCTTCTTTGCGGCTGATTCTGAGAGAGATTTGTTGGAAATATCTATAAGGCGGAAGCCGCGTTGTATTCCGGTAGAAAGAATCGACTATACTTCTTAAAACTTTTGGGACCATACTCATTAAGCATATTATCGAAGGAAGCTCTCAAGGGCCACTTCGACGTAAACGATGCTGTACACGGTTTCTTTTCGTCGATAAAGGTGTAAGAAAGGTGTAAGGCGGCGAGCGAAAAGGACGAAGAGAAACGAAAGCAAGCGACTCGAAATCGATATTCGACGAGATTTAAAAGGGGTGCAATCGAGTTCTGCGAGTCACTCGACGCGTGGACGATAAACTTATAGGCACCTCCTAACTTCTGCACACTTGAAACTTTATTGCGGCCCGGATCAAATATTAACCCTCTGCACTCGAAATTCGAAACTCTCATTTCTGCTGTAGAGGAAGTGGAAAACTCGGGACCGAGTAAATTTATGATAATATTAGTATTAAACAGCATACCGTATTTCGAATTGCAGATGGACTATACATTTAAAGTATAAAAAGGTATATACAGTATGCTGGTAACAAAATAGTTATCGGTGCCACTCAATCGTCGTTCGAGTTTCCGCGTTAACCCTTTGCCTTATAATAACGAGGGATGCTTGTGTTACAAGTTACGTGAGAAAATGAACAAATACGAGTACAATTCAAAAATTGTGCAGTTGTCCAGTGCGGACATAAAAATTTAATTATTATACATTATTTACTTGTTAAATACACAATCGACTCTGGCGCGCGTTATAATACAAACAGCCGCCAGGCAAGGGTTAAACCAAGTGGCGCGTGACAATGGTCGCTCGAGTGCAAAGGGTTGAATGCCAGAAATCCACTCTCACGTGAACCACAGGGTGTAAAAAAGTAAAACTGATAGTCAATACAAAAAACAACACGTTTCTTACTGTCCACACTATCGTTTCAAATAGATCCTACAATGAATTATTATTATTATTATAAATATAATACAGACGGTAAAAAATCTAAACGTGAATTGAATCTTTCCACGCTCCACCGATGGGATTAAATTCATTGAAATCCATATATTCGGGACGAAGCAAAAGGTGTGATGTGCTAGTAGATGCAGACAACTCGATTATCCTTTTAGATCGAATCGAATTCGAAGAGGAATATTAAAAGAAGAACGTCGAGCGCGTACGAATGAAATGTATACCTTGTATCGATCGGGCATATCCCTGTTGTACATATCCGTGGTTCTTCAGTAGCTGTTACATTAAATATGTGCGCGAAATATATAAATGATATAGTAACTGAACTGTGTGCATCCGTACGTATGCGTATGGCTGTACGTAGATGTGTATCCTTGCATGGATAAACAGTACACAGCATACCGATGCGTGCACGCGTGTAGAAGTACCGGATGATTCGATAACAATCGATCTATCAAATACCATTTCTCGCGTTTCAAAATAAAAACGAAAAGCTGGTTCTGCGTGTGCAATTCACAATAATAATTGTCAAATTGCAGTTTCGTTGGGAACCACGCGAAGCTTTATGCCTATGTTAAAAGAAATGGTTTATCGTGATAGTGTTTTGTCCGATTAAAGTAATGTATTGTTATAATGCGAGGTGTTGTTATTCCTATGAAAATAAAATAACAAACTGTCGAGAATGTTGCTTCTGATTATTGAAATTAAATGAGCGCGGTAATGTGAAATGAGATGAGAAGCGTTCGCAGCCGATTTATTTAAGTTTCGTAATTCGTAACGTCATTAATGGATTAAGTAGAAGGATCAATCTGTCGAAGGTAGTTGTTAAATTAATAAACATTTCATAGATGGCGAATTCGGTGAAATTGTTGTTGTCGAATCAAGCCGTACGGATTACTCTGAACCGCTCAGAATGATGTGCTGCACTTTTGTACGGGTTGCGAATCGAAGCCAAAGGAAAGTTTAGAGAAAAGTGATTAATAGAAAGAGAAAGTTGACAGAAAGAAACAGTTTGTAAAAACGTTTCTGCCGCGCGACCTGGCTGGCCCGGCCACGGCTGTTAATTTATATAATTACAGAGAAATAAATAATCGTGTGTGTATATATATACACGAAATGTCTTTTTCATAAGTGTGAATTTTATGATACGCATACATATATATTACATATATGTATTAACTAACATACGTACGTATATATATATATATACAAAATGTGGGTCATTTTTCCTACAATTTAATCGGCGGCTTTTTGATGAATTGACAGTAAATTAATGAAAGTCGTAAATAATTTACGATTGTTGGTATCGGTCACGTGAACAAGGTATTAAATAATTAATTGATTTCTTGAGTCTTCGCCGAATAGTCGTAACGTAACCAGCTGGAAGAAGTGACTTCGAAAGAACATCAAAAGTGGTCGCAAATTAAAACAGTTTCATCGAGGCTTTCTGTCCCGTAAAAAAATATTACGATTCGTTTGATAATTTCAGCAAATATTCGTGTCCCATATTTTAACTTACTCGTATCGCTGCAAATGTCTTTAAGTATTTATGAAAACACTTTACACGGTTTTTTATATGAATGATTTAATACAATATTACGTGCAATTGAATAAATTATTCGCGTAAACAATACATTTTTAATTCGGTAAGACATAATGGTGATCGTTCCCTGTTTCATCGTTTCAGACAATTCGTGGGAGATATGAATACGTGTTGTATATTAGGCGAATTTCAACAATCCATGAATAAATATTAACTTAGAGATACGAAGTTTTATTTATGTTCAATGAGTTGAAACGCATCTCACAATCTACCTTAAAATAAAGTACAAATATTTCATTTACGTAGAGTGTTGTTACACTTGAGATTAATAGTAAAATAACAACGCTTGCGGTTACATAGACACTTTCCAGTGTACATTGCAAATACGTGCCAAAATAAATAAATAGGAGCATCATGAATGACACTTACGTTAAATAAGGTGAAAATAATATAATAATATATAGTAAATTTATCTTTACACAGTTAATTATTTTCTCATCAAAATAAAATATACACGATCACATCTGTCAAGAACTATACATAAATATGTATATCATTCGCATCACACGCCTTGAACATTAAACAGTGCAAACATTATTAAAAATTCGAACTGTAGTTTTTGTTTTTCGTCTTATCTAATTACATTTCGTAAGCCGTTAAAAATTACACTATCCAGAAGTAACAGTACAACCTCCAATAAAAGAAGCATTTTTTCTAGTTACATATTACGTGTTCTGGTTACGTCACCACTTAACACTGTAGTGGTTTTTGCAAAATTGTAAACATTACATTTGGTAATAAATACGTTGAAAATAACTATAGCAATCTCACCAAGACACGTCGATCTTCGAGAATCTAAATTATAATTAAACACTAAGGATCGATATTGTGCCACATATTTAGCATTTAATAATTACATTCAGCAGTACCTCTCAAACGACGTTTTCACAACGTGCTGAGGTTTTGAAAAATTTCAAATATCCGATATACACACGCATATATTATATATTCAGTTAAAATTTCAACAAAGGCTCTGTTCGGAATACAATATTCATTTAAAAGCACAGTTTATTTCGTTTCAAAAGAAAAGACGCGTTTTTGTACCAGTGAAAGATCGAATTGCGCTCGAACAAAGCAGAAATTTGTTCCCACATTTCATATATGATTCCCAGAAACTTGACACTGTAAATTGCTTAGAGTTAAATTAATTGTTACACCTATTTCCATTCGTATCCACCGATACTTGAATAGTTATACAAATATCGCTGCGATTACAAGTTTCCGTAATTATGTTTTTCTTATCAACCGATCCCCATCTTTCGACGTGTATTGTATATACAAATTCGTAATTATTTATACGTTTTTAGTCCCTTATCGATCGGTTAATAAGAACAAAGTTCGACGGATTTAGACGCAGATGGTTGGAAGAGGAATAATAAATATATATATTATATCAAATATTAACGCTAACGACGAAAAGGCAAGTTAGAAAAGTTTCTTCGTAGAGTATATACAAGAACGATTGTTTATGAGCGACAAAAAAATGGCCAAGTCGTGCTGGATGCTATAGTAACTAGTTGTCATCATGTTCATCGCGACGTTTTGTCCGGTATATTACGTGAACATTGAAAAGTACTAAAGTAGACAAAATAAATGCATCAATAAACGAACAATTATTTTACCAATTACGCGGCAGTACGTCGTAGCATAAACGTTGCTTTCAAGTGACAACTATGTACGCAAGTAAACTTAACGAAAAAAAAATACAAAAAAAAAAATGGAGAAAGAAACGAAGGAGATTGTACGAGTAGCGAGTAAAATAATACAGAATTCTCTTTGGCGTAATTATGTAAACTCTCTAGTAGTCTTCGTCCTCGTTTCGAGGAATAAACGTACACATAATAACCATAAGACGCAAAACGCATGCAGCCATCTTGAAACCTATATATAATTTATCACTACGATACTGTGTTAATATATCATTGGCATTGTTCAAAATAAAAGGGAAATCTACATGTAAATAAACATAAAGAGCATTTTTATAAATAATGTCGGTTGTTTTTCTATTATCCCGTAACCAGTGACGTGGAGTCTGCGACACTTGTGAAATATTTTTTTGTGCAACATTCCGTGCAACCACGTGGATTCCAGTACCTTCCCAAAAGTGGTGGAAGTTAATTTGCATCTTGCAAGTGGCAGTGTTCGAGACGCAGTTTTGTTTTTTTTTATAACGTGGCAGCGTCTTGAATCATCCAAATTCCTCGTCATCGATTAGGATTAACCCTGACCTTTAAACGCCAAAAATACAGTGGCAAAAGCTGCACTATGTTTCTTTTTAATTTGAACTTAAATAACACGATACAATAATTTATGGCCGCGGTGCATACAAGAAGCGTAGTTGTAAAATGGTCTCATACTTCTGTTCCAAATGATATCTCCAAAACTTTTGCCAATTGTGCACACATTTTGTAAGGGTCTGACTCGATTTACTGTCAGAGAAAGAAACAGTTTGACATTGAAACGTGCCAATATAAATAATACAATACACTATCTTCTCTATGAATATATTGAAAGCAAGTTAACAAAGTGCTAGCAAAAATTGTGTTATACGCAAATACATATGATGTAGTTTGTAGCTGCACGGGATAAAAAAGTCTTAAGAGTCTTAATAAGACGTTGTTAGTCTTTACATTCTGTTTAAAAAGATCAAAACAGAGTTGGCATTCTTATCTTATTAACCCTTCACAACACAAAAAATTTTAACACCGGTTTTTAAAATATAGACAAGGTATTTCAGGTAATAGAGCTGGGTGAATCACACCGTAGAGTTCATTCTAATAATAAATACACGACGCAACAAAATATTCGACAATAATTCGCAATAAATATACCACAAAAGAAAATTAACAGTGAGAAATCTGTTTTTGAAATGAGGCAAAAGATGACGCTAAGAAAAACATACATGTAGGTACATCACTAGTATAATATCAGTAAACATGTAACATGTGATATCTGATACGTAATGAAGGCAATCTTATCTGAAGCAGCGGAAAAATATTCCAGTTCGTTCAGGTTTATGCATGCAGTACAGCAAGTGATTCCTCTGCAAGTTCATCTCGTACTCCACGATGCCGGTACGTACATATGATCAAAGCCCTGCATAATGTCATTTGAACATTATGTATGTCTGTTAAAATTCATCAAAGTCACCATTTTTTTTTCTTTGATACGCTTTGAAATTCACCAGTCAATGTTAACTGCGTAGACAATATTACAAGCATAATAATATTACAATAATTTAACCAATTGAAACTGAATAGTGAAGTATTACTGCCTAAATTATAATCGAACGATGCTTTTATTGTATGAACATGTTCCATCAAGATATTTCTCCTTCTCAGGAGATAATAAACTCCTTCGAGATCAAAATAATGTACACAAATGTTTAATGGAACAGACGACATTGCTGGCCTTTGTAATATAGTGTTCGTTTTAGTGTGCAGATAATAGAGGATTCAATATTTGTAAAACAAAGAAAGTAATCCAGAACTTTTGGCCGATAGTATTATTTAACACTAGATCGCCGGACAAGTTTGAACAGTTATTTTTACCGACTTCCCTCCGATTAATAATAGCCAATGAAAATGCGCGTTTTTCGTTAAAAAATTAATTCACTTAATTTCGAAATGAAATGTAATTAATTTAATTATATAATACTCACGGACCTTCATTAATTTTTGTATTTAAAATTCTGGAATGAGCCAAATTGACTCGTAAACAAGTAAACTTCGTCAAGTTACATATTTCTTACGCTTTATCGAAAGTTCGCCAATTTGTAATTTAATGATTCGTCGTGCCTGTTACTCGTATTCCTAATTCTTGAGATAACCACTGTGCAATAGTTATTAAATAATTCTGTTACACTTTGAACTCAGAATTTATCGCAAATTATCTATTTGCACAGTAATCTAGTAAGTAGTAGTAATTCAGCCTTCAAGCGCTGTTGCAAAAACACTTGCTGCTCCTTTTTATTTTATTCACATTTCTTTTTTACGTGAGATACAGTACTCTTCAAAAGTCTTAGGCCACTTAGATTAGATCCAGTTTCACTACACTCCGGGAAAGTTTACATTTTTGGGAATTTTTCCCTGGCTAAGCCCTTCCTGGTAATAAATAACGATTCGGTGTCTATCTGCAACTGATATTTTTCCCACTACACTTATCATATTTCAATATCTTTAAAATGGATCAATAATTTCACGCCTCACGATTACAACACGCGTAAACCACTGAACGTTAAAAATTTTGTATATTGGAATTCTTAGAACGGTGGTTGCAAGTCGAAAGTCGAAACAGAAATGAAACATCGGCAATAGAAATGTCTATAGTCAACATTTTTACCTGAAATGCTCGCAGAAGCGACTCAGGCTGTATGCCATAAAAACCAATAAGTCCCTTCTTTCACTACAGTTTCTGGTAAAACACGCGCAGAACAATTTATTGTGACGCGACGAAATATTAGGGTCTACTGCATGGTAACAATTAAGCCTCATAAACATTGATTGATTCATAAAACAAATGTTACGCGGTGTCCTAAGACTTTTGCACAGGACTGTATGCGTGCACATAAATTCATTGCAATAGTTATATATCATAAATATTGATTTTTATTACATATTTTGACTTCTTGGAACTATAATTATTGGATATGGTGTGCTAAATAAAATAACTATTATATTTATCTCAATCAATGTATTTAAACTAGCTCGAAAGGAATTCCCTTTCACTCTGAAATGCTCTCTAGAACTGAACCAAAACACCCAAAAGGACTGGGGTTCACTTATACCTACGAACGCGCATCGTCTCATTTTACAACCTAGGCCCTTTAACTCGCCAAGTACAGACCCATCTGGTTCTCTTACTATCTCTGTTAGTAAAACATGTCTAAGAACGTTGGGACAATTTTGCTCTAGCATGATATATTATATATTTACTATCGTTAGTAAATATCCAACAATAATAAATCAACCATACGTCTTTGTCTGAATGAAATAAATTGAGACGATAAACGAAAGGTCGCTGACTTATTCAAATTGTTTCATCGGTGAACGTGTGAAATATTTGTGCCGCGATTATGAATTCACGCAATTCAATTTGCGTACATACGGTTCGCTGAAGTATACGCAGAAACTTTTTAATTCGATACAATGGCATCGTAAGGATTTCGCGGAAATCGGTACACTTCTAACAGAGATAAAAGTTGTTTGAGCACATCGGCCGAAGAATCGGAAACCAAAATAGATCTAGACGACATTATTGTCTCCAGTTCGTCCACTATTGTATGTATTTTGGACCGTTTTTCGTGATTTTCGACAATGTCGTATTGTCAATTGTGATTTGCAAATCGTGCAAAATGAACGAACCTTTTCGAACAGCAAGGTCTACTGTGTGGTTCTAGGCTGGCAGATTAGTCGTAAGTACAAAAATTGTGCCGCTATCGCGTGAACCCAAACTGTCAAATAATTGAATGTTCTTCATTGCTTCGTTTTTCAGTCGGCGGAATACGAAAATAAAGTCGAAAAAATCGATATTGAAACTTCGCCTCTAATTCCGAAGGGCCCAGCTCGCGGGGCGGTGCGAAATTTGGAGGGGTTGCAGGAGAGATGGGGTGGTCCTTAAATCTAAAATTGAAGCTTCAGATTTTAATTACATTCCCAGATATCAATGAAAAACTTTCAGTGCTATACAGACGTTAGTAAACAATCGTCTTCACTGTGGTAGTTGTCGGCGTGGAGTGTCGAGTATCCGATGACATGACAGCGATTTCGGCCACAATATCTGTAAGGTGATGGGTTAGGTCTGGATTAGAATTTAAAAGCGGTCCCTGTCAGGTGTCCGCCAAGGTGTGCGAATTTCGGGAAGCCGCATAGTTAGTTGGTTTAGATCGGCTGACATAGAGACGGTTGTATTAGTAACATTTGTATACACAGCTTTCAATGGATAGTATTGAAAGCTTGTCATTAGTATCTCGGAAATTAATAAAAGCCCAAAGTCCACCCCGTCTCTTCTACCAGCCCTCCAAAGGTGTCGATCTACGATCGGGGCCTTTTGCAAAAGTACCACTTCAACTTCATGCTGCTGCTACTTTTTTAGTTTTCGATATTTTCCTTTTACTGCTATTTACCTCATAGGAACACTCATATTAATTAAGAATCTTTTTCGATTTTTCGTTTCAGATAAGCAGAAATGCTGCAATCGTGTCAGGCAGTAGGACCTTTGTTTTTTTTGGGGACCGTAGTGTAAAACTTATAACTCCCTCAATTTTTATTGCTTTCCCTATAAAAGAAAATTACGTATATTCTTCAAATATAAATAAATATGTGTGCAGAAATCCAATGTCACAAGTCTTAATGTTTTCCTTCCACAAAAATTCCGATAAATAATATAAGGTATGACACTCTAGACTGGAATACCAAATTTATGTTCCTACTCATTCTGAATTTTAGGATGTACCATTCACGTTTCGAGGCCTCATCGCCCCAGTACTAACACCATTTAATAATGACAGGTAAAGTTTATAGTATTTAACATGTATTATATATATGTATTACTTGTTTAAGAAAGTATACGAGAAGAAGGATTAATAGTAAACTCATAAGAGGTTGCAATAAAAAATTTTTTATTATTTTTCGATGGTTATATCATGAGAAATAATTATACTTTTAAGTAACAAATATACGATACAGATAATACTGTATATTTTTTTATGATTATTTCTCGCAATTTTTTGAATTCAACATATACATGTATACCTACTGAAATAATAGATTTGTTTCATAATCATTTATTTTCCACCTAATATAAATCTTGCAAAATTTTGATAAATGTTTCTTCGTACCAGAGCATAATACATTTCTTATCGTTAATAAGATGAAGTTATTCATGCATCTACATATAAAACCACCATAAAAGCTTTTTATCGAAATTTACATTACGTAGAAAATTCAGTAACGGCATATTGGTAATAAAAATGGATAAGAAATTTAACATTTTAAGAGAATAATAACATTATTCATACTTTTACTTCAGCACGAGAACTCTAAATCTGTCATTGATCCCTCAATACGCCAATTATTTGGCCCAGAGAAAAGTCCTGGGTATTCTTGGTGAGTACTAATTATGTTTTGATTACCTTATCATAAGAATTCTCCGACGCAAATATATCGTCATCAATGACACCGCAATTAAACACACGCAAGTACTTGTTCTATTATATTCGAACAAGAGACAATTCCTTATTCAAAAATAAATAGAAAAAACTCGGTTTTCGAGAAAAATGATTTCGGAAATCTATTAAGAAGCTTAATACGCGAGCTGTACGGCTCATTAAGTTGTATCATAATGTCTATAAGAATGGCGCACTATATCTACACATATTTCATATTTATTGAAATATAATGACAATAATTATTGCACTCCACAATTGTTTACAATGAATTCTAAATTTTCTTGTGCATTACTTTCTTATACACATATTTATCATTGTATTAATGTATATTTTTAACAAAGAAGCATTTGTAATAAATAAATGGTGCACTGGTAACATTTTCTTGCTACGTGAAGCTTCCTTGAATATTAAAATTGTTAATATAATGGTGTAAAATGAAAAGCATGTCTCTAAGAAATACAAATGATACATATTACATTATAAATAAGCTATATTTATGATGACAATAACATCTATAAAAAGTTTCATACAGATCGATTTATTTAGAGCACATATGTACATGCAAACACTTAGTTTGCTGAAAACGTAACTTACAATTCACAGTAAATGGAACAAGCGGAGAGGGTCCATCCATGTCTGTAACTGAAAGAAAATTAGTTGCTGAGGCATGGGTAAATGCTGCAAAGACGACAAAGCAGCATCTGATGATTCAAGTAGGAGGTGCACCTCTGCCTGATGTTCTTGAACTTGTACGTAAATCATATTAAAATTTGAAAAAATATACCAGGAGGTACATACACGAGTTTCTGAACATTTTTTAAACATAAATTATTAATATACATATACACTCGTCCTCGATTTACGCTATACTTTTTATAGTGTACGGTCTCATCTTAAACAGTTAAAAAAAGTATCTTGTTATATATATCAAAAATTGTTTAGTTAAATATATTAATTGTATCATTCTAATACTTTTTAGCTGATTTGTGGAATAAAATTTTAATTTGCTTTGCCAAACATTCGTTCTTATTACTTATGTGAAAAGACGAATTACATTAACGTGAAATAATTATTTGTTTAATATACACGGCCCCATTTTTTGTTTCTTTTACTGGCAGACATCGAAACATTTTGCCTTGCTCAATTAAACTTTCACGTGTTCTACATTTGCAACATTTTCCTAATTATAGTTACGGATTATTTATCATTCTTTTCAATATATTTGTTTGAAGGCAAAACACGCAGAGAGCATTAAAGCAGATTCTATCCTCTGCTTACCGGAATTATATTTCAAACCAACAACATCGGAACAGTTGACTGATTATTTAAAATTAGTTGGTTCCGCAGCACCAAACACGCCGCTGTTATATTACCATATTCCATCATTTACTAATGTTAATAGTAAGTTAACCATGATTCTTAAATTTATGCCAAAATATAGAATATTTTGTTCACCTAATTGTAGATTGTAATTACGTTTGTTTAAACAACATTAAATACTATTTAAACGAGTAAAAAATTAAGAATGGAGAATACATATGATCAATATAAATGCTGAAACCAACTTTTAATTTAAATGCTATAAGAGATCTAAAAATATCTATCTCTGAAGTATGGGATTAAAATTAATGTATTAAGAGTACACCTCTAATTTGCTTGCAATTATAACTGCTTAAATATTTTATTAGGGAAGTAGTGGTATCAATTTCTGTAAAGTAAAATACAAAATATTTCT
This sequence comes from Nomada lathburiana, assembly GCA_963667235.1. Lineage (NCBI taxonomy): Eukaryota > Metazoa > Arthropoda > Insecta > Hymenoptera > Apidae > Nomada > Nomada lathburiana. The sequence continues at coordinate 3,003,750 of OY763905.1, forward strand.
ATATTCGTTGCCTTTTTCAGTACATATGGGAGAGTTTCTTGGATCTCTCGAAGATCAAATTCCAACTTTCGTTGGAATCAAATTTACGAGTGGGAATTTGGAAGAAGGTGCTCAAGCACTGCAAGCTAAACACAACAGATTCGTAGTATTTCTAGGAAATGATCAGGTACTATTTATTTCCATAGAATTATAACATTATAATTTAACGTATTATATTTCTTTAATTTTTTAAGCTTTATTTATTCCTCGTTTCAAATATGAGCGACCAATAGCCGATCACGTCTACAAAAACGAATAACATATCACTTTCGTTTAACATCAACCACCTTAATTTTACTTTCGTCTTTTTACTATTTTGTTTGATTTTTGTTAGTTGATAAGCGCTGGTTCCGCATTGGGAATGAATTCATTCATAACGACAACCACAAATATGATTTCCGAACTTGAGCGCGAAACCCTCATGGAAAGTCAAGCAGGAAATAGCCTTAATGCAAAAAAAAAACAAGAACGTTTGACAGAAGCTGTGATCGCTATATCAAAATATGGTAAAATTCATTACTTATTCAATTAGCATAAACAGTGCATATCGCCAAAGCTACGTGTTATAGTGTTATCGCCAAAGAAACGTAAATATTTAAACCCTCATTAATTTTTTTTATTTTGTGCGGTTTCACTAATTCTAAGAGATTCCAAGGAACGCAAGCTTTAAGTTTTAATCTAAACGTTAAATTCCTATTTCTTATTAAATAATAATAATTAATACAAGGAACTGAAATAAATCTAACGAATAATTTTTATGCTATTTTTATACTGCAAACAGGTAATTGGGTAGAGACTATGAAAGCAGCAATGCCGTTGTTAACGAACATCAACCCTGGCCCTCCGCGTGCACCCCTGAAACCTCTATCTGCTGAAACTACAGCATCAATGGCAAACGATTTAAAAAAGTTGGGATTTCCAGTAAACATTTAATGTACAAGACGAGAGGATAATAATCTTTCTAAAATAAAATTAATATTTCCAACGTTTAAGTATATTTAATTTTTTAATTCACATTTGCAACACTTATCTTTTAATGCACATAGTTCTCCCATTTGGAATGTATATCTATAGTACTCAATAAATCGAGAGAACAGTATTTAGTAAATAAAACTGGAAAAATTAATGTGTTTTCGTTAAATAGGAATGATTTTCTGCTTTAGCTTCGTTTTTGTAGTTTATTTTAGTTCTCTGATTTAGTATTGTGCTGCATAAATTCATTCAACAAGGACATTGATATTACTCCTTTTTTAATTATTTCCAATCTTACTAGTGAATTATAAATGATGGTTCAACAAATGAATAGTGGATTTTATTTATCTGTACATATAACATTATCCAACTTTTATCATCATCAAAATTTTATTTCAAAAACAGTTTTTATCCGATTTTTAATTCTGAGATAAGAACTTTCGCCTGTGGTATAAGTACATATAGTACATTTCTATACCCTGAAAATTGTTTTCCCAATAGATACATTTAATATTTTACGGTGAGTTAAATAAAGGCAGATCACATCAAAACAATTTCTTGACATATATTTTATTACAATTCTTGAGCAACTTCAAATTTTGTAGTTAGTTGTACATGCCTCAATGATACTGTACTTAGTACCTCAATGATACCGTACTATGTACATACATCATGTACTTACATGTACATCATGTAATGTACAGTGCCATGCGTTATACGATCTCAATGTAAGAAACATGGCAGCCGTGACTGTTGAATGCGGAGATTTTTTAGAGTTCCAGGTACTTTTGTATTAAAAGAAAGTATTATAAAGCATATTATATGTACGTCATATTATATATTTCAATTGCTTTAATTATATCCAAGGTATATCAAACTTTCACTTAACAGTAATCTAGAAACATTCCAGAAAGGTTATTAAGGTTATATTCGGCTACATATTGTATACATTTATAATATTTGTACTGTACACTAATATTAATTGTAATGTTCTTCTTCTAACTCAGAGTAAATCTACATTTGATTAAACCATTCAATATATTATTCGCAATATGTAATTCAAGATTTCAGTTTTGGTTAGGTACTCTAATGTATTTAGAGTAATCTAAATTATAATTAATAATAATGTGTTATGTAGGTATAAGTTTAAGGTTAATTATTTGTTTATTATAAACCCTTTTATTAGTATTATTTCATCATTTATTTTATTGACATAAAATATCACGTTCCAGGATGCATTACAGAAGATGCGGCAACTCGATGACAAAATCATTTACATGCTAAATACAACACTTCCAACAGAATCGTTCAAAAGTCAAAATGATCCCACTGTAAGGTGTAAAGATTTATTTGAGCAAATCCAATCGAGTCATAAAACAAGAGAATTTGCCATTGCTAGGTGTTTAAATACATCAAGGGAAAAGATTGAAGAATTAAAGAATCAAAAAGATAAAGGTGATGATAGTCCACAACTTCATAAAATATTAAGAAAAGAACAGAACACACTACGCTTATTACAATCCGAACTGAATGTAGAAGAGATTGTAAAAAAACGTACAGCGGATGTATATCACCAAAGGTGTCGTGGTTATTATAAACCAACAGAGGATATATAAATGTAATATTGTTATAACTGATTTTATGAATACATCGCAAAATACGAATTTTTTACATATTACAGAAAAAAATATATTGGTATGTTAGTTATAAATATATTTAGTCATTGCATTTTTACAACAATAAACAGAAGCAATGTGCAGTTGTGAAAACTAATTTCATTTTTACATTTCAATACGACCTTTCCCTGTAAAGAAAATATGCATGCAAATAGCAGGAATATTGACGAAACATTTTTAGCTTTAGATTGTAAATTTTATTCGGCGTTTATATACAGTAATGTGTTTTCCACTATACTTTATTAAAACATGACAATCTAAATATTATACACCTTTTATAAAAATATACTTCGTGGTGTTATGATGATACTTAATACTTAATCAATATCATTCATATGCAAAATAATGTATAAGAGTTATTACTCTGTACAATACAACTCTATCGTGTAATATAAATTATTGCTTGTCTCTAATATTAATATTACTTAAGAATCACATTTAACAATATATAAATAAACAAAATACGTAAAACGTTATGGATTTTAAGCAACTATTTTGTCATTGTATGTTCTGTATTTCATGTTTGCTGAAATACTATTTTTACTCCACTTTATTTGCATTTGCGGCAGCCTCGATTTTACCTTTTTCTCGTATTTCTTGGTGCCATTTCATTCTCTCTGTTAGCAAATTCTTTCCGGACGCAACATCTCTTTTTCCAATCATCGCAGATACAATAAAGCCAATGACACTAAGGCCCATTATAATGAACGATATACGAATTCGAAACATGGTATGAGCTCGTCGTATGCAGTCTATCCTAATTGATCAAAATGAACAGTGTCTAATTGATATAGTATTAAGGTACATAAATTATTTTAAGGAACTTTACTTTGTCTGTTACAAATAAAAATTTATTTTTCCTTATATCTACTTACGTCACTTGAGGTGGAACTTTATCCATGCTTGGAAAACGTTTAACCCATACTAAGATCATTCTATCTATTTTACCCACGGTATGTAGAGGTGCTCCTGTGGTGCAAACAAGAAAATTAATCAGTTTGTTCGATTGCTTTAAAATTTATGAAATATATTAACCCTTTGCGCTCCAAAGGCAACTCTCACTCAGCACTTGGTTCAGCATAGAAACTCAAATGGCGACTGAGAGGTGACAATAACTTTTCTATCAACGATTAGTCTATGGACAATTAGTAGTACAGCATAGACTTTGATACTATTATTTGAAATTTAATCCATCTGGAGTTTCCACTTTTTTATACAAGAAAAAAGATGTTTGAGCGCAAAGAGTTAAAAAGAGTTAAAATTCTGTAAGAAAGATTTAGGAAAGTGTATTTTACCCATTATGTTTCTGTCAACATCATATTTTGATGGCTGCGGTTTTGTAGATGTTTCCGATACAGGTTTTTTTTCATTTTTAACAATTGTTGTATGGAATTGCCTTATTCTTTGGAATTTCAATTGCCTCGCCAATCTTGTATATAACATTCTGAAAATATTAGAATAGAATGTGGTAAGTATTTCATATGCTAATTCCAAACTTCGTATATTTCTAATATGTTATATACAGGAACGCAAGTTTGTCAGTAATAATTATAACAATAACAATAATTCTCCGTATTAATATAAATAATGACATGAGGACCAGTAATTAATCGTAATACCAATTATAGCTTTTGAAACATGTTTTTATTGTTAATTATTGTTATTCATAAATGTTCGTGATGTAAAACTTTTGATCGTTAAGTCCGTGTTCCAAATATAAATAAAAGTACATATCAAGTGTGAGAAATGATTTTGGGAGCACTATTAACATTTTTTTGTTTAAAACTGTTAATAAACATGTATTTATAGAAAGATAAATACATTTAAATATATCATAAACGATATTAAGTATTATACGAATGATACATACAAAATTCAACACATTTAAATAGATAGTACATATGTCCTGTACAGAACACTTATTGTTAGACGTTTTCTATCATGCGATTTTACATAGGTTAAATATCTATGAATAAATCGTATTTTTACGACAGTAGATATATTCCAAAAGTAACGTGTTGACCTTATTGTAAGATGGGATTAGCTGGCTAATTGTTTTGACTGTTTCTTGTTTTCTCGTATGATTATACAATATCCGGTTTACATCTTATATTTCCGTTTATCTTTTATTATTTATGATATTTAGCACAGTAGATATAGGATGTGACTACTTACTTGCTTTCAATGATTTAAGGTGATAAATTTCTGTCACAACCCACTCCACGTTCCATTTACAACTGCCGCGGATGCTCTGCGAAATTTATATATGTATATACATGTATATTCTCTACAACCACTAACACTAATGTTATACCCTGACACACAGATGTACAATCTACTTGCCCTTCTTATAAGAAATACTTAACTTGCTGATGATATTACATTTATTTAACAAACAAACTTCCTTTGAAATTATTCAACATATCAAGAACATTAACAAAAATTATACAAATGTTTGGCGGGAATTACTTACACAAAAAGTTGACGAAATTTTTAAATAAAAGAGATAGAATGTTCTTCTTCGCCGCGCGTAAAGGAGTGATAATAATAATAATAATACCATAATACAGAATATTAACAATATATGTGGATTTCAATATTCACAGAAGAAGAATTTTGCATTCTAATTGTTTACGTTTTAAACACGGAAGACATGTATAAGTTATTATTGTATTTATTTGCTCCAATAATGTACTTATTTTAAGCATAGCCATAAACGTAATACGTACTTCCATCATAGTATCGAAAAAGGTGTGGTATACTATTTCAATTTCTAAGAAACATTTTTGCTTCTTAAGAATAAGTTTATAACATGATAATTCACTACTTTTCGATGAAGATACGTGCAAAGCGTCACATATTACGGATGAATTTCTTCGTAGAACGGAGATTGACCTCATTAAACGTATACATCTGCTGTATACAAGGTAAACGTGATTTTAACGTAGTAGACAGTAATTCTAGTAACGACTATCAGACAATTAATAGGTATAGCAAAACTAAAATTACATGCAACTAAAAATATTCCAAAACTTCATAGTTATTCAAAAATGTAAATATGATAGTTGGATACATAGCGCAAATAGTTCTACGATTATTTTAAATAAGTTCTATACTATAGTTTTAATGATAATGTAAAATAGGTGGAGTAATAATAAAAAATATATATGTTATAATATTGAATCGAAGAATTAGTTATTTACAAGAAATACTTATATGTATATAATAAATGCTTAATATTTTACGTCAGCATATTCTTCGGGTAAGTTATTTTGAAGATATTGGTAACGTGTTCTATCGAAAGAAGATGATTGTTTTTAACTTATCTTTTGCGACAGAATTCAAATGTTTATATTCGTGAAATAAACGTCCTCTCTTTTATTTCTACTTTTTATTTCGATTCCTTATTTTATACATTTATTATACATTTACATATTATGCAACGATATCTCATTCAAATTTATAGCACCCCGAAAGACCATATAAACGTTTTTCAAATATTATAGCAGTGTATAAATTGAAGAATGGAAAAGTTCCTTTGACTTTATATAACGGGTGATATATTTGTTCCTTTTAAACGTCTCCGCCAATTAAATTTTGACATACAATGTAGGGACATTATTTTCGATTCTCCATGTTGGTCAATTACAAAACATGTCGCGCACATGTTAGTCCGTTCGTAACCTGCTATGACAGTTATGCTTTGACTTGTACTCCACTAGTTTTCTCACAAAATGAAGGTGAAAGTCTTGTCGCGAAATCCGGACGAATATTTGAGAGAAACGAAACGTGATATTCACAAAGGTTACTTCTATTTATTATAATATATTATGTCAAAAACCATAATGAACTTTTGTCACGAAAACAATTGTACACATTATTCTACGAACAGTTCGTAATATTTAAATATGTATACGAAGTATAATTTTTCTATGTTCTCTCCAGTTCCTAGAAATTATGATCCTGCGTTGCATCCTTTTGAAGCAGCAAGAGAGTATACTAGGGCTTTAAACGCAGTGAAATTGGAAAGAGTTTTTGCCAAACCTTTCATCGGATGCTTAGAGGGCCATAAGGACGGAGTTTCTTGTTTGTCTAAACATCCCTCGCAGTTGTCCACACTGCTCAGCGGAGCTTTCGACGGAGAATTAAGGGTATGGAACCTTACGCAAAGAACATGTGAGCGTAGCATTTTGGCGCACGATGGTATAGTACGAGGCGCAGTATTTGGTCTAAATGCGGAACACTTCATTACTATTGGCGATGATAAAACCATTAAAACGTGGAAAGCAGAGAAGCCAGCATTTGGTGAAGAAGAGGAACCAACAAACACTATTATTAGTAAAGTAAGACATTGAAAGTTTCCATGCAAATATTATTTACTAGAGTATCGAGTTTCGAGTACAGTGAAGAATTATTCATTCTTTTGTAGACTATCATAAGTGGAATCTCCCATCATCAAACGCAACCAATATTTGCGACTTGCGGCGAAGTTTGTAATTTATGGGAGGAAACTAGAAACGAGCCAATTCGTACCTTCAAATGGGGTGTGGACAGTCTATATGATATTAAATATAATCCTGTTCAATCCAATTTATTTGGTAAGAATTATTAGCAACCGTGTGGAATAATAGAAATTATATTTCTATATTAACAGAATATATATGTATACTTTGCAGCTGCTTGTGCAAGCGATCGTAGTATAATTTTATACGATGCCAGGGAAACAGGACCTTTACGAAAGGTTTTTATGAAGCTAAGGTCCAATAAACTGTCTTGGAATCCCATGGAGGCAGTTACTTTCACGTGCGCTAGTGAGGATTACAAGTACGTTTAAGAAAAATATTGCGTCTGGTTGTTTCGAATCACTTGTGTAAATTAAATATAATTATTTTATATTGTTTATTTAGCTTGTATACTTTCGACATTCGTAAACTCAGAGCACCTACGAATGTACACAAAGATCATGTAGAAGCAGTTGTAGATGTGGATTACTCTCCAACTGGTAAAGAATTTGTATCTGGTAGTTACGACAAATCTGTACGCATCTTTGAAGTAAACAAAGGACATTCTCGAGAAGTTTACCACACGAAACGTATGCAAAGATTAACGTGCGTAGGATGGTCTCTTGACAATAAATATATTGTTAACGGTAGTGATGAAATGAATATTCGTGTATGGAAGGCGAGGGCATCAGAAAAGTTGGGCGTGGTAGGATGCCGTAATATCCATTTTTTTATATTTAATATATTCTATATTGACACTAATCGTATCGTATAATTATAGTTGAAGCCTAGAGAGAAGTCAGCATTGTATTACAGTGAAACCTTGAAAGAAAAGTTCGCCGCGCATCCACAAGTAAAGCGAATCGCACGACACAGACAAGTTCCGAAACATATTTACAACGCGAGAGCTGAACTACGTACAATTCAAGAGAAAAGTAAACGGAAGTACGTATTATTATTCGACGACAATCTGAGAAACAAAGTTCTTTATATTATGTATCAATGGCGGTTTGCTATATTTATTTACATTATTTTAGGGAGGCCAACAGACGCGCTCATTCTAAAAGTGGCGCAGTACCGTTTGTTTCGGAAAGAGCGAAGCACGTTGTACGTCAACACGTTTAATGTTGAAGTGCATATTGTAATATTACAAGATTTAATAAAGATTACGATGGTTTTACCTTATCCAATTACACTTTAGGCAATTGTATTATAATATATGCAAGTTTAAGATTGCTACAATTATACAGACACAAATTTGTATCCGCAGTGAAAAAATTGCCATCCTATTAAAATCTGTTACTTTTTGTATATTTCTAATTTCTATTTCCACTCCGTGAAATTATCACGTCCAATTTGTGGACATATTAACACATTGACCGACTATTTTATGAAAACATAAATGTGTATTATCTAATTGTGACTAAAATTAAACACTATTCAACAGAGTCAGCAATGCTATAATTATAACTTGCACAATTTTGCACTTCAATTATTACATAAGTCGAAACATGTGCAAACACGAATATGCTTGTGACTGATCAACAATGTGGTAATACAATTTTACATACAGGTTGAGGTATTTAAATAGGAGCACATAAATATCTACTTTGTTTATATCTATGTAATATATGGAAAACCTGTTTAAAGGAAAATCAAACTGCTCGAAGAGCCAAACAACAAATTTGGGACCTTTTTCAAAATTTTAATGTCATTGAAATGTTTTCGAATTTTCTACTCTAAACTTTACTGTAGATTAAAAGTCAAATTTAGCTATACAACATTTCGAATACATAATTTCAAAACATTCTGCGTTAATATTAATTAATATTACTAACATTGCATTACTGGACCTAAATAACAAGAATATTTGTATTACCCAATCTGTACAACCCTCTCCCCTTTTTTCTTTGTTAGATAACATAAAATTTTTTAGCCATAAAAATTGAAAATTGTGTAAGTTACTTTAGTAAATTACGCGAGCAAACAAATGTGCAAAAATTTCAATTTAATAAATAATAAATAAATTACATACCACCTTCTAATTTATTATTGTCATGGATATACTGAACTGTATGTATACACTATTGGTGAAATCATATTACTTTACTCATTGTTTATTGTAATAAATAATTTTATTGAAATTATACAACGCATTGCTATAATGAATCGTAAAACGTTACAAACTTCAAGCAGTGATTAATGTCTCGCTTAGTGTAGCTTACAACGATTTATTAATTTCTTTGCATTTTCTTCGCGTATTTATCAATTCGACGATTCACGTATCGTTCTGTGTCATCCTCTTGCCGTCGAAGAATAATGAATGTCCATAATCTAGCTAAATCATGTCGAAGTCTTATTTCACGGTTTTCTTTTTCTTTTCTCAAAGTTGACAATAAGTGGTTTTGTTCCTCATCTCCTTTTTGTTTGTTTCCTTCGCTTATTCTATATTTCATGTCCGCGTTACAGATGTTACACTTTCGATGGACACGGCTTAAATAAACGAATACAGGACACATTTATCGATTTTACATATAAATTCTAACATGGTAGGGAAAGTGTCGTATTTAATTTAATACCAGATGTTCGAACGCGGGTAATCTCCATATCCTTAGAAAAATTCTATTTCGATATAAATCCGTTTTAGTCGTGTTACTTCATATGACAAATATATATCAGTTTAAAGTTCGTAAAATCTGGTTTCACGTGTGTATATTATTCAGCGGATCGGGTGGCAGTTATTCAGATGTCAATTGATTTGATCGTTATCTCGTGTATCGAACAAAAAAAAAAAATGAGCAGATGTTTCGTTGGAGCATCCTTTCTTTTAGCGTTCTACGCGTTCTATTCTATGTCCTTTGTATATTCCAAGGTGGCACATAGTTATTCGGTTTCGTTCGTCCATGTTTCGCTAATACACATATGGGGGTGACATATTTTCTCATCTTTTCTTCTTCCTTTTTATATTCACTATGCGCGTTTAAATTCTGTACAAGACTAGGGTAGTCGAGCAATTAAATTACCACTGCAAAATTACTTTACCTCGTAGTCGTCAAGGTTCCATGATATTCTTATACGCTTCGTGTCGTCACTCATACAGGGGTTTATAAGTCCCCCATAACGCTGCTGGTCAATGTCGTTTAATTAAATATAAGTAATATTATATAACAATAATTATAATTTATATACATATAAACACATTTACATTAATTTCGTGAAACACTATTTAGCCGCGGGAAAATGTTAATCGAAAATATTAAGGATTTTTTAAAAATCTCTCTCCTAGTCGATCGGGTATTAAATGAAACCTGATTTCATCGTAGCTATAATCAATTGATGTAAATTGCTACATCTACCTAAAATGCAAAACGCCTGTGGCGTTTTCTTTTTTCGTCTTTCTTTTATAAGAAATTTTTCGGACGTAGTATAATTTGTATTTAAAGATTGTTGCGTAACGTAACGCTGCGAGATAAATTCTGATTTCTATTATAAATGAGATTCGACGCCAATAAAGTTTTACGCGTTCGTCGAAATAAAAAGAAACATATGTTCAGTAACGTTAAAAAATATACTTATCTCATTCTTGTGAGAATTCAGCTTTTATTCGATCAGGAATTCTACAGTACACTAGTCCGTGTAAAAGTGGCGTAAACTAGTCGTTCTTTCCGATCTTCGATCGCGGAGTTGGCGTTCAAGGTGTTGTTAACATTTAAATAGTAAGACGCTTGCGAATTTGTTAACAATTTCACGGAACGAGACCCGTTACGAACGGCGCTTCGTTTCTTTCTTTTCTACCTTCGACGCAAACTCCGCGAGTGAAAACTACAAAATAAGGAATTAGTTTCCCTGCTGTGCGTCCTTCGACATTTGATTCACTTCTTTTTATTTCTGTGAACAGTGGCGACCATTAAATTATTTATTCTACGTTTCTTATCGCTATCGATGACTTATGAATACATATCACCGCGAGAACGTACAGTCATATTCGAACGTACGATACTTTTCATCCCCGATTATCTGATGCGCCGTCACAGCGAATAACAATCAATCGTGATTCGTTTTGTTTTTCTCGTTTCGTCGGAGACGAAAATTGTTCGTTTCATCGGTGAACACGATTGTTCGGGAACGGGCGTAGAATTAACTTCGAAATTGTACATCTCGACGATTTTGTGACCTCCTCTCGCGTGTTTTGCACACGATTTAGTCGCAAAGTGAATTACACACGTGTGCACGATTTGATCGCAATGCGAATTCGAATTGCTCGTGGCGTCTCGCAAACGAATTCCCTTTAGCCGTTCAGTTCGAAGAGTATCGGCGAAAGTATCGACTTTTCCAGATCGTCCTGATTACGAGCTTTATTCTAGACGTTCAGGTCAGCCATCATTTTACGGAAGTCGGCTAAAGTATTGTAATCGGGGTCCGAATCGATGTCAGCGAAGTCTTTGTTGGAGTCGCTTTTCACAAAGCTGGGATTGTATCGACTTAATGACAACGGGCACGGCAGTAATTCTGGCATCACCGAGTGGTGCGTAATTAGAGCAGTCAGGGTTGTGAATTCCTTTGTAAAGCCCTGGAACAAAAGGAACAGTAACGATATTATTATGTGCCCTTGATAGTGGTTATTTGTGTATTATACTTGCACAACTTTCGCTGCTACTTGACGGCATTAATTGTAATTAAACGATAAATTATATTTCCCAAAGGGACAGTTGTTCTTTAAACAAAAATGTAAGCAATAGGTGTGGGAATAAGTACACCATTATTATTTAATAGCATTTCATTCTTAAACGATTTTTTGAATTTTTCCTCGATTCTTTGCTAAGCTAAACGTTTCAGCTTTATTAATTTTTGCTTGTAACCTAATCCAAATGGTACATACTTTGATTTAAAAAACGATGTCAATTGAATATAGATGTGAAAAATTCATTGTATCCCCAAAAATTCATCTTTCTGAATTTTTCATTATTTCCCGTTAGGATCGTTTGCTTTTTTTGATCACCAAATGGAAACAGCGGTACTTCATAAGTAAAATAAAGGAAGCGGATATTTTATTATTCATCCACTACGCAAACCAGCGATATACAGCATACGTCAAAAGTATTATCTGCCCTATGCATGGATTCGAATCTCATAACGTGTTGCTACGGCAATGCAATTCCAGACGAAAAGAGTGGGGAGAGTTTTGATTTCCCCGCGGTACATCCAACAAAACTCATTTATACTGGTTTCGGAGATTATCAAAGTCCGCGGAGCCATTTAATTTATCCTACAAGGGGAAGTTCGGCTATTTAAATACGCATACCCAAATGGCAAAATGCAGAAGCCGAGTAGCTTTGTACTTGCATAGTATCTCCATTATGATGTTCCAGTACTGAAAGCTTCGGTCAAAACGCGATATTACTCTGTTGGTGATTAACATCTGCGTACAAAGCGGCTCTGTTGTGAACTCTTCTTTTAGGCTGTTCGTACGTTTTGTTCGCCGTGCATTTAAAAAGTGTGTATTCTATGTTAAAAGAATATGGCGGATGGAGAGACGATTGCGAACAAAGGGAGAAATTTTAAATATAGTATAAGAAACGCGTAACTCTTTCCTGAAAATCTTTTTGTTAAAAAGTTACAAGAATTATCAGTAATCTTTTCACTGTGCTTGACGAATCCTAAAGAAATATTTTTATGGCTGTCATCAGTTTTCTACCCTATCTAGGGGACATTATTGTTTTTTTGTAGGAAAGGACGTTACAATTGTTGACGTTACGTTGATTTTAACAATTGATTTATGTTTCGTTTAACCGACTCAGATTTTTCTTAGTAAAATGCAAAAGTGTCACCGTAACGAAATCAGTCAGCAAAAGTTTCGGGTTTTGTTGATTACAGTAGTATGGAAAAATAATATTGTACAGATGAAGGTAATTTGTAAGTGACAGTGAATTATATCTATCGAGTTGTATTTATTAAGTAAAAATAAAGATAGTTAAGACTGAAACAATTTAATTGGAACTTGTCAGTGTTATTTGACAATTGATTTAAACTGAATTCTTCACTTTGCCTGACGCATATTAGTTCATAAAGTTCGAATAAAATAACTGCGGGGTGAATGTTCAGTGTTCATCACAATGAATCGGGTACGATTAAGTTCTTGTTAATAGAAAATAACGTCGTATAAAAAGATTTCAACCAGCATCACATGCTAACCATGTGTTGAAGTGCCAGATTAAATTATTAATAGCTATGGGGAATTGGTTTTTCGTGCCACGGTGGTATCACACACGTCCATGAAATAAAATCTAAGAATTTTTTAAATTAATTTTTTAAGTCATTTGTAAATAATTTTTCAATTCAAAGTATCATGTGTCAACTATTAACTATTATTTACTATACTATTTTTAGCATAGCGTATTTTTGTATTATTTGTTAACAGTTAGACTAACCAAATTATTACTGCAACCGTTTTTAAAAAATTCGATGCCCCGTTTCTCCATTTATTCAGGCATTCTAACCAGAGAACTATTTCTGAACCGTAGTAAATTGCCTGAACTATTCTCGTTTCGTGTCATGTTTCATTCTTATCCCATATTTGCATGGGATAAGTCTGCGCAGCAGAATGAGCAACTACAGAGAATGAATTAGAACTATCACAGCAAAAGTGTTAATTGCTTCCCATTAACGTGGACCTTTCACAGACGGTTAAAGACTTTCGCAAGAAAGGCCGTGTCGTGAAGACTTTCAGAGAGATTTACCTTGATTTTGTAGCCTTTGTTCGTACGCATTATGAGATAATGGGCTATTCCGCTTGGTTGGAATTCGCGCGGCACTCGAAGCGAAAGGGCATAACATCCGGGTTTACTGGTGCTCTCCCTCACCATGAAGGCTCCTTCCGGTTCCTGGCTTAACACTTCCAGCGTTATTTCTCTGGAATCATAAATGACCGCGATACGGTGAAAATGCAAATCCGCATAAATAAACGGTAAAAATAACGACCGCAATGAGATGTCGATCGTAATTCTGTGTTACGGCCTTGTATGTCGGGCGGCTGTAAAAACTGGTTGTTCTGCTTGCAAACGATGGCAATAAACTCACTCAACTTTACACGTATACACGTCCACTAAATAGTCAAGAAATTATTCGCGAATAGAGAAATGGGGATACTTTAATGTTTGCCGTGGGGCAATGCTGGATTTAAATAAAACATAGATCGCGTGGAAAGTTAATGCACATTAGGTTGTATTCAGTATTCACGTTGCGCGAATAGTTTTCTGGATTAATCATTTTCGTTCTTATTTGTCGGTGATTTTTCTAATGATTGGTTTTGAAAGAAATCGATTGAAAATGGAATGGAAATGGAAATGGAAAAATTGAAACAATTCTTTACGTATAATGAAACTGGACGATTGTATTTAGTGATATGAAAATTTTTCTGGACGTGTAATCGAAGGTACTAATTAATCAGCGTGAGCATAAGTCAGTCGAATGTGAGGTATTTAATAAAACCCGCTTTTTATTACGTCTGTTGGCCTTAACATTTGGGGCAAATTACTAAAACATTTTCGCTGGAAATTTAGATGAATATTGAGATCATTGATTATAAAGAAATCGGTTTTCTTTGATGGCAATAAAAAAATAAGTCAGATTCGACTGACTTATGCTCACTCTGATTAATTAGTACTTTCGATTACACGTACAGAAAAATTTTCATATCACTAAATATAATCCTTCGATTTTCAGGTCCATTTCAATAATTAGCATTTCTAATTGTTATATTTATATATGTAGTATATGTGTATTTCTGTACATATGTAGTATATGTGTATAAATTAACAATAATTAACGATAATGTACAGGTGGCAACAATAATCTATGAAGATGCATGTGTCTTTAAACGTCAAATTAAAAAAAGATATTAAAGTTATATTGTAAAACTATCATTCATTTATATTTAGTTATTATATATATTATTTCTCATGCAGTACAATTACTTCATTTATTGCGTACTATTATAATTTATTTTTACTACTTTGCTATATTCAGAAAATAAAACTTTGATATCCTTCATAAATATTTCTCGCGTTGAGACACAAGTATGATAAAGATATTTGCTAAATATTTAGGATACAGTCTTATAAATAGTTTGCATATGCGAATTCAATAACCGTGCCATTTACTATACAGTATTATTGGCACTCTTAATATAAATAATATGTATCGTCGATTGTATTCACACAGGTGTCTTTACTGTACCAATTTGCTACATATGCATTAATTGTCTTGTAAATATAATACTTTATAATTGACCATAAAACCATTACTTCGATTCTGAACAGGAATTACCGACTTAAAAATATTCGCAACTCTGGACCAATTTCGTTTCGAACAGTTTCAAAGTATTTAAGTGTTCAATTTGGAATATTTAATTTTAGTTGCTTAATCACAAGTACATTTATTAGATTCAATCTACACACCTTGGTATGCCAGCTTGGAACCAGGGAGCTTTACGCAGTTCAGCTTCTTCACTGCGATTATTGAGACTATCTGTTCTCTCAGGAAGGGGTGGCGGGGTTGGTGTCGAGCCGTGTGTACTTCCATCAGCTGGCACCGAGCTGCTCGACGTACTAATCTGAGATCTCCTCTTCGATTTGAATTCTGTTTCTGTACCAGAGCTCGGAGAATTGTGCCCTATCCTGTTAATTGAATAATTGCATAAGTTTTCGCGCATCCTAAAATCTATTTTGCGCAGGGTGGCCTACGTGAATGGAACAAATCATACTTCCCTTCAGATACTCCAATACTTTTTTTGTTATAAAATCACATGAGGATTTAGTCTACGTTAACAAAAGTATACATATATTTAATACATATAAATGAATTTCTTATTCCATTTAGAGAAAACAAGAGACCCTCGTTTGATCCTCTAGCAGTCGCACCAGAAAACTTTATTGAACATACAAAAAATTCACCCCTCTCTGTGATTAAATAAAAAAAAGAGAAAACAAGAATGAAGTTGATATCTGCTGTGCAACTGCAACACTTTACTTAGCCCACTCTCTACGCAATATATTCGATGCGTTAAAAAAAAGTGACACGACCATTAAAAAAAGACCGCATGCACCGTTGCGCGTGACAATGCAGACCTCTTTGAGCCATTCAACCTCGTCCTCCAACGTTTGTTTCTAGTTGCATGGACGACCATGTATACACAAGTTTGTAACGCTCGTTCATACAAGAATCTTTAAGTACCTGTTGTTCTCGATGTTGAAGTTTTTCGCAGTGATAGAGGCGTTGATGGTATTGTCCAGGCTCTCAGAAGGTGGTATCGTGTTGTAGTTTGGCCTCGTGCCCTCCGAGTCGATGATCGCCTCGTTTATGTAACCCCCAGAATGCGGCCTGTTCGATGGGCTCGTTGGTGTACTGCTACCACTGACGAGGGGGCAGCTGTCATCCTCGCCATTCAGTCCAAGAACGTCACGTCCGCCTGTCAAACCCATCGCCAGTCGCTTTATCAGAGGTGGCTTGTCCGTTAGTCTCTTGTACGAGTTCAGTTCCGTTGGCGAGTTGCTCTCATCGCTGGTCGGCGTGCTCTGCTGAGAGATACTCTTCGGCTCATCCTCGTTCGTTATACGGCCAAGAACGTTCGTGAAGTTGTGCGACGGCCGTAAACCCGGTATAGAGTTCGGTGCCTGTTATCGTGCGAAGAAAAAAAACTTTATTAGCGTCTCTAATAAGACGATGATGATGGTACTAGGAGTTACTGAGGGGTTGTTAGTTGATTCGATGTTCGCCTTACGATTATTTATCTTAAAACGCTCGCGGGATGTTTCCCACGGACACTGCTTTTGCCTCGTTTAATGACAGTAATTGGGATGCGAAACTTACAGGTGTACGCAGTAATAAATAGGTTTTTCAAACATTTTTTTAATGTAAAGGGAACGCATCTAACTTGAAATTTGTTCACCCATGTGTACAACAAAAGCCCTAGTCCTGTATGGGTTCAAGGGTTAACCCGTTCGCCGTGGAGCACGTTATATTCGGGGCGAGTTACTTTTGATTCGGATGTAAAGTATTTCTTAATTATAATGATATGAAGAAATATGTGAGGAGAAATGTATTCGTCGCGGAGGTAGAAATATTATTTCAATGGATATCATTCTTTATGCTAGTGCGTTTTTAGATTTTGAGGTCATCTGTATTTTGAAATGGACTGTTGTATTTTAATTTCCGTTATATTGTAGTTAATAGAAAAGTTAGAGATTCATTGTTTTCAGAAATGCATGCACAAATTATTATAATTATTTTTTCAAAGTATGCGTTAGTTAATTAAATAGAGCATCTATTAATAAACATTGTACCGTTTTTGGCATGAAGGAGATTTTAATCTTTGTTCATGTTACGACGAAAGGGTTAAGGGTTGCTATACCCTTGTTACGACTCTATTAAGTATCAATCTCCACTAGTTTACAGTTGTCCCAATTTTGCTTGAACTATTATCGTAAACCGACTCATGTAATACGTGCTAGATGAGCTAGCAGCTTTTTTATTATCCTGGACAAAGGGACACTAGGCAAGCTTCTCAAATGGTTTGCCAATGAAAGGTGAATAAATATTTACAAACACGGTTCAAGTTTTTAAAGGATTCCTCAAGTAAGCTTTGAATGCCCCTGATATTTTCGTTTTATGATTGCGTGTGTCAGGAAAGTATTATACTAATTTTTAATGATTTCTGGAAGAACATCCAGTATCGTCATGATCAAATCACTCTTTTCTTTATACTTGAAAAATTCAATATAATATACATTGCAAAATGAAGATTATGAACGAAAGTAGAATAGTAATAAAATAAAAATGCCATAAAAAGATTAATACACAACACGCTTTTATTACGCTTATATATCCATTCCTATGCAAAAAGGTGCTTAACAAGAAATTCTACAACTGGTTGCGTGCTAACATTCCCAAGTTGAAGCGCGAACCATTGATAACTAGCAAAATTTCGACCGATACGTCGGCATTGAAACAGCGTGGCGACGCGTCTATTTAAGTCAGTCTCGAAAGCCATAGCGAATGCTGGCGTGAAATCACACCGTATGTTCCTCGAAAAAGCCATTGAGCGAAAATACGTACAGGGTGTCCGGTGAGATGTCCAACAAATTTCGTCCACGTGTTCAGCAGGTCATTTTGAACAAGAACTGTCCTGTACCTACAGTCTTGACCCTTTCTACGCTGTATACACTATAAACTATTACTATGACTCACAGGTCCATTCGCGTATTTCTTAGCTTTGTCAATAATGGTTTCATCTTTATACTTAACTAACAAGAATAGCTAGATAAGTAACTATTTCTACACTATGTACTACTATTAATATTTAGCTATTATTGAATGCATTTAATGGGGATCACTTATACATGCCTCACACAGTAAATTTATTTTATATTTTTTAGGGCATAAATATATTAGCCACGTGTAAATAAATTTATGGCTTACTGTATATACAGAGCAGAATATTTTTTACAGTGTGGCAATAATTCCACGGTATTTAAGTCCCTCCTTTTAGTATGGTTTTTGTATAAAATTTACAAGTATTACAAAAATCGCCGTTTATATTCGTTTATATTCGGAAGATATTTTAGAAAGTAGAATGTTAGAGAATGGTACCATGGCTCTACTATTCCCGTTGCAGAAACCGTAAATGAATATCTCATATTGACATGTTCTGTATTTGAGAAGATACGAGGCATCGTGAGCACTGTCAAACTAACTGAATCAAATCTAAAACGTCCACTGAATGCACGAGCTTTCCTTTTGTCATTGAGGAATACATAGTTATATCTGCTCTTGAAACTATAGGCGTATTCAGAAATAGTGTATTCAATGTTTGGTCTCTTACTATATGCATTGATCAATCTAATACAATATTTAACGAGAGCAGCAGATTACATGCGATAAAGAATACGATTTGTATTAATTGATATCGTGGCTATTATTAGACAGAGAACAAGATTTTCAACCAAAGACTGGCCGCTGCCTTTCTGTTTGTAACGAAACAAAACGTGCCAATGGTGTGTAGTGTATATGTATGTAAAAATGAATATGCAATGAAACTGTGTTAAATATGTGGCACGTTTATTAAATAAGCAAACAGAAAAACTCCTATACCCGTGTGTGGTCACATTCCTGCTAACTAATCTCATCCTGTTTTGAAAATATTCGACCGTGCAACATGTTTGAGGAATCTTTATTCATTTAATATTCAGTTATTTTTTGATAAATATAATTTAGAAACAACGTTTCGTAATTGTACTAAAATAGAATTTCGAATATTTACTAAACATAGATTGTAAATTGTTTCCTTTTTTAATAGTAATTTACTATTCTCTTCCCTACTAAATAAGTTATTTCTTTTTTTATTAATATATAATGTTGTGTAAAATTGACAGAATACCTGTCTGATCAACTGTACATTCGCTTTCATTCCAACACGAGCACTACTCTTTTTCATCCCCTCGCGTACAGTATACAAACAGTTAGTCCAATAAATATTCGTACCCTCATTGTCTATATAAAAAAAATTGCTAAAATTAAGTGCGTAAAGGTAAACTAAATATCATATATTTTTGCTATTTATTAAGCACTCGATTTTTTTAAAGTGTCGTCCAAATAAGAAATTTATAGTAAACAAATTTATCGTAAAAACCACAAACGTATTACCCAATTTGAAGCAATTTCTTTGATTGACAGTGTGGGTACGAATCCTTGTGGGACTGACTGCACGCACAGTGTACACGACTCATACCCGGGGCAGTTCCTGATTTGTTGGCCGTCCCGGTGCAGCAACAATACCGTCGACCCTATTAATTTATTATTCGTCCAAATCTGACACACACTAAACAACTAAACGGTCTGCGGCCGCCCATGGGTCTGGACGCCCAGGTGCGACGGCATCCTTTGCTCACCCCGTCAGGAACGGCTCTGCTTGTACCATATTACGCGTTACAGCTATACACTCTATGCAGACATGTTGCTCAGATTCGATCTCCGCGTACATTTGTCGTACACGTGGACGAAGTTTGTTAAACACCTCACCGGACACCCTGTATCGAGTAGGAGAATTCGTGTGCTCACCTTCACGCTCGCGAGCTGCAGCGTGGGCGAGCCGGCGCTGCCGAGTTGCACGTTCATGTTCGCCGCAGACGAACCGCTTCCAGTTCTGGACGTGGGCGACGTTCGACTTTTCAGCCACGAATTCGAAGACGAATTCCTGCAAACACCTCCTGCACCGGCGATCGAACTGTCGCCAGTCAGCGATTTGTTCTGCGACATAAAAAAGGAGAATGAAGAAAGGGTAAATCGTTAAACTCGAAACGAACCACGGATCGGCTCTATCGCGTCACAATGGAACGCTTTAATCCACCGTTGACCCCATTTTCAGAGGCTGGTTAGACTAATAAATGTTCTATACGCTAGCATTTAGTGCTTGACGTCCGGGTAAAATCTCGACGGTTTCCCAGACAAGTCGGGGGATTCGAAGCGGATGGAATTATTAGTTTGGTTTAACGCTCGGATAAAGTTTAGTCGATTATCCGTTTTGCGCAACGCGTTGTTCACAATAATTTAATGGGTAAAGGCGAGTTTTATTGTTGCTATCGGTGTGTAACTTTCTCTGCTTCAATTGTTATGGTTGTTCGACAAAACCGAGTCCCAGAATTGCGGCTGTAAACCAGTTATTTATTTTTCATAGAAGTATAAGCTATAGTTTATTAGGCATGTTTATACGTTGACTCGTGATTGTACGATTAATATTGATACAATTGTCATGTTTATTGTGGGGTAACTCTGAAATATCCTATTGGATGAACAATTTTGATAGAGAACGATTGCAGTGTTAGAACGAACTTTTATAACACGATTATTTATCAATTTAAACGTGTACTTTATTTCAATTACGGTTATTCGTTATAAGGCAGGAATAAAAAAAAAGCATTATTATCAGATATGTAAAATATAGTATCTGTAAACTGACCCAGACCATCCGTAATAACACAGAAATAATTTTCGATTGGTGATATATGTAATTAACTGGAGTATTGCTTATAAAAGTATTTCAAGAAACTACATTTTTCTAATTATAAAATTAATCGTCTTTTATACAAGATATTGTTTTTTCTGCTCTGCTACAAAGGTAACAGAAATAGATAATATAGATATAATCAAATATATAGTTGCAGTGTTCAATAAAATACCAATACACACTAATTCGAATCAGAAGCCTAAATCCAGGAAGCTAAATATACCAAACATTCTTAACATTAACCATTTCTGTTAAAATCGTTAAAATTTGTAAAGTCAAAAATCTCCAAAGCATACAGAAAGATTTCCTCTACATTATTTCCATTCGACTGCAGTAAACTCCTGTCAAAGTGTCTCAAGAATAAATCTGCCCGCGAATGCAGCTGTGTAAGCGCGTGCAACAAGAGCAAGAGGAATAAAACGGAGGGGAACGAGGTCGCATTGAATGTTTAATCTGTTAGACGGTAAATGCGAGATATGTTGTAGGAGCCTCGAGGTTTCTACTTGCCGAATTTTTTACAGGCACATCGTTGGAGAGGCTTGTATTTGAAGGCAGCTGACGAAACTTCGAAACCAATGAATAGTTTATCGATAGAATCTTACGATTCCCAGGACGATTGCGTAGGGAGAACTAGCGGGCTGGCCACGTCGGACTGACCGTTTACGCGGAAACACGCCGGAGCCGAGAGACTTGGGTCGAATTTATAATTAACGCGGTCGGTAAATGGGACACCTCTACTGGAGACTTGTACACCTACGACGCTGTGTCAGGTATCGTTTCTTCTTCTCTTTGGATTTGAAAATGCTTAACCCTTTGCGGTTGAATTTTGTATTCCTATTCTTCGTTTTTATTGTCGCTGAACTATCCTTTTGGTTCGATTCAATTTTAGAGAAGAATGGTGGTTCAAAGCTAAGGTATTAGAGAATTTTGTTTATTGAATGGGTGGATTCTACAATTTATGGCATCGGTGGAGAATTAATGTTTGTGGTTTTTCAGATGGATGAATGACAGATAAATAATGTATGAGGTTTATGCAGTTATTGTTGCAGACCGGTTCGCAGGAAGTAGATATAAGGGAAGCCTGATAGAAATTTGATTTGTCGTTGGAGGATTGTGAAAATTTTATTCTTTTCTTTATGTAACAATGTATCTTTTCCCTGTATATTTAGTCCTATTTCTTATTTATGTGTATAACTGATTATTCATTTCAAGAATAAATTATTTCAAATTATAGCGAAGAAGATTAAAGGAACAATTGGGTAGTATTATAACTAAAGTCGTGACGAATAAAATAATAGAAAATACGTTTGATGCATTTATTACATATATCCTATGTATAATTTTGAATGTATACTGCGTATTTCAACATACTGTAACTGTGTAAATAATGACTGCTTTTCTAGTAAGAACATTTAAGAATAAATTCGTCGTACTAGTTTGAACTACAGGGTAAAAGTAAATCAAGTAGTTTTACTAATTAGGAATGGATCATAGGAAATTCTGTATTTCATACAGTATAATACAGCTGCTTGTAAATAACTAATCGTCATCAGACAAATGTGGTCAACGAACCTAGATGACAATATTTGTTTGTCAAGTCTCATGATAATGATTGTGTTCTTAAAGATAAACCCTGATTAGACTCGTTGTTATCTTTTATGCTGCTGCTATAAAATTAATTCCGTTGAAGCAGATATATAAAATAATAGCGTAAAAGGCTTTGCTTAAATCAACCAGAAATCAACGAAAGCGTCGTTACTTTATTAAACGTTGTTTTGTTAAAGTTTCGTGAAATATCATTTGAAATACGTTGCAGAATTGCAATGCAAAATTTGTAATTTCGAGCTGAATCCGAATTAAGCTGAAACCAGAAAGAGTTAATACCAATTCTTTTGCAAATTCTAGAAATTTCATTCATTGCCAGCGCAATGAGGCAACTAATTGAGTTTTCAAGGTATGTATGTATGTATGTAGTTTTTTTCTACTTCTTCTTTACTATTTTGCTCGCCACCAGGTGAACTCTATTTCTGATAAATTGTGCCGTTAGAATACTGTGACAGGCAATTATTCGAAACGCTCGGTCGTGAAAAATGGCTGTCGAACGGGAACCGATTGTCGCGAAAGGGCGATCCTTTAAACAAAGCGGTTTACTCGTCACGTGTCTCGTTTGTACAGGAATAAGTAAGCCACGTTGTCTAATGATATTTTACGAGACATGTAATTTGAGCAATTATGCCAAATCCTTTTACTTTTTGTTTCCTCTCCGGTTAACGTTTCAGTTCTTGCAAATGATATATAAATAATGCTTTTCATCAAATTCGCCATACCAATTCCATTTTATGAATACTGCATTTATAAACACAGTCATAATAAACATGTTTGTGAGCTCCACATAATTCAACTCAATAACGAATAAAAAGTTATTCTTTCTATAATTTGTATTGAATAACATTTTTATTTCTTTTTTACATTTCTTTACTTTACGATAGGATAAAGTGGAGTTTTAATTCACTGAAAAAATTTAATTTCCACAAAAATACGAAATAACTCTTTAAATATTGAACAATTCGAATTTTAGATTATATTTTATTTCATTAGAAGATAATAAACTATATATATATATATATATATATATATATATTATCCTGTTAGTTCAATAATGAAATTACCGATCAGTTGTCTGTTAAATTGTATTATTGGATGTTCGTCGAGAGAGGAAAAATTAAGCGGAAGTGAAACCGCAGGTAAAAATAGAAGACAAAGCATACGCACCCACGAAGATCGATTCTCCTGCTTGTCCTTTAGATAGGGTGGCGATGGCTGCGGTGAGATCACATCTTGAAGAATCGGTTGGCGCTGAAGCTGCGCCACGTATGCCATACGAAAAGCATTGCCGACAATGGTGTTTAACTCCTCCGCCTGGAAAAAATAAGAAGAAAATTCTCGTTTAATATAAAGCTTAATATAATATAAATTTATAATATAAATATAGATCAAGTAGTCCGCTATTTTTTCATTAATTTTATTTTTTCAGACAATTTATTTTAGTTTGCATGTGGCCACATCGTGTTATCATAATAATAATAACAGTATCAATATTTATTTAATATCATCGTGCTAAAATTCTTTATTACACAGCTATGAAGTAATAAATAGAAACAAATGAAAATTAAAATATTGTATTATTAACACCGTTAATGCGATGCATTTTATTGGACAAATGCTGCAGAATTATCGAAGTAATAATAAAAAGGTCTTCACAAACATTTCTAATTCCCCTGAAAAAACTAACGTCAAATACCTTTATTAGTGACTCGTTTTACAGTGTATTGATAGGAAACCATGAAAATCATGAAGGCAAGAAATAGGGGACCAGTACATGAACAATGATCAGTATAAAAGTAATTAGAACAGCGTGCGAAAGTTTCTGTATCGAAGGCGTTCTTCTGTTATTATATTTTATTTAAAAAATTTAATATTTTATATCACTTTGCACATTATATGTTGACATCATATATCCGTTGTTCTGTTTACATCGAAAGAATTAGTTTTAGGATCTATGCTGATTCTATGCAACTTTTATTGAATACCTGCACTATAAGCACAGAAAGTTTTAGATTTTTTTAAGCTTGAAACATTCTGTTTCGCAAACCTAATAATTTTACGTTTATCCGTGAGGATTAAAGGGTTGATCTAGATTTTTTGATAACTCTCGAACTGAGTGATAATACGTCAAAGAATTTCAATTGTTTCGGCATTTTCTTTTCGTCCCTTCGCGTTTCGATTCACATCGAAGGTCTAGCTGGAACACTAATCAATGGTCAATTAGAACTGGAAATGGCGAGTTGCCGTTCGTTGAAATGACCTCTTATTTAATTTACTTGGAAATCGCGCCGTCGTAATTTTACGCCTGACTTCGCGGCGCAAGTTGGCAGCGTTTTTAATTAATACCCCTCTGCCAATAATAAACCCCGACGCGTTTCTTATTATTTCCCAACCGCGGGAGGGTGTCATCACGTTTCCCTGTCAGTTTTCTTTTTCACCAATTTTATTATCCGACAGTCTTTGCTACATTTTTAAATTAGCTTGACAAACATTGGACGTGAAATGCGACCGTCAGTTTTGGCTAATTACGTTTTATTATTAATCAACTGCCATACAAACGATACCATTGCGGCAGCCAAAATATATTTAGTTCTATATCAAACAATCCTCGGAAGATTAAAAGTGGAACATACTAACGTAACACACGGACATTTAATTACTAAACAAGATCTCAAGAACTGTAATACCTGTAAAACTGCCCCGAATATGGAAGTGGGATGAAACAACGCAACAACCCCAATATGTAGTTCAGAAATAATTCACGATAATATTAAAATTTCAGAAAATGTCCTACAGTTCTTAAAATCCTCCAACCTTTTACAAGAAATCTAACCAATTAATGGTTTTCACAATTTCAAACAGCATGGCCTGTTTATTGTATCTTTCGGCATTGCTGGTAACACAGTGTTATATATATTAATCGCTTACGACCATATGAGGTGTATGCGACTTATAATAAATAAAAAGTTTCATCATTTAATGCTATTCAACGTAATTATTAAGAAATTTTATTTCACATATAGTGCTCCGATAACAAAACCAACAACAAAAATTGTTTAAGCGGGGTGAAGTGTAATATCCTGTTGCTCCA
This sequence comes from Nomada lathburiana, assembly GCA_963667235.1. Lineage (NCBI taxonomy): Eukaryota > Metazoa > Arthropoda > Insecta > Hymenoptera > Apidae > Nomada > Nomada lathburiana. The sequence goes on from OY763905.1 coordinate 3,029,694, forward strand.
AGAGAACGTTGAACAAAAAATTCCACACCTACTCGCTATTCAAATTAACCGCCACGGCGTCAAATTACAAGCGCCGTACAACTATATAATACATATGTAAAAACATTTCACGCAGCAACGCAGGGGAGAAGGATCAACCTTCGAAATGCCACCAACCACGTCACATTTTTTACTTTTTTTCTTTTTACAATACAGAAACCGGAACGTTAATCATTCAGACGTTACATTCTGGTACCCCTCGAATACGAGCCCGTCGTCGTTTCCCCACAAAAGGTCCCGGCTATTCGAAACCCGTAAAACGTGACGGCGAGCATGTCGACGTCCGTACAAAATTTCCAATGACGATCACGAGGACAGGCACGATGTTTCACGTGGCTTGGATACAAGCAGAAAAGAGAAGAAGAAGAAGAAGAAACGGATGTCGGGCGTAATCCATACGGCCTGGCCGAGGAGTACACTACCGGAAGCGGGGTCGATACGGAAAATAAACTACGCGGTAGAACTTTACATATGCCGGATGGATACTGCGGCATGTATGAAGGACGCATAGACAGATAAAGGGAGAGAGAGACAGGGGGGGAAAAAGGGACCAGAGGCACGATGATAGAGAGACAGAATGTGGGAAAGAGAAACATCGAGTGGAAAGGTGGTAGAGAGTGGAGATGGAAGTGGTAAAGATGCAAGGAAAGCAAAGCAAAGGGGAAAGAGAAATGAACAGAGGGGGGAAGAAAGGAAAATGAGGAGAAACGGTGGAGAAGGTTTGTGCCTGTTGGAGCAAGAAGATACATGTAAAATAGACGAGGAGGAGAGGGGAAATGAACAGGATACAGGTAGAAAAATGAGTACAATAGAACTGGAAGAAATAGAGAAATGAAGGAGAAGAAAAGGAAGAAAAATGTAGAAGCTGCGTCAGAACAAAATGAGTAAATACAGCAGACGAATAGAAAAAAGGGATGATGGGGATCGCAGGAGGGGCTAGGCGGAACTGGATAAAGAAGAAGAGGAAAAGAGGAAGAATAAAGGAAAATGATTAAACATGCAAAAGAAACTGTACTCGATCAAAAAGACGCGAGGTAGCCCGACAAGTACAAAAAAAAGGCGCAAACAGTAGACGAAAGGCACGGTTTGGCAGAAAAGAAAGAAGCGGAGGAAGAAAAGACGACGACGAATAAGGAAAATGATTAAAAATGAAAAAGAATCTGTATTCGATTAAAAAGGCGCAAGTAAAGCAGATGATTTTAAAGGAGGAAACAAATAGAGCCTGACGGAAGATAAGAGGAGGAACAAGAAAAAGTAAAAACGATAAAGTCAAATGACTAAAAATCGGAAAGCTGTACATATACATACATTGTATATACATTCAATCACAAGGAGATAAGTAGAAAACCAATCAAAGGAGAAACAGAGAAAGCACGTATCAAGTGCACAGTCTACCCTAATCGAAAGAAAAGAAACAGAAACAAGAAAGGGACGTCGAGGAAAGTGGGGAAAATGAAGAAGTCAGAGGATCCTGCACCTGATACAACTCCGATACAATTCCGCAAGCTACAGTCGCCACTTACCTAAGCCGGATATTCTCAAACGGGGACCAAACGTGAAAACTATACAATATACAGGGTGAGGCATCTAACTTGATCGCCTCGGATACCTTCTAAATTGTGCGTCTAATAAAAAATGGCTGAATACAAAAGTTGCAGGGTATCGAGGGTGACATCGTATGGTATGCATGACTTTTTTATAAATGCTAACAATTAACCAGATCTTAACGTAAGTTTGATCCGCATAAGATCGCGTTGAGAGATTAATGCCACCGAGTACAATACTTCGCGAAGACGACAGCTCCATCCATATCTCAATGATAACAATGTTTAATACTTTTTTACTTGGAAATCAATGGCCCTTCGAAATGTCGCAAAAATGATAGGGCGCTCCATTGAAAAGAACTAAGTTGACCTTCGAATCTCCAAAATGCTTCCACTTATAAAAAAAAATCATGTGCACCATATAATACCCCTCTCGATACCCTGCAACTGTCGCATCCAACAATTTTTGATTAAACGCATAATTTAGAAGCTGCTCGAGGTGATCAAGTTCGTTGCCTCGCCCTGCACCCTAGGATGCCCCCTGCGTTCTTCGTGTCTGCGACCAGAATACACTGTTTGATATTCGTGTTATCGATGTCGCCGCCCGGGGGATCAGTCGGCGCCGGCCATCAACCGCCGACGCGAATTTCATTTCATGCTGCGATGTCCGGCGACAGGCCGCGAAACAGGTGATCGGTGCCGGGAGTTATTTCACACCGGCCATTTAGTCGATGCCTCGACCCGCGCTTTACGATGGAATTTGCGGCGGATTTTATATCAGTCGAGGCACGCGGCTGTGAAATCGACTTTTCACTGATGCCATTGGACCGGAAATGCCGATAGGAGGTTCTTGCTGGAAGGTTGCAGCGTCGGTTACTCTTTAGTGCCGTTTAGCTGCGTTTCAGACGAGACACGTCGGTGACACTTTGTGTGGTCTAGCCGCGGGAAACGATATCGTTTTTTTTTTGTGGGGGAAAACTGTGACGGCACTGTGGCTCCTGGTGGATCGGTGCACTGCCCCACTTACTATGTTGGGTTAATAAAATTGTTTCAAGTAACGTTTTTCTCTATATTTGAGACGAATGAGGATTTGGATATATATATATATATTTTTCTTTCTTCGCGTCGTTGTTATTTTCTTTCGATACATTTATAAAGTTTAGTTTTTAGCTGGGCATTATTTAGTAAGGGACTGCGTAATTTTTAATTATCTTAGAATTGTATTGCGGGTAATCTAATGAAGAGTTAAAATATTAAACTAATATTTTTAAATAACTTCTGTTTCCCGTTTTATGTCAACTTCTGTATTTTTTATAATGTGAATTGAAAATAATCGTAATATTATTGAAAAATTGCGTAAAATCTTCTCCACTTTTGTGTTTCAAACACTTTTGTGTTTCAAATAAGACGCTTAGGTGCTCCAAAGTTGTACTTTAATAAATTCTATTTATATAGTATAGCAGAGTTTCTTACTACAGAGCGAAACTACAATAACGAATTAAACTTCTGTGTTTGACCGAAGTTCAACTACACTTAAGTGTAGGTACATAGCTTTCTTAAATCAGAATTTCTTTATCTGCATCCTTCTTCTAAAATATATAGATCCATACACTTTCATTCGCGTTTTAAATGAAGTCTTTTAAGTATTATTGATTGGAACGAATCGTGACAAATCTAAACGCTAAAATATATATACTTAATATAAATAAACGAACATACGAATATACGAACATAAAAAAAGCAACGAACATAGCTTTATCAATGATTTAATCGGTTCGGAACGTTGGTCTACGAAAAGAAAAAAAAAATAGATGAAAGGAATGTAAGAACTTAGTAACCGCAAGGTAAGACCGCAAGACCGCAAGACCACTTTGATCACCTTGAGAGAGTTATAATGATAACTCCCTTTTCTAATTATGCGTATGTAAATTTTCATATGAATAAAAAAATACTCGTAATTTAATCCATTGTAATGAAACAGGGTGGCCAATACCTATACCAAATTGATTTTAAATATTCGAATCGAACAAGCTTGTTGTTTAATAATTTAAAATGTTCAATTTCTAATTTTTATTTTCAAGCTTATGCAAACTAACAATAAATAAGATGTAATGGAGTTTCTGAAAAATGCTTTAAACGAATTGACAGTCATTTTTTATTATGTGCAAATGTAATTACTAATCCTCGATATAAATATGTTTCGGAAAAGTAATTTTCTTATTTAGTTCTTATTTGCTTAAGTGACGATACTGATTCAATTTTTATCGACAAATATAAATCTAATTATATAACTAATAAATATTCTACTATAGCTAATAAATAATTGGAATCAAAACAAACAGATTATGCAAGTTTAGAATGCAATGTATAAATCAAATCTTGCTGGTTTTACGAATAAATGTTACAAACGTGATTTTGCCAGTAGAGTCGTTAAGGGGCTTGACGAACATTTTAAACGCAGTACCAGAGCATACTGGCTCGGTCCCGTAAGTGCAAATCATCAGTAAGTTACATATATTTATGGGATACATTTATCACCTGATCCTTTTAGGACTACTCTGAAAGGATGAGAAATGGCGCTCTCCGAATGATTGAAATCCTCGCGTAATGTTCAAAGTGAAACTCTCGAAAATAATTGCGAATTCCATACGAGAATGTAATATTAATATTTATGCGCGCACTTATAAACAGTTTACAGTTATAAATAGAAAAATATAAATTTCAAATAACATATCGATCTACGTATATGTGTGATCTCACGATTTGCTTTTTACGAGTAAAATATGTACAAATATTGTTCCATACTCCCCTTATATATCTTTAACCGTTTAACATTACCCAATTTAATTTCCGTTCAATCGAAAGCGTAATTCGTCGCCAACTGTCATTACAATCCAAAGTTCCAACAGATTACATGCTCTTCAATTGCAATCGTTTCGGGGCGAGCTAAAAAAAACTGAACAAAACGAGACGAAATTCTTCCTCGATTCTGTTTTATTTTTCAATCCTATCGTTGGCGTAGGTCGAACAGTATTTTAACGACGATCACGTAGATCAAACACACGTGCATGCGGGATTTGATAACTGTGCCCGTAGCGTCAGCGATCGGTTGTCAATGGCCAGTGGCTGCGAATTTGATCCCGTCTCTTGGCGGACGATACCTGACGCTCGATGTGCTTGGAATTCGCAAGAGAAATCAGTTTCAATCGGTAGTGTCTGCACGAAGAGCTAAATAACTCCGCACTTATCCATTGTGTATTTCGTTTTTTGAAATGCAACTTTTAAGAACGAAATAATCGACCACTGTTTAAATTTTAGTTTTATTTTTGTCCGGGAACTATTAATAGAACGATGCGTTTTCGAAGGAAACGATATTATATGGACAGAAGTATTTGCAATTTCGTGTGGCAATATTAATTTATTACTCTGGTGTCGGCGAGCCAGTGAATTGGGTAAACGAAATGGTAATTGATAAAGGTCAGTTTGGTGTTTTGCAAGACAAGAATGCCTACGGGTATAAGTATATGTACAGTGGGTCAAAAAAGTATTCATACAGTAAATTAGTTTCACTTGCAACTTCATTATTTTGGTGCTAAGACAATTATTCCTATGCAATATACATGGACATCTGTCAAAGTGTAATTGATGCGCTTCATATCCATGTATATTGTTGTAGAAATAATTATTATAAGAAGAAAATAATGAAGTTGCAAGTGAAACTAATTACTGTATGAATACTTTTTGGCCCAGTGTATATTGTACTGGGTTCACCAAAAACTAGTTTTGGAATTTACGGTAAGGAATAAGGTTACTTTTTCTTGTAAATATAGGAAACTTGTATTAAACTGTATTTTTAATATTATACCAAATAGGATGCGTTAATCGTCATTTTCAATTTTATTTTACTGCAAAACAATTCATTCAAGTCGCGCAAGTTCTGTTCTTAATAATAATTGACGCTGCTCCCATGCAATAAACGCGTAATGAATATTTAAAGAAAATTTTTCATTCTTTCCACGAAATAATGTTGATTGCACCATCGATTTAAAATGGTATCGATATATACATATAATACACCGTTGTACGCCTCTATATTCCACGTCTACATTTTGTACACATCATCTTATCTTTTTAAATACCTTGCCAAAGTGTTTGTCAGCTATTTGCACTATTTTGCATTCCACAGCAAGCATCACGTTTTATGACCGTCATACATCATCACCTTTTAAAATCACAGTTTTCTTATATTGAACTATATTGAATTTTTTCAAGCATGAACATAAATTGAAGTGTGGAGGGTTATTTATAACCAAGGTGGTTAATTATAAGAATTACAAGCAAGTCGTTCGATTATCCGATCATCTTACACCTACCTTAATACAGATAATCGAGGTTCTACTGTAATTGCTACGTGATGAAAACATCTAAACAACTTTCAACGGTACATCTGAGCAAATCGAACGAGTGGTACAGCCTGCCGCGACTAGGAGGAGGAAGATCCTCACCGACTTCCAACTTGATAAAGTCATAGCGAATAAATTCGTTAACGAGGTTTCTTGCGAACTAGTTAGAAATTGCTGGCGAGTTTCGCGGTTGGAATGTTGCTCTTACCTATTAGTTCGAGGATCAGTATACATATAGTTGCCTCGTTTAACATCAACTTACCGAAGCATCCTGTAATTGAGCTATGTTTTCAGGGGACAAGTGTATTCATTTTCTCCTCCTTTGCAAGCATTTGCTGATATCGTTTAAGAACAAATTCCTGACAAAATAATTTGTATCTACATGGGTCTCTACGAAGAAAAATTCGAACAAGATTTATAAATTACTGTAGCATACATTGTTAATTATGATATGCACTATTTTATTTAAATGGTAGTAAGCATATTCTTAAATTGACTTCTAAGAATGTTTTATGAGCAAAAAGGAAAAATACATTATATGTATGCATACGTATTTCAACTGAAACGCATAAGTTTCCAAATGGCTGCATTAGTCATTTAAAATTTGATTAGGGTAAATTAAATATTTCACGACGCGTTGAAATATATTCAAGTAACGTGTAATACAACGAATATGTGACTTGTTAAGAAAAAACTCTTTCATATTGCGGGAAAAATTTCGTTTCGACCCATACAGTGGATATCCTAAAGTAGAAATTAACACTGAATCTCTATTTTCCGAAGCTGGCACACATGTTTACTCAAGCTCACTGTCGAGTAGCTGATGCACATGAAATAATATTATTCTTTGCTCCTTTCTATCCCTTATTTTTAGTGTCACACGATCTATACGTGTCGAATACAGACTTTCTCGGTGCAAGTTAGCACGCTCACTGTAATCGAATCCCTGTGGGTTCACACAAATCTAACGTTTCTACGAAAAACAATACATTACCCCTCTGTGCACCCTTGTGAGCATCGAACTCGCGTACTCGACATCTGCTATTTTATTAAATTTTATTTGTCTCATTCTATTGAGAGATTTGCCGGAGTGTTTTCCATTAATTGCAAACAATTTGTTTGCTGTGTCGCTTATTATGAATTCAATGTCACGAGTTCTTTTTTATAATAAACTATTTTTAATTATTTCAAGCGCGAAAATAGCTCGCGATATAGAGGCTTAAAAATAATTCCATCTACCATTCACTTCGTTTCACAGTATGTATCGAGAATTAAACACCTGCTACGATAGACCTTTTCCACCCTCCAAAAAATCATGGCAACATCTTCGAAGCACAATCAGCTTGTATAACACTAGATACACGGAACCAGTCAAATAGACAGATTTGAAATCCGACGATATTTAAATCAATATGACAGGTGTCAGGAAAAATATGCACGCAAACATTGCCCGCAGATCCAGTGTTAATACCGCAAAACACGCAACTACCCTCTCTGCTATTTCGTGACTTCGGGCTCTCTTCCTTCCTTCCGAACCAATCTCTCTTTACAAACAACCGATAAAACCTGACAAAACACCCCCGGCCAAAAGCAAAAATAGAAAGAAAACGAGGAAGAAGAGGGGCGGGGTACCCGCCAAGACAGAAAATTGTGACTCGCGAAATCCCAAGAAGGCCGAGTCCCGGCACAATATATCCGGCGCACAATCGGTCGCATAGCGGGCAAGGCGAATGGTGAAAAGTAGAAGGGTGGTTATATACCCTCCATTCCTGTTCGCACAATGCGCCGTCTTTTAGGTGACCCTCGTGGAAGCGCACCGTCAACGTCGCGCATTAATACGCACTGCCGTGGCTTTTATGAGCTTTGGAAAAGAGAGCGATAGCCTTCTACCCTTCCACCTGCCGTTTCACCCTGTTTTCGCCCCTCCGGCCTCGCGGTAACGCTGCCGCGCCGCGCCGATGCGTGTGTTTGCCTCACGGCCCGGCAGGCAACCGTGTCGTCGTCCGTTCGCAATCAAAGTTGCGTCGACGGTGCGGTATCATTCCGAACGACGCACACCGCTGTAACGAGCATTCACGTGTGGCCCACACGACGATCCCACGCGACCGTGTGGCCACGCATGCGACGCCCACTCTGGCCACGTGTGCGTGGCCAGGACCTTTCTAAACGCAGACACAAGCCGCTGGTCTAGCCAAGGGTCGAGACGTGAGTGCTTATTACACATTCAAGGCCTGCATTTGCACTGTGGCCTGCTGGAAAGCTGCACGCCATTTTCTCTCGTCTCCACCTCCGCCACGACTTCACCCTTCGCTGCCCCCCCCCCCATCGCACCCCCTTGGTCACTCTTCTTCCTTCTATCCCTCCGCGTCCGTGTAAGGGCGCTTCGCTATGTGTATATACGACATGTACCACGGCCCATTGCCGAGGATCCGACAAAAAGATCCACCGCCAGTGCTCAACCGAGATTCCTCTTCTCCGCGACATTTTCATTTCGTTTTGTTGCTACCCCGACGTCTCTCCGCCTCGCGTTTCAGACGCGCCTCGGCGAGTTTAACGTTATATGTATAACGGAAATCTTTTGGCTCCTCGTGATTGAGATGGATCACTCGGGGACAAGATTGTGGCGAAGGTGAGGTATATACGCAATGAAGGGTGGCTCGTGTGCTTCTGCGAAGGGCTTGGTTCGTTTCATTTTTGTCGATGGTACGTGCACTATTTGTCGGGAATCAGGGAGGGAGGGATGTGTTCCGCGTTTGGTGGTTTGTTGTGAGCGATGGGAAGAATAGGGAAGAACGGATGAGAGTGGTGAGGAAACGGTTTAAGATTTTGGGGGCTAAAAGGTTTACTTTTGTATCGTCGAAGACAAGTGTGTATCTGATTCTTCTAATCAGATACTTATTTCAAGAATAATGTTTGACACTGATAAAACTGAGTTATCGTGCTTTTAGCTTTGCAAATTCAAATTCGATAAGGTCTTTTTAAGCAAAATGTGAAGGACTTGAAATAGATTATTATGTAAAAAATATTGGCAACGTGGATGACGAATTAAATCGTCTTCGTCGATTAACAGGTGAATCAATGAGGAACAGATGATTACTATTAAAATATAATAGGAGGAATCCTTGAAAATGTACGCCTATGATCCTTATATATCTGCTTTTTTAACTAAAATAGAATAAAGCCATATTAAATGTTCTTCGCATATGTGAAAAAAAATTGTTTCTATTACATCGACAGGCTTCATTTTAAGACCTATATTCTTTTTTGTGAATTTTGAATGAAAGGTATACAAAAAGTTTGCTATCAAAGTGTGAATATTTATGCAGTTACAATATGTAAAAATATACAAAATATATTCAAAACATCGGTATAAATCTCTGGCTTTTCACTTTCCGTGTGAACAATTTAATGGACGCCATTTTTCGATAAAAATTATGTTACAGTTAAGTTTCAAAACGAAGGACTGATATCTGAACGGATAGTTAAAAAATATTAAACTCCAGGCACATCTGAGTACAATTTCTAAAATAAATAAAAACAGATCTTTCTGTTTAACACACATTCAGCAAACCTAGGTTTCTATAAAAGCAACAATTTTTTTTCTCCCCCTCAAGTTTCCTATATTTTTATCAACACAGTGAACTTCAATTTGGTTTCTAACCAACGGTCTAGAGCACGTTAATAGGCGCAACGTTGATCTCGTTTAAACTGCGCTGAAAAAAATGCCTCGGGCGCAATTCGATTCGATATTGAAAAACAATCAAACGAAAACGTTTGTTGAAACGAACTCGATTTATTTTGCCTGAATTGATTCGTGCAATCCAATCGAGAGTCGCACATTCGAATATGTATATAATTGTGTGACTGCAGCCTTCTGTACGAGCCGGGTGGATAGGTATGCTCGCACCAGCTTCGAGATATTTCAATTACAAAGCGAGCAGCGTTATAATTGCTGTCGGGCCACGCCATCTCATAAGTTGTGGGCTCACAAACCCCTCAGCTTGAAATTGTGCACCTCGAAACAGCAACGAACGTGTTGTAAGTTGCATTGTTGACCGCACGCGTTCACAGCGTAGGCAGACGCGAAAGAAAACGCGGTGCACCTTCGAGAAACGTTGAAATGGATGCAAAGTTTTTTGCATGAATAACTCATGTACGTAGATAATAGGTGCACCGATGAATGGTTCAGTATTTCTTAGCCACCTGTGTTGCTTATCGTCAACACACCGCGATGGGCAAAAGTATTGGGACAGTAACAAGTATTTAAAACAAGATAGAAATTAGACATTGCAATTAATTTAATAGTTAACTAAAGACATTGCAGATATTAAAGATATTTTATTTTCCTAATAATAACATTATTCCCAAATCACATTAAATCGCATTAAAAATTTAGTTTGTCCAGGTATAAGAAGCCTGCATAACACAACTTTATTACAATAATTATGATATTACATATCTATTGTTTCATGCAATTCTGTTTATGTATGCACAAAGGCATGGAAGATATTGTAAATAAATTGTATTGTAATGATTCTAATTTTTTAGAATCATATGTAACTATTAAATTAGTTGCAATGTCTAATTTCTATCTTCTTTTGCATGGCAATTTATTTACAATATCTTCCATGCCTTCGTGCATACGTCAACAGAATTGCGTGAAACGATAGATATGTAATATCATAATTATTGTAATAAAGTTGTGTTATGCAGGCTTCTAATACTTGGACAAACTAAATTTTCAATGCGATTTAATGTGATTTGGTAATAATGTTGTTATTAGGAAAATAAAATTACTGTGCTTATTTAAAAAAGCCCGTGTCTTTGGTTGCTCCCGATGTCAATTATATTAAAATATTTATAATTCATACTAATGTCGTTTGTATTAGTAGATTAATGTTTCCTAGAAGATCAACGTTTATTAAGCAGCAATAAAATTCGAAATTAATCTATGATAATAGGAATAACAGATATTTATATCAAAATTAACATTAATAGCTTGAAAAAGTAAATGCACCTGCTCTGCAACGCTGAAATGTGCATAATTATCGTGCAAATAAATTATATACGACTGAATCATCCGATGAAACATAATAAAATATTTTCTAACATCTCATAATAAAAGAACTAAAATATAATTTCCCACGTATTTATGCAAAATCATTCATTCAACAAACCTTACACTCACCCGCATAACTTATTCTTTGCATCTTCAAGTGCACCACCTCGTTAACAAACAACTTAATTAAGACAACTTAATTTCATCCAAACCGCGTGCCGACGATTCTACGCGTCATCCAATCTGAACAAGAACAAAAGTTCAACAAATTCTGCACATCTCACGGTAGCCCATCGCTCTTCAAGATATACTGGGTGGATCAAACGCAACGGGCCCGTCACGCGATTATCCAACGCAACGGGCCCGTCACGCGATTATCCAACGCCACAGGCTTCGTCGCAGTGAAAGCTTCATCGCGGCTGTCCGTTGTAAAAAAATAAATATTACCATGCAGAAGAGCTAGCGGCTCGTAAAGAACGTCTAGCGCGTTTTGCATCCAACCGGGGGATGCTGCTCCTGGTGCCAGTCGTGATTCTCGTCACGAGTGGTTAACTACATTGTCACCGTATAGATACGGACACTAGGTTTTTCGAGATAATACCGGCAGCTTGTTCTCCCATGGGCAAAAACTAGCGGTTAGACATTACGTTACCCTTCCACCTAACCCCTTCCCTCCCCCTTTATGTTCCTCTATGTACGAGTAAATGGTACGCGACTCTATGCGCGCTGTGTCCTCGAAACGTCAGCCTTCTCTGGCGGATCTTTTCTACGCGAGGAATCCGGATACGCCGCGTGATAAATTGAAGTATCAGACGATGAACATTCGCTCACAATTTTCATGCGGTCTGAAATATTTTTCTTCTCCTCGGCGCTCGTTCGCAGGTTTCTTATGCGCGCTGTTTCGGACCCGGGTAGAAGTTCAAGAGAGAATATTTTAAATGTCAGTTTGGATAATTGATGTTAACAGGGTGTAGATCAAATAATATTTTAAATGGGACGAAAAATATTGGCAAATAAAATTTGTTTTATTTTCGACGGTGCCAAGCATGCGATGAACAATTTTGATTTTGCACTTGAAATATGTATTTCGAATGTTTTCTGATAAAGAAAGTAAATCGAGGGAAGAATCTGGATGTTTGGCGATGTAGATTTATCATGTAGTAAGAAAGTATGTAAGTACACAGCTTGAAATTCGCATCCAATAATGATAATAATACGTAACTTTCAACGTACATGTAGTAATAAAGCGTAATTTCGAATGCTTTTAATTCAACGCATTATTATTATTAATTCTCATCCAAGACTGCTAAAATGTAAGACCATATTCGAGCTACGTTCTATTGTAATAAACAGTACATCAGTATTCAATGATTCCACGTTCTTCATTAAATGCTAAATACTTGCGAAACAAAACTCAGAAACACCAGGAGCTGAAACGCACATAAATAATCCCCTCCATCCGAAATCACGGTGAATCTTCATTCAACGCATGGTGCAGGCAACGAATCACTGAATAATCCGAAATTTCTTCATCGGCGCATAAATCAGCGAGCATACACGTACACGGTGCAGCCAGTGTACGGGACGCAGCCATTGAAGAGAGAGTATCGTCATGGGAAAGCTAATACATCGTACGCTACCAGCGTGGGAATAATTCCGGCTCAATTTATCCTACAAGAGACTCCTTCGATTAGCCCAGATCGTGATAGTTACCTGACACGACGTAAACGTTTTCGAAAGGTCAACAATCCAAGCGTGAATTACTTCGAGAAGAATCGGCGACGAAAGAAACGGTCCTTCTGTAACGAAGATCGATGCTTCGCTGTAGATCCACGAAAAATTGATCCTCGTGGGCGGTGCACCGCGCGGCCACCCTTGCCCGACAAACGAAAATACGATCCTGAGATTCCCGCCCCGTTGAAGAAGGGACTCTGCTCCGAATTTGAGCGCGATGAAATCATCGTTCTCCTTATTTCGTTCCTCCTTCTTCTGGACGTTGACTTCGAACAGCCACTGACCCTCTTCAACGTCCTTAGATCCGGGTTTCTTTGACTAATCGCTGCGTAACGTCGACCCTGCCGTTGCTGAATTTTTTTGTCCGCCTGTGTGAATCTCTGGGTCGTTCATGGTCCTTCTTCTTTTTTCTTCTCCTCTCACAGTGAAACTCGGTTAAGCGTGTGTATGTATACATGTACACGTGTATGCATTACCGGGGATAAGTGGGCTTTTGAATTCAGCCTCTTAAGGTTTTCGACAATTGGGGATTCAATGGTAGAAGTCATTTTTCATTTTGTACTTCATTGTTGTGCACGAGGGTACTCGACGGTGCGTAAACCGTTTATATGCTCCTCTGCTGAAGGGAGGGACGTGTACACTTTTGTGTTGGACAATGTTGACTTTTGGTTTTACGGGATTTTCGTTCAGGAAAGTTTCGCAGTCACCGGATGATGAGATTAATCGTAGATGTAATAAACAGAAGTTTCGGAATTAAGTGGAAAGTATAGTGTATTTGCATGATACAAAAGTTTGAGAGAAAGATTATGCGACGGGCGCGAATAAATTTAAATAATTCGTAGTCTGTGTGAATTGCATATTTTAAAAAGTTTACGATCTATTTTAGCATGGATTTAATTAAATGATAATAAAATGTTTTTATTTACCAATAACAGTGCACGATTATATGAGGATATCAATTTAATAATGAGTCATCTTCATAATATTAAACAGGAATATGTTTGGGATATTTTAAAGACCTGTTGGATTTTTATATGTTCATGTATTTTACGCTATTTTTTTTTTTAATCTCTGAAGCAGTAATAGTGATAAGTAACAATAATTATTATATAACAGGCCGAGGTGATAAATTGTAAGTATAAATTACAGAACGTTGTGGTAAAATGGATATTGAAACGGAACTATTTATCTCTTTGGCACTTCATTAATCTTTCGTAGCACAAAGTAGCACTTTCGTGGCATCCTAATATCTAAATTACGTTGCAATTGTGCACAAAAACTGAGAATTCTGACATTTCTGATTGTTAAAATACCTCTGTATAATATATGACAAAATTCTTACTTACAATAAAGATAATTGTTTCTTATAATGAGAATCGACAGAATTGCATAAAAATTAATATTATATTTTAATATTTTCTCTTTTAAATATTTTCCAGCATCTTGCATAATTCTTTTGGTAAGAAATACAGTTTTTTAAATTTCTGTGCTCAGAAAATTCAATAAATTCGGAGGAGTAAAACTGGGGATTCATTTTTGTTTAAATGCACTGCTCAGGTGCAAGAGTTTCATTCGTGAGCCTGTATTTAAATGCTGGATGTATAGTTCATCTCAAAGTATCCAATAACCGAGAAGATTGTTAGTTGCCCTTAAGGGTTTCTGAAACGGTAACCCGAAAGGCAGGTGCAGGATACCTTGATTGATTTCTCGGCAACCTTGGACCATTGCAATTTACCGAATTGGCCGAAGATGTTCGTGAGATGACAGGTGCTGCCAACAAAAAAAGGCACACCTGCCTAATCACGGTTTACGTTTCACTCGAGCTTAGCTAGCTTCTAATTAGTTGTTAAGCCATATTCGAAACTCTATTCGCTAACGAAACTGCTGTTACACAAATAAAATGAAACCTCGATTTGCATTGTTAATTCGTGTGAACCGAGATCGCACTATTTAAGATGAATAAAAAACATATACATAATTGCACGGCAGAAATTGAAAAAATTATTTTCAGCAACTAAACACGTTGAACGTGAACTAGTTGGACAAGAAAAATTCTATTCCACAAATAGCAAAAGACTGGGGCATAAAATAAAAAACATCCCAAAAAAAACTCACCAGTATTGTAATTACGATATAAAAGAAATTCTAATGCAAAATACCAGCTCGAGGCCAAAGGATATCCGTAAAAACCTGTATAAAGCGAAACTTTAGTCGGATATGCGCGTATAATCGGGGAACCGTGGCAAATTGATACGCAATTTCGAGTGGACGTCTTGGGCGTAAATATGAAAGAAATGGGGATCGAAGTGGACCGAAAGGACGATAGGCTGCTGTGGCTTTGCCCCGGCACGGCGTGACAGGCCGCATTCCACGCATTCCACGCGGTCACGGCCATATCTCCCATTCCTCTAGATTTCTCGTCCTGCCAGCAGCCCTACCATCGGTACATTCGCTACCACCAAGACCATCCTCCTCACCAGCCGAGTCACCATTATCTTTACGCCCTTAAATTTCTTGCATTTTTTTACTATCTATTCTCTTCCTAATTTTACTCAATGTCATTTTTATTCTACGTATAATTATGTACATATATAGGAGCAATGGTGGAAAAATGTTTATTAAATGGATTAACGACTTTACGGAATAAAATATTAATGATTTTCAAGGCAAGGTAATATTCTGTTGTTCATTTCGGTTTGCTGTATCATGGAAGATACTGCATCATATTTTTCTGGTCATTAGAATTAAAATTCTTACGTTCACTCATTCAAATATCTCTTCAGGGTTCAATAATCAATATACAGATTTGAATTAATACTGCGAAAATGATACTATTATACAGTTAGATAAATTTTTAATTGGCAACACAATTTCTTTTTGCAAATTTATCGATGCTTGTTATCCGGATTTCCATTAAATTGTTGGTGCTTTCGCACGGGCTTCAATTAATCGGTAAGCAAATGTAAACACCAGAATGCAATTTCAATTAATCAAACTAATTCGGGTACACCTCACGAGATAGTTTAGATAATCAAATTTCGTGGTGAATCCAGTAACCACTCACATTCCGCAGAATTGTGGTTATTGATCGAAACCTACACTTTATTACACATGTATTTATCGCTATGAAATTTCCCTCTATAGAATGTTCAGTCACAACGAGTAATTATAATCTTGTAATATAAATTTGTAGGTATAAAACATTAGGGTTATTGTATTTTGCTAACGTTTGGAAGACTAATGTAAAACAATGTTTAACAATTTCTCGTATTACATTAGATACTCAAAATATAATATTAATATTGCACCACCTAATTTAATAAAATTATAAAACAATTTAATTCGAATCCCAACTCGCAAAAATTATTCTTTTCAATTTATCTATCGTCATCTTCCACGTAAATAAATTTTAAAGAAGAAATGGGGCACTGTTTTTAAAGCATTTCACGAAGTACGTAATATTTCATAGTAATTTATCGTCAACGTCATTTTCTAATTTCACGTTTTGAAATAAAGTTAAAAACATGCAAGCCAAGCTACACATACATATAAGCCATCGTTTCCTGTTTCTGACGTGCACAGTAATTTCGCTCGTCAAACGTTTGTTTATCCAAGTTTATATCAGCCTTGTCGCGCAGTATACTACTCTCCTCGTTCTAATTTAATTGAACGCTAAAATAATCTTTATCGTCGAATAATAAAAACAAAGAAAATTTTATACTTCCCCATTCCAATTAAAACATTTTTTTTCCACAGAAATGTCGAACTTGAATTATTTCATTATAATAGAAATATTTAAAAATTATTCCGCCATATATTTTATTTATTATACAAATATATAATATTTATTATGAAAGAGTGTTTTAGCATTAAAGAAAATGTAATCATGTGCTTCAATTTAAAGTACAATAGATACAACAAGATTGAGAAGAATGGAATCAGGAAAATAATAATATCTGTATAATAAAAGAAGGAAATACTAGAAAGCATTGTGTATGCAATACTAAAGCAAAAGTATTGAGTGTCGTCTGGTAAGTACATCTACCTGGCTTGTAATCGATATGCAATTTATCGCGGCAGGATTTGTCCCAGCATGTAATAGTGGGAAATTGTTTGACTACCTGTCGAGTGCTTTATTTGATATGACGTGAAACTGATGGAGATTTCGGGGAGACGTCGATAGGGAGATAAACAATGCACATAGGTGGAGTACACGTGAGTGTATCGGGGATTGTTCTGTCAGGTGGGATCTTGGATCCTCAATTAGCATACAAGATGGAGATCCAATTCTGAAATTTTTTCACTCATATGCTTTATCGCCATTATGAATCTCGTGAAACATTTTCGTGCTTTTACAATTAGCACAGTAATTTGCTATTTAATAATTTGATTTGGTCCGTGTGATCTACGGTATACCTAGGGCTTTAGAGATTATTTTAAAAGATTTGCATAAATTACGTTAATCTTATGTAAGAGTGTTACATAAGATTAAACAAATTACTTATGAAAATGCAAGCTGCATTCATACATTTTATTTGTCCCCGATATGCACGTAGTATTTACGTTTAAGTTTAACTACATTTTGGACATGTTTCTAAATATTACATTTCAATTATTTTACTGGTAGGCCATATTTAGATTTTCCCTCTTATTTTAAATATGTAATTTGCAACGCACATTGCTTTTGTTCTTAAAATATCTTAAAAAACTTGAACAGATTTAACAAGAAACACTGAAATCAAAGTGTAGTATTTCGTATTTAGACAATCTCCTCCACGCCACAACTACAATAAGACAGTAACTCACTTTCTTCACAACGGGCTCATAGACTTATCCTTTGAAAAACACAATCTAATATAAGAAGACTTCATCGAGTCCACGCGATCGTAACAAAGTAAATGTTCGCCCCTAAAATTTATTAAGCACAAAAATAAGCAAATTATCCTTAAAATTGAAAAATTCATGAACGAACTTGCGAGTCACAGTACATGTACATCATAGCGCGGCACAGAAACGCAATCGACAATGAAATAAAACAAATCTACAAAAATATTCAAAATCAAGTGGCCTATTTAACTACCGTAACTGTGTAACAACGCAAAATTATTTGACCATGGTCACAGTGCCTTGCCTGGTGTAACGTAAAACCCCAGGAAAATTGGAAGAGATTCCTGATCAATGGATCCACACCAAAGAAGACCGAGAACAGGGCGGTGGGAGTTCCAGCAAAAGCCAGCTCTTTGATCAGCAATTAACACCATGGGCAACTCTGAGCTCGATCTTCCGTATGATCATTGGATGAATCCACTCGAGACAGCAAAGCGATTTTCCCTTGGCCCGTTCACCTGTTCACCGGTTCACCTGTTTCATCATCCCCCGATACACTCGGTGGCCTTTGCGCGATATTGCTACATAGTTTGCTCGTGCAAACCGGCCACAGTCCAGTCACGCGTCTGATTGATCAACTTTCCAAATGCATCGGATAAGCTCGTGTGCACTCTGAAGCGAAGCTTTTTGGAAAATTGCTTGCAACGAATTCGGTTTGCCACGGAGTCAGGTTTATCCCTTGCGCCTTATACGGCGGGCTAGTAATGTGAAAGCTTGCGTTTCGGTGCAACATTTTATTTCGTGTAAATGTGTCGTGCGTTGCTGGGCAAGGTATATTTGTTGTCGATTTTCGATTTTACTTTGAACGTCCGCCTTTAATTTGCAAGGGTCGCAGGCATTATTGCGTTTAACCCTTGAACTCTTGAGGGAGGGGATTGTTGAAGCAGCAAGTAAAAATGATTAATTAGGACTGTTTATTTTGTGTACAAACTATGGAAAGAATTGTTTTCTGTTGTGTACACTTTTAAGTTATACATTCTGTTTCTTATTGTTAAATGGAGAAGAAACACAAGACGCGCTCCGTTTTTATTAGCCCGATTATTTGGCGAGGGTAAATGATCGCGACACAAAAATGAAATCAATTTTTATTTTGAGATGCACATATCTACTGCCTTGGTTGGTTCAAATTTCATTGTCCAACGTTGCAAATGTATCAATTGTTTCTCGAACATTCATTCGAGGTTCCAACAATATAATTGCCGAACTAAGTACTCGTCTAATCCACCAAATAGTCGTATCTGTTTCTAATAATATTCGTTGCAAAGTGCTCGCTCGGAAGTCTTTGTTCCAGGCCCAAATGAGTGCGATTCCTGCGTTCTGGGGAATGAACGAAAATTCCGCTGCAATTTATATTACTACAATTTCGCTTCCAGCGCGAAACGACACGATCGTTCGCGGGAATTCGATATGTGGACCGGTTAGTATGTATTGTTGAAAGGTCAGAGCTATCGTGATAGATTATTTTAGCTGCAATCCTCTTGCAGAGGCAACGTTCAATGCGACCGATACACGGCACACGATATCGTCCCTCCGATTGCAGATTCTTTTCAGAAAATCCCGTCTGGACCGAACTGCTGGCGCATCCAATCCAGATCCAATGTGCAAGATGGCGTTTCCTTATGTAACATACGTACACGTACATGGCAACCACACGGGGCATGCCTTTCTTTTCGATTTTCTTTCCCTCGTGCTCGTCTTCCCACGAGACTGGCAGGGAGATAATGCCGGCATTAGAGATGGCAAGAGGATTAGATCAGAAGACGCGTTTAGACCACGAAGAATGCTTTTAAGAGGTGTCAAACTGTACAATGTTACTGCTGTTCCAACGAACTTTCAATTTGTGAATTCTCCTTTCAATGTTGTCCGACGAGTTGGCACAGGCCTTTTAACAGCTCTATTGTTCTACGAAGACGGAATCCTTTTCAATTAGATATGGCCCTTTCAGAGGTAACGTTTAGTCACGGTTGTTCATTTCAGTTCTAAAATCCGGCATTCGTTGAGGGAAGTTTGAATTTAGATACAGTAGTTTGTTCATAATGAATGTTAATGGGGAACGCTTCTGTTCGGAATGTTTCAATATTTGTTTTAGTTTAATGGTTATACGTAGTGGTACGTTTCTTTCTTCTTGTTTAATAGATCGGCTTTTACTTTTAATGGTTAATCACTGTTTTTTGTAGTTTAAACGGTGTATTTCTATATGTGAGCGAGGGTGAAATTATTGTTCTTATAAATATTTGTTTATATAAATGGATCGTTAGGGATAGGAACTAGTAATTTAATTCGTAATGTCTTGTGAAATTCGGATGCAGTTGTTATTTCAAGCCACTCAATTATTTAAAGGGATTTATTGAACAGTAGTTTCAAACTTTAATAAACAAACGCCAATCTGAAGCACGTACATTTTGTTAATACCATTATTTCTAAAGGCGAATGTATTAATAATTATTCATGTGCGTCATAAATAATTGACACAAAAGAGAATTAAAAAGTTCACGTTTGACACTGTAAACTACCACTGCTTATATTATTTGTATTTTAATACATTTTTACCCAAAGCAAAAATAATACTATTTAATTTTAAAAAATGGTGCACAAAAATGGTGCTCCATTGAAGAAAATGAAAAATGAATAGGAAAAAGTGAGAAATCACAAACGGGGTATTTGAACACCGTGGGTGGTTCTAGTGTTAACTGGCACTATAGAAGAAAGTAGCTTTGAAGTACCTTACTTTACAAAGGACCATTGTCAAATAATAATCTTTTAAAGTTGAATGGTCTTTGAAAGAAACTTAAAATGAATGAACTTAAAGATGGCTCGCCCGTTCATGTAGGATGCTGTAAGTATACATATAAGTACATCTGCTTAAATTGAAAAACGTTACTCTTAACAATATCCCAAGGCAAGGTGAAAGTCTAATTGACTATGTAAAGTATGATCAACTCGATTTTAAAGTGTAATTGAATTTGTCGTGCAACTGTTATAGTATATTATGTGTGAAGCCCATCAATATTTTATTTTTTAGAGGCAATATGGAGGCAATGATGGAGAAGTTTTAAGATAATTCTTATCATTTTATTATCGTATTAAACGATTAATATTATTGAAAATATTTTCTTCTCCTTTTATCAGTTAATTTATTTATCATATCTATTGATATCATATATCACTATTTCAAACTGTTTATGCGTAGTTGATTCACCTTATTTCAATCAGATAATTAATAATTATGTTTGCACATCTAGTTAATTAGTGACGTTGCTCGAAAGTATTAACGTTATTGCTTTCAGACTTGTCTAATATTTCTTTTTAAACTCTAATTCATTTTGTTTATTCATGTCTCCCTCTATATTTCGTTCACTCTCCACAAGTAAACAACAATTCCTTAACAATAATTCATAGCAAATCATCAGCTTACTCGTTTGCTGTAATAAATTAAAAATAATGTTTACCAATCCTCAGGAAAAAGGTTTGACTAAGGAAATAACAGAATTATTAAATATTTATTAATGTCCTATTCCTTTTTAATGATATTTTGATTCATTACTAAAATTATGGCAAATCTATTTATTTTGCTGTTATATCACAAAGCTTTGTTTATTTTTAATCGTCTTCCATCACGATCAAGAAATAAGTCCTTAACGTTGTATAGACAGTACTAGCAGGTAGAAAGGGCCAGGTTATTCGATTATCATAATTTTTTTTAGCCCGGTTTCATAGGATTGTATTGTTTTCGTGCAACTTGGAAAGCCTAGGGGTGCACTAGAGCTGGTACTCACAGGACAATGGGCCTACCTTGGCCCTTTTTAGTGGCCCCAGGCCTCAGCGACAACTCGGGAACAATGGGCCGAGGTTGAAACAGAAACTATAGTTTCATTAGTGCTCATAACTGACGAAATTAAGCCCCCTTTTCCTGTCGCAACCATCCCGATCCCCTGTTCGACAACCGCGTGTCGCGGGTTAATTAAATCTGACCAAAAACATTTCGCGAAATTCCGAAATTTCACGAGCTGCCCCCATCCGATATTCACAGCGTTTTCTCAAACATCGAACATTCCTGTTCTCGAAAATTAAATACTTTCAATGCAGTTGCTGTCGGAATTCGTTAAAGTTACTTATTTAATACTGGCGAATCTTAGATAGTAATTTTAGATGAAAATGATGAATAATGTTTGCATGATGGAATAATTGTGGTAAAGTCGATCGATATACTAACACTTTACTCCTTTTCTTGTCTAATCAAATGCAGAATTTAGATATAGTAGATATGTTTTGTGTATAACAAAATCGAAGATTTATGAAAAGTGCAATGTCCTGGTAAAAATATATTGTATTTTGTTTTACACTTTTACACAAGAATTTGTATACGGGGCAATATAAAACTTAACTCTTTTTAAATACTATTGAACGTACGTTCAATCCACTGTGATGCTAAGTACGAATTACTTATTTTATATAAAACAACAAATTTAACTGACCATAACCAATCTAAAATTGCTTTCTGCTCTATTTTTACAGACTGATTCATATCTTTAAGTTCCAACTAAATGCACATATTACTCTAAGTATAGTAATTAGCAGAGTAGCTTTTATTAATAGTTTTACATAATGATATGGTATAGCCCAAGTGGGTCAAACACGTTGTGCAAAATCGTAAAATAGACTAAAAAAAATGCACTTCTTCCTTTCAAAGTCAACCGGTTTTATTTCAGCCTCGTCGACTATCTGTCTCAACCACAGCGAGGTATATTTGGCTGCAGATTATTTTCGGAGCAACGATAAAGAAAAAGGGTTGCAGCCGTTTCTGGCCACTGAGAGAATGTATACGGCCGGTGTTGATCGTTCTGTTAATTCTCATCGTAATTTATTCTTGTCATCTGAACAGTGACAGATATTTGTGTCGCAAGACTATGGTCCCATCCTATTACAGGATACGGGGTTTTAATAGTGAACATGGATCGTAGAAAGTAGAATTTCGGTAGATAATTTCATGAATAAATTAACGATAAGAATAGAGGAAACTGTATGTAAGATGGAACGAGAGAAACGTGAAATCTATATTACCATCTCATTCACCATGCAACTTTAATGTCCACCCTTTATATTGCTCTTCCCGCAGCGCAGGTTTATTGTGTATTTTATTATTTTATGGCTCGTAAAAAAAATTGATTGCTATATAACCGTACAGTGTACTACTAAATCAAAATCGAACGAATACAAATTATCGTGAGTGCATTAAAAGTTTTGCTATAATAATTGTTTAACGGTGGCGTAGAATTAATATAAACTCTACTTTTTAAAAGGCTTTTACTTCTTATGACAACTGTGGAGTGCCTTCTATACATGTATACATTTTAGACTTATTTATTGATTGCATTCCAGAAATAATTGGTAATAAGTAGAACAGAAAAGGGGGCTGTTAGATATTCAGTAAATTATACTGCACAATTATATATCAGCACAAAAAGGAATAATTCCAAATCTCTTTGCAATATTTAAAAGACTACTTTAATACGATTCCGCAACGCTACTTTCAAACACATATTATAACACTAAATCAACGATAAATGAATAAACTTTTAACAGTTGCGTTAGGAATTGCAGCCAACTATACGTACGATTATAAAACCAGAAAATTCGTTTCGTTATCGTTTCCATGAAACACAAGGAAGATTCGAACACCATTACCAGACAACAGGAGTGCTTACATTTTTGTCACCTAATCGAATGTTACCTACGTGTTAATACTATCGCGATGCAAAAATGTCAATGGTATCAACACGGGGCGACGCGGTAAAGGAACAAGAAGAAATTGTGTGCGGCCATGAATGTCAGTATGAGTAATTATTATTACCCCGTGTGGAGAGACACCGTGACACAAAACCGGAAGTGGGCTCGAGCAAAGTGGATAGGCGTAATGGTGCGTTATGCACACAGAGGGAACACGCACTGGCGTCGTCAAAGAGAGTGCGTTATAAACTCTATGAAAGGGGAAAAGAAGCGCGACGAAATGGCTAAAAAGTCCAGAAGAATGTTGCATTTCAGCCCCGTCATGCTGCTGCAAGATGTCACGTCTGCATAGGGGCATTTTCCCCATACGGTCTGTTCCGTACATATTCACCGTGAAAATCCCGAGGCGCGACCAATTGAGTGAGCAATAGTTCGGATCAGTTGCTCGGCAGATTTGCCTGACAGTCTACAAATTTTACCAGTTTATTGTAATGCGAAATTTAACTTTCTATATCCTTGTTTATTTTCATACTTTTAGATCTGGTTGTAAATAGTTTAATGTGAGAAAAAAATTTGTGATTATTAATGAAACAGAATAAAAGAGAGAATATGTAATGTTGTTTTACTTCTTGCTTATACATTCACTGGGAACGAAGAACATAATAACAATTCCCTTGAATACAATAAATCGACTTTTGTGTCCCAGATTTATGCGATCTTTACAATTTGCATCTGTAGACCGTTACTGTATTCTGTAAATATCACCATGAATTGTATAATAATAATACTGCAACTGTTGCGAAATAGTAAACGCAGCTCTCTCCAGTTTAAAATAATAAATAGAACTTTACCATTATACCGCGACATTATTTCCGTCTCCTTGCACTAATTAGCAGGCCATCACAATCTCAAATATTCTTTTGCGAGTAAAATTTTTGTAAATTACCGCCTTCTTCAGTATAATCACCGGTTAACACGTGTAAGTTTTGCAAAGGGAAGAATAAAACATGTTTACAGTGGGCATAAATCTATATACGTGTACATTTTATGTTATTTAATAAACATACATTGTTTATTACCTGGTGTGTAAAATGTTCATAGCACTTCCGTGTACTGACAACGTAGTTACGTTATTTACGATCCACCGGGTGGACGGTAAAGTGTTTATATAAGTGGACCGTGATGTAGAAATTTCCATGTGCTACGAATTATCGCACTCAGTTAACACAAGCATATTCGTTGTCCACGGGAAATCTTTTGTTAAGCGCGGACACGACGGTTACCGAGGAATGGCAAACTTAAACTGCCGGAAGGTTAAAGTGTGCACGTGGAATGTCTTCACGCTGGGGACGTGTAAGGATATACGAGGGTCTGAAGTCACTTGATGCCCCGCTTCAGGGGTCTATTCTACCATACACTTTGCTCAACAATGGAAGATCGGATTTTTGTTTAATATAGGGAGTAAATTGTTTGATCAAGGTAACGGTCAATTACCTTTCATATCTGCTTTATCATTGAACGTTGCTTCAATAAAAGCGTCGACATTTCGATGTTTTATTGATTATAATAATGCAATAATTATATTCAATTCAATGTTCAGTTTGCAACTGCTATATTATCCGATAGTTCACTTGAAAAGTGAACAGGCATGTTATTAAATAATAAATATACAATGAACCTATTAGCTTGTTTAGTTCGTATTTGACACGTATGAACTTTGGATAAACAAATATTATTTAACATAATGAAGTGCTATTTTATAGTCTGCGTCTAACATATTTTATTGGAAACATTTTATGCTACTATGTTGACATTTAGTATCGTGCAAATAAATGATATTAATTGAAATATTGTACTTGTGGAGTATTTCAAATCGGTACTATTATATAATAAACAAATATCAAGCGCAATTTCAGTATCAAAAATTGATTTCACTTTACTTCGCATCCAACACGAACAAACTTTAAAAATTGTTCCAATTATAAATGATTATAATTCAATTAGGAAAGAGTTATTTCATTACCTGTGTCTAGCGTATTCGATCAAAAAAATTGTAAATCACTTTGCCGGTTATTTCGCACCCACAATATTTAAAAAGAACAATCCCACTTCTAAACGTTCACCCCCCTGTAGTGTATTTTCATCTCGTAGTTGAACAGTTGTACACGTAAATTTGCGTACAAGCACCGAGTAACGTATTGCCTTAACAACCGTGCTTGACCCACGTGGAAGAACTGAGAGACGTAAGCATTGACAAGGGAAGTTACTTCCCCTCGTTAAAACAGGCTGTAAGACAATACCAGAAAGTGTTCTCCGTTCGAAAGAGGTAAAGTGGATAAACGCACCGGCGCGATCCGCACACAGAGGGTCGTGTACGCTGCACTTAAACATACAGCTTGTACACCGTGAAAATCCCCAGTGGACAGAAGCCACGACAGTCTTTCCCCCAGACCCTGAAAACTTTACGCGGCTCGCGCGCCCTCCTGTTTCTAAAGTCACTAAACTGTGCAAAAATACAGCATATGTAAGGCCAAGATACTGGTGTACTTCTGAACACTCTGTTTGATTTACCGGGTCAACCTACTTTCTAGAACTTTAATAACTCAGTGAATATGATTCTGCATCTACCACCTGCTACACCCTTTTCGGGATTCTAGCACGGTTCAGACGAAAGTCCACTGCGAATGCGAAATTGGCTTCGCCCGGGGAGAATATAAAGTGAAATACGAGGACAGCTTTGTTAGATTAGCCAGAAATTACATGCACGTGTTTTGCGATATGGAACGCGCATTACAAGACTCATTGTCTGTAATAATTCTTGAAATAGTCATTTTAATTGTTTTGAATCAAACTCCTCGTAGTTCTAGGTTTAGAGTTAAACTCGAGCATTGTTTTATTTAAGAAACGAAAGATATTCAGTAATCGTTATTTAAATAAAATTGATGCTACTGTTATCTAGACCCTATGCAATAACGTATCATGCAAGTAAATACATATTATTTTCTCTTTCGTCGTGAATTTACATTGCGGCAAATTGAAAATTATAGAGTGCCTCGATCTTGTCCTAAGAAAAATTATTGCCCGGATACAAGAATACTAACTTTTAAGTGCATCTTTCCAGAAATAGTCTCGCCTCAGAATGAGCAAGTCGTGCAGCTCGACGACAGCTTTTCGACTCCATAGGAGATATGGAAATTGCATTAACTAATTAATATCCAGCGATTTGTAAACCCTTCAAGAGATAAATATAAGTAAAATATCGTCGATTTCGAGATTGACTGACCCGACTGTAAAAATGTTTGGACGTAATACATCATCCACTCGAGGGTTTCCCAAAGAATAGGCAAGAAAATCTGACACGTACACAGACGTATTACATAAGGTGAGCGAATCCATTGAATAACGTTACGCAATCTGCGTTTCGAGGAAGATGCATCGCGCTCGGATCGAATAAAGCCCCCGCACAATTTATTGTGCAGAACGCATCGAAGGGACACGGTGGCGGTAGCGAACGCAAAAAAAAAAAAAAAAGAAAAGAGAGAAAGAAATACCAGTGTCCTTGGTGCCAATTATATTCTCATGGGTTTCTCATAGTTGGCAAGGAGCATCTGAGCGAACGAAAATACCACAAAAAGGTGCTTTCAGTTCACCAACAAAACGTTGAGGGTGAACGAGCGAGCGAGTTCGAGTGGCACGACGAATCCACGACGAAGCCATTACTACGTTCTTTGTCGGGGAAGTAATGTGTTATTGAGGAGCTACCAGGTGTAACTTATGCCTCCACCAAGGCTCGAGAGTTCATATTGTACCTGGAGCTCCTATGAAGTGCCCCGACAATAATGGGCCCACCCTTTGTGCACGATGCTCTATTGATGTCGAGAGGAATTCCGTAACGTCTGCGACCTGGAAGCAATCTCTCTCTCTCTCTCTCTCTCCCTTCCTATTTCCCCTACGCCGTTTCGTTCATCGTTGTCTTCCTTTTTCCTACCTACTCGCGATCCCTTTCTATCTTAGCCAGGGTATCTGGCTTTCTTCTTAACCTGAAATAACTACATTTCGACTGCGGTCCACGACGTGGATGAAAACGAGTATCGTATATGGGCCGTGCGCCATTGTTGAGGTACACGAGGTGAGTCGCCTGAATTCACCTGGAGTCCTCAGAATCGGTCGACTCTATGGAGGCGTTCATTGGCGAAGCCGCGGTGTACGCGCGCCGATCGAATTCGGACTTTATGTACTTTTCTAAGGGCTCGTTAAAAGACCTCGGGGTTTTGTCTGCGGACACGACGGTGTGAGATCAATCTCGCATTTTCTATTGTCAACGCAGCGAAGGGTGTTCAGCTTGTCGTTTCAATGGGTGTACAAGTAAGGGATGCTCGACGAGCATGGCGAGCCGCCTCCACGGGGAAAATAACTCTTGACGAAGCCATTCAAAATATCTTTTGTGGCGAAACATCGGAAGACGTTGTCGAGATTTCCTTAAGTGCTGCATCGGTGAAAGTTAAGAGCCCCTTCTATTACTCTTGCTGTTGCGTGCCTCGTGTTTCATATTCTTATTAGAAACTTACGATTTTTCTTTTTATACTTGTCGCTCGATATGGCACTGTCAACAGTTAGTGGCGGAGAAATCGATTTAGAATGTATGGCTGCGTAGAGTGTTGGACGAAACGCGACGGTCAAGTTGCGGATACTTTTGTTGGAATTATTATTTAAAAAAACGTGTTCGCCAATTGCACGGCACATACTTCCGTCGGTGTAGATGTTTCGTGGATGATTTTTATGTAAAACTTTGAAACCTCACTAGTAATTAGTAGATATTTGATTCGGTGTTTAGAATGGTGTTTAGAGTAAATGCAATAGGCGTTAGTGTCTCGGGCGGTACTTTAATTAATATCTTTACTGAGAAACCGCAGGTGCTCGGTAATTACTGCTAGTGATTAAGATCATTTGCTCACATTACTTTAATTTACTGTTTTATCTTAATTAGTTATCGCAGATTTTAATGACAATTTGCAGCACAATTATATATAATGAGCCTAAAATATTAAGATAAATAATAAGCCTTAAAAAATGTCAAGAAAGGAATAATACCTGTTATATTAGAAAGGACATACGCAATGAATTTTGTACTTAAAGGTTGCGATAACTTGCCTGAAAACTCATAGATAATCGTTGCGATAAGTTGTCTGGCTTTTTACTATTTTCAGCACCAGTTCCATTCTCAACAGTCGTAATTATTATAAAAAAATACCTGCAGCTAATTATCTGTATCAATCACCAGATATAAAAAATACGAACCAGAATTCATGGAAAGATTTCCATGACAGTAGATAAATAATTGCCGCGTAGTAATCGATTCAAAGGCTTCTGCAAAATACCAATTGGAATTTCATTTACAGCTGCGTGTAAACTCAACCAGCAGTAAAAGCTTTCGAAAAACGGCATTCTTGTCGTTGTTAGTGTCACCGAAATTAGAACAAGATGTAAATCAAATGTCTTATTACGAAACGTGCGAGGGCGAGACATTCGAATGCCGTTGACTTCTGTTAGCGTAAGGTCTCCCTTCATTTTATTAAACTATTCTGCAATGTTCGTCCCACTCAGGATCATTGGGCAATGGGAATATCGAGGGCACTGATCGTTCTTTACGCGGGGCATCGATTATATATACGTTCTCACGTGAATAGAAATAAGAGTGTGGCAGAGTTTCATTTACTATCACTCTCGCTCAATCTCAGGGTGAAATGATGATCCAACTCGCGGAGACCTACTAACATTTCATCGTATCATCGTCGTTACGTAATTATAAGGACGGAGCGAGATGAGATTGAAATCGAAAAAACTCGCTGTGCAATTTGTGCGAAATTATTTTCTAATGAATACGGTCGTATTACCTTCGTTTCATTGTATATAAGCACGTACATTCGTCTCAAACGTGATTAATGTATTGCAAATGTCTACGTACCGATAAAAAGCGATTAGTGCATTACACTTTTTTGCAATGCCTGAGAATAGAGAAGGTTGTTATTCAATATTATAATGCTCGGTGTTGCCTTGTATGCGAGGCCGCAATTGAACCACCATTTACGTAAAAGGGTAACCCACCCCTAATTTCTTAAATAGAACAGTATAGAAATTTGTATGATTTACACTAGTTTTCCGTTATTCCAACAATTTTTTATTGCAAACACGCAAATATGATATTAGCGACTACTTAAATATTATTTAGTGTACTGCAATGACGTGATCTAATTCATATTTATTACGTATACATCGTTAAAATAACTCAAACGGGTCGAGTGTTACTTTATGACGCTCAGTTAGCTGCAACTATACAAATGATATACGAAACATACCGCTATCGTATATCGGATAATTAAAATAAAAGATGCTACTGTCGCGGCAGTCGTGTCGAATTCCGTATTACTGCAATGCGGTTACGTGTAAGCACGATTCATCGTAAGTCAACAGGTGTAACAGTACACACTACATCGAAGACAAATAAAACCATCAATAGGGAAGACCAGGGCAATCTTTTAATTCCATAATTTCAGTGACTCTGAAAATAGAAAACTCTGAAACTCAATGACCGGGTAATATTTCAAACGTTTTCTTATCCTTCATCTTAACAGAGGCGGCAGAATTTGTTCTCCAGCCTAACTATTTAAACGTCGCTACCTTCTTCATTACTTTACTACCGTACCCTAAATATTTCCTACTGGTACACTAACTAGTTTAACGTCCCATTTCACCGAGAACCATAAAACTGTAACACTTTTACGCCGGACGTGTATAGTATCCCCTCCCCCAACATTGCTCAGGAAGCACAAGCTGTAGTTTTTACAAGACGGCCCCTTTTTGGGAAGGTCCTCTAGTCACATCCGAGCCCGCTCGTTGCTTCTGGTAAGGTCGTGGTTCAAGTGCCGGCAATTAACGTATTCTATTTTCTCGACTAACCTTTTAATCTCTCCACCACGGCGGTTTATCTAAATTGTGCTAGTTGGTAGTGTGGGAACGGTGCACACGACGTGTCACAGGGAGGAAGTAGAGCGAATGCACCGCGATAAATGCGTCTGGCTTGAGCACGACTTTAAAGGGCGGAGCTAAAAAAGGATTGAAGACGATTTACGTGGAAAGTGGTGATAAGTGCTTCAACAACATTGCCCCTCGCTGTATATTTTTCCTTCTATTCTCATGCACGCGCAACAGAATATGTAGTCCGCGAGGTACGTGTACACACACTGTCTGCTGGAATCTTTTATAGGTGTATTGCAATATGTGACTGTTTACCTTTCTATAAATGTCCCGACGCGTTGTTTAGTGCTAGGTATTACAATACATTGCAACATCATATACTGGTATTATTTTATGTTTCACTTCCCACTTGCATGAATTTATACACCGTGCAACGGGTTCAAATGGAGCATAAGTTCTTTGTACAAGAATGTTTACAATCGCATATACAGCAGAGCATAGTCAACTTTGCAAGATATATATGTGTATATATGTATATGTATACCTACATTACTCTCAAGACTATGATTTTATTCTGACTCTCGTATTGTCCTGGATATTGTAACGTAAAAGAAAAAAAATGACAAACAGCTTAAAGGATTACGAGCTCGAGTTAATTAGTTGCTATCTCATTCGTAAATTGTGGGGCATATATTTCTGCGATTTCGTGACATTTATATAGGGGGTAACTATAAAAAGAATATCGGGGACTGCAGGGATATCAGCATTATGCAGGCAGTCTGTCGGTAAAGAGGTAAGAGGCAGCAAGCACGAGGTATCCGATGCTACAAGCAGCTATAAGTACGGTCCTGAGGAATGTGCCCGTCCGATCCCACGGCTTATCCCCTCTTCCCTCTTTCTCTTTTCCCACTCACTTTCTCTTTCTCTCTACAGACCCTTCAGATCGGCAATATTACTAAGGGTAGGCTGTTCATGCTTCTGCATGCATTCGAACGACCGTTGACTCACCTAGATCGGTAAATTGAACGATGCACTCACGGATCTCTGTAGGTCTTGATTTTTCTACGCGTCAATTAAACCAACGAACACGCCACTGTCGATCGATACGAAAAAGATAAAGCATTAGGGTGCTGCGCTCAGTTTCCCATCGTTGAAACGACTTAACAATGTAACGTCGTGCAATTAAACAGGAGTCGGTCTTCTGCGTAGAGAGAGATTTTTATAATTTTTTGTTGAACATCGGTGAAATACGTTCGTAGAAAATTGCCGGATAATTTTAAGGGCGCGTTTATAGTGTTCGCGGCTCTGTCAGAAATGATCAGGCGCACCTTTTCGAAATAACACCAACGCGTCTCTTTTAGCGCGTTCCAAGCAGATACGAGTTTCTCGGGATGCAACGCTACCCTTTCCCGGTACGCGTAACAAAAGCCTACTTCAGTTCAGATATTTACTCGTTCGACTTCCCTGAAGTCTCGGAATTCCAGGCTTTTTCGTGGGACTTTCTTGGCTGGCCGGTGTCGTATGTCTTCGAACGCGGCCCACGGCTACTTCGATTTTCTTACGGCCTTTTCCTACATCCACGTTTGGCTCAACCAGTTCGTTTAGGACTTACCAGGATAGCGGATCTATTTAACACGTTAACCGGTCGAGCAGGTACAAAGCAGCACGAGAAGTGACAGGTTGTTGTTACTGCACAGAGTTGCGTTTCCAGTCAGTACGCGAAAATTTTTACTTCACGGGCTAGATTCGTACGGGAAGAAAATTACAAGCCAGCAATTATGTGCATCGGCGTGTTTGCAGTTCTTAAGTGATGCGCGGCATAGGTTCAGTAATTATTGCTACGTGGACGGAATACCAAAGCAATTGCAAGAAATACATGCACATATGTACCTCGGCATTCCTGTTGCCAATTTATTCTACATGCACATTTGTTCAGACCATCCACGACTGGTTTTTAAAGTCCTGAAAATTAAAATTCCACATTCCCTAACACTGTGAACAGTAATTGTTCGTTTTCGCTACGCTCTCTTCTCCTATCTGTATCATTCAATAACCAAAGAGTAACAGAAACGGGTTAATATTCTTCCTAGTGGCTGTTCCCTGTGCCTGACTTGCTTCTTTTTCGTGAAACAATGGGGACCGGGCTTTCTTGAATTCCTGCCTGCCAGATGCACCGGCATGTTCGGGGTCATGTTGCGGTACTGCAACCTAATCGCGATTGGTTAATACGGTAAGATGTTCACGGTGATTTGCAGTCCTGTATAAGACAAACGAACGGGCCAGTCAAAAAGAAAGGAAGATACAAGATAAGCCCGAAGCTGCTGTGATTTGGGATCACTTTAATGACGCAACAGCGTCGTTGGCTCGCGTGAAAGTTGACTTTCGTGCATGTCCTGCACGCTCTTTCTGCCCGTTTCAGAGAATACGTAGTTGGAAACGACGCTATCGAATGTCCCCGTGGGATAGAGGATAGAGTGTCACACAGATGGTGTTGTTCTATTCACGTTTTAGTGTGGCGTTAACGGCGAACAAATGGATAGAAAAAGTCAGCTCGATTTCTGTCCCAATGTATCATTTTATCAAGATTCTACCAAAGAAATGTAACCAGGTGTCCATCACTTGGGTACTCTGTGTATCACGATAGCGACAATCGTTTCGAACGATCGGACATTAAAGTTATTTTCCGTTCGGAGATTCCGTAAAAACTTACTTTGAGTTTTTGAGTGTGACCACATCGGCAACAGCAGTACGACATGTAATCGGGCAACGCCGGCATAAATTTGAGCTGGTCCTGTTGCTGCGAGTACTCGTCCACGAGTTTGCGATATTGTACCCTGAAGATGGGCCTCGTCGTGCTCTGCGAGCCTTTACCAAGGCGTCCCATAATCGCAGAGAATGCGGCCAGGGTTTTGCGCCTGCGTGTGAACCTCCTCATGCCACGGCGACCGTTGCACCTCTTCGTCTTCCAACCTGATTCGAAGGGCACGGTTCGCGGCTTTCGCCAAATTTTGCTAATTTTTTTTCGTTCAACAAACAAACACTGGCTCAATCACCCAACGAATCGTTCCTTGCCGAATCACTGATCGAACTAAACATATCACACGATCGTCTGGCAACGCGTAGATCGCACGTGGGCTTCCTGTCGCCATGCACCGTTGTTACAATGAATTCGTCATTCCGATTAACGGCCAGTTCCATCGGTCGAGCGTCACTGGTAAATGGGAACAGTTGTGCGTGATGTTTCATCATTCATTGATGAACGTGCGATAGACGCAGCGCGATCCAACGCGGCGTAGAAAAATGTCAATCGAAGTGAGCATTAATGTACATGAAGGCATTTTTATTGGCCGATGCGCGAGTTTTCCTCGAAGATAGCCGCATGAACTGACACCCACTTGTTCACGGCACTACCAAGCACACTTTCTAATTCGTATAGTACCGGCATACCGGCACTGCAGCGGCACCACTCAACACCACCCAGTAGAACCTTCATTCACTTATCTGCGAGCAGGTATACGTACACGTTTTAAGGAATTCACTTCGCCGGGGCCTATGATAAAGCGCGTAATGGTACTGGCGCCTCTCGAATCACGGAATTCCTACGAGCACTTTAGAAACCAGCCAATGATTCTTGATCACTATACGCTGCCCCCGGGGGTAAAACCTTTTCGGGGAAACCTGATTCACGCACGAATAAAAATACCTCGCGAGAAGCACGAGGAAGGCACGTTCCGATGATTGACAAGCGTGCTCCTCGTCGTTGATCGTTCCGTTTCGGGACAACGGCAATAATAATCTCCTATTTTCGAATCGTTACGCGAGTCGTTACCGCTTTCACGCTTCCATGGGCGGAACGAAACGATACGTTTCTGCAGGAACGACGGTTTCGACTATAAATATTTCAGCGACTCGCCGGGGCGATGGCAGTGTCCCGCGGTATCCACGCTTTTCAGGTACGGTCTTTGAGAATTATCCGGTACCACCTTGTGCCGCTGTAAGGTATACTATCGTTGGCAGGTGATCATCCGTCTCTGATCCGGCAGACCGGTCCGATCGCTTTACGCGTGGGACACGCACGGAAGATCCAGGGCTCCACTTCGTGGCGTACGTAGTCTTCACCGAGTGTCGTTCTGCATGCCGATCCGCGGAAACCGGTTAACGAGTTCGAAGCTGCCTTTCGCTTCGTCCTCGTCGACTGTCAACCATACCTGTATCTACCACTAGCGCGCGAAGTCCCCTATCTTTCTCTCTCGCTCTGCCCTTTTCCTCCCTTCCGTTTCACGTCCGCGACCTGACCGGTGTAATCACGAATCGGCCACGGAGGATTATTCCAATTCGAAGCCCACGATCGCCCCGATTCTACCGTCTGAACGGTAGCAGTAACAGTAGTGCCTGTTGCATAAAATAATATTCACGGGGCAACCGGCCTGGTTCCACGGTGTGTCCCGTCGTTTTGCTCTATCTTAGGATCAACGATCTGAATTGCAGGGACAACGCAAGCTCGAGTTCTCCACTAGTTTTGCACATTTCCTCTCTTTCTGCTGAACAGGCGCTGCCGGATACGGCTCCGTTATCCCAGTGGCGATACCAAGGCGGTTAGATTTACGAGCAGAAAGACGATCTTAACGTGACGACATTCCGTTCGCTGGTACAAGCATCGGAAGCAGCGCATATACGTACATATAGACACGTTGCAGCAGGTCCGTTTCACTGAAACACCTCAGCACCGGGAACTTCGCGATTTTCATTCCAGAGAGAAGAACGACCGGGTCGATATGCGTAAAACGATCACTGTACACCGAGACGAGAGAAGTTTCATTGGGACACGTCGGCTCGGTTGGTCTAGGTTTACTGGGAACGTTTCACGAGCCCGACAGGAGGCCTCGCGTGCCTTCTCTCTACTGTCAACTGGAAGGGCCGCCAGAAAAGATGTCGGTGGATTTTTCGCCCCCCACCCTTTCAGGACGTCACAGTTTCGGTCCTACCTGACAGTGGCCAGTCCAGGTGGTGCTCCTCTCGAGCGAGGCGAGCCCCCTAGAACACGCTAGCCGGCCCAGCAATGGCAATACCTCCCGGTACGTATAGAGAGAGACTGAAGTCGAAAGAGGAACACGAAGCAGGAGTAGCACCAGCGGCCCACACTCTATCCCCACCAGGCCATGAAACCGAGCGGAGACCGACCGACCGACCTCTTCTCTCCGACCGCTTTCTTGCTCCAACCGCGGCATTGAACACGTTCAACGGCAGCTGGCGAATGCCTGATATCTCGTGCCTTGTCCGACCTTCTGCCTGGCCCCTATACTCGTCCCCCTTTCGCAGCCGGGAGAGCACCGCTCGCGAGAGAGTCCGCAACGCGCCGATCGCATGAGTTTGCGATTCGCGTTCTTTGACCTCGTGCCGGCACGATCGCGGACTCGTGTCGGACTACGGACGTTATTCTTGATGCCTTCCACTTCGTGCACGACATCCGCGACGTCATCGACGAGGATCGATCGACGCGCTGGCCCGCGAACAAGGGGTAAGGCCCTGGGCCCGATCGGCCGCATTTTTCTTCCTCCTCTCTCTCTCTCTCTCTCTTGTGCAACCTTCCGTGCGAAAGGGGCCCCCCGTTCCCTCCGATCGGCGATCGCGCTCCAGTTGTCACTGGGAAACTCTCTTCCTTGAGTTACGGCACTTTGGGGGCGATCGCTTGGTAATTGTCGCGATCGTTGGAGGCAGCGGGAGTACCGTTAGATTCGCCAGATTCCGTGGCTATGAGCGGAAAGTGGCTGATCTCGCGTGTAGCGGTGTCGGTGTTGACATTTTCAATGCGGTTACGAGCCGAGGAGTTTGACGCATGGAAACGCGTCGCGGATGGGGCAGCTACATCTATCGATGTGGACACCTTTCGATGGGCACTTTAAACGGCCTGGGTGCACACAGGTGTTGGTATACTGTACGAGATGACGCTTTTATGCAATAACGTTTTCTAAACTTATTTGCGTTTTATCGGGGGAAAAGCTGATGCGCTAGAATGGTCGAGATATAATGTATGTAGTTATGTAATGGTTTGCCTGGAAAAGGATGGGGGTAAT
The DNA here is from genome assembly GCA_963667235.1 of Nomada lathburiana. Classification (NCBI taxonomy): domain Eukaryota; kingdom Metazoa; phylum Arthropoda; class Insecta; order Hymenoptera; family Apidae; genus Nomada; species Nomada lathburiana. The sequence goes on from OY763905.1 coordinate 3,066,136, forward strand.
CTTGTAGACGTTGACAGTTGGATGGGATAATGATTGTGATAGGCAGGTTGCGTAAAAAATATTACAGCTTTGAGGTGGGAACGTTTCTCGTTTATGAAGGATTTTAAAGGGGAATAAATCACGGTTGATGGACCGAAATGCAAAGGGTTCATACTTTGAAAGTTATGTCCAATCGATGATACTGCAATGTTTTTAAAGCGAAATTGTTCTTACTTCCGGCAATTTTTGTGATACTGTAAGAAGCCGATACCAAATCTTTCGTCCTCGTCTAACGAACAATATCTACAATTATAGTTTATAATACAAGATATGAAACTGTCTTTATATAGGACGAACTATTCAATATTTTTAATGAAACATTTGGTGTCTGGTTCGTATTATTATAAAATCTCATAAATTGGATTATTTTCGGAGCCGCGACAATAATAATAAGAAATAGATAGTGTTATGTGTTCCAATTTAAAGCTGATATTCCTGAATAGCTAAACACAGTAGTGTTTGTAGCAAGAAATCGAAAATTGTTATTCAACGATTCGTGAATAACTGCTTTCACTTAATTTGATTAGATCGTGTGAAATAAATGACTGGGTATTTGTCAAATTCTACGCTTTTATTAACAACTTCCTTATAAGCAAATGCAATTTGCATTTAGTTTCGTTAGAAGAGTAATGAAACGATGAATATTAAAGCGCGAATAATATATTGTTCAGCCGTAGGTTTTATTGGAACACTTTTATCGATATCCTGGTAATAGCATTCGTTATTCGCGAAGCATGAAGCTTCAACGGAGACAAAAAGATGAATGCGTGTTGCAGGAGATATACATCGCAAATAAAGTAGCTCATAAATTGCACAGTACTTTTTTGTTATCGTAATAAGTGGAAAAATGTCGCGCAATCGTGGATTTACAAGATTTCGAGCGTCGATAGTATTTTGGTACAAATTACAAGCCTCTTTTTTCATTCCGTTTATGCACCATAATAAAGCTCCCAAACATCAAAATAAACGAATAAAATTCGAATGGTTGTTGTTATTTCATAAAACTCGTAGCTACAAAAAAGAAAGAAATGCTATTGATATATTCTGCGACATAATCTTTCCCAAATAATCACCCTACAAACTTCAATTGTCTTAAAATAATGAACTGCATTCAAATAACTTTGGCACATTAATTTTAAGAGATCTCGAGTTTCCAGCTGAAATATTCGCCATTATTGTGCCCATGTAAACGAAATATTATCTAATTGGCGAAATAAATTAAGTGTAGAGGCGTGTTTAAACGTTTAAATATACCAAATGCAATAAAATACCAAACAAAAGTCGTGCACTCGTAAATCTCCGAAATTGGATGCTTTCAGGAGAAAGGGAGGAAAGTTTGCGGTTCTCCTGGACGAGCTATCAAGTTTTTTTTCCGGTATATACGTAAAGTCGAGTTAGGAACACGGGAGTTGCTCTCAAATTCAATTACTGCAGTTACCAGGGAAAACGGGGTGGACTGATGCCAGACAGTAAAGGTAACTCAGTGGTAGCCGGGGCTCGTAAATGATCTTGAGTTAATCGTCAACCCCGGCTAATTTAATGTACAAGAGATTCCACTCGGTCGTCGTGCTCGGCGTGAATTTCACGAAACCTTAAGGTGCGCTTGCAACGCTCGAATAAATCACCTGGTACCAACACTTGGTCCGTGAGTGGGAGGGTGGTAAGGTGGATAATATACTGTGCGATCGCTTATGTAGATCACGCGTTAAGATTCAAGGAATTTACCAATGAGAAATCGTCCACGATTTCCTGTCCTTCCACTAAATTTCGAAAAAATTAAATTAAGATTGAGAAAAAAATTGTCGAACACTCAATAATTAGATTAGGTAGGGCTTATGGATAAATGCATTAGAAAATTTTTATAGGATATTTAGGTCGAAGGAATGTTTGAGCACGTAAAGCAGTTATGTGTGAACAAGGAAAAGTTTATGTAGCGCAAAGATTAATTTTTTCACGCGATTGCGTTACGAATATTAACGCTTTAACCGGGGAACACGAATTGACTCGTCATTTTACAGTCACGTTCTAACTATAGCTATGCTAAGTTGAACGCTTTACGTATGTTCAACTGTTGTTAAACTTTTTAACCAATTTTTAATAATGAAAGTAAATCCATTGGACTTGTAGACTACTGTTTTCCAACTCAAGCTACTTTTTAGTTATGAAACTGAACAAATACCACAGTAGTAAAAAAAACAATTATTCACTTGCACGAATCATAATTGAAGTAGACATTTTTTAGGGTAAAGCGACTGGTAAAGTAAATATAGCATGATGTTCAAAAAATTAGTCATTGTCTTGTGAATTAGCAATAATTGTCTAATAACAAATCTCTTAATAAAACGTTGATGCCTCGCTTGCGATGTACTTCATTAATTTGGTCACGTTTTAAATCTTTTCAACAAATTCATGACAAACACTGTTTACTCATTAAGCTAAACAGACGGTTTACATTAAGCTTTGAGATTGCTTGAAGATGGCTAATTTTGGACTTGCACTGTTCCTCAACTCACCATTTCAAATACACCCATTATCAGTACATTATACACCACGGATAATTACGATCCTATCAGTCGAGTTTCCACTGCAAGTACATTTATCAATCAGTTCCCCACTACTCTGTCTCAGCGATTTTCAATCGGTGCGCCGGATGAGGTTCACATGTCTGACCAAGATTTGTTAATACAACTTAATGTGATGGCAATGAGTGTCACATTTATGCATAGCAGAAAACACAGTTACTTCATGACCACTTTGGAGTAAAACTGGCCCAAATATTGCCGCCTTAAATAATTCGAATATACAGACTCTATGGCCAGGTAGACGAATCTTTTTACGCGCCATAGAATTTTGGTAATTACCTTACGTGTGCCGTGTAATAGAAAAAGACTGAAAATCGCTGCTCTATCTCTACCGCTCTACTTCAGAGTCACGTGCCCGTGTATTTTCGTGAAATCTTTCGGCTGGTGTCGGAGGTTGAATTCGCAAGCATGGATGAGGATGTTACTTTTTGTCGCGAGCACCGTCGCCGCGTTCGTCTTCTTCGTCGTGGTCGACGGAGGAGAGGCCCAGGCAGGGGCAATAAAAAGCAAGAAAAAGGCTCGAGGTTGCATACCACACATAGTCGCACGCCTCCACGCGACTCGCGTCGCGCAAGCCGTCGCGGTGCTCTGCCCTGTTCCTCCTAACGGTCCCAAACGGCCGGGGACGTCTTATCAACCTGCACTATTAGCCCTGCCCTTAGATCTCTATGGAGCGTGAATCTTCGACTGCCCCCGGTGCTTTTAATGCCGCCTTTGAGCTTGGGAATGGGAGTTAAGATAGCCCATGTCTGCTTAACGTCCGGTTATTTGTTAATTGATGTTAGCGGCAAGTGGTATTCAAAAACCGGAGGCTTTATCAGTTGGGCGGCAAAGATTCCACTGTTTCACTTACTTGTTAGTTTCAAGCATGCACGAGGTTTATACATAGACCTTTAAAGTAGACAACCGTGTTTTACAAGGACAGGGCTAACTATCCGAAATGTATAGCGTGAGCAGCTTTAATTTACAGGTGAGTTTAATTTGGAAACCATTTTGAATTGGGAAACCTGTTTTTCAATGATTCAAAAATAGTAAGCAGGTATAAATGCTTAGGATGAAGTGTTTAAACTTTAAACGGTTGCAGAAATTATAGGGATAATGTAGTCACCTGCGATTTTCTGTAGTATTTTCGAAATTTTAATGAGTGCATGCAATATATTATTTTATAGCGCAAGTGTGTAACTATTTGCTGTGCTGTATTTTGGTAGACAAAAGTATATCGCATGAAAAACGTTTTCAAAAAGTTCGGTCTCCACTTTTGGCGAACATATATTTGTAAAGTATCGTGTCATCTAGCATTTTTTTAATTCATACAATTCAATATAGTTACCAAAACATAAGGATTTGTAAATTATAATTTGCTACTGTGCATACACGAACGATTTCTCTAGAGTTGAGTCAATAATTATCGAAAATGAATTTAGAGCACTAATAGACATAGATCTGTGCATTATTCGCAAGCATAATTCCACAGACTTTCAACGCGTTTGATCAATCGATGCACAAGTTTCATTCGCGAATAAAATGGTTTTAATCAAGATATGAACCAAGTATATCCCGGTTTCTTCATTTTTTATTTTCGAACTTGCCAATCAATTCATAGACACTATTTTGCAACAGAACACTTTGATACTGTGCTGCGGGTACGTAGCAGATTCCAACCGAATTCCTAATCGAGCCGCCACTTTTACGTCACCAATAAACAATTACTTGAAACTTCTATCACGAGACACAAAAGGTAATAACCATATTTCAAGTAATTAAGTACTCCCAGTGAATAACATGAATAAAACAAGAAGAGAAAATTTCAAGCGAAGAAAACGATATTATTAATTTCAAATAAAACCTCGAGAACATTTTCATGTACCTGTTAAAGTGCACATCGCTTTCCCCTTCCATTCGCGCTCATATTATTTTTCGTATAACGGATTCGTATCGTGAAACGATTTCAGCGTACACGTTATTCGGTCTAATCGGCTTGATGCGCACCAGAATTTTTTCCCCAACAGCTTATGCACCGTACCAAAGTACCCATTACCTCCGGCATGAAAATTCATGCTTCCTCGGGAATCGCGCGCGGAGCAGCGCGTTCAACGACTCCGCGTCTCAATCCTTCAAGTTTTCCATGAGCGTCGCGCGTCGGCGCGAAGCTGGGATTCCAAACGGAATAAGAAAATTAAAGGCCGTTGTTAGTCATTTCTCGGCGGCGTTGTTCGTGACATTGCAGCCGTCAGGGGATGCTTCTTGCGTTCGCCGGAATCGTTCATCGTCTATCAAATCTCCCGTCCCTTTCAACAAATGTGTTGTTCGGCCGGCTGTATCGCGTGCTGTCACGTCCCGCCAAGAAACACTCGTCATGATCGTCACGAATGGAAAGCCGGGACGAGCCCGTGGCCATTCGATTTATTTCATTTCTCGGCATGGCCGGCGATGTAGCTTACGGGGTGAAGCAGCAAGAAGCGAAATGAGGGTACGACATCGAAAAGAGGGGGAGCATACGCAGCCACCGACTAGGTACCACTATTATCTCTACGAGAATGCCAAGGTCAACCTCATTCCGAGGCAACAGTGGCCAGTATTGGAGTACGTACCCGCCGGCTGATATCGTTCCATCGTGAGGCTACCTGCACTATCGATTTCCTGGCATTCTTTCGCGACAGAGTTAGAGAGGTTCGGCTGTGCGCGACTTTGTGATTTCTATGCTAATGTCCCGGCTAACTATGCTAATGTTTGAAGTAGACATTTTTCTGTTTGCATTCCGCTGTTCGCGGTGCGAAATTTTGGCGACTCTCATGGATAGAAGGATTTCGCGAATCGTTTAAAAATTGATTAACAATAAGCGAGATTGTACTGAGAATAGTTGTCGTTCTACTTTGGTCAAGGCAGTATTTATTGTTTGACTTTAAATTTTATTTTTGCCAGTGATGTATCAATAATTTGTCGTATCAATACGCATTGTGAGTGTAATTAGAAGTAACGCTAATATAGTTGATTTTATTAATGTTGAGTACTGATCATTTTGATACTTGTCTATTCTATTTAGTTTTAGTTTTTGGCTACGCATTTGCTTAAAAATTGTATGTTATGCCATTTTTGTTAATTTTCTGAATGGTAATCCTTTTGTTAAAAGGAATCAGCTTTGAAACGCATACATATGTATATCTGTTGAAACAGTATTCGCCGAAAAAGAATTGAATGAAATCTTTTTTTACTTAAGCTCCTTTGTTTACTATGTATCGACATCAACGCGTATACGAATTTTATATTTTTGTATCTACGAATTAATATTGTACCGTTTTATTGCAGCGTAAATGTAAAAATTGTAAATTAATATACATATTGAGAATATGTGCATTTGCATATATAAATTCAAGATTCTTTAAGAATTTAAAAACAGAACAATAAGTACATCGTTCATAAACAAAGAAATAATTTATTCAACAATTATTATAAATCCGATTTAGGAAATAATATTCCTTTTTAAGTATTACATTTACAATAGTTTTATTTGAAATTTCGCAATATTTTCCACTTCAAAGTATTCTTGCAATTTACGTTCATGCAGGTAACGGTTACGAAACATCTGCTTCGGTAATGCATTAGGTACTGCATATCATCTAATTAAAGTATCTATTTCAAAGGTTGGTGTTGCGTTACTCTTATCGTGTTGTACCTGGTTAATTTACCGAACACTGACAACTCAGTGGCTCCTTAGGCGGTAATTTTCAATAAAGATAATATTCTACCTTGTATTTTAGCTCCTGAGTAACTCTGATTGCTTTATCGTTTGACATGCAACGCTATACTTACCGACACGTACGATCCCGACCGCTCATTTTTTGACGCAACTATGACCGCAACGTTTTAGAATAAAGACGTCAACTAATTAAATAAGTAATTAATTATATATATTCAGTATAAACGAATATTTATTGGGATACAACAGCACAGTTTATTGCCTAATCAGTTTTGTCTGGTAACACGATATCGTGTCGTTGTGTAAGTACTCCATCTGTTAATGTTGCAATTTGCCTTTGTAATTTGTATCAAGTAAACATAAATAATATATTGTACATGTAGATAAAATGGCATGTCAAATTAAATTAAACGAGAAACTACGTTAGCTGGCAGAAGCCCTATTTTTATTTTTATTTGTTTATAATTTTTCCCGCAAGCAATCAAACAATAAATCATCGAATAATAATTTTAAAAAAGCAATTCTGGGTACATATCTGATTACTAAATTACTCAAATAATTTTCACAAACAGAGACTGCACAGAAATACTTGCAGAAAGCAAGAACGTTTTAATATTTCGAAGCAAGTATTGTGAACTGTCAACATTAAGCTATTACTTTCGTTTTCGTGAATGCTCATACCCACGGAACCGGCTTCTTTCCGTATTTTTATCTTACAATAAAATCAAAAGCGTACCAGGCTCTTACGATTAAATACATGAATATTTATTTACCTATATTACAGCAGAAAAACACGGCAAAATCAAATTTGCCGATAATTCATATTACGATATTTTTATTCGTAGTATCGTATATCTGGAAAGGTTTGTATTTACCAGAAGTAAATAGCTTACAAGATTTGTTTCTTCTTGCTAGCATATAATTATGTAATCTAAGAATTTGTGCAAGACGGTGGTGCAAGCATGCGTGATATATTTATATGCTTCATATAATAACTATACCATGAATAAAAAAATACGTCGAGATTAACCTCGTTTCATATCAGTGCCCCCTATCAGCCAAGTGTGTACCAGTTGCATTTTATCGCATTCTTGGTAGATAAGGTTACAACTACCACTAGCCTCTATACCCTCTTTATCGTCGCGAGTATGCGCATATATGTACAGACTTTTCTCCCCATCCTATAGAATCGCGATTCCATTGCAGAACGTAGAATACGCTCCCGACGAAGGAAATTCAGATGTACTCGTGGACGTATACGGAAGTAGGGATTGGAAAGTTTGATCGTGTGACAATGGCGGAAGCAATGTCATTGTTGTACAAGGGATCAATTTTTTATTAACGCCAGTCCTCCACTGTCAATGCGATTGTGCATTGAACTAGAACTTGTGTTCGTACAGTGAAGATACGACATTTCTTACTTTTCCTACTTTTTTATAACATTTTCCTTTCAAAAATGTGCTTAGGATAGTTTTCTTTTTAATTTGACTTTGCAATTTGTTTCAACTTTACATATTTAATCAGGATAAATAGTACTGGTGAGGGTATCGAGATTGTTTATACATATAGATTAAAGTACAAGTAACCGAAATAGAATGGTATTATAGTGTGAATATTTCTGTTTTATCAAAATGCAATAAAAATCAATCGAACGTCCTTAGCTTTTGAAAAAATCAACTTTTTCAATCTGAGGATCAACAAGGCACACGTTTTTCTTTGATTTATTGTTCAAGGAAGAATTACCCTATCATCGAATAAATTGTACTGCGAACAGTTTAATAAAATTCGAAGGAAAGCTCTAGATTTCCAAATAAACCGTAATTTTATTTTGTATTCGTGTCCTATAATCGTGGCATGTGCATTCACGAACTTCGCACACCGTAAGAAAAATGTCTTATACAATTGCAAATAACTTTAGATTCCCCTTTCAATACTAACCCAACAGAATTAAGTGCACACGTGCATTCACTGATACGATGAATAGGGAATGGTGTCCGTACCTTGTAAGATTGAATAACGGAGAATTGATATTTCCCCGCACATTATGCAATTTATCATAACTGAATACCGATATGAATACGTTCTCCCCAAATAAAAAGTATGAAAAACCTTAAAGCACATTGCGTGTTGCCACAATAAACGTGTCGAGTCCGTACACGCATACATTAGTCTCCTCTTTGAGGATCGTTTCCTGCTCTTTTGTGACGAATCCAAGCAACGACACAGTCTCGCAGTTTTCCAATCGTTCGACACCGATCACCCCTGGCAAATATTAGTTCTTTTGCGGTCTTTTGCAGGCGTCGTTGCGATATCTTAGAAGGGAAACGATAGTGGACGACAAGAGGGACGAAACAGGTGGCTGCTTTATTCAACTTTCGCACGCGACTAGTTGCCGCTGACAGAAGTTTCTATGAAAAGTAGCTGCGATTTCTGCAGGTGCACGAAGCTGGCATTTGGCACCGCGGCCATTGCCGAGCAATCGTTATGAAAGCTCGGGGGAAGATTACACCGTTATCAACACGCACGCTTTTGACATCGGGCTAAACCGCAACGACCACAGCAGCCTTGCCTTCGATCCTGCAACAACACGGAAGACTCTCTCGATACGCGGAAGAAAGTTTTGCAATTTTTTAACACGACAAGGTGAGACCCGTCTTGGCCATACAAGATAATTCGCAAGAATCTGGTACGACGCGTCGGAGAGAAACGAATCTGGCAGAGGCAGTCGTACTTGGAATTACATACTTCTTAAGTAATTGCGTCGGAGATAGGAAACAGGAAAAGAACGCTGAGTCCAGGGGGACTTGATGGATATTTTATGTAATTACAGACAATACGGGGGTACGATTAAAAGAAGATTGTATAATAAATCTACATAGATGACGATACTTCCCAAGTATTTCCTTTCTGTTGCTCTTCCTCTTATATTCTAAGAAATGTTACTCTTTTTGTCGACTAGAAGAGTGGCAAGTCTCTCCAATTCGGGGCATTCGCTATTCACAGACGTGAACGTATTTTAAATGAATATTTCTGCGGAACGATGTTCTAGGAGCATTCAATGTTTTGTGTTTTCATTCTATTTGTTGCTACTTTAACGGGTATAAAAAGCGATCCTACATTCGCGTTGCCCTCTTCGTTAATCTGAATTTCCAGCCATTCAAACCAGATTCTTTTAACTCGTTGCTCCCCGCTAATGAATATTTTTGTTGACTCTTATTGTCAGCCGTTCCTTGGAAGTGAAATATTGCACCGCGGGGTCGTTAGCGCTTGTAACAGCGTAAGACAGTTTTCATTCATACCAGGAGGGCATTGCAGCCAATGAATTTACGTCAAGTCGACAAATTTAATAGAACACACGGCTGATTTATATGGGGAAGAATAATATAGCTTGACTAATCTATGGAAAGTCGAGGAATAAACTTAAGAGTTATAAATAATAATTAATTATTACTAAAGATAGATATACGGTATTATTAACACTAGGTTTACGGAAACCGTCGAATTGACGCATTTCAGAATTTGAAAGACAAAGCATAATGAAGTTCCGTGAATATTCTATAATTCAATTAATTATATTTAATTTCTAAATTAAGTGAATTAATTTTTTAAAGAAAATGCGCATTTTTATTGGCAAACATTAAACCGAGGGAAGTCAGTAAAAATAAATGTTCAAACTTGGCCATAATCCTAGTGTTAAGTCTAACTCAATAATGAATGTATTATTAATTTGTTCAATTCAATTTAACACGTTATTTCTAATTTATTATTGAATATTCATTCTTTGTTTCATTTAGTTTATTGTAGTTCAATTTTTCTGATTTATACTGTGGTATTATTGTCGGACAGTTTATTAAACTTAATTTAACAGGTTATTATTAATTTATCTTTAAATATCTCTTTACTCTTCATCATCTATTTTATTGCAGTTTAATTTTTCTGATTTCGGCAATTCATTTCGGCAATTCATTTACAGTTAAATACTGTGGCATCGTCGTCCGGAAATTTATTAAATTTAATACAATAGATTATTATTAATCTATCATTGAATATCCCTTTCCTTTTCCTCGTTTATTTTATTGCAGTCTACTTTTTCTGATTTAAACGATCTTATTTATAATTGAATACTGTGGCACGAGATTGCATATTTGACAATTTCTCAACTATTTTTGGCAGAAGGTTATTATTAACTTATCTATAAATCCCCTTTCTTTTCTTCATTTATTTGGTTGCAGTTTTCTGTTTCCGATTTCGACGATCTTATTTATAATTAAATACTGCGCCATGAGATTGTACGCCTGACAAGTTCTCGACTATTTTTACCAGCTGCCCTACGCGTCAAAGATTTCTTCCTTCGCTTCGTGCTGAAAAATGGAGAAAGAATCTGCTGCGACGGTTGTTAGTTCGAAGTGTGCTCCGAGTGAATGCACGGGAAATCGTATCAGCTACCGTGCACGGGAGACAAATAAACTCCAAACTATTTCAGTCTTCGTACAAAATTAAAAAGAAAAGCAGCAGCAGGAGACTCTCTGATTCAGCATTCAGTGAAAACGGTTTACCACACGCTCCGTTGTTGTAGGCAAATATTGCAACAACGGGCACCGTCGAATTTTTCAATATTCAGTACGTTTTATAGCAGTGCAATAATTCTCAATGATGCATTTATTTTATAAACCCCGAAACTGTTGCACACGAATTATTCTTTGGTGAGATAATACTGTGTTCAATTTGATTTTCTCGAAAACGGTGCTTTATATGAAAAGAATTCAATTGTATATGTTCGGCTGTTTATTTATTTATTTATTACTAATGTACACGTGTAATTAACTGTTTGAGATACATATTATAACAAGTGAATTGAAATTGAGTTACAAGAAGATAAAATATACGACAGCCTGAACACACTAAAATTGAGTACATGCCTGAAAACGTGAAACGATTCGCAGAAATTATTTAGATGAATAGTAGTAGATACGATTACTACAATTCAGGAGAGAAAAAGGCAAATGCGAGTAAAATAAAATACCAATAGAATCATTCAACCAGAAAGTCTTCACTTTACCTTCCTAAGTAAATATAACAAAATAATCATCATTGTGGCTGTACAACAATTTCGGAAGTACCCCGTACAACGGGGGGTACCCCCGCGGCAACAAACGACTAAAATGTGGAACAAATTCTCAAAAATTGACAAAATATCCTCCAATACAGTTCAGAGTCGAACGTTACATCGTTCGACCCCATCGGCTCGGTGAAATAGGGCAAAGGGGTTCGCGGCCGCAATAATTTATTGGCCTTTAGAAATGGTTAATTAAGACAGCCCCGTTGGTAACATTCAGTGAATGTTGAGAAGAGAAATTCCGGAACGATCGCGAAGCCGAGCGAGTAGTGTTGGCCGTCTGTGTGTCGCGCGATAAGAGTTGCCAGAGCGGTTCCGACCGATCAGTAGGTACCGAAGACGGTCCACTTCACGTCTCGCTCGAGAGGCTTCCTCTCTCGAAGGCTGCCGAGTAAATAAAGGGTTCAATGGGCCGCGTGGTCGTTTCGGGATGACAAGAAAATATCTCGAATTCCGCCGCTACGCTCTTCCTTCCTCGCCGTCGCGATCGTCCCCCTTCACGCGCTGTCTTGTTTCGCCTCATCCTCTTTCGTTAGGGACAGCGGCACAGAGAACCGGCAATCGTCGATCGGGAATGGCCGGTTCATGGGGCCTGAATGTTTCCGTCGTATCGGTGGGTCGAACAACATCTTCAGATCGGCCGGGATGCATTGTGCCAGGAATGAAATGAACGCGCGAAGTGTTCATCGAACGTGGAATTCGTTTTGAAACGGGACGCGAAAGTCGTACTCGCGTTCGCGAAAAATTTCGTCCTGCGTTTCGGATGGCGTTGGATACGATGAGAAAAGTATCGTGGAGAGCTTTTGCGAATTGGAAATGAGGTATTTGGCAGTTTGGTAATTGAGGAATTTTCGTGTAATTTGATATGCTGATATTAATTATTAATAATGTACTTGTTTAGTAGCGATTTATATTAGCTATATGCGTATTATGTTATTATTATATACATTTTTATGTACGATTTGTATTTTAATATTAGATTCTTTAAATAATACCATATGTCGACCCATTTCCATTTTAATTGCAGCACTGGAATTGAATATGAAGAATTGTAAAGTTCGAAGTAAAAATATGTTCACATGCTTTAATTTTTAGTTGCCTCTATGTTCATGCCATTCCAAAGAAACAAAAATGTAATGTGTCCATTGATGGATAAAAATATGTGGTAGGTACGCGAAAATTTTAAATTGCGACATTATTAATATTATTACTTTCACTCCCATTGCAAGTGCTACGTAAGGGCATGGGTAATTATAAAATAGTAATAATAATAGTAAAACGAAGGTAATAAGAAAATAATTAATTGATAGTATATAATGTTCAGAGAATAGTCTTATTATTTTCCACGTTGTAACTATGCAAATACTTTTGTCCCTCGTAGTGTATCGATATGCAAAACTGCTAAATTATATATTAAAAATTCCACGTGCTTGTTTCTTTCATTGTGCTACATTATTACAATGCCTCATTATGTATTTCACACAAACTAACGTAAATAGAGAAAAGCTATTTTAATACTATATTATATGCACCTAATTATGTATACGTTTGTGAATAATTCTAAACCATATCTGTGCACCAATAAGATTGTACTATATTCTGTTAAAAAAGATATTTCTGCAACGATGCGAACTCTGGTACCAAATCTTTTCGCCTTGCAAGGGGGATTAGATACGTACGAAAGAAAGGTGCGTTCGTTTTGTAACAGAGCATATGAAAAACAGCGTTTGCCAGTGCATAAAATGTTGACTACGCATTGCACGCATGTATGTACACCTTTTTCAACGTACTGTTATCTCTGACAGGAACTCATATGCTTTCCTTCGTAAGAGCCCCGCAAATCACGCTGTAGGAAGCATTTTAAGAACGAAGCTTTAAGTCATACGTGCATCGCGATGTTAATCAGAATGATTTTTAGTCGCAAAAAGTAAGACACGCTACTTAATCCCGGCTACGCGAAATGACTGTGCTTTATTAGCTCGACTCTCAAAACGGTCATATGTCACACGGGTTTCCGGGCGACGGTTATGCCTGGTGGCTCATAAAAAAAAATTAATGTGTCTTCAAATATCACGCAGTGTTCCGTGCCAAGTGTCGTACAAGGAAATTCATTTTCGAAACTTTCTTTTACCTCGCAAATTTAAATTTACAATTGAATGTAATATGTAATCAGACAATGATGAGTATGAAAATTTGTTATATTTTTTGTATAGATGTTAGGTTTCACTATAGACTTGAATTTATCTATACGATAAGTTTTGATTGGAAAAAGACATTGGCCACATTTGCTCCAAAAGTACAATTACTGGTTTTGGAATAAAAGGGTGGATATCCGAAACAGTTGCAGGATATGAATTGTCGTATAGTTAATTTTGAACGAAATAGTATAAATAATGGAAATATCTGTCCATAGATATGCGTAATATTATTTGTTATCTACAATTAGTAGATAGGACTAATACTGATTTCACATTAACTTTTCTCATTAACTATTCTCATGCAGTATTAGAATGTACAGTTTCATAGCAATTAGATTATTAAACAATCGGTGCCCAAGTTACAGCAAATGCATTGAATCTTTAATAAAAGATATTGAAAACCGTGCAATCATCCTTCCCCGATCCTAATATCAAATATAGAAAAAATGATAGTCCAGTGCAACAAATATTTCTAACAGTTAAAATGATAAAACCAACATACATGTACAAGGAAGTAATGCAACCTGGTCATAAAAGGCTACCCAACCGAAGAAACACTTTCCTCCAAACACCTGTAAGACACCCGCATAATCCACTTATCGGTAAGGTAACCGATTCCACTCTACAGTCTCAGCAATCGAGTTTCCTACCTCCCCGATTTTCTTTCCCTCGTCGAGCTGTACAAAACAGTCCACGCGATAGGAGCCCAGCCTCGCGGTGCATCCCAATCGCACCAGGAAATGTATTCCAGTGGTATTCTCTATTAACCGGCAAGGTGGCGGCTAATAGAGGCGAAAACGGCGCCCCTGTATCGTTAACAATAACAGTATCTACGCCGTGATCTATGCAGCGGGACGTTATCGTTTGGCAAGGATCGTTGAAAGCTGGCTGGGGAGTGAGCGTGCAAATTGGCGAGCTCGTGCCAAGCGTCGAGACGCCCTTGAATCCGCTGCTAAGACCTTCCGATTAATTCGTCCCCGTCGTCTGTCCTTCCTCAGCATCCCGAGGGAAGTGGCCGGTGTTCTTCTTGCCACCCGCGAGTTTCACGAACGACGGCGTTCTTAATTCACCGGAAGGTGTTTCAACTTTAATCCGAAGAGTGCCATTAGGATTGACTAAACGCCCGGGCGCAGGCCAACCGTAAAGTTCCGAGTGCAAAGTCTACTATACCCCCGTCCCACGAACCGTGGAATTCTTCGTCCGAAGGAAGTTGCTGCTGACATTCTTACAGACCCTGAAGAAAAAAGGATCCATCCCCGTTCCGCTTTACTATCGACGGACGTCGAAGCCTTAGGCAGACAGCAGGTTCTTTCAGATAACAAGAAGATGCTTTTACCTTGCGCCGCCGCCGGTGTTCACGGAGACGGAAGCTCGGCGACATCCGTTTGCTGTCTGCAGTTAAATAAAAAATCTTGCGACTGTGCGCACGCTCGAGCGTACCTCGGTTCTGTACGGTGGTTTATTTAATATTTCTTTGCAGTTCATATTGCGAGTGCTGTGTACGATGCTGATTGCTGTATATTGGTATTTGCAGATTTGTCCGTTTCTGTTTTGGTAAATTTAACATTTACTGGCTTCTTTATCCTTTGGCGAACGATAGATGGTAAGTTCTGTGTCTTATTTATTTAATTGAATTGCTTTGAACCAAATATGGCTTTATATAGCAAATACAATGCATTACATATTTCCAATGGCACAGACTTTTTAAGATCTTGTAAGCAGTTTTACAAACAACAAATGATATTCAACTAAATTAAATTAAACAAGTTCTGTTTCTGTTGTTTATATTGAATTTCCATTTCTTGTCATTTTCTTTTTATATATAACAATTGATAAATATATAATGCATTATATTGTATTGAATTTTAATAACAAATCTGTAACCTATTGTAATTACAGTTGCACCATAAAATTATCCCATTTGCACCGACGCCTTACAAATTCGGACGAATAGCGTGTTTTTATATTATTAGATTTCTCATTGCTATTAAACTCTTAATTTTTGCTAGACGTGAATCGTTTTCCTGTTACGCGATGCGCATACTGTTATTTCCTTTTCTGTAATCTACTTTTTGCAGCACAAAATACTTTGGAAAAAGGAATTGTTCATTCTACCGCAGCGATACGGTCGAAGTATATAAGTAATTCAAGGTGGATACATTCAAATCGTAAACATTATAGGGAAACTAAGAAAAAGTAGAGCAACATGAAATAATATAGATTAATGGATGATGTTTTAATGTAACTCAATTTATGCAAATAGAAAACAAAAATTTGCAAAAGGAAAAGTAGCTAATGGTACATAGAACCGCGTACAATATTGATACTAGTCATTAACAACAAATGGGAATGCTTAATATGGAACTGCACTGAAATTAAGGTAACATAACAATCACCATCAAAAGTAGAGATAACATCTTTGGACAATTTAATAAACGCTAATTTTAGATATAATAACAAAACGAGAATAAAACAACATTAATATAGTCTTGAAATGCAGGTGCAAATACTTATTTTAATCGATGTTCGTATTTTCAGGAATATTTTACAAACAAAATAAATCGACTCTGATAATCCCATTTTTATAGGATTCCTGTCAAACGACAATTTATGTACAATATAAGTATCGGAAATAATGGGGGAGCAGGTGAACAGAAGGAGTTTCTTTCCCCACGATCAGGGGTTCGAAACTCAGATGTTCTGACGAAGGTAAACGGGTTACGAACGCCGCTCGATCCGAACTTATAACTTTAAAATGTCGATGAATTATTCAAAGACACACTCAACTGAATAATTGATACACATGGCAAGTCAATGGGCACATATACATATACATATACATATGTATACATATGTATACATATGTGCGCTTGCGAATCACTTCTGGCGGGGTGGCAAATGTTCTTCTTTAGCGTTTAGCAGCTGCGCAACATGCAAATCGCTCAATTACATCCCCAATTAATTGTACGGCATGAAATATTTTGTTGGAATATCGAGAGAAGCAATACATCTAGTATGGTTCAAGTTTAATTTGATACTTTATTGTGCTCAATTTTGGCAAAAGTTGTTACTTTTCTTTCCATATGTGAACGGGGTTTTTGTTCGATGTAACCATGCATGGTACAGTGGATATTTCCATTTTCTAAGTTTCTATTGTACGGAAACATGTATTAATTTACATGTGCAGCGAGACAAAGTATGCCATTGAATTGCATAAATAAATTCCTCGATATTATTCATGTTGACTATTACTGATCAATCTGTTTTGAACTTTGTATTTATTTTTGTATAGATTTAAGAATTGGATTGAACTTTGTGTTTATTTTTATATAGATTTAAGACCAATAGATTGTTATTTACAGAGGTCTATACACGCCTCTTGAACTTAAAGTATTATGCATTTCGAAAGTACAAAGATTTAAGCGACAATTTATTGGTTAAAATTAAAAGTATTTTAAGCACTTCGTGAAGTTTGTTATATCTGTTCATAAAATATTCAAAATCCATATTTTGAAATTATTCGAGAAGGAACTGCATGGCAAATTTTGAAATTGACTGTATGTATAATAAACAATATAGAATTCAAGTACAGTGTACAACTTTGTACACTTTTCAGCATCGTGCTGAGTTTATTCAATATCATGGAAAAATATTAGAACTGTACTGAAATAAACTCAATCGAATTTTAAGTTTATCTTAATACAATGTACTCCAATTAAATAACATCGAGCAACAGTGGCAAAAAACTGCCCCTTAAATTCTTGCAGTGCCGTTCTAAATACTGCAAAGCGTTGCTCCCACTGCATCTAAATTCCGGTACATTGAAATTAGAGGGCACACGATCCTGAGGATGCTAGGGCATAGCTGGTGATAAGCATTCTGTGGTTCCATGGAATCCCAATATTGAGCTGTCATTAATTGCAGTGACGAATCTCTGTGGTATCGTTAAAACGGTATTTGACGTGATTGCACTGTTTATGGATAGAAAGTAAAATTCATTCCCTGATATATGTACCTACATTAATTGACATAAGTGTATTAAACATTAAGGAACCTTAGCCCATTACAAGTAGAATGGTTCAATGTTTCTCGTGTATTTAAATATAATGGTAATACAAGAAGCGAATTAAAAAATTAAAGCTTAGTTTAATTTTCTTTCCAAGTTTAATTCACACCTGCATTATATTTTTCTATGAAAATATTATTGAAAAGTATTAAAATAATATAAATATAAATACACTGCCCTCCAAAGGCATTATTACACCTGCTTGGTTACAACAAATGCATAAAAAGAAGTTGTGCAATCGTTAACGAATTTCATTATATGTTTCACGTTTTATTTCATATCTTAGAATTTCCTAAAATGTAATATATAAAACATCTATAAAATATCAACAGATATGTCACACATATTTTATCCTATCATATTTGATAAGTGACCCACGAAATTCTTTTTATTCGAACCACGTAATTAATATTGCACAGCGAAAGTTCACTGAAAACCAAAAATGCCAGTTTTCCTCTGAAGCAGCAGCGCATATTAGTATAATACCTGTACTAATTGCAGCCTGCACGGGGTACAAGGTACAAGGAGAAAAGAAAATTTCGCTGGGTGTCAATAATCGTTAGTTAATAGCAACTCACGAACAGTTTCGGCTGGTAATTTCGATGTACATATCGATACCTGGTTATTTGAATTATATTATTCATGTTGGTATACATAATTCATTTGGCGTTCCCCGCATCCGTTATGCACGGTGCACATTATGCACGAATTTCGTAGCCGGCCGATCGTTTTAAACATATCGTGCACCGCTGAATTGCCGTTGACCCCATTCGTCCCGGGCGCATCAATTTTTGTTCCGCCAGGGGAACGTCAGAAAATCAACCAACGACCGGGCGCAATTAAACAGCGCCACTGCGGCTAATGATTCACTGTTTCCTCTTTGGCAAACAATCAGGAATGAACCCGTATCGTGCGCGGTCTCAGCAAAGTGTAGACACATTTGCTCTTCGCGGCGCAAAACCTTCTGAAAATCGAACCATTCGACGTGCAGCGTTTTATGTTAATAACGCGGACAGCTTTCCCTCCCGTGTATAATTGAAAATTAAGATTGATCATTTGTTATTACCGCGTTAAAAAACGACTCGATGCGTTGGGTAGTTTTAAGTAATATTCCGCGGGCATCGCGTGGAATTTTAAACCGTGGACTCTGCATTAATTTGAATTTTAAAAAGGCGCGCAGGATACTGCGATGCGAGGATGGAAACTGTAATTCGGCGCGAGAATAAGGCAAAAGTCGGCCGCGGAACTGGCGGAGGGTTGGCGACAATTTTCGTTAACCTTCCAGATTTGATTACCTTCGTTTTTCAAAACGAATATTCTGGATAGGAATAATTTATAATACTTCGTATCGTTCGATAACTTGAACGCCACTGTTTGGAATCGAATTGAATTTACAAACTTGTTCCTTCGTAAAAATTAATCATAAGGGTGACTCTTAAACGGAGGAATTAAAGAGGATAGCGTTGCTCCTATATAGATTACATTTCTCACGAATGAACCTTTATATTTCTACGCATCAGTACGTCGTAAAATATAAACTATTTATTTAAACAACTACAGACTTCCTACACTATTAACAAATTTTAACCACATAGACTCTCCTTTTTGTCATCTAAATATGAACTGCAAGGGAAATACAATATACTCAGGCAAATCTTCAGTGTATATTTTTCTCATAGCTAATACATTTTAATTCTGTATGTATTTGAAAATTTGAATCAAGCAAGATGGAATATTTTATGACGCGAAGAATAAGTAGATTCTGTCGAGGAAGGGTTGAACGATGTTTCAGCTTTAAGTGGCGATAGAAGTTCTAGTTTCTACCTGATACCTGCGGCGGTTGTTCGCTAGAAGCAGACAGGGTCGGTCACGTACAATACCTCGGACCAGATCCCCAGTGAACCGGCACTTTCGTCGATCTATTAGTCGCTCAATTACCCAAAATACTCCGAGATACGCGCATCGGATACAAAGTCCCCTGGCAGTGTTCGATACACTTCCGGTATCGAAGTCGATAGCGGGGACACGGTTGCGCCTGCCTTATTCGGATCCAAAGATTGAACACGTCTTAGTCTGGATGATCCATATACAGTGACTCACAAATTTGTTCATACGAAGCTTACACATTTATTCGCCCTCGAAATGTGAAGGAGATTGTTAAAAAGTGGCCAAATTTTGGGTAGACACGTAGAATATTGATAAGGTGTTATTCTTTAGGTTCCAAGAAAGTGTAAACCCGCCATTATTTATCGACAAGATGATGAGAAATTTGGTAAAAAGGTAGACGAAGTAGAAAACGCGCCGAGCAAAATATTGGAAATCGTTCACTTCAAATAGTTATCGCTTGGAGACAAACGTATGAAATTTTGCCACTTTTTAAGATTCTCTTTTGTTTACTATAGAGAAGCAGGTACGAGTGGTTTTCATGAAATAAAACAAAAATATTTATGTACCAAGTTCGTCAAGAGTAAGGATACAGACATTCTTAACAGTTCAATGTACGTACAATTAACAGATTGTTGTTGCACAGCACCTTATTTATTTCTCATAAAATTGATATAATAAAATTTAATACAATTAATATATCAGGAGGATTGCTAGAATAGTACTCTTATATTTTCAGTGAAAATATCTGTGAAATATTTCAGATATTTATATCTATTTACAATAAGATAAGTACTGAATTGGAAAACATTGTGTTAATATCTGTGACACAACACTACGTACAATATGCCTTTATACGTCGGAATGTTTAATGATCATTATGCTGTGTAGTTTATTCGTGGAGATAGTTACAATATTAATGATTCGTAAGTAATTGTAGAATTTAGAATGGTTATTATGCTAACAGAAACCTCAATTCAGGAAAATAAAATGTATCGGCGTTGTATAATCGTAATGGGCAACAAACATGCCACCTTGAATATTCTATTTGTGGACTAATTGCCTTAAGTGTTCCCAATAGACGTGTACAGTACAAACGCCTTTAGGGTGCAATTCCAACGTCAATAATTCAATGATTTGGTCTACCGTATTTTGCGAACGTACAGCCACTATCTTCTTTCATATTCTTTCCGTACACTATATTTTTAATGAAACGTATATATTTTAATTCATTCAACAATGTGTGCACCACTCTCGTACATTTGTTAATTTAATAGAATAGTCAAATAGTATTATTATATCATGCAATTTTGATGGTAGTTAACCAACGTTTTAATGCAAGAATTTTGTAATTTTTTCATATTTTGTAATTCGTACTAAAGTTGTAGATTCCTCGTTATGGCAGTAGCACTGCATCGTACAATTTTTTGTTTAAAGAAAATTTTCGATCAGAATTCATATTTTAAAAATTCTTCGTGCTTACTCGATGTTTGTTTTTACGTGCGTTCTACTAGAAACTCGTAGCATGCTCCGGTTCGTTCGTGTAATTACAAAATGCACCTTTTATTTTAAACAAACGTACGACCGCATATTATATTACAATTATAAAATCCATTTGCTTGTGAACCGTTGTAAAATTTGTATTCGAAAAATGAATATTAAACAAGGGTGCCTATATTAATATCTTTCAGGCAAGAAAGGTAAATTTTACAAGCGATTGCTTTGATATTAATCTTTGACAGAATTCCTATGGTGAGTTACATAAGTTACTACAAGGTACCATGTCAATCATCCTCGTCAGTATTTCAATAATGAAGAGAACGTCGAAAGAAAGACAAGTGATGATAGTAATGATTACTTTCTGGCTACATCGGTCACTGGTGACATCTAATGTCGAAAAAAATGATGACACATCTTTGTTAGAGCATGGAAAATATTTCTACGGTCATCCATCATATCACGATGAAATCTCATGGCCTACTTATATGCATTATTCATCCCCTCTGCTATTAGATGGGTGTCCAAATCAATTATTCCCCTTAACGTTCCCTGGATTAGTTACTAATTGTGTTCGGTATTATGAAAATAGGTATTGAACCGAAAGCTGACATATTAATACACAAATTAAAAATATTAAATGAAAATAATTTAAAAATAATTCGAAGAAGTTTTATTATACATAATTTTTGAGTAATAAATTAAAAAACGCTGTAGTATTGTATGACATTAAATATTATATATTATATTGTTCGCGTCTTTTAATTTATTTGCGCAATAATCTCACATATCGTAAAGGTTGGCAAATATTAAAAGCATGGTAATAATTTACTCTTGCTCCCCGGAACACAGTACGCACATAATCTTTATTATTTTGCAATCAGTTCTCTTAACCAAACCCGAAATGACTGACAAAAAAAGAAAACAGAATCCGTGTTATTGCACGCCTGTTTAGGAAAGCGAAATGCACCTCCCACTAATTCAATACGAACACAAAAAAACAGAAATCCTAGCGACTTATAATATTAATAAAGGAACCATTGCAGACCAAATCATGTAGATAACAGTCTGACGGTATTACCCGAAATTCTCGTTTTCCAACCAGGATATAGATTAGGTTAATTTATCCAAGGTATCGTCGTCCGCCGTGAAATCGGGTCCTGGGAGATCTGATAAGCACGTATACTAGGGGATAAGCCAGCACCGCACACGGCTCTGGAAATCCGTTTTCCCTGGTCAAAATTCGATTTTCTAAGTTTAATATTTTGAAACAATTTTTTTCGTTACAAACATGCGACGCTGCAAAGCTTCAAAATCCAAAATGTTATTCAATTCAGATAATCGTGGGATGATATACAGCGTTCTGAAGACAAAATCGTAAAATTCAAAGCAAAATTTAGGTACTCTTTGTAGAATATCAGAATACAGGTTTAACAGACGGTTTTATACATGTCAGCAGATGTACTTCAAATATTTTTTAATCCACGCACAAATAGTGTAAAGTCTATAACAATTTAAACTTTGTGAAGGGTTATAAAGAAATGATTAAACGTGATAAACGTTGGACTTTTTTTTAACATGGAAGCTTACGCACTCGTTGACAAGAGCATATAAATTCCAAGTGCAGTCTCCTGCAGTTTATAATTCTGCGCGGATCTTAATAAGTAAACGTCCGAGATGCATTTTGGAGGAATATGTTACCAATCGACAAAATGATATATGAAAAATTGATAGATTTGATACGTATAGTTTGTAAAAAATAACTCTTAACAAGCTATTCGCTAATAGAGATGTAGACAACAGAAAAATTATAATTTCTTTCCAATAATTCACTGCGAATAGTCGTACTATACCACGGAAAATAAATTTGTATTGCAAAGGAAATGGAGCAATTAGAAAGAAAAGTACGATTTGTATTTTGGTCTCGGTACGTCGCACAATGTGACAGATCGTCATTCTAGGTGGACAAAATTCCGGATGACGAATTAAATTACATTTATTGCTCGATGTACTTGTAGTACGTATCAAACATAAGAAATACTTAGATTTTTATAAAAAAATTAATATATTTTAAATGATTTAAACAAATTTTTCCCACGGATGTTTCAAACAAATTTTTACGCAGTTTTGAACTACAGAATACATTGCAAAAAGAATAAATACCAACGGTCACCAACAACATTTTGCAGGTCTATGTAAAGTTGAAGTATTTCGACATGATTAAAAAATTTGTCGTATAAAGTTAAGATATTGAAAAACCCATTTACTATATAATAATGAAATATTTGTTTAGCAAATCTTAAAGTACATAGCTTATGAAGGAATATCCAACATAAAACAGACAAATATTTTACAACGGGACTTTGGAACTCAGTATTCTTTGTGACACACAAATCGTGTAGGTAATAATATAAAAAGGTAACCCTACCTATCTCTATAAAACAGATCCGCGAAACGCCTAACTTTGTACAGGTACTGATCTTATTAGACGTTATAAAATTAACTTATGGCATTGTTTTGGCCGTTCCAAAAGTTTTCAAATAACTTGCAATAAAAGTTAGAAGATTCTGCAACAGTTACAGTGAAATAACTTTTGCCCAGCTAGAACGTCGATCCGTCGCACTGTGCGTCGCTTTCTAGACCACTGTGGTACCCATGGAGAAACGTTCCTTACACCATGGAGGCTGTTCCTCGCTCAAGAGGACCGTATCCTGGTGGCACATCGGTGAACAGACATCCTTAAAGCTGTTCCTGGTTCTCGAATGGAACCGCCATACCGCTGCCGAGATCTTTTCAGAAGCTACAGAGACGTGTCAACGACCGGACGATCGCAGTCCAATCCCTCACCGTATAACAGGTCTCCAACTCGCAGCTTTTGCCTTTGCTCGTCCCGTGCACTTCCTTCGTGCCCGAGAGACCCGCGACTTGCACGGCTGATACTTTAACGCCAATTAGCGAGGTGAATCCGCCGTGACGTGCTTCTCCTTTATGGTTTTAGCGGTGGTTTTGCACAGTATCTTGGGAAATCGATAATGTGACAGATTCGTCTCCTCGCACCAATAGCTCCCCCGTTATTACTAACACAGACCGATCGCCCCGGTGTGTGCTGACACGCGCTGATTGAACAATACATCTCGTGTTAGTTTGCATTCGTAGATAATGAAGGACGATGAATAATTGCTGCGTGGCAGTGTGATTAAGCGAGGGGCGAAAGGGGAAACCGAGTCTCGATGGATATATATTTTGGATGTTCACGTGTTATTAACAGGACGAGATTTTACGCGCTGGTTTTTAATATATTGGTTTCCTATGCAGTTTTCCACAGTTCCTCGAGACGGTTATACGGGAGCATCGTTTTGTGAGACACTGTGGCGAATGTAGTCAGCTTGGTACACAAGTTACGGAAACGAACTACTCTTTTATGTTATTCGACGAGTAGATGCGTTATTCAAGGGGCAATATTTTTGATTGTCTATTGTAACATAAGCGAGACGATAAAGAATATGTCCAGCACCAATTAAATAGACTTTTAAAATGTATTACAGTTACTCTGTTCACAATTTTTAAACGAATCCGTTCAACAAAGCATATTTGCAAAAAAGACAATCAGAATTCTAGAAACGTAATGTATTATTTCCTCTCACCGTAGTCCCAATTTTAGTCTACTCGAGTACTGTCATATTAGTGTTCGAAACTCTAGACGTATACAAGCGAAACTACATACCGCGATGGTTTAATCGTGGGGCCGAGATTTCATAGAGGTAATACGCTACAGTATATCTCGGTGTTAGTGCGAAAATCAAGGCTGTTTCAGATAATCGGGTATGCAATGAAGATTGACGATCCGATAGCAGATAATGACGAAAGCATTCTACGGGGCACAGATATTACGTGCAAGGGTGTAATACCTGTAGAAAATGTCAAGATCGTTATCCGTGAGGTTATAAGTATTGGTGAGACCTTCTCGGGTATTACGATTCTTCGTTAGGAGGCGGCTTCATTAACCTCGGTACCTGACTTAAGTGGTACCTTCGTCGCAATAGAACTGTGTGGAGCACTTTCAATTATCATTTACGGTTAATGATTTCACGCGGGCCCCGTTTGCGAGCCGCGTTCACTTTTCCTAAACCGGTGCTGCTGTAATAAGCGGCATTTATTTTTAACCCTTATGCGGTAAATGGGTCAATTTCAGTCGAAATCGAAAGCTGAGTTGAAGAAAACAGTACACCAGTCTCAATAGTTTAAGGATAATTCTCTATAATAATAACATTTGTCACTGAGTTATTTCAATTGATCTAATCCACTAATTTTGTACAGTTTTGATCAACCTATTTCTTTTCATCCAAATCAACCAAATCTTTTAACATCGTAATAAATAAAAGTAAAGTAATACAGCAATTTGTGAGTATAGAACAATGAATCATTCCTAGAAAATGTATTTACAGAGTACATAAATAGTTTTATTTAAATATTATATTAATTCTACACAATTAATAAATACTGATATATTTCTAAACTTTTTTGGACAGCCTATTGATTGTCGAGGTGCTCCATACGAGGAAATCCAAATTGAGTTACAATTGAAATGAAAATTTTCAATAACGAAAATTGCGACCGTCTTAATAATTAGCACCCATTTGAAATTGTCGCGTCGCGGGAAAAATTGGGGAAATTAGAGCAATGCGGTTTGGCAGTCGGCATGCACGCCTCGCGTTTTCATTAAGCTCGCAAATATACGGTGAAAAGTAATTTGTCCGTGGCACGTGGACGGAGCGAAATTACAAGAACAGAACGCACTGTAAGACGCCAGTAGGCAACACAGAGGCATAATGGATACGTTTTGTTATGCCCTGTTCGTTCTAATTGCCGGCACGTGCAAATCGTGCTGAAAATATCGCCCCGTCCGACGAACAGAGGAGCACGCAAATACATCTAATTACCTGGAACGTTTTGTTACACTTTCAAGAAGTTTCAACGGGGCAACCTTCTCCCGCAGACGGATTGTCGTTCTCAAGCGGAAGAAAAATATTGATAAAACCCGTGATATTTGGATGCATCGGTGCTCGTGTAAATTTCCGGCCATAATTTGCCGCCAAAAGTTTCATTCGTTCGTCGAACCGCCATTTCCAAGTAGCCTGTTTGCGTTGTTTACGTACCCGGACGAAGAGAAGTTCCTTCTTGCTAATTAGTTAACTAATTAAAATCCGATAAAAGGCAGCCCGTATCTCCTTAAGGAACTATCCGCAGTAGAATATCAATCTGTATATTTTTGCAGATCAAGTAAGCTCGGAAAGACTTAATTACCGTCCCTTCAATATTAATTTTCTAATTAAGGATATCTGTATAATATTCTATCCCCGTCGGATAGTCTTTTTGTTTTCGAAGATTGCATTATTTTTGTCTACTGTGAGTCGCGATCGGCGAGGAGGACGAAATTAACACAAGTTTCAGGCTCTATTGAATGCGGGTTTTCATAATTATCTCGGATGATACTTTCATACCTGATTTTATAACTCTTCGTGGGAATAATTAATCACAGCTGCATTCAATAATACTGAACGGTATTAAAAACTTATATTAATGACCAAATACTGTTGTTTTTAAGGGGTATATATTGAATGCAATTTCTAACACAATAATATACAATACAATATTTAATTAGAACAGGAAAAAGTACTTGTTAATGTTTGTACCCCATTGGCGTTCACAAAAACTGCTACACACGAATATATCATACATCACTTGGAACGTATGCAAAGTAAATATCTCGAGTACATGAAAATTGTAAAAAAAAATTTTCCCTTCACGAGATCTTGTTTCCGTAGAAATCTAATTTGGAATTCACCAAGCATACGCGCACACTGTACTGTGCTGCACGGTTTCATATCTTATTACTACCCCGTAACTATTTATTTCACTCTCTGCAAGCTCGTCTATATAGCCCTCTAAAAAAATGTATTACAAAATTTTAACGAAGTACATGTGCCATATCCCCGAAATTATTCCAACTCATATTCCTGTCAATTTCAAAGGGACACGAAATTCCCTTACAAATTCCCATCTGCCTCTTCGTTTTCGCGTAATTATTACACTCTCCGAATCTTCATCACCCTCCAAAAGAATAATACGAAACTCCGTGCAAGTACCCCCAAGTGTCCACGGGTGCGCGTCGTACGAATTTTCCCTCGACTCGTTCACCCCCTTAAATACAAAGTAATACGCGTCATTCGCGATCGAATACAAATCGGTCCCGCCGAAAATATAGTCGAGCAAAGGAAGAAAAAAACGACACGAGTCGCCCGGGCGTCGATGTAAATTGCGAGCGTCTAACGCAAATTAAGTGCTTCGGAGATCGACCTGAAGATCGAACGAAATCACAGTAGCTGGCAACAATCTCCGACCGACACTCCCGTTTAATCGACAGTAGTGACGCTTATGGAAGCCCCTTGCTTTGCATAATTGCCGCTTATGCACGCTGAACGACGGGCAAGGGCAGAGGGAGTGGATGCGTCCCCGTTTGCCGGATGGGTTTGGCGAATGGTTGAGTCGTGTTTGTGGTGTTTCAGCGATGTGTCGAGTACTTACCACGTACTTGCTTCTCGGAATGGTAACACTAATGGCGGCCCAACAATGCAACGGGCTGCAAACAGGAGTCCTGTCTTTATGGCGTTGCTGTAGTCCCCTTTAGCAACGTTTTCTTTCCTTTTTTCATTCGTTTCCCCCTTTGCCTTTGGGGGGTTTTTTTTTTTGTCATGTATTATGCTTATGCGTGACGCCAGTATTTTATGCCCCGACGATGCACTTCTTTTTTCGTTCTCCATCGGCTTTTACGTTTAACCAGTATTATTCACCTGCCAAAGCATGACTGTAGGGAAATCCGAAACGCATGGATTTGGAATATTTTATTGGCAATGGCTAATAGTTCTGAACATTAAGTAGAATGGACCTTACTTTGGAATAGAAAGGGTATCTAAGCAATATTTCAATGAGTAGTGAGTAATGAGGCGTGCGACTGTGAATAGTATTGAATATTATTTTAGAACGAAGGGTAGTAAATTGGGTGTTAGAAATTGCTGCGGGTGAAGTGGTGCTCTAATTGTAGGTCATTATGGTCCTTGGTTGATGAGAGCTGAGTAATTATGCGGAGAGGTCATGAAGTAAAAGGTAATTTAAAAAATTGCGCATTATATCATAGGAAAGCCGTGAAATAAAAGAAAATTAAAAAATTAAAATCCTTTAATAGTGTAAAGAATTCCAGATTAGATTAAATTGTTTATACTCTTAATAAACATTTCTCTTGTCGTACTCCTGCAATAGATTTTCCATAATATTTCTTAGTTTCCTTAAAACCGATCGACTTTTTTTATAAGTTTATAGATATCTTGTGGCAAAACGAGTTTTTGGGTGTAATCAGTATTATACTGTACGTTTTGTACATTTTTGTTAGAGTAAAATTGATCTTGGTTCAGAATCTTACTTTTTTTTAAAATTCTCCGCGTACTTTATATTCAACTTTCGTGCTTTGCATTTTTGTGAGAAATTGGTGTTAAGCTCACCTTCTTCAAATTTCCCTTTTAGTACAAGCAAATTATTAACTGTTTACTTTGAATTCGAAATAAGCAAATTAAATACAGCAAGAGCAGCTCGATATTTAATAATGATTTGCAGGATATAACCAACAGTTGCTTTCGACTGATTGAAAAATTAAGAAGTTAATTCCATATAACAATTGAAATGCACTTGAAATAATATACTATATGTAATATAATTTAAGTCTTAAAGTTATTACATATAATTAATCAATGATTGATTCATTTTTAACAATTAATATTATGCAAACGATTGTTTGTGAATTAGATTAATTAAAATATTATAGTTGCATCTGCAGCTTCCAAATGAAGAAAGTAGATGGTTACCAAGTTGCGTTTAAAACCAATACTTAATTCAGACTATTGGAGAAATGTCTACTAGTAAAATAAATAATAAAAACAGGTTTAAGTAAAGTAGCACAGCTACATACGTAAAATTGTTTAGCCAGTCCAATTTTTATCGTCCGGCTTTGCATTCTACTTTATAATTGCAACGTGTAATCTCGAATAATTAAATGCGTGACCTGTTTTAACAATGTGGGCCACTTGATGCAGTGGGAGTGTTACAAAGATGCAATCATTTTATTGCGCGAAAGGTAATATTAATTTTGGGTCATGAAAAATACTCAGTGCATTATTAATAACCAAGTAATTCTATACATTTGTATCAAACGGTGAATTACTTATCCCAAAGCTAGTTATTTAAAAAACCGTTTGATATAATTAATACAATATTAAGGTAACAATTAAAAATACTGCTGTTACATTTTTCAAGTTTGACAAACATGATTCATGAGTTATAAATAATTTATTAATGTTTAAATAAATCCATTTTATTTGCATATTTTTACAGCTGCGTCGTAATATTTATATATTTATCTTAATCAGTTCTAACGATGATTGTAGAATTTATAAAGCATTTAGTACTACTATCATCAGCATTGTATTATGTCTATTTAATTGTGATTTATAATCAAATCAATGTTTTAGTGCGAATTGTTACTGTGAAAGTTAATTCAAAGGAATTATATGTAATGTAGCTAATTGGATACGGAACCATTCGTGTCTAAATTTTTACTTTATTAGCTACATATAACCACCTCTCGTTTTAATAGCCGTGGAATGCAATCATATTATCCGCTTAAGGAAGTTCGACGTTCACATTCTTGGCATTTTTGTGATACCAATCACCATAAATCATTAAGGCAATCTAAAAGTAATTTCTCTCTATTATGATTCAGTTTACGAGATAACTGTTCATTTAAACTTATCACAATCATATTTTTTTATGTAGGAACTTAAAAGTTACCTATATTTGAATTATTACGAATTTTGTAAATATAATGTTGACATAATTGCGGAGGAGATGCTGAAAAGAAAAACGATAAATTTCGGGGATATATATTAATTAGAATGGTAAACGTTGAGCGTTTAGAAATATTTTGTGTTGTATTTCATGTTCTTTTTTCAATATTACTATTTAAAAACGAAATGGCAATGTAGCAGTTACGTTGAAAATAGTATGTCTTCCTTTTAAAACTATTTGAACAATGATGGACTTTACTCTTACTCTGAATTATTATCGTAAATAAAATTCGATGCGATGCAAAATTTGTACATTATAAATTCGCGATGACTGAATCATATTAAAAAGAACAATATGTTTCAGTTTTTACCAAACAGAACTTATTTTGTCATTGAACATTTGCATCCATTTACAATGATATATTTAAATGTAAATTATTTTGTGCAATTGTCGATCATCAAATACTCTCTAATAAAATGGATCATCCAAAAATGTTTGCCCCAAAAATATATTACCCACATTATCAAAATCACACACAGTTGCATTAACTCTGTATCTGCATACAAGTATTAACACACATCACTGCATTCCCTTTCCCTTATTTAATATAATTTGTAATAATACTTTCGTAAAGTAGATTCTCAACCATTAATACAATTTTTAACTACCATCAAACAATCAAGTGCGGGATACAAATCGAATAACAATCGGCGACTAAAAAAGAAAAGAAGAAATGCTGTTCAATTTCTATATCTGACAAACTAAATCCATCACACGCGTAACGGTGTTACATTCGAAAGAAATTTCGCATAAGTTTCGCGAGACACCTCAGGAACTTATGACGCGTGTGCACGATTTATTCGCATAACGGATCTGAACAGCGTGTAATATCCAGCACACGCCCGTGCCCTTTCCGTGTGTCGGTGCAATTTGTCCTGGATGATGGCGATGCACTATTGCAATATCACCAAGGACAACTTGCGACTCTTTTTCCCTCCTCCCTTTTTCCCCACCCATCCGGCATGCATTACTGGTCGATCACAGATGCTCTACGTACGTATAGAGAAGATATGAAATAATTTTTTACCGCGCTTCAGCATCTGTCGCGTGACAAATTCTTCGAAGCGCGAATAATTATGTCGCTTATACCTCGCAACTTCATGTTACAGATCTGGGCACGATGGAAAAACCTTGTACTTAAACCTTCACACGAGCCACTCAGAAGCCGAACCGACTGACGTCACTTTTTCCACTTTTCTGAATTTCAATACCAATGCGTGTAATTGGTGCCCGACTTGTTGCAAATAAAATAAATCAACTTGACGCGAGAAGTTTCGTGTCGCCGTCGAATAACGCTGTTGAAATTATTTTGTATTTGTTTCTGGTAAACTGGATGGTTTAATACGTTAGAGAATACGGTTTTCAATATGTATTTGATTGTGTATATATTTCAATCGAAATTTTACGAAGCATTGCTTCTAGCATTAAGTTTATCAAGTTTCTTGAGTTTTTATTTTGTGGAGTTAATTTGACTTTTGAATGTGCCGGGAAATTTTTGTGTATTTATATATAGAGTGTCTTCAAAGGTATCGTACATTGTAACGCACTAGAATGTTCTGCAACAGAGGCGCTGGCACTTGTTGCCCAAACATTTTGCAGTGCTCTGTATTAAATTTTCCAACTAGTTTGTACGTCTTTTATGAACGTGCAAACATAATTTTTGTCAAACGCCTTTCAGTCCAGTTAAACTATTACGTGTACACCTTTTGTCATTAGCAAATTCCAGATTTCCAAGAATTATCTTTGCAAAATTAATCCGCAAAGCTACCAAATGCTCCTTTTCGAATGAGAA
This sequence comes from Nomada lathburiana, assembly GCA_963667235.1. NCBI lineage: Eukaryota > Metazoa > Arthropoda > Insecta > Hymenoptera > Apidae > Nomada > Nomada lathburiana. Next base: position 3,097,962 of record OY763905.1, read on the forward strand.
AGCTCGTTCGGGAGTGCGACACGTTATTTATTTAAAAATCGTCTTACCTCAAGTGCAAAAATCATTATTGGGATGCTCTTTTAGTACCACGACCATCGACATAAATGGCATAAATATTTTGGGCTGCCTTTGCAACTTTAGAGCCACCGATTAAACTCGGAAAGTAAAATACGTAAGCGGTGCTCGTTTCTGTTAACTCGACACGCCATGGTTTTTAAATGAAGATGGTTTTCTGCCGCTGGTGAAGCGCGAAACCATTAAAAAACGAATACAGAACCTATGAACTAGTGTACAGTAAATGTCTAGTATGGAACTCATAACAAATTAACTGTAAAATAGAAACTGTACAAGTTTATTATAATATTATAATAATATTATAAATATTATAAATTTATAGTAAGAATTATTTCAATAATTTCGTGAATTGCTATAGCTCTGATTTCTCTTCACGTCTGTTACCTTAATATTTAAAATTGACATTTTAAATAGACGTGTCGAGGTTTGAAACAAAACAATAGTTTATATTTTGTGACCGAAATTTTAATAGATAAAATCATTTGCGTATAGTATAATTATTACCCCATTGAATATTCAACCCTCTATACTTGGCATCTGTATTTTACAAATCTTACATCACTTATTAAATAATTTCCCAGAGAATCTTGCAGCCGTGCCATACTGTCAAAATCAATTTGTTTATCGTACCCCGCCGCCTATTGTAAAATTCCGAGTCGAAAGTTATTTTTCCCAAATAAATTGTTGAAAATCCTTTTCTCAATTTATACGAAACCGAAACCAATGGAAGCATCTTGGTTTAAATCACTTGAACAATATGTACGTACACATATTCGGCGAGCATAGAACAGTTCGCAAAATATGTTCTCGCACGTGTGCACACGGTTTGCTATTTGCTTGAAATGCTAGGAAATAGAATGCACTGACCTGTTCTGCAGATTCGGTGATAAAAGAGTGGCAATATTGTATGCTGAAGTGGGCTCTCGGTTCTCTGGCCAGGAAGCTGAATTGAGCGTGCTGAGGTTCACAGGTTGCGTACGAGATGCGCCTCAACGCGTGCGCCATTTGCACGCACTGAAAAAAGATCAAACAGATAGTGGTGTACATGGTATACAATCGTAGAACAATTGTTTTATGATACTGTTAATAAACATGCTCCTTTACAGTACACTTGTACGCCTGTAAAACTGAAATAGAGATTAATAATTCTACTTTTTTGTTTTTAATACGGCTGGAGCGGTATCCTTATTGCAGTAAGAGACTGGCGCCTTACTACGTTTAGGGCGTTTATTAAATAACATGGATGAATATAAATTAACCAGAGAATATTATATATTAATAAGGCACGTGAACCTACGTTGGCCAGGGACGAATGATTCTTTTTGGGCGGCACAATTCGGGGGTCACTACATTATTATTATTATTATTATTATTATTATTATTAACACTTTCGCTACGAAGGACGCATGTATACGATCTCATATATTCAGTAACTGTTTGTTAAAAATTTAAATAAACATTCTGTACAATACTACATTATTATTTCAATTATTTATATAAATTATACATTGGGCAATTAAAGAGGGTGTGTAAGTGCTTATACGTATAGTTTTTCGGTATTGACAAAGTCTATACTGTTTTGCGTATCGAGGACAATCTCATTTTTTATGGTACCAGAGCCGAAAGGTCAGGTTTCAAACTACGTTCATTCGTTTAAACAATGTTTAAGTGGTTGGCAATAAGGACAATACTGTTCTTCGTTGATTATAACGAATACATGGTAATCCATAAATGTTTTAAAAGTTTATTTCTTACATTACTATTAACTGAAGCCCTATTTTGTTAACACATTTTAATTTGTGCTCAATGATGTTCTATCCAACGATATTGAAATTCTAATAGAAACATCAATAACTCAGAATAACGGTTAATGCAAAAATTAGGCAAACAGTGCACAAATTGCACAGTTCATCGCTTAAAAAATTGCGCAACTGGTCCACAGTGTTCGTCAAGTATCCATTAAAAATTTGACCGATTACGCGATTCACCCGGCGTTACATTTTCAAGCAACCATTTCGTCGCGTCAAACGAGGTGAATATTTGTTGAAACGACCAAATCAGTTGTCTATAAAAATATCCGTTTTGCTCTCCAAGTAAAAAGAACCCGAAATCGTTCTCAAAGCGTTTAAAGTTTAAACCGGTCAGGCATGTTGGCGGAAGGGCGGTTGCGTTTTTAGAAATTGAAACGCGATAAGCACCCGACCGGTGCTTTTCGAGAGAGATATTTTATCAGACTTCGCGAACACCATGCCACGGAAGATCGTAAATCCAACAATTTTCTCGGTGTTTACCGCGCTGGCTCTCTCTCTCTCTCTCTCTCTCCCTCTCTCTCTCTATTTGTAAAACGGATGGTAATTGCAAGCTTTCCTTCCCCTTTGAATACTAAATAAAAACGTCTACCGAATAATGATACGCCACTCCAAAGGCACGGGAAGGTCAGAAGATCAAAGCAGCTTGTTACGTTTCAGTCTGCAGGTACAGGCAACATTTCTCAAGCATAAAGTAGTGACGTCTCTCGCGACACCGTTCTCGCATGTTATCTTGCGTTATACATGTATCGTGGGGGCTCGTTGAATTTCCCTTTGCGATTTTATGCGTTTTCACTAGTTTTCGCCGTTTGCCCGCTCCAGCGTCCCTTCGATCCTCGCCCCCTTTACGTGCGTGCCCTAAAACTTCGCCGCGTCTTTGAAGTAGTCGCGGGTAATGGAAATAGAAAGTGTACACTGTTGTTTCAAACGGAATTTCGACTGTGACTCATGGGTCAAATACTGTGTGCCTGTAATTACTGAAATCATCTGAGCGTGCCGCGCACGGGAATTGGTAACGAGTAGGTTTGCTATTTCTTTGTAAATAGTGCACTGGAGTCGCATGGCAAGGAGTTAAGTTAGAGTTGGGATCAAAAATGTGATTATCGGTTAAAGATTGTGAGAAATGTGAAATCGGATTAGTAATCGTGTTTGCTGATTGCGCACCGAGTAATCGGTATTAATGCTCGAAGCTGTTCTAATTGAAGGACGGGATTGAAATCAACAATCGTTAATAATGAGAAGATTATAGTTTTGATTATTGATTATTACTGGACAGGTATTATAGAAATAATAATAATACTGTGAATATTTTGTTGGGAATATATGTTTGTTAAATATTCTGATTAAATGAATAGGTCAGTTTTAAGCATATAACGCATATTTAGGTGTGTACACCACTAATTTTATTAAAATGTGTATTTTACTATTTACATATTATGCATATAAAAATGCACGTGTAATGCACTGTAGAATTTTTTGAGTTTCTGTTATTAGCAAAAGATTTATAGTATGTAGGTACTTGTGCTTCAGGTTTGTAATTGAGTATAAAATTTTACACAATGTTGCATACCTAGGTTGTTAAAAATAATACTCTAAGTTTCCATCTACTAAATAAAATGTTAACAAAAAATGTCTTCAATGACGTTGGTATTCGGTTTAATTTCGCATTGTTCCGACCACATTAAACAACGATCGTTAAGAATTATGTTTTAAACATACGGAGGAAAAAATAGCATCCTCATTTAGTCGTATAACTCATAAATACCACTTATGTGTATCAAAGTGTCAGAGATATAGTAGCTCGTTACTAGCCACAGTAAATCTTCGGCGAATACGATCTGATGAGTGTGGGACGAACTTCAAGTATGGAGAATCAAACTGAAGTACTGATAAAAAACTTCCGGTATGCCTTTACAAAAGGAACAAAATAATTCTCTAGTATGTACTTGTGATCGGATAACGGTATACAACCACTACTAATATTTTCTTTCCTATATGCACTAATGCACTTTGTCAACTTATTCTTGTATATATAAAAAGTCATTATATATTTAGATAATTATCTTTGTTTACTTTTACTGTTTTAAAGTTGAAGCAATTTAAATGGTGTCAAACTATCATGTTGTTATTTACTATCTACTGTCTTATAACTTCTTTGAGAAATTTTTGTACTTCAGTTAACGAAATAATAAAAACCACATGAATGATATTTTATATAGGTACAATAGTTTCCTGAAATGCAAACGTTTGGCGTACAAAAAATTATTGCTATGTCAATGCTGGCAAAAGTATATGCAGTATTTACAATACAGCTGTTATTATATCTCATTTTATATACTGGCGCATAATTTGTTTCAATTAAACGTTTGTGAACGAATCTGTTGATTATAGTGTCTTGAAGATTGAATAAAGTTATGGCGAAGTTATAATGAAACAAAGGGTTGTATGTTAATAGATTATAGAACTTCGTACATTAATACTAATGATTATGTACAACTTGATACAAAAAATTTAATTAATTCTATTCAGCTCGAAACGAAAATGATTGACTATGATACCGACGCGTGCAAGTTCAGATATTGCGCCCCAAAGTATTTAGTTTCAGTGCTCGTCGTCAGAGTACGCTGTTTCTTACCACCCAGTTGAATTCGAAATCTGTTCCATTACGTTAGAAAAAAAAACAATTATAAGAGCTGCTAGTAACACGTTTTTTTGATAATACCTTTTTTTAAATCAACAAATGAAGAGAACCAATAACCTGCATAAATTTTTTGTTCCCAAACGATGTTAAAAATATTTAGGATCGGATGAAGAATTAGGGGCTGTTTTTTTTACTTTTACAAACCTCGAAGGTCTTGCTCATGGCCGATCAGTTTGAAATCAATATTGAAGGGAACAATTGTAATTAATTTTATTGCAATATATTTCACCTTGAATTCGTGACTGAAAAATGATTAGTTATTAATTTAAACAGTTTCCGCGTAGCTTGAAACAACTAGTGTTTCTAAACAAAAATCGGAATAATTCGTTCATTTTTATTCTTTATTTACTATTGTAACAAACATAGTAGTTACACGATATAAGTTAGAAACAGAGTCCTATTATAAATGATGCACTGTTCACCTCGAAAATTTCATTTATTTTTAAAAACACAAAGTTACTGTCTTCTCAAGTTTATCGTCAAACCTTAGTATATGATACGAAAATGGAAAACTAATTTTTTTCCAATCGAATAATGCCAATTCGTCGCGCAATGAGTAAGATCATTTAATTTTGGAATATTGAAAATAATATAATCAAGTAAGATATCGAATAAAATAGTTTAACCACGAATAACTTAATAAGTAAGAGATAATGACATTAGATAATACTACTACTAATTCCTTCTTATCTAAAAGTAGAAACCAATCAGAAACCAAGGAGAATATTTTAACATCACGGACACCAAGAAACAATTGAATCATGTTTTTTCTTTCTTACGTTTCGCATTTTACATTTTCAACAATAAACAACTATAACTCCCATTCCTTTTACACGAATATCTGCATCAACAATATTCCCGTTCAAATGAAAAACGTTTTCCCATCGCACTGACAAAAATTGTGAAATAAAAGCGGCATAAAAATTGTTCACCACACTTATTGTTACACTATCTCTTGCAATATACAAAGTATTTCCAGCTACAATCTATTCGCCAGACTGATTTTTCTCGCGAATGTCGCAAATCAGATGGTTTCGTCGTTTCTGGTTCGCGGAAGCAGTTCGATAATTAGGCAATTAATTCAATAGCAGAGGCGAAGCATTGTTATAGCGCTGCCCCGATTAACGCGGCGGCACGTCACGGCCAAAGGGAACGAATAAATCGCAATTATTGGCCACTTCGGCCCCCTTTCGAATCCGTTCGAGATGAAGTTTCGTTCATCGAATTCGTTCAGCAACATGGAACTTTTAATGGCTCACAGACGTACCTCCGTTCGCGGAAAAATCCGCCGGAAAGTTCGCTGTTCCCACTGTGCGAAGTCTGCTAGGGAACTTTCAAGCGATTTTGAGATATTGTTCGACTTGCCTGCGAATCATCGAATAGTCGACCGTGGATTTCTAATTATGCCCGGAATCAAACCTCTGAGTTGATAATTCCGGCAAAGTTTTTTCTTACATTGTTAGCTAATGCTAAATAAGTGACTCGTATATAGTAAGTAAGCGTGCAAGTATATTTTTATGTACAGTAGTTTTCTATTGTTAAGTGTTGGGCATTTTATAGTTTATATCGTAAATGAATAATAGATATTTATTTTGTACATTCGTGGATAGTTTAAGTACAAAAGTTTTTTTGATGACGGACAGTTATTTACGTTTAAATAGTATAATATAAAGGGTAGTTTTAAAATCGTTTTGCACCTGTGTGTAATAATTACACGTATTGTTATTATGTGTAACGAATTAACCAATTTTGTTGGGAATTAAATAATTTTAATCTACGATTAATGTTGAGAAGCATTGATTCGCTTTAAATTACAAGCCTTTAAGATGTTTTAATGAAATCTTTTATTTAAAAAAATATTGTCGTTGGTTGAATACAATTTTTGTCATATGGCTGAAGTTTTTTGTTTATCTATATACAGGTTTCATACCGGAATTTGTGATATTTACTTTACTCTATCCCCCCTGAAGTTTATGAGACTTGATAACTATTGATGCATTTCTCAATGCATAAAACACTTTTTATGACGTGTAGATATTGTTTCTAATTTTGTATAGCGTATTACATTCAAATGTGTTAAATCGAATTTTCTTTATTCGGCAGAAAACTTAAGTCGATATTAAAAGTGCAACTATTAACACTTCAACTACCAAGTAAGTCAAACTGACCTGTTTCAGATTTTTTGCTTTAAAATTATTAATTTATGCATGTATATGTATCGTTGTAGTAATTTATGATGACTTTTAATAAGACAGGACAACAATTGTATATCTGTATTAAATGTCCATTCAACGACTTTCGTGTTCTTAATCTGTCTAACGTATGCTATCTAAATGGCACCAAAATCTATCGGTAGTTCTACTGTTAATTGCACAATACTCGGAAATGAACCAAATATACTTGTGCGATTATTAAAATGCGGACTTACAAATGACGTATATACTTTTGTTTAAAATCGTGACCTGTACATTAACCAGATTAAGTTCAGTATGCTGGTGCTAATTATATGCAAAGCAGGGAAAGTTTTTAAACAGATGTCTAAAACTAAGGAGCAATTTGTCTTGAATTATCAAAGAAAATTCTGCTCTATGTAACTTCTTACTTTCTTTCACTTAACATTACTGCAATTCTAATAAATATGTATACTTACGTCCATAAGTTTACGTCAAGTTATTCAACTAATTATTGAAATTGTAGCAAATTAATAAACACTAATGTAGCGATAATACATTTTCCGAAATTTTAATGATAACGAAATACACTCGTGATTAAGAACATTCTTGCAATGGAAGTATGTACTATGCATATGAGCAACTGTTATCTCGTTACGTATATTTTTAAGACTGTTCATAAATTTTCTACACGATGTTGTTCAAATTTGCTGATAAAGCATACGAAGTACAAGTATACAACAGCTTACAATTAATCAGGGTGTACGATAGTCTGCCAGTTCACTGTGCACACATTCATATCTTCGAAGCGCCATTTCTTTCGCCTGGAATATTTTATTGCGTGTTTGCCTGCAATTTTATCGGCTGTGTTTACAATCTTCCCGGTAGACTCTATTAATATTTTTCTCCTGTTGTTATAGTCCTCCTCGTATATTCTGCGGTTGTATCTGCTGCAGACATGCGTATATTTAACAAATTTTTCGCCGACAGATAAAGATGTACGGATTTTTATTAACTGCGTTAGTGCCAGTATGATAAAAGATGGTTTTTAAAAACGATATTACAAAACAGGGAGTGAAAAGTATTGTAATATGCAATTATAGGAAACACGTATTATAAAAACAAAAGAGAAATAAGGCGAAGAACAATAATATTCGAGCTCTGCGATAATTAAACATTCATTGCATATATCTATGTAAATTGTGTGAAACATTTATTGAAATCAATTGTTTACGTATTAGTAGGTACCCACTAATGCAATGCTCAAATAATAACAAAGAAACTGAATGAAGGCTTGCGGAAAAATTGTACAACTTGTACAGAAAAACAGAATATTTATTGTAGCATTGCACGTACTGAACATAACAAAAATATTCGACCGTGTGCTGCATTTTTTAATAACATTTGCACGTATAGATTACCAAGCAATTGCAATATTATGTATTAAGTCCTATTTATACATATTACCTACTAAAATTTCTAGAAAATTTGTCCACGTTCCGTGAGAGAATGTTTGCGAAAATCCATGCAATCTTTTTCAATATGCAAAAATGTTTTGTTTAACTTTTACACGGTGAAACTTTGAGTACCCAGGCAAATACTTTCATTACTCACTCTGTATAAAACAATACATCTCCGTGTAGTTTCTTATTAATTTTTAAATCGTTCGACCAATTTGAACCAAATTGATTTCACTATATGAATTTCTGAATGATATATTACTATGTATTAATTTAAAGTAGCATTTACAATATATTACGCAATAAGTGGTATAAGTAATATTAGCACTTACCACTTTCGCGGACAGTAAGCATTTTAATGAGATACAAAAATACATAGATGACATTTTTTTCTAATTTCAAAAAATTGACGCTATATATGTATAAATGTATATAGAATAGAATGCATGATAATGTGGCCAAAATGGGAGATATTCCGGAAAAACTGTATTTTGGTTTTCTCATTGTAACTACCCTCCCAGTCGAGCCACAGGGTTGAAACTTGGTACGATTTGGTTTTTCTTGATAAGCTATCGAATGACACGTCACAAGTCGAATTTGGTTTGGGGGCACATTTGACCCCCTTATCCTGCTGTAACCTTCGAATGCTATAGCATTCACGTCCACGAACGTGTTAATAACATTTCTACGTTAGCTCTGCCCGAAGCAAATTAAAAATACTATCACCGGGAACAAATGAGCCAGCACTACAAACGTTTCATTGAATTCGGCACGAAGCACGCGGCGAATGAGAGATTCAATAATACGCGACGCGGAATCGCAGCTGCAAGAAACAAATCCCTTTCCCAAAGCGAAAATCACAGGCTGCTCGGACCCGTGACATTCCGCTTCGAATTGCCTCTATACACTCTCCCACGAAGTGCTCCGGCGTCAGGGCGTTCGTTACACGTTGCCGGATCCTTAATAAATCGAACTTAAATACGTATTAAATTCCTCTCGGCGCGGTGTCCACCGCCCCGCGAGGAAAAGGCGGCTCATTCCACGTCGCATTCTTCGGTGGAAAAGTTACGATTACGCTTGCGCACTGTTACGGGCGAGATGTATTCTCACCTGAAGCTTACGGAAAACGCGGGGTCACGTATGCTTTATATAGCTCGCCCTGCGTATACACGGGCGCCCTCCAGCATGCATAATGTTTATAAGCCGGCGGATCCACGCGATAGCGGGATCCACGGCGACATAAAATATTTTTATATCGAGGGATACCCCTGGAAAATATTTGTATATCCGCTACTATGAACGATGCGCCGTAAATAACTCGTCCTTGCCGCGGTTATTCGTCGGCCGGGCAGCATTCGCATTTTCATCGATTTTCCAACAGGCTCCCGTTTCTTCCTTTTCCGTACTGACGGCACTGGCGCGAACCCCCGGGAAAATAATTGAAGAGACGGCCATCACAGTAGAACAAATTTCAATTCGGCAACAGCTTCTTCTTCTTTTTTTCTTTTTTCTTTTTTTGCTGTTCATCCCTTTTTGAATTTTTTCACATTTTCACCGCGACGCGACGGTGCATCGTCGAGTGGTGACGCTGCACGCGAGAAACGTGGAAACCGTTTTCAGGGATGAAAACACCTGCACGGAATTCAATCTTCATTCTTGGCGGCCTTGGTGGCGCGTCGAATAGAGATACATATATGTACATGTGTAGAGCAGTTTTGTGGCAAAGGGTTCTGTAATGCGAGCGGCGATTTTATGCATTCATGCATTTAGTTTTAATTTTGGTAAACGGTTTGGGGAACACGTGGGTAGTAGAGCAGCGTGATGTATCATTTAGGAAGTTTGTTCTTTAAAAGTATGGTCGGGAATGTTCTCGAAGGTACCTTTGTGTCGCTTAAATATTTATTTTGTTGGTGAATATATTGTATCTTATTATAATTGAAATACCTTCGTTATTTTAAACATTACGCGAAAATGTTTCAAACAAAAGTTACAGGATTTCAAGTAATTAATAATATAGCAGTATCAGTTTTTCGACAAGTAGACGCGTAATAGAGATACGTAGGCCTTTTTCGTTTTTTAAACAGAATGACTTATTGGTGAATGGGTAAGTCTGAATAAAAAAGTACTAAGATACAAACTTACCGTTTCTTATATCAACCGGTAGATATAATAGTGAAATAAGGGTACTGATCTACAAAGTGAGAAACAAAAATAGAACAAGCACTTACAGCCTGTGGCATGTTACGACGATTGTCAGTTTGACATTATAGCTTTACGTGTGGTTTTGTAATTTTGCATTAAAATAAAATCACATTAAACAAAGTTTTGTTTCCTGTACATAAGACTTTAAGACGGAAACATCACAAGCTACCATTCAGAAACACAATTACATTTTCAATTATTCCGTTACTAAAGACACAGAAACATAAATAATATAAATATATTATTACCATGAATTCTGCAAAAAGAACAAACTTATTCCCAATACCTGAATATTCACTCAATATATAAACATTTTATAGATTGGCACGTGCACCTAACCGCAATAAGGAATCGAATACGGACGTCATTATTCCGAACGATTAGAACTTCCCGTGAAAGGGGAACAGAAGGAAATCCGGAAAAATCAATTTCATTCGTCTACAAGTGGGCAATTCTTGTCCGACGTTGTCGCGCTGCGAACGAAAGAAAATAGAAGGAAGATGATGGATGCGGAGGAACAAATATGGACTTGGTTGCCGAGAATCTCTTACAAGAGAACCAAGATCTGTGTATTCACTTCAAGTGGTGACTGTACGTGCGGAAGATATAAACGATGCCACAGAGCACAGATCATCAATAACTTCTCCTTCCTCCGTTCTCGACATTTTCTCTTTGTACAGGAAGTACCGTATACCTAGGTAAACCGTTGTCCTTCGTCCCCGTATCTTTCAAGACTGAGTCCTGCAATACGGTTTTTGAACCCTCGCCGTGCACCCTTATCCTCTTCCTACATTCACGGTCGCGCGTAGAATTTTGATGGAATACCGTTGAGATTCATTAAACGGGAATATTTATCGAAATAGGGTTTACGTTAAAGTGGATGCTCGATAATGCATTTGGGTACCATCGTTATGTTGGGATAATAGGATATAGAGATTATACTGCATTAAATTTGAACATATATTCTGTATGTGCATTGTAATGTTAACGTATGTATCAAATATTTCATGTAGAATAACTCCAGATGATATGAAAATATAGGTACGAAAAGCAAAGTTCTTTACTATTTTTGGTTTTTATTTACGTTGGCACCTCGATCTATATAATAAGTTTATGGAAACAATTCCTTTTCCTATTGACTATATTTCGTTTCCAAATTAATAGACTTTATTTAATAGTAAGGATTTAATTCGTTAAGATTACTATCATTTATATTACTTATAGATAGTTTTATTTTCGTTAGGTTCCATAATCAATGAAATAATTTGTGAAATATTATTTCATGGTTTAATGTGTTAATTTATGTCTTCTACATCATTTCAAAGTTCCCTTCATACTATCCTGCAAGACAATTAGTACCAAATATTATTCAGCACAGATTGTCGAATATCTCTTACACAAAAGTATAATTTATGAGATTATTTACATACATACATCCACGCATTAATTTAAGAAACCACACGCTCTTCGTAGAAAGAAACAAAGAATATTGCACACGAAACTTTTGCAATTCATAGATTATACAAGGGATGAAAACTAATTATTTAACTAAAATACATATATTACATATTTACATATATGCCGATGTATTCAATACTAAACAATACCAAAATATTCCTTATTGTATGTACAAAGTATGGCAGGTCAAAGGGGCTATTCAGAAATTTAACGACCCTGGTAATTGTTCGTAAAGAGTTCGAGTGTATGCGGGGGCAAAAATATTTTCTTATCAAAGAGCTGGCAGCAAAGGAAGAAAAAATGGGGTCTGCCCGTTACTGTCTTCTAAATGAGGTGTCGATGCAGCAAACTCGCGTAAAGGGAGCAATGGGATTCCTCCGGGATTCTGGATCCCCGGAATTCCGTAGTAGCTCGCTGCGGTCCATTTCCGCCGTGGAACTTTTTAACGATCTCTTACAATAAGAAAAAGATTCTTCCCTGCGTGCTCCTTGATCGGCCTTGTCGTGGATTATGCGTACCATTATATTGATTATGACTTATATATTTCCGTATTATGGCAACAAAATGTTCAGAATTGAAGTAACATTAATAACTATAATATTGTCAACGTAACCACCGCGCTATAATTTTTGTATGCATTATATATTTGTAATACTTTCGTATGGTGACACGAATATTGCATATTAAACGTTCTTTTCACATGGAATTGTTAAGTAAATTTATATATGGTTATGCGGAATAAAATTTTGTGAAGAAAATGTACGGACAATAATTTAATTTATTGGAGGGGTTGGTTTATTCTATCAAATCTTTATTTCAATCTAGCCATCAATTGTTGTATAAATAGCACATGATAAACTGTAATAAAAAACACGCCAATAATTACGACAGTAATGTAAGATACTTCAGATTTCAGGAAACAAATTCTTCAATTACTTGTTAGTTAATATTATAATTGCATGGGACAATTATTTTCTAAGAATGACTGTACTTGTAATTTTTGTCTATGATCTTAGATAAATATTCTTAGATTCATAAAAAATGTATGATTTAAATTTTAAACCATCTGCATAATCACATGCTTAAATACAGTTGTGTATAAATGTACATATAAACCGTGTATGATATTTTGCAAGCATCATATATCGACATTTAAAGAATTATAGTATAAAATGATATAGTATAATAATTATTTATACCTCTACATTATGTAATGTCATAAATATATATTTTACTCGAAAGATGTCCATACAGTTATAATATTTTAATATATCTAATATCTTGATTTAATTGATGTGCAAATGAAACCTTGCTCACCAATATTAGTAATCCTTTCAATAATACTATTTTCTTCAATCTCAAGTAGAATTATCAATTTTATCAAATTTATTTATAGTAATATATCCATCCAGGCTTAAACCCGGCAAAAAGGCGAATTACAAGTCACATTAATTAAATCACATGGAATTTTGCATAACATGACAGGACAGTGTATGCCAAACGAAAGTTCAATTTATTTTCACAATAACGGAATACCAGGAAACAGCGAAATATTTACACAATCTGTTATTCCAATCGATTACATCCGACATATCGAACATAAATTACACGCGGTTAATTTACATTTCAATAAAATGAAACAATACGCTTCAAGTTACTTCCGCCCGTGCCTGTATGACAACCCATTGTCAGTAACATTAAACCGTTTCATTCCCAACGACCAACCACGAATTACCTCGCACGGTTACAGTATTACAAGCGCACGATTTGATACATCGTCCGCGTCGAAATAACGACCAATAAGCGTTATTGGAACGCGACGCCTATTACCTTTATTAATTGGAACACGTAGAATTAGATACCACGCAATTTCGTTAACCCTAACTGCTAACTGGACCAACTTCCGCCGGCTAGCTGAACTAAACTCACCTGGGGTAGAGTGTGTGGTTACCTGTTGTAACATACAGTCTCTAAGTATCGTGTTCCGGCCTGATGGAAATCGGGAACCGTCCTACGCCCCGGCATTTCAATAAACAGTGAATTATTACCTACTCCGACATTTGCATAATGTGTTTGTGTAGTGTACCGTCATTACGGCATGATCGATGAACTTAGCCGTAGGGGAGAGCATCGATTAGGCACAACGTGCCGACATTTTTTAGCTTTCCGATCATTTTCTACGTGCACGTTTGTATTAACGCGCGATAGAATTTGGTATTACCGTGTACCAATCGGAAATTGGTAATAATGATACCTTGTTCAACGTTTGTCGATTAATTGGGGAATTTGTTACAATTCGATTGGAACGTTATGGCGAACATTTAACGGCTGTTACGCTAACTATAATCGATCGTCGTATTAATTAAACCGTAAAACCGAATGGCTTAATGCTGCTATTAAGATTATTATTGGAGCGTTGGGTTGTATCGATTAAACATATGATTGATATTGTTATTTAAGTATCGCGTTCGAATCTCGAAATTGCTGGTCGAAATCTGTAATTGTGTGAGGGAATGCGTTATTCTGCAGCTATATAGGGAGGCAGTGTTTGGACAGTTAAATTGTTTCTTGCTAAATTGTTATGGTTTCGTTTTTAACGTAGTTTTATTGTGGTATTTAAAACTGTGGAATTATTACACGGAAGTTACAGAACGGAAAACGAGTCGGTATAAGATTCACTAATTTTTATTTACGTATTAGGACAATTTATTTGAAATAGAAGTTGCGATACGAGATTCAACACCGTGATTTATAAATAAGAGTACTGCGATAACAAATCGCCTTGCATAAAATTTGTTGATTTCTATGAACAGTTTAGGTAAATGTAATTGTAAGTAACTTATTCGTCACTTGTCAAATTATTATATATTCTTCTTATCGGGTATTCATTAACAGACAAGTATTAAAAGTTACTATATATTATACATAGAAAGAAATTGTGGCGAAATAAACATTATATCTTGCACAACTTATATTCGAAACGAAGTTGAGAAAAAGAAGATAGTTATACATGTGTATGTATGTAAGTATGTACAATCGACTCGGAAAGTAAGTTAACGCTCTTAGCAACAGTTTAAATGCGTAATAATAATTATAATGTATGTTTTTATGTTTTGATGTATTCTTTATAGCGAATAAAACAATAAGTTACAAAAATTTACATATATTGTTTTCATTTGCACAAAAATGCCAATGTTAACTTACTTTCCGAGGCGAAAGTATACTGATTTATCATAATTCTTCTTGTTTCAATAATGGAATAATGAAATGAAATCATGGCTGTGTATATACATACGTATTATGTATGCACTATTTTGCGCCAGATAATAATTAATCGAGAAAAGAGTATTTAATATAATAATTACAAAACATAGGGAGCGAAGTCCTGCAATTCTCACAATCAATTTATTCATTTATTTCTTCACCGTCATCAGTTGAAGCAGCACACGCCAGAATAGTTCAAGTGACATTTTATTGCGTACGTGGATATACTTGAGACCTGTTCAAAAGAAATTCATTCACACGGTCTAACAGTAGAAGTTATTAAAGTTTAAAAATATCATACTATGCAAGGAGGTTCGAAAGTACGACAATGTTTCAATTGCACATTAATTCTGTTTGCGTGTACAGCTTTAATTGGGCATTAAAAAAAGACAAGTTGGATTGCTTCAAGATAATTATCGTTGAAATAAATCAAACGATATTCGGCACAAGATTCGTGAAAATATCAAGAGATATTCGAACAATTGTCCCAGTTCGCATTATTTCTATTCAGACAAGTGTGGGGCAACCAAGAAAACTACATTAATTTCAACGAAATTGAACAATTTGCCTTGTTGGACAATTTTGAAGGACAATAGCAGTTGTACGTGCCACTTCGGATAAAATTTCCTTAACACCGCGCATAGTTACGAGCCCGTGCAAACTTCCGGCAAGTTGTTAGTCCTCGAGGGGGGTGGAGGGCTCTTAACATTGTCCAGTAGTTGGGGAATGGACCAACTATGTTGTGGCAACTATGTACGATACCAATCGTTTCTGGTTTGTAACAACCCCCTCGAGTAGATCGTTTCGACCACTTTATCATATTATTATCAATAACAGGACATCGTTACCATTCTTGCTACTTTGACCCGAGGAACACACTTACACATCTCTGTGTTTCTGCGGACTAACGTGGCACTATACACTTCCTTTATTATTTTGTTCTTCTGTTACATTACCCCTTTATTGTATTGTCCTTTCATTATATTTCAATATTTTTCGTGGTAATGGTAATTGCAAGTTTGTTTGGAATTAAATTTATTATTGGTTACAGTTCATACTTCATTCGTACTTCATTCACGTTTCAGAGAACATAATATTGCATTACTTATTGAAATGTCAAGAATACCTGCTAATGTTTTCGCACTGGGTTTCACACAGCACACATTATGTTAATAAACATTGCGGATGTTTCCTCAAGACAAGTTTGGAGGAAGCAGGGATGAGGGTTTGTATATACATACATATGTATGTATATTATCATGTACATGTACAGTCTGGAGGTAGTATAGAAACTAGTGTACTTTGCATGTAACAGAAAGGGCAATATTGAAGCAGGTGTACCTTATTGTTAGTGCAGTTTCAAAAGTAGTGAACCGGAAGGAAATGATTTAGCATGTTGCAGATTGAGCAGTCAAATGTTTTCAAGAGTGCCAACAAGAGAATGAGACAATTATAAATAGGATATGTTAAATTGTTTTTTATTACAAATGACAAGTATTGACGCACTCGGAATTAAATTGATAAAGACGATGGAAGCAGAATAAATATCTAGTACATAATATGTGCATAGATATGTTGTATACATATTTTTACTATTTCAACGTTATTATTGATTTAATAAATGCATAGCTTATTATAGGTTACAGCATCTTCTCTTCTTATTAGAGAATGCTGGACTTTCAACATTGTTCTAATATTATTAAATTTACATTTAATTTATGTAACTTTAACTTAAAGCTTTATTTAACGAGAATTTCATAAGATTAATCACAAAATATATTCTAGCATTCAATGATGCATCTGATTGCCAATAAAAATGTTATTACCTGTTATACCTGTTCAATTTAAAGATGATAAATGACATGTTCATTTTGTATGTGCGTTTGGTTGAATTTTGAGTGCTTTCGTTAAATTTCATATGTTTCATATGCGTGTTGATATTGGGACAGTTAATTAATTTTTGAACCGGAGTACAGCATGAAAACACACCGCTACCTTTACATCAAACAGGATTATAAATAACTAACGTTTGCTTTGCAATTATTTGAAGTAATTTAAACATAAACGATAAAATAGAGTAGTTGGAAAATAAATATGAATTATTCATACTATGCTTTGAATATACGTTACGTATTCACAAGCGAATAATGCGAATATAATATTCATATACAAAATATAATATTTAATACGTGTACAATGTACAAAATATAATTTAAATATTTCACAGAAAGCAGCATAACTCTTTTATTCTCCGAAACGCAAGAACTCGCGTGATTTCTTTTGCGAACAATTCTGCTTGTTGAAATACCTATCCACCCACCGTTTGAAGAATATTGGAGCGCAGTATTTGGATATTCTTCGTGAAACTCGTGTTTGTACTTTTTCCAACGAGTTAGTTCGCTAATCGATTTTGTATTTGACAGGTTTCGTTCATCGAACTGGGAACGTTTGCCGATTGTTTCTCGAGCGTGCAGTCGGGCTTCAACCAACGCACTCACGATATTTGGAAAATGCATTGTCCGAAAGCGATGCCGTATCTGACAAAAAAGGTTGTCGAGAAAAAAAAATGCAAAGAAGTCGCAATGATTGACGAATAAGATAATCTGTTCGCTCAAGAGCGTTGATAAGTTTTTAATTTTCTCGCGAAACGATGAGAAAACAATTTATACCGCTGCGGAAATATTAAATTGTTTGCCAATGTACATATTGGCTAATAAAAACTGGTACAACGTGAAATGTTTTTTTCATGTTACTTTTTTTTTAGCAAAGTTTCTTTATTAACGGATTATGTCTATGTTTATGTTATGAATTTCGAAATGAAATGAATATATTATCTAGTTCTTCAGTACTAAAATTGCATCCGGACTCGGCAAACTATTTTGGTTTAATTAACATCGTAATTTAGTGCTGAAAATTAGGTAATGAGTACGCGTGTTAAATTCTTAAAAAATGTATGTATATGCTACAATGAAATCACTTTATTAGAGCAATGTGTATAGTTTTCGATATACCACATAATATACCACGATATACCACGAGTTTTCATATAGCACAAAAATTCCAAATGTTCAGAAGAATGTCAAATATTTCGCAGACAAAAAATGTCAGAAAAGTCACGGCGGGTGACAATGTTTCTCGCTTTAACCAATAAATAATTTATTGCGAAAAGTATTTATTGTGAATTTCGTAAAATTGTACGAACTTTCAAATAAATTCAAGGAAATTTTCTACGTTCATGTCGGGTAATACATTGTGAGCATCGTTTTAAACAATTCTTCGCCGATACTGGATCAAAGGATCGTCCTCTCCAATTGTTCGTGTTTACTTTCCGAAATCCTATAACTCTGTATATCACATTCAACGTCACTTTATCAAGTTTACGTATACCTTTCTCCGATCGTTGAATGCTGTTTGTCTTCTAGCTGAAATAAAGGAAACGCGGACGCAAAACAAACTGAATCACGACCGCATTGCAAGTGGCGTTCGTCATGGAACCTTTTGATGTCCCGCCTCATGAGAGAAATCCTTACGGAATTCGTGAACAGTTTCTATCGATGTTTCAGTGCTACGAAGCTATGCAATGAGTGACAATGAGCCGTTGCAACGTAATGCTGAAACCGCGGAAACGGTATGATAGATTTATGTGTATTCTCGTTTTGCCCGTTAACGAATCAGTGCGTCGAAATCTTATGATCTGATAGTGATTGTACTACGATACTTCATATGACTGCATGTGTTTCTGTTGTGCGATACTTTTCTGCAACAAACTTGACGCGTGCATTTGCATATCGTGGACAGCATACCATTTCCATAATTGAGTTTAGCTCAGTGTCATTGCGTGGGTCGTTAATCTGTCGTGACAAACGAGTTGAATTGGAGTAGCAAAGCTTGGAAACATTTTACTCGAGCGCTTTCCACGAGATCGCCTTTTACAATTGCATCAGTCGAGATCAGAAAGAGTACGAATCACTTTTAACTATCTTTTTAGAAACGAGGAAAAAGTACTTTTTTTTTTTTAAGTTAACGACGATAATATTTTTTTGTATGAAAAATATCTTCCAAATATAATAAATGAAAATGTAATTTTTTTGTACCATATGTAGATCGACATATTTGCATTTTAACTCTTACATGCTTAATTGTTAAATGCAATTAAGTAATTAAGAATTCCACTAATTATGACTACTTTTGCCAATTACAGCTTTCGTTAAAACTACCATTACGAATTCCACTGTGATTCTGCATATATTAATTATTATTCAATATATAAATTGTTTACTTTACTTTCAATCGGTAGCTTATTGTTTCAATGTTTCTGTATCAATACGTTCCATAAATATATGTTCCATGCATATGTCGATTCGTTCTGAATTGAAATGATTTAATTAAAATCATTGGAACGGACATGGATGTAGATGGGTCATGAATACAATAGAGATGCAAATTAATTTTCTGCGAAAATGAACGACTGCATTTATATAAATAATTACAGCAAATGTGTAAACAAATAGAAACAAATCAAATGTTGATACATGCGAATATACATCTGTGACTATATGATATAATATATATGGAAATATACAGATATACAGGAAAGATATTTGTTTATTTATAACAATTCGAAATCCACGCAACAACGAAACAGTGCTTAAATAATTCCTTTATTTCTGTATTGTACGTGCGTAAATGCAGTTTTACTTAGTACAGTTATTGAATTTCATATATTTACTTACATGTATAATATAATTGCTTTTGAAAAGATAAGTACAAATAGCAGAATCCAATTTTTGTACGTGAGAATTATTTTGCAGCAAAGCGATATTTCCTAACATGTCTGCACCTTTAATTTCGAGCCTGGTTCATTAAATATAGAATGCAGTAACAGAGGATTATCAATAATAATGCATCATAAATTAGCTTGCACTTAAAAATACAAAGAAGATCGAAAGTACAGTTTATTCCACACTAATATAAGATGCCTATATTCTTTATTTAATAAATAAATTTCCAAAGTCGTTTTCTATAAATACGGATTCTCATATGCAAAAACATTATTCTACAATTTCGACTTATGTTTTCATCCCTATCACGGTTGTACTATTAGAACTGGCACGCCCTGTATATAACAATTAAGGAAGCAATCCATCTACTCAGCAAATTAAAAGCAGCACTCGACATTAAACTTTTTTAAATGAATCTCCATATATAAAAACTTTTGCTCCTTTTTTTTTCATAATCAACCGTTCTTATTAAGTTTGTACCATGTTTACAGAAATGTTCTGTACATAACAATTATAATTTCTCAGTAGATTAAAGACAACACTGTCTGGCATAAAGCTTTCGTAAACGTCCCCGCATACGCGAAAACATTATTCCACCATTTCTACCTAATCTGCCATAATAGATCCCCCACAACGATTCTTCCATTAATACCATACAATACTCGAAAAGCGAAAGCATCATAATATCCAGTTTTCCAAGCAAATCAAAAGCAACACTGTCTCGCATAAAACTTTTTGTCCCCGATCCACGTTAATTCCTACTTAACAATAAGGCTCTTTTTACCGTCGTCCAGCCTCTGACAAATGAAGGAAAAAATTCGCGACGAACAGCCAAAGAACGGACATCAGAAAGAAGAAAGGAGGAAACAGGAGAGCATGCGCCCGGCGAAATCTTTCGCTAACGAGACGGTCGCAAACAAATTTTTAACGACGCGGCACCCGCACTCAAAGGGGATGGTTCGGTCAGCCAGCCACGACGTAGGAT
This sequence comes from Nomada lathburiana, assembly GCA_963667235.1. Lineage (NCBI taxonomy): Eukaryota > Metazoa > Arthropoda > Insecta > Hymenoptera > Apidae > Nomada > Nomada lathburiana. The sequence goes on from OY763905.1 coordinate 3,118,867, forward strand.
GCTTCGAAGGGTGGTCTAACTATCGTGAGCACAACTTTCGCTATAAAAACCCTTTATGATTCATGTTTTTGCGAGCATATGCATCGCGTTACCGCCCGTTTATACGCGTGTATATCGCGTCAGATCTCATTGACGACAGGTAGCAACATAAGCAGTCGTAGACGAGGTCCAGACCTGCACTCAAGCTAATGCGCACCTCTTCGTTTTTCCTGTATCTTGTTTTTTTTTTTTTGGCAGAAACTCATCTTTCCCATGCTTGCCTGATGGTAGTCGCGTTTCGCACACCTTGCATCGCGAGGCAGTCGCTCGACGAAACCGTGGACCAGCCAAATTGGATGCACGAAGGACAATCTACACGACTCTCCTCATGGAAGAACGTCTACGAACGCTGATTTATTTTCGCAGCTGGATTTGACGGATTGTCGGCTAATCAGTCATTTGCAGGCCATTCTTCTCCGACTGCTTTTGTTATCGACTTTGCAATTTGTGAACGTGTTGCCATTATGGCGAAACGAATTCGCGGTAAGAGTAGACGAGATTTTCTGCACGCTTCAGGAAGCAAATGCTTTATTTGGGATTCGATGTTCGGATTGACAATACAAAATTCCCTACGTGGATCGGAGGTAAAATGTTATTTTTCGGGGGAGAGGGTTTCGAGAATTGTTGCATTGGTCAATATTTATTAATTTTTGTTACTTCATATATTTTTAGTATTTAGTATTTTCTTTCAAATGTTTTTACACGTACAATTTATTTGACATTTCACCGAATGTTTATTAGTTATACAAAGCGCTTTTATAATTCTCAGACGAATGGAACTGTTAATATATCAAAAAGCCAGTACTTATTCAGGTTTGATTGAAAGGCTGCAATGATTCACTTGTAATATTAATTAAATTAAACATTTCAAGCGCGAAAGAATCGTCCGATGGTGTACTCTGCATACATAAACATATACAGTACGTACGTACAAGTGGCCAGAAATTAAAGTTCCGCGTTTCGGGGAAGCAAATTAGGGGACAAGTGAAAAATTTGTGGAAAACCTTCTCGCTTTTTCCAAGCTCCTGCTATCGTTTCGTTTGTCGCGGGATTTCGAACACGCCCCCGTTCGGTACGCAGCTAATTTCCCTACAGCCTGCGCGACAGAGATAATATCTGCCGTCGAAAAGAACAGCGTGGCACGTGAAATTATTTATTGCCCCCGAATACGAACAGTGTTTACTCCGTGTACGGTCTTCCAGAGACGAAGTGCCTTTGGATACCGTGGATCCCCCTCAAGGGTTGAAACTCGTGCGCCACTTGATCTTTTCAGCTTTCGGAAGCAACAAAAGCCAACCGGGCAACGCGAACGTGTAACTGTTGTTTTCGAGGGTAGGCCGGTGTTCTCTGATTCAACGTTTTCATGGTATATTGCATTGAAGGGCGAGTGACCATGAAAAGGTACCCCCGCGATCTGAAATGTTGTTTTTCGTTCACTTTCCTGGGGTTTGCACAACATGGTTTACGTAATTAAACTGACGAAAAGTTTTGTGCCGGTCATGGGTTATATTCTGGTGAAAACTGTTGCGCTTTGTTTTAAGCGAATCTGTTGATAAATGGAATTTTATTGACACATTTAGCTGTTAGGGGATGGACTGGGAAAAGTAATTTCAATCTCTTATTTAGTAGTGTTCTTTGTCGAAAACCATCGAAAACCATCGAGAATAATTAGGGTAATTATTTATTATATTTACTACGTATTTGGGTGGGTGGTAATCGTACGTGTATACATAATATCTGAGCGTTTAATTATTTAATGTCGAGCATTCTATTGCTGTTTCATAATGCATGCAGTGCAGTTCGTAACGTTTATAAATATTTGTAGAAAAGCCTCATCTGCTTTTGCTTTATGAGTACAAACGATCGCAGAAGTTTTTTTATAAACTGCAAAGACAATCAATAATACACCCCAAAAATTCTCCACTCTTTTTCCAATCTTTTCCACCACAAATTATGTTGCTAGAAAAAAATAATTGTACTTATTCGTGCAGCAATCGTTATTAACGCAGTAACTAAATATGCACTCCAGTGAATAATTTGAAAACAGAAGATGCGATTACTTTACTGTTATTTCTAATATTTGAATCAAACAAATAGGGTGAACATTTATTCCGGCCATCTCACAGTATTAAAATAGTGCTTACGAAACACACTACATACTACGCAATGCGTAAGTTGGCATGTATGCTCGATTATTTGACAAATACCATATCGACAACGCAGATAGACAGTAGTGGATGATATGGGGGGGTGGAGACAGGGCGCAAAAGAGATATGCGCTTCCAACGTGAGTGCTGTTTCGTGTATGCACGAGTAAATCCGCAGGTGGAGGGGAAATATATTCCACGATCGTGACCGTGCGATACGCACAAAGGTTATATAGTCGCTTGTTTTTCGTTATTCGTTTATTGCACGGAATCCATGCTCACTTTGCTCTGCTGGATTTATGGATATCGTTGCGAACCCGTCATGTTTCAGAAAATTTAAAAGGAACAGCGTGTTAGTACTCGCTTGAACAATTCGCTTGTTCAATAGCAGAGTGTATTTAGAAGTGTTCACAAGTCGCTGGAAATAAAACGCGATCACGAATATCTACCATTCTAAAACTAACAGTTGAATGCCGTGAGATATTTCAATTTATGTCACCACTTGCATATATTTTTTCCGTTTTAACTTTTTTATTTATTTTTTATAGGATGCGCTAGACGACAGGGTATTAATTTATTAATTTACAGTATTAAATATGTAGGGTGTAACTATTCAGATAAGATAATGATTCGTACTTGGAAATTGTACATATTTGGCGTGAAATTATTTTTCAAATTGATTTTTAATTTATGGTGGAAAATTTTGATGTATTTTAAACTTCTTATCCAGTTGATGCGTACAAAAGTATGGGAGCTTACCTTTTACACGAATCAAAATGTCACATTTCACCTGACTGGTTGTATCTAAGAAACGATATTTCCAGATAAAATTTCTTTCATTCAGAAGTTTCCATAATCTTTTATATGACAAGCCATTCAAAATTGAGAAATTTGTAAAAAGCATTGTAAGCTCTAAAGATTTATCACATCAAAAAATAATAAACATCAACTGCAAGGGAGCTAAAGGAAAGCTTCTAAATACGACCAAAAGCTGTTTCATTGCGATAAAATTATATTAAATCATCGTGCATTAATTAATAATTAATTACGAAACCCTTTGCAAAGAACATCCGTAAACACTTGCAAGCTCCATAAATAGCCAGCGAATTTTGATCACCCTGTTTATTCCATCGCAATACGCGACACGAACTTCAATTAACCCGCCCGCACTCCCGCCCATTGTCAATCAATAACAATTGTTTCGTGCCGAAACAATGTCGTTTGAACGTCGGCGCACCGTTTGAAAATTCGATGAAGCCGCTCTCGCAGAAGGCAAGAAAGGGTCCCATAGAATCTCTTCCGCCCGTGGAAAGGGCAGAGGCCTTTTAATGGCGCTAAAATAATGGAGTATCGCCGGCTCTGTACCTGCCATAGAACCAACGAACGGACACTGTTCGACGTTCCTGGATGCTCGAGAGATGCGTTTTACCCCGGAGTGCTGTTCCGTGTATGCACGAGTAAATCCGCAGGTGGAGGGTAAACATCGCCCTCGGTGATCGCGGCTGGGAAGGTCTGCTCGGGCCCAGTCATCCCTTATTCCGCCGCCGTTTTCAAAGGTTGGCGCCCTTTTTTCGTCGTCTCGTCTGTTTGCACGGCTACCAGGCCTCTTTCGTTTTCTCGTGTGTGCATTCACGTGTGCCTCATTGATACTCTATCCCCCTATCGCGCGTGCCTGTTCCCTTTCCATTGAACCTGCCGCGCGTCGTTGTCTCGGGATTATCGTTCTGTTCTGGAGCTTCGCCGGGTGGTATAATCGCCGAGTTCGGGGCAAAGACTCTCCTATCGGGTTTGCGATTGACATTTGTCCTGCTCTTCGCCGCGGTGCCCAATGGGAGATGAGATCGGTGTACTGTTTCGTAAGGAGAGTAATCGGATTACGGAAATTACGGCGAGGAAAGAAAATCGGGTGTACGAAGTTGGGCAGAGTGAGCGCGGCTTATGCTGTGATTAAAGCGTAAGCTTTTCAAGTTCACCGCATGTATTTGGCGCGGATGATTATGCATGCGTGTACGCATAATGTAACTACTGACCGCAGATATTATTGTACGGAGCGAGAATGGTTTGCAAAATATGAATGTGACTTCAGGGGACAAACTTTCTGAGATGATTTATTTCTGCACGCGCAGGTGTCAAGGATCTTTCAAGATTATTAATGCTCTTTTTAAGCGGAAATGTATATTTTGCAATATGCGCAAGTGTAGTTGCCGCTAAGGCCAATTGAACAACTAATCACTCAAGGTTTTCTATTTCCATCATTCATGTACGTAGTTGTAAGTACATGTTTGGATGAACTTTGACGTTTGCTTTTACTAGGGCTGATCATTGAACGGTTGTTCTACTGCCATTTCTTTACATTTGTTACTATAGAGAATATTAAAACATTTGTTTATCGTATGTGCATGTAGATTACGTACGTAGAAGTATTATATGCAGAAGAATACTGTCCCGTGGCGTTAATTAATAGTTATTAATATAGTCTCTTTTAGTTGATAGTATTTACTCTTCCTCGCGCTTTAATTATTGCTGCAGTTATGTTTAGTATTTTTTTGTAAGTTACAAATGTGACAATTTGCCAGAGTTTCCATAACAGATTATCCATAAAACAGGATTTTATTATATAAAAGTTGTGCCTTAGATCATTTCAACAAACACAGCAAACAAATACACAGATGGACGACAAAGGATCTTATTGACCGTGACTGTGAGTGTTCCAGACACGCGTGGCATTTCTATGAAAGATTACCATATGCACCATTCGACGTGTTTACCCATGGGCATCCCTTCTTGTTCCTTCTGAATGTGGCGCCCTTGGAAAAGAGACGTAAAAAGGGTGGATAGCGAAGATTCGCGGCTTCCATCGTGAGCGTTAATGCCGACGTCGTTCGGCGGGCTTTTGATGTAAACATGCGTGCCCCAAGAACCGCGAAGAGGATCTGCAACGGGAGTTTTCAACCGTGGAAATACCCGTCGAGTTCCTGTATGGAATATCGCGGATTCGATCGTCGAAGAACTGGCCACGCAATTTTGAAAGAGGGTTAGTGAGCCTTCGAGTGTGAGGGGTGCGTTCGACGAACATAATGCAGCTTTTCGGGATCCTCTGACGTGAACCCACGAGACTATTCGAGGAGTGTCTGATACATTGGAAGGATTAGTGCAAAGCAGCGTACCTATTGAAGCAATGAAATGAATTTGTTTATATAAGTAGGCGTATTAATTTATGCATGATCGTATTTTGTTTAAACTCTTATACGATTTATAATATTATGCGATTCGAAGCTGTCCATTGACGGTTCAGTAAAAATTACACTAATGTTGTACATATTAGGAAATGATGTTACAATTATTAATGATAACATAGGATATGTAAGACGGTATCTGATCTTTTATTGCGAGGCGTACAAACACAGCTGTGGTTTTTTTGTTGAATCTTAACTGTCTTGAGATAGTTCGATGTGTTTTCAATTTAATATCATTAATGGCGACATTATAATCGTAATACTTGGTGTATTTAATTTCTTATTATGTTGGTGTATACAATTTCTTAAATAGCACATTTTTGGCAAATTTTAATAAATATCAACACCAGCTATCTATTCGTTGCAGTATTTCGTTACGTGTGGCTATTTCTGTATACTGACCTTTTGTTTTGTAACGAATTTATGTAATCTAGTTGAACATGCAAGACAAGATATCAATTATTACAATTTTAAAGTATAACAATACCCATTTCTATAAATTACAAAGTTAATTCGTGTAAATTAATTATTATTATTTAGAAAATACATTTTTCAGTTTGATGATAGATGTTTTTTAATACTTCAAAGCTATCCTCGAAATACTTTGTTTAAGAAAGTAAACGATGAAAGGGCCGTATAAATGGAAAGCATGGCACCTTTTATATACCCCTCGGGTAAATAGAACCGAAATTGAAGACTACAGATATATTGTGGGGAAAGAACGTTGAAGGGTGTGTAATAACAATGTGTCAAAACCAGAAGGGAAAACAACACGTGCGTTGTAATCTCTATTATCCGACGAGACATTGACAATTTTCTATTGAAACGCTTTCAGATACAAACATTTAATAAATAAAAGATACTGTGTCAAACTATTGCTGCTTTTTTCGCTTTTCAAATGTATTCTGTGCGTGGTGAAAATAGCGACCTTTTAATTCTATTAGAATAGAATACAGGTTATGAGGTAAGCCAATTTTTATTTTCATGGTTCATGTTAGAAACGATATCTAAGGAGATGAAGGGGTAAATTAGTAATTCAATTTAGAAAAACAATATTTAGTATCAAATATCACAAAGATTTAATATACATATATATTTTTCTAATGTCCTGTGTAACAAAAATAATAGAGATATCTTTTACATCATCTATTACTATGGTATTTTACCATAAAGTTTTCAGTTAATAGAGCTAATAAATTTATTTCTTTTGTCTATATGCCCGTTTAGATAATTCGAAATTATCGTACAAGTACAGAATGCTTAATCGAAACAAAATTTCAGACAGAACTTTCGAAACACTGCAGATTGAATATATTGTTTGCGTGCAAAATCACTGTCAAACATACAATACTTAATTAAATGTGATTACTAATTGTGACGCTAAGAAAAATATGCAGTATAAAGTAGAAGATTGCAAATTCAACAAGATTAAACATTTCTCCTTTTACATTTCAACAGACTGCGCGAATTCACGTACGATTACACAATTTCAGGCAGATGTCAGATTTCGGAAGCTGGTACCGAGTTAGTTTCACTTTTGTTGACGTTTACTGTCGCCTACATCGCTTTAGCTGCTATCGAGTGTCAACGACCAATATTCGATGGGTTCTGCGAACCGAAACCCGTCCATCCCCGGTTGCACAATATGATCCCTTCACTCCATTAATTTCCAGGACACACCTAACATCCTTCGTCCCTTCTATTTTACTCCCTTGTGTACCGAGACTACTATATTGCTGAGCTGAGCAGATTCTGAAGCTCGTATACACAGTGTGCACAATCGGTCACGGAAATACATTCGAATATAAATTCGATAAAAGACAAAATAATAGTGGAGGATCCTTGTTCGAGCAAAGAGTACAAGTTTTTAAATTTGGCGTGGCTGAATGGAGGAAACAGGGGTGAGTGAAGAAGAGTAATGTTTGAGTTTGTTAATAAAGATTGGTCGGTATCATTACAATCGAGGAATAAGAACATTCTAGGATGGAAGAGTAGCATTTGTAAATTATTTATACATACTAAGAAAAAGATATGTTTGCTTTTTACTTTATATTTGTGTGATTAATTGTTGTATTTTACGTTTACACTGTTCAGTTTCCTTTTTAAACATGAGTGAGCAGAATAACAAAATGATGTTGCGATACTTTGCAATACAGTTTTTAATTCAAAATGAAACTATAGATTATGATTTAGCTCTTTTAATGGAAAATTGAATCTGTGCAATTCATTTTTACGTAGAAAGGGAATTCTGTCAAACGTTATGCTTTTAAGAAGATTTTAACTTCGATTTATTGATATATTTTAATACTATTATTTTACATTAATTTAGTTATACTAGTACGTACAAATGATATTAGGAATTATTTTAATAATATTGCACATACAATTAATTCTGTCATAAACGATTATGTCCAATCGTTAAAATTAACTTTTAAAGTTAGCCAACTTTCTATTAATATAAGATTACCGACTACGTATTTTGGACTTTTATTTTTCACGTTCGAAAAAAATGATACATGTAAGCGTAAATATTCGTTTATATTTATTGCACAGATACAAATAATGTACCACCACTGTAATGAGAATTAAATTTTTGTCAGAAGGAGCAATATTTATAGAGCACATATTTATAATCCTGGGAAGCAGAATTACTTCTTTCACGTCGTCAACAAAGTTTCTCAGGTGAAATCGCGGACTGGAAATGTGAAAAGCAGATCACTGCTACCAGAATGCTGTTTTCATTTCCCAAGCTTAAAGAAATTGTCATATTGCCTTCTGCAAGGTCTTTCAAGTGTACGAATTGCATGTGTACCTTACTGAAACGGAGCTGAGTTATAAAACCGTATTACATGAACCAACAAGAATATAAAATTAATATCGTTCCTATTAAAATTGAGAAGTATAACTCCATGACTCAGAAGAGATTACCCAAGGCGAATAAAAATTGTTTATAAAAGTGGATACAGAAATGTTACTGGAGTTCCTCGATTTACGTAGTAATCTCTCCCGTCGCACAATATTTTCATCGTTCGTCTTCTTGTACGAATTCCAAAGAGATTAATTTGTTTAAATATTTTTGCAATGTCTAGAGACTATTGTCAAATAAATCAAGAGATGCTTTACTTATAAATTTAACATTACTAATGTAAAAAAACGTATAGCAAATATGTGTAACAATGTTACATACAAAATATACTCATACTTGAAAGTATTGTTTACTCTTACTTTAATCATAATATTTAAATCATGTATTGCACACTTTACAATGGGTAATAGTGAAAATAATTACATACACATTGTGAATTGTTTTCATTAGAAATATAACTCAATCAAATACTTTGACACAGATATAATAAATTTGATAGTCATCGTTATAATCATTTTCAATTCCTTAATGTTTCATAATACCAATAATATAAGCAAGTGCATGCAATCCCTAGAATCAGAAATCATAATTTCCTGCTCATATAATTGGTTACAATCAAAACTACCTAACAACGCGGCATTAATATTCTTGTCAGGTAGTTACGGTCACTTTTCATCATAATAAATATCGTTTGGCTAACTTGATTCCTTTGAGGAAACGAAATCCTAGGTAAGTGTTATCACCGGAATAACTCCCGTTCTCTCTGCGGAGTACTCTTTTGATCCCCCTTTCCCTTGTCCTTTGTAATTTTATTTCCCTTAAAACGTTCGACAGGTATAAAGAGGGAACGTCCCTACCCGTACATATAAATCTGCCCGCCTGTTACGATTGTTACTGTTTTATCTTCATCATTTTCCCTCTGCGCCTTCGTTTCCTTCCTGGTTTGCTCTGTAAAACGTCCCCTTTACCTTGCTGCTTGTTAGCCGTATACACTGTACACTTTGCCGTCCTGTGATTCTGAGGCGTCACACTTTTATTTCGACGAGCGTGGGATACTTTTAAGCGACGGGAATTCAAGGTGCGTTTTCATTTATATTCGAGCGCTCCTTTATTATTTGATTTTAGACTTCCTGAATTAAATGAGATCTTCGTGGGAATATCGGCGGAGCTTCGAATCGATGTCGATTCGAAATAATATAGAACTCTGTTCGTGGATAGTTTCCAGGCGTATAATTAGCTCGGTAGCTTTGACTTTGAAATGTGTAATAAATTTCCGGTACGTTCGGAGACTTCGAGAACTGCAAGTTTGCTTTTTCTTACTTTTAGCGCGTGGAATACCAATGTATTCTTCTTGTACAAGAAATGAATGTTCCAAGATATACAATTTTAGAGTGTTTAACGATAAATAAATTGTCGTACACTGATGATTTCACGGGATAACTAATAAAGTCTTTTGATATAAATTATTTAGGTTTTAAAATGGAGATGTGGAAGTAGCTAGTATGTGATGGTTATTTGTAGGTACAGAAAATCTGTTTACATAATTTTGTAATTAGTAAATACTGGGTATATAATAGGATATGATGCATTCGTAATATCCCCCCCCCCCCCCCCCATTTGTTTGGCTGACATAATTTCGATACATCCTGGATAATGATGATTAAACACAAATTAAGGGATATACAGAATGACGAGTACATAGAGCATAGCTGAATAATTAATTAAATGTCAGTTGGATATGGTATTTGACACACCAATAAACTTATTTATTTATTGTTAAAGTAACATTAAAATAAAAAGTCAGACTGAAACTATTAAATAATTTTGTACTTGATGTGAAATGTATTTTGTATCAATATAATTAAATATATTTTGTTGCCATACCGTATGCTGTGCGAATGAATCTATAGAGTAGAGCAAGTAGATTTTTCTGTTTCAATTTTTTCTATTCCTGATCATTTTAATACAACTCACGCCCCGATTTATGCGATCAGAAATACATAATGTGAACAATATCTGCCTAATACAAAAAATTAAGTAAGAAAGATCACCCAAATGTTTAATTCCTAAAAAATACTTTCTTCTTAAACATATCAAATCGAGCATTACGATCAGTAAGAAAAATCAAACTTGTAGTAACTAAATTCACTTGAGCTTAAAAAAAAGACGACGATTTATATTTATTAATATTCTACAGTGAGCACTCCGATACTACTTTCCTCGTGCATTGTAATTTAATTACTTTCATTTAATTGCATTCGTTTAAAAATAAACCAATAGTTATTCGCCGCATGTATTACTTCCATTGATACTGTTCTGCAGTAAAACAAGAGCCGCAGAAATAGGAGCCCACTTATTCCATTAATTACATTATTCTTCTGCCCCATTGCACTGGAGGCCACGTCTTGGAATCCGATAAAGCATCGTACCAAGAACTTTGTTAATCTTCATTGCCCTCGACCGTTGAATTGTTACGAGAACGTAGTAATTGATCAGGCTATAATTGATCTTCGACCGAACTCGATTCAAAGTAAAAACCACGGCCGGTGTTCCTGTTCGCCGAACCGTGCCAACTTCGCATGATTAACTCGTGCGTGGCTGGGTAGCACGAACTTTAGCACGGTGACTCTAAGACCCACTGCAACAAGTTTCCATTTGCTTTAATCATCTTACCCTGGCACGTTCACTCGGTAATGCTCTGCAAACTTTCCTCCGTACATTTCGGTCGGTTATATTAAAGACGACGATTATTTCACCACGGGGGAAACTCTTTGGTTATTAACTCGAACGAGTTCGGTCGAGGGTATTCTTCTGTTTGAAAAATTCCGGGCACTTTTTTTTTGGCTCGCTAAAATGGCAATGATACAGTTCGAGCAGCTTCGTGCATCATCGTGCAATGTTTATCGCTTTACATTACGCCGCGCAATGTGTTATTTTTTAAGGGGTCGTGAGTACGGGGACACGTCATTGAAACTTTATGCAGATTGATATTTTATGTAAAATAGAGAAAAGCGTGGCGAGAATTAACTGTACAAGCGGTGTGCTTAACTTTTGTATGGAAAATTTCTGGTTATATTATATGCTATATTTATACTGTAAGAAGACTCTTTTGCAGATTGTTGTATTCGATAAAAGAAATAAATTACCTTGGGACTGTTCGCGGGGAATTGTATAAAATTGCAGGATATTAAATCGAAATCTTTACGTAGACTTTACATTTTATTTTATGTTCGTTTTCCATTAATATGTAAAATTGGATCATTTAAACCTTATAATTTCTTAATTGTTGTATCTAAATTTGCAAATTTTATTGCAAGGTTTGACATCTGTACGGGGGCAAATCGAAAGTTTGTGCTGTTAAAATGGTAATGCCTACTGGAACCCAAGGGAATTGATTATCTTTTTTTGCTTCTTCATAATTTAATAAGCAAGAAAAACAGTTTCGAAACCATGGAAGAGCAAAAACTAGTTCGATGAATCCATTCGTATTCAACGACGTACAGGTAATATGGAGTCGCGGAGGAGGAGGCAAAGTTTCAGACTATGATTATAATAAAAAAAAAAAGGCAACGGAAACGGCAAACTTTAAATTGTATTCCATAAATAAAATCCAGTCGAAGACCATCACTTATTTGAATAACAATGCCTTCCCAATAATATTGAATACCAAGTATGGAGAACTTATATTTCTTTACTATATAAGTGGTCTTGTTATCAAAAATCAATGAAACAAATAAGCGTTAGTTAATAAATCCGTTAAGTATACTTAAAATATTGTAAAATTAAGCTCATTATATATATTAATATAAAATAAAATATTCCAGAAGTGAATCCCAAGTGATTTAGGTTTCGCGATATTCTTAAAACATAAAATATTACTAATACACTAAAATGCAAATCTCTAAAAAAGTGAAAGGGATATACTTCCAACGGTAAATGTTATCTAATTACTTTTTAATACAGTGCTGTAAATACACCTTCGTATAAATTCTGTTCACGTACATTCAGTAATTTATAAATACACTTGCCGATATAACAAATCAATTTCACGTAATTCAGTAAATATACATCGTTATATGACGAGAATAGATTAATATTGATCAAACTGTGAGAAAGGCACGACTTCATAGATACGAGCAATGATAGATAGTGGCAAAAATTATTTCAAATATATACACTATGCAGTGGTAAGTAATATTACCTTTTTAATAACATAAATAGACTATTTTTAACTGCTTTGATTTTTACTTTACTGTCAATAAGTTTATATAACTTATTTACTGAATACAGCACCAATACAATTATTTGTTTCATTAGTTACTCGATTAAAAACTTTCACAATATCGCCAATTTACTATTATTACTTCGGAGTTCCGTTTTCACGAAAGCAATTTCTCTGTGGCGATGATAGCAAACGTCACAATTAATGCGTAATCGGAGCCAATTCATGGTGTTTTCGTGCAACAGTTTCGTTTGAATTCATCCCCATCGTCATCGATGGTTGCACAGCCGCGAGTCGTGTCATTAATCAACGCTGCTCGAAATTGCACCCGAAGCAAATGGTAATTGAAGGGTAATTTCAGCTTTCCGTATAAATCACAGTCACAATAACCTACGGTAATTACTTTCAATCGCCGGTGGTTTCGTAGCTTCGTGTACTGCTCAGTTGGACGTTTTACTGTCGCACGAGATACACACGTACCTACATACATACGTTCAACTTCTGACCGTATATATTTACACATATTTATACTGCAAAGTTTCTGTTCTGAAAGGATGAAGCATTGTCAAATATCAATTATACACTGGATCAAAAAGGTTTCCGTACATTCGACTACAACTTTGTTAATGAGCGGAGAGAAATAATCATTACAAACACTAACAAACCAATTTGTTTTATCAATTTTACAAATTATAATTGATTACAAAAAAAAATTTTTAAATATCTTTTAACATTATAATAACTTTGTTGATAATTTCAGCCAGGTGTATGCAAATATTTCTGATCTACTGTATGTATGACACACCGATTCTACATATTTGGAGAATCCAACGTCATACATGTGTTAGCGCAAAAAACTGCCCAAATTACAGTCACAGGAACAAATTGTCGTGCTCTAAAAATCTGCAGCATATTCTGCAAAAGTACTAAACAGAAAGCATAGTCTGTGGTAAAAATTTTTCTTCAATCCATCATAGTGGCGTATGTGTTAATACTACATACACCACAGGCTGAATATTTAAATCATTTTCTTGGTCTTACAAATTTCGAATCTCCTGACAACTCCTCGCGATTTCTCACAAATTAAAAACTAATCATTAATATTGCAAGGACCAGCAAACATCGACTTCATTTAGCTATATTTAAACTTTAAAAAATTTCTTTCCATCTTGCAATAACTAATAATTCTAAACTTTTTACTGATTGTGTATACAGGCTGCCCTAGGTACTTCCGTTTAAACTTCGCCGATGTGTTTGTTTTAAATAAAGTATGAAACATAATAAACATGATTAAACTATTCCTCTGATCGTACATTCAAGGGGTGTGCAGTTACTTGTCGTTACACCTTTAGACTTGTACGTATGGAGCACGCTAGAAGAACAAATTTTTAACACAGAAACATCTATGCACCCAAAATGAATTAATTACAGGAATCAACGTCACATTCGATGAAAGTGCAACAAAATTTGCGACGAAATTCAATCTACGATGAACTCAAATATTACGTCCATATAAAATTTGCATGCATTATTTAAATAACCGGAGTAATTTCTTATACAGCCCATAACATAAATACTGATACGTAACATTTCCGGAATGTGTTGGAATGAATCCTTTGTTAATGCATATAACATAATGCTAATTACTGCAATCGCAAAATGTAAAAGCAACTGCTGCTTTTTGCGGTTTGCCGAGTTATATGACAAATCAATTATAAACAAACAATTTCAAGGTGATAATAATGTTGACTCTTTTCTATTTGCCATTTCTTTAGTTCCACTTCAGATATCTTATGGCAAATGGATCGTGGCATCTCAAGTTAACGCGCTTGGTTTAAGTTTCTTGTGTTCATATTACACATTGCAAAGAAGAGAAAAAATATATACAACAAAGGTTACGGAAAGCATTAGGTTTTCTTTAAAAGTAAGTTTTCAAGATACACCGATTTTTGTCCCATTTTTCACGAGTATCGACCACTGTGCGGTGTCGCGTCGCTTGTACAGTTTGCAACACCGAGTCTACATCCGTTATACGCTCCTGAATTGCGTGTCTGTGATATATGGCCAGACCGTATCAATATTACGAGCGTGTTACGAGTTATACCAATTCTGTTGCGTCGAGTATGCAACGGACACTGCACATTGCACATCGTAATGGTTAGCCTGTTGCGATAATCCCTGCTCCTAGTCGCGAGTACGTGTATACATGCGTACGTATGCGTACACGCACACAATCCGGAATAAACGAATTTGTTGCCGGTTTTCCTTCGTCGTTCACCGTCGAAAATTAATGGTGGCGTTGTCAAAAATTAAATCTCTGCTATTGGGGTTGCGATGACGCCGAGGGTATGTAAGATTTATCTTTCGCCGCGCTAGGTGCTGCTCATTGAATTTACATTAGAGGGGAAATCGAGCTTGAACGATGATGCTTCAATTGTTCGCACGTTTGTGCGATTTCGTTAATGTATTTATTTTTTCGCAGATCTGTTTGGATCGTTTCTCGACTGACACTGTTGGGGTAAGGTAGCATGTCATTGTAGTAATTAAAATGAGTGCTACTTGTAATGTATTATACGTCAGTACTTGTGAAGGGTACTGGCGAATATGTTGGTGGTGAATGCACATAACATAAAGGCATAAAGGCAATGTAAATTTTTATGACACATACATGAGGAAAAAATATGTTTTAGGGAAAGGTAGAAACTGTAATCTGGGGGTGCAATCAATTTACCTATGTACTTAACAATCTGTGTAATAATGAACATGATCTAAAATTTTGAAATATATTTTAAATGGGTTAGGTTTAAGTTACAAGAGTAACTGAAGTAACTGGGCTTAAGATGTATACAAAGATCACAAAATATCGAACATGACGTCGAACATCGCCTTTAACCTCCACTTTCTAAATTATCCAGGAAGGTATCTTACGCTAGCTTTATATGAAGCACATATAAAATAATATATAATACAATCTATTTGTTGCATATTGATATTGCAGAAATTACAAAAGAAACATTCCCAGAAGGACAATACCTCTAAAATTAGTAAAGGACAAATATTTTTTAAATCGTAAATAACGCAATAAATTCGTAAATTTCACACGAAAGTAAGAAACGTCTCCTTCGTCATTTCCCTCGCTTACTTAAACAATCGCAAACACTCTGTTATCCGGTGCGAGCAATTATATTTAGTCGGCAGCAAGAACGGTCGAGCGCGACGAGAAGAACGATAAAAACGGAGCGGGCACGAAAATAAAGTTCATTATAATAGCGGTTCGCATTTTGTCTAGCGTAAAAAAACCGTTCTGCCGAGTTATTCCAGCGGCGCTTCTCGCATCAAGAAGAGATCGCGAGGGGCCGTGAAAGTAAGGATTTTTTCAGGTAGAAAATTAAAGCGAGAGCTTAGGAGAAGCCCTCGAAATAAAACACTAATTCGGTGGATCGATGCGTTCTCTAGAGTTCGTGGACTGGAGAGACAGAGAGAACGTTGAGGGATAGAACTCGGGGGTTGAAATGTTCGCGGGGGGCGGAGAGGGTGGTGCAGGTCGGACTAACTTCGAAATATTAGTGGCAGAGATGCGCCAAGGATTACAACCCCCCACCCCCAATTAAAATCTGACGAATAATAAAGAGATAACTCACGACAGAGTCAGTTATTTCTCTGCATGTCGTGCACGGGGATTTAAATTATGCAGTCATCGTGAGGGGTAATGTAGATTTTAATTTCAATATTCCACTATAGGTTATTTCGATTCTGTTTGCGCACAAAATGTTGGGAAGGTGGGAATAATTTTTACGCGGAAATATAATTATGGGCGAAATATGGAAACAAAAATTTCATTTCATATTTTTTTGAAATGTCCAGGCCCCAGGCTTTGTAATTTACTTTTAATTGCGACAAGGTAGACCTGGTAGATTAAACTGAAACACTGCTTTTCTGAAAAAGTCTTAGAAAGGCCCTGAGGATGTATTTCTAAAGGACCAGAAATATTATTTTTCGATGGATCGCACAGGTTGATGCAGCATAATTTAAAGAAAAATTTCCAGAGCTATATACATTGCTGCTACTTATGAATTAGCCACAATTAGTAATCCTCACAATTGAATTTAAACTAAAAGAAATTCTGTGGTCAAGTAACAAAACGTGATACGTGTGGTTTTCCTAATTTTATAGTATACAGCAATTTCAAAGTTCTTTCACCTGTGAAATATCACAAGGTTTTAATTATAAAAATACATTGATTAAATTAAGGATTGAGAAACGTGCTTATTAATTCAGTTACTTACAGTTTATTTATTCGTGTCGTTCCTCAACGTGTCTCAATTCTGCCGAAAATAGGACATATCATATTTTACCACTTGCCTACGAATTTCTAATTGCGCAAATACAAATTCTACTGACATACAGTGAGCAACGAAGGTACTAATATCGACTTCATACAAACATTGTATACAAGGTTGCCATTGATCGAAATAAATTTTAGAAAAATATTTGTTAACATAGGATACAATTTATACAAATTATGTATACATGAACAATTTCAATAAATCACAATATCTTATACAACTTTTATAAAGAATAAACCTCCAATATTGCGTACGCGACTTAAACTGAACTAGAGATCGCGGAATGTCCATAAAAGTATTACAAAACAGATTTCGCGAATGGACCAGATAAGAAGAAGGTGCGAGAGTTCCGTTTTCGTACACATACACATATGTACGCCGGAGAAACAAAGGAACCCGCGAAGCGGAGGACAATGTTTAGCCACTGACCTCGACATCAAAAGGATGGCTTCGTCAGACAAGACCTTGGGGCCGGTTTAAAAGGGCGGAAATCGCACAAAGTGTCGCAAGAATTATCGAACTCGAGGTTCAAGTACGCGGAAAATTTGGCTTCTCGCTGCGCGACTGCGATTTCATCTTGGTTTCCAACCCCTGGGACCTTCTCTTTCGCTCTCTATTCTTTAGCGCACGGCCTCTGCCCCTCTTCCTTTCTATTTCACCGTGCTCCTTTATTCCTTTACCCGTTCAACCCCCTTTGACAGGCGCCCTTCTAAGAAGTTCTTGCGTTTCCAAACGGAAAGGCTGCCGGCACGCGGCATCTATACGTATACCTACGCCTTTACCGTCGAACCCACCCCCTCTTGCTATGTACACGCCTTTTTACCCCCTCGTACGAACCCCTTCGCGCTCGTTTCTCTCTCAATCACCCTTTAATGCACACTCCAGTCGTGTCTACTTCAATCCCAAATGCTTCGCCCTTCTTTCGAGACACGGGCGTACAAATTCTTTTCCCTTTCGCGTAACGTATGACGTTTTATCGGCTGGATTCGCGTCGCTTAATTCGATGGATTATTATTTGATATAATTCCACGCGACGGTGCGTTGTCAATATTTGTGCCGTCTAAGTGTACAAGTACCCTTGCTG
Source organism: Nomada lathburiana (assembly GCA_963667235.1). Lineage (NCBI taxonomy): Eukaryota > Metazoa > Arthropoda > Insecta > Hymenoptera > Apidae > Nomada > Nomada lathburiana. Next base: position 3,136,807 of record OY763905.1, read on the forward strand.
AAAGTGCTCGTCAGTCTTTATTCACTTCACTCGTTTGTGCACATTGTTGCGCGGAGGCAACCCTAAATTGCGTAAACAAGGGCACGCATCAGAAGGGTGGTCTCAACCCTCCACTGTATTAATTTTTATTGTTCGATAATTTCTTTTTATGCGTCTATACTGTTTAGAATTGACCGATGGTATATGTGGGACTTTAATGTTTAATTTTGTATGCCTTCATTTCTTTATGATTAAATTGGTCAAATAGGTTTACAAGTTTCATATAGATTCATAGGTTTTCGGGAGGTTTAGTTTACTATCTATAGGTTCATGACAAAAATATTCTCATTGACTTCAAATATATATTCGAAAGTAGAGGGTTGAGTTGTATCTGAATTTTAATTTCTTCGAAACTTTATGTTATATATTCATAGTTTTATAGTATTACATTGTGTTATTGTATTTTATTACAGTCTTGATTAAAATAAACGTCTGGTACTTCCATGCACCTTCTTGTTGATGATCTTTGATTCTGTTATTGTTCCTGTGATGCACTAAATGAAGTAAACAATGGCGAGAATTAAATACAACAGCATAAACTTCATACAGCTAATATTTGACTTCACCCATAATATTTCAATTAATAACGACAGTATCAATTACCAATTAGCTGACAATCCAATCCATATTGCAACAAACATTTCGTTAAGTATTACGGACACAGCTTTCGGTGAATTGTTGGAGAATTTTCGTTCTCCAAAAATTGTAACTCTCCTTGCAACCATTACAGATTACAACCGCGTACATTAATTCCCACCAATACCGAATCTGCACCATCGGTCCACGAGTCGCCCCTAATTCACCGCAGGTACAAATTTCGTGGCCCTCGAGAGCTGACATTCACAGCGCCGGCCAATCAATAACGGTCAAAGATAACTCCCATACGTGCAAAACGGCAGATACAGCGGAAAAAAGAAGAAATGGGCACAGGAGAAGGGTAAAACGGGGAGGGCGAAAACTCTAGATAGGACACATAAAATCGTCCTCTATGTCGGGAAGGATTTCCCGGCTTGTAGTCGCAGGGGATAACCAGAGAAGTGAGTGGGTTATGGTCCGAAGATCCCTATCGGTTTCAAGCTTCTTCGAGGAGGGGTTAAGGGTCCGAGAGTTTCACGCGGATGGAAGGAAACGGGGACGAAGGGGTTGAAGGAGGAAAGTAGTGGGTAGAAATTGCGAGGAAAAGCTGGAAGGGGGGTAGCGTGGAGAATCGGTGAGTGCCTGCGGCTGAGCACTCACTTATAGCTTTTCTGGGCCCCTGGGTACCGTACCTTTGTCAGTGGTGTCTCCGGCACTACATCACACTGCTTTATGGTGTCTAAAGTTCCCGAAAAAGGACACTGCGGCTTCCCTCGATTCGCGATTAAGGTATCGTTGGCCGGTGTCGGGACGCATCCACTTGCCAAATTGCTAATGTATCGCGCTGCCTTCGAACTGCCCTGCGTTTCCACCAGCGAGCCATCCGCGAATGGAAAGTGCTGGAATATATCAGCACGCCTAGCTAGACTTTGCACAGTTTTTTCCACGGACTGTCTGGGATAGCGGCCTGCCAAATTTGTCTATTTAACAGCGAGAATGTGACTGGCGCCGTTGCAGGAAAGAGAGTGCAGGTACCTGAATTAATTTATGCGCGATTTTAAAATGTAGCGAGGATTTCGGTTCATGATTTTGGGTACAGTGATAAGTAAGTTACTGTTATACTTTTGTGGTTTACAGGCACCCGTTTATTCGTCAAAGTAATTTTCGGAATTTTGTCAGATCCTCATCCATTTTTGTTGTTGTTCTTCTTGTGTCGGAAGTGGTGGAAGTTTTGTCGTTTTACAGATGAATGGAAATATTTATTTTTGTTCGCTGTGGAGAAGAGTCGAATTTATTGTGATGATATGAATGAAATATTTGCTAGAAAAAACGCCTTCGATATATACAAATAAGTGGTGTCTTGTCGATACGTCAAAAAATGTAAAATGTCTCAGGCAATTAGAATAAAATCACTGTGCCCTAAATAAAAATCAATTTTTCTGTGAGACTAAAGTATTTAGCTTAATAAAGAAAGGGGGTAAAAACCAAAAAAGGGATGGGCATTATTATAATGAATGAATTGTTTCAGAATGCCTTGATATCAAATAATGCAATTAGTAAAAGGATGTATGGATTAATTATCGGTACACCTAATATTATAGTAATATTTATACCTTGGTATCAATTATATTATAGTGTAGGTCTTAATAATGCTTAATGCCAGTGGTTATTTGAAATACAACTATTTACTTGAATGGAAGCAACTTTAATATAATTTTCAATAATAGATCTAGTATTTGTTCAAGTATTTTTCGGCGACAATATTTGAAATGAAAATCCAGATTACATGAATTTGATACATTTGGAATATTGTCTTTTCATGATTCATTATTTTCGTACAGTTTGTACGTATTCATAATTCTTTTCTCACATTAACTGTAATGCATATCGATCTGTGTTTTATTTTTTCTTCCGTGATAACAAAAATAGAACATAATCATATACAATTTATTAACGGTGATTCCGAAAGTTGATCTATGCTCCTTCCTGTTATGTTGAAATTATTTACGCATTAATTAGCATTAACTCACATGTCACCATTAAAACTTTCTTAAAGTAAACTTAACATTCCACAAATTCGATATCGATACTAGCATTACCCCACCTGTCACCATTAAGACTCTCTTAAAGTAAACTTAACATTCCACAAATTCGACATCGATATTAGCATTACCCCACACGACACCATTAAGACTTTCTTAAAGTAAACTTAACATTCCACAAACTCGATATCGATTGAGGCTTTCGGACAAAATGTACAGAATCAGAAGGTAAAATAAAAACATAGAAACGTCAATGGCCACCGTCAAGCGAAGTGAAATTTCCACAAAATGCTTAGCTGCGTATTATACTGAACAAAGCCTCGAGGAAATTTGGTGCTGTTAAACAAACTTCGGTACTACCGGATGCAAATTTCGGAATATTCCAGAAATCTACATACTGGACGTTGGAAGACTGTAAGCCAGGGAAGTGGCCTTCTGCACTATGAACATGTTAATCGCATAAGCTCGCTTGATGTCGCATGATGAGCGGTGAAATTGCTGGCACCAGGTGAACATTGTTAACTCGTATCCACCTGACGGACACTTTAAATCCATCGAAATTCTGGCCAAGGTTTCAAGCAACCGAGCTTTCCCTCTCACCACTCTCGTGTCGCGTCCTTTAATCCGACGTTCCGTTTCTAACCTTGATTGCAAGTGTTTTCCTCGCGTCAGTGAATGCGTAAAGCGAATGTAACGAAGCATCCCGTTGATTGCCGTTGGAGAAGTACGTGTCTCAGCAAGGATCTTCGTCCAAAGCAATCTTTTTTTCGCTCCTAATGAATGCAAATGAGAGGGGACACGTTCCGTTAGCTCGCTTCCTTTTTCGTTTTGCAACATCGATACTTACTTGAGCTAATATCTGCGATGAGTTTGCAAATATCGTTCGAGTGCAGTTGTTGTTATTTGCGTTCGTTTCTGGCTAATTTTTAGATCAATGAATAATAAAAGACCGGCTAAGATCGAGGAAACTGAAATTACAATAGCATCTCGATTGTTTATTTTATAAACATAAGTGTGTATACATGTGGAACAATTGTTTTTACAGTATTCATGAATTTCGAAATTCCAAAAAGCATGTGTTCTTTCAACGTCCACCGTATTATTTACATATGCATTACGCGAGATATTATGATATAATTCGATTAAAATACTATGCAAAATCGTGCGAATTTGATGAAGTTACACAGCACCATTTCAAGCAAAGCACTTCCAACAATGAATTGATCCTAGTAACTGAAAATATTCAGAATCAATATGTCTGCAACGAAAACGATACAGCTCCAGTGTAACGAAGCTGAACTACCCCCGGCATACGATCATGGATCATTAAAACCCAGATTCCCATGAAATAAAATCCGTCACAGAGAAAACCGCGCAAACGAAACAGTATTCGTCTTCGTTCTCCGCCGCGGTTCAAGTATCGCTCAGCCTTGCGCAACATCGTAATTAATCTTTTTGTCCCTCATCCCATCGACGGAAACGCTTCCACGATCTGTCCACCACGTATTCCTTTGCCGTCGTGCTCTTAATATTGAATCAACAATCGATCATCGATTGACGAGCAGTGACTTCGTTTGAAAGCAGCTCGTTCTCGCGTCCCGGAGAAATTTCGCTCGGCCTTCCGGGGTCTGTTATTTTTTCAGCGGTCGTTAACTCCGTTTGCCCCTGTGGCACCGGTGCTCGAAAGTTCGCCTCTGATGTCCGTCAGAGAAATACGTATGCGTCGAGAGGAGAGGAACGACGGCAACGGAGTAGACGGCAAATGGTTCGGCGAGGTAGAGGCAAGGATAGGAGAGGGTGAATGACGCATTATTAAAGCACCGAGCCACGCACCTTTCGTTTCGGGTCGCAATTAATTGAAGCTGCTGCTGGGACCACGTGAAATAATTACGAAACACGTGGGCGGTAGAGGGCCGTCCGTTGTTGCTTGATGAAGGAGACGACGAGTTGGTCCTCGTGCTGGTGGTTGCCAAGCGCTTCTCGTTAACAACGGAACAACGTTGACAATGAGACCTCCTGACCTTGGGTCCGAACTTGGTCGATGTGCTACGATAGAAAGGTTCGCTCCTTATCCCCTTGTTGCGGCTACTTCGGGGGTTGCACGTCGCTTTGTCGTGCCAGGTGTGGAAACGGCATATTCTTGTACTTATTAGGTTTTCATGGATATCGAATTATTCGGTAGATGCAGAGTCATACGTAGTTTTTGTGTCGATCACTATTCACTTCGGACTCTAATCTAGAGTATAATTTATTTGGTGTGCAATATTAATGAGCTGTACTTTTTTCGTGCGATACACGATTTTTATTTCACATTTGGAGCTTTCTTCCTATAAATTGAATAATTAATTTTTGTGTTGCCTATATTATTATATTAATAGTATTCTTTCTTGCATTTGTATATGTGAAGAATCGAAATATTCGCGCCATTAGCGGCGGGACCGCGATCGTTTTTTGCCGTCTCGACCAGTGGCCGAACACAGACGTGACTAACTATAAAGCAAGTGTATCACTATTGCCCTACTAAAGATTATAAATCTAACAGCATAAATTTTCAGAGCAATACTTGTATTGATTCATATTTCGTTGCTCCATATGAATTACAAAGAGGGAAGCCAAGAATAGACATATGTGCAACGTTTGAGGACTGTATGTTAAATTAATAAAACTTTTACAAATATGATAATGAAGGCAGTGAATCTATTTACAGACACAGTACCTAGTATTAATTAACTACAACTGAGAGTACCTGATAATCCTAAATGTAATTAAACGTGAGATATACGAAATGTGCATTAAATAATGAAAACATCGCGGAGGAAGGAAACGACTCCATTCGGTTAATAAAAATTCACGAAGGTCTAACGAAATTTGTTTAACTTACGCTGAACGGCGCAACAGAGTTTGTGATTAAATTACATTTTCCCACTTCAATAACTCCACACTGTTGACAATCCAATAAAGGAGACGCGTCAAAGACCGAACTTTGTTTCACGACATTCTAACCGCGAGCAAAATAGTTTGGTTCTGCTTGAATGAAATAGAGCTTTATAACTTTGCCACAGTGAGCCACCGGTGAAAATTAATTGGAACGCGGCGGAAAGTTCGCGAATACACGTGTAAACGTTCAATTAATCTTACGAATTACTAATTACATCGTACGGAGGCATAATTCGGTCCCGAAATTTATTTGATACTATAATTAGAAACGTGATTAATTTGTTCCGTGTTGTACGAAATTGATTGAGCTCTTGTCTCCAGATCGTTCTCATTATTTGTATTATTATGAAATTTATGTGCACGTTCCAGAAGAAAATTGAAGTATCCTTTCTTCATTAAGAGTTAGTTAAACCGATTTTAAATTGAATTAATTATTCGCTATGCATTCGAGGGTGAAATACAATTTTGAATCACCTGCTTTGAATTTCTATGAATAATTCAATGTGTCGTATCGTAATTGTGATAAATAAATTGTACTAATACTGCACGATATTCTTACATTACATTAAACATGATTATTTTTATTCACGCCTTCGAAACGTCTTGCTATAACTTCGTTCAATTTCTTCAGATTTGTACAAGCGAAACGCATAACAAGCTTCCAATCGAATACCGTGAACAATAAATGCAACAAGCTCTTGCAGAGGAGCTTGCACGAGAACAATTGAAACAATTGTTTCGCTGTGACAGTATTTCTCGTCAATAGCCTTTAGTCAGGAACGCGAATGAACAGAAATACAAGAGAAATGAGGGGAAGAAGAAGTATGAGACGAAGGAAGGCCCAAAGAGGTATGCATAAAGGCAATTCGAACAAAAGATATTATTATCAGTATTCTCTGTTTCGAGTATTGCATTATTGTATCTGCAATAATAAACAATGTATTATACAAGAAACAATGCAAGCTTGTTGAGCTGTCACTCAATCAGATTTGATGTGAAATTCTATGTATTATGTAAATTCTATGAGGGCGAAGCATTGCAGGTAACGATTGTAACAATATATTATACATTTTGCGCTCGCTTTTCTAAACTGGTTTATGAACTTTCTATCGTTCCCAGATATAACAGAGGTTTGCATAAATTTACAAGCAAATGAAAGTAACACAATTTAGTATTCATATATTGTTTTTTCATTAATAGTATAACAAATGATTAATCTGTATTTTTTGCATACTTCATTGCGCACTGTTTTAACGAATCTTAATTAACTATTTTTTGATTTTAATATTTGAGTTTTCCGGACAACAAAGTGGTCATTAATTTTTAATTTGGGCTAGTCCGAATTTTTGGCAGCAATGCTTGTCTGTACGTATACATACAAATTGTTTCCTAACATGCTCGATGCGGCGCAAAACGAATCCTGTGAATCTTATTTATTACAACCGAAGAAGAACATATTTTAATTATTGCAAAATTATTTGTATTTCCCAAAACAATAAGGAAGGGACTAGCATCGTTGACTTCTATTTTCCTACGTCTCATGTAATAGTGAGTAATACTTTTTGTGAAAAATTGTGTGATCGGTTCAATTTTCCTTCTTACTCTATATATGTACACATTTTTCAAACATGAAATATCTAAGATCGTGATAGGAGAACTTTTCATTGATTGCATTCACTAGCATAAATCTGGCTGGAGTACTTTTCGTGCGACAGGACGTCAGGGAAGTATTTTTAAAACTATACTACTTGGCGACTTCGTGCCTGCTCATCCTCCTCTGTTATACTTCCTCCAGAGTTCTTCGTTCTCGACCGTGTCTACTGAGCTTCTTGAAAACTTGCAAGTTTTGGAATAATGGAATGGTAGATGGTTGAGGTGTGGCACGAAAAATTATGCTCTGGGAGGAATTTTTGGTTCACGGTATGCATAATCGCAGGACGATCTCCTAAGCGACGAAACTCGTCAGAATTTTTCTGCTCGTTTTTCGTTAAATGTCTCTCGTTTTGCTGTTCCTTTTCCAATATACATGTACATACTACGTAGAACTTTCGACTACAGTCCACATTAACTCTAAAGTGTATTCAGAACAGTGATCGTTATGTAAATAGTTGCAATGAAATGAATCATTGTAGCCGGTTGTTCTGTGTAGTTGTTTGAAACGACTGTTTTATATTTTGTGACGATTGTAATAAACCTGGTAGTTGATTTGATTAACTGTATTGAGTAAACGCTGGATAAAGATAGAAGATAAATTGTATCTCAAGAACAATTATATTATAAAAAATAAAATCCGCCGTAAAATATTATACTGAATTGTCTATACATAATTTCTGTATTGCGGAAAGCGATTAATATTTGAATCTGTAATATTTTCGAAATCTAATACTTTTTGCACGTCGCTTAAATGACAATCAATAAAATAATAAGACGTACAATTTGTATCAGCTAACATTTTCTAGTAAAATTATATTTTCACCATAATTATAAGAAGCTAGATCATATATTTGATGTATTATTCTTTTCAACTTACTTCTGTATTATGTGAAGTTATTTTTTACTTGCTTACTTAAACGGTAAACTTGCGGTTCCGTAAGCATGCAAGTTCTCGTTCAAATTCAGAAATGATAAAAATTCTAATCAATTGAATTTTCGAATTAAACCAAATATTATACATAGACAGCCCACATAAAATTGATTTTGTTTCAAGCAACGATCCCTGCAATATCCGATATTCATAGGTATACGATATGTGCAATTTAGCGCGCCGCGCTTTCGAAACGCAGGACAATGAAATCGGAAAAATGAAAAACCATTTAATTCTCAGTTTCGCCGTGCTGCTGTGAAAAAGATATTGTCACAGATAAAAGAGCTATCAACGACAGAATCGATACCGTATCGTCGAAATTTCAGTTGCACGCGTTGGCAAATCAAACATAGATTCCCATTATTTCGATAATTAAATTTGAAGAACCGGCCCAGGAGAATGGTTACTGTTCGAAACATTATAAATATTTACACAAATATCTCGGGCAGAAAGCTGGCGGAAATATCGTTTGTTTACTTTCATCGACTGAAAGTGGCTATAGACCGGAGTGTTATCGGAAAATCGGTTCACGAATAGGATCAAACTTTCGCAAACGTTCGACGAAACAAACAGATGGGGGATAAAATGGAGGAGCGTAAGCATCCCTTCGTGGACCGTCCCCGTCTTTCGTCTCCTTTTTCTCGGGAGAGTATGAAATGCAGACTGTTTACAGACAATCTTTTAAAAAGTTTTACATGCAAACGGGGACATCCGAGGGTACTTTCGCGAGTTGTATAAGAACGAAACTCTCGCCGGAGGTAAGGAACATTTTTCTCAAGACGTCTTGCCATTATGGAAATAACCATTATGCATGCGCGTTTCGATAAGCTGTTTCTCCTGATATTTCTACTGTAGGTATATTATATTACAAACGTTATTCAAGAAAGCAGTGCTGCACTTGAAATAATATGCACCGTTTTTTAATAATGTACGCACGTATGTGGGACAAGCTTGTATCTTTATTCGTAAAGGCTTAATTGTCCACGTATTTTGCTGATTGCGAGGAATTTTGGTAAAATAATTGAGGAATACCGATAATGATAACGATGAAATTTTTCCAGGTTTTATTGTAGCTGTGATGAAGTTTGTCATATTCACTAATATTTAATAAAAGTTTAAGAAAGTCCTCATTTAATAATTAGAAAGTGAAACTGATTTTACTTGTTGAAATATCTATCTACGATGCACTCACTGTTAAAAATTATGTAGCAAAATAGGTTCGTGTATCTTCAAATGTTTACACGAAAACTTTAAAACATTCATCTATTGTGCGTTCACTAATCAAAATTTATAGCAAAATAAGTTCAAGTGTTTTACAATATGCTCACTGAATTTTTATTATAGGAAGTTTACAAGCTCGCAAAGTGTTTCAGGGTAATGTAGACAACTTTGTTTTTACTAAATGAAAGCAGAGACGAGAAGTGGTTTAGATATATTGCAAGCAATTGAAGGAATTCGATGCGTTGATCTTCGTTGGTATGCCTTTAAGATAGTCGTTTACGACCATGTTGTTCCACAATTCAAGGGGTAGAAGTTAGTCGACTGGATGCTGTGCGAATTCGAAATTTATCTCATGTACCATCTTGATTGCGAACCAATATGCGGGCCCTCCCTAAATGTACGAAATTGTTTTATGGCTGTTAGTAACAGAAGTTCTAGCAGCACTGTCAAATTTAGTACAAGGTACTTACAAGATTTATAATTTCACTGTAATTCAATGTTCCATTGATTTAACCATCACATTTATAATGACCACAATTATAATTTAATGTAACTCAATTATAACTCAATTATAATGTAACGAAAATGAGAAAATACTTTGCCGAAGATAATAAACGTCCCGATTCATATTCATTATTCTTAATTTTGATACTATTATTATTATTATTATTATTGTTACTATTATTTAGGTGTTCTGGATTAAAGAAACAGCTCTTCTTCCAACTATTTCTATTCACTTCTGTAGTATATGCGTGTGTGTGTGTGCGTGTGTGTGTGTGTGAGTGAAGCCTAAACCTCGATGTATATGGCCGGTTGGTGCAGCCATCGACGTGGCTGCGTAGCGATGCACTTTTGTTTTTGGGGAGAGCACTGTCGCTCTACGACAGTGCCCGACAAGCAGTTCGGTTACAGACTTTGTATTGTAAAGGTCTAATAAAGAATACTATAGCTTACACTTCCTAGAATATATTTTATAACGTTATATAGTTTATTCTGAAATGTTAGAATTTTGCGTACAAGTGGCCATTATCAATCGAATTATTCTACGATTTTCTTTAGATATCTTTCAACACTCTTCATATTACATTCAAATCTAATTATTATAAAAAAATACATCTTTGTAGATAGGTATTGACATGCAACAGTCTACAGCTCCTTTCGCAACAAGTGATTTTAATATTTATTATTAAACAAAGTAACAGAAAATTTCCTCACATCCGGTTTTCATATACTATAAATAATCATGACGTTGGAGGAAATACATACACATACCTACTTCATTATGTTAGTGTCATCAAAATGTTGGTGTTCGGACAATTATTCCTAAAACATTATACATGGATATGAAGCACATCTATATTACACTTTAAAATAATGTATATTGCTTTCCTGTTGTCACCAACATTTTGGTGACCCAAATAATTAAGTTGCAAGTGAAACTAATGCACTGTATATATATATATTTATTTACATATTTTTTACAGATTTCACTTTTACGGTTCCCTTTCCTCAGGTTTTTCAGTAACGCTCTTGGACAATCGTCCACAAACTTTTACATTTAAACGCGAGATAGATTGTGGGAGAATCCTTTCATCGCAAGGTGGAAACGCACCCAGAAGAGGCGGCTACTGAGCTTGTGAATGGAGATGAGGCGCGTACATTGCTCAAAACTTGCGACCATTACAGGAAGTTTGCTTACGAAGAAAGTGGTATGAGAGGTCTCGCGTTCTCCCTTGGCCTCCAGCTTTGATACATCGACGAACGCTACGCTGTCCTTGGAACTTTCTTTGGTCCCGAGAGAGGAAATTCGTATTTTCCTTCCGCGACTATAAACGAGCAACTTCTTCGTGGCTTATACCTTATGGGAGAAAAACTATGGTTCGCGAGAAAAAGGAAACGTTAAACATGGGTAACATCGTTCTCGTTTTCCATGGGAATAATGAAATGTCAAGGTATCGATCCTTGAGGCGATGCTCTTGGAACATTATAAAGCTGCATAAGTTACAGATAGTAAGTGTGTTAATTGATAAAAAGTAAAACTATGTAATTTGATGCCGTAAACTTTTCATGGGAATTTGTGCATTTGCTTCATTACGTAGATTATGCATTTTCTTCGTCTCCATTTCCATTTGATAATACAGTATATCGAACGTATATCGTACGTTGTAGTTACGTTTTATATCCTATTTCTTATTGATACATAGGAGCGCAGTAATTAATGAATAAGCTAACAGAGAATTCTTAGATACCTTTGTAGAAAGTATTTGGAGAGAAATCGTCTTTATATCATTCCCAAAATATGATATTGCAAAGAGGTCAATCGTTATTACAAATATTTTTAGTTAAAATTGTTGCTACTCTGTCCGATTATACATATATGTAATCATACATTTAATAGTACAGAAGCTATATTTTAATGGCACTCGTTTATTTTTATTTAACACGATTATCAAACGTTAATTTAAAAATATGAAACTTCTTTGGTCTAGACTTTTGCCAGTCATTTAAAAAACGCAATTTCTTTGCAGCACTGCAAATACAATGCATACTATTTAGAAGTCTCATAGACAAAGAAACTTATCTAAACAATCAATATAACACCTAGCATAGTTTTTCAAAATTGCTACCTCGAAAGGATACAGCGTTTGTTTGTAAGTGACGCTCGATAAATTTAATATCGCATGTTTTATTTATTATAGAATCTACATAACAAATTTAACGTTAAATGTAGGGCTCGATTAATAGGGGAAACCAACTGAGATTGGCGTGACTGCGAACCGTAATCCTATTTAGGGTTGGAACGAACCTTTATGAGAATGACACGCACAATTTCCCGCCGAGTTTCGTGTCAAGTAAGTTGCGTAACAGGTGGCATAGAGTGACAGAGGTTACGACCCGTTTCATCGGAAAAAAAACCTCTTATTCACTTATATTAGAAAAGTTACCACCCCGGACATCGAGGAAAATTGAATTAGCCGATGACGAAATGTCACCAAAGTGCGATAATACATTGGAAAAGGAACTTTCTCGTCCCCTGTGTGTCGGTTCTTGAAATGGTTGGAAGGTGATGGAAAATTTGATTAACAATGATATGGACATATACGTTTATAAATAATATGTAGGACGAATTGAACGTTAGTTTCAATGGAGTGCAGTTTATAAGCTGTGATGAATTAACACGAGAATTTATATTATCGAAATGGTTAAACATACATATTTGTAAAGTTATTACAGATTTCTTATATTGTTATCACTATTATCATTATTATTATTATCGTTGCTTATTGTTATCGTTGCTTCATTTTACTTTGCAATTAATTACCAATATAAAGGAGGCAATTAAAACCTGCAGAGCCTGCGCAAAGTTAATTCCCAATCTGTACTTTATTTAGAAAATATGCATTTACAAATTAATTTACAAGTACTAATCGTGTTTCATAGTACGCCAATAAAACCTGATAGCTAGAAAGCATTTTTAGGTAAAACACAGTAGAAAAGCAATAGAGGTATATTTTTCTCCTTCCAGCCAATTATTTCCAGACTTCTATCGTGATACTTTAGTGTTACTCCTTCCTTCTATTTTCGGGTAACGTTTAAAAATTCCGTGTGAGCTCGTTTGCGCAAAAAAGTGTATCTGATAGCCTTAAAAATTCAGTATGGCAAGCTGCACAAGCGAAGAAACTTCTTTAGCCAAAGGTAATATGAAATTGTACTATAAGAGAGGAGTGGGGTGAGCAACATATTGGCAAGTAGTTGTGAAAATGGACAGCAAAAACAGTTATTGGATTCTCGTTTATGAATTTATATTCGTTGCTCCTCTGTTCCACTCTGGAGGCAAGTGAAGCAGAGCTGTGTTGGGTTAGAAATATATTTTTGCCGCCAACAAAAATTCAGGGAGTAAACAAAATTGTCTGCATAATTATCGGTCTCAAGCGAAGCTTGCGCAATTAGAAAATGAGATTTTTGTTTGAAAAAAGTATTTGGCTAGCAAGAAAAATAAAGTTTTGTACGAAAATGATTGTCCTTGTACAATAATGCTTTTCACGGTAGAATATATCGAAATGAAAGTATTTAATTTGTTTAGTGCAATAATACGCCAAAGTTGCAAACAATTAGTGGGTACGCGCGTTATTTAATCCATTTTTTGCCTTTGTAATTATTTAACCCACCAACGCGGTCCACGAATTTTAACAACTTGTAGTTTGAAAAAGTTGTCTCGCATAAATTCGTCTCTAACTGAGTTTGTAGAATACAACAGTGTACTAAAGTTCACAGTTATTTTCATTTTGCAAAAGTACTGTATAATTTCAGTACCTTTGCTTTGGCAAAATGCTGTATAATTTCGGTACTGCGAAATATTATGAAGCATATTCAATGAAGTTGGTAATAAAGTACATAGAGTACAAACATTACTTAATACAAGTTTCTAAAACACAGTAATTTAAAGTCTGCGGAGTTCAAAATGAAAATGTCAATTATGCAGAAACGTTCTTCGTTTAGTTCATAATAATTTCAGTAGAATACAAATTTTTCGTAATTTTGTAATTTCTGTTTACTTCTGAAATGAAGTTCTTTGAAATGGAAACTTTCTGAGCGTTATAATATAGCTTTTCTCATTCGTGATTCTAGAACATCCGATTATATTAAAGTATTGACTTCAAGTAATACAGTGCCTTGCATCAAAGTTTAGCATAATGATTATGAGTAAGAGAATGCTTTCATAATTCTTTCACGTTCACAAATGTTTCTTATATTTATTTGGAATTACATAGTTCACTTGACGTGCATAACTTAATATGCATAAACTAAATTGTTTACAATCAATTCCTTCAGGCACTTCAATTTCGAATTCGAACAAAATTTAGTTATTCTTATATTTATTTATGAGAATCATTTTACCATCATAAACTGGTCGATTTATTTCAATCAAATAATTATACGCTAATTCACATCTATGTACCTTTTAAACAGTACAAATGACTACAATTATTTATTTACTAAAATACGAATTAATCCGTACATAAATGTAAACGTTTCAAATAGCTGTTACAGCTTATTACACTAAACTTAATTATACAAATCTCCACCATAGATTGAAAGGGTTTCAACAATTTGAAACGCATTTATTGATACGCATAGGAAACATAAATTATATTATAAAAATTGTACGTGTTTACGATGTACTATCTAGGTAAATAAATTATTCGTTGCAGAGAAAAAGCACAAATATAAATTCATGTTATGAAAATCCTCATAAATTCATATTATTCTTCAGTAATGCTATCACAATGTATGAAACTTTATATATCGAATGGAAGATGCACGTTGCTTCTTTTACCACGGATATCTTCAGGGGAACAATGTACCTTCATTCTTTTCCAGTTCATTCTGTCCTCTTTTCCGTTTCGTCGGGTCGAAAGTTGCTGAGCAACAAATGAAACAAGACCATGCGAATTTCCTATGCTTTAATCGTGCATACGTTTCAGCTTCTACGAAAATTTTACCCTCCCCGTGTTTCCGCAGCTAAAGCAAATTTGCATAAAATTGCGCGGGATAAAATTGAAATTGATATTGCTACTAAAAGAGGAACCTTTCGTATGAGTTTTGTACTATGCGAATGGCTGGTTACAGAAGAATTGATGAAAACCATTCAAAGTGTTCATTAGATGTATTTATTATTCTAGACTCATCTCATTTCTACTTCGCAGATTATTTCCCAATTTATTAATTTCACGTTGGCGGTCATAGAATTGCAATACTAATCCCCGTCGCATTTGAATTATTGAAATGAACAATTCAAAGTTTCGAAAACGAATACTACAAAGAAATATATTTCTATTTAAAAATAGGCAATTCTATCAATACTCCGGTAACTATATTTTTGGACGCAATGCCAGCAATTATACTTCGATGCTCGAATTCTATAAATGTGAACGGGAGGAACGCATTCAATTTCACGAAGCACGAAACGTCGATTAGGGTTAGCCGGGAGGAACAGACAACGGGATGAAAATTTTATTCGCCCGCCCTTGGAACTATCAAAATCGGCCTTCCGGCCATGCCTCCTCTTCTTTTCGCAGACTTTTTTCCTTCGACGCGTGACACGAAAAGACTTCTTAAAACTTTCGTGTTCCGCAACGTTCCGGCATGGCTACGGGCTGGGCGGCCCGGGAAGTCAGAAGTTCGGGGCTACGAGAAAGAGGCAGAAAGGAAAAAGGACGACGGACAGCCGAGAGAGAAACAAGGATTATCAATCAGAATGACAGCGATATAGAAAACAGCTAAGCCACATTAGTCTTTGCCTGGTGGATTCATTCGTGCTGCCAATCACGTCGCCACTTTGAGATCTCTGGGGAATCCGTGCAACCGGTCCTCTCTTTGTTCTCTCTCGTAGAAAAAGCGTGGCTACCCCCGAAAAATAACTTCAAATAATCAATAACTTATTCCAGTGTTATAGTATTATGTATTTGTTGAAGGTGGTACCCGGGGATATTTAGATAATGTCCGATATAACTTTTAGGTACTTATATGAGCTATTTCTGTTTATTCAGAGAAGCAAGAAATTATTTTTAATTAATGCAATTGTTAAATTATTCTATAGTTTAGTTGTAATTTAAAAAACAATAGGTATAGAAACACAATTAATGTAGTATTAAAAACGTTGTATACGATGTAAAGAGTATATTATTTCAGAATCGTGTTTTATGAAAAATAGAGCCTTACTGTTTCAAGGCGAAACTTTCAAACAAGCTGTGTTTTTTTATTTTCCGTTGCATTTTCTGTACGTACGTATATAATATGCGTCTTTTGAAAATAATGTTGACCAAAATTTATTTGATCGTCATACATTTGAGAATTGTGCAAAAAATTGTTTAGTATCCTTTTATACTCCTTATAACTAACAAGAATATAAATAGTATGATAGGAATCGAATGATACATGTAGGTTGATGCTTCTGTTGTACACCTTTCACAATAAATCTCAAATATAAATATTTTTAAATACAACTTTGTCCGATATCAGACAATTCCTCATTTAAAAAAAAACCATAATTATACAGCTTATCTAATCCAAGATATCTCCAACTATTAACATATAAATTAAACTCAATCTCTCTTATCTTTCATACACATAGCTAACCAGCTACGTATAGTTTGGCGAAGCAATTTAAAACAGGAAAATATGTAATTTCTAGAAATGAGATTAAGAATTATTGCCCGTTATATTTTATTCCGTGTATGCATGCGATTAATTAAGTCGGTGAATATTCATAGCCCGGAGATATGAAATAACGTGTAAGGGCGTAATAAATCCTAGGTGTGATTCAACGAAACACATTACACGTGTTACGAATAGAATAACAAATACAAACATAAAATATAAACAGATTTGAATTACTTTTGTGCGTTGTGGAATCATTTCTAACAATTTCGAACGACGAACGAAGGTGAATGAAATTGAACTGTCCGGACGATAATATATCAGTGAAATGCATATAACGTTATGACATTATCATTTGATACACGAATTGCTCTATCGAAGATGGGCTAATTAATTGTCAGCCGTTTCGTTGTGTCGAATTCGTCGAATAGAACTCGCATGGGTTCGATCAAGAATGACAAGCTGCGAGGGAAACATTAATGTTATTTATCCTTTGAACATTCTACACGACAAATATTGATATTGCCGTTAAACGAGAAATTCTGTAGGTTAATTAATTGACTCTGGGCGATGTTACACGGACGGTACCTGTTTCGCATTCTTTTTGCTATCTGCGAGAAAAGTTTAATTTCGAACTGTACACTCGTACGTACAGAGCCAAACAATAATTTTAATGTATCTCTTAAATAAAAAAAAATAATATCAATATGTTTGTAAAAGACTTTACAAGTGGTACTTTGCAATCTAATGTACAAGCTATACTTACGCAATGAGTTGTTATTTTTCAAAACCTTTAATATCAGCGACACAACAAAATTACATTTTGGCCGGTAATTGATGGCAGTCACTGTGTATATAAATACGTTTGTAAATTTCGAATTGAAAATAAAATGAAAAGTGTTGAATTTCATCATGCCTTGCTTTATCGAAATGAGAGACACAATTTCAAATGTATCCATTGCAGAAGGAATTCCGTGCTTCGAATTACACAACCTTATAAGTTCGCATTAATTATTATAGACTAACGAGAAATTATGAATTACGAATTGTGTCTCACTATGAATCATTAACAATGCGACATTATTTCTATCCACTTTATACGATAAAACAGTATGACGAAATTAACTGCATAGTATGTACCTATAGCAAAATATATCAATACCGTTAAAAATTGATTATATTCAAAGTATATACTCTAATCATTTAATTAAATAATACATTTCTATTATGCATAGCGGGCCATTCGCCGGTATTCATATTCAAAGAGGGATCCCTGCGAATTAAAAATAAAAGAGAGAACCATTCCCAAACGTTCCCGAATGAAATCTAACGGGGAGGGGAGAAAAATCGTTTGTGAGCTTTCATTCGTGAAAGTCGTTTGATGAACTTCATTTCACAAAAGAGGCGGCTTTTAATACGCCGCGCCGCATTCTCATCAAGATATATTCGTCAGAGGTGCAAAGCATGTGCGCCGAAATACTCTGCGAACTAAAAGCTATCGCGAAACAGCGTCACTCGGCTCTACATGCTTAGCGGTTACATGTTCATCGGTGAACATCGTTTCTGGAACACCGTTGGCCGAGTTTCTTTCTGCGTTTCACGCTCGGGACACGCGGAAAGACGGGCAACGTTGATTTCTATCCTTCTCTCTCTGCTATGCGCGAACCGCGAAAGCCTTTTCACCGTTTCACTGATCGTTCGCATCTTTTCACATCGTTGTCCGCGGTTTCCTTGCGGCCGAAATCGCGAACAAATGCATCGGTTGTACTCACTTTTCCATCTGGGCTGCATACTTTGATACCCGCGAGCGACACTATCAGGAGAACGGGCGTGGACCGATCGCTGTACTGGAAAAAAACAAACGTTCTTATATAGCGATTGACAAATAGTTCAGTAGGCAAACGTATATTTAGAAGCTTACGTGTTAATCAGAATTCAATTGAATACGATTAAATGATTGTCTGCCACACTTAGATTCTTACAGATTTCTTTTCGGAATTGTTTTGTCTTATTTCGAACACCGACAAGAATCTCCTTGAATTATTATTCGACGGACTCGTATATTGCCCGTGCGAAACGGTTATAAAAATGCAGGAAACAGGATGGACTTTATTTCCATGCATACATGGACACATATACGATGCATAAAAAGTCGTTTTTATCTGCTGTTTTATTTACTTGGAACATTTCTCCCTGATTTACGCAGATGTTCCCCTCCGTATTTTACCGATTGGAATCTTCGTTCGATGTCACGAGTTCAAATAACTTTTTCCCAATCGTCAATTGTTATACTCTTGTATTTATCGAGGCCCTTTGAATCAGTGGAGTTTCGTCCCCGAAGGTAAATGCAGGGAATAGGAGTTGGCGATTAATCACGGCGCATTCGTAAAACAAAAAGTCGTTTCAATTTCTACATTTCTAATTGCGTCAGTGGACTCCGCTAAGCACACTTGCGGCGACAATGGAAGCTCGAGCTGCACGTTTCGCCCGTTCGAATGCCACGGGCATCTATCCTAAAACCTTGAGGCTTTCGCTAATTTCGAAATTAGAAAGTTGGCAATGCGAGCGGCACGATTGAAAATGGCACTGGCAACGAAAGAATGTTCCCTATTTCCCGTTGGAGACACGGCTCATTGTCTTAAAAACCCACTGAGGTAGATAGACGTAGCCCGAGTAGGAAAGGGGGATCGCCGGTATAATTACTGTAAAGCAAGGGGTGGTTTTCGATAAAGGACGCCAGTGCTCTCTTTCTATATGGGGTGACCTGCGAAGTCTTTTCTCCGTTTCCTTTATGCTGTCACTACTTTATCCGTTGCTCCGGAATGGAAGAGGAGTGATGACTATGATGACAGATTAAAAAAACGTCTCGCTGCATGACGATTGGGTTTGCAGGAATTACACACACACACACACACACACACACCCTTGATCCCTTTGAGCGTCGCATGGATGTTATTGTACCCCTGACACCTATTACTCCAACGTGAAATGGACTGGTGAAAATTTAATGATAATGGTCACGGGCGCAAGTGTTGAATATGTGTTGCGAAATTTGATTTTCATGGCTGCGTCTTATATCGTACATCTGAGAGAACATTTATCGAATGGTATTTTTGCTCGTTATCGACTTGCTATGAAAAGAAAGGGTTGCAAGTGAAATGGAATATTAATACGAAAAATATATATAACGGTGCATAGAGTTTTTCTTTTGCATCTACCTTTCCTTTCCTTAAGCTTTCACTTCAAAATGTAATAACATGTGAGCTTAACATAATAATTAAAAATAATAGGCTCAATCATAATTGTCGCGTTTATTGAAGTAAAATTGCACGCTCCATTTAAACGCGTTATCTCATTCGAAAGTACGATATGCCAGAAGCTGATTCACATTCTCCAGCGCAAAATGTAAAATATAAAATTTCTGTAAAACATGATACTTCCTATTTCTCTTTATTCACGCATCACGTAACCCAGTTGATATCCAGATTAAGCCTAACCCAGATCCAGTGACCCAGAATTTCGGCCAGGTTTTCCCACAATTACGAGTGACCGCGTGAACCGGGGCATATCAAAGCGTGTGGCTGATGTAAGCGCCCCGATACGCCACGCACAACGGAGGCATAGCGCGACGCTTATTCTGGGACACCCGTTGGTTCGGCCACCTTTGTTCAGCGGGGGTGATTAAAAAGTTGCTGAGTGAGTCGAGCCGACAGGAGGACACGGAGCGAGGCAGATACACAGAGACGGCGGGAGTAATGGACGGAGAGAAAACGAGGGAGGACGGAAGGTAGGAAACGCGAGAAAGAAGGAGCAATCCAGTCGCGAGAAAAAGGGAGGAAAAGTGCGCGGGGGAAAGAAGGAGCGGAACGCGGGTGGAACGGGGAACGAAGGGGGACAGAAGTTCAGACAACGAGAACACGGGACAAATCAAAAGGAAGAGGACGCGAAAACGTTGTGGAAAAAAGGACGGACAGAGGGTGAACATAGAAGGGGGTGCAAGAAAGGGTAAAAAGCGCGGGATAACTCCTACTCGGTGTGTACAACCATTAAGCACATCGGGTACAACCCCGAATGGGCTCTTGGCGTGATCACCTAACATTTTCTTCCTGTTTCAATCTCCCTGTGTCTCTCCCCCCTTAGCCCCCTTATGCCAGCCACCCACCGAGTGCAACACGGTTTCCCCTCTTTTTTCTTTGTATTCCACTGCTTGCGCTTGTTCTCCCCTCTCCTTCTTCGAAATGTCCCCCGCATCTGTCATTGCTCACCCGACTCTGCATAAATTGACACTCACTCGATTTACCTCGGCCATTGTCGTTTCTTTCATTTATTCCGTGCGGATCTTTTAAGCCGCGTTCCTTTCGTTCTCGTAATAGCTGCCGTTCTGCATGCGTTATGCTCAGGTCGTATCTGAATATTGCACCTGCCAGTGACAGTTTTGTTGCAATTTTTAGACGGGCTCTGCGCATAGGACGGGTGCAACATTGTTGAAAACAAGAGGATCTCAAGATTTTGCAAATTTGTTCGAGGTGCTTTTTTATTTTTTAAGTGATATATACGCGTGTATTCCAATACATTTTTCTTACTTAATGCCTGTTAAATTATATGAACTAATTTTCACGGTATATGTATATTTAGATTGTAATACGTTTACCTTGTGTATTAATTTCTTGAATAGTTCGAATTCCGAATGATAGGTGATAAGTAATAAATACCACGATATTTCAATTATTCTCATCCTTATTTACCGATCCACTTTAATTCGTTTGTTTCGAAATCCTACTATAAAGGAGGTGATTGCACGTGTTCAGATTGAAGGACACGGAAGCCTACCTGAGGTAGCCTCTTGAACGAGACGGAATTGGGAATTAATTGGTTTGTCGTCTGCAGACTCGCTCTTTCCCATTTTACAGTAGAGCTCAGATCGTTCGTGCTCGCACAGAAATTAGTTTTCACGATACCAAGCAGAATGCCTGGTTAGAAACAGTAATAATTTGAAAGGTACTCGATGAATATTTAAACTACGAAATTGAATCCAGCGAAACTGAAACGTTTTATAAGCAAGGCAGCATAAAGGAATATTACTGGAAACCTTTAGCTGCGGAATACGCAATATTCTCTAAGCCGTATTAATGTATTATATCATAAAATGAAACGTGCGAAATATATTTGAAGATAACAAAATTAATTGCTTGTATCGAACTGGCAATTACTACAATGAGTCATAATATTTTGATAACATTTTTAATAATTTAATATTTACATAATGCTTTAATTGCACCCTCATATTCCATCTGTTACAAAACCACTAACAATTAAACGTTTTAATTTGAATTCTGACATACGCAATACTGAGTTAGAAATATTTTAACCGTTCAACTATTATGCAATATAATACTAGAATATATAAACATGAAACCGACGTGCAAGTTAATTTATAATTCAGATTAATCGGTCACTACTTCACGAAAACAAATCCTTTTACGCATCCGGGTAACAAAGGACCATATCATTAATAATGATCAAACTAACTGAATTTTAAGTACAAACTATTCGCGTGTTACTAATGAAAACACAATCCCTGACAGAATTTACCCCATGACAGATACACTGCTGGTTTATTGGCAGCTGAACAATTGAACAATGCCTAGTTATCCCTCAGATAATGTCGGCCATCAAATCTGCCACGGGCAATAAAGGGAATGGTTGTAATGAGCGTGATTATCAGTGACTCATGACATTACTCAAAGTATCAATGGATACAAGGGTGAAACAGTGGAGGGTTTCCTTAACGTTGCACCGCGGTGGGTCGGTTCTTGTCTTGCACCGACGACTGCTCACGAATTTATGAATTTATCAGCCGGAGAATCGCTTCCGCAGATGCGGTCCACGTATCGTACGGGGTGCATATCAAGCGCCATCCCCTCGTGATCGGGAGACTGGAGCAAGGAGAGCACTCGAGGCCTCCGCGCATGAAAAACGAAGGGCGAATGTGCTTGATGAGTACGAGAACGCCGATTTGAACTCTCGTGCTTGTTTCGCATTCGCGAGGTTTTTTTCTTTTAAACCATTAACAGGTATCGGGGGGTGAGTTGCAGGACCAACGATTATTAGCAAGCATTTATAACTTGTCCTGGGTTTAGGACATATACATTTTTGACGATCAGTGTCTGCCAATTAATTGAAATACAGTAGAACAGCGTACGTTTATTCGAATATACAGAGTTCATCATTTCTAGGGTAGATAGTACTCACCAAACGATGAAAAATATATCGATATTAATATTTTCTTAATATATTCATAATATAATTCTTTATATATATACGAATATATGAATCAACATTGATATTAATAAATTAATATTTCCAACGTTATGTGGTTTCGGCTAAAGCGAGTGAAATGTTCGGTTCGGGAGTTATCTATATTTCGAAAATATTCATTTTTCAATTGAAAAATACGTTCAAGACGGAATTGGGGAAATTGTGATTAGGCAGTATTTTATTGACAACTGATTTTAGAAGCAATACGATGCGATATAATATAACGTTTCCAATAGGCGAATCACATATTGTTATGTATAACGAAAAGACAGGTAACATTTTGTATGCGTACTGACTTTATTTACGTATAATTTTTCTGACATTTAAGTATTAATAAGACATCGTACTTTTGGATAGTTCTCAGCTGTTACACAAGCTTTCATACTTTCATGCCATGACATATGTACTATGTGCTTCTTAATATCGTAATAATATTTTTAAAAATTGAATAATCTAAACGTGACATGAAAATGCAACAATCAAATGAATTTCATAGACGAACAATATTTTTTTGGATTTGATAGTCCAATATTTTCTCTAACTCCCAAATATTTTTATTGGATTTATCGTGCAAGTGTATGCAATTGATCAATCGGTTTTCGAAAGTTGGTCTTTCATGGTTGCGTATTCAAAGTCAATAGCAGCAGGCATAGCTTTTATGAAAGTTGGGTTTGTAATGGTGAAAACTTCTCGATAGCCAATCGTAATTTCCTGATCAACTAATGGTTGGATATGCTTTAAAAGACCTTTGAGATCTAAACTGTATTCGATGCAAAGCTTTCAGCCAGTCTAATTTCAGCTTAAAGTAATTCGACGTTGATAACAATATGCTACGGATGTTAATACAATTACGAATATAATATGTTACATATTTTTTAATTGTAATCAATTTATAGAAACTCGAGTGTAGGTAATTCTGCCAAAATCACTGATTCAAAGTCATTGTTGATGGTCAAATTTTGATTTATCCACTGTGCACAGACAAATATGTTGATTTATTTGAAACACGTGCATAACACTTTTCACGCGCATGGTGTACAATTTATAATATTATGTTATATATCACCGCAAATATTAAAATTTAAATGCAGTATTCAAATAATTATGCTTTGTTGGTGATAATCATAATATCCAGGTGGCTAGCAAGAACAAGGAATCATTCCTGTTTGTATCACGGAGAAATCTACCGCAGATGAAAAGAAATTCTCTGAACGAGAATGGTAGCTTTTCCACCTCGGAAGGTGCACAAACGTTTTATTACACAAGCAGACCTTACACCAATTCGTTTCCATAAGATGCCAGACATTTTACGTTTATACCAAACGATGAACATATTCAAACAACTTGGATCATTTATTTAATATTCTATACAAGGTACAAATTTATTGTCCAGAACTTCACGTTTACGTAGAATCTTCGTGCCTTTCAAAATGTCGTTCTGTTTTATTCAATACGCACTTTTGTATTTTCGATATGAATACCTCGTGATAGTGTTATCGTTTGCTTTGTTTCTTCTGAATATGATTTGTAAAAAACATATACCTATATCTCTTTTAATTTTTTGTTGAATATGTTTATATGTGCAAATGATTAAGACATTTTATCCGAATATTCTGAATGATTATATCACATAATTTATTTAATGCGCAGAAGTGGACAAAATTGTGTACTAACTTTTGTCAAAGATAAATGTGTATTACCAGAGACTAACTTTGTGCGATTAGATTTCACACTAAATTGAGATTTCGGTCGAAATATAAAAGTAATCGAGTAATTGATGCGTTAATAAAGTTTCTATTACATCATTGGTTTAAACGTTCGTATGGCTATTTTATCTCCAATCTTGAAAAGAGTGATCACTCTATAATTTTATACTGTCGAATTTATTAATAATTTAAAATTGCTTAGATTCAACCACGAAAAATGCGTTCAATAGAAAAATTACAATAAAATTATTAACGATTGCGTTCTTTTTGCTACAATGTCGATATTATTCTCAATCAGTAACATGAAACAATTCTCTAAAATTCTCGTATTTTGTACAATACCGCATAACTGGACTATATTGTTCCGATTATAAAAAATGAACAAACGAATACGAAATTCGTGAAGGCAAAAATTCTCGTCGAATATCAATTTTACACGCTAGGAAGATAAAATATTTGGTATACTCTCTGTACAAGCATGTTTTTTCAATTGTTCTGTTTTGAAAGAAACAGTTTTAAAAACCACACAGTTTTATATCTGGAATTAATGGTAGGAAATATATCTGTAGAACTTTATCGACATATTTGTATATACATATACAGGGCGCGGCCGAAATGATGGTACAATTGGAAACAAGGTGATTCCTAGGGTAAAAATAAATCAAAAGAGCAGAATAAAATTGCTTCATCCGATGTTGTTACCGAGAAGACCAATTTTAGAAATTAGATACGTGTGTACTAATACACTCGTGTGTACAGTACCAACCGATTGCATAATTTTTTCCGACTGATTAGATTTAAGAAGGCATAGGTGTGAATTTATTTTAAACTCATTTATACGACATCTGTCAAATTTATTTTGCGTTTGATGAAACGCGGAAATGAATCTTGTCAACATTATTTTATGTTATCAATTCTCTTCATTAATTACTCTCTATGTATTGTCAGTTAAATGCACACATATTCAACAAATTTCATTAGTAGTTTGTTCTTATTCTCTTCTACCACCATTTCAATTGCACCCTGGGCACTCGAAAAAAAACTACACACGCGTACAATGTATGTGCATATGTCATATATAACAGTTTCATCTTACGAATTCGCATATTTGTCATCGTTATATGTTCACAGAATTACACAACCTCAACCAAACTAACAGAACGCAAAAGTGTTAAATAATTTATAAATAAATACATCAAGTGTTTTGCACGAACCTTTCCAGGTACTCAAAAAAAGGGTCGATCTGTTTAAACCTATCGAGTCTGGACATTAAATCATACACGAGCAGGTTTAACAAGCGGAAATACCAAAAAAAAAAAGGACGCGTTCACGAAAAATGCAACAGTACAGCATACGGTGTATCCGGCTTGAAATAAAAGCAAAACGTTGTAACAGAGAGGACGAATGACGAAAAGCTCTCCGAAGGTCTGTCCGGGGCTGGTTTTAATCCACTATTATGAAATGTACTGACGTCTGACAGAACTGGCCAGATATCGGAAACGCTGGACGGAAATTAAACCGATTCTGTTCCTCGTGTACTTCGATTCCGATCATCTCTGCTTTTCTCGCCCCTTCTCTCGCGGTACATGCATGTGTGTATATGAAACGCTCAAGAATCTGTGTACCCTGGTTTTGATATCGATGTTACCAGTTTTCTACTATGTACGTTTCTCGAGAATAAATTTAAACAACGATACTATAACACTGCTGACTGAATTCACTGCAATCTGTTTCAGTCTGCATTTTCTTCTATAAAATAAAATTGAAGGGACAATTAAAGGGACATATCACATCGTTTGCTAATAAAACTTTTCAATGACACTTGTTTCAAAATATTACCGATTGACCAATTCATCGTGTAAAGTTACGTCCAAAAAATCACCCAGACAAAAATCTAAAAAACCGGAACTCGTATATTTACAATGAATCGAGTATTCACCTTTACTATTATTCCATATGCCCGTTCATCTCCTAACTTACAGAAATACAGTGTATTCCACTTTCGTACACGCCTCTAAACGTAACGCAGTTCATTTCGAAGCAGGGGATCTGTTAAAAGACTCCCACCTAGGGAAGCAATTATCCATCAAAGTACTACCCACATCGACCCCTTTCGCCCAGGAGAGTATTCTTCCTCATCCTATTTCCCTCTGTCCACGTACGATTGTTTCTCATAACACTGCAGCAGCTTCCCTTGGGCCGGGAAAATAGAACAGAAAAATGGTGCTTGGAAAGGAAGTCAAGGAAAAACGGACGAAAACATTTCCATCGGGAAAATAATTTGACCACCCCGGCCGCGATGTGATTGTTACTCATCCTCAGCTTAGTGGCGGTGCATCGAATTTCAGTTGGACACCATCGTCACGGAAATAGACAACAAGTGACAGCGGTACAGCGGAATTTAATTTCGTTTCGAGATGCATGGGCGTTGGACTCCGTGTACATGCACGGCGCGGTATGTGCGTGCACCCTTTGCTTGGCCGCGTCAGCTTTTAAATGAAATCAATTATCGTGCACTCGCGAATAATTATTATGCGGACGGTCCGGATGTAGGAGACGGCTCGTACACGACCAAGAAATAATTTTGATGCCACCACCGGCTGCTTGATTATTACTATTACGCTTGTTACGTTTCACCCGAGACGCTGGGAAGGACGGGCTGCTGATTATAATTGGAAAACAGGCGAATGCTATGGTGGCTACGTATGGCAGATGTCTACGGGGAGTTGTTTGTTTTAATTGCAATTAAATTGATTGTCCTGTTTAATAGAACAAATGCCGCAGCAATTTGTTTTTAAGTTCAACGTTTCCGTTTTGCTGGGAAACATTAATTCGTCGAACACGTTCGAGTCAGTGATTTGCAAGTTTTACATATATTGTATATGATTTCGCGATGTTGGATTTTAAATTAGTGAAAGCTTTAAGAAGATAAAGCTGCTTTAAGTTTCGTTGTGAAAGATCTTTCATGCCGATCAACTATGTCATAGAAGATTAGTTTTATTGGTTAACAATAAATGTCTGCGCTGGTAATTGTAACGAGTGAATAAATAACCTGCGTGATTCATATGAATTAATTAATTATATCGTTTTGAATTGTTTCTATATAATTGCATTGAATGTACATCGTCGATGAATCAATATTATTCGTTAAAATTATGTTATTATCCTGAATGTGCACATCCAATATTATCAAACGTCTATGTGTTTATTTCCAATAACTCTGATAGAAAGCTTATCTAATGACGGATTGTGAATAACAGCTGGACGCAGGTAGAAACAGAGAATAATTTGTTTGCATATATAAAAATAAGTCGAATGTTAAACACATTTCTTGACGAGTTAACATAGAAAATTAGCATGCTTCGCAATTTCAACTAAAAATTTAGAATTTACATATTATACAGATCTAATAAAAGAAGTATTGATATTTACAAGTATAAAATATACCCATTGCTCCACCTGTACAATTAATTGATAACATCTGAATTCCATTCGTATTCTTATAAAAAATCTTTGATTAAGAAAGCTAAAGTAAAATCATACTAAAGTGAAATACAACTGTGGGAAAAGAAATTCTGTTGCAAATATTTCAACCATGTTAAAACGAAGTTTTTTATACCAAGGATTAAGTGGCACCTTTAATTGCAGGAAAATCGTGAAAATTATTAAGCATTTTCTATACTCAGTAATTTACGTCCCTATAACATGGGAGAGAGAGAGGAAGAGAGAGAGAGAGAGAGAGAGAGAGAGAGAGAGAGAGAGAGAGAGAGAGAGAGATAGAGGGAGGGGAGAGAGAGGGAGTTTATAAAAGGCTGGTACCTTATTTACGAGCTAATACAATTTTCTGGCTATTGTCTTTTTGTTCCTGTTCAAGATTGCTCGTGCAACCACGCCATTCGTGTTTCATTTGTAGGTTGTACACAAGAAGTTATTAAAAGCTAATGAAAACTCGAGGGCTAGACTTTTTATTAAAAAGTATAACACTGAACTTTTTATTGGTGTCTTCTACAGAATATTAATAGAACGATGAAAGGGAGATAAACTCCTCGAAATGCGGAGACTGCATATCGGAAAAGTAATTACTTCAACAAGCCTGTGAAACATTAAAAACATCATGGTACATATAACTTCAATAGTATCGTAATTTCGATTAACGTTAGCGACATCTATATTAGTAGTGGCATGAGACTTATTGAAACAAACGCAAAGAGAAAACGTATTTTCTCTATTATATAATATAAATACATTATATCTCATAAAGAATTACAGTACATATAACAAATTATCCAATTATCAATGGTAGGGGATTTGATATTTACAAACGCAAATTTAAACTTCTATTTTTAGGCATGAAGAGATAATAAAGTTACGAAGTTTAATACTTTATAAATACCTGTCTTTGTAAATTTTTGGCTATTTTAATAGCAATTCCAATATACCAGTATGCATATACAAAATGTTTGATTTACCAATTGTGGAAAATTACATATATAGGCGCAAACCTAAATTACCACTCGATTACAAGCACAATTACTTGACGTACTTACCAGGTCTAATACTATACAAATATATATTTCCTAAAATCTATAGATACCTGTATAATAATTCTAATACTTGCGAACAATCTTTAAATTACCAATCGTAGATATTATACATACATTCTGGAACCCAATCTTACAAGCGATTACAAAGACTTAACGGAGCTACACCAGCTTCAGTACTTTATAAACATCTGTCTTCTAAAATTTATAGATATTTGTAAGCTTTCTGAATTAAAGATCTTCAATCGATAACGGGATCGATTCGATAGCTAATTAATGCGCATGGTTTACTAGATGGACCTGTTCTTACTGAAAATTCACCCCTACAATGAATGTGCCAGGAGTAGCGAGTTCAACGAATGCACTAAACGTATGCGTAGTGGTTGGACAGTGTCAGCATTTGGAAAGTTTCAGCACGTCCGTCCCAGGATCCAGAGCCGATTAATGGACATATCCGATATTGCACGGCTGCGTGCGCGCAAGTATTAAACGTTACAAGGGCAGGGGATCGGGGTGCGTCCGTGTGCCCGACCACTTACACGTGTTTATGCACCGTACAGATTTTCAGGGAAAATAGATGGACTTACAACTATGCTGGCAAGGGAAGGTTGCCATGGGAATAAACCAGCTACCTCTAATGGAGATGGATTTCTGCATCGACGACCACGCCGGATGACAGGTAAGCTTTGAAAATTTCACGTTCAATGCTAAGTCGTCTTTTCGCGACTTGAAGCGTATCTTTCCTCCTCGTTTTCTCTTCCTTCGTCTCGTTTTTTCTTTTCTTTCTTTTCCAACGCGAAGGGTTGAACAAATTTTTTTGAAAGGAAAGATTGCCCGCTACATTTCCACGCAAATATACCCGGCCAGTGAAGAAAAGGTATTATCGATATTGTGTGCCTCCATTGCGGATATATTTATTCGCAGATGCACAAATGTATGGGAGTATGGTATCAAACAGCGATTAAATACTATTGAATTGCAATTCGTAATTGAGATGCAGTTCTCGTAGAATTATTATATTTTTTACTGCTATTGCGTTCTCAGTAAAAGTTAATTGGACTGTTTGGAAATTGTGCTGGTGAATATTTACGATACGAATTGTATTTGTGGAATTCTGATTACATGTTCGACGGGGTAATTTCAACGATTTTTCGCGTTATTTGTAAACCTTAAAATATTTCACGTGCAGTGAATCCTGTTAATGTTATTACCAACATTGCAAGTATTACTGAAAAATAAAAATGTAAACAAGTGTTATTAAATACAAGACTAATTTCACATTTATACATAAATATTTTACAAAATCAGTGTCATTGAAAGTCACGATTCTCTTCCAGTACCAGTATCATATTAGTTCACGTTAGTTGCACAATCTTAAAGCATTTCGCGCGCAGTGAATTGCGTTAATATTATTACCAACAATACAAGTAATATTAAAAAAATAGAAATATAGAAAAGTGTTATTACGTAAAAGACTAATTCTGTCAACAAAAAATGACTGTCATTCAAAATCACGATCCCTTTCCGACACCAGCTGAAACCGATACCATGTTTCACGGTATAATCTTTTATAGCAAATAAGACAGACCCGATCCTTAGGCCAAACATGGAGTATGCTGTTGCTCATTTCCTCAATTGCATAGAAGTGTGAGAAGCAATAGAAAGTACACGGCTCGTGTGCAAATCGATCATAACGTTCGTTCGACACGATCGAAACGAGCGAATGGCACTTTGGCTGAAACGCCGAGGCTATTTATCGGCGTAATAGGGCGTAACGGAGCAGTCATCAGCTGATTGATGCGCCGACAGGCTCCGGAGGGTTTCTAGATGGTTGCTAGCCGACGATTCGCTCTCACTTTTCACTCTCAGGATGTATTTGGACAACGCCGTCTGCCAGACGGGGAATATTATTTGCTTGGTGCCGCTTGCTTTGCAAAGTGAACCATAGGACAGCGAGCTATAAAGCTTTCCATTCTGTTCATTTTCAAAGGCGTTAATTGTGCCATTGTCGCATACTGTCACGGCTGCTTGACTCGAGATACTAAATATAATATTCGTTACTTCGAATTAGATGTAGGAAGATACATCAGTGGGAGCTCGATTAATTGCACGCAAAGTGGCGCAATTGGTAGGCGGGTTGGGTTGATGGATTGAGACTGAACATTTTTGTTTTTGTAACAAATTCGAATTTGCAAGAAATATCGAATGGTGCGATGCAATGCTGAAGCATCATCGACATCTTTTTTCATGAGTAATTTTTAATTTGTGTGATACGATTGTATATACTTTATATGGATGCATATTATGCAGAATAGTAGAAGTTTTCAGATCGAATTCGCTGAGATTGTGTAGTATTACGTGAAAATTTACAAAATGTACAGATCATTCTATTTAAGTAATTAAGGGTAGTCACCCTCTTTGGCTATTTGTGGGTTCAATTGCGGCCCACTGTTACTTGGATACAACGAAGCATTGCGTACTGAAATTTGGAAAGGAAATTTGGTCGCTAGTTTTAATAATTTCGGGGAATGCAGCTTGCAATATTTTATACGATTTTTTATATCATTATTAAAAGTACCTACTACAAATGCACCTTACAATAATTACTTATTTCGCAAAGAAATATTTTTTAATAAGAAACGCTGCAAGAAATACAGAATATTGGATAAATATATAATTTGCATCTTTCTAAATACGTACACGGACATTCATTTCCGTAAATGTCCCTTTCTTTATAGCTGTCTGTACATTTTAGCTAATATATTTCTCACGATTGAATCGTTTAATAGAAGAATACACCTTGGATCGTCATACTTGATGTACCAAACAATGCGAAATGAATAAAAACAATGCGTGGCACTTTACCTTCTGACTCATTACGATCTATTTCATGGCTGTCAGTTCATGTGACTCAATCATTCCGAGAAACATGTGAACGACATCATCGCGTGACATGCACAGAAAATATATCAGATTAATAAAAGTAGAAAGAAAGTAGACCACTATGACAGGCATATAATTAAGCCATTAAATGTATTAACCGTTTGATGCGATATCAGATATGGTGAATAGGGTATAAGAAGTGGCTGATTCGCTTCTGTTATTAACTTCCGGATATTTGTATTGGACCCCCTGTTGATAGGAGGACCATTTGTGTTACACCCACAGTGACTCACACCTTCAGGACCTTTTACGTGATCCATTAGTGAAATTCGATCTTCTACTGTCGTTTGCACCCTGTCCATTTTTTTTTTTTCTCCTTTTTAAGTGTCCACTTTAAAGATATGAATATTATTGAACTAGTAACTGTGACGAAGAAAAGTGAAATACTTAAACCACAATTTTCATAACGAATTGGTGTTTCATAAATGAGATATATTTCAAATTGGAAATACGTGATAAAAATTAAAGGGTGCGTAACAGAAATTGAAAAAATCGTTTCTAGAAATGACATTTGCATTGCATTTCTATTTACTGGTTAACGAGGTTAAAACTGGATCGTGTTAACGTGAAACAGAACGAGCAAATAAAGTTTTGTTGCGTTTTTTAATCATATTTTAACCAAAACGTGTGCGATCGAATGCCATACTAGTCGAGGTATTGAATCGTTTATAATATATCTTACTGTATTTAACGTTATAATATTTGCAGGATATGTGTTGATTTAATATACAATATTTTAACTTCGCATATAATAAATATAAGTCGATAACCGAACTTCTTAAATAAATTACACGAAATGATTTTCTCAAACGATCGTCCATGTGCCCCCACCACGTTTCATGCACCACATTAGATTTTCGACTTTGTCATACGAAATATGATAATATGATTTCAAAAAACTTACACTGTTCAGAACATCGAAAGTGATATATACATTAATCTTACTTAAAGTGTTCCTATTACACATTATATTTATATTAATAAAATTACATCACGCTGCATATGTTGACATATGTATTATACATTAACATTATAATAATAAATCTTTTATGAATTATGCAATTTAAAATACGGAATATGTTTGCTAGATAATTTCTGCGGTTTGAATTAGCGATTCATAGAATTTCTCGGTAATGACATTCGATGATTATGTAATTGTTTCGGCCTTGCGTTAGTATTATAATACCGCCTCCAATACGGTTACCGTGCACCAAAATAGGCCAATAATCACGCCATCGCATGTGGCATCATGCGATTGTGGCACAAAGCTGATTTTACACGTGCCAGCGCCACTGGCTCCGGCACGAAATGTACTCCAAATGTCGACCACTGCCAACGAATCCACACAGAAGATCCAGTTTAAAGCATTGCATTTGCAGTGCCGCAAGCAATGGTGCAATAATGGTCTGTGTGAAACCGATCTAAATGTATAAATCTAATTTGAAACACCGCCGGATCATGTGCTATCAGTCGTCCGAACCGATAAGCGTGTTCAAAGACGATCGCTATGATTCATTACAGCTGTTGCAAAACAACGATTTCTGATGTTTATTGGAATAAATACATTAACACTGATAATATGTAATAATATAATCTGTCTTCGATATTCTGATGCAGGAATGGAAATCATTTGATAGGAAAATATTTCGTTACACTGTGATAACTAGAGAAATTAATAGTAATATTTAAAACTTCATTGCTCAATTGTATATTAATTGTTCGCAAGTAACAAGAAATTTCTATCACCTTATCTGGATTTACATTTATTTTACATAATATTTCCGTCAGTCAACAGATTTGAATGACTTAAATCAATAAATTAAGGATAACTGATAATATTGAGGACAATGATTGTTACACAAAACAATGTAGAACGATTAAAAGAAATGTTTAAATGCTTAAAAAGGTAACTGTAAGAATTACTTTTGATTTTAAAAAAATATTGACAAAGTTGCCCTTTGGGACAGTTTCTCTCAAATTGCATATTTATATTTTGTTCACCTGACCACGCATATGGGCGGCAGCTTCATTCACACGTGAATTTTCGGTAGATAGCCAACAGGAGCCACCCTCCTAACATTTTCGACAGTTACCCCGCACCGTGACGTCATTATTCCAGCGTATTAGGCAAGAATTTAATAACGTGCCGATATGTTTTCAGGCGACAAAACCTCAGGAACACGGGGACAGCACCGTGAACTTGTCAATTTCACACTATAAATCACAATATAAATAGCATATCTAGAGTGTGTCCCGTTTAAATGGAAATGTCAGAATACCTACATCGAGTTGAAAATGTCAAATATGTGATCTTGAAAAAATTATTCAACACTCTGGGGCAACACCTTGCAATGAAAATAATATTTTTTAGACAAATGTTTGCTTTCGCCTTCTGCAGAGTTGCTTTAAACTCTTTCAAATGCAATGCGTGAATTATTTTTGTCCGCAAAGTGTAGCAATGGAGATGTTAAAACGAGTGCAACCACGCAATACACTACGTCATTTCGATCATGTAAACTACCTGGCGAAAAGTACGCGGCATGCGTCACCTCTCTCCATGGGGGGTGAACGATTTTACTACCCTTCAGAAATCGATATGCTATAGCTTTGTATAATACATCGCTGAAGCTCCTTCGTAGAGCTCTAACGCGTTACAAACAAAAATATATAGCATTCCATAAAAAAATCTGGATGCGCCTCAACCCTTCACTTGCAAGAAAATGATCTGCGCCACAATGCGCACCCCTCTGTATTGTACAACTTTTCTAAGAACAACTTTTTGACATCTTCAACCATCCACGTAGTCATTTCACCGTTTCCATCCCAACCAGTCAACACTGTGCAAGCTCGTAGCAAACAACGAAACGGGCCGACGATTCTATATTCCAGATTAGCATGAAAACAATAGAACGGATTATATCGCGAGGACCTGCGAACCAGTATTGAGCCCAGAGGTGTTCCATTGAAATTTATATCCGGCGCGAACGACCATGGAGTTCATTCAACGACGAAACTTCGCCGTTTCTTAGTATTCGTTTCGCTGACGGCCGCTCCGAACCGAAAGATGCCGCGGAACAATTATCCCGATGCCATTTCCGCGGCCGTAAAACGCCAGCCTCCTCGAACGAAGGAGCGTTCTCGAAGACAATGAAGTCGCGAAACTTCGTTCGGGCATTTTATTAAAACGACGCGAAATCCACCCGTGGCCGTTTGACAGCGGGACGAATGCCCGCCTCGAGTGCCCTGGCAAAAACCACTTCGAAACCATCCGCTGCGAATTCTACACCCGGCCGGCCCCCGCGACAAAATCCATCGGGTGGCATCATACACGATAAACAAAGTGTTCTAGATACCTTATAAATACGCTGCGTAAACGGTTCCCCTGCCGACAGTTCGCAGCGGCGTCCGGTGTTCACAAAAGCAAACAAGAATTAACGACCAATTAGGGGAGTTAAGAAAGAATAGCCGCTCAGAGATAATGGGAGGAGGGATCCATGGTTTGGGCCGCTGTTGTTGCGAAATGTAATTAAGCCCGGTTCTACAACAATTTGTGGAAATCATTAACGAAAGGCCGCCTCTCGCGATTCCGTGAAACTCGTCGTAAGAGTGCGCGCCGTCGAGATGGCTCTGAAACACGCCTGTGAAAGACTTACAGATAGGGGCCGGGGGAGTGAGGGTTGCCTTCCCTTATTATAAAGCGTTCTTATTATAAGGAGGTCCCCTAATTATTGTCGTCCCTCGAGTAAGAAGGACTCTCGCCTCCTTGAAGCCACTTGGAGTATATTAAATTATGATTCCAACGGTCTTGAGAAATCTCGGCATTAAGCTGCCGCCCCCTCTATTTTATGCGTGCATGTTTCAATTGGAGCGTTTGCGATTTTCTATTTTAACCGTTTGACGTTCCGTCTGGTTTATTGTCTACGAGGGGGGGGAACTCTTCTCTCCGCGTTTATCAAACTCCTGTTGAGTCGGACGTTTTAATGGACGCTCCTTGCGGTTACAGCTGCGGACCATTACGATATTCGATACTTCTTTGGAATATCGCAGTTTCTCAGTTTCTGTATTATATTATATGGGTTGTGCAAAATTAATTGTGCAACGTATTTTTTTATAAATTCACAGCCATAAAGTTGATATTCATTTGTTAACTACCGTGTCTTCTTCAATGATACAATGTTGTTATTCTTTTTAATCAAAACTTGCAGCACAAGATAATGTTTACGCATATCTAGGAATGTCATGTTTAATCGGATTTCATTTGTCACTAAACAGCTGAAGCGTGATGTTCGATATTGAATGGCTTAATGTTCGCAATAATCCTAAAATTCATTAGCTGCGTTACGATTTATTTTGCAGTTTCAATGAATCATCGTAGAATTTAATCGTTCACATTCAACTACTCCACAAATATGATTCAAGATTCCCTGCACCCCTTCTTTCATCCCTCCGTTGACACTCGTCGGCTTTGTATAATACACTCTATCTCTTAATTCATACGGTTGTCTAAAGTTTCAAGACATCGCGAAATGTACAACCACACGTTCGTAGATTTATGTGCGCTGTAAAGCAGCGTTGACAATCATTCAATTAAATCCAGCAAGTTACAAAGTGCGTGCAACGATTATTCAAATCCTATTTGCACCTGTCTGTGACTTGCATAGGTGAGCAGAATGTTTACGCGTTAACAAGTAATGATTTGACACTGCGAAGCGTGCGCAGAGGGACATGGACGTTTGAAAAGAGAGTCCCTCGTATCTTTCTTTCACTCGTTCCTCGTTGGCAGAGTACAGACACAGCGTTCAGCGTGGAAATTTTTTCCGTTCGCTCTGCCTCTTCTTCTTCTTCTTCTTCTTCTTCTTCTTCTTCTTCATCATCGAGGAACACCTGGCATTCCGCCTTAACGACCGAATCGCGATCGCTTCTCGTGTCTCCAAGACTCGTTTCTCCCGTTTCCTCTGATTTCAGCAAAAAAGACGGAGCACAAGGAAGGTGGATATAATTTCCCGTCGACTTGCCTCGGGTAACTCGATTACTCTCTGGTATCGCTTATTGGTCGTTTCTTTGCCTACGATTTTATTTACCTTTAATCGCCATACCAGCGAGGGATTCTTCACAAGTAACCGTTATAAAGGCAATTAGTTTAAGCGTTATTTATTACTCGATGACACGAAAATGATTCTAATGTATGCTGTCGCTAAGGTACCGTTACGTTATTAAGTTGTCCGGAAATAAATTGCAGTTCTTATTTCACTGATACTTGCAGGTTTTTAAATTACGCATTTCGATTTATTTATTTTTTTACATTGTATATTATTTTGGAAGGTTGATTTAGCATTACTTATTTATGGTTGTAAATTTGTTATTATTATTTGATGATATTAATCTTGATAATAAGCTCTGTTTTCCACCATGCTGATAGATTATTTGTTTAAATTCATAATATTAAAATTGATGATATTCCTTGTGTTTGGTTTGGGAAAGTTTGTAAGCCACAATAATATAAGATAGATACAACATTTGAAAAGTTTTTGTATAAAATGGTATATAATTAAAGAAATTCGTGCATTACTGCTACCATTTAAAATTTGTCCGATTCATATATTCGTGCGCTCGTTTTTCGCGAAGCAATAAATAATTCCATGTATGTATAATTATATTATTAAATCGTGTTAATGAAACTGTAACACAATTCATATCAATCGGAAGCACTAGTAGCTCATATAATACAATAAGAAGAAAATTCATATAACGAAATCGAATACGTATTATGTATTATAGATTAACAGCATTGTAACTCATTCTTTACAAAGTACCGCAATAAATTTACACCATTCGAAGATCGTGCTGACTCCAATAAATGTGTAAACACTTTTCAATTTACCTCCTTCGGCAGTATAATTAAAGCATAAAAAGAAGCATCACGTTTCCGCCGAAAATTCGTATGCAGCACGACAAATTTTCGCACGTGTTTGCCCCCAATGGTACTCTTTCAAGACCATCGATTTTCCTGCCCCTTTTCGACTTATCTTCAGACTCTATTATATTCTCTCGCCGTGGCTCTGTTCGCATCCCCCTTCCATCTACCACGGCCATTCTTGTCAGCATAGCCTCTCGCCGTAAGTGAGATTTTGCATATTCAAACGTGGAACAGGCCTGAAGCTGACTGCACCATCCTGTCTTGGCCCGTTACCCGTGCCTTCCTTTTAATTATTGCGATTAATTAAGCCGTAACAAGTCGGCGCAGCAAGGAATAGATCGAGGGTGGAACAAGGATTGGGGGGCGGGGATAAAACACAGCCGATGGGACCAAGAAGGAGGAAGGCGAATTCATTATCATCGAAGTCGAGAGACGGTAAATCACGCACGCGGAATTGTTAATATCGGCACCCTGAATATTGAGTCGGCCTGGGAGATTTACAAGGGAGGCTCTCGCGAAAGGGATATTAAACTTTCTCTCGGAAGTATATTAAGTCGATATGAAAGTCGCACTCTTCCTGCGTCCCGTTTCCTTCCATTGTGAGGGCCCGATCGTCGTTTGTACTTAATCGATCGGACGGGATCGGGATTTCAAGATGCCGCTACGACAGGGTCATAAATATGATTCGATATCGAACGATCATACGTCGCTTGATTACTTTTCTTTTTTTTCCCTTTCGCTGCGGAATGATTTATAGGCGTTCGCAATTATGTATCGAGCTTACATGCTCCAGAAAAATAAAGTTCGATAATATTAAAACGCTGGAATTATTTTTAATTAGGAATCTGTTTATGCCTTCTTGTCCCTGCATCATTATAATACGTCTATTTCCGTAGTATCTTCTGTATTATGGCTAGTCGATTGTATGTATGTAGTTGCAGAGGTTGCTAAGGTTTCCAACAAAACGGTCATTTCCATACATCTGTCGTCAATATGTTCTAGTGTAAATTAAAAGTCAACAAAGTTGTCTTCTCAGACAACTTAACTAGTGGTACTTTATAATCTGTTATACAAGCTATAGTTATGCAATGAGTTGTTAATTCCAAAAACCCCTCTTAATGTCAACAGTATAACAAAATTAGATTTCGACGAAACATTTTTGTCAGCTACTGTATATCTACTGTATACCTGTATACCATATTCGAATTCAATTTTCATTCTATATTTTCTTTTCTTGTTGCACCACAATTTCGTATACACCTTATACATTACAATGAAACGTTTAACGAAAAAATTGTACCGTTTTTTCAGCTATTAAAAGTTTCACTATAGAAACCTCTTTTACATCAAATAAACGCAGAACATATAATTTACTCGGTACTTCTGAAGCGTAAAAAAAATATAATTTTCGTTCCATTTGCAGTCAGTCGCAGTCAGTTGGAATGACTCGCCGCATTTTGTAATATCGCCCAGACGAAAATCGCGAAAACGATGAATAAAAGCGATATTTAAACGCTTTCGACGCGCGATGTTTCAAGCTGTTTGGCGTAATTGCAAGCACAGATGATCGCGTTGCGCGCGAAATATACGATATTGCAGTATCAAAATTCGTATCGTTGTTACGAAATTCGCGCGGCATTATCAGAAAGTTCCAGAACTCGTATTATATTCATCGACGGAAACATCGGCTTCCTCTATCCGAGTTTGGCCGATCGTAAAAGCGAACGACGGAGAATGAGAACGAGAAAAGCAGAGGTAAATCTACAGAGCAAGCCTGTGCAAATTGTGTTCCACGTAGGGCGCACGCATGCATACCGTCGAAGCCTTTTGGAAATTGTTGGTGCTGCGGACGTAGAGAAAATACGGCGGGCCGTTTGCTTTCGCGTCACGAATTAAGCTTTATGTTTCTAAAATGTTCTGGCGTCGCGAACTGAAAAATAAGCTAATTCAAGACAGGAGATACGTCGCTTTATTTTCCTACGTGGTTTAGTTCGGCTGAATTAGTTCGCTTTGCAAAAGTATATACGTTATACTTTTAATAGTAATCGAATAATTATTGCTATTATCTATTTCTGTCGGTTCTTGATGGGATTAAGCTAGAAGGAAGTCAAGCTTTGGAAATTTCATATTTCCGTCCAATTGTGCTCTGGATAATGAAATGAATTTCCAATTGAACTAAATAAGAGGGGAAATTGCATGTGAATGAAGAATGGGTCACCGTAAAATTAAACTCGCCGTTATGTAATCGAAATAAACGCCTATGTATATACATAACACACGGATCACAAATTTGTATCTTACCAGAGAAATGGGAAAACATTCAATGAAGCATTAACACTTATTAAAGAGGTAAATTGATGAAGCGTATGTTGCTGTTCAAAAATAAAATTAAAAAAAGAAATGGTGTACATCGATCTCGAAAACGATCGATCAAACTCGTCCCGAGTTACCTTTATTTTTGTCAATCTATCGCGCAGACCACGGTACGCCCAAACGAGAGCCAGGCATCGGGACACAATCGATTCCAGCGTGCCATTTCTTGAATCCATCCTGGACGACGACGACGACGACACCGAAGGGGGAGAATATCCGTGGACAATCAGCGGAGCATATTTCATATTCAGCGACCCGTAACCTCGCAATCTTCGAGTTGAGTAGGGTGAGCTAACTGGCCGGACGCCTCTGAAATTGAATCCACAATCGGGAGCAAGTCGCGTCCTCGGCCCAGTGTAACGTATGCATTGGTTTGAGTAAGTGGACGATGTCTATCTTCCCCTCCTCTTCCCTTCCATTTCCTTCCCCTCGTTCTGTCGCAAACCCTCGCCCAGCCTATCATCCCCTGGACACCCTCAGGAGCATCGAGGCCCTTTTTGCGCGTTCCGCGTACTTAGTCGACCTCGACCACGTTTTCTCACCCTAATCCGCTTTCGTTTGACGGTAACGCGTGCACTCGTATGATTGTCCCCGCGTACACCTGCGCGACGGTGCACCGTAGCCAATAGCTATCGATTTCCGGGACACACGTTGTTCTCCCTGAACGCGTTTAATGGGCTACAATTCGTTCCCGGAAATGAATGTCATTGCGATGGCAAATTCAATTGCGCGTCCGGCTTTAATGTTGCGTTACGCGTGCTCGAACGCAGTGCAATCTGATTTGACTGTATACTAAGTGTTTTGATTGTTGCAATCGAGCGACAGCGTTCTGGGCAGGATTGTTGCACCGGTTTCGCAAGAACAGTTTGCTGGTTTGGCGAAGCAATGATTCACGTTTCATCTTGCTACTGATGCTTGTGAAGATAAGTTCGGCACTGTTATAGCTTTTGTACTAGTCCAGCTGTCCGACATTTAATTGCTGTATATAACTTTTCTCAATCACGGATAGGAATGGCTTGATTGTCTCATATTATAATTACTTTATTACAAATCATTGATTACTTGGATTGCCAAATATTATATAATATATTTCAGTTAATTAACGTTGCATGCATAGGGAATAGAAGATACTAATAAAATTATTGAACGCATTCATTAACGATCTACAAGATTATCTTTAATGAAATTATTGCAACAGTTTCTAAGTAGTTTCGTCTTGAAATCAGCAATCCATGATGCTAAAATACCATGACTTAACTTATTGGTAGTTAAGAAGTCATTAAAAAAGTCTAATTTCTCGGTATCATAAAAATTGTAGAACCTGCGATCGTGTGCTTTATCGCAAGTCAATAACCGCACGGTAATAACGAGACGCGCGCGTGAGTAACTACCCCTGAATATAATTTTACGACATTCCGATCATTGTTCCCATCAGAGCAAAGAATAATTCTTTTTATTTTCGGTCGATTTGTCGGTTGTCAATGGAGCACTCTTATAATGCGGCGCTATTACTCTCCCGGGGACGAACTTTTAATTAACGATCGTTTTAAACGACCGTAATTGGAGTGGAACGATCTGTCATGTGCGTAGAAAAGATTGAAAGCTGATATGTGAGTTCATTTATTCGCGCTGTGCGCCACGGCGAGAGTAATCGATGGCACGGAAGGGTTTCACCTGGCTGGCTATTAAAACGTTGTTCATATCATGTAATAATCTTGCCCCTGTTATCTTCCGTGCAATCGAAAACCCCAGTCATATTTTTATTCCCTTCGAATTTGGCAGAGCTGCCAATTTCAATTTCGTATCTAAATTTTTCGGTGCGTTGTGGTTTCGCTGGGCTTATCGGATGGAACTGTACATCGGCGATGTGATCAGAAATTTTTCATCCGCTTCGTGCAGATGTTTTATTAATAGTGAAGGAAAGTAGACGTGGGAAATATGGTGTCTTGTGCAGAAAGGAAACTATCATTTTTAGCAGAAATATATGTAATACTCGTAATATGTGAAGATATTATGGAAATATTATTATTTTATTTCTTTCAATTAGATTGCATCAACCTTGTAGTATTATTAGCGAGTAAATTATGTCTACCTGTTGACAGTCAGTTTGCTTTCATTTCCAGGTTCACTCGAATTCAGCTTCGAATTTTTAGACAATTAATGAAAGGCAATATTTCTGTCAATGTCACATCTTTGTTGAATACTGTGCATTTGAGTACTCTACTACTCAACTGACACCAAAGGTGGTACATTGAAAAAGAATGTATAGTTGTTGAAAGGAAGTATAAATAATGAGAAGAAAAGAGTACAATAATTAATTCATCTCAACGATTGTTTTTAAGTGATGTCAAAAACGTTTCGATACTAAATAATTTGTAAGATAAAATTGTTCCATAGTATTGCAGTATTCTCTACATTCTTTTAATAAAGGTACTTTCTCCTTCCTTTTTTAATACAATTGTTAAATCCGTGAACCGTGATCGGATACTGCTGTTGTATCCTTTCATGATACTTTTCCCCGGACTTGTTATTTTTATATTACATCAATCATTACACATGTGACATTTTTGCTATTACAAAACATAACGTATTATATTAAATGCACACCCAATTATATTATATAATATAATCTATAAATATAATCTATGAAAAAAACAGAACAACATTTTCAGCTACCCTGAAACTTCTCGCTCGCAATAATCTGCACGCTTCACAAACGAATGTCCTGATAAGCAGTAATTAGTTACCGAGTGCGGTAACTTCGATGACGATTCTTGCAATTGTCGGCCCCGTTAAATCGGACAGGTGATTTAATTAGATGAACGAGTAATTCTTCCCGGCAATTACAAAAGTCGTAAGAAGATCTTCGTATTAATCTCGGTGGTAGAAGTTGGGAAAAGTTCTCGATCATTCGCCGAGGAGACGGGCGATAAGCAGAATTCGTGCGGACCAAAGGAATCAATTAAAAATGAATGCCGACGAATTATTAAGAGATACTGCGACTTAAGCGTCCACTGAGGAACTTTCGTATCAGAGACGGCCAGAGGAAAGTTCGTGAAGTGCTTGGGAGGGGAATAAGTTTAAACTTTCTACTTTCGTTACTCGAGACACCTGTGAACAAACAGACGCGTCCACGGCAAATTAAAACTTGTCGCTCTGCTGAGTTGTGTCGCCCATCGAGTTCTGCGTGTTATACGTTACGTCAGCACGACATCGTACACCAAATATATAATTTACTTAGGATAAGATTGAAGAGAGTACCAAGAAAGAACAGCAAAACGTTGAAATTCGTGTTTATCTTAAGTAAATTTCGTAGCGGAGTTCGTAGTTCCAGAGATCATTTTCTCAGTTGCACGTTTAGAACAAATATATTTTACGTAAATAAATAATGGTTTCCTTTCGCGAATGCCAGCAGACTGGAATCAAATGATACAATTAATAAATTAATTGATTTTCTTCGCTTTATTAATTAGTATTATTTAATCAGGGAGAAACAGGATTAATATTATAGAGGAGGCGTAACGAATATTGTATAACCATTTTATTTCTTGACTTAGAGAGTCCCAGGATAGGTGTAAATA
The DNA here is from genome assembly GCA_963667235.1 of Nomada lathburiana. Classification (NCBI taxonomy): domain Eukaryota; kingdom Metazoa; phylum Arthropoda; class Insecta; order Hymenoptera; family Apidae; genus Nomada; species Nomada lathburiana. The sequence goes on from OY763905.1 coordinate 3,180,746, forward strand.
AAACATTTCCTGTGAAATGCGAAATTTCGGGGACAAGTAAAAAGTCGGCAGTAATACGAGATAGTGTTACTTTTGAGAGAAGTCGTGAAACTGTATTAAATAGCTTCAATAAAAAAAGTTTGGATGATATATAGGTGTCGAATATTACAACGTGGACACAATGTATTTAGTTTTGTAATAATCGCGTATGCAAATTTCGCACCCTGAACCTGAACAATTATAATTTCTTCAGTGTAAGAGCATTGGCAGTTTCGGTCATATTTTCTTGGGAATAGTTATTAATTTCCTTTCTTCAATTTTATTCTTGGCATCTGAGGGAGTATCTATTTGCTATTAATCTATACAATTGCACCCTCCACTATATTTCTCGCTGCGTTTTTATCTAACTGACAATGACAATGAGTTAACCTAACGCTTTTTGCAATGAATTTTAATTCCATACGTTTCCAACATTTTTCTATTTTGTTTCTTCAAATAAGTTGTAAGTTCTGGAAAGAACTGTTAGAGAAGTTTTATATTACTATGAAACGCATAATTTATCTGTAATATATCTGTAACCCTCACAATACCATGCACCCATTTCTCGTTTCCCAAATAGTGACCAAATAAACAAATCTCAAGACATCCAAAAACACACCTCGCCCATAACTGTATTTCTTAACGCTCACTTGCGTTCATCCTCGTTCGTCAATCGCACACTCATGCCCGTTCTCCTAACGTTGAATCCAATTATTAGGACTTTCAGCATAATAGGAGCGTGTTAAAAGCCTGCAATGGAGGTAATTAGCATTTCGGATGGGGGCAGAACGAAGGTGAGTCGGCGCCCCGTGCAAAGAGCACAGTGCACACTTTCGGTTTGTTTAAGGAAACCGCCAGACGTGGTTGCGAATACGCGAAAGAGGCGTGGTAACCATCGGCGGCCCTTTTCCAGGGGCACCCTCGCCGACAGCCAGCAGTCCACCCCGTGGAACCGTTTTCTACGTTACCGAACATGTTTGAGCCATTCGCACGCGAAATTTATTCATCGGTTCGGACGAAACGGAATCGCGAGTTGTTTAGGGCTCGATGAAGAATTCACCGAACCGCGTTGACCTGTCCGCTATCCCGTTCCAGCCCCTATCCTGTTACAGCGATAAATTTGCCCGGCCGAAGCCCCTCTTCTTTCCCGCTGAAAATGATTAAACTTTGAAAAAGTGCTCCGATTTCATTGGTACCGCGGGCTGTTCATTTCGATGAACGTGTACGCGCGGTTCGCCGGGCGATAAATATTTTTCGTTCGATGCGTCACGACCGTTTCTGCTTTGTTTCCGGTGCCACGGAAAGCACGTTTACCGTTGTCCTGTTTTTTTCTTTTTGCTCCCATTTTTTTTATTTATTTATTCGTTTTATGTTTTATTTGATTTCGACAGCGGTTGTATTTCTTCGTGGCCTGCCCGCACCGTATTTTGCATTCGCTACGAGGCTTCATGTGTCTGATGAAACTGCGATCATAGGCGGAGCTACCCGAGGGTTGAAACGAGCTTTATGTTATTTTCCCTGTTAGGGATAGCGTTAGTTGGACTGACAGTATGCGATGGAACTTGTTGGACGTTCTATACATAGAACTGTTCGGGATTAAGAGTTTTGAAATAATTATCCAAAGCCGTGATGATTATTTCGCGTTTTTAACACTTAAAAATCGATTGTGTACCAATTATTATTTAAAAAAACAAATAAAATCCAGCAGGCGAAGAATTCAGCTTCCTATTGATAAACATAACCATTTCCACTAAATTTAATTACATCCCATAATTTCTTTTCGCAAAATACTAGTGCTTTTACATACTGCTTACCTTCTGAACTTCCCTTCACCCGGCAGTGTACAACTTACGCAGAGCTGCGCCCCCATACGTAAAGCAAAACTGTACACACCGCGCGATAAAGTATTTACAACCCTATCGTTGAAACCCTGAACCTTTCGCTGAAAAGACCTGGTCCCGCTGGTCACAGGCCTCCCGATCGCGATTCCAAAAGTGTCCTAGCAAAAATTCTGCCATACGTAAACCATGGCCTGAAAGGGCTCGGGGTGGTTTAACGAGGCGAGTTTTCACTGGGGCAGCTCGCCCCGAGAGCCTACCGGAAATTCTTCAACGCTTTGGTGGTTCGTTGCACGGGGGCGGAGGGGGAGAATTTTTTTTTTTAAGAAAGGCCCGCGAAGGTGGGGCTTGACTCAGACTACTTAAAGGCGCGAGCACACATGGCGACGAGCGACTTCCACAATAGTGTTCTTAGCTCCCGCTCCTCGTGGGAGGCCTTCCAGATTTTCAGGCGCCTTTCAGAAGCTTTCTGGAGGCAAAGTACACGCCATTTCAGCATACTGCCAAGGCTTCTTGCAGCTCCTCTGATCTCTCCTCGGTGAGTTCTCTCCTTTGTTACCCTCCTGCCTAATTATCGTCGTAACTTGTACGCGATTTTCCTACCTCGCGCCCCTCTTGTTCCGTAAACAAGGACACGTTGAGCAGCTTTCATCGTGGAGTATCTTCGGCTGGCAAGACCTTTGTGCTGGAGTATGCGCGGGCCGTATTAGAATAACGCGTTATTACAGCACAACCGAATTTGCCGAATTCATTTCTCTCTTCTTTTCTTGGCGGTTCATACGTTTCAGACCGCCCCTCGGCCTCGTCGAGGGTTCACGAATGCGAGAAGGACTGTTTTATGAATTTCTTCCATTTTTTCGAATTCTTTGCGCTTTTGGTCTTGTGTATTTCGAGGGTTCGTATTATTTTACAACGACTTATTATTAACCGGAATTTGCTGGCCACTAGTGCCTTTGAATGGTTGTGTACACGTGGGCACTTGTGCGAAGTACATCGTGGATAGCATGTTGCTATGGAATAATGGTTGCTATTGAACGTGAGTAAATACCTGTATACATACGCAGGTATGTACAGTTAGCTTCACTGTTGATGCGAGAAATTTGTTGTACTTAAATTCGTATAATTTTGTTATTAATCGCTCAATTTTGTTAAAATTTCGTCTAAATGTACTTTATATATGTATTAATTTATGGTGAAAAATGTTTGCAAAGCTTGAAACGCTTCACTCAATTTCAATTAATTTACTTTTATTGGCAGTGATGGTACGAATACTTATGGGGGTGACTGTACGTATGTAATATATTAATAGTGAAATCTGCCAATGAACGTTTGTTGGAAATAGTTGATGGCCTCCTTATTTAGACTAAATTATTTTATTATTACAAAAATATTGCAACTTACAATTGACTATAGTTCAATAATTAACTTTTTAGATTACTCGCAAGTAAGAATTATTACACCTGATACGCTTTTCATTACTCATTAAATTTAGGAAACAGAAGGGGGGAGAAATTCAGGTATTCCCCATAAAAGTTTTTTTATTAAATAAAAAATATTCTCCTTTAATTAATGTAATCTGTCTCAAAGGAGATTGCGATAAATTGCATTAATTAATGCTTAAAATTTATAAATCGCACATTAAAAGAGCTGTACACGTATTTAATATAACTTTTATTTTGCAAAAGTTGTATCAAAAATATGTGGATTATATGCTTACTAGATCAAAGAGATCAACATTGAGTTCAGTGCAACCGGAGTTTTCCGATATTTTCTTGTTGAGACACTCGAAAAAGTTCACCCTTTCAGTGAAAAATTGGACCAGAAAACTTGAAATTGGAAGTCAAATGCGGACACAGAAAAGTATACTTCAAAAGTGTACTTCACATCGCAATATCTAGACATGTGCAGCAATATAGATAATTTCTAGTGCACCTTAACTTCGAGAGGGTCAACCATTGCAGTAGCCAATCTCGAAGTACTAGTATCATCGTAATGAATCCGACCAGTCCTTTTCTTGCATTTAAGGGCCAAATGAAAATATTAGTGAACAGTTCAAAAGCACAGATACAAAATATAAATATAATTGTACATATAAGTGTGTAATATAAAGGGTTTTCCAGTTCAGGATATTAAATAGCCTCAAGATTATTAAATTTAAATGCCAATTAAATTCTTCGGTTCTGATATTAGACAAATTGCAAATACCAAAAGCGTCTCACATTGCAAGAGACCAAAGTAAGGAGACACATAAAACTGTCAAAAACATACTAAAAATATTGGATACTAATAAAAACATGATAGTATAATATTTTTGTCTTTCTGAAAATGTGTAATGTACTGACCCGAACAGCTTAGTAAACATTATTTAAAAAAGTAAGACGGTTTTGGCCGTTATAAACGAACTTAAGCCACTTTCAAAATAAAGATTTTGATCATTTCGTTAGTTAGCTAATTTTCTGTTAACAAAATTTCCGTGAATTTGAACATACTGGCTGTAAATTGTTTAAAAATGAAGAAATCACGTACAATTGTACCTATTATAAATGCTAGTTAGCATTTATCCAGTCCAGTTGGACTGTTTTAAAAGATGGGGTTAGGCCACTTTCAAAGTAAACGGCTCATATATCCCAATTCTTCCAACGCAATGACATTTAAGTTACCCAACTGAAGTATACACGCATTCGCGCATCGAACATGTCTGCGCAGGAAATTTTAAATGAAAAGCTGCGGGCGAACAGGGAAAGATAAAAATGGATGCAGAGCACACGTGCTTGGAAACGATTTCAACGGCGACGTTCGTGCCAGCAGCCGCGCTTCCAGGTACCTCCCTTATGTGCTTTCAGAGGACTTTCGGAAGCTTTCTCGGAAGCAACTGCGCGGCGTTTCCAACCTCCCGTGAGTATTTACTCGCTAATAGCGTGCAAAGTACACGCCGCGGAATTTCGCAGCCTTCGTTTCCTTTCACCTCCCTGTGAGCCCCGAGACGTCCGGAAGGAACTCTGACTTTGACCCCCAACTCCAGTCAACCTCCCTTTACGATTTCTCCCTATTAAGCGGAATAAACCTTCCGACGGTTAATCATTACCCTCACCTCTGCCCCACAGTAACTCGTCGGCGCTCTTATTTAGACGGAAAATTGTTTCCATAACAACGTGTCTTTCAGAAACAAAATCAATTCCGCGCGACGTAATAATGGGGCTGGGCGACGTAACAGGAACGCGATACCTGCGCGCTTGGTTTCGACACAATACAAGGTGCACGTGTCTCGGGACCGTGTACCACCCCCCCCCCCCCCCCGCCCCCGCCCCCGTACGCTTACAATTAGCGGACTAATTATGTTCGGGATGCTTTTGATTTTTGATACTGTTCAGCGTGTAATTAAGAGTACGGGGGGATAAGTTTGCAGTATATTAAATTGGAAGAGACGGCGGAAAACGTGTATTAATTTTTCTTGGTTATCTTGGAAAGTTATAGAACCGTAGGGAAGTCTAAAATAGTTCGACCGTGATGAGGGAATGTTTGTTTATTATTTGTGTTACCAAGTGACAGTTTAAAAGCAATAGTATTTTATATCTGCCTCCTCGACAATATAAAGATATAGAGGGTGTCGTAGGTTTTAATGTTGAAACTTTGTCAGTAGATTCAAAAATCACACAGGGCTTTATTAGAAAGTTATTAAAGTTACTCTTGGCCACCAAAATCGACCGATCATACGCCATTCGACTTGTATCTATGGGGAAGTTTGAAACATAAAGCGTATCAATAACGAATAAATTCGCGTAATGAATTAATACAAAAGATTAACAATGCATTCGATGAAACGAAACAGAATAGAAACGAAATTTGCACACTTATGAATTCGATCTTTGATCGCTATCAATCATGTATTGTTCAACGGCAGACATTTTGAAATGGAGTATTAATTATCTCTGGAAGTGACGATGTCAAGTAGTAAATAAATTGATCTATTCGAGCCAATCCTCGCAGTACCAACGAGTCGGTTACTTTTCCGTATTTTTGTTATAACTTTTTAATAAAGCTCCATGTGACCCATGTTTACATAACATTTTTTTCTTACTTACATACTGCACAAAAATATTGACCATACTGTACACTATTTTTAACTATGATAATGACAAATTCTGCACAAATATCAGTACTAGAATAATGAACAGATGTAGGATAAGAACAAAACGTGTAAACGAAGCTACGTACATCCGTCACCAGCGCACTGCGCCGTGATAATGCATCGTAATTTAATGTATGAAGCAACGTTTTCCTAATTAATTCTCCGCGGAACAATGTGTCCTGCATAAAATAACCATAAACGGCGCAGGTATCGTTTCGATGGCGAAACGAACGACCATAACGCATGTCACTTGTACAGAAACGTATTTCTTTGGTTTAATGGCCGTTGCAGGGGGCGAGAGGGAACTAATTTCGTACGAGCCCCATGGAGGTTCACGAAGGTTATCTATTTCCCTCCCGTAAATACTGAACCCTGTAACACGCGGGCATGGACTGGCCCGTTATCTGAACACCTCTTTCCCTTCCCTTCAAACATTTGCGGGGCTGAGATTTAATTGCCTCTTCTATTTTGTGCGTCACGTACACAGCGATTTGCGGTCGGGCAAACCCGCGTTATTAATTTCGCAGACCGTTTTGCCGGCTAATAAAAGAACCGTGGAATTATCGTGATTACGCTTTTCCCTCGAAGCGTTTAATTGCAAATTGTTTTGGGTTGAACGCAGCAGAGGCGAAAACTCTGATACGGTAATACTTGGACCAGCCTGATCTTTCATACTGCACCAATTTTATCAATTGGTCGAACGATATTTCTGGCAAGGAGATTGGAGAAGTTTAATTGTCCTGTACCTTAACCATTTCATGTCTGAATTATTTTTCTTTCAATTTCTTAATGATCTATCAAACACGAAAGTCTGTAACGGATATTGAATTCGGCTAAATTTTTATTCGAGCACTTAAGCGAGACATGCATCCACTGGTCATGAAAGGGTTGAGTTATTCAGGATTGTTCAGGATTTTTATATTCAGAATATCAGCATGAATAATAAGGTATTCAAATTAATTCACAGTGATATATCATTTATAAATTGGTATAATATACTGTTAAATTAGTATGACGTGTCTAGGGGATGAAATTGGAGGGAGGGTGTGTAGTTGGCAGGTTTATTGGTAGCCTACATTTTTTTGCAGGACCCTAGAGGAGAATTGTGTAAAATTTGGTCCAGATCGAATTGACATTCACAGCTGATAATAAAATTTGTACAGAATTGAGCAACTCTGGTCTGAACGCGACTGACCTTTTCCCCTTCTAGAGGAAAGTCACGTCCAGGATTTGTACTTCGAGGTCCTTTAGGTTTTGTCCTCCCAACCTATTTTCCGCATTTGTGAACTAATTGTATTTAAGCTCACAATGGGTCGTGAACCGACGTGACGTACATATTATGCATTGTTCAGTGGTTCTATCTACATATATTCTTTAAGTAGTACAGGTAAATCATACGGTCGAATAGAATTTCCTTAAGTAGTACGGGTCCATATATGTGCATATACAGCATTCTCTCGCTGTGGCCAACAATTTCGTTAATTTGTAATGCCAATAATACGAAATATAATGTGAATGAAAGGCTCGCAGAAAGGCTACAGAATAATGGCTCTGAATTCTTTCAAGTGAAAATATTATGTTTACATCGAAGCAAATTAAAGCTTTGTTTTATAAGTACTTTAGCATTGAATTCTACTACTTGCACCACTTCTCTACTTGTAATATTTTCTCCGATATTACACTAAATAGATTATCCCCCACCAATTTGAAGCAGATTTTCATTTTCCAAATATGGATCATTATTGATAAAAAAAAAAACGTCTCGAATATGCTTTCGACTACTAGTATTCTAATTTTCTGAAATTCGAGGTTTGCGTATGGTGTGTCCCTTGTAAAGCAAATACAATTGTCCTCTAAATATTATAATATTTGCATTTTTAGGGTTTCTATGGAAGGTGCACTTTATGCTGCAAAATAAATGTCGTACATTTTCGTATAAACTCTTCTCAGAGCTCCTAAACATAATCTAAGTATTCTAAGTAATACAGAATTTTGCCAACGCGTCCCTTATTGTAATAGTCAATACTGTCTGACATGGTTTGACAATAAAAAAACATTTCGTCGCCTTCTCGATAAAAATATCACGCGTGCGATTTATTCACTGATATGTTTCAAGTGTTTTGCAGGAACCTCTCAATCCAAAGAATAGGATCGCAACGTAAAACAAGGAGAATGGGAAATGTGCATCTGAAGATCTCACTGGGCAGTGAATTGTCAAGAATCATTCGTAATCTGATTTCCGGCTGGGATCGATCGAGTACGATAGTTCATCCGTCGATGGCTATCGGAAGTAATCTAATTCCGGATGGATAAGCCAGAAAAAGGGAAAACATTAGCGGATCGGATGCTTTCCAGATCGTTCTGCAGCTCTTAGGGACGCATCGCGGCCTATGAAAGCAAATCACACGGTTCGCTGAAAATACTAAACTTTCTTCGAATTCCGTGGCAGCATTTCCCTTTCATATTACGACTCCCTTTGATATTTCAGAGACAAGCATGCTTCACGCCTCGCCAATGTTTGCCAAACCCGAGCCTTCGAGAAAGGAAATATTACGGAATTTTTGCCAACATTGTACGGTATAAAGTAGTCTACGTTACAAATACAGTGCAGTATTCTGTACATATGTAAGTACCACACGAGAGATGAAATTTAAGACCATGAGGTGTTTTTTAGAAGTGCAACAGTTTTTATATATAATTAAAAATTGTTTAAGTACCTAAATACAGAAAGAATTTAACAGTTATAATGCTGAGTTTTTCCAAGTTATATTTAAATGCAGAAAATGACTTTTGATCTCCATAACATTAATTTTGGATTAACGAGCTGCTAGCTAGGGATTAATACGATATACACTTTTTGGTTAATCGTGCATATCATTGGTGAAATGTTCTTAATGAACAATGAATTTTTACAAATATGTATCGGAATTAATATTACAGAACTGACAATTATTTACTATATTTCGATATAGAATATATAAACTTGGAAAAGATTTAATATTGTCAACTCTACCTAAAATTTTCGTTTTTCTTACAACGACTAGCAATTTCAAATTTTCCGACTACACCGTATCTATATACAATATTTAGATACAATTGTGCCTTAAACATGTTCATTAAATATTGCAGAGTTTTTAAATGTTGAATCCGGCAGACCAGTTTTATTGTTGAAATTCTTGAATTTGGTACCTGGTCAAATAGGTGGACAGAATATAACTGTTATTACTTGAATCATTTGCAATTCCAAGCTTCACATTTGCGCGAAGTTTTATTGTATCCAGTCGACCATCCAGGAGAGATGAAAAAAAGAATATAAGGAAAAAACTAGAAAAGGAACAGCGATTGCACAGGCTTGGCTTTGGAACACGGTTCGATTATCTATTCCCAATTCTTTCGAAACGATCCAGCGGCTTGATCCTATTTAATGGCCGTGCCATTGCTATCTGTTCCCTATGAGCCCTCCGGTTCTACCATGAATGGGTCTCGGATTTGCGTTTGTTAGCGGAAAACTGGGCTCTTTTATATGTGGATGTCCATCGCGAAGCTGTACTCGTATATCTGCCTTTTTCACCCTCCCGCCTTTCGATCCCTTTGTACTCTTTTTAGGGGCACATTCTTATACATATTTGAACTTCTCCACTTGAATATTATTCCGCAGGAATTTAGGCAAATTATACTATACGTCGAATGTATAAATATACTAAACGTTAGGAAGAGCCTTTTCAAATTTGAAATGAAAAAGCATTATTTCAGAAGTGCATAGTATCCACAATGCTTTCGTTATTTCACTGTTTCTATAAATAGTTGAGATGGATAATGAGACACTATCAGTTAATTATATAAACGTTGTAATATATACCGTAATAATAATAACGATATTAAAAATTAAATTCTCGACTTTAACTGATATCGGACGACTTTAATATTTGTTTAAAAAATGAGCTCAATTGAAATCTCCCTGGTGTATAATTTCATTTCTCGTGCTATCTGATTTCACAAAGAAAATAATCGTTGATTTTTCCGATTTAATATGTCGTAGAAGGGGAATATAATAAATAATAAATAAACACTGTCGAAGATCCCGATGAAATAACCACATGCTGATAATGTACCGGATCGCGGTATTTCTCGTGGTTATAAAAAGCGGGTCGTGCGTACGTCCGGTTCATAGTAATCACGTGTATCAATCGGCGCGGTTAATTGATAATAACAGTGCACTCTTAATGTCAGCATCCCAGCTAATTAGGATGTGGGCCTCTCTCGTCCAATTACCGTCATGTTATTATGAAGCCACTCTGGCTTCCCTTTATCCTGTTCTGTGTTCCTTCTCTCTAGCTCGTTTTCTTTGCTCCATGTTTCTGCCCTTCTCTTCCAACTACTCATTTCATAATTTATTGTTCCAGATTTATTACATCGCGGGTATAATTTAGTTTTATCGTTTGATATTTCGTTTTCGCTGTCGTTTACAAAGTATGCAGCTTCGTGTTTCTTCGATTCAACTTGAAGCCGTTTTCTAAGAAACGTTATTAGCTGAATTATTATTTTGCAAAACCGTTACAGGAATAGGTATTTATTGTTTCCCTTTAGAGTTAGAGGATGATTTAAATTTCTGTGGGCGGTTGGTATTTACAATTCATTGGGGAAATATTTGAACACCATTACATTATTACAATATGATTGTAATATTACGTTTCCAATGCATTCATTATTCAAATGATTACATGCAGTAATAAAAATGTTATCTCAAGTTTATTTATTGGAAAGTATCGAGTAAAGGGGCATAACATTGTTTTACCATCCGCTGCATATTCCATTAAAATGTGGAATTAACACATTTTAATGTTGTAAACACAGGAATTAAAATTGTGTTCCTCGCGAAATAGTAACGTTTTAATGTCCAAATTAAAATTTTATGGATATTTTTACCAATATCAGTTATCGGGCAAAACCAAAGTAATGTATGAAATTAGTAAAATTTGATAATATAAAGTATCACCGTAAGTACCTTAATGTAATATTCCAACAAATAAATTCTGTAAAACCAATAATAAAGCATTCTCTTCGAAGATAAAAGTTCAATCTCATGTATTGCTTACTATTTGATGGCAAAAAGAAGCATATAAAACGTACTTTACAACCCGTTTTCGTAATATAAAAAGGGATTTGCAAAATAATTACATTGAGGTTGCCTGTCTGTATTATATTTTCGGATTATAAAAAAATAAATACTATGCTCACCTCACACTGCAATGCACGTTCTCTTTAATATCGTATTTCACACACGTTGTCAGTGTCAGGTGTTTCCTGAATAATATAGAAATCACAGGACAAATGTGTGTGTGTGTGTGTGTGTCGTATGCAATGGACTTAAATATTCCCAGAAATACTTCTTCATTCTGCATATAAGTATATCCTTTCTAAAAATCAATTTTAGTAAATCGGAACAATTTTCCTGCTAATCAATGAAAAATAGTACTTTCTATATACCGTTACAGCCAATATCTATTCTACTGCTCTACTACTTTTTCGTTTTCCCGTTTCTTCCCTGGAATTTCTTTCCTTTATCGTTTTATGCGTGCCATCACGATACAGTGTACAACGAACCTATCTACTACCCATCAATTCTTATCAAGTACGTAACTCGTCTATAACTACTATCACAAGAGCACTATAATTTGGCTTACACTTTACGATCTTACATGCAAAAAGAGAATAGACTGCGTACGAGATTACACATCGGCAAAGGCAAGAAATAATTTCAATATATCCTTGCGATTATTAATTTTCACGTAAGTATTCACGGGGCAACTTTTCTTTGGACAGGAAGTATAACTATAACTATAAGAGTAGAAAATTATCGTCTGTCTTGATCTTACAGTAAATAGTAATTCGACGTAGTTGTACTGCTTGGTTTACGTTTTTATAAGTATCTGAGCTATAGTCGGGTAGTTGTCTGAAATTCCATAAAATTACTCCAGGCAATGCATAAGAAGTATTTAAGGTTCTTTTTGTATGAATAAAATTATAGATTTCAATTTTGCGTAGAAACACGTTTGTGTGAAACTAAAAATTAATTAAAAAAATTAAAAATGTTCTCGTGGAATAATATTTTACGTGCAGATAACAGCGCATGTACTACTATTAAAAAAAATTGTAAACTGTAACGTTAGCATTTTGCAAAATTATTATATATTTAAATATCCTTCGTTGGTCTTCTGTATAATCAAATAATTGTCAAAAATTCCTTTGAAACGCATTGCTTGTAAACGTATACATTTAATTGATTAGGCTGATATTAATAGTTTAGAAAAGATTACAAACGCTATATCAATTTATATTTCGTTGCCTCTGCTAATGTTATTGGTACATATTAATTCTCCTTAATATAATGTTATTAAAATAGCACGGGAGTGATAAAATCTCTTCCGACTTTGGTCATCTTTGCTAAGTCCAATTAAGATCGTCGATTACACCTTAATGAAGAGATTACCAGGGCATGGGTCCCCTTTCTGCCCCCATCTTTCCTTTCTCTCCTCTTTTCCAAAGAGGTTATCATTTCATCCGATTATTTGATGCTTCAACAGTCGTTAAGGTAATTAGCAAATGGAACTGTGGTTTCACTATAAATCTCTTGCCACCAGATTACTTTAACTTTGTTCAGATAACAATTTCTGGATTGTGGCTGCTGTATTTAATTATTATGCCGAAACTTGTTGAACGCGTTGAGATTTTTTGATTATAGTCAGCAATGTTATTTGCGTCGATACACTTGATCTATAGTGTAAGTTTTATTAACGTATTGTTGGTTACATGGCATGTAGAAACGATTCGAACGAAGTTCAAATCGGGTCCTTCATTTTTATAATTCGGATTGCACCATTACGTAAATTATATCGAACCGTGTTTTTAACTTTACTGAATCTCAGGCTCGAGCAACTTTTTTCAAGTGAAAATATACGATGGAAATTAATTGCTTTGTGTACGTAATAATATTACATATGATTTGAAGTTTAAAGTGAATTAAAGCAATAATTATTACTGGAGTATATAATCATACAATTAGTTATAATGTACCTAATCGTTTGAACACACGTGTACCTTCTTTACACAAACTATAGTATTATTACATAAAATTGTGTTTATAAATTGTTGGAAAATAGTCATACGTGTAATATGATAAAAACAATTGTGATAGAAAACTTGAGAAACACTCTTGTAAAATTATTAATACGAACGAAGGGAATAAGTCCCCCCTCAGCTTTTTCATTTCGAGATACAACATCGTGTACGGCAACATGACAGATCCATCATGGCAGATAAGATTCAAATATTTTTCAAAATATAATAAGTCTCTTGAGAAACATGAGGTTCGCCAGGGGAATTCTGACATGAGAAAGTCCCGAGTTTTACGATTCTCACGAAATCCACATCCATCCCACGTGCATACATGCATGCCTAGAAAAATCGAATTTCCATTCCGTATGCAGACGTGCCATGGTTAACACGCCGCCATTAATATTTATAAATATATCTCGTAACTAATTCTACGCTTCACGTATGTAGACGCGTCCACAAAGAAAACCCCATATTGTTATTTACATAACAAATTGATATCACAGTGACCATTTACCCCCAAACATTACCAAAGCAAACTATTCTCGCAAAGTAACAATTTCTTTGTTAACAAATTTGTTTAACATTATCGACAAAATTGTTTGCTTCAGATTAGTAACTGCGGAGTAAAACGTGCGAACTATTAAATCGATTGATCCACTCAATCGTCGGATATTACTTACGTACTACTACCACAGCAATAATTCAATTGAGAGCGTACAAGAACACGAATGCTTCGTTTCAAAGTAAACGCATCAATATTTCCCGCTGCACCATTCACAGAAACGCGACAGAATTTGAAACGGCGGTTAAGTCGAAACCACAGGGAACGTTGCAAGCGTCATTGCTAATAACTGTGCAAAACATGATTCTGAATGTCACACGAAAGATCAAAGTGGCACGTGCAAGGAAAGCCGAAAGAAAGCAAAAAGCCTCGGGTAAACACAATGTAGACGAATATTTGCAGCAACGCAGGTACGCAGGTAAAGAAGAGCACGACGAGGAGGGCAGAGGCAGGGACAATGTCGAAGACGGCGATGGAGATGGTAATATTGTACCGGGCTCGTCGACATAGCAATAACAATAATGAAAGCTAGAAGGATTCCCCGATGCCCTTGATGTCGAGGCACAATCCTCCCCCCCTCTGTCTTCGTTCGGCTCTTCAGCTTCCTGGGAGATTAGCATGGAGCTGGAGAACAGGCGGACGAAGGGGATGAAGCAGGGGAGCGTGTAATCGAATAACTAAACGATTGTGTTTGCAGCTGCTCGGGAATACTCAATTACCGAAGAGATTTTTAGTCGCTGGATTTATGAAGTATATTCGGTATCGTGTTACAGTTTCAGTGCATTAAAGTAGTAACACTTGTGCGCAGTAAATGGCCGATCGAATTGTACACCTACTGTCTGTTTGTGTATTTTAAAATCCGATTTCTCTAAAAATTAAACGTGGAAGTTAAAAATACAGATGTGGAACGTTCTTGGTCGATATAGAATGCTTTTTAGTGCAAAAAAGTTGAGTTGTATTATACTTAAACCGGGCAGAATTATTTGGACGTTGGTGCGTGAATGCATTGAAAAGAATAATTTATTATGAATTCAATTATATTGTGATTTCACTTCACATTAAATACTTGTTCGAAATATATCGAAGTATATATTCTTAGTATTTGTATCTTACAATGTTTTGTATTACTTTTACTCAACTGTTTCACATACTTGTAACTTTGAATCAAACATAATATCAAATATTGATCACAAACTCCTGCAACATTTGTAATAAATTCTTTCAAATATAACTTCTGGTACGCATGAAACTAAATCAGAGTACTTGTCATTTTATTAACCTTACCTAAATAACGTACAACTCTTACAAAACCATATAAAAAGTATCCTACGTATTTTTGTACGTGCATACCTAGTAAGATGAAAAGGGTCGAACTGGCATGGCGTAGCGAACATACGAAGTTCGACGAAACTTTCCCGTCCGAGATTTAAACCTCACCCCTTCTCTTAACCCATCGGCATATTAAACACCCTCCCGATAAAAGAAATTTTGCAAAAGTAACCGATGTCTCGTTGCTTCCGTTTCGAAGACTTATTTAAATATTTGCGCTCATTAGGGCGTTTCTCTTGTTTCACGGCTTCCGCCAGCCGGCTAGCGCGCTTCGCTAATAACAACCCCCGCACTGGAGCAATCCCTTTGAGATCATTACCCGGGCAAGTGTCGATCGATCGTAAATTTTTGTATCGCTCGCAGAGAGTTCTGCGAATGGCCAGGGTCGCGAGATTGGACCGCTCTCTCCGGTCCAGAGGTGAGAAAGAGGCGTCGCGACGCGTCGTCGTCGAAAAGTAATTAGTACGCAACGGTCGTGCCGATAGCAACTCGCGATAAGGGTAATCGAATCGGGCCTGCAAATTACTTTCCACCCCCGGTCCCCGGCCCGCCAGTAATTGAATAACGTCCTTATGCCGCGCGTAATTCGATTGCCCTCGGGATAAGCAGATGCCAGGCTTGAGAATCGAGAAGAAAATCGTGTCGCCAACGGAAAGAAACGCGGGAAGACAAGAGGGTGTGCAAAATTGCGGCTCGAAATCTGTTAAAGACCAGGATCATGTCAAGTGGGAGGAGAACAGTGGAACGTTATCTGTTTCGTGGGGAAACTGTGTCTGCTACGGGGTTCGTAGACAAATGTTCGCAATGGAACGGATTAATTTGATTGATGTTTTGCTGGGGAATCGAACTTTCGTGTTTATTGGTGTTGCTTTGTTTCGGTGTATGATTTTCATTTTGTCGCATGGGAATGGTAATCATGCTTTGCGTCTTTCCGAAATTTAGTATTGAACAGTGATTGTTTAGAAGCACGTCCGGTTTAAATAGCTTCATCAGTTAGTGGCTCGCGTGAGCCAGACCTATAAACTCGGTGCAATGCAATCAGGGGGCTTGCGAGTTGCTCACTACTGATACACCGACTGGCATTCGGATTTCTAAACTCGTGCAAATACATTTTAGAGTGAGATAGAAACGGATAATCAAATATATAGTTCTGTTAAGGAGAGATAATAGTGTGGAAGTTATTTTCAGTAAACCTCACGTAGATTGGAATAGAGGGAAGGTAGGGTAACAAGACTTCAGTCTCCTTTAATTATCAACTAACATTATTAATATAAAACGTCGACACACGACAATTCTCTAACAAATAACTACTCTCACACGATTCTCACGATACTCTCAATTCACCGCTCTCTGCTCTCGATACGACTCTCTCAAACTATCACTTAACTCTCGACGATACTCTCTTCAACTCTCCCTTAACTCTGACTCGCGCACGCATAATCCACCCTATATATTCCTTCACTCTTAGTTATTCTCTCATTTTATTCCTCATTTGCTCTCACTCATTTAGGATACACATTGCAGACATTCCTTGGCGACAGTCAGTCGCGTCCACCCGAATCCTTGGGCCGGTGCACCCACCGTTCACACGATCTTCTCAAGTACTCAGCTCCAAACATATATCTCTCACGCCTCGGAATCATTCTAAACAGTCACGCAGTATTTCCAATCCCACAATAGAACAATTGGATGAAATTAAACTTCGAATCATTATTAGAGTTAGCAGTCAAACATTCTATACTTACAATATTAACATTGAAACGTGCATCGTTAGTAGAATTGTCGAAGGATTGTGAACGATAGAGCAATTTTATTTGACGGTTCGTTCTCAGTGTGTACATATTACAATAATAAGTAAATCACCTGCAGTGTTCACTTCGTAGTAATCACAGTTGTACCGAAGAAATAGTTAGTACTACGTTTTGACCATAGATTAATTGTACCGTTAAATGGATGCCAAAGAAAAATTCATTTCTTGGAAGTGCTTGAAATAGCAACTGGAAATTAACTGGAAGTATGTATTCGTATGTAATTCCACATATAATATCCCCTTCAATTATGATATGAAATACTGTTCGACGATTTCCGATTTCGAGACTCATTTATATTTGCATATACAGAGTGGCTCAGAACTCGGGGAACATCGTGAAATGGGGGGGTAGCTTGGGTGATTCTGAACAACTTCTTCCTTGACCTTGTTCTGAGCCACCCTGTATGTATATTACACATTTTGTCTTTCGCATAACAATTTTGTACAATTAAAGCGCCGCACCAAAAGTCCACAGAAATTAATTATATTATTAAAAACGGCCACGATTATTTTATACTTATATTTTGTGGCGATAATAAATCACGCTTACAACAATTTAGCAACGTGACGCACGGCACTCGTGAAATAACTATACTCGAACGAGCCTTCCCATAAATATATCGCACGGGGGCTTGCCTAGTGAAACGAATAACACGTCATCGAAATACTTACCGTGTTTCATTGTCTGGATACCCGGGGATAATGGTTAAAGAACAAGTATCCACAATTCAGTGAGGCCTGCACCCCACGATAATTACCAAACAAACGGACAAACGAACAAGGTCCTTCTACTTCTTCTTCGCTTTTTCGTGGCCGCTGCTCGAGAGCTCTCCTACAATGCGGTCGCGTGACAATGACGTGCTTCGTTGAATGACCGACGAGAAAGACGCGGTATTTGCAGACGAACCGCTGTCACGAACAAAGACATTTCGACGTGATTGTCCGGTCCGACCCTCTTCTTTTCCTAAGGTCATCGGCGGAACGCCATAAAAAGAGAAATGGTGAAGGAGGTAACGAAGATGACGAGGAAGAGGAGGCCGAGAATGAAATCGCGGGATAAGAAGAAAGAAAAAAGGGAAAATGGAAAATGCCGTGTAGGACATTGAGAGTAGAGTGACAGGTTTCCTTATCGGGATGGACAACTGTCTGACCAGTTCAGGCTAGACTGATAGAACCACTGGCGAGAACGAACAGCGAGGAACATTCCTGCGGATGTACAGTGACGTTGAATTCAAGGGGAAAATGACGTCGCTTGTATATCCCTCCTCTATTCGTAACTTAATTCTGACACTCGTTTCGAATCAGCAGGAGGTAAAACGAAAGGCCGAACCGAAGAAGCGTCTCAATCCTGCCAGCCACCACGGGGAGGAAGAAAATAGCACGAGCTTCACGGGGACAATAAAGCGTGCGAGAGACAAGGGGACGGCGAAGGGTAATTATAAATTTCTCAATAAAACGTCCAAACCCTGGCGAACAATAACGTTATCCCATTCAGTCCGCGGGTCGCAATAATACTCGTCGAACTTTGAATTTCCAGGTCAAAGGAGCGAAAGGACGGCGAGGCGGGGTTGCACGCGAAAAGTTGACCGGCCCCTTCCAAAGAGGCAGTTCGAAACAAAGGAGGAAAGGACAAGAGAAGCGTAAGATCCGTCGCGGAACAGAAAGTTCGGATGCATTATAAAGGCGCAGACAGTGGCCAGACCGGCGTGGCAGCTCGGGCTGATGGAACAGTCTGCGGAGAAAGCTGTCGGACACCGTATCCACGTGCAGAGGACACCATAGGGGTTGGGGACGGTATTGGGTCCTAACGGGTAGATTGCACCCGGTGGCTTCGGGCCACGTTACGGGGGATCGAAGATGGCGGGCACGGGACGAGAATGCAGCCTGGTTCTCCTGGACCGCTCGGCTCCGGGCAGCAGTTCGAACGAGGGTGGCGGGCAGGAATAACGGCAAGGAGACGAAAGGGGTGGACAGCTCACGGTCACCGTACAGAGACGCTTAATTGTGTCGCGGAAATACTCAGACAGACGGATTCCTTTAATAATGTGCCCGACGGCGCGCTCAACCGATTCACCCTCTTGACGTTTTCTTGTTTTCTCCTTTTCTCCTTTTCTGCTGCGCCCCTCGCGACGCCGCGCATCTCCTTTCGCCGGTTCGAGCATCGCTGTTTTCCCGTGGTGCATGCGACTGGACTGTGCAATTAAAGCACAGCCCGAAGGACGCGACTTGCCGCGGTCCTTCGTCTTGCACGATCGAACCATCCCCTGCCACGAGTGCATGATTGGTAATACTGAAAGAGTGATTTCGTGCTATCGAGTTATCTGCTGTTCGATGCTGGCGATGAAAAGGCGCGGCGGGGCTTCTATTTCGGCGTGGAGCTTTCGCGTAGGGGAGGATTGCAGTTGCAGCTTTGTTTTCAACGGGTCCGTATTATTCGAGGGGTGTGCTTTGTCGTTTTGCGCGGTGGAAGGAATTGATGTTGTGCAAATTATTCGTGGGAATTTGTTTCGGGTAGTTGTTTTTCGACGCAGGAGCAGAAGGTTGGTTATATTTTGTTATTTTTTTCTGAACGTGTAATAAATTTGTACGAAGAATTGTTACGCGGAAGATTTAGTTTTAAGTCGGGAAAAAAAATTATTTCATTAACCCTTGTTGTTGAAATACAGTTGCGTTAATATCTTTCCAATAATAATTGTACCAATTTGCTCTTTGGAACTTCGATTTTTACTTTGCGCTGTACGTTCTTTTGTATTGCGTGTCGACAATGTGCGTGCTTTTAATCTTTTCTAATTTTCGTTTTGCAAATTTCGTCTGTAAAATTGTATCCACTGTGATAAACATCAATGCCAAATACGTTTCAAATTAACCAGATAATTCAATGCTCGGCGTGTGCACGAAGATTAAACCACCCAGTGAATGAAAATAAATATAATCCCACAGCTTGTTCTAAACTACAAAAAAGAATAGCGAATAATGACATTTCTTAGGTATGCTAATCCTAATAGACAGTATTTCGCATCAGACGCAGAAGACGAGGAAATGATAGAAATTTTGGAAGCGTTCTCAGAATATTCAGATACAGAAAGAGTAATTGCAAGGCCGTGCACTAAACATTGCTATGATCGATCAACGCCAATAAGAAAACGACGTTGGCCGATGCATGGTGGAGAAACTTTGGTAGGATTCCAAAGTGATCGTGAGAGACGTTATAACTGAAGAACTCCTTTATGGAGTGGGTGAACCGTTTCTTTGACGGATCATCCAGCTCCAGTCAGTCGGCGACGTAATCTGTCTGAGCCTTGAGGCGTGGGCGTCGCTGCTCTCATTTTGTTTCTGGAAAACAACGTGAACCCTGAGAGAATCTACGATTTTTCAACCCTAGTCATACCGATCTTGCAACGATCGAACGCGTATCGAAGACAAAGATTCATCTTGGTTCATCGCTTGATCAATTTCATTCCTGACGATACCACGAGTCTCAGCGAAACAAGACTGGCACTTTGTAATTCTTTATTTCTAAATACCGATGACATCGATTAATTAAAGGTATAGATTTGCTATTTTGCCAATAACCTTTTGGAACGAAAGTTTATTACATTGCTGAACAATTAAAGAAATATGGATTATTAAGTAAAGGCGTTGGAACAGAGAATGAATTCTGATAGCAATTGATCTTGATCTTAAATACTATCGCGGACAACTAGTTGTACATTTTTCTAACACTGTAGATTATTATATGTGTATTCATAGTTATTTGCAGATGGGTTCATTATAAATCTAATTGTAAATTGTATTGTCTGCAGACTTGATTTAATTTTTTCTTCGGACTTGGAGCAATATTCGACACGATGTGGACATCGTATATGCTATCGAATATACATATACATTGACATATTGACAAGATGGAAGGTACTGCTATATAATGCTAAAGGTATAATTCTTAATTTCCATATTCCTAGCATACCTGCGTAAGATTCGAGGAGTTACTCCATGTTAGGACTCAGCAAGTCAATACTATATACCAGATAGTAACAACGTAGCATATGCACCATAATTTATTATAGAATTGTTATTTCATGCCCGAGCGAATCACGCACGATATGAATCGAGAATTGGCCATTTAAAACACGTTCCATTGCAAGAGTTTCTATTCTTAGAAAATCGACTCTGAGGGCAGCTATCCCTATGCGTATTAAACAATAGTTTGACGTCGTTATTTGACCAGACAATGGGACTATCCAAACCATTTATCACCACAGATCAACCATTTTTCTAAACCTACTGTACACCACAGCGAAAGAAGCCTATGCCAGAAATTAAAACTTTAATCATTCACTCCATACCAATTTCCCACACGGAATCGCATTGATGTATGAAGTAAACGCGCGCGTTTGCGCAAAGAATTTCCACCGAGGTGCCTGGATTCACGACTCGCCAATCGAGTCGCATTACACACCTTGTCCGTTCCGTCAGCCGAAAGCTCGTTGCACTCGCGAAGGGGTCGGTGGCATTTTGATCGCAAGTAAAGAAATGTTGACATCGAAGCGTTAACAATCGATCGGCTCGTTGTCGCTAAAGATGAATGATGGTTTGAACGAGCGGAAGCACTTCATCGGATAACACTGCCGAGCAATTGACATAATGAATGCAATTTTATTTGAAGCACCATGGACGGGAGCTCGAAGTGAGTTGTTACCAGTCGCGAATGACTAACGGCCCCATAGCGCGGTGCGGTTGTGGAGCAACAAGAGCGAAGAAAAAGGAGCAGCAAAGGATCCGTGGGACGATGCCAAAGGAGCACGAAGGACGATCGCTGTTCGCATTATCGGCCTGTCGATGTTTATTATTTACGACGTCGTTAAGTTAGGCGAAAAAATATTCAACTCGCGCGCGCGCGCATTAATCTAGCCCATCGACGTTCATCTTTGTCCCGGTTGATCTGAGAGCCGCGCTCATAAATATGGATTACCGAAAATCGTGTTTCTAAGGCTCTGACACGGTAGCCTTGAGCGTTTATCGATTTCACTTCCGTGAAACCGAGACGAGCTTTCGACCGGCCCGCCACGGTTGTTCGTCGGTTTCACTTGTCTACCGGTCACGGAGAAAAATGGAAAGTCCAGACGTTATCGATTTACGCGAACGAATTCACGGCCGTGCGTTAGTGGCATTATTTTTGCACAGACGGGACGAGGGCGGAATATCAAATGATTAACTGCGCTTAATTGCTGCAAATGTGATTCATTGCTTGTTAGTTAAATTCGGGGCAGCTCGTTAAGGAGGCTGTTGTCTGGAGGATTGATATAAAAAATTTATTGGTTCCTGGTGAATATTTTGATGACTTTTCGATCGACAGTCACTTGTATTGTTCTTATATTTAGGTTCAATTTTCGTCGACACTGTGATTTATCGGTAAATGCACAGAAACGTAATTAAAGCATCTGGGAACAATAACTTGAAGAAATATATACAATTCGGGGATACTCGAAGAGTGCTGTTTCACTGTGGCAACGAAGAAACGGAGTAGATGGGAAGAAATTTCAAGAATTGAATTATTTGCAGAGAATTCCCCACGTTTTCTGGATATTACTTTACTTTGTTAAGTTGCTATTGATTTCCTTCTTAATGGTTCAGATTTTAGAAAAAAGTGACGATATATTTTTACTTTCTAGCTAATAATCACAGAAAATTAAATGTATTATATTTAATAAAATAACAAAGCCCGCTGGTAATATTAATATACTAAGATGAACACTGTTTTACGACAGAATAAATTCCTCTTTATCTCCTGCCTTTCCAAGCTTCCTACTCCTGGCATTAACCCTTTGGATTGCAGTAACGACTGGCACTTGTGCTACAAGTTAAATATGAAAAGTAAAAAAAATAACCACGAGCGTAATTGAAAATTACGAGTATGACACGTGCTAATTTTTATCACTACATACAATTATTACGAATTGTCCAAAAGCGTGCAGTGATCCGATTCAGAAATAAAATGGTCACCTCTGTCTGGCGCCGTAGAGTGAAAAATCCCAAGGCAATGGGTTGAAAAACCATTCGACTGCTTGCAGGCGTCGTGCTAATTGAACCACGCATTATCCGAAATTCCGCGAGTGCCTCCCGTCGCGCGAACAATTACGTATTACGACCAATCTATTCCCGATTTTGATTCTCGCACGCGGCGCAAGGGTGGCTTGGTTGCGTTTGAATATAACGCCGAACGCGGCGGCACGTGAATTTCCTATGGAATAATTACGAAACCCTTCGACCTTTCATTATAACCCGTGCAAAGAATTCGGACAAACAGACCGGCGTGGTCCCCATATGAATTTCATTTACTCGCCTATCAAAGATCCAGTTCGTCTGGAACGCGTTCCCTTCGCTCTGCAAAGACTTTTCTTCGCGTCTGGCAGTGACGTTGCAAACAGCCGCGATAGCACGGCTACGAAAGTCACGGGGCGCATTGTGCTGGTCAAGAATTATTCGATGCGTTTCTTGCTCGGTGGTTGGATAGGTCGCGGCGGTGTTTTAGATTTGAGGAAACCGGGCCGATACGAGCACGCTTATGGCGTCTGAATGGCAAGTTTGTTAAGGGGGAGGAACGATTGATATTCGTTCCGCTCGGCGCCGAGGGTTTCGATTGTTTTTAATACGGGGGTTGGCTCGAGCAAGAAATGAATATTCCGACCGTGTTTGCATACCGTGCGAGACGGAATGTTGAGTTTGCGCAAATAGTTGGCGGATATTGTGGGAGAAACAATAACGCCAGGGTTTGGATTTCTTTCGTTTCACTAATTTCAAGGTTATAGGTATCCTTGTACTGAATAGTGAACGAAAGCTGCGCAAAGTTTTTATGATTTTACGGTATTTGTAGTTATATAGTGATTGAAGTATACTGTCCTATTTGACGGTTTTTTACATTTCTATGCTACGAATTATTTGATCGTTCGAAAAGGGTTTAAATAGTTCGTTACAAGATAAGAACTCGTGACTCTGAATTTACAACTGGTGATAGAACTACAAAATATATTGTTTAATTACTTAAAAAAAAAGGGATAAAGTTTACGAAATATAAATGTCGAAGATGCGACTTCAAAGTTATACGATAGCATGAGGGGTTAAGCATCTATTATTTTTAATTAAACAATGCTCGGGCGTAACGAATTTACTTTTTCAGTTATACGGGAGAAAAATGATTGCGTCTCTATAATCTTCCGTTCGTATCCAGAATGAAATTAGTATGCAAAGTGTGTGCTGCGACGGCCTCGTAACCTTAATACGTATTCCGAAATTAAAACATAAATTAAACATAAACCGTTCAGCTTTGCGCAACGTTGAAAGCTATTTCATTTATCCTACGTTAAATTGCGAGCAAAGGCGACGCAAAATATATTTCATTAATAACTACCAATCTTTCCTTAGACGGATCCAAATGGCCGATCGAATCATCCTACAATTGCTAAATAAAAATTAACCAATCAAATTTCCAAGCTCCTTTCTCACCTCTGTCTTAAATCCCAATCAGTACATATGTTCAACACTCCTTCAGACCTACTATTTATTATTTCACAGTACCGCCTTTTAAATTATACTGCTGACAAAAATTAAAGAAATTTTCGTTAACGAAACCTAATTATTCGATCCAAGAAGCCCATCAATAAGTTTGGCTACAACAATAAGCCCCGCGAAAGTTCATCAAAGCAATCCATTAACGTCAACCCGTGTTACTTTCAGCGTTTAAAGGCAGTATTCGGCGATTGTTCCCAGACGATGACTGGAGAGCCACGAATATTCGGGCGAGCCGAAAGTCCGAGGGGTTTTTCAAGGGTTGGCCAGTGCCCTGGCTAGAAGGGGTACAGTTAGGCCTCCCCATTTGCAATGGACCCGAGTCAAGAGCAGGTCTAATATGCTTTAAACCTCCGCCATCGAGCGGCGAGAATAACCGGGGAGGGCCGGCTCGGAAGAGAGACAACGACGAGGACGACGTCGACCACCGAAAAAGGGGTAGGAGAACGGCGATGAGCAGACGGGACAGAGAGGAACGAAAGCGGGGAATATTCGTGATTCGAAGACGAAGAAATAAGCTGACCCTGCAAGCTACTCATTGGCGCGGGCGAAGATTCACTGTTATGAGAAACGAAACGCTGGGGGGCGAGGATGTTCGAAGAAGACGCAAACGAGAGAAAATTCATAAGGGGAGAAAGGTATGATAGAAAAATCGACGAAACGGCAGACAGTGGAATGTGCACAGACAAATTTTCGCGTAGACGAGGAGACAGAAGGGGGGGGGGGGGGGAGACACGGATGCAGGAGGGATGATTATAGAAAACGAGACGGAGGAGAGAACAAGAGGGAAAGTGTAGTATGAAAGAGGAGGCCGAGAGAGGCTTTTCCATTCTGTGGATGGAAGCGAAAGAGATTTTCCAACTCCCTTTTACGTGTTCCCCGTTCATCGTCAGTGGCCGCGACGGAAGGTATATTCAGTCCTCTTCAGGGCCATATTTCTGGGAAACAAGACTAAGCGTTTATAGTCAATTAAGGAACCGAGTAGGTAATGCGCTTTGCTGCTCATCGGGAGCGAAAGAGAAAGCTAATGGAGGGGGAGGAAATAAAAAAAAATGAAGAGGCACCTGAGTGAAGATGGTTTGGTAAAATAAAATGTCCTTGGAAATTGAATCTTGAGTTCTCTTGAGCACGAGGATCGCGATGAGTCTTCTGACAATGAGTAAGAATATTTATACAGTTTCGGCCAACTGGGAATTTAAAAGGGGCACATTAACTAAATGTGTATAAAACGTTCGGCGGCCCCTTAAGTACATGCGATTCGTGATATTCGCCGTTTATGTGATAGTTTGGTTAAAATTTTGGTGATTTTGGTTCAATTGAAGTTGTTCAATAGAAGAGCAGCACTATTCTTGACGTTCGGGAAATGTATTTGCAATTGAACTTACGGTTTCATATATTTGTGTACAGCATATATAGTGCGATGCTTAAAAGATACAAATAAACACTTATTGTAGAAATTGCTTTAACCTTTGAAATAGTGATTGCTTCAATTCTGTACAATATTTTATGAAAATGTTCGAAAACCCCACATTATAAAAGTAATCCAATTGACATATGAGTGTTACTTTCAAGTCGTTGCTAAAATATCGAAGATGAATATGTGTAGTTAAATAAAAATAATATTGTAGAACAAAATTAGCCACTGGAAGAGACGTAAAGCAAATGACAAACTAAATAACTTCGTTTTGATTATTTTTTCCAATCATTAATTAACGCAGACCCCATGGGTATTAGTTTTAAGCAATTTCTCGGAAGAGTTTTGTGATTAAATGAATCTTAATAAAATTGTATTAGCAAATCTTTTCTTTTTTGTTATTTGAATTATATATTGCATATAAACGGTAAAATGAAATTTCTTCGTAAAATGACGAGTTTTCCGTTTTCAGCACTTTGGGCTGGTACAAACAACGATAAGATTCCCGATGCGAAGACAGTTTCAAAAGTTTCAATCATGGAATACCAGCCTTCAATTTTATACGTAACTCTATCATACATTTAGTTTTTCTACAGTTCTTAAGCTTCAGCCTACCAGTTCTAAGTAGCATTGGATATTACATCGTTCAAATGAGTTGGTCAAATTTACATTTCAAAAGCATTCACGTATTTTCTCCCAAAGGGAAATTTTTCAATCCACTTAATGCAGCTGCTTCAATACTATACCACTTTGCATTCATTTTCCATATTTTACAAACAGTTTATACCTCCGTCCTCGAAAGAGCAAAATCACGTACTAAAATAATACGTCCTGTACCGATAAAAGCCGTATAATTCCCTCTTTGCGTCGGAACAACAAAAACACGCTACTACAACAACGTAATCGCCAGACGTATCACAGGCGGAGGCCAATTACACAGAAATGGAAGGAGAATCGGTAATGGTCCCCTGACGTTTCGCTGCAATATTTCCTTCCGCTCGTCCGTGAATCTACCTTCAGCCAGGCAGTATTCTCATTTCTCGTTACACAATGGGCTTCATTATAAATTGACGAGAGAACCGCCGCGGCAAATCTATAACGGACTGTTTGTTTGGGTGAAATTGGAGGAAAACATTGCGGTCCAGCCTGGTAGGGCCGTCGGCGATCCACGTCGAACCGGGCTTTTTCACGTGGGCAGCCCCCCCTTTCGAAGCTTTCGCGACAAAAATTCGCTCGCCCGAAGGGGGTGGCGGGTTAGGGGTGCAGGGTGGACTGAACCGCGCCAAAAAACCGCTACTTCGATTCGGCGTGTTTGGCGTGTCGGTCAACACGAATAGCGCGCCTTTTCGAACGGATCCTTTTGTACCGGTACACGCTCGATTGTGCGTGCGTTTTTATTCCTGAGTTGCGCGTCATTTCGAGCAATGTTTGCTTACCTCTTGTACAAGGACTTTCCGGCTCGATTGAAGAGTTCATTGAATTTTGGATACGCGCAATTTTCGTTGCAACGCGGGTACCGCGCGGTATGGTGTTTCGAGCGCGACGTTAATTGTTCAATTCCAATGGATTCTTGTTAAGTGAATGGGAATGACGAGGTATAGTTGGACCGTGTATTCTTTAGCAGTTCGATACCTCGTGTACTGATTGGTTCGTACGGGCGCAAGGTAAAATGAAAACGAGAACGAGATTTGATAGGTGTTTGCAAATTGATATCGATTGTCTTTATTAATTCTTTAATTTATTAGGATACGATTTCTTTCGAGTTTTCTACAGGAACGATTCAGTGGAGTTCAGTTTCAGGAATAATTTGTGTGAGAAAATATATTGTGCGATTCTTTCTCGCGTAATGGACTGCATTACAATGGAGCACGAAATTGTGTAAGCTTTATTATTTATCAACATTTAAAATAAAGCACTGGAATTGTTCAATTATGGGAAGGATTACTGTTGGCGTAATTAATTTTGCGAAAATGAATACATTGATTAGAACTATCTAACTTTGAACTGCTGCCAAGTTCAAAGTTATATAGTTCTAATCAATGTATTGCAAACATTTTTCATATTTATATACGAATTGTATCACAGGAAATTACAAACATTTCCCGAGATGATGCCACTGTAAAGTCATCAATAACAATAACGACTAACCCGGTTGGCTTCTCTTCTTTTTAATCAGGATTTTCCAGAATTTCAACTGGCCAAGAAGAGTTACGCGATGCTTCCCTTTGAGTTGCCAGGACAGTCTTATTGAAGAACTTAAAGCAATAATACTGGAATGTTCTCCGTTAGACCCTTCTAAAACTTGTTTAAACCTTTGTACTGAAAAGCATCCGTCTAACAATAGAATCTGTTCCGGTAACTCTCTTTCGAGAAGTACGACTGAAGTACGTACATTAAAAACTGCAATCTTACTTAAGATATTAGTTTAACAAAAATGGCAAGTGAAATTACTATCTTTTCTTACGAATTAGAAATTGTTTATTTCGTAAAGTGTCAAAGGTGGCAAGGAAACTGTGTTTTTTAATAAAAGTGTCAAGATTAAAAGTACTGATAATTATAATATGTTACGTGAAATTGTGCACTTTTTCAACTGCAATCGAGTAATGAGTTTAATTTGTTCAAAACTGAATATACGTCTGTATAGTAGCATTACATTATAACAATAATTCCAATTATTGAATTCAAATTATTATTGTAAATAGGATTTCTGTGAATGGGAGAACTTATTTTATCTTATGAATCGTTCCTTTCCAGTACCCAATACCAAAACAAAGTCCAACTAAAGAACCAGAACAGTGACATAAAAGCACAGTTTTTGATGCACCGCATTTAGCAAAATCGTTCTAACTATCAGATTAATATGAAAGTTAGCTAATTTTACTAAATATTAAAAAATCATATGAAGTAATACGTATGCATATTATTGAAAAGGAAAGTAGCTATAATACCGCAATCGATTATTGGCAAATTTTCTTGAATGGTCTTGTAAAATAATCTTTTGGCCAAAGTACGATGATAGAGGACCAGTATTCAATGCCAAGACGAGCATTAGGATGGCCAAAAAATCTGACCGTTCTTTATTCTGTCCTAAGGAACGTTCTTTAATTTTCGATGACGTGAAAATTGCAGGGCGTACATTATTTATCATTTCGTGGTGATGTAAAAATCCCAGAAACTAGTCGCCCCTTCCCAGGGGGGATTTCTCGAGGAAAACTTGATTTATGATCTGAGAAACGCACCCCTTGGATGGTCACCCCCTCTGTGATCGTAAAACATTCGATATCCTAGAGGAAATGGCGAAGAAAATCGCGTTGATAAACTAGGAGTTTTAAAAATCTCACTTAAAGTTAGCTGATGGGAATTCATAAGATATTATAAATCTTATAAACCACGGTCAACTCATAAACGCTGTAAGTCAGTTTTAAATAACTTTTCGGAAACCAGAAGTAATTATTGCTTTTCAAAAATTGATGTTAAGAATATTTTCAAGAATATCTCTACGTCCGATTTGTGCTGTTTTTGAAGTTATTTAATGTATTTAAGTATAAATAAATATATAAATAAATAAAACAGTCAGAAAGAATTGTAAAATATGGCTAGTATTAATATACTATAAACAGGTTGATATAACATATTTCTACAGAAACTAAAAATCCTGTAGTATGTATATTTAAGTTCGAATAAAGTATTGAAATCGCCACGAATATAATTTACACCCCTACTTGTCAAGTATTTACCAGTTCTTCCTCTAATATAAAAATTGTATGTACATTACTTTTATAATTATTTTCTATTACATGTTGTCTTCTTCCATGCCACATATTACCCATTTTAGTTGGATAAAAAAAATGTCTGACTCTGAATCAAAACCTGCAATATCATTGAATATTATACATTGAATGCAGCTCTTGAAGCAATAGATTTTGTATATACATATATCACTGCCGAAAAAGAAGAGAAAAACGAATTTACCTCAATCACGTTTAAAATTATTCCCTCTGAAAAGTAGATTTTTTCTAAACGAAAGTTCTGTACCCTTTATGCCTGATTCGCGAAAAAAAGAGAAAAAAAGAAGAAGATTCTCCATTGATTATATCAGGCCACTAATTATTCTGTATTTTAAACGATTGTACGATTCTCATTTCACTGGCGAAGCTTTTTTCTGAATTTCAATGGCCACCGTTTCTCCTATTCCCTTTTGTTCGACAACGTTTCAGATTCTGATGCCCGCCCGCCAATATCAGATCGTAAGAGTAATGAGGGGTGAATCAGAAGGTGGTCTCACGCTATTAGAGAAGACTCTGGAGGGACAAGTGGAACAGAGTGACCCGTGGGAGCACTTGTGCCGACTAAATCGGGAACATCCGGGAGATTATCGAAGATATATGAAGTTGAGCTGCCAACTTGTCCAGTAGTGTAATCAAGCAAAAGTCCCGACTTAAATGATACGTTACGTAGGAAAGATACAGTGAGGGTATTCGAACCACAGAGTGCTCAATGTTTATTATATTGTGTAACAAGTGCATAGAACGTTCCTGCAGGTTAACAGAATTGCACGAATATCAGTGAATAATTATTGCGACAAGTTGTTCACATTTTTGACAAATTGTATTTGTACAAATACGACGTGATACAATTTATGTGCTGCGTACAATTCATATGCAGCGTGTATTTGTCTACTGAAGATGCACAGTCACAATGTTTCAAACTGTCCTGAATGATTATTATTATTACTGCGTTGAATTTTCATCTCTATTTGTTACGAAAAATAAGGAAATATTAAAAGGAATAATCGAATCCGAAACATATTTGGTTATTTCATTAACTTTGTTATTATTATCAGACTTCCTTTTGTAGCATTAATATGTTTCAGTTAGGAACTAGAAGGGTCGTCTATTGCTATTATTATTATGATTTCAAATCCTTCTTGACCGTTTCGCTTTATTAGATATGTTGCAATTTAATTAACACTCGCAATCGAATATTCTCGGAATAAATGTAATAAATGCAAGGGTAAAAATCAACGAAATATAAAAATATTGCGAAACGCGTGTAATATTCATTCCTTACACCGACGATATAACACAAGATTCAAGCCAAGACTTGAGAAGATAGATATGGTGTCAGAGCGATTGAAACGACTGGGACGAAGACGAACCTCGTAAATATTTCAGAGGGGTGGTATCTTATCGAATTTGGGTCGAAAAAAGTAACGAGGAATCTGTACTAGCGGAATCGATCTTCTCGCATCTGTTGTCGGGCCACTTGCGATCTGACGTTTCCGGGTCACCTCTCTCAGTCTCTCAGATAAATTGCGGTAACAGTGTCACGAGCAAAAGTAATCTCCGTGGGAGTAAACGTGCTCCGTTTCATATGTGCGTTTATATATTATTTCTTGTGATGAAAAGTGGCTGGTGGTAAGCTGAACAGTAAAATGTTCCCTTCTATGCCCCATTTACTTCCTGATAGTATTGGCACTTACATGATAGTTTTTTTTATTGAAAAACGTATTATTAAGTATGTAAAATGAGCAGAAATTTTAAGAGCAGGCATCGAGCATTTGTTGAACTTTGAATTTATAATGTACAGGCATCGCTGAATCGCGAATGCATGGAATGCTCTGCGTTGTAGGAACAGCAGCATTGTTGTAAAGTATACTTTATTTCTCTGCAATTAGTGAAATTATGAACGTTCGTTCCACCTAGCAAAGTTTTATTAACAGATATTTCAAACCGCTGCGAAAGTTCAAGTTCGTCCTGAAATACTGATGAATATCTACATGCAATCAACTTTGTGCGCTATTCATAATAGAATAATATTATAATTTAACAGATAGAGGAGCTATACTTTTTCATTCTTTTCTAGTTTTGACGTGAAATACTGTTCATACCAGTATTGTGACGGCACAAGACACCAAACGATGTGAGTAAAAATAAATGTGTAGTCATCTTGATAAATATACTCCAATTGAAGTATACTTTCTAATTGAAGACGTACAGTGTATCAATAAGTAGGTTATTTTTGATCACGTTATATTTTTAAATATCTTGGCAATGAATTGATTGACGAAGCTTATTTCGGGAATTTATAACAATATTGTAATTTAAACGCATTAACAATTGATTAACGGTATTTTCCATTAATATTAGCTTGAATCCGGCACAGCCATGACAAAACTGGACATTTATTATACCCGTCGAATCGTTACGCCACGGTGATTTTCATTAACGTTGGTCATCGATAAATGTAATATATCCATTCACGCCTCGGCGAGAAATTGTTGCCAGCTGCTTCGCGTCGCGAAAATCCTATTTTCTCCTACCCATAGTTTATTAAAATGCATTTGCGTTGTAAGAATGTTACGGAGCACAATAATGAACTCGATTTGAAATTTCTACATTTGTATTATTTGTGTACGATATTTGGAAATTAATTGCCGACGATTACGTTTATTCTCATGCGTTTGATATTCTGGCCTTAATCATTTGTTTAATTAAACCGGAGACGTGAGAATATTGCACAAAATATTAAGTTGTGGGTTATATTTTTCCATTTTTCACGAGTTAGAAAAGAAGTTTTTCGTAAGCTTTTCATAAGTGAAACAATTTTTTTACTCCTTTATCGCAATATGAAACATGTCTTTAATTAATACATTTTTGATAATGGGCTTTGCTTTAAGTAGACTATTTATTTGAGTAGTGTACTATCCAAGAAGGATTGCAATTATCTTAACAAATTGTACACAGTCGAAACCCAAGATTTCATTTTTATTTCAATTGTTATTTATTAAAACAGTTTATTTACAGTTGTTTGTTAATATCCGTCATGTAGAAACACATGTTATTTGTGTGAAGCTAATATAAACCATATTAAGAATACTCAAATACGTTTGAAGCGAGTTAAAACCTTCGAAACTAGCCCAACTGGTCATCTACGCTCTTCTTCCAATTTCAATTATCATTCCATTTATTTTTATCATTCTTATAGGTTACAAGTTTTAATAAATTTGTGATCACTTATTACGTATTTACAATATGAAAGTAAGAAAGTCAGAAATGTTCGGAACTGTATCTTTAAAACCGTACAGGTGACAGTGAAAAATATGACAGTGTGAAAGAAATACTGAATCCTACAAGAATGAAATTAATCAATTTTGGTCATCCATATATTTCTGGCCAATACTATATATTATCGTGTAACCAAATCTACTATTCTGCATTGTCAAATACACTTGCACATATTACGTACATCTCAATGCGTGTAAATCTTGCAATAAAAGTAAGCATGTGGCATTAATCAATCAATCGCCTATCAATTACACTAAGATATTTCGAAATAGAAATGTGTCTGGTACGTGCGATAAGCATACAGATATAAAGTACCATGCGATACAATCCCGAGGGCTACACTTTAATTCCGCAACATCCAGAAAATAAGGTACCAACCGCGTTAATCAAGAATGGACCTTTTTACGAGGGTTATGGCGTTGAACGATGAAGAGGAGGGTGGACCTGAGCCCGAATACACGTCGGTCAATGAGAATGAAGGTGATACGCCATCAGGGTTACTGGATGATAAAACGGGGAGGGATGATCGAGTGAGTGATCGATCCGAATAGAAAATGGAGGATAGGGTATCTTCTTCCATTGCCTACAGCTAGATTAGATTGCCTACCCTCGATCGTCTTCGACTCGGGACCACATCCTTCCAGTTACAAGAAATCGTTTTGGCTAGTAGGTCTGTGGAGACCATCGGCGACATTTCCAAACAAACGTGCCGGGCAAGTAACGAGTCAGAGGGAAACTTAAATTCTTCGTGTAAAATAGGATAGAATCTTCTTCGCATAATAAACGCGGATTCAATCTGAAGGTAAATCATGCATGTATGTTTGAATAATAAACAAATAGATTTAAACTGCGGATGGAAATAGTTTCTTCAAATGCATACGAGAAATTTGTTAATGTACTATTCAAACAAATTACCCGCTTTTGGTGGATTTTAGAAATGTATGTAGGAGCCCGTCAAGTGGATGCAAAAATGATAACAAAATTATGAAATAATTATTGTGGTGGGGAAATATTTGACATAGAAACGTTCTAATAATTTTAAGCGAAATTAGCAAAGTTTCTTTCCATGTAAACACCAAGGTATCAAATACATCACAGCAATAGTGATTATTCCGTTCAAAATTATACCTCGTCTTTAACTACCTTTTAAGATTTTAAAGAGGATTGTCCTTTATCATAGTAATCAATAACCAGATAGAAATTTATTTCTGTATCTACTTAAAGGCAATAATATTCTCCAGCGATAGACGGATAAGTATCAACTGCAATAACAATATAACATTTATATTTACTACTTGAAAAACAGCCGATCATATTGTTTTGTTTTAAAAGATTTATAATGAATTCTCTCCTAAAAGATCCATTCCATACTTGGGTTTTGTAAAAACGAAAATAAAAAATTAATTCTACGCTGCAATGTAATATTCGCTCGCCATTCGTTATTTCTCTTAGAGTCTGATAGATGTAACTTTATTTGATTTATTTAAAATACTCGCTTGGATTGGCATTTTGCGTTTCTTATTATCTTAATGGACAGAATGTATTCTCCAATATTGTGAACCAATACTTCACAAATAAAATAACCATTTAATACCACAAAATTAATGACTAATCGAGAGAAACGAAATTTAGTAAAACGGCGTACAAGTGAAAATAAATTCAAATATCTCGAAACCATTTTTCTCAGCCACCAGAATATCCACAGATAAATATTGCATTTACGGATTGACGACCCACCCTCTGGTAACTTGCTAACCTTAATTTCATCTTGTTGATAGAATTTCATATATCTATAGCGGCCGTTTCCATTTCTGCTGGGACTAATCAGGAAGCCAGATATTCTGAGGTCAGATGAAACGGCAACGATACTACGAAGTTAGCCCTCTAAATAGATTTCTATATGTCTGATAGATCAGTATCTAGATATCGATATATCAAGATAAACCGATAAACTCGATAGACCGAAAACTGGTAATTCATTTTATACAATTTAATGTGCTTTACTCGTTCTAAAAATCGTTCAGCCCCAAAGCTTTCTCTACTTAAATAACATAATCCCATTTCCAATCAGAAACTGGTGTGTCTGAAAACTTGAATTTGAAGCAAAAATGCATAAATATTTGCTGCTTATTTAACAGGAAATTACTCTAGATTATTATTTTCCGCGGCATTAGATGCAAATCATTGCATTAAAATATACTTTGCGTCGCGTTCACGTAATGACTAGGTACATATTACAAAACGTACATCACGCGTAACATTATTATTCCCCTGTACCGTATAATACAGTTAATACTGTACTAAATAATTTTCTACGCGGCGCAAAACTTCCTTCGCCAATAAATACTTAATCCACCGTGTGTCTAAAAGAAGAAGTATCTCGAAGTAATGGCACAATCTGCGTATAATAACTTCCTCTCGTTTCATTATAATTTGCATACTCGCGCGACAAATATTTCTCGTCCTGAAGCCCGCCAGGAATTCCTCAAACATCGTCCGCCAATAATTCACCGCCCGTACGCAGCAATACACCAAGAGACTGCAAGCACGCGTACACAGTCATTAATCTTTGATGGCGAAATAAGTTGGACACGAAAAGAAACGAACATCACCGGCACAGCATAATTCGTCAGGCAGCTCGAGTGCGGCGGCAGGTTTAGCCGTTGTTTGATTTACTCCCTTCCAGGTACATACACGCGCGATTAATGCGTCTACTTTATGGCAGCTCAACAGCTAATCAGTATTCGAATTGCGGTTTACCATTGATTCATTAAGTCACGGGTTGTCGGAGATTTGCATAATCGTTCGAAGGAGCAACTAGATCTGGGCTGGTGCAGCTGCGATCCCAGGAGAGAATCAGGATCGCTCGATTTGCTCGGTGGCGGCCTCCTAGCCACCTTATGCTAATACGAAGTGCACCGTACAATGGCTTTTGATAGCGACAATGCTGACTTGCTGTACAAACAGGGTGAATGGGATCAACGACGTGTACGGGATCAGGAAGTTCAACCAGGTACTCGTTACACTAGGAAAACGGGGCCACTGTCAAGTTTCGGCGCCTCGCCTCGCGGCAAACTCATTATTTAGATTGCGAACCTTTCGACCGCCGGATTCCCAACTACGACGGAATGAATATAATTGTCGTTGTGCGAGGTGCGGCAGGTTATTGTCGACAAACCGTTTGCGATTTGTTCTTTGGATAAACACAAGGGGCGAGTGTTATGCAGAATTGTGTAGTCAACGTTTTGTCACAAAGCTAACAAGCAAATAAATAGTGCTTATGGATTATCCGTGGTTCGTTGTTTAGATAAAAGTGAGAAATGAGGATCGCATAAAGCTCTAGAATAAATATTTTGGTGGAAAGTTAAATGAAAATAGATGTTGCATGGAATCGTGATATCTTGCCTGCGTAGTCATATAGTGTTTATTGTTTAGAAACGATTCTATGCCATTGATTATTAATGGTAATAAAAATTATTATTTGGCACTGTTAAATCCTCATTCCAATACGGATATGTTATTATATACTTCGTGAGTATTATATTTACTTAATTGTAACTTTGTAGGACAAATTTTAATGCAGGACTTTAGTAACATTTTCATCTTACTTTTATGCAAATAATAAGCCGTTTTAGTTTGTCGGGAGAAACTTGGGTCACGCTGTAGAATAGGGAAAGATTTTAAATATGCTTCGTATAGGAATTGTGATGTGATAATTATGAGCTCCTGATTATTTTGTTTTGAATGAGTAAATGTCATTAATGGATCGCAATTTTTTTTTTATTTCAATCGCTGGAATGGTAATTCTTTGTTAAATGCCGTGTATTTATTTATATTAATAATAGGAAATCAGAAATGCAATATGAAAACAATATGTTGCTGCTACTTTTTGCAATTTTTATACTTCTTGTTTTATATCACGTGCATATGCAATATATGCTTTTGACATGAAAGTTCGTGACGAAGGTATAGCTTGAATTACTGAAGGGCTACTTAAAGTTAGGCTGACTTTAGGAGTGACGTTGTCTTAACATTTTGGTTAGCCCACGTCAGAATGTAGTCAACTTTTTACCTGCCAAATTTGTTTATTAAAGCAGATTACACGTATCCACCTTATCGCAAAAAGTTATTGATTATACTTTATCAAATTTGTGTGAGTGGAAGTTTTACAAACAAGTGCCTGATATATCAGTTATATTAAGTTGTATTGAGAAATTGCAACCATCCATAACTGTTGCAATATATTTATTTTTAATCACCAATCATGTATTTTCTACATATCACTGCCATAATAAATAATTTTACTATACCTTATTTATCTACCTTGGAGGTTTAAAAGTGCTAGTCCTTTCAATATTTTTAGTACATTGACATGGCCAGTACATTATTTTCTCTTATCAATTTTAAACCAATCTCTTGCACATAAGATAAAATATTTTAATTTCCTGTGCACAAGGGAGCATCGCTAAAATTAATAATCATTAAAATACCTTTCCATATTCATGATGACAATTTATAATATGCAATACTAATGATGCACTCGGCAATCTGTTTGATTTATACAAATTATTGATGGTTGTCTGCTGGTCTTCATTAATCGTGGAAAATGTCAAATATGAAATCATTGATCAAGTGACTATTACGTGTAATTATCAAGCTGTCATATTGTGACAATTTTCATTAATGTCAATCATTAACACCTGCAGCATTTCTATTCCTGTGCCAAACTTCCAATGAAAGTGTAGTACCACTATATGTATATAACATTAAAACTCTATACATTGACATGCATATGCATGTACTTTATATTGTGTGCTATCAATAACGTAAAAGTTTGATAAATTTGTACTGTATTTACTGTGCACAAATTTTAATTCATAATTGCCGCCTTTTATGCAATTTACCTTACTTACTCAATCAATTGTTCTCTGTAATTCGTAATTATTGAAAATACTATGCACATAAACAGATCTTAACTTGCAGCTGTAAAATGCGCACGTAGGAAATGGCAGAACATTAATGTCAATTGGAAGACAAGTAAAGGGTAATTGTATTTAATTTTATAAAGGATTTACTACAAGTAAAACTGTGAAAGTCTTCTTATTCACATATTGCAGTCGCATTATCCTCATGAATGACATACGAAGTCCGCAAGCAATAATCCTGACCGGCCATGACGATTAATACAGATTGTTTTGCATCAATTGGTACGTTTATGCCTAAATACCAAATCTCCACCGAAAGCGCATGGCATCACGTTTGTACAAAATTAATGTGCACAGCTGCAAATTATTCGACCTTGCGGCGATAGTTCCCATCGATAATCCAACATTGTAATTTGACAATTATAGCATCCGAGTAACGTGACTCTTCGTATATTCAAACGAATATTAATTTCGTGCAAAACGAAAAGGTAAAACGCCGGCAGCAATGGTGGCGTTTCAACTTTTCTTAATTATTCACCATTTCCACGCTGTGTTTTATGCAATATTCAAATTGACGAACAAACAAATGTCGCAGAAATCTGACAGCGTAACGTGTTAGCAAGCAGCAAACATGCATCATGATAACCGTTTCCAGGTAAAAATTTCGGTACATACATACTTCCATGTCGATACGAAAAGCCTTGCGACTGTTTCAGCAAATTGGAAAATGTTTGCACGAAATTGAGTCCATGGAGAAACGACGCGTTAACTGGCTCATAATGAATATTTGAACTGGCATGACAATTAACTTGTTGGGTAATATACTAGCCAAAGGGGATGCAAATGTGTCCCGGTAGCATTTCTCTGGGTTCGACGAATGCTGCGCAATATATCAACTGGATAACGAATGTCCCCATTGGTGCAGAAAAAAATTCATGGCAAAATTTATACTTTTGTTCATTTTCATGGAGAGTAATTGAATTGACTTGATGTACAGGGTGTTTCCGAAATCGTGCCACAAACGGAAGGGAGATAATTTTATCCCTCGTGCAAAAGTACAGATATGGGGTGTAGGTTTCTGGAAACGAAACTTGATAACTCAAAAGTTGCATATGTATTTGAACGAGTTATTATCGATTTAGGTGTCTACATTTTAGAATGCAAAAATTGTTGTGTGACGAACGTGACGTTTTCAACAATTACTGTGCACATGAAATAAATAAGTTACCAAAATTTATTATACGTTATTAGCAAATATTCAAATTTTCTTCGGAACCTATAAAGAAATTTTATGCCACATTTTCAATTTATCTTTGTATGAACAAATATCTCCCCTCTGGTCGTCCTACAGTTTCAAGAAATCTCTTTACAATTTCGCTACAATCCCTGTTGCAGCATTAATATTATACATAATTAAAATTTCTTGAAATTTCCGAGGAAACTTATTTTTTAATATTAATTTGCGCAATATGAAATTACAATCTGAACGAAGTTCGGACAACTCCCTTTAATGAGTTTGAGCTTGAACACGAACTATGTTGAATTAAAACTGTAGATAACGTTAACAGGTCTCTTCTTTTATTCTTTTTTATTTGCTTTTAGTTGACTATCTTTAATTTTATTCAGCTTTCCGCAGTATTAAATATAAAAACTGGGACCTATGAAAATAGTAGAATTCAAGGTTTCTATTATTATGTATTCACGACAGTGTGTTAGAGAACTTGTAGAACACGGAATCAATTAAATTACATTAATGAATAGAATAAATGCATTTCTACCAGCTGCACGAAATAGAAATTTCATATGTTACGCTCTAATAGCTCATAGTAAACCCGAAGAAACGCTGTCATAAAATTCATGAATATGCGATTCGGAAGTTTGAACATTAGATCTGTTGATAAATATTTATGGCAACTTCTATTTAGTTGCACATAATTTTATGTATCACAAAGCAGTATTTATGAAACATACTATTAGCTATCAAACTACGTTCAAAATTTCCTTAACCCTCTGTATACCTTAAACACTTTAAAGTTGCATACCCGATATCTATATTTTGTGAGTCTCGTCTCATTCCTTTAAATAATTTACGAATATTTTTGATCTTAGATCATTCTATTGGAAATTCGGATTGACAAGTCTTTTCTTGTATAACGAACTGTTCAAAATCTTTCCAAGCGTGAAAATAAATTAGGGTGTAGCGGGTTAAGCACATATACATACACATACATATGCATCAGATGCGAATTTAATTTTAGAACGCGCAGCGTAGAAACTAATGTTTTACGTGTTCAAGTATTCACCGCTTTCCTCATTATTCTACACCATCCCCTTTAACTTTTTAAAACAGTCCACGGACACCTCACCTACTAAACATCTTTCCCGATGAGAATTATGTAAATCAATTATTTATATTTTCCGCTCAAGTACGTGCCACTTAACCAAGTATAAAACATATATGTATATCATCCCCCATAAATAGTTCCACATATTCTTCCCAGCCTCAAATAATCATGAACAGGCATTTGTTCAACTAAAGTTTGTCCAACGTTTAATTAATACAAACGCCAGTTAAATTCACTG
The DNA here is from genome assembly GCA_963667235.1 of Nomada lathburiana. NCBI lineage: Eukaryota > Metazoa > Arthropoda > Insecta > Hymenoptera > Apidae > Nomada > Nomada lathburiana. The sequence continues at coordinate 3,221,100 of OY763905.1, forward strand.
TAAACCCTCACGAATTCGCGCATACCACGCAGCCAATATTACAGCCCCCAAACTTTACGTAACAATTATTAATTTACCTTCATTTATCGAATGAAAGGCCGATTACGCAACACGTGGCCGGGCTTTGAAGAAGAATACCAGTCTGCTGTGATATCCAGCGTGTCTCCGACATTCCCCGTACAATGGCACAAGATAAAGCATGCAAAAAAAACAAATCGGCAAACTACCCAGGGTTATCCGTGACAAGTTACACGCGATGTTTCGCGTGATCCGACAAGCCGAAACGAAACAGAACGGAAGAGAAACGAACAAGAGAAGGAAAGTATATAAACGGTGGCTGTTTATCGAAACGTCATGCGCAGGCAGCCTATCAAAAGCAGAATCGCTCTCGGGAGCCTCCTCGTTCCCTCATTTCCACGCATGCTTCATTTCCCGTGCACACTGCGAACGTTTGTTTATAGTTAATATCGGTGTCTGCCTTCTTTTACCGTTTCATCGATACCGGGGTCCCTGGGAAATGTCCCGCTGATACTTCCACCGATTAGGCGTTACGTATCATGTATATGAGGAGCTGCGGGTGGTAGGGGTGAACCCAACAGGGGCATTGCTTGACAGAAACGCTTGCAGAACGTTTTCCACGAGGAAACGGCATTGTTCGAAATTTTTCATGAATTGCATGTTCAAAAATTTTTGAAAAATTGTAACTTTCGATAAAAAGTTCTTTCATGGCAGACGAGTATTGTTGGTACGAATGTCAATGAATATTCGAGCAACAATAAACGAAGTATATTATAAAGTACTCCAAGTTCTTCTTCTTCTTATTTATTTGTTTAAGGTAACAAACACGTTATGGTTCTTAGCGACCACAAGAAGAAATACAATATATTACATAGTTAAGAAATATATACTTGAATTAATAAGTATATTAGCATATTAGTAAAAGGGACATAATAATTGGCGCATCGATTACCAAGATCATTGGCAACACTGTACAGGAATAATGTAAAGAAATTTTATGGTAAAGAATAGAACGAACTTGATCGTAGAATAACAACCGAAGAGGCAATACGATAGAGTGGGGTCTGTGGGCCTTACCCTTGTTACCGTCACTGTGAACGCTAGAATGTATTATTCATTTGTTATAAAACCTTATTTTCTACAAGAGAAAAGGACGCAGCAAATGTGGCCATGAGGATATCAATTAGAAATTGCTTGCACGCTATTCCATTTGTTATGTACCACTTTAAGATAATAAGTTGGGTTTCGACGGCGGGCAAAAGAGGAGCGGTCCTTCTATGATTCGCAGGGGTGTGCAGATAGCCGAATATTTCGGGTGGTGTCCGATGTTCTGACACATACAACTGTTCGGCTAACCGTGACGTCGCTTTTCCCAGATTCGATTCGACATGAGTCACGCTCGTGACACGAGCTATTGCTTGTACTGTTTAATTGTCCTTCTTACGTCTTCCCAATTGGATGCTATGCGAGATAAATGCTGGGAATTAGAGACCGCTCGTTTGTCTGTGTTACGTTGCTGATGGATCTGGAGATGACTGGTATTTTGTTCCCGCTGGCTTTGTGAAATAAATATGAATGTAGATTACTTTACTTCGCGGATTTACTTTCCTGTTCCGGAGAAGTTGGTCTTCAATATGCTTGCATCATAACGAACGGCGAGTTGAACATTTGTTATTTGATTTCATTCTAGTTATTTCATTGTATTGGAAATGTTTCGTACTGGAAAATTAAATAAATGACTATGTACAAGTTGCGTTGACAGCTATGCACCTGTCTATAGTTATAAAGTAAAGCAATTATATGACATATCAAATAATCGATATCTGAAATATATAAATAAAAGGCATGAAAAAGTTAGTATAGCCTTCATGTTTGTTGATGTCACGATTGTTTCCTACAAGAAAATAGCAACTTCTTTGTTTGCACTTAACGATGGTGTGTGGAAAAAGTCTTTTTCTTAAATATGCCGTGAATCTTTGTGCCCGCCTCAATTTGATCCCCTTGTGCATATATTTATCGAGCAAAATGTTTTCAGTCAAGTACAGTTTTATTCAAAAATTTTGTCGTATGTGTAACATTGGATTTTACGTGAAGAATTTAGTGATTCTGCTCTTATCACAGTTTCTGCATTTGAGAAAATATATGATCAGTCCATTTACTATGTTACTTCCCATATATAGTTTGTGTGTACCTTTTGTTTTAATATCGATTAAATCCTTGTATTTCCATTACTAGAATGGATGTAAATATTGGTGTAATTTTCGTCTCTGTTGCAACCATATTCCATGCCGGTTGATTTGGAATATCGTTTTTTTTTTTTCAATGCTGACAGCTTTTTTTTGTTATACCTCGTAGCTATTCATTAGTCAAAGTGGAATTGGTATGCCTTAAAGCATTGTATTTTTCGTGTCCTATAATATATTTATTTGAAACATTCGTCAGTACTATTTAATTGAACACAATAGTACATTTATCTAAATAAAAGTTATTCTTGTTGATTCCAACAATTTTCAGTATAAAAGATTGTCAAAATTAATAACAAAACACTTTAATTATCCCTCGTTTTAGGTTTCTTCAAAGATATTATATAAAATAGCACGACAATTGCACGACATTTTAATAGCTGTTATTATTTTGCACTCTTATATAAATCGTCAACTGCAATATTTAACGGAAATTGTCGTTAAAATTAACTGCAATCCATCATAACAGTCAACACTCCACTAGTTTAACTAAAACTAATTTAAACCATCTCGACGGCAAGAAATATAACTCCATTGTTTATGGGCGACCGGCCTCATTAAATGATGGAAACCCTCTGTTTCGAGGTCTTGTCGTTTGTCCCTTCCGAAAAGTGAGCTTTCTTCCTCATTTTTTTATTCCTTCTCCGGAGCAATCTATTTGTTTCACAGGCTGATGGTTACGAAACCAATCAGTGTAACCCACTCGAATGGAAGGCTCGGCAGGTGCACAAAGAGCTGCTGCACCAAAAACGAACAAAATATTTCGCGAATTCCGAAAACGCGACGAGGAAACGCTATTAAATTCACGTGATTTTGCGTAAAAACGTACTTTTTTATATAAATCCAGTGAATATAATACGCCCGTTCTACACAAGATGTATTTCAACCGTCATTTCATTTTCCTCTTTCAATAAGGATCTCGCTGCATTCAACGTTGGAATGTATTATTTCACTTCATTAAAATAAGCATTATTCTTACCATAATAAATGCGCAAAGACTTGAACAAGTTTCTCGTTAGTGTTGGTACAACACACGAACAATAGATTTTGTAACATTTCAACAACTTCACTTATTAATAAATACATGTATAAAAAAAGAATGGTACAATTCAGTAAGGGAATGAAGATCCATCGCTAATACGAAAATAACACTGTGCACGTAACCTTTTTCATATCTGTACATATATTTTACGTTCATTTCGCCGAAATCTATGAAGTAATTGCAAGTTGAGCAATGACTACGCAGACCGGTCCGAATAATTGAATCCGAAATCGTGTATCTGCAGCGAAATTGCTGGCGGAATTCACAGAAGCGGTGATTCCTTAATCAAGTTCCGGTGAGAGAAAAATCGTAATTAACGCGGCAGTTTAATCGTACGTAATAGCTTCGCCAATTTTGCCGAATATGCAAGAGGCCGCAGAACCCTGTCAGGACATCAATTTGCGCTATGTAGCGTGCTCGTTCAATCTCCTTCGAAGGTCCTGCCGACGAAATCACATTCCTGGACGGCCTCGTTCCTCTCTTCAGGAAAATTCAGGGACCACTAAAGGTTTTCGTTAAATTATTCAGAGCCACGAGTCGAACCGTGGAAGGGTGATTTCCTTTCGGGTGATCGATCAATTAAGTCGACGACCGTCCCGGAACAATCGTGCTTTATTATCTGACGAATCCAGAATCCATTTCATTGGTAGCCATTCATCTTCCTGCGTTCTACAATCACGGGGCGGAATTTTTCGTCCTTTCGTTGTCCGAGGGTATTTGTGACTTACGATAATGTTATTTCTGAGATAATCTTCCTGGACGTTTTGGTTATTGCAAGATTGTAATGGTGTATTTGATAAAATACAAATTTATGAAAATCGTTGTTTGCGTGTAAATGTGACGCACAAAATTATTGAGGCAGGTGTCGATAATTTAGTATAATTTATAGTAATTGCAAGTATAGAGTCATCGTGAGTGTACAGTGGCGGCCGTATACTCACGTACAGTTAACAAAATTAAATATTACTTCCTGTATACGAAAATATGTATACGAAATAACGGAAATCAATTATATTTTGTATAAGTTTACAATATACATAATAAGATATCAAAATAGCTTCCCTTAATTAATTTACTATAATTAAAAAGTTTTTTATATTTTTAGGCTGAAGTGTCAAATTTTCTGCGGACACATACATAAGTACATAACGTAACGCCTATATTTTCACATGTCTCTTTAACTCATAATTATAATACATTAATATTTCGTACGCAGACCCCTATTATTTATTACTGCAGCACACCTTCGCGGCATGGATTCGATAAGTCGAGCACAATCTGCTAGCAGGTATCGAATTCCATGCTTCCTGTGCAATAATGTACAATTGATTAATATTTTTCGGCTTTCGTTTTTTTTGTATGTCTGTCGACATCAATCCGCAGCACCTCTATTGAATTCAGCATGTACTCTTCGGCGAATGGTAGCAATACATTTTTTACAATATCCAAATACACGTATCTGTCCATGATTCCAGTTAATCGATGAATAGGACCTGTAACTTTCACTATCATAGCCCTCCTAAACGAGTACCGACACACCACCACCTTTTACAGTCGGTTTAACACAATTTTTACGAAATTCTTCTCCTTTTCCTCTTCTACTGCAGATATGTACATCAGGGTCTAACACTCTTAGAAATAACTTGTTGATACCATTATCTGAGTTCCGTGGAAATAAGTCAGGTTTTACATTTAAAATATAGCCACTGTATATAATTGTTACTCATAAATGAAGTAGAATTTTTAATATCTAGATCATGATGAATTTACTGATTTATTGTTTCTCATTAACTCAAAGGAGAGCACTTCCTTCGCGGTGCGCTATTTTAATTAGCACACAGACATGTACAATTTTATAGCCTAATATATAGCAGAATATAAATACGAAACTGCGAAACAAAAGGCACGAAAACTTATTAAATTGTGCACAGATGTAAGCAACTTGCACGTAGAACATAGTTATCTTACGCGTCGTATCACTTTTTCAGAATCTGCATATTAATTATATCAGTCAGCGCTAAACCTATATCACTCGAAACGAGAATTAAGCACGTCCGCCTAGAAATGTTCACGTGCGGCAAGAACCGACCATTAAACACTCCACATCCCCCCCATTTTAATATTCCCCACAAATCCAATACACTTGATTTAACCGCGTTTATCGAAAGTCCTTTCTTCGTCCCGCGAAGCTTCGCCACCGCTCGATCCGTCTATTTAAATTGAAAATAAAGAAAAAAACGCACTCTGACTGCAACCGACCAGAGAAATACCAAAAAACAGTTCCTAACGAGAACGCTTCGGTGAACGAGACGATTCGAGCGGCTCGCCAGCACGGGCATCGAAGATCGAGAACCCGTAAGTTTCACGATCGTCCGAGGAACAGGGCATTGAATTTCGCTAAAATTGAAAGTCCTCGCATCAATTGCTCTCGATGTTGAAACGGGGTGTGTAAAGCGTACGGGCGAGAACGCCGGCCCAGAGAGAAACAGAAAGAGAGAGAGAGAGAGAGAGAAAAAAGTGCAGTTAATTGCGGCGTACGATCGCCAAGTGGCATTTCTGATCTTTCTAAATGCTCGGATTTTACGATCGGTGAAAAGAATATTGTCGTCGGATCGACACGGTAATGCCGCCGGAAAATGGTGTGACTTTTCTACTGACGTATATAAGAGCTTTATGACACCGCGGCGTAATATCGGACGATATTTCCGTCACGTAAATTCGTAACGGATGGCCGATGGAGGGCACCGAGAATTCGATTGGGAAACGATGGCCTAGGGTTGAAACGTAGAATTCGAATGTACCGGCTCGAGGAATACTCTTGGAACGAGCTACTGGGTTTTAAACAGCAGTTTCGACGCTTTATCCTGGCCGGGGGACAAATAACGTCGACGATTTTCAAAGATACTGCACCATTGTGCAATTTGTTTATGGGAATTTAATTTAGCCAAAATGAATCTATTTTATGAGTGTACAGTAGTTTAGTTTTTAGCTTTCTGAACGAGACCAAGATGGAAGTATACAGATATACGTCGTCCAATATGCAGAAACTGTTCGCAGAAAAATTAATGCAACCGTTTTGTACAACAGTGTATCTTTATTTCAATTATTTAAATAAATTAAACCTTAGGTCATTAAGCAGAGTATTTAAATGTATATACATATAGCTTTTCGGTATTAATAAAATCTGTACTGGTTCGAACATCGAGGGCACTTCCATTCTTTACGCTACCGTAATGAAAGGGTTAAGTATTAGAATTGGTTAGGCAAGTACACAAGTTTCAGGTATTTAAATATTTTGCTAGAAAATGATCCACCAATATGCAGTATATCCAGTTCCACAACTCCTAAATTATCTAAATGAAACCGAACTTTAATAAAAAAAGCATAACACTGACGTATATATAAATATACTAATTTTGTATTTTTAATCAAAAGAAAGATTAATTTCATCTGACATTAGCCACGGTAAGCATAGAGTACAACAGCTTAACATAATTTTAACCATTACTGTAAGGTATGCTTAAAAATTCGTATAATATTAATTGTTTCAACTTTTATGTTTTAAAAATGCCAGTATTGCGCCAGCTGGGTAATCTTTTCAACTGGTTTCTATCATTGTATAAAATTGCAATTTTTATAAACATCATCTAACTACCATTCTCATGTAGCATTCAATTTCGTCGGTCGCTTATATTTGTTTATTATCATGTTTACGTAAGTACACAGAAGTTTGGTAGCATTGCTAAATATTTGCCAATCAAATTTGAAACGGCGTGTTGCTAAAGTAATAACCAATTGCCATTAACACCTACTTGTCTCAAATACTGACGACTAATCAGAGGCACTTCATTTCAAACGCTGCACCGTTCATACATTCGAAAATAATACTTCGATCGAAAGTTGCATCGAATACTTCTGCTGTCAAACGTTACATTCGTAAAACTTTCGCAAAGTTCCCGTACGAAATTCGTGGAACAATCGCCGGCAAATACCGCTGCAATTCGTCCCTTCGCCGTAATTCTTAATTGAGACACTCAATTAAGACGCTAACTGCGTAACCCTATTTTCGAAATTCAGTTAGCGCCAAAGAAATCGCCCGAGCTATATAGAAATGTAATGCTAATGATAGACCCAAATTTTCGAATTAACGAAGCTGCCGCGGGCTTAAAATGGGAATTTATGACGAAGCAATATTCCGAGGCACGAACCAGAAGTTTCTTTAGAACGAAAACTTTCTTTGCAAACTTCCCCGTAAGTGAAACTTGAAACCTGCATAATTGACGTGAAATTTCTGGCAACCGGGAGCGTTTTTTCTTCCTTGGAAAATTCGGGAAACCCCTTGGGGGATACGCGTGCCTCCTTTTTTTTCCTCGTATAATCCCCGTGAAAATTGATGACGGATGACGTGCATATTGGCGTCTTGCGTTACATCAAATTTCAAAGGAAATGCTTGACACGGTTTCTATGGGCGTTCGAATACATGTAGCCCGGTGGCTTTCAATATTCGTGTGCCGGAATGAATATGGAACGCGTGACTGCGAAATACACACCGCCGAAGACCATATCCGATGGAAGGAAAATGACACTTTTAGTTGAAGGATTGTCGACTGAACTGGGAAATTTTTAGAATATACGGTAGCCAAGTTTTGATTCGATCTGTTAACAGAATCCGCATTTTATGAATACACGCTGATAGACATAATTATATGCCTGCCTGATTTTTACGGATTGCCCTGCCAGTGGTTGGAAATATTTAGAATCTTTCTGGCAAGTTCACCTGCAGAAATACGATAATTCAATAATTTTCATTAAATCAAGAGTTGTACATTATATTAGCCAGAGAGTTTAACGAATCAAGTTTAATTGGAATCTGAGTACTAGGAATTTCTTTTGTATCGTACAGATTAATTAAAATAATTTTCATTTGCCAATTTTCGTAACGCTTGAGATTCACATTCAGCGCCATATTTTCCGTTTCAAGCTTTAATTAATTATAAGCGCCGATAATTCATTAGCAGTCCTATAGTTCTATTCCCTTTAAGGGTAGATATGCGCAGCTCAAACCATTCCCCATTGTAATACGTAAATACCGTTTTAAAAGATAAAATGAATTTTCATGTAAAGGATTTGAACATAGAATCCACCGAGCTTGACGTATTTAATATCCTTAATGAATTATACGTTTGGCAGCATGCCGGAATTTAATTAAATTACGTACAATAATAAACCGATGAAACATCTTGGATGTATTGGAAAATAATGGCCGATACATTTCGACCAAAATTGTGATTATGATGAGTAGGAGGATTTATCCCCCCCTTCCCCCTTCAAAAGAAACAATAACAGCAGACTATAGAAAATGAAAAATAGTATTTTAAAGAAGCGATATCTTGGCTACTACCAGACATGTATTCAAATTTTCAACTAAAGAATGGCTAGTACTTTCGTATGCGTCGAATGTACTGCTTCTACACTTAAATGTCGAGATCTGTGGCTATAGATCGTGTGAAAACGAACAATCCCTTTTGTTCATCGCACTGTAGAAGAGTATTTGTTGCAGCGGGCATGTCGTGACTTGTTTTGTCTTATATCGAGCTTAAACGGTGCCTTTCAGCATGGTCTCCGCAAAACCAGTCGCACATTAATTACGTTTAACCCGTGCATGCTACACAGAGTTGAGCTTGCCCAAGTTCGTAGAATTAGTTAGCGGTAGCGGGGGAACTCATTCGACGGGAATTTGTATTCTTTTGACGACTATTAGATCAAAGCAAGGCTGTAAAATTATGGAATGTGGACATCGTACGTAAGTGCTAAACCATGCTTCGTATTGGACTTCTATTTCAAATAATACTTGCACGATACAATAGTTCTAATGCAGAAAAAGACACCTTCTGAACATGTAATTGTTGGGCTGGTAATATTTGTTAAAAGTTATTACGATTTGACATCTTCTTTAAGCAACAAGGCATATAACAGAGGCTTATTTAAATCGTTTATAAAAACCAAATTGCTTAATGAAATATAACACATGAATATAATTTATATATTGCACGTGCGAATGTATAATTATTCTATAATTTATCGACGCTGATACCTAGTAAGTTGATAGGAAAGAAAAGTATCCAATATTATTGAAATTTATAGTTACGTGTTTCCATTAGAAACAGAAAAAACAACAACAGAAATAGATAAAACATTTCCATTGTTATCGAAAAACGCTTTCAACGTGTTCCCTCAGTTCGGCTCTTTAAAATTTTAATGGTTCTTTTCGTACCGCTCAACACCTACACGTTCACATTCCTAAAATCGATGCACTTCCGTGGAACATCCATTTGCAGATTAAAGGGAATCGTCATATGTACTGATTTGCAAATCCGCTATTTGAAGGACCTGTTGAAAACTCACGAATCGTTATCTTAAATAGTATTCATACACATTACGTGTAATCTATTAGATTGCTCCAAATTGCCCATTTCGTTCTTCGCTTGTGAATAAAAATTCGACAAATTTCCATTCGCTCCTACAATATTGCGTTATTAAAGAGGCAATCACGCCGTGGTATTACTGTAACACCTTGTTTCACTGAGAATTACAGGGGGCAGCTAATTTATTAATAAAAAAAATAAATATCTTTCCGAGCAAACGATAAGACTGGCAAAAATAAAGGTAGAAGATAATTATATTATTGTTGCATACTAAAATCATGAAGGTGCTCAAGACGCACCGTTTATTTAATTTCCTACCTTTCCCTCATTCATCCTTTTATTCCCTCATTAAGAAAGACCTTGCGGTGCCACATACATTTTTTACCAACGGAAAATAAAAGGAATATTAATAAACAAACATTTCCTCGCATTACGTACTTCGCCAAACACCATCAATCCTATCCTCAATATTCATATCCCTTCCGACACGATAATGGCCGATATTACCAGCCAGGCCCCTCGAATGAAATCCTTACAATAAAGCTGGCCGTGGCACAAAATGTCCCAGATGGTCCACGCCAAATTTAATTTATTAGATGCCGCGCAGAGCAGAGGCGGGTAACATAGGAAGTCGAGTGGTTGAATGGTCGATTGACCGTCGTCACTTTTGCCTTTTATCATATTAATAGCCCGCGCCGACAATTAGCTTTCCGTTTTAAATATGCGTCGGTACGTGCGCATCGATAGCCCCGCGCCGCTCGTTCTCGTATCAATCAACCCCCCCCGCCGACCTTCCTGCGGCAGGGGAACGGTCCCCGTTTGATCCCCACACCCAATTTACTAAAAGCAATGAATTTTTACCATAGCAGGCATTTTACCTGGTTATTTACAAAATGCTCGCACGCGAACGGTTTTCAACGGGACACGGGATTCTCCATTGCGACTGCGGTCGTCCGGCGAAAGTAATGAATTTTTATTGCCACCCCCGAACCTGAACCGAGCCTAACCCTTTCCCATGCGCGGCCTGTTTACGGCGGGACCGCACTGACGAGACAGCCCTTTTTTCTTTTTCATTGCGAAATCATTTGCAACGATTCGACGTTTGCCGAGGGCGATGGATTTTTGCGAGACGCGACGTCGCAGGTGTGCAAAAGACAGAGAGGTAACATTGTCGTGGTTAAACGAACGGCACAACGATTCACCGTCCAGGCCAGGTCCGCTCGGTCACGCGACACTTTTATTTTTAATTCGGTTACTCAAACTAATTAATTCTCGACCCGACAGCCTCTCGTTAATGCCACCGAGATATTAACGACGGGGGAAAAAAAAGGAGTTATTGACGTTTCGTGTAGAAAAGTCGGTAATTTAGGGATCCCGTAAATGGTCACTGTATGTAAAACACTTTTTACACCGTCTACCACCTCGCAATCGCAGCGTGAATTTTTCAAAAACTCCGACCAGTCGCGTCGATTGATTGCCTTCGTTGCTCGGCGTCACGCGCTAAAGATATTCTTCATTTTTATACATCATTTCCCCTCGACGGAAAGTATGAATAGGAAGTGCATATATTCTATTTAGGAATGGAAATCTCTGTGCGGAAATTTCACTTTGGAAGAGAAAACGTGTGATACCAATTGCGTCGATTGATTAAAGAGTTGTGTAAATGAGAGAAGATAAGATAAAGAGCATGTGTACAGTGGATAATTATCTGCGACAAGATCGTACTTGTCTACGTAATGCAAATTTATTATCCTTCGAAATGCGAAAGTAGAATATTTAACGCGGTTCAAGACAGAGAATAAAAATTTGGATAATTCAACGAAATCCTGTCTCGTAGTGGTAATCATTCTAAACAGAAATTTCTGCCCATCAACTGCTACTGCGAGTTAAATATATGTTCGCAAATTTTCTTTTTACAGAAAGGCATACATAGGTATATCGAAGATAAAATGCTACAATAAATTGCTTGCTAATTAAATTTCTCACTGCCAAGCTTCCGTACAGCGATTTACTTCAACCCTATTACAATTACCACAATTCAACACTTTCTGTAAGCCACGCGAAAACTCCAGTGCTCGCTGCGTACCTGAAGTCAGGGAACGTCAAACACATTCGCATCCCCCAAACGTTCCCCCAAAACATCGAAAACAATCCCACCCCTCCATTACCGAAAACTTTGCCATTCCCTCCCATTCTTTTCCATCAGAAGCACCGCGCGTTACTAATAAACAACACGTTTGTTAGTAAAATGCCTTGCAAACATATCTTACCTCGTTTGTGTTTACGTCGTGGTAGCACCTGAACTCACACTGGTAACACGCATGAATCTCGACGTGACGCACTGGTAACTCGCGGAGAAGTTTGGAGAGACGGGTGAAAACGCACCCCAATCGCGAACGGTGATACACGAATGACTCGCTGGATGCGACTGACAGTACCGTGTTGCTCCACGTGGGCTCCAACCACCCCGTGAAACTTACACAGTCACGTGCCAGAGCGTGCACGAGCGTAAACCCACACCGGCGTACACAAACGGGAGGGGGCTGAGATCATGCGCACTGCCGCAGCTTCCTTGGATTCGAACTTCCGTTCTCTTCTCCTCTTTCTTGTTAAACGCGTAATTAGCAGCATTTCGCGGCTTCGCCAGCCGATAATCGGTTATGGAATGCAATCGCAACCAGTTCATGCCTCTGCCCCGTCTACTTCCGGTTTTGCAATTAATGTTGCATTTGTTTGGGACACTGCGTGGAATCATTTAATGCCGTAGGAGATTGTATTGGAAAATTGGAAAATGATGTGTTCAATCTTTGGTTTTTCTTGTCGGTCGAGTATGTTTGATTGTCGTTTTTTATTTGAATAAGGAATTTGAAGATATCAGTGTTGAAACTTGATTGGTTTTGAAATGGTGTAAATAGAAATTAAGGCAGGTGGATTCTGCAACTGGAAATTAAAAGCGAAAGGTACTGATGTTTGGTTTTTGAAACTGTTACCGATGGTTTGATGCCTTCATTGGGGATAATTATTGGAGTTAATAGTGAGACTGTATGAACACATTAACAGGTTATTTCTTTTGACTAGTACAGTCATAATACTTTATACATGAAGTATCTAGTTTTAAAGGTGTATACTATAGTCTCAAATTTGAATGAATTATTCGTCACAGTTTTCACTTCAACAAATATTTTATAGTAAATAATACTCGAATGCTGGAAAAATGTAGATTTTAGTACACGTGTATCTTTGTAAGTTATACTTCATTATTTGGCAATAAAAACATTTTTGTATCGTATATCCAATTTGTGCATATTTTTTATAGCTATATAATGGATAAAATTATTTGTACAGGATGAGTTGCGTATCGTGATCGTGTCGAATATCTTTTGCAATATGATATGTTCCGTAAAAAAATGTTTCATTATAAAAACTGAACGGCACAGTGTAGAAAAAAGTATTATACTGAAACATTTTTCCCAATAACTTTATCATTGAATGATAATAAGAAGAATTTCAACATTTTAGTAGAATTTCTACTACCTTGTATTTAAATTTGAAGAAGAAACTATTTTTTTAAATAAGTTCACAATGAATTCATACTCTTAACTATATTACAGCTGTTGTAAATCAATTGAAATAGTTTTATTTGCAGTATGTAGAATGTTTTACTGTTCGCAAAAACAAAACTGGATATTATACTTTTATAAACTTGTCGCCCAACGTAAGTGGCCCAGCTAAATAATTTTATCAGAAATATGAATTTCGAAGTAAATAAGGTCAATGTAATAATATTTTGCACTGAAAGCGTTAGTACATTACAAGGGCTTGAAAATAAAAATTACTCAATGACGTAGTTTAGTAATTTGCTTCACTTTGATAATTTTCTGAAACTAATAATATTCTTTCCACTGATATTAAGTCAATACATTGAATTAACTAAACAATACAATATTATTTCATTTGAATATTAGTTAATGTTAGTCAATATTTTTTTACTATACATTACAGCTAACTAACAACTATCACTGAAGAGTATCTAATTAAAAAAAAGAACCTGCTACAAAATACAGGTACCCAGTATACATACAACCTGTATCACAAAGGCCAGAACACTTCCATATTGTAACAGAAAAAACCATTCCATAGTCACGACGAAAACATTTTGTTTCATAACATGATACCTCGCAATAAACAAATTCCAACCTTTACAAAGGGATGTCTGAAACGTCACAGGTACGCAGGATGTAACCGTGGCCAGTAAAAGTACGCCTCATACGTTATTATTCCCGGCGATAATGAATCGCTGCTCAATAAGAACGACAAAGTTGATTACGACGCCGCTAATTAAGTCATTCGTTATCATTTTTCTCGCCTTGCGTACCTGCTGGAATTTCCAGTTCGCGATCGAGCTTGATAAGGATCGTGAAAAGGGAAACAGTGAAGGAACGACGTTAGAACGTAGCCGTAGTCGGCTTAATCAGGAAATTAATCTCCGTTTCGAGGCAGGCCTGTTTCTAACGCTTGACGCTTTGACGTTTCGTTAGCCGCAAATTACGCAACCTCGACATTCGATTCTGGCCCGGTGAAACATCGATCGCGAGCCTGCCGTGATTTATGCACCTCTAAGATCCTGATAATAAAATTCTAATTACGCTACGTGCACTTTGTGTCCCGACGTAATTCGATTAATTAGAACGGTTCTCGTAGGACGCCGACAACAAGGTATTCCCGATACGCGTTCTCCATTTCCTTGCCGGAGCCGTGCGAAAGTAATTTCCGCTGGGACATGTCAATTATGGAAATTTATAATGTTCGACTTGGATTGTTTTAATAATACAGCTTTGCATGGCAAACGACATTGCTTTAGAATTTGGAGGCATTAAATTTACTTCGCTGCGCTGGGTGTAATGTACGAAAATGGAACGTTTATAAGTTGAAAAATGAACGCTTTTGACGCGAGATACTGTGACTATAAAGCAGAGGGCCGTATCGGGACCGGCAGTTCATTTGAAGCCGATCGATAGCAATTTAGTGAATGAAACGTGATAAAATTCCTCGTTGTTGGATAAAATGAAACTCGTACACGGATATAAAAATCACTTTGCCCTCCGGTCCTTCAAATTTTCGCGACGTGTAAATAATTATATAAATTGAAGAATATTTGTACATGCAGCGTACATAGTGTAATGTACGTATCGATGATTGACTATGAGATATTGTAATTGAAAGTATTTGTTCAAAGGGGTAGCCAATAAAATAATATGAAAGCTGATTCCATCAAGTCAATCAATGAGCAATGTCGCTCCCCAACACGTTTAACAAAACGGCTTCGTACAGTGACAGTATAAAATAAAAGACTACCGCCACTTATTGTGTAGACAAAGTAAAATCGAACAAAAATTGAACACCAATGTACCCTTATAAGCAAATACATTAGGCTGCGTTCAAGAATGATAGGGCCAGAGAATAATAGTTTTAAAGTATGGTAAATGTTCAAATATAATGCTATTTCAACGTCGATTTAATACACGTTTGAACGCTTTTTAGAATAAGAAAATGAGGGCGACAAACTCTCCCGAAATAATAGAATTACCCAAGCATTGCGAGCATCGCTGCCTCCAAATAAAATAATTTTCATCGTCTGTTTGGTGCGAAAGAAAACCGACAATACACCCGTAGAAAATCGAAACGGAAAAAAAAGAAGAAAAACATTTCCCAAAGAAGACACTCATCGACCCTAAACCCACGAAGCCAACAAACACACCAGAGATTTGCGAATCAATTTCAGACCCAGTTGCAAAAATATCTGTTAACTGCATGCACAGGCAATGAAGTCTAACGAATTATATTTCCAATGCCGTACAAATGTTCACAAAGTGTTCAAGCTGTTTCACGCAAACCCTTTCCATGAAATACTCTATTCCGCAAACACTACTAGGTGATCCTCGGCGAAAACAATAGCAGTCAGTCTGTGGACGGATTAAAGTAACAACGGACGGCTATTTTGAGGTACGATTCACCGCAATTACCCCGACAAAGGTGTGTACTCGCGTGGACGGTCGAGCTCGTTGCTCCAGCTCGGCCGTAGTCTTTCTGAAACGAGGAACCAAGGGGATGGGGGCAAAGTATGTGTCAGTGTTTTAGGGACTCCACGGAAGGCCGCTAATTACCGAGGTTTGTCTGAGTCGTTACAGTGGCTATCGGCGCGCTTCTTTTACCTCGAAACTGGCTTCCATCTCTTCGACTATCCGCTCCCTTTTATGGCGGAGAGCCGGGTCTGCATTCAGAGCAGCCACGCGAAACGAGAAAGACCCCGTTTCTGTCTCAAGCGTGTTAATTAGACGCGCCTTTGTTTCCTCAGAAGAAACCCGAACGGGGCAAATATGAACGGATGAAACGACCCTCGAATTTTGTCTCTCGTTTGTTATCGCCACTGTCGCCCCGGCGAATTATTTATGCCGTGAGATGGTGCAGAGGTTTCATAAGGGGAATCGGTCGGTGTTTTCGCGTCGGCAGGTGAGAGCGGAATTTAAAGTCGGACGCGAATACGATTCGGTATTCAATGGCGCCTCGAACAACGAAAATAGGCGAAACGTTCAATTAATTGACGCCGCGTCGATTATTCCGCCGTGCTATTATTTTTATTTCGCGTCGGCCCGTTTATACGTACATATTTGTACAGAGTAGATAATGAAGATGAAGTTTCAACGGTAACGAGCGAAACATTAACGAGGGGACCGCAAAGACCGAAGTGGGGAAAATGAAAATGTGAAATGACACATGAACGAGCAAAGGGTGGTTCGCAAACGTTGCTAGTTGCGCGACAGACACTAGTTCCCGACTTTTCGTTTTTGATTTTCGGTATACATGCATCGTCAAACAGACGAATGATTCGGACCGTGAAAATAAGGAAACATGGGAAATTAATAGCGTCAAGCGTGAAAATATTAATTGGCACGTTATGAACTTTAATTTGGGGATGTTAATGAGAAATAATGGCATCTGTTGTATGTAAATTTTTTAGGGGAAAGAAAATAATGAATAATATCTATGCAATATATAATATACGTAGTACTTCTATGTAATGTATTGTAGGGGGCATAATATAAGGAATAGATTAATTACTCTAAAATATTGTACTTGAAATTCGTAAAAATGAAATATGCTTATTTTATTTATATTCAGCTCCTTTTGACTTTCACCTTAAAATAACATGTTTGTATAAAATTAAATATTCTATGCAAGCCGCGTAGAATTGTTCACAATCGTAACAATAATTAATTATTATATTAACAACGTTCCAGTGAAACTGAGTTAACGGAATTAATAAACTGACAGAATTTTCATTTAAATCTGTCGAATCTCCAGGGAAAGGATACATACATGATTAATCTCTAGTGGTACAGAAGAACTCCAATTTCTGTAGACAGGAGAGAAGCAATAATGAAAGATGAAGGAACTATGGAGGACAATCTCAAGAGGAGCTTGTGTTCGCGTTTAATTATCGACGTTCAGGTACACCGTCTTCTCAGCTTGCATGGCTTGTGTTTGAAAATTGTCTGTGTTTCGTAAGAATTTGCATATACGTTTTCGGATGCAATTTTTGTCACGATTCTTCACTGCATTCGTGAAAAATGTTTTGAAGCAACGAAATATTCATTCAAGTTTACTTTGATGTTATTTTGCTTATTACATATTGTTTTATGTTACATTATTTCTATAAAAATTGATTGAATGTTATCACTCGTTAAGAATATTACATTAAGGGAAAACTAATTAAGTATTTTCTGCTACTTTAAATTAAGCATTCAACACCTTCACCTCAGCACTTCTCGTCTACATTCTTCATATCTTTGTTTCTGTTGCACGAAGAACTCGGCAGTTTTTATTTCAGCAAAGAAGGCGAATAGAAAACTGGAGAGAATGAGGACGCCCATTTGCAAATAGTCGTCACAAAATTGAAGGAGAAAATCGACTCCCAGAGAGCTTTGTTGCTGGCAAAAGGCGGTCAAAACTAACGAGAACGTAGCAGCTTGATTTCCGGTTGCACGCAATCGTATCGAAGTAATAATTTCCGTGACCTGTGGTTAAATCATTTCCGATAGTTCTCTTTTTCCTTTTTTTGCCGTATGTGAGTTAAGTTAGATATAATGAATATTTTTTAAGCTATTCATATACAATAAAAGTCTATGTTAGTAAAATTTTTGTAGAATTTATATTTTATTATATCGTTATGCTTATTAACTGTTGCTTGATAATGTATTGAAATATAGTAATAAAGTAATACAAGGTAGTAGGTTGTGTTTTATGAAAATTTGATATTAAGTTCCAACATCGTAACAAGTTATCAACCAAAACGAGTTTTAATATGTACGCAAATATAATTACACAAAATTACACTAATGTTTACTTAATATATTTCTGTCTTCAGTGAACTAAACGACCCAAACATCGAAGCAACAAATTAAAAGAAATCGAACCACGTTGGCTTAGAATGATTTGTTTAAAAGCTTCTTAACGCGTAATTAAAGCGAACCGAAATGTTCAAGTGTTCATACACGAATAAGCGTCCACCTGTATAAACGTGTACTCGTCTGCATTCGTTTAAATTAACAACCTTATAAATATTGAATTGCATAAATATACATATATTTTAATGTTTAATATGTTTATCACAATGAATATGCATCCATTTATTCGAACGGCAGCTAAATTATACAAAGCAAGTAATAAAGGGTTATTAATATTTGATAGAATTCTTTTCCTTTTCGATACACTTTCATTGTACAGTTTTCATCGAACGACCATTTAACGAAACGTCATAATATCAGTCTCCGTCGCAATAAATTGCTTTTAATTGTTCGACCGATGTCACGTGACTTGTATTTGATTAAAGAAAGATGTGTTCCTCTTTCTGGAAGTGTGCTCAGATATTACTTCACAATACCGTGAGGCACTTCACCCCCTCGATTCAACCATGGCTTCATCTGTCGCCCTCTGGTTCCGTTCACCCTTACATTCTCTCGTCACCGTCGCGATCCAGCGAAGGTTCGTGTACACTGAAGTCTGACTGAGCCTACCATCATACCCCTCCTCAACAGCAAGCTAGATGTTTACATTTCAATTATCCGACGCCTCGTCCGTGCCATTATTAGTATTTGCATGATTTAGTAGCCGAAGAAGCATCCCCTCTTGCGTCTAGAGCTATCTCTGCTTCGACAATTATTATCGGGTTACAATTCACTGAGATTTTCAGTGTGTACAGTTGCGCCAGCGAGACCCGAGGCAACAGTCAGTAATGGATGCGTGCTGGGTATTCTAAACGATGAAGTATTTAACAAATTTTATTAGTTGCCATAGGTAAACTTTATTGATTTTATATATTATTTATATTTCGATTGTGGCGTGCCGGTTACGAATGTTTAGAAATATGTGAATGACTAATCTGGCCCTTTTAAACGTATGTATTTAATGTTATAATAATATATTAAGCAATACAGCTAACATTTTTAAGGTCTATATTGTTTTAAACGATGCGATAAACGGGTATTATTGCAACGAAAAATAGTTTCAACGATTTGAGTTTCGCCAAATCTTACAACAAATATGATAATGTTAATTATATTTCCAAAGTTAAAGCCTGAAATAAAATGTCGAAGATATCATAAATCGATGAACCAATAACTTCAGTCCCACAGTGTCCGCAAGAAAAATTCGCCAACTGACGAAATCTTCTAAAAAAAAAAAAAAAAGGAAGAAAGGCCCGCCTCGTTCGATTCGCCTCTTTGACGTCGGTCAATAGAATTTGAATTCATTAGTCTGTCTTTAATCGATTAATCGGTCAGGCAATTCAAGGATCCTTCAGAGTGATAGGCAAATGAAGGCGAACGAGAAATGATAAGGAAAGGACGACAGAAATGAAAAGAATCTCTCTTTGGGGAGAAGAAAAACTCGGAAAACGAAACCCCGGTGTAATATTCCGGGAAATTCCGCAAATCGATGGGGGCGGGGGGAACGGAAACGACCAAAAGGGAGAGAAACAAAGAAGGACGGAAGAAACCGGTGCGCGGAATGAAGGGGAGAGGGAAAGTGGAACATTTCTGTGCTCGTTAAAACGCGCAGCTTCAGCATCCAGTGCAAACCGGAAGAAAGAAAGCCTCCCTCATTGCGGAACGTGACCCGTTTCCTCTTTCTTCGATTTTTCATAGAATAACTATTGCTTCGTTTCTTTTCAAAAACCGTTGCCATTTTTTTCCGCCGTTCTTTCTTATATAGGAATGCGACGCAACAGATGAGCAACGAAGTCGGAAGAGACGATCTTAATTGTGTTTCATACAGTTTTCAATTTAGTATTGAGCCCGCTGTTAAAGTAATCGGAGGTGGAATGAGGATACTGATTGAAAAGTCACTTGCAATATTCTCTTCGCCCGATACGTTTATTAGCGTACACTTTTTAGTAATATTGTAATACTTGGATTAACGTTTAGTGCAATTACAAATCACTTATTATTTATACATACGTATTGTAATGTTTATGACATAGAAAATTATAGTTCATTTAGGAGAAATGTGAAGTATTCTATAGTACCTTGCGAATTAGTATACTGTTTTAAGTGATGAAATAAGTGTGATAAAATAGAAATTGAAATGGAATATAGTATTTTACTGTATTTTTTTATAAACAATTCAAAATCTAACAGGATATACGATGGACATAGAACTATTTCAATTATTATTATTCAACTTTTCCAGTTTCGCGAAATATTTCGTCAGAACGCTTTGCGAAATCGCATTTTTAATTATCTTACCAAAATTAATTACCGATAAGGAAAAATCATTGGAAGTGAAACGATTAATTCGCACAATTTCTACTGTGCAGTTAATTACATTTGTTTAAGCATTTTTACCCTGTACTTAATTCGATAGCGCATAGCCCAGAAGTGATTGATGTTCGTTCTCTTATAAAAAAAAAAAATTCTCTCAGCAAACGTAGCTCTTTTCACGGAACATTTCACGATTTTACTCGACAACGATTTCAATTTGGGGGCGTTATAAATTGTGTAATACTTTACTTGTGAACTTGTCAACGTTCAAAATACCGTGCATAATCATAAATATGGATCAAGTGAATATATGTATTTTACCAACACGATTCGAAAGGAATCTACACTTTCACGCTACATCAATCATCCTTATGCAATGTGAAACATCAATAATGTTTCTGTTAAAATAACATGATTCACTGTCGGCCGAATATTCGAAACGTGTACGCAGTGCGAATATTAATTGTTTTGTCATATTTATGGAACTGTATCGGTTATCAGTACACGATCATTTGCCGCGTTGGATAAAATACCATACTGCAATGCAAAATTTTAAACATAAATTACGCGAAACGTTGGCCTTTCTATTTGTGCTAAAAAAAACTCGTGACATGCCGGAGCAATTTCGAAGTAAAATTTACTGCTAAAATCGCGTACGTTAATGAACAAATTTAATGCAGAACGTAAATTTGTAAGTTAACACAGATTTTGTAACTACGCACCCTTTCGGTTCAACTTCTAACACTGTTCAGAAATAAATATAATTTCGCTTTAGTAAAGAAAAAGGAAGAATGCTTCGGTTATAACCAGGTGAAATTCACTAACAGTAAAACGATTCGTTTCATAAACTCGTGCATAATTTGTTTCGGTAATGACGGTGATGACTTTTTAAATGAAGCTTGCAAAATTTTGGTATTCGCTTTTCTGTCTCGACTGATCACATTTATACTATTGAAATAACGTAAAAGTGAACATAATTTTCGACGAGCAGAAGAATATTGAAAATCCACTTAAGCGCCATTACTTCCAAGGGTAAATAATAAATATATTAAAATGATTTGCGTTCGACGTATAAGACACTCAAAGAACTTCCTCCCCCTGTGTTGATCTTTATTCTTAAAGAGTCGTTTTCAAGATTATCGGAGAAATAAGTGAAAGGAGGAGGAAATTGATCGGCAAAGCTCTTCGTGATGCATCAAGACAGAGATTAAAGAGCTGTTATTCCCCCCGTTTTACCGGCGGAAATGAGCTCCCGAAATCGATCGTAGACCAATACTTTGGAATTTTACGAGGAAGCCGATGAGGTCGCCATTGATATTGACCATCGAATTTCGTTATCTCTATTGCCTGTGACTAATGAAAGAAGGCTATTCAAAAACTTATATCCTAGGAATATGCGATTCCATAAAAGTAAATTCGCCGTCATAATAACAAAATTTCTTTTGCACATAAGTATTTAAAGTTATAATATATTATCCAACCGGATAATATACTAATTAAGAATTGTTTACCCTATTATTATTAGTATATCAAATCCAATTTGGAAGCCGCATAAAAAACATTAAAGAACTGACAAGTAAGGTCAGGCAACCCGAAGATTCAGAAACGTGTGAAACTTTGCATACAAGTAGAGTATGCCTACCGTAATACAACCCTATTTTCCTATCGTGCCATAACTGGATTTTACGGGGTGAAATCAGCCCTTGAAAAAAAATTCCGAAAGTTCTTTTCCGTGAAATATCTCAAGAACGCTGAGAGACATTTTCAAAAAGTATAAACAAATCTGGCGTCGCTTTATTGCGTCTACGAAAATGCGTAAAATTTGTTTTTGTAAAATCACGGAAAAACAAATGAAAAGAGTTCTGGACTTTTCAAAAAATTTGTTTACGCAGTCTTGTAAACACAATAAAGTGATGCAAGTTTTGTTTAGACTTTTTTTTTAATATTTCTCAACCTTCTTGAAATATTTCACGAAACAGAATTTCGTAAATTTTTTTCAAGGGCTGATTTCACCCCTTCAAACGGAATTATGGCACGAACGGAAAATAAGGTTGCGTTACGGATGATATACTTTACTTGTATGCAAAGTTTCATACGTTTCTGAATCTTCAGGTGGCCTAACCTTCATTGTGAGGCAGCTTAAAATAATTCTTGCAAGCTTCTGTTATGCAAATAGAATACATTTTTAACAATCCGTATTAAAAACGATCTATTACGCCAAGAATATCACGACGTCAATGTATCAATAGAAGTATGGGGATGACCTATCGCATCGCTCATATAATCACTGGGGTTGTTATTTTCCCCTAGCGCTTCACGGATCGCCAGTTTTACTGCAAGGTTGAGTCATTGATATTTTGCTGCGACAGAGATATTATATATACAAGAAAAGCGCATTAATATTTTTCGATTTTATTCTTTCAATGTGTCCATTTGTAATTTAACCACTATGCACTTATCATTAGGTATTAGTACTTGATGAGTATGAGGAAATATCTGTTTGCTTATGAATAATGTATCAGGTGA
The DNA here is from genome assembly GCA_963667235.1 of Nomada lathburiana. Classification (NCBI taxonomy): domain Eukaryota; kingdom Metazoa; phylum Arthropoda; class Insecta; order Hymenoptera; family Apidae; genus Nomada; species Nomada lathburiana. Next base: position 3,244,171 of record OY763905.1, read on the forward strand.
AAGGGCTGGGGATTCGTTGTGAGAGATATAGATGCGACGAATATTAGTCTGCCAAATCTAATCTCGGCGATCACACAGATACATGATATGTACATGAACTTCTTAAACTCATTGTTATCATATTTTAGTAGCATTAGCTGGAATTAGCGATATTAATTCATGATTAAGAGCGTTGGAAATATTTGTGAGTATTTACTTAGATTACTTCATTAGAAATACAATATTATATAAATGCATACTTTTATACACATGCACCAGTGCATATCAATCTTCATATTTCTAATGCAACGTATCTTGACCGTTTGATATCAATTTATTCGACCCAATATATTTTCCTATCATACAATTTTATAACTTCAATACATATTTCCCGTTTGAAATTTCACGGTTCCATGAAATAATTCCTGCCGCGGTATGGGGCGATCGATAATCAGAACGGCGGCATAAAATACGAGCCGACATCCCGAATTCTCCGCAACCAATCAACGATACCGTTTTCCCCTAATTCTCTCACGGAAATTAGTTCTACGGAAACGTTGTTCTCCTTCGCGTGTCTCTCTCACGGGTCGACGATTTTACGAGGACCGGATCGCTGCGTCATTGACCGCTGTCGTCGAAATTCGAATGAGCAAACTTGACTGCTGCCAATGGCGCAGTTAGCCAGCTCCCCCATTTGTTCCACAACTCGGTGAATATCAGATCGAACGACCGGAGTGAAATCGCTTCACGATTCGAGTCACGGTAACTGCACTTTGCGAAGACTCTCTACAGCTTAGATAAGGCCGAAGCTGTGGAAGAATGGGACTCTGTTCGAGTCGTTTGTTCAACAATCGAGAAATGAAAAATCGCTGAGCTGCTTACAAGTGTGATCGTAACTGAAAACGTAATGGGCGGTTTATTCAGTGTTGATACATATATGTAGTCCAAGGTTATGATAAATAAGCCTGTTGTTTGCAAGACTGTATAATTTTATGATGATTGATATTGGGTATAATCATTGGAATTAATTATTGGAATTGATATTGGAAATGATTGGTGGAATTGATATGGAAATTAATTATCACACTTAACATCGGAATTAATAATAGATGTTAATTTTGGGATAATTTTGAAGTTTTTTCATTTATTTTCCTTGCATTTTCTTCGGGGGTGTGAAAGTAAAAAAATGAAATGTTCTTGGTCAATATTTTTGCAGTTCGATGTATTGAAAGTAATGCGCAATTAATATCATATAAACATTCGCATGTTTCTGTAAATTTTTATACTTTAATACTAACGCGTTACGATAATGTCTTCTTGCATGAACAAATTATAAACGTATTATTTTGTAAATTGCTTTATTAAAATATAAAATACTAGGTGGTAATCTTCCGATCTTGTAATTTCGATCTGTAATTTGCGAGTACGAAAATGGCAAACACAATCTGTCTTGCAAACCAAAAAAAATTCCATTATGTACTTTATAGGCTACTCACGCGAAAAAAGCTGATATAAGTGCTGCACACAGAATTTCATTTCAGTTCTGATTAAATACCTAAACTGAAGCTGATTGAAATGGTGAAATATGCTTTAAAGCAGTTTTTAACTGTGGACCACTTATAATTCACCACGAACTCACTGTCTGCTGCTGCAAATCATTCCATTAACTTATTCGAGTATGCCATAAAGACTGGTATAAAGACTAAAGCTTTATCAGAGCATTGCATATTAAGAACATTTTGGTTTTAAGAACCAAGACGAAGGTTTATGCGGACATTATCTTAATGGACAGTAGAATCTTGGAGATTGAGAATCTAAAGCGTCTTAAGGGGTTGGAGTTTATAGAACCCCATGAATCACTGCTACTAGTTCACAAAATATAATATTTTATATATACTTCTTGCAGAAGCTTAAAAATGTTGTGTGCATAGCAACAGTGATTGGCAATAAATACACTTACAAGCACGAGAGAAATGTACGTTTCCTGAAATGTTTACGTACTATGTAAATTTAACGCTTGCACGAAGATTGGGGCGAGTTTATCCAAAATGTACGTAGAAATACATTCTTTCACATTTAATAATGTACCATTTAAATTATTGAATGCGAGGGAAATAATAAATTACCAGAAAATTGTGTTACAAGGAAAGCAATAAAATTTGAGAAATTGAATCGAACTTATCGAATACACTGTATTTGTTACCTCATATTCGTTTTCTATAAATATGTGGTATTGAGCCATTTTCAATTGAAATTGCTTAACCGCGATATAACGGTTAAAACCAATAAATAACATTACAAGCACTACGCTTCAAATTTGTTATTCTATATTAAAACATAGATGAAGTTACCTGAACATTCTATATTCTGTACCCCTCTTTAAAAATCGCCCGACGAGTTGCATATAATAGAGAAAAAACTAATTGTCAATTAGATATCTTCGAAATAATTGATTCGTGTTCGACATTCGAAAAAAAGAGGACGTTCCACCTTTATCCGAACAAACGAGAAACACGTTTGTCTCATTAAAAAGAAACAAACGAGCTGATGCGATATCATTGCACGACTTGATGAATGCATCGACTTGTAAGACTTGAAACCTTTTAAACCTGTCCGGGGTGAAACATGCCATTGTAGCAGCGTGTACAGCAATGGGTTACGAAAGGCTCTTAGCAAGTGCTTTAGGTGGGCGTTTTCGACCACGATATAGTACCTTTTAACCACAGAAAAAAGCAAAAAGTACCGGGATCTACGCTCTATCTTTCCTCCTTTTTTCCACCTTTCACCCTTTCCTTCGAGATCTTTCTTTTTAACTGTTCCTCGTTTATCGCTCTCTCTCACTCCTTCTCCGTGCTCCTTTGAATTTCTTTTTACTCTTGGCGCGTAGCAGAAATGCTACAAAAAAGTACAATATCTGTAGCGTTATATGTATATACGATTTTCTATGCAATGGAGTTTTTACCATTTCTTTTATCTCGTTTGTCCGCACCCGCCTCGTAATAACGTAACTGCCCTGCGAAATATAGACACAATAGAACAGAGGGAGGAAAATGCAGGCAAAAATTAACTGCATCGTTAAAAATGCATATGGCGTAAAATGCGTGGCACCAGAAAATGATACTTTCTTTTTATCAACCGAAGAGAGGGATCGCGATCGATTTATCCTTTTCTCCTTTTTCGTTCGTAATTTGAGCGCCCGTTCGAAGTGTGTAAGGCCTGAGCGGAACAGAAAATACTAGAGGCTGACGCTTTAAGTGCGTTCGATCGCGGTGTAATAGCTTTTAACTACGGAAACAAAGAAAGGTACGATTACCACCGACGTACCCTTTCATTCCTCTCTTTCTTCCTTTTCGATCCCTTCCACCCCCCCTCCCTTTTTCGCTCCTTTTAACTTCTACTTCTCGGGCTTTCGGAACAAAGGGAACACTTGGCACGCATCCCGAAAATCTCAACGACCGACGGCACAGATTGTCAGGTGTTCACTGAATGTGACCTAATATTTTACAAAAGAATGGGGCGCCCTTTCTGGAGGATTGCAGCGATAGGATTTCAGCGAAAAGCGGATATGCGAATTTTTCGACTACGTGCACTAGTGCGCGTGTATGGGAAATACTTCTGAAGAAGGTATAGATCTGATTTAATTAATCTGGCCGTAGAATTGAACTATGCATTACATTATTGGAGATCAGAAATTGGTCGCTGTATTTGGAAGTTTATTAAGTTTAAAATAAACTGAATTTAATAGATGTTGCAAAGATAAGTGCATATTTTTACTGATTATAGTGATTTCCTTTATTTTATACTATAGCTTAATTCGCTGACAAACTTTAATTTTCACAAAGATTTTGCCCAATCCTTTCATCCATAAAGCCTCTAATAATTATTCTGCAATGCTCGTATTTTCATTACATACATATTTCCCCCTACAGAATAAAATCATTTCTACATAAGTTCATCATGATTTCACTATCTTCGACAAACTTCTCATTTATTTATTATTAACGTCTACTTTCCGTGCACTCGGCTATATATACTTCTATTGCACAGCACATACAGTAAGCCCGTTCCGTAAATACAACTTTCACTTAATACACGTGCATCATTCGTGCCCCACAAAAGACGGCACTTTTCTCACAGCAGTAAGATCTCAGTAAACGGTATCCCTTGTCCAACAGCCAATTCGGGAGTGAACGGACTATTAAAAAAACGCATTAACAAAAATGTATGTCTGCTATAAGCGTTACAAGCCTTTCATGGGATGTAAAACAACGATCTTGGCACCCTCGCCGTACGACTTTCTCCACCTTCCCGATCTTCCATGCAAGCAACCCCCCCGTCGTTCCCCATAAAGAAAATCCGTGACGGGTGGCCCCGGTTTCCGGTTTTTCTCCATAGACCACCGTTCGTCTTCCCTCGAAAACTGTTTTCCTGGCAGCGTTCCGCTGTCGATGCGACTACCCTATTGCGTTCACGCGCGTCCATCATCCCCTTTCTTCACAGTAGGGGTGCTAGGTACGCCCTTCAGAGCAACCAGCCACTTCATCCTTCTTGAATCGCGGCAACGCATTCTCGGGGCGTACGCGTGCACAGAGAAAGAAAGAATGGAATCGTTGTAGGTCTAGTTCTCGCTCCACTGAACAGCTTTGACACTTCGATGCCGTTGTCGTTTTGATGTGTCAAAGTTTTCGCTGCCGATTCTGTTCTCTTCTTTTTTTTTTGTGCGCGAAAGTTTCGATAAAGAATGGGAGCGGCTCTTGATTCTAAGGTTTTCACACGTTTTCCAGGAAGTTTCGATACCTTGAATTATTTACAGCCTTTGCATCCATAGATTTAAGTGGCACGTTCTTATTATTTCTTCTGTCATTTTTACTTTGTATGCTAGGGGATGGTAGCTGATTAATTTATTTTGTTTGTATGTTGAAGGACATAGTGGTTGTATATGTAAAAGCATGGTGTTTCACAAATTAGAGTAGGTGACATATTTTTGTATCTGTTATATCTGTTATGGTTTATGGTAGTTATGGGAAAGTATTGCATTGGGTACTAAACATTGATAGAATTGATATAATGGTACAATACGTTTAGAGAATAGTACGCGGGGTGTTTCTTATAGAAAGCCTGCAGTTTGAACTTGAATTGTATTTTGCTTTTATTGGAAAACTAGTAGGAAGAGGTTTTAAAAATTTGTGATGCTAAACTTAAATTCCATCTAATTACCTAAAATTTAAAGAATTATATTTTTATTTTATAAGTGCAATGATTTGATTCATCTTTGTAGAAAATAAAAAGTTAATTGGGATATGAAACATTTTGTACCCTAGGTCAGAATTGTTTCTTGAAATTTCTAAACCTAACTATTTCAATAAATTGTGTCTGTTACCCTAAACCTGTAGTGCCCATGTAAAGTTTCAAAGTACAAACATATCGCATAGCATTACATTTAGAATATTGAATTTTCCTGAAATATACACCTCATCAAGTTACTTTCGTTTGCGTACAGGAGGGAAAGCAATTGCAATTTAATACCTGCTGCTAAATCGAGAAAGGATCAGATATCGCGTTAATTAAAATGTCAAATCAGTAATGTGCAAAGTATTACCAGTAAAGTGTATGAAATATATTTTACACGTGGATCTTCCATGGCGTTTACGAACAGAAACATGATGACGATTAAAAAAGATTCGCGTGCAGCACTGAAGTCGAATAAGAAACGTGCATTTTTTATTTGCCATACATGTATTCGCCATAGGTACAGTAAGAAATTAAATATAAGTCTCACGCAATTAACCACATTAATGTTTTCTAGAATTATTGCATAAGAATATGTCGGGGATCTCGTCTAAAAGTGTTGATACTTTCAATCTCAGAACCTATACAAAACACAGTGCCGGAATTCTACATAAAAATTCTATTATCTCAGTATAAAACAGATAATTATTTATCAATGCAAAATTACTGATAGCGAATTCGTAGTATAGAGCGCACATGCACTCGTTGTAATATAATCAAATGTTACATAATTTAAGCGACAGAAAAGTTGTAAGATGAAAAATAAATAAAAGGAGATCGTAATATTCTTTATTGTGTTATTAAATGCAGTAAAGAATTCTGTGCGTTTGCTTTTACGATCTATAAAATCAGTTCAACGGAGATATCCTCGCGCACCTTAGTCGTTTACAGCGTTGACATTCAATTATCACGTGAAACGAGAAATGGATTTTTTATGATAATCTGAAACGCAGAAAGTCATAAATAGACTCAGAACGATCGACGTCGACGACAAGATTAGATGCAATTAGTATCCGATGGAACATGAGGGGTGTGCTGCATTATGAACTAACTACTAAAATCGGGTGAAACAGCAACTGTGGATCGATATCGGCATCAGTTAATCAATTTAAGTGATGTATTGGGTACTAAGGAGACAATTTACACGCCAGAGAAGCAGCAAAGTCATGCTGCTACACGTAAACGCCCTACGGTGTATGTCGCTCTAGTAACGAAAGAAGTGATCGGTTCGATTGACGCTGAGAAATGATCTCTGACAATAACCTTTACAATCTTATAGATATATTATCAATAATATTTGCAATCTAATTTTTACAATATGGTGTTGCTAGTAAACACCGCAACAAAGTTTATATTGTACTGCAAGGGTGTAGATGATTTCGTCATATTTAAATTATTGAGTTTCTATCGCAATAGAATTCGCATAATGTTCGAAAGATGGTAGAAAATTATTGGCAACAGTCGAGAATATTTTAGTGATTAAGCTCGTTTCCAGTTTTCTTCAAATAAATATCTATATTTGCTGAAAACAGCAAAGAAGTCTTTCCTACGCAAAATGTGCAAGTGCTTCATTCAATTTTCATTTCAACTAGTTTCATTCATAATCTTTGCTCGAACTAAATGCTTTTAAAAATTGAACACTTCTCTACGAGCAATAAACATCGTACAAATTGCTAGGCAAATTAATATATGACAATATAACAACCCTCGCTGGCGCTAATCAATATCTTGCAGCAATAAAAAATACCTTGCGAGGACGTAGATTATTTTATTTAATTTAAAAAAATATACTCGTATCTACCTTTCTATGCACCCCTTAACTGATTTTTAACTTTCAACTATAAAAACGCAGCTAACTTGTTCGCTCGCCCCCAACATTTTACACCTCACGAGGAGTTAATTAAGTATACCTGCGCGTTTCCACAGTTCTTTGTAAATCATCCCAACATTTGCATAAACTGTCTCAACGTAGTAACGATGCTTTCCATCACCGGAAGCAGGTCAACGCCGGACAAAACTGCGTAACTCCGAAACAAAGTCAAGAAGTACAAATGCTAAACATTTTCCACTACGTTTTCCGTTGAATTCTCCCGCACGATGCAAAACGGGCTGGCGTATTAAAAAATAGTCGCGAGCTTCAGGACATTGTAACCCGATGTTTACTAAATCTCAAAATCTCCCCGCATGTCTGTAACATTCAATTCACGTCACCCTTAACCCTTGTGTAGGCAATCAGGCAACCCATTTCTATATTACCTTTAATCATTTTTGTGTGTTCTTGACAAGATATCGCGAAACCACTCCGGATCCCGACGCTTTCGACACTTTTACGTCAATTCACGTTTTGTGAAAAAAAAACTTGATGCAAAATATTTAAATTAACTAAGCTTGAAACTTATTGACCATTTTGCTCGCCCGCGCAAGGGTTAATAGGTAGCCGTGACCACCGTAGCATCCGGCCAAACGGAAATTACCGTGCTTGCTTTCAACGAATATTTATATCTCGTAGAAGTGGCAGGTCTAGGAAATATTAATCAGGAAGTAACGTATCGAACATGCTTGATGCCGTGGTTTCAAGGCCGTTGAACGCTCGCCAAACACGATGCAGCCGTTTCAACTTTTACCTGCCGCATCGCATCTCCCGCACCTTCGTGCACACCGGCTTCGTAAATACTAATAAAAGTGCGAGGGTGCACGCTGCGTCTGAAATAAATTGAACTGGCCGCGGACACGGAACCGTTCCTGACGAGCGTTCGCGTAAATTTCGGACGAGCGTTCGCCACGGTTCCAAATGCGACGGCGGAATGTCGGGGGAGGAGAAGGAGCCGGGTCGGCCGGGCAATAATTTTCTTTTTAAACGCCGCCAACAACGCATTAAAGTCGACCGCGAAATTGCGTCCGAGGTGCACGCGAGGTTAATTGATACGCGCGATAAAAATGGCACGAATCTGACGAAACTGTAAGGGTGTAATGAAGGAACATGGGTTCATTTGGTTGCGACGGGGCTGGATTGTTTTGGGAGCGTTTAAACGTTAACGCGACGGGACGGAAGCACGGTGTTGAAGAAGAGAATGCAATTTGCAACCCCTGGCCGTGGAATTAAGGCCACGTCATTTTACGTTTTTAACTGTAACGGGGCGACGTAAATTGTAAATGGTTCTCAGGTGTACGTATTATTGCAGCAAGTGATTTGTTGTTACCGTGAAAGTCTTGTTCCGTGGGCGGGAAATTCGCTCCGCGTGAATGCCATTAGAAAATGTCTGAGACCGATTTACAAATGAAAATTGTTGAATGTCGGCAAAATAATGAAGACAGTGAATTATATACAAACATCTGTTAATGTAGACAAATTATATGAATGATGTTTGTATATAATTTATTCAAACACATTGGAATATTTAGTACCATTTTTATGCAGTCTTATTTTTGTTACTTACCGTATATATACGAAACCTTAAAGTCTACGAAATCTTGTTATTAAAGTTCACTTAGGCCCTGCAATTTTGCTGAGAACATTGAAAATATTGAAAATATTAAACGGCTTCAATTCAGTTATTTTATCAGTAAGTTAGAAGGTGTTTTTACTTCAAAGTTATTGCGCATTTCACTTTTCATCTTAACTCATAAATATTGTACAAATATTGTTCAAACTACTGCCTATTGAAATAGATTTCTCATGCTCGGAACTGTGGTGTCATCTTTGAAGAAACACTTAATATACACTTAATATAATTTCAATAGGAGAAACATTAATTACGCTGTACCCCATTTATTGAAACGATATTTTAATCAATACCCAATTTATTGAAGCCTTGCCGAGCTCTTATTATCAGAAGCCTGTCGAGTGACATTCTATTTATTTATATGAACACCTGCAACAGCTCACGGTAACTATAACAAATAGCAACTAACTAAGAACGACAAGGACAAGTAACGAATAATTTACAGCTAATTCAATAATTGTAAGTATAACTAAATTTATGTTCTCCTAATTTCATTTCTAAATTTGTAAGATTTGAAGCAGTAGACAGCAGGGAAGTTATAAGAAGTTGTAATTGAAAGGTACAATTAAATTTTCATTGCCACTTTTCAATCAATTTTTGTTAGAAACTTGGTATTCGATAATGACTTTTGTCTTAAAAGTATATTATCCGCATGCCGCAATAAAATACATGACAAATCTGAACACACGATTTTTTCATTTACCCGTGTTTTCGAAACTGATATAACAGAACCACTAAAGGTTTAATATTCTTGTTACATCTGCTGTTAAAGAGTTCTTAAGAGACTATTGCATGTACGCCTGCTTTGTCACCTCGTTGCTATTCGCTTGCAAAGGATGTTAAGAGCGGATAATACGCTGCACTCCAGGGACCCGGGTACACTGCGTGGCATAGTTGTTCCGTCGGCTCTAATGTTGCTTTTATCGTAACGATAAATCAAAACGTTCAACGAAAAGTAGAATTACTTGGCCGCGAAGTAACGACAATAACTATGTTGACAGAAAATGAATACAAATGGTGGCGGCTCGAGAACAAATGGTCCCTGCAATGTAACTTATTATCGTTACACCTAGGCAAATAGTTGCGAAGAAATGTCTGGTACATTCCGGGCAGTTATTTAATCGCCAATTTGGCGAAAATATTAAATATAATGTATTATATCGATGCAATCAGCTCTGTATGGCTAACTACATACATGGTACTTTATCTATTATAGTATTAACTGATAAAAAATTTAAAAAATGTAGTTGAAAAGGTAACTAGTGCCAAAAAAATATAAAATTAGTTTTCCAGTAAAGATTGAAGTATATAATAATAATAATAGTAATAGTTAATCAGAAAACTTTTGCTTCTGCCACTTAAATCTTTTATTATTTCGACTATTCAATCGCATTGACAAATACATACATTTTTCTATTTAATCCCTTTCGAAAAGAAAAGATTATATGCATTAATTGTTACACAACAATACATTATGCTTATTTTCATAGTATCGTGCCACATAGTATAGAAATAGACCAATTCGTCATCTGTAAAAGTGTTAACCAGGAATCACATTTTGCCACCTCTCTAAAAAGTAATGCCCGCTGCCTGAAATTGCTTTGGATGTTGCACTTGCAATTTTCCAGAAATTGCAGAGTTATTATTGCCGAGAAAGTAGTTTTCCAGTTATCATAGGAGAACTATCGCGATGTAATCGTTTTACTTACTTAGGTTCTAGTAATTGCTCATGGATAATGCAAGCACATTATCCGACTGGAAGAATTTCAAGACAGCCTCATAATATTTAACGGCACGACATAACTTTTTATAATATCTGTTAACTTCAGATAGAATCATAAACCTGAAAGTAGAATTGATTATTATTACAGCAACGTGTAATCAAATTATATATTGTGTTAATCTTTTTTTTAAATTAGCAATAAACATGTACTTTAAAATAGGTGACTCATCGTGTATATCGAAGAATTTTGACATTGTACATGTTTGTTTTATTAAATCGTTGGAAAAGAATTTTACCATTGCAACAAGAAGGAAAAAAATTGTAACAATAACGACTATAAACGGTATTACGTGACTACAATTTTAAGACAGTTGCTATTATTCGTTCCCGACATGCAATTTCTATAATTTACATACTCTGCCAAAAATATTTCTTGCTTCATCCGATGAGGTAAAAAAAGAAGGTCACCCCTGGATCTTTAGCGTTTCTCAAAACTACTGATGTGCACATATTATAGATTTTGCGAATCCGCCATTGTTTACGCCGTTTTCCTACAATTGCATTTGTTTATTCATTACATTGATCTTCAGTTTCGCACAAACTACTCCATGTAGCATTTGGCATAAATAAAGAATGTTGCACGTTTACCAGTTCCAACAAAACGGGATCAGAAATCTTTCTAACTGCACCAGGTTTGCCTTTGTAATATCTGCCGTCTTATAGTTTCGCCGTGGCCAATAGTGTATTTTCAAATTTAATCGCCGAACTGTCGTGTGCATTTCGAAATATTTGGAGACAAATATTTTTCTATTCGAATGACATTACAGTTCTCAATTTACGCGGCACAAGTTCTATCGTCCGACGGGAGGGAGGACTAATTCTTTTTGAATCATTACCGACACACGCAGCCATCGATATTACATCATGATACAGAAAAGCAGATGGCTGGTCAGTCGTAGGGAGTTCCTTTGGTTGGTACACGCCGGAAGAACTGGTTTAATTATGGCGCGGTGCATAAGAAAATTATTGGTGGACCTACAGCAGGATAAGCGATGAATTAACCATAATTGCTTATACCGTGTTGTTTTGGAATGGAAAGATTAAGGTGATGGTAGAGGGAAAAATGAATGTTCCTCGCGGATGAGCTTAAATAAGCATCTCGTGACGGACTGCGATCAATTTGCCCAAATTACACGGTTTTCGCTAAATTTATCACGATTCGATACTACTAGCATTCTTTGTCGCTATAAATAAGAATAAAATGAAGTGATGATTAATTATAGTTATAATCGTAATACGTACGACAGAAGAGCACACAGAGACAATTCAGGTACATATTTAAGTGTCACGTGCTAAAATTATATAAATTCAGACCGGAACTTAGAATCTTAACTAACTCTGTCGTCTGATTAATTACTTCATTTCTTTATTTTGGTTTTGTTCACTTAATTATAATACCAACATCGCAGTTAAAAAAGTACGGAGAAAGTTAATGTATAAAGCAATACCAAAGATCCACGAGGAATCTATTTTGTAAAATAATTGCAAGAAATATGGATGTCATAGCAAACTTGCAGAAAGAAATATAAGAAAAGCTGCAAATTTGATTACAAAATAGTTTCGAAACAATTGCATCGCGGTGTATTTGGAATGACTATTTTTTTAATTCTATTTAAGAACAAAGGTTCTCTACGCGCACCGTAAAACATATTAAATGTACTCTGATCGAAGTAGCAGCCGCATCAGGCGTTCCATACAAAGATAAAATCACAATTGCTTTTCTCGCAAGTTGATACAAGAACGAATACATAATAAAATAATACGCGTATCCTGAATTCATAAAAAAATCGTAATCTCTAACGATCGTGCGCGCGCAAACCAGAGAGATTTAATTTTAATACACCTCTAACATCGCGTCTTTTTACGAATCTCAATTACAGTGTCGTCCCATAAAAAATTAGAGTACGTGGCAGATAATTATACACGTGTAATAATAATAAATTTTAGCAACATGAACGGTACTGCACGAATCGATGTTTGCACAGGCCAATTCCCGTCGCGCAATAGCGCGCAAGCTGCAAGAAAAGTTCGCGCGAGGAACGTTTACGGGCGAGCCCGGCAATTGTGCAAGATTGTTGCGACGGGGAAGCAATTTAAATTGCTGCTAAAACACAGCAAGGACGATAATAACGGATGCGGGGAAAATTTCTGCCCCATTACGGGGATCGAAGTTCGGTTCGTTATTCAAGAAATCGTCGATCGATGCCTGTACGCTTTATTATGCCACTATAGCCCTGCAACTTTCGTAATATTCAGGGGTCGATATTAAAACTTTCAATAGAATCCCTGCCCCCCCCCCCCCCAACCTCTCTGTCTCATCGTTTCTATGACGAAATACGTTCTGACGAAACTACTTCTTCGGAGGTTGTCGCGATGGACAGATAAAGGGGAACGGTATTGAAGAGATCGAGTGTCTCTCAAACGAAAAAGAATACGAAATAATTCCTTCGGCTAGGAGTGTATAAGTACACAATAGGCATAAAAGTTTTTCAAACAATAGAGTCGGTCGGCCTCCCCTGGACGTCTTCCCGGACGGTCAATGAGCGCTCAATGTCCCTTAAGTACTGTGTGCCCAGCCATGGTCTACAGGCCAACCCAGATTACGCGGTCCCATCTCGTGAAGGACGATTCTTATTTACGCAATTCGTTCATGTACGTAGCTTTACGATTGTTTGAGCGGCAGTCCCAGCAAACGAACGGGAACGTAATTTCGCGAAGGCAGATTAGTTTGAACGGTTCCACGGGCAAACAGCTTGGGCAGCTTCGTTTTACGCGTTGTTTTGTTGTCCAAGGAATTCGTATGAAAATTGAAAATGATTTATATGTATATCGAGTTGTGGAATTTGAGAGTTCTATTTTATGCCGAACGATTTATTGTATTACTATTGCAATATCTTAAGTCTAGTGTCGATACCCGGTTACCCCGGTTCGTATGAAATTTATTCTGCTCCCGTTGAGATATTTCAAAATCGCTCTAGATCCCTATTGTTTGGATATCTTTACATTGCTATCGGTTCTTATTAGATCAGAAAGACTTTTGCACAAAGTATTAACTTTAGCGCGGAAGAGAAATGCGGCAGCACAGAGAATAAGGGTTGAATCTACTTTGCCAAATATTTGCAATTAATAGCAATATTTTTAATACATTCCTGTGTGGCCCCCAAATGAAATTTCACAAGGTTTCGGCAAAAATATGTACTGACTATCAACATTACCATCTTCAGATTTTCCAGTTTCAATATTCCACGGACATTCTCGGAAATATTTCATCCGAGCTAAAAATATTGCAGCGATACGAAGTGTCCCGCGAAAAGAAGCAAGAATGTTTTGCTCATTTAACGCTCGCTTGTTACAAGCATCCCAGTTATCGATCTTCCACTAAAGTCATACGAAAGCCGTATGGCGCACCTAACGAGATCTCTTCAGAAATAACTTATGCCGGGAAAAATTTCAGCCAACGTCTCCCCGGCGATTTTATTACCAGCGAATAATTTGTTGGCGACGTACCGTCGTAAAGTAGCACGTTATAAGAGGCCTGGAAAAATATGCCGAGGATTCTAATATCGCAAGCGAGCAGACGTTTCGGTTCCCGGCCCTCGTCCCTATAGGCGTACAAGTTCGATACCGTATACGTATATGTACCTTGCCTTCGCCGAGTCTTTGTCGAACCAATATATCCCCGTGCCTCTATTCACGTAGTGATAAGCTCGGCCTGTATTCATGTGTAAATATTCCTTCCTTCTTCTTGTACTTTCCTTCCGTCTTTCTCTGTTACGCCACAGCACTGGCTGAGAGTTCACGACTGCCTTCCTCTATTCTCTGGGATAAGAGGCCGGTATTTGGTGCTCCATTATTTCCTTCGATGGGAATACTACGATTGTTTACCTCTTCCACGAAGAAATTGCAAAATTACTTCGCTGGAATTACGTTTTATTCTTGCTGCATTCGATTGATTCGATGTATCGTGTCATTTGTTTATTCATTTATTGTTTGTTTGGTTCTGCGCGACGAATCGCGGGGAAATTATACGAGACAATTATAGCTTTGACAATTGACGTTTGTGGGTATGAAGTTGCTGCAACCTTTATGGCAGACATTTCTTAAACTTTCTCTGGTCTGCTATTTTATATACTTATGTATGATGAATCATTTGCGTTTTCTCAAATTTCGTTAAACAGCTTGGATTTTTCAAGGAAGTTAATTAAACTTTTCACACTGTTTCTCATTTGTTTGAGCATATTTCTGTGGTTGGAGGTAGTTCTTCTTTTTCATGTACGCTATGTTTCTGTGTACTGTGCATTTATTGTTATTGCAACGAACGTCTCTGTACACATGTAGCATACATTCCATAGTGAACGATTTATACCATTTGACGGTGATGAGAAAATGCAATTTAACGATAGTAGAAACTCTACTACTTAACTTGTCATTCTAACAATGAGCATAGATACTTTGCAATTACAATGCATACACTTCGTGCATTAATATGAAAATATTCAATTCAACATACCTCTCTGCTGCTTCTCAAAATTTCACTTTCAACCAATTACAGATCCATCGGTAATTAATATGTCATTAAAGCGCAATATGTCACTCAACCCTTTATTAACGACAACGTTGACGAACCTTATCGACGTCCGCGATTATATCGCCGATAGTGGAGGAATTCGCGAAGAGATAATTCGCGAATCAAGATGAAGAGAAAAAAAGGGGCCGTGCAATACATTATACATGCAGAAAGCAGTCGCGGGAATAATTTGCGGTAATTGTAATAAAATTTCTCGGCGGAGATAAACACGAGGAATTAAAAATCTGATATAATACCACTCCACAATAACGACCGCCGCGCTTTCCCCATTTTAATGGAGAGTGTTGGGTTACATATTAACATTATCTTGCGCGTGTTTGCGCGTGTGTGTTGCGAGCGACGCGTACTGGAAATTACGCGCGAGGCACACCTGCGCGAGTTGACGTAGCGCCACCGCGAAATAGAAAATTAATGCTCGACCATGGTCATAAATGCATTTTTGCCGAATAATCCACGTCGGCAGAGAAAAAACAGGCAAGGGGACAAAATTTCATTCTGCTTTCTCTTTCTTTTATCCCTTCATCCCCCCCATCCCCTTTCTTCCACACTTCTCGTTTACTTCCCTCCTCTTTGTTTTTTTCTTCTTCGATGAAATCGCTCTCCCCGAGCATGCATGTAGGAAAAATACACGTTGGCCTTGAGCACCGGCTAAATAAAAATGCAAGCAACGCTCGTACTTCGTTTGCGTTTACCGTAGCCACCCACGACGAGACACACGAATTTATAATTTACATTAGCTCTGGGGACGCGAGCGGACGGTTCGCCAGGACCTCCGGTGAGGATGTGTCATAGCCTTTCGTGGAGTTTCGAAGCACATAATCTGGAATTCGGGGAACGGTGCATTCGAATTTGATGCCACTGGTGTGATAACGTCTGTGTGAAAAAGGGAGCAGTTCGCAGTGATATCTTATTAACCCTGGAACCCTTGAACCCTTGCACCCTGTGCTTGCGTGATCGCCGAGATAGCAAACATGTATAACACGTATACTTTTCGAATTTTTTTACACGAGGAAGGTGATTCAGAGAAGTATGTATGTGTTTCAAATTAAAAATGTTTAAATTTGTGTATGCGACGACATCCTTTCCCACATAGGAGTTCTAGAATTTAATTTCTGTGCTGAATCGTTATTTATTATAGAGAATATAGGGGAAACGATAGCTGAATAATAATTATGGTCTCATATTCTGTTTCAAAAATAACGTATGCAATAATAGATTTAAGAAAGCGACGCGTTTAAGTGATTAATCTAAATGCATTGTAATTTTTATGCTTGCATGAGCAGTCAAACGTTCATGATGTCTTTGCGAGTTAAATTTAAAATTCCTATAGTATTAAAAGACATCAGATGACGAAGCGTGGTCATATAATTTTTAACGACCTATCCGCGCCATGTACATAAATTTTATTAAATAGCTTTACAATCGGATGACTTTATGATCCCCATATTTAACGTTCATTTGTCCTCAAACATGTTTCACCTCCTTCGTTATTTATTTTAAAAATTTACTCATTCGTAGGAGTGCCATTGTAACGCTCTGTCAAAATCTTCCCATGAATGTCATAAAATACCGAGCAACGGTTCTTAAATCCTTTATACAGATTCACAAATATCTTCTCCATTGACAAACTGTAATTTTGCTGTATTCAAAGCTGCAAGAAACGTTCCAAGATTTAATTCAATATTACCAATTGTTTAAAAAATTGACGCTACTATAAATTTTTGTTTCAAATCGCTGATACAGCACCAACGTAACAAAACGATATCAATTTCATTTTATCATTTTCCATAAAATATAACTTCACAACCGCAGAGAAAAATTCATCGAAATTCTTAACCGTTGCCCACGAAAATTGGAATTAAAGCTGGTGCAAAGTGAACATACACTCACATGGAATTAAGTTCTTTCGCGAAACACTGCGAAAGTGTACATTCTAATGAAAGAAGCAACTACACGAGCCAAACGCTTGCGTTTACCCAGCCACAACCATCCCAGTCCGCAGAATAATTTTCCGGAAGACGGGGTGCGCAAACGTTCCAGCGATTTTTCTAAAAGCTGCCGCGGCTATCTGTCAGACATGGACGTATTAAATCCCAAGCAAAACGAGAACATTTCCTATGATTACGTTGAAACGAATATTTGCTAGTTCCATATGCATACACAGAGTTATGTAATGCCATCAGGACTCGAACGGACAGTTCTCTTCGGCGGTTCAAAAGATTTTAAAACGGCAGCATGCTGCGCGATTTGAACAAGGAATTCACATTTACACGTGGGTCCATTCTTTACGTAATTCAATAATTAAATTAGAACGGAAAGAACGTATGCTTTTTCTACTTTTCTCTTATTTTTTTTATTGGATGAGACAATTTAATCATTATACAAATATTATCTTTTTTATTTTAATTGTTCCTTTGTGGCATAATTTTTTTAGAAATAATATGTGCAAATGAATCGTAGTGAAAGTAATGACGGTAACAATAATTTGTGTTAGTCTGACGACTACACTGATGAAGTTTTCCAAGTCTAAACAGTAATTGTGTGGTAGATTTGTTTAGATTTTAGATCGATATAGCTTTAAATAATTTTAATTATATGTAATTTCTCAGGTAATTGTGGTTTTCCACTGTGGTGACTAAAGTGAAATTATTTATTCATTATTGTTAGTTAAAGTAATAGCAATACTTGAAATGTATCAATAGTTGTATCTATTATTACTATTTTGATACCATTTATACTTTTATGCATAACCGTTTGTGAAATAATAATTCACGCCATCAAGCAGTAAATTTCACCCCAATTAATAAATCTTAATAATCCACAATTCTCGCCACATTATGCCCACCACGTAACGCAAACGATCAAATATAAATAACGACCTCCCGCTGTATCATACTATTTATTACCTAAGACCATGCCAATCATAAACTCTTAACGCCATTTAGTATCGATTTTAATTTCTCGCAGATATTCTCGTACAAGGTGGCCCATCAATTCTAACTCGATTTCTCATCTGAATTCAATCCCGGAGACAGATATTCCGTGTCATGAATAATTTCATGGCGTTCTGTGACGCATAGCTTTCCGCAGTGACGTATCGATGGCGTATTAAATGGCGATAAAGATGCTTATCGCGCGATCATACTCATCGAAACTACACACGGCCAAATATTCCCCCGATCTCGTCCACGTTCGTCGAAACTGTTCTGCATAACATTACGTCCAAGTTCCACGTCGGACCGGCGGGACCAAACCGACGAAAGAAATAAGAATCCCGGATGAAAAGTGCAGCACGCACGACGGGGATGGAGCTACTGGGAAGGTGGGCGAGTTTCATCGTAATATTCGGGATACTTGGAGATACTTTCAAAGGATGGGCTCGTGTCCAGCCCGGAGAACGAGAACCGGAGAAAGCGGAGAGACGAACCGAGACAGCGGGCACAGACATCGCGTCCCGATCTCTATTCTGCGAGCAAGACCTTCGGCCTTCCTCTCTAGGATCATACGACGGCCCCTCTCGTATCTCCGCGCACTGGATAGTTTTCGTGGGCATATTTGTGAACCCATACACGTGGATCATGTACCTATTTACGATGCCGTCCTATCGCCCAGCATTGTGTCATTCCTAGCTTTCTTTTGCCCCCTCGGTTCCCTGTCTGCATTACTATCGCGAATTACGTATGGATGGATGTATGTACGTTGATTCGCAAATGAGATTCGTGATTGCATTTCTATCTGTCGTATATTCCTATGCAATGAAATTGTAGCGTGACGGTCGAATGTGAACGTAAAGGCAGTGGTCATTTAACGCGTTATTTGACTTAATAAAACTTGCAGCTGAGTATTTCGAGCTGCTGTAATTATTACTATGGTAGGCCTTTAAAATTGTTGTTACGCAGCCAATTTGGGCATTGCGTTTTTATTTATACATATTTCTACTTTTATGTAGGAAAATCGCTGTTCTAATAATAGACAATCATTTGCGAAAATGCGCAAAAGGTATATTGCATAGAAACGTAATAGAAATTCACTCTGTTTCGTGGATTTCATTAAACCTGTTTGTCGTCTTGAAAAGTTCGAAATGAGAATCTCAGACATTTAAGAATATAGAATTTAGTGAAGAATTTGTCATCCCTGGCAGTCTGCTTTCATTTAAGTACACATAATACTGGATGCACCCTAACCGGCGAATGAGAGCTTTAAAAAACCGCTTTGGCAGTGATTGTAAGCAGAAACACTCAACTGAATTTTATTATTACGTTAGTTCAATAGTTTCAAATAATTAGCATAATGTTAACAATATATCCATATCTTTTCACTCCGTTCTTTCTCATTTTTGCCAGCGCCGAATAACTGTTTGCTGTCACAAACTCATATTTTTATTGAAAACGAAGTTTACAATCCCAATCAATCAGTTTTGTCCGGTGACTGACCTGGTGTCCAACGCGCAACCTATTCTACTGAACAATGCCACCGCGTTCCACACAAAATTCTAAAAAATCATGTCCCTGCACCAACCCAAAATAAATCATATCAAATTAATCACAAGCGTTGGACACTGCTTTAATTTTAACTATCCTAGATCCACTTGTGAAACACTGTGTACATCGTTTGCATTAGCCAGCAGAATTCGGGGAAGATTACAATTACAGTGCAAATTACGTTCACGTTCGCCTGTTACATCAGTTAATGCCTGCACGCATAATAACTGTACATATACATGGAGATTTCATTCCATAACACGAGCACGAATAAAGGGGACTTGTTTTACCCAAGCGTCATCGGATAATCCCGGGGATAGGACTCATCCCAGGGTCTTGGAACACGTGGGAGATATGTATGTATAAAGACCCTGTTGTATCTCTATTTAGTCCAGCGCACACCTCGAATATGCGAACAGATTTATGTCTAATATTCATGGGCAACGCAAATTGAATTCTTTGTGGAAACGCTATTCAGATTCTAATCAATATTCTACGCCATTTATTCCACGTGTTCTATGCTTCGAATTTACATGGCTGGAATGAATGTAATAAGCATGAAAGCATTGAGATAATAGAGGGTAAGTAAATAATTTTCCAATGAGTTGCATTCTGATTCAATTTATAATCCAGTTGTAACTAATGACCCTCAAGACAATCGGTTGCTCAGAATTTTCAAGACTTAAAGAAATATATTCTCGAAACATATATGTATGGTTAATTATGTATTGTCGATAGTTGAAATACTTGTTGGCCAGTTAATTATTCTAATATACGGGGTGAGACGGTAAGAACTGCAGCCTAAAAGATTTTAGAAAAAATGTTAGCTGTTAAAATTCGTTCATTAAACAAATATTATCCTCCATACTCGTATGCTTTCACAAACTTTTTACCTAACTCACTGTTCCATACATATGAATTTTGAATTTCGTATATTTAAGGGTGGAATAAAACAATTTTCCACAAATAATTTCCTTATAATTTCATTCAAAGAACCAACACAGAATTGCATTCTGAATACAAATATTAAACACCGAATACACAATTCGTCTGTTCTAAATGGGCTTTTAACGTCCTCATATCCCAAACACCATTACTTCAGCAAGATTAAAAGTGGTATCACATTTTGACGGGCGTGCAAAACAAATCTCGCGATCGAAAAAAAAAAACTGCATTATATAAACTGGAAGCACGGTTCGTCTAGAAAAATCGCAAACCAGTCATTTCTATGGTCCGGAATATGACACATTATTAAAGATTCGTAATCGAACGTTTTTCAAGTTGTCTAAACAGTCTCCCTTTTCCCTTTCTACCTATTTCCCCGTCTCCGCCAATCTCCTGTTCCTCCTTTCGCGTTTGTCAGAGGCAATGACAGGATATTAAAGTAGGAACAGCGAGTAGACTGCAGACTGTAAATATCCGGTGGTGCTCGAGCTTGCTCGCAATGAACAGGTTGAGCCAACGAGGTCGGACACGGCAACCTGGAGCCTCCAACATCTCTCTCTCGGAACACGAGTGCTCTGTGCGTTTAACGTCCTCGAGAAAATTGCAATAAAACTGAAGACTATAATTATTGTACGCGGTTAACGTTTTCTTTTTCCTGAATTTCCACGTGCATATTAAGTCAACTTTTTTCACTCGATCGTAGTGTACATATATGGTTTCCTGCGGGAACGTATAGGGAAGGCAATTCTGGCTACGCCGCGTTTATTGTGCAGTATTAAAACTGATGGATGCAATTTCAGTAGCTCGCGATGAGTTTAAGAAGGAAGACTGAGAGAAAGCATTGGAATTATAAAATGTGCTTTAAGTGAAAAATGTGCCCTGGATTTTTGTATTTGCTTCGTAGGTATGCAGTGCTGATCAATTGATTTGAAGTTTTATATAAATATGGATCTATAAATGCTTTCTTGATATTTACAAATATTTGTTGTAAACTAGTAAATCATTATTTTGGATAAAACTAGTATTATTCATGTCATAAGCATTACTAACATTAAAATGGTCTGCACTCCTTTTTATTTTATTTCTTTAACATTGGTTATCTATGGTGTTTTAATAATTCGAAGTAAATATAGTTATAGTAAAGCATACAGTTTTATCTTACAGTATTTGTATTTACGATGAAATACATTTTTATGGAAGTCTAAATTGCAATACCCAGCACAGTACCCGGCATATATGTTGCAGAAATAAAAAATTATTTTTAATCGTGGAATCAAATTTGCGTAAGTTGATCTACAAGGGACTTCATGTTTGAAACAGCGTTTTCCTGTCCCAGGAACTGAAATCGTAATTTGGTAGGGTTTGGGGAATTATTATTGATATTTGTACATTTTATTTACCAACAGCTTTCGAACGTATCAAAAACCAATATCAAAGAAAATACTGCAGTTTATTAGGCATGCAATGCGAATTTAAGTAACCCATTATTATACAAATAATGTTGATTCAAATGACTAAAATACATATTTAAGAGACGCCTTAATATACCAATGTACATTATTATAATTATTTTATATTTAATCAGTTCTATCAGTATTTTACGTAAACTATTTATCCTGTTTGGTGTGTTTACAGCGATCTGAAAGCTTTGTATCTTTTAACATTAATCTAGTGTTACGTTAGTTATTGAATTATAGTTCTAAAGAAAATGAATTGTACCGATATTCAATGGTGTAGTACAAAGCCTTGGAATAGAACAATCCTATACAAAACTGTTTTAAATCCTATTGAAATCTCTATAATCGAGTGTGACAATAAGTCACGTGCTTTAACCCATGTCAATTCTGATAAGCACATGTTAATTACTCCCACATTAACAAAGAAACGATCGCACTAGTGAACATTTTTGCACCGGAAGTGAAATCGATTTCGCGGCTATCTGGGGCTATTTAAGCGATCCACCTAATGATCCCCTATTCAGCTATCGAGCAAAACGTATGTAATTGGACCTGATTCAGATTTCCAGCGGAAAATCTGAACGTTCCACGTGTACGCAGATAATTCCGTTTCCGCCTCGCCACTCTCTGTATCGTACATTTTCTATCTCCCCCTCGCCCTTTCATCATCTTTTACTAATTAAAGAGTTTCCCGGAGTCCGGTATATAATATACTCGGACAGAGAAGCCGCGGAGGCAAAGTATCCTCTCGAGAATTTAGGACTCTAATATGGAGGGTCTCTCGCAAGAATATATGAATTCCAATGACGAGTAGCAATATTGCGGGCCTATTCTTTAATATGATAGCTAGTATAGGCTGCCCCTGAAAACGGGATGAATTCGAGAGGTCAGCTTTTCGTACGTGACCCCGTGACTATCCCTTACTCGTACCTTTTGTTTCACCCAATACACAGTGTGTTACATTGACTGCGATCCTCCTTAAAGCGTTTTATGCGGCAGTTCAACTGTTAACGCCGATGCTATTACAGGTTTACGATACACTGCACGATTTCACGTTCGCTGCTCTATCCTCTACTACTCAAACAAAAGATTGGCATGGTTTTATATAAGTGTGAAATTAACTCTCTTGTCGTTTAACGCTTTATATATAGAAGTAGCAATTGACGTTAATTCTTCGGAGATAGATAAATGTATGTTAGAAGAAGCTTTTTCATTGTGTTCGTGCGGTTATTAATGTTATTAATCTATGGGTTTGTCTTAGGAGAGGCCATATTTGGAGTGATGTTTAAAATTTATTATTAATACACGAGGGGCTTACGAAATATAGATAGGATGGTACGCAGCGAACGCTTCGAGTTTCTACTTTAATCTTTCATGAATTGGAATTATTGATCGATATTTAGGGGACATACACGAGTTAGGATTCAAGGATATTGCATTCCAGTGGCAGCGAATATGACAGAAATATAGCTGAAACTGTGAGAGAATATTTAAGAAAAATCGGGATGTACAGTGAATAGCAAAAATAATCGTACAGAAACTCATGTGTTCGGTATAATTGTATGCATTTAAATATATACTTGTATAATCGTGTATTACGTACAGTAACATACATATATTATAGTCGATCGAAAGTATTCGGCCACGTTAGATACGCAGTCAAATTTACCCCAAATTATATACAAATAAAAAATAAAAATAATAATACATATTACAAAAGAGTTGAATATTAAATTAATAAAGATTCCTCAATTGTTTTAGGCGACTAAATACATTCGCGAATAACTGAAAATATTAGTAATAATGAATATTTTGGTGGAAAAGATAGTTGTTTTATTTGGTATCTATAATGAATAACGACATTTATTGTAATCAACATTAGAGTCTTTTTATTGTCCACGTTCCAACTTTGCGAATACTTTTGTCTATCACTGTATTTTCGACGAATGTGAATTGGTGTTCTATAAAGTTTTTCAGAAGAATAGCGTCGCACTGCGATGAAACACATGCATTAACTCTCACGCTCCAGTTTTTGGTTCTTGCTCTGCTTACTTCATTTCTTGTTTACCGATGCGATTTGATTCTGCGAGCAGCTTATTCTTGAATTTTTTTTGGCCCGAAGGATGCCAGCGTTTAAAACGCATAATTAGTTGCCAATTAAATTTTAACAAACATACAACGTAAGATTAAGAAAACAAAAAGCATCCACGCGAGAAATACGTCTTATTATATTTTATATATTTTTAACTTTATCTTATTTTTGTATATAAATATATATCTAGACCTGCGAATATAAGTGGATAGCTGAGAAATCGTCTTATTTCTTGGCTTCAGCCCACCAATCTCGTTTTACCTAGCGTCTCCAACTCACCGACGAATTTTCGTCGTTTTTCCCAACTACCATAATCCACTTTCTCATCTGGTTAATATACGCTCCTCTACATTTCATCCGCGTCAGCTTCTACTTCTTTCTCCATCTTACGTTCTTTTCATCACGCAACACTGACTCTTCATTGGCATGTTATCTTCATGGTGCAAAAACTTGGAGCACCACTTCATATTAACCAGTGTTTGTTGCTCTAATGTAATTAACAGAAAATGGGCCGTAAGCACTCTTGATGTATCGAAAATAATAGTGCAAATTCATTACACAGAATTAATTTGTAGTAATATAAGGCCTCAAATATATATTAATTGATGTAAGCAGGAGGATGACAATACATTTTTACAGATATACATAAATATACTTAATTCACATAAGAGAACAGCGTACATATTTCTTTTTAAATCAATGACGATTAATTTCATAATTTATTTTGCTTTCGATGGAACTGTGAAATTCATTTTAGGGAGATATTAATTTATGCCCGTGACATATTATTTTTGATAAAAGTAATATCACGTGGACGCTTGATTATTTAATTCGCAGATTATATACTACAAAATAAAGCATTTAAATTTATTCGACGTGGAATAAATTTATGCAATGTAATGTCCGATAATACAAATTTTCCACTGCTATTGCAATTATATAACTGATATAGCAAGGGCGACGGTTTTGCAATGCTTTACATTTTATATTAAAATGCAAGTATTAAATAATGAGCAAAAATTGATTTAAAAAAATCGCAAATTATAATATGCATATGATACAGTAAACTATTTGTAATAAAATAATAATCAGCAGATACACACATTTACTGCAATCCTGAATCTATAACTAAATAAACTTGAACGTGGCCATACCGAATTTATACTACAGTACATCACATATGTCATATCTTATTTTCTTTTAACTTCCAAATGCATCAAACAGAAACTAGTATAAATACTAGTTTCACCATTTT
The DNA here is from genome assembly GCA_963667235.1 of Nomada lathburiana. Taxonomy (NCBI): domain Eukaryota; kingdom Metazoa; phylum Arthropoda; class Insecta; order Hymenoptera; family Apidae; genus Nomada; species Nomada lathburiana. The sequence continues at coordinate 3,269,543 of OY763905.1, forward strand.
ACAAATTGAAACAATTCTAACACAAACTACAAAAACAATTTCGACCGCATAACAATCTTAGCGAGAGCAAATCGGTGAATCGACGACACTTATTCGTCCGATCGTCTCTCTCGTAAAAGCAAAAATTTCGAATGCACAAGGGAAGCACGTAGGCACGTGCAAATGAAACAAGAAAAAAGAACAAGCATAAATGATTAAGCTCCGCGACAAGACCGATACAATGTTGAAAGGGGGGCAAAAAATTCGGGAAAGCTTCTCATCGAGATAGACGACATTCCGCGTCACTAAACGAAAGATCGACGTCGCGGTGCTCGTTCCCGTCTACGTCACGACGAAATAACCGAAGCCTCGTCTCGTGTAAAAACGTTTGATGCCGTTAGCCGTTTTCCACGTTAATCCGGATCAGGGAACTTGACGGGGAGATTCTGCTTCTCGCAAACCGCGGCAACTCGAGGGTTGGGGGTGGGGGTGGGGTGGTGGTGGTGAAATAACAGCCTGCTGAAGGGGGACGAAAAAAAAAAATAGGAAGGAAAGAAGCAGAACTAGTCGCGGAGACTCTATTGGCAGGCTGACTGTCGGGATCCTTTCGTGAAAGTGAGCCCGGGAGGGTAATAAAAAGAGCGACAGATAAGCCGTTTCGTATTGCCATTCGATCGACGCCATATTCCTCCGACGTGTGCCGGGAAATCGCGAGGAATATGTTCCAGAAAGCTGCGATTTCGTTTGAATTTCGCCGGGCGGCGAGGAGTTAGGGCGATCGTTCGAATAACTTGTTCCGTCGTGGAAATCGCGTAAGGTTGCAATTTCCCCTCCCCGACAAATCGAGAAGGGTTTCTATATAAACGTTTGGAACTTCCGTGTTAGAGAGTTTAAGGGAATAATAATAAATATTCGGATAATCAGTGGAAAAAGGTGTGCTTCTCGGCCGCGTTTGTACGTTGTTTTTATTTCATTTTATCCCAAAACTGTAATTACACGTTGAAATTATTTAGAAGAAATAAAAGTCTGTTTGAAATAAACACTGGCAATAATTACATAAGTGTTCAATTCAAAGCGTACTAAACTGATTAAGCCCATTGCAAAAAATACGCACATAATAAATGATAATGTTTATATTTATCTGAATAATGGGGTTTTGGGGCTATTATGTAAAAGTGTTATGGGTTTTTATGAATTTACTGGCTAAGGTTTCAAAATGATATATTAACGTTAATTTTTATATTTAGTGCACACGACAAAAATATTATGACCATCCACTCGTCGGCTTGGATAAATTAATAGCAATCTGCCTGTTCTATTGCTTATACTAATCCTTATTTTATTATTATAATATTATAATTGTATCAATTAAATGCCTATAGTATCACATATATTTACATGCACATTTATTATGTATCACACAAATATAACGCCCTTTTACGCGAATATTTATAGAATAACTGTGCAATCTAGTTTAAAAAATTATACAGGATTAGAAATCGGGTATATTAAAACAATATCTCATCTTACAGATTTTGTTTCAAGCTGCTGTGTCCTGCATTACATTTCTATCCTCCTCGATACAGGAATTTCAATAGCAACGAGCACGAAATGGACTACGATGCATTTCTGGTCCCGGTGAAAGGATTGAAACTTCACTTCAATCGATTCTTCTTGTTGGTTTTTTATTTATTCGTACATACATAAACGTTTCGTTCAGGCAAAAATAAAAGAAACGGCGTTTTCGCGTCAGAGGGAAAATTCAGTTTCAATCTTGCACGAGCCGAGATTGATTTCCGGGAACTAAATGCATCATCAACTCTGCCGATCATTACAAGGATCGTTACACGCTCGACATCTCAACAGTGAAGTCAGCAAGCATCCAGAGACAGTCATTCTAAACGTTTCCTTCCAGTTGAAACAAAAGAAACGATTGCGAGGCTTTCACCCTCCATGGATCACGATCGCCCATTGATTTACACTCACACAATCGAGAAACTGTGCTTCGGAGTGCAATCAGGGTGAAACCCCCACGTCATTAGAAATAGAGCAATGCCACTTAACGAACGATCGGTTGAACGCGTTGACTACCTCATCCAAAATTGGATCCAATCATCATTGCGAAATATGATTGTTTTGTTCCGTCTCGTGTCTAAATCAAATCAAACCCAAAACTAATTTTTTCGTAATTTTATCTAAGTGTCTTTGCAACCTATGATTATTTTATTGCTGATTAAGTCTAATTTAACTTAACCCAAACCTAAGATGTCCCGAATTATACCGAAATTTTATTTAACGATCCCTGCAACCATTTATCCATTTATTGCTGTTCAAGATTTGTGAAGTGCATACGATCCACGTCAATATGTTTATTATTTCAATTTCTCTTGTAATCCCCTTTAATAGTCACCAGGAAATAACAGAACGGCCAGCTTAACCCTTTAGTCTGCCGATTTTTCACGCTAGTAGTCAGAGATGACTATTTGACTACTTACTTCCTGAATTGAATGACACTAACGCTTCACAACTGTCACATGCAGTGCCAAAACAAGCCTTCCTATTTTTTTAAATCCGTCATAAGTCATTAACTGTATCTAGATTATTAATTCAAAAGTTTGGTATTTTGCAATTGTATTATATTGTGTACCCCAGTACTTTTGCCTTTCAATTTTGGCAGGTACTTGGAAGCACGAATGTTAAGGTAAGGGAGTAAATGTCCACGTTTTCATAAATCTTTGTCATACAAGGCAAATATTAAGTTACATAGGCAAATAATCTAACGAGTTAATCAATCGCTACCTCCAATATGATTCTTACCAGAATGTACCAAGGCGACATTGATAATGAACCGCGAACTTCAAAGGGCAATTAAGAAATCCATATAAAATTACATAAAATACGGCCACCCGTAAATCTTCCTCCCCAAAGGGCGCTCGCAACGAATACATTACGCAATCAGCAATAATTCTTCGAATACATTTCTACAGGGCCCGCAAGCCGGGCCCGTGCCCGGGCCAGAATTCACCTTTACATTCCGCAGCAACACGGTATAATACACGCGACACTGATACGGCTCATAAACTCCTCGCATTAACTCTACAAGGGAACGAACGCGTGAGACAATGAAGTATCTGCTTTCACGACCAGAGATACAATAAACGATACCGCGGCGTGCGCAAACAGATGTTAACAGTCCCCCCCCCGGCGATATCTTATCACGCAGCCCGATACGGGGAACAGCAGAAACCGACTGAAAGCGGCAAATTGATCAACTTTGTCTGGCGAATCGGTTTAATCGTTCGTGTGGGGCGAGCGGATCGACTCGGATCCGACCGTTAATTGCCGGCCTAAGCGTTTCGGTTAATCGTGCCTGTTATCAAAGTACCAGGCCGAACGATCGTAACGTAGCCAGAAAGTGACTGGGTAGTTATCAAAGAAAATAGCTTCTTAAATCAGCCACGCTCGTAAAAGTCTCATAACGTGTCACACAGGCCGGACACGTTCGGTGCCATTTTCAGGGCGCACCTAAATGCTGGAACATCGGCATATGCAACACCAATACGGGCACACGCGGAGCGTCGCTACCTCGGTGAACGTTTTCGTGCATCTTCAACGGTCGCGTTGTGTACAGATGCACACAACCGGTGGACGTGTTTCGTTCAAGAAAGGAAGACGGAAGGGAGGAGATATTCGCGGCACAGGCTTCCAGCATGATCACCAAGTTCAACGACCCGAGGGAATGCCAGGGCACAGGCAGACCGCCGTCTTAAACCGTGCTCAGAGATCGCATAGATGCGACTCCGTTTGGGGACGCGTGTGCAGGTGTGCGGCGACACCGTTACGCATCACTCCTTCGAAATGTGAGAGATTGCTTGGATATGTGTCTATGACTGTCTATGCACGGGGATACCCCTGATGCGTCGTCGAAACACGCGGATGAGACGTATTATATTGTGTGTGTGAGTGTGGGGTAGGGGGGTATGTGTGGAGAGGCGTTGTGTATGCGAGATCGTGTGCGATTTCACACGCGTGTCTATAAAGTTGGAGAACTTTCTCGATGCACTAGTGTTGGTGAAGGAATTCTTTCGATGCGCTTCAGTTACGAGTGATTCCAGGGACTGCTGATGGGGATGAAAAATGTGTTTGGGGTAGAAATGGGGTTTGTCGGAGAATAGTTGCGTGGCAACGATTGGAATTTGTGGGAACGATGCGATGCGATTTCGTGATGACAGTTTGTAGGTGACTTTTGTTGGGCTAGAGTCGGTTATTATTTTTATTTACGGAGGTTGGTTTGTGGTAATTGCTCAGGAATTGGAAATTTGTATTTCGAAGATTGTTTTTCGGGGATAATAATTTTGTTATATGTAGCAAGAAGAACTGCATTATACGACATTATGGAATTTATTTATTTAATATTGCGATTTAGAAGACAATATTGCTTATTTAGAATCGCATATTCAGTACATTATTCAGATAATACTGTTTATTTAATATTGTTATTTAGAAGACAATATATAAATGTTCTAGAGAAAGGGAAAACGTGAAGAAAGAAGGATTTTCAAAATTTGCGCAGGTCCTTCGTGATCATTTTGATACAGCTGATAAAATGTACAATTGCCGAACAATCTGCTATTAATTTTTTGCATACCTTTTATATAAAATGAAATTCGAACTATTGGAGTTTTGCATATTTTAATATGACTTTTATCTACTAATATCATAAATGATTCTAACATACTTACTTTTATTTTCTTCTGCGTTTCAGCGCTTCGATTCTAGGGTCTTCTACATATTTTTAATATTCAATTTTTAGTAGCAAGCAACTTGAAATCCTTGACACGAAAACATGAAATACGTTTTGATATATTAAAATAAGAGTACAACGATGTACTTCCATTACTGGCAACTAGTTTTGCCTGAAACTTAGAATTATTGTTTACACACCTCCGTCAATATTCACAAACCTAATCCAAATTTTAATATACTACTTAACATATTTATTTTGCAACTTCTATTAAACAAGCATACATAGCAGACGCAGTCAAGATCGCTTCCTCAATTATGTGACAATAACCATCCCAAATTATTAAACACGCAAGCGATAAACATAGAAATGATATACTTAGAATGTGAATGTATAAACAAGTAGTATAGTATAAGAGAACGCGAAATATAAGCAAGGTGTACGTAAGAAATATGCCTACTTCTCGTTACTTTCTTCACCTCGAGTCACCCCGAATTGGATCCATCAGTTCTGTAACCAGAAACCTTAAACTTTCTCACAAAATATAAAAAACCTGCTAATATAAAAGCTAATATAATATAAATATAAAAAAAAAAAATATTTCCATTAACCAATACACCTTTCTAATTACCCGTCACAACAAACGTGGAACCAAAATCGTTCGTTCTCGTTTCCAGCGAAAACGCCAATAAAATAATACCAACGGTAGGACGCGATGATCGATACTTGCTGCCGCCGACTCAAGATTACCCAATATCTCCCTGTTCATCTGAAGCAGCGACACGACACGCCAGGGTGAATGCACCGTGAAGCGCCAAAAAAAAAACAGAGAAGAAGAAACGCGCGGATGCAGATACGAGAAGCAAGGTGAACAATGGTACATAGGCAAAAATATGAAGACGTTAATGTGGACACGGTTGAAGTAGCAACGAAACACGTGCACGTAGACGGGACAACGTGGAACCACGTAGGCACAGTAATGAAGATACTGGAAGACTGCAGAGGAGGGTACATGAAGGACTCCTGGAGGGAGAGAAAATTGGAAGAGGAGGAGCAGGCTCGACAGTGGGTGTGCAAAAGATGGCAATCTCTGCACCCATTGAACGCAGCCTGGAGGTGTTTAATGAGAACAGGCAGCTCGCTACAAGGTACGCTTGACCTACATCATCGGCCACAGACGTCGCGTCGTCAACGACGGCGACCGCGACCGCGACTGGAATGACGAAAACGACGATTGTCTGCCACTGGGAAACCCGACTAGGATGCCTCACCTATGTACACTACCGAAAGTTTGGGTACACTTGCTGGTGTATGGAATATTCTTATATTTTTATTACTAATGCAATGTGAACGGATTACTTCGCTTTGTTCGCGCATTTTTCATACGAAAGTTACCAAATGGTTGCAATATTTTCTGAGCGTGACGCTGGTCAAAGTAATCACTAGTCCTTTTTTTTTTATTTCGAGTTTTACGTCGCATCGACCTTTAGGTCATCAGCGACGGCATGGTCCTGTTTTCTTCGTTTGCATCCCTTTATAAAATATAAATTGCGGCATATGTTGTATTCCCTTAGATAGTTTAAGGTAATTACTACGTATTTCTGTGACGTCAAGACCGCAGTCGATGTTATTTTATATTTTTGTCTTTGTGAGTTGTATCTTCTGCATTCGAATGGTATGTGGTTGGTCGATATAATTTGCTTGCAGACGTTCCACGTTCGCGGTCCTGCTTTTTTAATTAGGTATTCATGTGTAAGTTTGGAGTGTCCTGTTCTAAGTCTACTCATGATTATTCCGCCTTTCCTTTTCATACTGTTGCCAGGCATTGTTTGGTAGAAGTCTTGAGCGACGTCATGTGTATTTGTTCTATATATTATTCCATGTTCGTTGTTCGATGTGGTGTAATGCGACAATGAGGTCTTGGTGTGTGATTTGTCTTCGAATGTCATCTGATTAACCACTAGTCTTGTTCCAGAAATTATGCACAATTTTGGCATTCTCGGAACCAGTCCTTCTGTTTAATCGCGCTGTAGCTGCACAGGCGTCTCGGGAATCAGGAATTCCGTTTGCAGAGGTTTCCAAACTAATAAACAACAGCAAACCTGGCCGTCTGATTTAAAAGTTTATTACCTGCAGTCGAAGGGAACCAGTGTATGTTCAATAACAGTTAAATCGTATAGAAAAAGTACGAAGATTGAGACGCGACGAAGACTTGCAATTTAGAGTGTTGAAATACGAATGCAGTAGGTGTACCTAAACTTTCGACCGATAGTCGACGCGCACACGTCTGGGCGGGTGAGGCCGTTTCTCTGACTTTCCATGATTCCACAATGGTTTCACGAACAATGGAAATTCGAATCCGGGGAGCTGGTCAAACGGTATGCCGATTTTTATTTTCGCCGTTTCCACCGCGATGTCACGGAGCAGGATTAGAATTCCGATCCATGCGTTTGCGGTATTAAAGTGGACCAGAACCGGTCCTAATGTTTCATCGACGGGGGAAACGACGCGCCACTGGCGGTGAATGGGGACGCGGAATAGCCGGAAGTTGGACAGAAAAGGCGATTCGAAGCAAATTGACTTTAAGATTCTTCGACGAATTCGTTGCGGGCAAGAAACGCGAAGCCTATAAGCTGACGCTGAGTTCTGTCAACTTTTTGCCCTTTACAGCTGTTAGAGTTCGAAGATGACGAGTATAAAGTGAACGTCGACCTCGCGGAAACGAGAGAATAGAGGAGAATTGGTTCTGAGTAGGCACAATTTTATACAGAATCGACTAGCCTGCACAGTGGGTGTTACTATAACTAATATACTAATATACTAATAACTATACCTGTACGAGAGATAATTCTTTGGGACTATGTAAAGTTACACGGTGTCAAGTTATTTGAATACTAGTATGTTACCGTGGAACATTTTTGCTACATATTAATTTAGGTTAATTAAGAGTTTAGACAAAGAAGGTGTTATGTTGCAAATACGAAGCTTCAAGTAAATTAAGTTTAAAATTATTTTATCTGTATTTTCGATAGAGGAGTGATATGTATTGTTCGGGATACTTTTATTATTCTTTAGTATGTAAAAATTATTTGAAGTAAAATATTTCGGTGGATAAAAGTATTGTGTATCCATAAGAAATATTCTTCAATATTTTCCTCCGCGGGTCAAATTATTTGCTTATATTAATCATTTCTGTATTCCTTTTTCTATGATTAATCGTATTAATTATTTGTGTATTTTTTCTGAAAGATTTGTATCGTATGATATGAGAAACCAATGAGATAAATATTATGTCGTGTCAAACCATTCATTTTTATTTCTGCATATACTTATTACTCGCTTTAAGATAATACTAAATTAGCCACATGTAAACGGTATTAACGTATCAAAGTGGAATTCTCCTCGTTTAAGAAATGGCCAGGAAGATTTAAATTAAACTATACGCAGTAATTACAAAAGGCTTTTGAGAGAGTGAAATATAATGAGCGTTTTTAGAAGACAAACAGAAGCAACGCATGCAATTATTTCCGCAACTATATTTTACGTTCTCTACAACATACGTTCTGTACCAGCATCCCGTAATGGTACATTCTCAGCAATGTGTTCCAACGACACTGTCCAGATGCTGGCAAAAAACCAGAAAGTAAAGATAAAAGCAGGCTAAAATATATACCAGATATTTCTCTGTCTTTCTCCTGGCAGATTCATTTTCATTACGTTTAAAAACGACTTAAGAAAAATTCAGAAAGCTCTGAGAAAGTGTTTCGCAGTCTGGCGAGTAATTCTTAACAGGACTGTGACAAAAAAATATCATAATAAACATATGCACATACCTTTGCAATAAATAATAGGTCCACCGGAAAGTTCTGTCCGATAATGTCACTGTATTTCTACATACGTGCTCCTCTAAAATTTTCTTTCAATTCAACAACGGACACAACTCTCCGGCAGACCTAATATATATAAATATAAATACATTTATCATTATCCCCAGTCCACCGACTTTAATAAAAAGAATACATGCCGCCCTAAAACACCCACGATTCCCTTAATCACTGTTCATACAAGGAGCATACGGTGAACAGTCCAGTAGCAGCAAATAAATGTTTCACGCTGATCAGTAACGAAGGGCGGGTCGAATGAATTTGAAAAGACTTAAGGTGTAAATGAATGATAACGCGACGCAGCGAAGTCACATGGCAGACTCAGGGCAAGAAGGGCTCTAACAAGAAAACTTTTTAACGAGAAACACTCGGAAGTTAACATCGATGCATCGGTGAAGAACCCATCGGCGGTGGTCCTGGGAAGCCGCGTGCACCGTTCCCGTGACAATGCAAAAAAAGGCCAACTTTTCCACGGATAATCCACCGTGCTGACGATCAGGAAGTTGTCTACCCAGAAGCTCGCGTACGCGTTCAGGAAGTCATAAATCGAGCGTGTTGCATTAAATCTCGTCTACGTTGGCTCGCGAGCACCGCAGTAAAGAGCTTACTGCGCTGTAAACGCGTAATGCCATTAAAAGGATCGCATTCAGCGATGAGGACGAACGGGGATTCAACTTCTGATCCACGGGGACGCTTCTCCGGAAGATACCGCAAGATAGAGACCTGGCGGGGGTGGCAGGAAAAACCGGATGAATTCGACACCGACGCGAAAAAGGACAGACAGAGAAAGAAGGAGAAGGAAAGGGAACGAAAGAGAGCGAGAGGGGGGGGGGATGAGGAGGATACGTGGGTTCGCGGCAATAAAAAACGCCTACAAAGGATCTTTTCAGAGAAGTACAGGGAAACAGAGAGCGGGGAATAAAGGGGAACGGGCGGCGCGACGGAATAGATGAAGAAGAAGAGCACGTGGAGGGGGCTGGAAAATGACAGCTCCAGCAATTGCGTGTAATTGCGCCACGTCTTGCACAAAGGAGCCATAAGCCTTCGCCGGAAGTTTCCTGCGCGACAGGTTGTCCTTCGTGCCGATCCAAAGAGGCGAGTCTCATCAGAGATGCACGTCGACTTGCCACTCTGGTGATTAGCCTGCATGCGAACGTTTAGGGAGCAGGGTCCTGACGGGGCTTCGCTGGATCGTCGTGCGCCTTTGAAATTTAATGCACTGCTTCGGAAATGACGTGCAGGAATGTTTCCAATTGTGCGTGGAGTTACGTGCGTATTGGTAACGAGAATCTGAGTTCGAGGGACGAGCGTGGTACGGGTGCAGTCGTTACTGCACGGAGATTGATAAATCGTCGGGGAAACCATCGTGCATTGTTACTGAATAGATATGAGCAGATACGATACATGTGTGACACGTTTCCTTTTACTTCCAATTGGTTTTACATGAAAACTTAGAGTTACTGTGTATAGAATTTCACCAATATTTTGCGTCATTCCGAATAAATAATCGGGACTCACATTTTGATATATTACATATTACATGATATGTTTCCTTTGCAATTTACATTATCAGTATTGGTCGGGCAAACCGGTACAGTAGGGGCGTGCGCAACTGTTTCTTTAATTGTGCAAATACAGTGAACTCAAATTATTATTAATCGCATCAATAATAGTGGAAATGATATAAGTAGAATGAAAATATTTATGCAAGTGAATGATAACATATAGGAATATTTATGCGAGTATTAATATACATTGCAAATGTTTTATTTATGCAGGTATAGTATGACGAAATATTGATATGCAAAGTGTAGGTAAGAAATATGTCGCATATCTGGTTTATTATTATGATTATCATGAGTTGAGTTACGGTATAAAACAATAGTCTTTTTAATAACATCGGCTGCGAATTGAAATAATTTATCAAATTATTAAATTAAAATGGTCGTGTATCTATGAAGTATGTAAAATATATGCAGCATATAAGGTATGTATGCACTATGTAAAATAAAACTTGCGATTTTACCATTTTGCGGGTAAAACAATTTCTGTTGAGTTTCTGCTTCCACATTTATTCCCTAAATTAATAGTCTAGGATAATATTTCTTTATAACATCTAATATTTGGAAGAATGTTTGTAAATACAGTATCTCCGCACGAGTAATACGGTTAAAAATAGTTCCAATCAAAGTCTTTGCAAGATATCTTAGGGTACTATCTTACAATTAAAGCCGAAAATAAAATATTATTTTTGGACGTACGAAAAACGAGGAGTGCAATTGGTAACGCATTTAACTTAATTAAATCGCTGCCTGAAAATATTAATTATACGAGAAAACCATTATAATGTTTATTCATCCATTTCGGTTCTGTTTATTTATAACTGTTACAGATATCTTATTTATAATCGCTCAGAAATGATAAATATTTAATACTGCTATTATACAATAGATCATGTATGTATGTAATGTATGTAATGTATGTAAAAAAGTGACACATGGACTTTTTTCTATGAAAAAAGTGACACATGGAACTACAGATATAAAAGAAACACTACTGTACTTGAAGCATTTTTTAAAATATTTTTGATACAGAAATACTACAAAATATATTTGGAACTATCAAACATAAATCCTTTTTAATCATACACTGACAAAGTTCGGTGTTTCTATTGTATGCGAGGAGTAATTTACGACGTGAATACGTGCGGTAATCGACATACATTCGAGAAGATGTATGTACGAAAAACGATTCCCTGTTGACAAACTGCTTCATTCGTCTCAATCGATGGGTAGAAGTCGACACTATCTACAGCAGCGGACGTGATGATAAATTCCCATTCATACATCGCTATTTCTTGCTGGAAGTTGTACGATATACGCGTGACAGCTCAGAAAATTATTTCGATTCATTTATTCTAGTGACCCATTCACTGAAGAAACGACCTGCAATTCGTAACGTGAACTTCCATAGTCGCAGTCGTTTGTCACTGATCACATTATGGCGTCTTTTGTTAACGACAGAAATATGGACTACCGCGACACCGCGTCCAACGTTAGTTAAAATTAAAAATTGACGCCTCGTCGAGAATTAATTATTCACATATATTCAATCAATTTGAGACAGCACGATGATAAATAGCATCTACGTATCGAAAAGTTATTTCGAAATGTTATACGGAAGAAGAGATTCGTTTATTTTTTAACCTTTAACATTTCACAGCAGGTTGTGAAAGACAGGCATTTTCAATAAATTCGTTTTATCCTTCGAATTAACTTCGGCATTATTAATTTAACTTTGAGCGAAGAATTGTGAAAATCATATTAAGGCGGCGTCTTAACTGAATAAGGATAGCAAATTCATAATTTGCATGGGAATGTAATTACGTAAGAAGGGTTCTATATTAATTTACACATTAGTATGTACATTATTTTCCAACAACGGACATTCTAAACGTATTTCGATGTCGAGAAATATCGAACGTAAATGAGTTTCTTTACCGATTCAACAGAACAGAAATATTCGTATTCAGAGGAACAGACAGATGGTAGAGGAGAAGAAAGTCGTTTTATGCTAATATGTCGTGCCGCTGCGGAATGTGTTTATTGGATTTTTCTCCCGATCGAATTGCATTCCGTCGCGGTACTGGACCATCGATTTGATTTTGAATTCCAAGAACAGGATCAGATTCCTGCCGGAGCCAATTTCGCGCGACACAACGCGACCACGTTCAATTAATTGAGGACGTAAAAGCATTTTTCATTCGCGGAAAAACCGATTCGAACGGGACATTCGATTTATTTGTACGTGTCAATGAGAGGGGCAATATTCGGGCTAGTAGATCACAAAGAATGTTGGATATATCGAGTATTCGAGGGTAAAACTCGTGAAACGAATCAACGTTCTATATTATTGCAATTTGGTATGTGTGCGTATAATTTAGACGCACAGTTTAATTGGTGTATAAATAACATGGATGTGTATTGCATACGGATAAGTAATGTGCTTTAAATCATTAGCATTTAATGTAATATTAATAAAAACTTGTTCCAATATTTAATAAAACTCTGGAAATTATTTTTAACAACGATGATTTGAACGTTAGATTCATTGTATAAAGGTTGCAAAATTGATTGAGTACGCATTTTAATGTTGATAGTATGTTTAACCTTTATTAGTATAATTTAAACATTGCTTTGATTGTGTGCGATTTTCTGAACAAAAGCAATTGCAATTGAATACGTGCATTATGAAAGAAATAAACAGAAAACGATTCGGTGTTGTTATGCAAAAGAATTGAAATGGAATATGAATATATTTCCATTTACACAGCCAGAGTAATATGTAATATGCATACAACGAAGTAGTTCGTAGTTCATACCTTATTTATTTACGATTAATTTTTTAATATCCACTATATCCGAATTTGTATGTTCGAATAGATTGATTGGTTTACATATTACGGGAAGAAACTGAAATATCTAGTACAGGTAATAAAAATAGCTGGTAATTATATTGATAAAAATCAGTAGAATATAAAATCTGACACGTGCGTATATACTTCGATTTACAAAATTTTAAAAACATTCTTTCCTAAAGAACTAACCCTCTCTCACAATGAGTACCATAAATCTATTTTCAAAAATAAATTAATTCGAAAAAGTGTTTTTCGTGCAACCCTCTAAAGGGTTACAGAAAAATCTTTCTTTATTTTAATGTATAAGAAAATAGACTGGAAAGCAAATAAGACATTAGTCTATGTACATCATTAAAATTATGTACACTGTCTGTCTCACAGCGTTGACATGAAGTACAAGTAATAAAGGAATAAAGATGTTAACAGTGATCTTAAAATACAGTACTAGTACAAAATGCATAGTTGGTAATGCAAGAATTCTTGTCAAGCGAATAAAAACATTTACCAAACTTTACACAAAGCCACCTAAAATGTAGTCATTAGACATATCGAAAATAATAACGGCATAAGCCAAATATCGTTTGACAAGCACCATCAAGGAGCCACCTTCATAAATCCTCAGTTTACGGTTTCTAATCTCAGATAATCGTCGATCCGCAAACTGTGCACCATCTGGATACTCTGGCCAAAAAATGCAGAGCATCGCTTGACACTTGGAGAAAGTGGCCAATGTAATTGGCAATTACAGCAGATGGCTTTGACAACCAACCAGCGACACTAGAAAGGTTAAAGGGACCGATGAAATTGTTCGCAGGGTCATTTTCACTACTGGCAAATGAATTCCCGTTAGTTCACACAGTCATTCTTCTCATTTCTTTTTTTTTTTTTTGTCGCATACACGATTAACGTTCTGGATTTAATTCGAATTCCGGGATATGGATACGAGTTAAATCCCTTTGTTTTTCTAGGTGGAATTTTCATTTGGCACCGATTGCAAGTTTATGGCTAACGTATCGTGTAATCGATGAGAAAAATATTGAAGGCTTGCACGAACAAACATGAACAATATGAAATACGCTTCGATATTGATGAAATTTTTGGCGCAATTTTAAATTAAATATCGGATTCCAGTAACAGTGAAATATTACAAATATTAAGCACTCTAAATGTATCAATTTTTTACATTTTAAATACGGTCCAAGAAAATAAGTTTACTGCAATACAGTTTCAGTTTATCTTGCCTCATATTTGGTGCCAATAATCCCAGGCAAATTTTAGTTTTAGAAGTTGCAGCATTTGCTAAAATACTGAATTTCGAAATACAAGAGGAAAGATTATTTTAATAATCATTTAACAATCATAATAATGAATAGTTTTACAAAGATTATAACTGCATTTCAAATCCGGAACTTAATATTATTATTATTAATATTGTTACGAATTTCAAAGTTTTCAAGATTCGTCCCAATTATCCCGTTTAAGTACCAAATGATATTACATTAGACGTTACTTAATGAAGGTTTCCGATCAACCTAACGTTACTAAAACGCAATTGCTAATAATATCTCTTACCGTCGATACAATTTCGTAGAAATGAGAAAAATAGCGCTATTATAAAAATATTGTCCGAAAGTTCCATACGGGAGCATTCGAATTATTCCACATATGAATTTCAACACAACTCGGTTCAATATTTATTTTCCCATCGGGGCGGCAAAACTTCTCGTACAGTTACGTAATCCCTTAACAAACGAGAACTTTGTTCTCCACAGATAGCAGCGTAACGCAAGCTGAAATGAAAATGAAAATGCAAATTTCACAACCTTATTGCGTCCCGGAAAATAAATATCCTCCACTTTGCCGCTCGTCGTCGTAACCAAATGCCTCATTATAATTTTCCACCCCATCCTCCGGTCCCCACCCTCATTTTCCATGCCGAACGCGAAACGTAACAATGCTAGATAGTCAATACGCTGCATTATTAATATAAACGCGGACGTTCCAGACAAAAAGAGAATAACAACAAGCGGGGCAAACAAATATCTGCAATCTCGCGGATTCGACAGACATCGGAGCATTCCAATCGTGGCCTTCTTGTTTCAGATCAGCCCGTCAAATGTGTATCTCCGTGCGAAGGGTGGCCCCAGCCACGATCGTTTCACGTTTTTTTTTTTTTTATCATTCCGGCATCATTGAAAATTTAGTAAACACAATTTTATTTCCTCCGTGCAAATATTGATACACGTAATATCCGCGGAGCCGGTCGATGGTAATCGAGTTTCGGTTATTTGAATCGGATCCTGATTCCGCCGCTTCGTGTAGCTTTGCGGGGGAAAAAAAAACAAAAACGAAAGGAAGCTCGGAGTGGAACGAGGGCGGATGAATTAAAGCCCGCGTTTCTGCTAACCAGAGAAAGATGAATCGAGAGTTGAAACTGACGATATGGAAACGGTGAAATAATCGAACGCGAATTGTCCCCGCCCGTTTTATCGGCCATAAATGCCGATGGCGATAAAATACTGTTCTCCCTGATATTCGAAGACGAGTTGCTTGCGTCGATATTTGCTGAAAGAAAAAAATAGAAGAACAAAACTTTGCGAATGCATATTTATTAGATCATTACAGAAGTCTTTGCATGTTAGGTGAAGCTGTGTTTTAATGGGTTTTAAATGTGTTTTGAATCACTTCAACGTACAACTTTCTTTTCGAATGGAAATACGTCGATATTGATCAGTGCACGAATATTTTTAACTGGCGGTTCATATTTTCGTTGCGAGAATTAATATTGGCAAAATACATATAAAGTATATACTGCAGCATGCTTCACAAAATTAATAAACGCATTTGACAGTGTTACAGCGTGTAAGAGAAATTGTAACGAATACTTTCTTCTTTAACCCCGACCTATCGAATTTTTCGAGCTGGGCAAAGTCTAGTCGCTGTACTAATACCAAAAAATTGTTGTCAGACGGAGAAATTACACTTGCAATTAAAGGTACGTATTACTATCTTTCACCTTTGTCTTTCGGGGCCACGGAAGGGCAATCAAAGGCTTCTGAGATTATTTAAATAAAGTCTGAACATGAATTCGCGTGTAGGGGTACATTTCATATTTATTGCAATTATTTGCTGCCACGGAAACGATAGCGATGATTTCGCCGTAAAAGACGCCAAACAGTAATAACGTTTACTACAAATGTAAAATCGTATAAAGCAGGGAATTGTTTCTTCGCACAGAACATTAATTAAAGCACTGATAATGAAATTAAGTTCCGTTTGCATTTGTTGCGCCTGATTTTAATTAAGATTCTGACGGACCATTTACCGACACAAGCTACAACACAAACATGTTTATTCCACAAATTCATGATGCCCGCTCGCCGCGTTGCTCACCCGAAAGCATCGAGATAATTACAAACTCCGATGCAACGTTTCGAAAGGAAGACAAAAAAGTCGCAAATTCTATGTTATCATTCAATCGATTCGGCGAATGCACGAAAATTTATCGCGTTCACTCCCTTGCCGAGTTATTCCGAAAAAGTGTGCGGATAAGAACGGACGGGCGTGCCTAAGGCTCGCGTTAATCGAAAAGACGGACGAAAATGAAAAAAAATCGTTTCCTCGAACAAGAATGGAAACGTTCAACTTTCCTTCATTACGCTGGATATATGATTCGTCGTGCGTGAATAATTAGAGTGCACTCAGAAATGACGCGTACAATTCTGCGTGGCTTCCCGGCGAAAGATTTGTATGGCAGGAACAGCGTATCGTTTTCGCCGGAAACAGGGAGGAAGCCATGGAATGGAAAGGTGGGTGGGGGCAGAATACGCTTTATTATCTTCTGCAAAACATCGGCCCATCCCTGCACATTCTACGAAACAAAAGGGACAAAGGACGCAATCGAAATATTACGAAGGCCGGGGGGGGGGGGGAAGGTTGGAGTGTACCAGTGAGATTATGAAGGAAAAGGGAAAAGGAAAGTGGGATAAAGAATGAAAAAGTGGATGTAGATAACATGGCCCAGGTAATCGATGTTACACTTTTAGTAACGGAGCTAATGTTAGCCAAGCGAATGTATTCCCTTTCGCAATGTTGTAATTCAGTTTTTTTCTGCGAAATTTGATCATTTCATAATGGTACTCCCATTTGTATTGAAATTACTCGAAAATAGAGAACAAAGTAACTTGATTTTTGTACCGGTTGTACGGGATAAAAGTAAAGATAAGTTAATTGTAATACTTCATGATACTACAAATATTGTATACCTGTGTTAAAAATGCGACAGAAATTGATTAAACGTTTGACAAAATGGATGAGGTTATTGTAATAAATGTGAATAATTTGAAATTGTATTAACACGATGTTAATGCACGTATTTAATAGCCAGTTGTTGGTTATAAAATTATGGAACACAAATTGAATACAAAATGTAAAAATAAATTATCGTCATATTGTTTATTGTTGAATAGTATACAATATTAAAGGAGGCACATGATTATACAATTGTATAATTGTACTACATTGTTCATTAACTTATTTACCCTATGCGTTCAATAATTATTTTTCTAATTACAAAGTAATTAGAAAGAAATGTTTATAATTGCAGGCCTTAATCGCACGACAGCACAAGTCAACAGTTTCAAATTTCCAGCTGTGAATACTAATTTTGTCTTATTCACAAAAAGAATTCATCATTTACTGTGGAAATGAGCCATTTAGACTGCCTCGTAAATGCTGGCCATAGTTTTAAATTATAACGAAATTCGTTTTATATGAAAGAATACTATCACCACATGAAATACATCATTCATTTATTAGTTGAATTTATTCTATGATTCGGAATAATTATGGTAATTAGATGATTTATGGTCCACAGCCCAATCCATCAAAGGCACTCATAAAATTAAAAAATAATTACGCCTTCCTTCGGCCTTAGATTCACAATTCTGCTACGCCATTAATCGAATATTGATCGTGTCCGCCTTACGTCAATCACAAAGCTATAATGCACATAATTCTTCCAACAGAATCACTAATGAGCAAAACTCAAGCAGTTACAAAAATTAGCAAGATAAGTATTATGTACTATTATATAAAAACTAAAGAAACATAAATGGTACTGGTGTATTGTCTTAGGAAACGCAAGAAATTTTCCAATATTTAAAATGGGTTTTGCTTTGGTTGTAAAAAATAATATTCAAATAGATGATATACATTGTCCAGGGAAATTTGTGCACTCGACCCTTATCAAATTTCTAATTGTAACGCAGTAAAATATAACTATTTATTTATAAGTTGCTGCTCTTATTGTTAGTTTGCTTTAATAAAATGTGGTCGGTAAACAATAAAGTTCAGTAGGCCACCACATAAAACACGAAGTAAACAGAAGTTGAATATGATCACTTATTTTAAAATATGTTTCATTTGAACACAGAACATTTCTCAGTATAAATTACATTTTGTTATTTAATTAGGTTAACAGTTGCGCGTCGAGGAAGTTGATTTTCTATAGCTTTAGTATTAGAAAGAGAAGAAAATTCTAATTTAGACATTCGTTGATTCAAGAACCGATAGTGTATTTAAATCTCAATCAAAGTTTCAGCGAATTTGTCCCAATTTAATTAAAGTTCAATCCTTCCGCATTATTACCAGACGTTTCTGCAGCTTGCAATTTATTTCCTTGATAGATTTCTGTTTTCCCTTAATACTCGTGCGAACTACCAGAATCTTTGCATTCCATTTAATCCCCCGTTGCACATAACTTCCATCCGAATTATATCGCGTGCTCTATTCAATTTTCAATTCGAGCATGAATGTAATTCAATAAACGCGGATGAGTCATCGTAATACGAAATAGCATAAAAATTGCTTCCTCATGAAACAAAGGTGGGCAGCAAACATTTCTCGCGAGTCATTTTCGTTCTGCTCCGTCACGATTCTCGTCTCCTTTGCTGTATCAGTTACTCAACCGCTTCTTAAACTTCTATACGATTATACATAAATCAATACCTAATCAATTTCCGTTCTACCATGACCATGAATTAAACTTCTTTCTTTCTTCTCTATTTTAACTCGCATCTACTACTTCGGTCATATACTACATTCTTATCCAGTGACATTTATTTTGCTTCGAGCATTAACGCTACTTGAATTGAATTTAAAATTTTTAGATAATTAATGGAAAACCATATTTCCGTTAAGAGTAGAACCTTCATAGCTTTTTTTGTAATTAAACGATTGTGTGAACCAAATTTTGTATTTAATACAACACATATATGAATATTATATATCCTGCGGATTTTTATATACTTTTATTTCAACAAATTATTTAACAAACCCATTGATATAGCACAACCAAAACATCGAGGCCAGAAAGTCAAAAGAAATATTCCAATACATTGCAACTTGAATACCAATAAATAAAATAATTCAATATATCATAATAATAATAATGCATAAACGTTCGATCTCCGCTAATCTCCTTTCAGTGTCACGTCAAATGAAACTTTCTATCAAGACGATCTGCATGAATGGTAGCGAGAACGGCGCAAAACGATGTAAAATTTTATTAAACAGGAATTCGGTAATCACGTGAATCCAGATCCGGCGGAGTGTGGAATTTTAAAGAGCCGCCGCCCAACCTGGTCCTTTAACGCGTTTCATTAATTTCGAACTCGACCACGGAGACATACAATTTAGTACTCGCGTGGACCGTGCATCTTCTCGTAGAACCCTCGTCAATTACGCTTTTTATTTGCGTTAAAACTCGTTGACCTTGCCCGCGAGTCGCCTCTGCATGTCTTCTTTACTCCGTGGAGTATAATGGCGCTCTGCCAGCGAGGAATCGACGAAAATTGACAAGCTGCAAGACGAGCCGGCACAAGAGATGCGACCGTGGATAATGAACCGCGATGAAATTATTTTACACGCGTTAATTCATACCGATAACGAGGTACACGACATTTGCGTGGCGCATTATGGCGTGCAGTGATTTTTGAAAATGCATCGACGAAATAGTTAGTTGCCAGCCTCGAAATATGTACCATAGTTTTCTTTATTTTAATTTGGAATTCGAATTGAAAATGTCCTGCAAAAGACTTTCCTTTAACGGTTCCTCAATATTTGGTTTACTAATTAGCAGAGTTGGGTTATTTGATGGCGCAATGTACTAAATAAATATTTAAAGTAGGAGTTCAGTTGTGATAAATCGGAATAGTTTATTCTAGATATTGGATTATTTATATCTGAACATTTTAATGCTGCCTTTTGTAAATGGAAATAATTTATTGATTAAGTTGATTAAAAGTTATGTATTTCGGAATAATGCAAAATATGCACAGGATAGAAGAAATGTATTATATGAAAACATTATGCGGAATATAATGCTATATAATGATAATAATATAATGCTTCCAATGACAAAATAAATTCCATTTAGGTTTTCCCACCATCCTTCTTGCTGTAAACAAAGAAAATATTTGGTACAATAAAAGTTTCACTTTCGTAACGTATCTCCAGATAGGCATATTTTATCTGCACTAAATTATCTTCATACAAGGGTGAACAGTAGCCTTCTTTTATTTAATTGCAAATGAATACACGTGTTAGGCATCGTACTAATTAAACTAGCTAAGAGAGTGTAACTCCTTCTTGCACTCCCTTATGAATTATCATGTACTTGCTTGCATAAATCTTTCTGTTTACCCATTTCGCATTAGCTGATTCATTTATTCATTATGCTGTTGAAATATTTAGATAAACTGTACAGACACTGTGTATTTAATTGCAGCGCAAAATCCGAAGCATTGCAGAAACAATAAACAATCCTTTCTATTTGGAAAAATATAGAAACCTCATAATCACTAAATTTCCTCTTTCAATCTTTCCAATTCACCACCTAGACTAAAGGAAGACTAAAGTATTACAGCCCACCGGCCCGATTGGGAGACAAGCAGGCTCAGGAACTTGATATGTGAGGAGAAAGGATTAGGAGCAATTTTTTTCCAAAATATTAATTATGTTGACCAAAACAATGCCATATCTTTGCTATAGACAATCAAAACCCGGTCAACCCTTGTGTAGGCAACCAGGTACCCGGGTATCCATTTCTATATTTCCTTTAATTATTTTTGAACAACTTAAATTCACGTTTTGTGAAACAAATGTACGCAAAATATTTTAACTAACTAAGCTTCAAACTTATTGACCATTTCGGTGGCCCACACAAGGGTTAATCGAGGTTCTACTGTAGTTACACATTGCGAATGTCAATAGGAACTTCAGACATCGCGTTAACTTTGTTCTGCAACAATAAGTAACCGATCTGACGCACACATTCGCGTATCACCCATCATTTTACGCTTCGACGAAATTTCACACACTCGAAGCTTGAGCGCATTACCTTGCGCATCGTATTCATAGATACAAGGACTTTCGAGTTTCGTTAACGAATCTTATTCTTGTCAGACACGCTGCCTTTCAATTTCGCGGATGCATATGCGACGGAAGCCACAAGTTTCCTGTTCCTCGCTCCTTTAAAGCGGACCTCTTTAAGCTCCTTTTGAGCACCGGGAACAGTTTAAACTTGTAGGAGCCGTGGGGTCCGTCGATATTAATGACTCCTGCGGTTAAACGGAGAATTCTTTGACTGGGGACACCATAAATCTGCGGTGTAAAAGTAATATGCCGAAAACATTAAATTCCGCGTTCATTTTCGGACATTGCGACAAAAGTTCCGCCGGATACCATCCGGCTGGCACGCGGGGGTTTTTAAACACCGCGATAAAGTTCCTGGGGAACGTAATGAAATTTCTAGGCGTCACGATGTTCACGTCATTTTGGAACACTGAAGTCCTGTTCAGAAACTTCTTTAATACTATTCAGCGTAATACGAAGTTGAGGAGACAGCGAATGCGTGCGTATATTTCTGCCCCTCGTCTCGCTGAATTAATTCGATATTTTGTGAGGGGCGATTTTCGGCGTACGATACAAATATTTGCGACGCGAACTGCGGAAATGGTGTTTTCAGATAACCTTAAGTACGCGATTTAATTATTGTAGTTTAAAGTGAACGGTTTGGGTTAGGTTTGGCAAAGTACTTTTATGTCACGTGCAGATATTGTGTGTGTAGCTTTTTAAACTTGCATCACTTGCAATTCAGGCGACATTGTAAAATCTTAATGAAATCTGTGTATCGTGTTTAAAATGTTTTGAACGTATTGTACTTTCGCATAGGGAGAAAATAATTAAGTATAATTAAATATAAGCTCTCGCTTTTTTCAATTATTCCGATCATTCGCACCCTAAAATTTATTTACTGCATTAATTCACAGCGGTTGTTTCTGGTAAGGTGGACAGGAAAACATGAGAAACAAAAATTAAGCGAACGTGTATTCATTCCATTCGCCTTGATACCCATGCACTCTTTCAACAAATACTATTCCAAATTTTCATACGGCACAGCAATTACTTCTTCCAACGGCACAATGTTTCAATAACGTGATTCACGCTGACTGTTTCGAAGTTTTAAACTAGAAATTGGATAAGGATTTTGATTATTCTTCCAGCCTTGTAATACCCGCTAAAAGTATAACACAACCGAAGTTATTTTCCCCTTAAGTCCAGTCATGCATACGAAACGAGGCGGTATTCATTTAAGTAGTTTGTTTGGCGACACAATGAAAAGAGTACAGCGACGAGATAAAGTAAAATTCAAGCTAGTAAACGCGGTAAGTAGCATTTCCCATTCGAGTTTTCCTTCGAAAGATCAGGTTTGCTTGCGTAAAAGGGCGCAGAGAGATTTGCAAGAGGAAAAATCGTGCACAAATGGAGGAGCTTTATTTTTCGCTGCTTGCTACGGCGAAGGAGGGTATAATATTGTAGTAAACGCAGACTACTCAACAGTCTGGTTTATGCTCGCCTTTCGTCTTTCTTTTTTTTTTTTTTGTTTTGTTTTGCTACTCCTCCCGTCTCTTCTGTCCCTCTTTGCTCTCGTTCGTTCCTTATTTGCACGTCGTATTGTCCTGTAAACTGAGGAAGAAATATTAACGGTCCGCTGACACCAGTTGTGAACCTGCCTTTTAACGAACTAATGACCGCTTTTTAAGTAAACCGCCCAGATCGAATTTTTAATGAAGGCGCATGTAAACTGGACACCATACATAATATCCCCGAATGTTCCTTTTAATAGACGACCAACGAGGACAATACTACTGAAATATTTGGTGTGCACCTTGCTCGTATGCTCCTTATTTCGTTTCGATAAAAATTTGTTCTCTTATGCCTCGCGCATTGGCGTTATCCGCATTTATTTTACCGACTTACTCTAAACATGCAAAATGTAAAAGTCCGCGACATGAAAACACCGCTAAGTGAAAATAGCAAGTAAACAGGGATGGAGAAATATGTAACGGTAAACAAATACATAGAAATATTACACGTCAGGCATAGAAATAGAAGTATATGCATGCACACGCATTGGAATGCAACGTATATTCACATTCCTATATTCTTTTTATTCATTGAAATGGTTTGGTCAATATTATTTTTCTAGAATATTATATCATCATTGATGCTTTAATGAAGGCCTGGTACCAATTACCACGTCCAGTATGAGGATAATGTAAAACATCTTTTCAACATTTTTCGTTTTTTTTGTTTTTTTGGTTTTCATTTCTAGCGTTTCACGCGACATTGTATTCTGCAAAGCAAACGAGGAGTTTATTCGCATATCTTATCTCTCTGATTTTTACACCATTTACTTTTACCCCGCCGCTTTAAAGCCACCTAATACCGCAAGTACCGCATATTTCCGCTCTATTAAACTGAAGGAACGAGCGAAGAAAATCAAGATATTGGCTTCCACCGTGAAAAGCAAAGGGACAATTTTCTACCTCCGAGTAAACATGCGTAATATACATGGCTTAATATGTAGATATGTATATGTAATCGAGAGAATGAAGATAAAATATGGATTATTTAAAGTGGTCTAACAAATTGCAATTACTACTTTTGCGGGTATGCACATGAATTGCTTCCTTCTTACCAACCTTTTCAGAAAGCTGAAACATCATTTACTTTGTTCAAACGTTTTCTGCAATTCCTTGTTGAACGATATTGTCGTGCATTGTTCGAACAATCACGTGTGCATTTAAAGTACTGTTAATTTCAAATTGAAGCTTCATGAAAGAGTTTTATACGAGCGCTTGATTTTTGTCTTACAATGTCTCCTGTTATATTCAGAAATACGAGTTAAGGTATAATTAAATGCATATGTTTGATTTTTTTCCTTCCAATATTTGTCTTAACAAGGTTCCTGTTATTATCACAAACAATTTTCAAATTTGGTCCTGATAAAGTATAAAGAAATTGATGAAAGAATTTGATGCGTGTGTTTGATTTTTGCATTACAGTATTTGCTTATATATCATTATTCTCCTGCTAAATTCACAAATAAGATTACAATATCATCTTTCCAATATTTAAAGACATTTAAGAAACAATTAGATGCATGTCCTTAATTTTAGTCTTCCAATATCTGTCTTTATAATTTTCCTGATATTGTCACAAATAACTTTACAACATTGCTCCTTTAAAATATAAAGAAATTCAAGAAAGAATTAAGTGCATGCGTTGTAATTTTGCATCTATATCAATTTTCCTGCTAAGTTTTCATCGTGACACTATAAAGCCTGTATAAAAACGAGCATTGATTCCCCGATATCAAATAGTCTAACTAACCCTCTGCGACATTTTCACCCTCTTGAATGTGATTCTCTCTTCATTTAGCTCCACAGTGGAAAGTACGAATTCTAAAGGAGTGTTAAAATGGATATACATAAATTTGCAAAACACTCGCGTTAAGTACGGCTTTGCGAGTTGAATTCTCATGGAAATCAACTGTGGACATTAGGAAACGCAGGTTAACAACAACTTTCATCCTCGTATATTCAAAGCAAATGTATTTTGCATACAAGTAAAATACGTACCGCTTCCTGTGACAAAGATCTACCTTTGACCAACCAGCGTGAAAATCAACAATAGGCGGCAGGCTTGCAAACAAAATGATCTCATCTCGTGTTAAACAGTTATTTAAACGCGATCAACTTGCTCTCCATTAAATATCCATTGTCCCTGCCTCTAAAAGCAGTTTATTCACACACTTCGCGTTACTTCATCGCCAACGAAAAAAAAAGTATTCGAGGTTGCAAACAGGAATACACATGTTCAATTCAGTTCAGTCGGTCGAGCACGTCGACGAGAAGTCTGGTTTTACGAGTGCAACGCGTCGCTTGTTAAATTCCTAAGCGAAATTCTAGAATTTGTTTGACCGGCAGGCGATTCGGTTTCAAGTATACCAAAATCGATCCGACGGAAATAATTTAGAAGGACGTTTCAGGACTTTCCTAAAAAATATCCTGGCGAATTTCACGTGGATTTAAAACAGATTTATATCTTGCTTAACGGCAATCGAACACTGTGACCCATGAAATAATATTACACGAAATCATAAACAATACTAGCTATAACTTAATTATCCACATTAACGGCGCGCGTTTCTCAAACTCTTTGTCCCACAAAGTCTCCCACAGCCAAACAAATTGCTCGCAGCTTGAAACCTCCGCGCAACATTTTCCGCCGCGCTTAAACCGTGCTAGGAAAGCGAAATATGGAACAGCGTTCAGAATCTTTTCCACAGCGCTGATGTACACATAAATACATTAACGTCTCGTTAAACAACGACTGAATAGGGGGAGCACCGAAAACCGTAGACACGCTGATATCTTCGGCTCTCCTTTCGGATGAAAGGGGGTGAAACCGGTAACACGGGAAGCAACCGCGGAGTGTATTCATGGATATCTGTCCATCAGGGTCTAATGGAATACCACCGCGACGAAAAGTGCCACGAGATATTCTTTAATGCCTTCATAAAATTCCAGCTCATAATTCTCGTTCCACCGTCACGTACACACGATCCCCGCGCGGCCGTGCCGACACGTTGCGTACACACACGCAAAAGATTAGACCGACAACTCTCTGGCACGAGTTGCTCTTGCTCGCAGGCAAATACATATTCAACTCTGACGAAACTCCAGACCGAAATTCTGCTGATCCCTTCGGGGGGGCCGGTAGTCATTACTGGGTTTACAGTAATAACGCAGCTTACAATAATAAACCCGGCGAACGAAGTTTATTTCGAGCCGCGAATCTGTTGTTTGATTCCGTTGCCGCGCGATTATGAGCACCGTAAGTTCGGGCTAATTAGCCGAAGGAACGCAGGCAACGTTAATTGCGTCACGAGCCGTTCCGCAACAGACAATTTGCCCGTTTAGAAAGGGCCTTTAAGTAAGCGCTACCGATAGACGTTTAAGGTATGCATTGCTTGCGTGCTCAATATCAGTGGGATTATGTACCTATGCATTAGTGTTTGGGTATTCCGTGCTACTTTCAGATACGAAATTGGGAGAAATTTCGTATTGTCGTTATGCTTTTCAGCAAACAGCTTTTCTTATTTGAATTTTTCAATATTTTATATTGAATTTCATATCCCGTTATGCAAATTTCCCGCTTTTCTTTTTTGATAGTTTCTGATTTGAACGCTGTATTTATGTGCCTATAAATCGAATACTGTGATTGGTATGTTCGGATAATTTTGAATATTAAAGTGGAATATTAAAAGGAGGTAGTCAATATCGATCTCGTTGCGCCTTGGCATTTTTTCGAATATGAATTCCTAATTTCTTGATCATTTATTATAACTGCTAATAATTGTTTTCTCCTTGAAGATGAATCGACATCGATACAGGAAAGTTAACCGCGCCAAGTGCCCTATACTAAATTCGTTTCCACCCTCCTATACTAATGAAACTTTCCTGTTTATCTAATCATAATAATCAACAAATAGCGCACATTTGCGTAGTAAATATAAATCCAGCTGCTGTAATTACCGCAGCATGACAAACAATGTCCCACGAGTATACGATGCAGGTATGTATTTAATAAATAATAACTGTATTCGATTGAGAACTCAATATTTGTCTAATTCAGTGTCAGTTCACTCTATGAGTGAATTTATGAACATCAAACAAATCTGTCGATGAGAAATTGGTATCACTGTCGGCGTACATTTACTTCTCAGTAGTTATACGAGTACCATAATATAATATATAACGTGGAATTCTTCGCGGATTTGAATATTAAACTCGAGATATATCGTGCATGCAAAACTGAAGAGCCAACAGGGTCAGAATAGAGGTCTGAAGACGTTAAGCTACGTACTATTTCGCAGCCTCGTTGATTCTTATTATGCTGCTAAACGTGCTGAAATAATCTGTTTCGTCGCTGATCGTTCGTGCAAACAATTACTTTTATCGATGAATGCTGTGCAGAATTTTTATATCGTTGTGGCTGCATTCTGGGAAGAAAAATATTGTCTGAAAGGGTACTCACTCTGAGGGTCTCCAACTGGGAGCGCACGTACTCAGCTCGGCTGGCAATGTCAGGAATTGCCACAGGAAACGAACCCATGTACTGTAACGAGAAGAATAATGCTTTAGCATAATGTTTATATACATTCTTGAGAATGGGGAATCTAAAGATACGCAAACGTGAAAGTACTTACAATTATGCAAATAGTATACAACACATTAAAGAGCAACATATAAATATACAAGGCAAGTTAATTTAGTATATTGCTTCCGTTCGCGATTACATCTCGGGGTTATTGCGAAAATGTTAAAGTAACACAATTGCGTTTATGTTACAGAAATTCGAACTTGAACTGGGTAAATAACTAGTGTGAACAGTATGAGAATAATTAACAGCGTAAATGGAGTAGAACTTAATTTAACGTCTTTCATTCTTTTTGTTTCAATTAAATTGATTCTAGGTCGATAAAATTCTATTAACTGTCTTCTTCAATATTGCATAAATTAATTAACTGTGTAGTGATATAGAGGGTGGTGAACAGGTTACATGCTTCGAGGAAGTACAGTAGTTACTAAGCTCAGAATGAAATATTTTGTCAACCTGAACGTCTTTTCTAAATATTGAATAGAAAATTGGGGTAACGTAAATTTGATTTATGAACCATATTCGTTGAACGACACGCAGGCAAATCGATTATGTTGCTATATAAAGCCATACATCGCATCCACCTTCGAAAATATTGATTTTAACGACCTATGTTCGCAAAGCATTTTTGACTTATACTTTAGTAAGTGCTATAACTGAAAAAACCGATATCTCCCCTTTTAAAACGTTGTATGTTAAAAAAAAATAGTCCCGTCTTTTATTTCAATCGTATTTAGGATGTAATCCTTTTCTATAAAATATTTAGTCCATGAGTAACCATTGGTTATTGCCGTAGTTCAAAAACTATTTCGGTGTTTCCAAATTTAAATTCTTACTTCCTTTATATCACCTAAAATTGCCACTGCTGTGGAATAAATTGATATGTTGAATAATATTCTAGCTGCAGGGATGAACTAGTTACCCATTTAGAATTCTTAGACTCCTGAATAATTTCACTACCTAAGCTTTATTTAGAATTTTAAAGTACACTATTGGAAGTTCATTGGAAATTCATTGGCACAGCGAGCGAGACACGCAAAAACCTTTCCACAACTGAAATACTAAACGCAAAAGATTCCTTTATTTTAGAAATGAATTCCAGCAATCGCAAGAATAACTAACATTAATTATTAGTCCCATTTTATATACAAATTATATTCTGCAGCTACACCTATTGACATTTAAATCCGAGGAGAATCGAATGTTCCTCTATAATTTATTCACGAACGATGGATCACCTGCGTTCATTTGAGCATACAGGCTCACCTTAATTAAGGGTATGCCCCGAACAAAGCTTACAATTCTATAAATTACTAGTTCTGTTCCTGTCTGTATTTATAAACACGTCACAATTCTACAGCTCATTATCATTGCTAGTACCCTGTGCCCTATCTCACCACATTTAATTGAACTGCTTTAATAAATAGGAATAAAGTAATAATTATATACAATTTAAGAAAACAATAATCCTTTCCCTTTTTCTCTTCACGGTTATGTGTACCACGATTACAGGGACACTCTGTATAACTTTAGAATTGTTTCAACCTACAAGCTACGAGTAGCACATCTCTTTTGCACCGCGTAGAAACTTCGATCGCGCTTCTCGCATCAAATTAGCCGGGCGCAGGTAAAGTTCATTTCTCTACGGCTGGGCTGTTGCAAGCGATTGCACTCTATCACAAAGTGAAACGGGATCCGCACTAGAACTGTTACACAGCAAGGTTTGAAGGCTGAAGCGGGCTGCAAAATTATATGGCACTTGATTCTCTAACTAAAGGTAGTCAATAGACGTCCAAATTGTTGGACGAGTTTCTCGACGACGATATACAGCGGTCAATTCTTCGTTTGCGCAGTCACGAATTCGCTGGAAGCTGCGTACAACGTTTCAGCAAAATAGTTGCCCTAACACGGCGATCTAATTACCGAGTTTCGAGAATGGCGTATGTATTTCAGTGGGTAGCACAACCCCAAACAATGTGAAGATACTTTCGACATGACTGTAGTACACGATGCGACGCAAGTAACTCTCGTTTCGTGTGTTTATGTGTGTATGTAAGTATGCACGTACATATGTATGATGTGCAACAGCATGTGATACACTGCGTGGTGTATTTGCGTACGTCAACAAATGATACACCCTTTGCTGAGTTCATCTTCTATTTCTTTTTTATGCAGTATTTCAGGTTTATGCAGTTTGATATCAGTTACGTTGATTAATTTCTGATATTTTCGACAAATATGTGTACATAACAATTATATACATATAGTGTTAATTATATTATTGTATTTTATCATTTTTACAAAATATTCGTTTATTCTATGGGTAAAAAACCTTATCTAAAATTCTTTAATACCATTTAGTTCACAGATTGCTTATTTAACTCTTGGTTAATCATATGTTACGTTAGAATTATTTAAGTATATAGTTTTAACGTTTATCAAAGTACACAGAGTAAAAGAACTGTAAACATAGACTAGTCAATTAGTCTACTTAGAAATTAATTATCCTTCGATACGTTCTTAGTATCGAAAAAAAGTTAATAAAACAGTGAAAATCAGAATAAACGTTTCTCCAATCGATTGAAAATTATGAAATTATAGAACTAACTTGATAAAAATATGAAAGGTGATCGTTCTAATCCGTTGAAAATACTTTGCCTCTTTTCGTGCGCGAAGGAAAACTAAAATATACGCGAATTCGGTAATTAATAAACAACTATCAAGTGACATTAACAGGAAGTATATTTCACTTTCTAAAATTTACAAACGCACATATATAGATTTATGATATACATTAATCTTTTTATGCGAAAGAAAATCACCAGAGAGGCCAGTGAATAATGTCTTAAAAGAATTTCGAAATTCAATCTTCAAGTTATTGAATCTAATTATTAGTCACAGTCAATAAATTACCGTGCCAACTAAATAAGTAGTTTATGTGTACATAAATATTTCTCCGCATCCCGTATAAGTTTCAGGTGGCGAATTAGATAACCATGGGGTCGACGAGATAACCATATGGGTGGGAATAGCAGGAAAGCTCCGCAAAGTTTAGCGGTTCCTCCGAAGGAATCCCTCTTTCATGGTGAAACGCGTCATGTGATGATCATATGGTCGATAAAAATAGCGACCCTTTCTATAGCGGCAATAAATACAAGCACCCTTGCGGGTAAATTCCGGGGAAGTAATAAATAAGGATACTTAATACAATTACGTGCTTGCGGTCTGTTCTTGACAATAGGTGTGGTATTCTTGTAATAGCTATATTTCATGCTAGTATTATACGATACATTGTAGTAATCAACAATTTCGATTTTTATTGCCATAATATTTTCTTTTATTTCAATATTACCTTCTAACCAGCTTTCGTAGCAACGGAAGATAAAACTACAAATTACTGTCATTACAGTATACACTTTTTGATAGATAAGTACTTACTTTTCTCCAATTTTGTTATCATTTTATATATCGACTCATTTACGTATATAATCATCGGTTGACTTTCACAAATATTGTTTATTATACAATATCGTTTGAAAAAAATTTCTGTGTTGGAATACCTTTTTGGAAAATTTTTAGGAATAAAAGATTTCTGATAATTGTGTTAATAATAGCGGAACCAATATATCGCGAGCATAAAATATCTCTCTCTCTCTCTCTTTCCCTCTCTATGACATATTATATACAAAGTGACGCACAAATGTGAACTTATCAGCAAAATATAATTGTATTTACTATACGTATGAGTAAAAGTATGCAATAAAGGCTGTTATTCACGGCAATACTGATCGATAACTCATTAGCAGCTATTCTCTATACTCTATTGCATGGAATATCGAACATCTAAATGAAAATTCATTTTCAAATATTTTCCACGCTGAATCAATAACTTTATCACATACATACATATATCCATCATACACGGTATGGAATCACAGACTGAACCTCACTTGAGCAACATTAAATATGTCGAAGAAGCTTTACACGTTATGAAAAAAAACAAGAACACGGTCTATGGATACAATTGTAACGCGTGCACCACGTATAATTTGCGTTTCCGTCATGATCTCTACGTCTGGAAATCTTTTCTCCGGGCGGCATTCCCGATTCAGATACTCGCACCGCGAAATAATCCCCGTTTTAATCCCTCCGGATGATTCTCATTGTTGTTTCATCGAACTTCTCTCCGAGAGGATCTTCTCTCGGAATCACGGGGATTTTCCAGAAATATTATGCCTCTCTGTATGGCGGAAACGACCTATGAAAAATCCCTGCAATATCGGAAGTTTGGAAGATAAATAATAATAATAATCATGCTTGATGTTTCTATGGGCATACGGCACGAAGTTGCACATATATGTATACATACATATGCATATGTATAAGAGCATAGAAACCATACATTTGTTATTTAAATGGGTCAGTATACATTGATTCTGTCTCTAGTATAATCAGGGGTGATGTACGTACAGAATGTATTGAGAATATTATACACGAGAGAATGGTTTTATTCTCTTTTTTATTTAGTTCGTATTATTTATAACCAGGATTTAATTATTTCGTTGTAACGTTATTAGTACGGCATAACTGAGCTGCGTGCTAGCAGGTCTCGTATTAGAAATAGACCGCAGAGGTAGAATAATGTAATTAACAAATTGCAATGGAGGTAAATGTAGCTTGCGTCGGATCGTGTAATTGCGTGTCATGTTATTAGTAGTATTCGGTGATTTCCTTAAATGAATTGGCTGCTCTAGAAATACATATTTGGTGCACAGCCATGATACTCGTTAGAGAAAAGTAACTGTCGTAAATAATGCAACCGGTTCCAATAAATCTTGTAATAACCGTGGCCGTTTCAGGTGCATATGTGTGGCAAGGGCAATTTACTAGAGTGTTTATCGGTTAGTTCTACAACAAACGTGTGAATGTTTGCTAAAATTACAGGTGTATTGGTTATTTTATATTCACGGTGAAATCTAACTTTGTATATGATCCTGTTCCTGTGGAACACGTTCTATAGGAAAGAAGATATCAATTGAATCGCTGTAGTAGCTTCGAAATTTTAATTAATTCTTCACTGTGTACGCCGCGAATAATGGGCTCAACGGTCTGGGATATAGTGACGTTAAAACTTAATAAATGTAAGGATTCTATGGATTCTATGATCCTATTATAATAGAATATTTTATATTATTAATGCATACTTTAACATTTCGAGGTAACTGGCCAACTAACTACAATGATAATAATATATATGATTTCTCACAAGAGACTCCATTGTCGATTAATTTTAAATCGTACAATTTTTGTTTTGCAACTGCGCTCCTCTGATCATATTTTATATTTACCCAGTGGCACCCAGTTACCTATTTCGATTACACTTTACCATTTTAATATTTTGATGCGAAATCGTTTCCTACTATATAAATGAATCTAACAAAAAAAAAAAAAAAATACACCCAGAAGAAGAATGTGAGAGTTAATAGCAACGACTTACATGATTCTAGTGTTATATAAAAAATATACATATATCATATTGTAACCAATCACTTGTGTCCAACAGAAATTATACGGACCCTTTCGAAATTATATTCTGCTTTCTACTTTCGTGCTTGGTCGATCGTGGTAATGGAGTCCCGGCTTCGACCATTGTTCAATAGATCGCTGGGGATAGTTGTGCTCGAACTTTTTTCCCGTAACGATCTTTGCCCAGTTTATTGAAGCTATCAGCAAAGAGTAGCAGTTACGATTATTGCAGCATCATAGATGGTTCATAAATTTCGCACAGGCCAACTGCACTAGATATTTTACTCGTAATAGTGGCATCGTTGCAGAATCGTTTCGTTTGCTAAACATTTTTGTAATAGCCCTGGCACCGCAGTAACGATTTTACAAAACGACAGAAAAACGATTAATCACTGCAGCACACTGAGATATGGAACGTTTAATAGTTTAGAAAGGAAGCGGGTCTAATTAAATTGTTCTTTACTTAATTCATTCGAAAATTTGTGACACGTATAGGACAGGAAATATGCTGTTACCTAATGTTATTTGCACGTTCGAGAATGATTAATGTTTTTCAAGGGTGCAGCTCTATTATTTATTCGCAAGCATTTATTTTGAAATGCGGGGGATTTTTTCCCTGTTTTGCAGCAATTATAACACTGACGTATACTTTACACTTTTCTCCTATTCTTTTTTGTTTCTGTTTAATTCAATTTATTTCTTTATTTATTATACCTTTTAGTTTAAAACCCCAGGCTAGAAGGTAAGGATATGACAGCAATATTCTAGGTAATCGAAAAATATGTTCATTGAAAAATATCACTCTTCCTCGCCTAACCCATTAAAACTGTCATTTAAATGTTTTGAAATGCATTACATTATACCTAAATGAATTTTACAGCAAACCAAAAATCGTCCTTATTTCTCAATTTATAAATTTGCATAAAGTGCTTATAAAAATAACAACGTATGCCAAGAAAACAGAATATCCTTTCATTTTGAAAGATACTTATGTTATATAGAATAAGTTGCATAAAAATAAATACGAATATACCACGTAGGATAGTTTTAATTATTAGGTGGTTATTAACATTAAATCTAATAATTATTCTGTAAGTGTGTGAAGTTGAACTTCTCTGTACCATGTTATTCTATGCACATTATACGTACGCAGTATCGAAGATACATATTTACTTGATGAGTAAAATCATGCCATATCTAATTAATTATCCAGAGAAGCAATTTAATCAATGTATCGCTAAACAAACTTTACATTCCATTTCACTTTTCGAAGAATCGCAATATGAATATAACTACATCCTAGGAAAGAGTGACTGAAGAATTTTTTCTCCGTATCAAATGAAGATTGCTCGTAACGAATAAGGGGAACAGGTCTTGCTGTGTCAGCCAAAGCAGAGCTGATTATAGGATTACAATTATTAACTGGTTAGGTCATTTCTTTGTTTAGCTATCTCTTTTTAAGATTGGTAACTCTTCCAAGAATTGTGGCAGCAGTAATCACTCGTTCTTTACGACGTAACATAAATACAGCCGAATGTAAACTGTACGTATTATACGTCATAATAATAATTGTCATACAATTTTCGTTATTTCTTTAATCGAATATGAAAATTCTGGGAAATGGAGTATTATATTTATTTTTATTATAAAAATCTCATCAAATATTTGCAACCGTTGAAACTACTTTTAACATTCAGTTCATTGTTTTTAACGTAACTACCTCTTTCCTAAGTCCTTGCGCCTTATATTTCTATACCTAATCATCGCAAAGTAAACGGAATAATAAGTAACCAGATATAAATCGAGGCAATTTAAAAATGCTGCATATATTAAACTCTAGTAACAGTAAAAATAGTTCCATTAAGACGAATAATTAATTAGTCACTCTACCTATCGTACAACAAATCTATGCTCTAAATAGAATTCTAATTAATTGGCTAAATATAACATAATTTCAAGCAGCAGGTGTACATGCATATTCGGTGACGTGTTTGCATAATTCGCGCATAATATTCACATCAGATATATTAATTATGTCGACCAATCAAAATTGAGTATCAAATTCAGATTTAAATCAAGGCTTTAGGAATTTAAGAGGCTTTTGAAATTGAAGCAAAAATTTCTGAGCTACGATTGCGTGCATTTCACTACGCTATTATACCACATAGTACTATCTGGTTCCCTACGGAACATTCCGAAGGATTTATCATTAATCAATGTACACTGCACACTAAGTACGATGTCCTTAAGGGCTCTTATAAATTATAGGCAATTTTCTTCCAGCCTCTGATCGTTTCTATATGTACAGCTGACAAATAGATGTACCGAATGAAAAAAATGAAGTACTGACAGAAATAGATGAACAACGAATAAGGCAAATAGGCACCACATGTTTGTGATGTTAGATAGATAAGAAAATGACGACGAATGAAACTGGTAGTGTACAATACCAGCTACGGCAAGATCGAAAAAAGGTACTGCCATGTGATTTATTGTACAATACATTTTCAAGATATGCATGGCAAATTATGTATCGTACATGCTTTTTTATTTCTCAAAGCATACACGTCTATTGTTCTCCATTATTTTAATTTGAACGGGAAATTTGTTAAACAGCTATAAAATCGAAACAATTATTACTTTTACTGAAATACAAACATTGCTTATGCAAGTTATGTGAACAATGTAGTCTGTATTAATAGTTGATAAATTCTGACTAGATTTGGGAATTTCATTTTATTTTGCATGTGTATGCACTGCTATTGCAATTCTGAGCAATTAACTATCTATACTATTTCTAAATTAAACATTGCAGTATTATAAAATAGCTGAACGAATTATAGTGCTTCTGAATGATATACATACATACAAGTACCTATAACAGTTATTTGACTCTTTTGCACTCATATCGCATTTACTGTTCCATTTACTCTTTTTACAATTGAAGACGTGAAAGTCATCAAATGTAATCGCATACTACCTTCACCTACGTATATTCTTAAAGCATACTTGCACCAAGCTTTACGTACTTACATTATTGTAATAAAAAATGTAATTTTTTTTATATCTATGCAAGTTACGAAGAAACATGGAAGGCAATAGACGAAAAGATTCATCCATGCATAGTGCAAAGTAATACTCAAGCTAGCTTGGCAGTATGGAAACTAAATCACCCGAGAAACAGATATCTCGAAACCCTACACGTTTACCCAGTAATTCAACGGGATAATAAACGTTTATTGACGCTCGTTCTATCTACGCATTAATCCAGGACCGCGATCAGAACGTGAATTCTTATTAGTCATTAATTCGTTACGTTCAAACGTATCCCAACATTCACTCTCTTCGAATTTTCCCAGCTGCACAGAATGCTTCAAGGTAACGAACACGCAAATGCCTACCTGTACACTGCTGAATATTTTCAGAGTGGACTCCGGCATCTTGACATCAACGTCGCCAGTTTCTTCTTCCTCCTTTCCGCCCATGGATATTTTAATTATCCCGATCCGTTCGATCCTTCAATTTCACATTTCGTTAACTGCTCGACGTCTCGTTCGCCAACGAACAGCCTCCTGTCCAAGACACGACACGCGGAAGTAACCATGTCCTCTCCGGTCTGTCATCGCTGCCATCCAGCAGACACACTTATCTCGTGAATTCGTTCTGAACGTATCGATTCATAATTATCCGATTCACTGTACGACTCCAGCAAAAATGTTTAATCCCTTCTTGATCGCACAATAGTTAACGTCACACCCTTTCACCGATTCTTCGCACGATCACGTCGCGTACCACCACTGGCCCGTGAAAATTTCTGCGACTCGAATATTTATCTATTATCTTGCACAATACGCGGCAGCAAATCTTTCATTCGACCAGAAATACTCTGCAGATTTGTAAAAAAGAAAAACATGTACACACCGCACCATAAACCTCGCCACTTGCTGAGCACAAATCGACGCAGGGAATAATCCTTTTACCAAGAGGTCGAGCGACGTTGCTTTTCCTTTGCCCGCTTCTAGAGATAAAATCACGAGAGGTGCATCGCTCCGCCGACATACGGGTCACTTTCACCGGTCACTTTAGCACATCGATTCGTTCGATTTTACGAAATAATAAGG
The DNA here is from genome assembly GCA_963667235.1 of Nomada lathburiana. NCBI lineage: Eukaryota > Metazoa > Arthropoda > Insecta > Hymenoptera > Apidae > Nomada > Nomada lathburiana. Next base: position 3,306,785 of record OY763905.1, read on the forward strand.
GAGCCCCGGCGTTGTTAAGCGCGCCGCGGTGCCATGCATCGTGATCACTAATCACTGTCACTTTCGTCTAAGCTCGCTCGGCGAACGTTCTGCTCGAAGCCGCTTCTGCACCGCGCAGACCTACGCGATCGCTTTCGTGTCATTAATTCCGCTGACCACGAAAACTAGTTTCGTGGAACGCGTTGAAGCGTTTCGCAAGTAGACCTGTACATAGTCAAGTAGCTCTCGACGTGTAGCTCGAAGCAAACTGCTCGTGATATTTAGAAAAAAACAAAAAGAGAAGGAACAAATAGAACCTCGATGCCAACCTACTTCAACTCCCGATCAATTAATTACGACCAACTCTACACAGGTAAACCATAGTCGGCTTTGCTACTAATAAACCATTCTCGTTTTCCTTTTCCCGACACGGACTTCTGCTTCATTCAGCAACAGCAATCGGAATATCGATCTAAAAAGTTTACAGGGACATAAATAACTTTCTCCCCGATTCCATGCCGAATGAAATAGTTCTAATTAAATAGTTTTCGACTTATTGGTTCAAAATAAACGGAAGGACTAATTAATGTAAAATTTCCATATCACCGGGGGCCTGGGTGCACTCTTTTAACCATTAGTAGATAGCACTGCTATCGATTCCCGTTCGGAGCCGCATTCCAGCGTTCGAATTGAAAGCAATTTGTAATTTCGAAAGGCAAACCGACGGCTCGCGAACTTCCGTGTTATAACAGGGATCGTTAGAGGTGAGCCCGAGTTACGGGAGGAAAGATCGAACCGGTACACTTGCATCTGCGCCGAGGGGGCAACTGTGCAATGAATCACGCTCGAAAATGGCCCGACACGCTCCAGATTACTCGCGGTAGGTGTTGTAATCAAGCGGGGGCCAACGATCGTTTCCTTCGCGCGCGGTGCGTTCTCGTTACGTTATCGCAGGTGAAATTGCATCCCTGGAACACGTTGTCACGGGCGTACTTCCACGCGCTTACCGAACTCGGTCACGTTGCAACCGTTGACATTTTCGTGTTCCGCGGTCCCGGGAGTCGTGATGAAGGATCCCGACGTAGAAATGGCCGGAACGTTGCGCGGAAACGTGAACAGCATTTCGGCCCGTTGTTCATGAATACCGCGACGACGGTGTCTAGCGGGGGCATCGATGAGGTCGCGACTCCTACCCGAATCCGCGGCCACGAGTTAGGAAGATCTCTGTATCGTATTTGTTCGAGACCCTTTCGCCGAGTATCGCCCCCCCCGGCGAAACGGGAAGCTCGAAGCCTGTTCGACGACGGCCGTTCCGAACGTGGAACAAAAGTTACATCGTCGCGTCGGGGGCAGAGTTGTTAACACGAGGTTGAACTTGCGCGGCGATTTATAACTCGCCCTTATCGAGAGCTATTAATAAGCGGGACGCTTATTAGCGGAATGCTCGCCGTTGTCGTGTAATATCGCGACACGGTTAACGCGTTTCGCAAGCGGGCTAACCGATTTTTAATGGGGCAAGGCGGGTGTCGTATCGCGCGCAAAATATTCCGGGGGGGAACGGTTTTAATTAATCGACAATCGTTTAATCACGGCCAGTTGCCGGGCTTAATTAATTATCGCTCGTCTAATTACGTGTGTGCGTTATATACGGGTTTCGTCGGATTATGGCCGCGGACCTTAATTAGGTCGAGGCATTCAAATCGAACCCTGGCGGCGTTTATAATAGCCGCGCGATCCTATTTTCAATTTCTAACGAAACGCGGTTTCAATTATTTCATCGAAATTGGACATGATTCAACAGCGCGGCGTGTATCGGATTCTCTCGTAGATAAATCACTGATTGCAATGATCGTCGCTCGGAGACGGTTCCAGGTTTGAGATTTTAATCGATCGTTGCTTCCCTGTCTTCGTAGCGATATTAATTAGAAATTGTTAACGCAACCGTGCACCGAAAAATTAACTGTTTAAGAAGCTCTGTCGTTAATTAATTCGAATGGTGTATTTTATCGCGTTTTGCTTCGAGTTGGCGGATAATTGATTGCTTTCCTAAATTAGCGTTCGCTTAAACGTGCAACCACTGTCGTAATGTGCGAGATCAACGTATTATCGATCGTTTAAATCGTTTGCCATTCCTTAAATAAATCTGTATCCATCTCATTGATAAAAATAACATGTTCTGGATATTAATCATTATTTTATATTGGTAATTCGTTCGGAATTGTATGAAGCAATTAATTTAAAAGAATATTGAATCTTACTTTTCCGATTTTCTTAGGTAACAGTGACTGCATGTTGATTTTATGATGTTTCATTATGCAATAGCTCGACTCTGTCCGTTTCACTTTCGAAGCTGTGAAAGCAAACGTGCAAGGAAGAAGGTGCGTCATATGTCAACGATCCACTCGGATCCGTGGGGCAAACATTTTGCCAACAAATTGTAAGGCAGTTAATGTGACGTTTCAGAAGGTAAATTGCAAAGCGGCCAACGTGGACGCATTATATTCCCTTCGAAACATTTAATTTTGCACAGTGCTTGCAATTTAAGCAGTTCCTCGTAATTAAAATTCTGGAGTTATACCAAAAGTAGCTTGACGCATTTTCACCGGTAATGAACCGAACGATCTGAATGCCTCATCGCGCACTTTGCGTTAAAAAGTAGAAAGAAAGAAGTAGAGAAATCAAGCGCGAAGAAATTTGTAAAGCTTAACGCCGCAGAATTCCTTAATGTAATACGGCGTTGTTCGATTTTTCAAAATCTTTCCAATATCATCGATATCTCGTCTAACAAAAACATTTTCCCAACATCGGCGAGATAGGTGTACGCTTCCTTCCAGTGAAAACCGTGCAATTACACGCGCCTCGAGTAATTAAGGAGGAATAATTACTTCTTCAAGCGTCCGCTAATAAGGCTTAATTATCCACTTATCAAGAAATCCCGTCAGGTGTGCACGGACACCGACAAAACAATTCCCTCCGCCGGCCGTGCAGCGCACAGTACATAATAATGCATTTCATCACTTAACCGAATAAAGGAATCCCCTGTCGATCAAGTTACACGCGCTTAATTTCAACGCCATTAATCAAGATCATCCAATCCTTTCATTAACGCCTGTGCGAACGTCATTTAATTGTCTACTCGTCCAGAAATACCGGGCACGCATGCATTGTCGTGGAAAGCAACCCTGTCCGTCAATCTTGCGATGCCATTTGCATAATGATGCCTTTCATCGACATCGTTCAATGAGGAGAAAAAAAGAACCGTCCCTGCGGCCTTTCATTAAATCTGCTTAACGACGTACCAACAACCGTGCGTTTGTTTAATTCGACTGTGCATATTTCACTTGAACAGGAGACCGCTCACTATTGCACACTGCGCATCGACATTGACACTGTCGTGCGAATTGAACTCTTGCTCGTCGCGATTCTCGACGCTACGCGATTCGAACGATTTTTCTCCTCATCCAACCGTCTCTCTACGAATTATGTCTGCATCTATAATTTCGGTAAGCAATCACAATCCACTATCGGAACCAACAAATTGTCTCCGTTCACCGCGAAACAGAAATACATTCGTGCCTCGCTGAGAAATTCGTCGAACAACTCGTTTCCTACGCGTAAATATGTACAGACGATTGTCGACGATTCCTATTCTCCGTCTAGGCGACACCGCGGGCCGGCAAGTGCAACGGATTATCCACCGAGCGAAAATAATCTGCCCTCCGCGTGAAAGAGCAGCCCGAACTCGCACCAGTTTCGAGTTCCCGGCGACGAGTGTCGACGAACGACCTTCGAACGTTCACCCATCGAGAAATCCGGTGCAGCACGCGTGCATCGCGAAGAAAAAGAAAACGTGCGTCACGAGTCACCGGTGCATCAGCATCGCGGGTTGCGTATCGCGTTATCGGCTCGAGAGCACGCGTGCACGCAGCCTCGCGTGCGGTAAGCGCCGCAACGTGCGTAATAAGACACTGCCAGCCAGATCGGGCCTGTGCTCTTGCACAGGGCCGCCACTGCCGAGTACTATGGGGACAGTCGACGGGTCCACACCGTCTTGCCTCGAGACTCCGCTCCGCGTCCCGTGTGTCAGCCGTTCGCACACTCGCCACACACACACACACGCAGCAAGGTCGTCCCCGTCCGGGCCCCGCGACTCCCACCACTGTTGCTTCAATCATCCTACTTTCCTGGCCTGTGGGCCCTTTTACTCCCACCGCGGGGACACCCCGGCCGGACTCGAGTGGCGCGGTGGAATAGGGAAACTTCTGAATGGACGCCGAAGGATCTGATTTCCCTTCGCCAATTTCCTTGCCCCTGGTTTCCTCCGTCCTTTTTGGCCATTTTTTGGCACGATCTTGTTGGATTCGATTGTTGGCTGATGATTGCTTTTGTCTTTCAGGTTCGGCTACTGGGGACACGATTGACTTTGTGGGTTAATGTACAGTAGAACCACCGTTGTCCGAGGTACTGCGGTTATGAACTTGGATAATTGCGGATAAATCGCGCAATAAAATCATGAAAAACATTTTGATAATATGACATTGCATCCACATGTATTTAATTATTTAATGAAGTGCTACTTTATTAAACCCTTCACTGTATATCTTCTCTTCTTTGCTGTCGCAATCGCGCTCATATTTTAACAAAAGTTTAAGGTGAGATATTGTATAACTGTTGAGCTGTTGAAAAATTGTCGGGCCAGAAAACATTGCAGCACGTCGAATAATACGGGGCCTCGGTTAAACGGGGCTGGGATAACTGGGGTTCTACTGTAATTGGCAATGGGGGTGGAGATATTGGAACAGTTTCGAGGCGATGGAAAGTAATGTATATTAATTGTAATAATTGTATTTGGTGTGATGTTAAGTTAGGACAGAGTAATAAGGTGCATTCGTTATTGTTATTCACGATATCGTATGTTCTATAGACGGCGAATAAAAATAGTTGAGCTACGTACATGTATGTAGAATTATTTGTCACATTTATGTAAATTTATTATGAAAAATATACATAATAATAGTGTAAAATTCCTATACTTGAATAGTGAGTTATAAAGGTTATTTGCAGTATAAATTTACATTCAAATATACGAGTACGTTTCTTAGCCAATTGAAACGTGTAATAAATTTTTCGGGATCAAACGAGCAGTATTTCCAAATTTGCAAAATTGTATCCAATAGAGGTATTCAAACCGTAATATGTACTTATAATATTAAACCGCTCTTTATCAGTCAAAATAGGGGCATTGATGTTATTTATTTGACGTGAAATAACCCTGTCTGAGTTACACACACATACATTTATATAAATTATATGAGATATCACTTAAGTGTGGAGAAATGAAATTTTGTTTTACGCTTTTGAATGTGTTTAAAATATTGTTTAACTTCCGTATTCAGTTTGGTCAAACTTACTGCCCCCCCCTTCAATGATATTGAACGTCCTCGAGTTACAGCTTCGTCAAACACCTTTAATAGCACATTTTCATGACACCCAGTGCATAGGGACTTGATCGATCTCTAATGTGTGCGCGCATAAGTCATAAGAAACGGTATAAGAAACCGCAAAGTGCGGTAAGATGGATGTACCCGTATTAACTATACGGCAACAAAGTGTAACAATGAATAAAAAGAAACAGCGATATTTCATCCGCTGTCCCATAAATCGAGTAATCTTCATTTTCAGAGTCTTAATTGCATTTAGTCACTTTGAAGATATTATTGCTTTCAGTGCAGGTGTTTCGCCATGCATATCATCGGGTTCCTTTTATTTTGAACACATTTTTCAACTGAACACATTTGCATGTTGCTTCGTTTTTTTGTCCAACGTGTTGTCGTTTAATCTACTATGTCATTTAAACAACAATTTATGGGATTACATATGTACTTTGTTCAATCTTATATTGCTTCTACACGATAATACTATGTACTTCCAAGAATTACGTGCCCCCAGAACCACTTTCTGCCATGTCGACAAAATTTGCTTTTAAATTTTAAGAATAACATTTCGCGAAATAAATCGTCCAGTGTCGTTTAAATGTAATTCTTGAAAAGTTAAAACTGTACTATGCAAAAATTTTGTTTAACATAAGAAGTTAAATTATTAATATGCTTGTTTTAATCAACACCAGCAGAGCTATTAAGACAAAATCAGAAGGGAACATATCAACCGGATCAACCTATGTAGATATAAAAATACGTACGTTTCTGTACAGTAATTACTTCGTTTAAAGGGCTCATGGCGAGCTTCGAATTTCGGTGCAAATTAAAATAAAAAAAACTATAGAATGGAAAGTAAAAATCGCCTTCGACCGAACAATGGAAGGAAGCAACAAGGAAAAAGGAACATTTGCGTAACTGAAATAGTTGAATGGTTCGAGACCGGCCTTTATTCTCAACGATGCTCATCGAGGAGTGTTAAATTACGCGGACATTGTACAAGAACAATGTGCTTTCCGTATGTCGGGAGTTGCTAGAATAATGGCGAATACTTCTCGACGAGGCATAAACGCAACAATGGTCACGGCGTTCACAAAAATTTGATCGTATTGCTTTACCAGATATTCAACAAAATGTAAGATAACATGAAACTAATGTATTTGTCCCATCAGCAGAATTATAAGAAGAATTATTATATCTTTTTCAATAACTAATTATACGCTCCCAAATATTTTAGAAACAATTGGAAGAGGTGCACATATATTATATTTTTGTTCAGCTAATATATTTTCTGCAGGTAAATACTTTTCTGTGTATGTTTTTAGTGGAAATATCAATTGAAGTATGCAATCAAGATTGATTGCAAATAATTCTCAATAACAGTTCTTTTTTTGCTTTTAATCAATATTATTTAATCATTATATCCGCTTTTAAATGTGTTATAAAATACTAGGTAACTGGGATGGATTTTAAATTAAATGCTTATCAATTCTTAAGAGACTTATTGATAATAACAATAGTATTATATTTTTCTTTTTTGTATATAAATAAATAAATATCACGAATTACTTAAACAATGCATGTGTCTACTATAAAAAAAACAGCATAGCCGTTGGAGTACCCAATTTTAATTAAAATTTCTTAATTACTTTACAAAATGCAAAGAATATGACAGTGCAATTAAGTTGTAATTAAGTGAACACTGTTCATACGGAAAATGTCTGTTAACTCTTAATGAAACTCACTTTGCAAATTACATACGTAGAATATAATGGACATATTATTAATTCGGATGAAGAACCATGGTTTCTCACAGAGCAGATACAACTTTTTCGTATTAAATTTTACGTTATATTAGTTGATCATTAAAAAATATAATTTTTCCGACAGTTATTACAAGCGAAATGGACAAATCAAATTCTTCGCAGTTGCTCACAATTGTAATTGTTAATATAGTAGAATGCCTATATCAGTAGTTTTCACAAAATACTCGAGCTATAAATGTATGCAATATTTTTTTTTGTATTTTAGCAAAATTTAGAGCCCATCTGTAATTTATCAGTGAAATGCAGATATTTAAGCAATTACCATATGTTGAACTATGAACAATACATTATTATTATATACATTATTACTTTATTCGTTGCGTACCAAGTTATAGTATATCACAATAGCATTTTTAACTCTGTCGCTCATAAAGTACAACAGTTTATTAAGAAAATAAACAAAAAGTTATACTATGTCTAAAAAACCAAGCGTACACTATGCATGATATGAAATAAGAAAATATATTTGAATCATTGTTTAATAATAACATAAATTTCTGGACATAACATAAATAGTTTACAGGATTATTTATATAAACATCCTTCGTCTATTCAACAATTAAGCAGCAACGTATCAATAACTAAAATACATTCAAAAGTTATAATTACATCAGATAAAATTATCGCCCCGTAATGCACCACGTTCACCTAATTTTAATATGCACATCTAATCTACATAATGATCATCACTTTTCTCAATAACATTGAATCTGCTCTAATAGACACCCGATAGTTCCTCGTCAATAATAGCCGTCGAAATAATTATGCAAACCGCAACAGAATAAATCGTGCAACACCTTTCCCCACGACAGTTTGCACCCCTTTACTCTTCAACAGTCTACGAAGCGCGCCTTGACACCGTTCATTAGTCAGCTTTACTCTAACGATCGATGTCCATTAGGTGCTGAAAAATTAGGTGGTCCGTACACCTCCGGGTCGAATCTTCGAAAACGTAATTTGCATATATGCAAATACAGGTGTCAGAATGGTTAAACGGCGGAGCGAATCGCGACCCGTACAGGCAGAACGAAATATACTGGGCACGCAAAACTATATGTAATAAATAATAAATAGTTTATCTAAGACATCTCGAATTGCCATTGGTGATGCGGAAAGAGATTGATCGGCCTTCAGTTTTGAATGATCAACTGTGCCTGAAGAATGCAGTTTTAAAATGTGGACGAGAATGTCGGCGACATGAATTATTTTTAACTGTGCTCTATCTACGATTTCGCCGCAGATTAAAGATCGACCGTGAACGATAGAAAATTGATGGAAGTCTCGAGAACAGCCCGGGGATGCCCGTATTCATATTTATTGCGCCGACGAGTGTACCTTCGTTATAAGAATTTATTGGCGGAGAATGAAGTTGTGAAGTCGAAGATATGGCTTGTCTCGATTGTATGAGATTCTCTGTTTCACCTGGCTAACATAATCTTCATTATAATTGGCAGGCTATTTCCCATTATTTTGTATCCCTTTGAAACCGCTATTCATCATTATTTGTAAACTCCAAGCGTATTATTATAATAATAATATTCATGATTATATTTAGCATTGCAAGAATTCAATATGTATAATACATAAATACATTGTTGAACGCCAAATATTTTTCCCCTCTGTGTTAATTTAATTTAATTTAAATAAAAAAGTGAAACAACTGGTCACGCTGCAGTTGTTTCCGAGAAACCATACTTGTAACACTTAACATTGCTGCAAGACACAATATTCACTAACGTTTAACATTGAAGGCTTCAAAGAATAAAAGTGTTATATTAGAAATATTTAGTTCGGATTACACCGAGTTCAACAATTATTCGTTCTTCATTTCTTTCTCAATAATAATGTATTTTTTTTAATCTCCAATACACCGTCATTTACTCAGACTCTATGAGCGCAATTAGCGCAATAACTACCATAAACACAAAAAAGAAGCATGAAATCATGCAAACCAACAAAAATAATGTATTTTTTGTTTTTTTTATGGTCAAATCAGGAACTCTTTATTTATTAAGAAAGGCAAAACTTCCCAAAAATGTTACGTGACTCCTTTATGCTCTGAAGCCTTCAATTGGAACTGAGCCTGTACTTATAGGATATATTATTGGACAAATGGAACTACTTCTTCAGTTTTGTAAATATCGAATGTTTTTATATAATCTACCAGTATTTTAAAACTAGTATTGCAGGGGCTAATAGTAATTTGCTTTATTTTTATATTATTTCAACTCGAAACAACTTTCCAATTTTAAACTTAATGTTACCAATTTCTTGGAATATCATTTTCAAGTCACGGTCTTATCTATCCTTCATAAACATATCCACAAATTTTTGTCGTGAAACATGTAGACACAAAGAACTAAGTCTACGATCATTTCAATATCAAAGCAAGGCTCTACACGCAACGCATATACACATGTTCGATATCTCCCGTTCCAAAAAACTTCGTCTGTCCACCAGAATAATTCATTCGCCTCTTTGCGACTTACGATAGCGCTGAAAAATTCCAACAAAAAAGTGCGCAACAATGCTATCGTTAACACGAAGTTACCCTTGCATAAATAGTTCCCCTGCAACCGTGCAAGTATGCATGTCTACATAGAATGTAACGAGAAACCCGTATTGATAGAAATTTACATTCCCAGTACGCCAGAAGAATTCCGTGGGGAAGCATTGCGGCGAAAGGAAAATTGAAAACGAGTTTAGAAGAATAGATAGTACGTTTCCTTGAAACTTACGAACGATCAAATCGCGCGATACCTGTGGCATGCACGTCGAACATCTATTCTCATTTAGCACTTACGTACGGTGAAATCAATTACATTCCCCGCTGCGGCGATGCGGCAAGATTTACAGTGCGCGCGTTCGACGAAGCCGGGCAGCAAAGGAGAAGAGAAGTTGCAGCGTAAGAATTTTTATGCGCCGAAAAAAGACAGAATCGGCCGGTCGCCGGCCGTGTCTTGACGCACGCACACCGCTCCGATGAAATATGCTCGATTTTGTACAAATTTTCCAGCGAATTCGTGAGACGGCTACTTGCCAGCCTCGGATCTGCATTCGGGCAATCACGACGGAAATTTACTGCCGAAGCGTAAATTGAACTTGACAAATAAACGATCGGGGCGAAAATAACGCTGGAAATAGTATCGCCAAAAATGTAGACACCGAATGGTGCACGATTTTTTTTTTTTTTCAGTTACGTTTATATCGACAGAATTTTGCTTTATTCGCGAACAACGCGAACGATAAGAAACTGGAAATGCTTGACTCGTTTCGTCCTGTGTCATGCTTGAAAGTGAAACCTGATTTCGCGTATCTTTGAGTTGTCAGATATTCGTAAGATTTGTGGCGAAGGGTGTGCAACCAATTTTTACAGCTGTTCATTTTTTCTTTTTATGTCCGCAATTTTATTTGGAGTACGCTTGTCCGAACGAAATTTACGGTGCAGCAGGGCCTTGGTTAGCAGACTTGAAAAATTGTAAACCGTAAGGTTTAGTAATTTATTGCTAAATTTAGGAACAGAAGATACGATTATAAGTTGCGTGTTATTGGCAAGTTCAAGATCAAGATTTCGAATCCAAATCGCCAATAATAACAATCCGGTTATTCGACGTTCTACTGTATTAATTCTAATTAAAAGTTACGATATTGAAATATGTGCTCACTGAAAAGGCCTGTAAATATTAATATTTCTACGGAATGCGGAAAATGACTTTTTGTATCAAATATTAATTACTGTGTACTTTATATTGTTGCATACACCGAATATCAGTAATTTCGAGCAGCTTGAAACATCTGTTGCTCCTTTCACTAAATGGTCAGAATATTGAAATACTTTGCTGTTTGCCAAATATTTCCAAAGGAAGCGTAAAACGTTTGTTTTATTTTGGCGTATGGAAATGATCTACTCCGTTTGATTAAAAATTGCGCGTCTATAGAAGAGATTCGCTTATTTTGCTGCACCCTTTTCTTATTATTTTATATACCTACATGCTTACTTATCTTAGTATATCAGATACTCAAGCTTCTCAAGTGCTCAAGTTTTATATATACATTTATCTAGATTTCTTAGCCCGGGACAGGGTAATTACATTAAACCAGTTTTCTATGTAAGTATATTGTTGATCGCGGTAAGTAAATACCCTTATCCCCCGAGAAACTCTAAAGAAACTACATTTTCCTCAACTTTTCTAACTACCTTCAAATACTAAATTAAAGGTTTACGCAAGTTTTATTAACAAATATCATCCGTACTTTTCTTCTGCTGCATTTTCCACGTTGCACGGTTTACATTGAATATAATTGGTCGTATTTATCGCACTGACAGCTGTGTAGTAAATAATTTCATAAATTAAGAACCGTACGTGCCTTTCTTGGCCAGCTATTATTATTTATTTCTGAAAACCATGCAATGCGTGTTCCGATGCATGCTAGTAATAATAAGTATTAAATAAATAATTGAATCGACCCACCTGTTCCAATAATACAATGGTCAAAGTTCAAACGAAGCTTTATAATTGTAGAGGGCGAAGACGGTCAATTATTGATCTAACAGATACGTTTAAATTGCAACGAAAAATACTTCGGGACATGAAGTTACGACGTGGCGAACATGTTCTTTGCTAGCGTGTACAGCGCGACGACATTAGTGTGGGCGAATAAGAGCTCTCTTGAAGAGCATAAGGAAGTTGAAGTCAGCGACTCTGAAACGCGACGAAATCTTGTTACCTGGATTTCATTTTTTTCTTTACTTTCGATTGAGTGAAAGGCTCGGTCCACTTGACGAACTGTTAAAAAAGTAAAATGTAACGGCAAGTGAAAAGGAACGAGAGGTTTCTATTATACATGTTTATATTTTATAAATACGTATAACCAATGTTGTGCGTCACAGCGTCGAAGTCTATGGAAATTTTTTCTGGACTGTATTGGTCGAGGTAGAGTGTATTTCGGAAGAATACAGATGGATGTGCAAATGTATGCGAATATATTGGATGTATTGGCACGAGTACGGACGCGACTACTGGACGAATGTATTTCAATCTGGACAGTAAAAAATCGTTCATTCCGAAAAATACAAAATTGGCTGTAAAGTTTACGTTAATGTGTCCATCAAGAAAATATGACATCCATAGAACTTGTAGATTAAAACTTGTGCTGGAAATAAATAAATACTTTAACTTATAATATCAATAATTACGACATACGGAAATACAGTTGCGTCCAAAATGTATTTCTAACAAAGATCACAAATTCCTTCAACGGATTCATAATTTAAAAAAGAAACTTCAAGTGTGACGTAACCACCAATACGTTCTCGATGAACGATCAATTTGACTTCGTTTCGCGTGACTCGTCAATGTAGCTTCGTTTAAAATTTATCAGTCCATTGGAGCATCTGGCATTCCCTTGGTAAATCATTTTGAGTAACAATCGAAATGTATCGAAACTTATATTCTCGATGGAAGTGAAATATCGAAAACCGTTCCATTTACTGATTATACTTAACGGTTACCTTCAACTGCTTTGGCCATCGATGATCATGCCTAAGTGTAACGGCTGTATGCACGCAAACGGCTGGCATGCAGCATGCAATTAAATATACGCATCTGGTTCCATTAAACGGAACCGCAGTTCTCGGTTTCCTTTTCGGACACGAAAACGAACGGCACAGTACGTTCGCGTCGATGAGTAAAGTAATGAAAAATATCTGTAACCTCTGGATCGACAAGTTACGATCTTTAGCAACTAATTCCGTGCGTAAAGAATTTTAAGCCCAATACGCGACGCACGTGAAAAATATATTATGTAGATGATATGCGGTGTGTCCCACGAACTCTGCCCACCTGAAATATCTTCGTCAGTTTACACAACACGCGAAAATGTTTCAAAGAAACGTTATAGGATTTACAGCAATTAATAGTATAGTAATAGCAATTTTTTGACAAGTGGGCGCGTAAAGGAGATATGAAGTTCACTTTTGTTTTTCTTTTAATAGAATTAGTTATTTTTTATACATTCTGAATTCAAAAGTACCAAGGTACATTTGTCTTAAAACTGACTGTTTCTGAGATAATTTCACTTTATTCATTCTATTACTTTCACGTATGAAAGTGTCGAGGATAACACTGTGACTAGTTTTGAATACGCTTTATAAGGCGAGTAGTAGGCTTCGCAAAGCCAAATATCTCAGAAACGGTCAGTTTTTGGGCAAATATAGTTTAGGATTTATCATTCTATCGAAATCGTGTATAAAAGATAAGTCATTCCATGTGAAATAACGAAAGTGTCCTTCATATCTTCTTCACGCGTCCACTTGTCAAAAAACTGGAATTGCTATACCCTAATCGCTTTAAATCTAATGACTTTTATTTGAAACTTTTTCGCGTGTAGTTTAAAATAACGAAAATATTTTAGGTGGACAGAGTTCGTGGGACACACTATACATGTATGTATATTTTTTAAGCATACAAATTGCAAAAGCGTGTGAAAAGTAAATAATGTTCAAGAGTTTATCTATGAAAGTCAAAAATTTGCACAGATTCAGAATTAAATGAAACTATTATTAACAAGTGAATCATGTTTGTATCGTATAAAAAGTTTGGTACTATTTTGTACGTGACGCAAATTATCAATTATTCGAGTATTAAAATACTATTGAAAAAGGGTCTTCCTTTTCTGTCTCCAAATATGTATTTAGATTACACTTGATATTATTAATCGAATTGTCGATTAATATTTCGTTGTACAGAATAATTTAAATATTAAGCACAACTCATTTTCCATAACTCCCATAAGTAATTAACACCCATCTACGTCGCATTACATAAAAAATTAAAAGCTTCCTTACGTATCGTTAAGATTTTTTGGAAAATTCTCTAAATACCAATACACGTCGCATTCTCATCTACAATGACATATTACTTCAAACGGTCATTTCGAAACCGAGATACATATCTAGTTGCTTAATTAATATTTTATTCAAACGAGTCACTAGAACGTCCCTATAGAATTATTCTGATCATTCCCACCGTCTATTATTAGTCAAACGAGAGGACTGTACAAAATAATATCGCTTGATCAAAATATTTTCTGCACGTACAACGTTGAAACCTTGTTCCGTATTACAGATTATCCGATAAGGCGACCCGAAAAAGACCAAGTCGAGAATAAAAAATAAATGGTGGGGTACAAGGCACGAACTTGGCAATTACGTAAATCCATCCTCAGATTTATTTCCTTTTCGTTTTCGAACAGCGGAAAAACGAGAAGGATTTGAAAGAAAGGGGACCTCCACCGCACCAACCCATTGAATTTGCAGCATGCACACACACACACACACACACTCACACACACACTCACACACACACACACATATACTCACCGACACATACACACATGGACACGTTCCCTTCGTATAAATGCGTAAACTTAAGCGTAAATGCACGAGCATGTGCACGTATTCGATCGTTTCGCCCGGACCATTCGGAAGAAGAAGAAAGGTTGGGTGGATAGAAGCAAAGAGGAGGAAGGGAATCGTACATGAAAATTACATACTCGCTGGGACCTGCACTTAAAAGGCCTCGAACGTATAACCGTAGGCAACTAAAAGCTTCGCATACGTCAATGCCAGATTCGTGATATTTCGTAACCCATGCGATCAAGTAGAAGTGGATCGTACCCTTTAATTGCAAACGGCAAAGGAAAATTATTTTCCTAGGATATTGCCGTTGGTGCGGCGGCTGGAAAGGTTGCTTCGACGTTAAATCTTACTTAGCTACACATGAATCGATAGAAGAGAAAGTTTACAGTATTATTGAAGTGCCTGAATATTGTATATTTAATTGGGAAAACTGCTGGGGAATATTCTCAGATTTCAACGCGAGTTATTTCTTACAGTTAGCGCTATTTGTATGTTAATTACGTTTGAGAAGTTCGAATTAGAATGTAATACACAAATATTGAAGTGCTCAATTGTTAAAACTAAATTGTGGAAATATTTAAAAATATTTGAAATCCAGAAACTTGAACAATTTATACTGAGCAAACAGTGCAATTGCGGCATACGGTTCCCTTTAGACTATTTCTTCTACTCGTTGAAAAGAATACTGGCATAGAAATAAATAAATTTTTAACGTTCAGTTTTATTGTTATAAGCAATCTTGCGGGCACTTTCTACAGCAGGTATATAATGAAGCTGTGATAATCGGGACATTTAATTTTCTTACACCCTGTATACTATATGTACATATATACAGACATCTAAATTAGCTCTAAACCAACACAATACTTACAGCTTTGTACAGTTAAACTAATACCCCTTCGTCGAGTGTAAAGTACTTATAAATGAAACAATAAAGGACGTGCGTACTAATACACATTGGCAGAGAACAGTGTTTCCCAACCATTTTTTGGATCATTCTCCACGAGAACGTTTAAAGCATTTTGATAACGTGTAATAGTCAATCAATTTCTGAAAAAGTATTATATAAATAGACATTTCAAATGAATCAAAAACAGGAGCATATGTAGAACTGTTTTTACTTTGTCTGTTTTCAACGAGCATAAATTTTATATTACACTACGTACAGTATAAAACATAAATCAAAGTTAATGGTTTTTAAAACTTTGTAATGCGTTTTCACTATGTCGGTGACGAAGATGACGAATGCCAAATAATTTTCTAGTCGTCACCGAAACATACAAAACTTCGTTCCTGTGGGGCGTTTGCCTTGCGTTGGGAAACACTGGCATAGAATAGATTAGAATAAAATTTACCTTAGCTGTGACGAATCGCTTCGAGAACGGTTCTGCCATAATAGGTAGACATCACTTCCAATCTGGTTGCCACTGTTTCCGGTATGTTTCACAAAAACGCTGGCCACGTTAATCGTAAAGAGCATGCATGTTCGACAGCTTTTTCTTTACGCATCGCACAACACACTATCACTTCATCGGCTTTCAAGTGCCTCTCACTTTTTCTAACAGTGTTTAAAATTACTCGCACTTCTTCACTGTACATCTTTGTTCCGCGCAACACTTTGCGCGCTCACTTTTTCTGCAGACACATTTACTTGTTGCCGGCACTATTTCACGGTGCTGCACAATTTCCGTTAATATAATATAAATTATTGCTATTGACAATGTACTGTCGTGTGAAGGCAGTTATAAATTTTTGTGTTTCAAGAATGACGCATCACGTCCACCACTGTCGAGTTTCGTCTACTTGTCCAATATTTGGGGGATTAAATAAATCGCAAATGCAGCTCTAGAACGATTATAAATTTCATTGAAATTAATTTCCTTTTACCGATAAATTATGTGTATCAAAAACAACGTTGCGTCTGAATGTATAAAATATTAAAAATGGATTTCCCTTTCACTCTATTGTATTTGACAGTATATTAAGGAAAATCATACTACTAGACAATCGCTAAAAAAAAACGACAATAAAGTATAGCTAACGTAGCTAATCAAAGAAAATGTTGACATGTGCAAAGATACACAAAAATATTAGAAATTGAATGAAATTATCTAAATAGATGAATCGAGGAACTCATTTGTACAATAGAATTTAATGAAATGCCTCAAATTAGGATTATGCAAATAAGTTCAACTGAATTGTATAAATTCTATCAATCAATTCTATAAATCATTTGATATAATTTTTCGAATTACCATTTGAATTGAACTATTTAAATAACGCTTGTACTATTTTCTATGTAACTTGAATCGCTCCTACAGTTACCGTATTCAAAATTGAATACCCGTGAGTGATATTATATATTGAAGAATGACGTGCGAATATAATGATATACCACAATGATTGACATTTAAATCACGTTTTTGCCCTGCGGCAGTGTACCGAGCACTCACGTATACTCAGCGTTCAGACGGTAGGCAACCCGTGATAAACTAAAATCGGCTATAAATTTTAAAAAGCGCACATCGTTGAAGTTTTGTTTATTCTCGCGCTGTTGTTCTTTGCAGTTCAGAGTACTTCAATACGAAAGCAGTAATACGAACGACGAGAAAGATTCTTGCATTGTTCAATCCTGAATGAAGCATTATAAAAATTGCTAAGTTATCTGTTCCTCTATGAGAATATCAATTGCACCAATATCTCACAAATAATTCATATATTTTTATACGCACACAATATTCTTCGAAGAAACTGTAACCGCTTTTTATGATATCTGAACCAGAATGAATCAAAATGATTAACTGTTGAAACATCCGAGCTGCTCGCAGCAAATTCGAAACTGAAGGTTATCGATAGAACAGAATAAATTTTTTCTAATCGTTATAATCTCCACCGCTTGAAAGCGAATCACAGTTATCGGATTTCTAGGCCAGCGGTCGTTAAACCGCTGCGGCGCGATTAAAATATAACTTCTATTACCTAAACAGAACTGTTTCATAAATGGGGAGTCGTTAATTATTCAGAAGAAGGACAGTATCGTTCGGTCACGGGCACTCGAACTTTAACATCATCGAACCGCCCATCGATCATACGATCAATTAGCGATTGTCAGCGAGAATGATTAGAGGCACACTTACCAGCGGACGGGATTGCGTTTTATGTTAGCCAATAAACACGTTAACAAGCTGGAATAAGTGAAATCCAGGCGTGCCTGCGTCGTTATGGAAGCGAGACACGTCGCACCGTAAAATATATCACTTCACTCGATTCGCCCGAACGGAGACATAATTCGCGAGCCTAGGAATCCCAAGGCGCAAAATCGGTATCGCGCCCCGGCAAGAAAGGCGTTCGAATGACAATTTCCATCAAGCCGACACCATAGGCCCCGTAAGAAGCAGAAGAATCGGCGGCCGACGCGTTGCACAGCCGCTCGCGGATCACTCACAAAACATCGCCGAGCCAGCGACGAACGGCGTTCGCGGCAAGAAAAACTTGCGGCGCAAGATCGAACGCAATGAATCCGATGGGCAGATTGGGTCCGTGGACGCGGTGGTCGATCAGAAAGGGGGCACGAGCCGAACTGGCAGCACGGATCGGTGAACCCGACGGTGTCCAGGTTATCGGGAGCGTAGATCCGACAGACGGAAGGTCGAGAGTTGTTAGACGTAATCCGCTAAATCACGTGGCAGGAGCGAAGGAGGAGGCCCGTAGAGAGGAGCAAAACGTGGGGAAGCCACAGCGGAGGCGCGCGACGAACGACTGGGCCCGCGGGACCGTAAGAGGTCCCATTATTGCGGGGCCTGATGATACGGTGGACGGCAATCGCTAATGGCCAATGGCACGGATAAGAGGAAAGCACCCAAGAGCCTGTCGAGAGGTTAGGAAGAAGCTCGCGAGGTGGAAAAAGACGGACTGACGGGACGAACGGAGCCGGCGAGCAAGAAACAACCGGAGGAGCGTGTCCTGGGAGAGAGAATGGGCGAGGAGAGGAGCTGGCCAGGTGAGGAGGTGGAGGTGAGTTCGGCAAAGGCCGGTCGGGCACCTGGGCGACACTACCTCCTTTACCTTCTGCAACTGCTCTCCCGTATGCTGCTCGATGGCTTAACGTAGTACCTTTCGTTTGTGCGTCGCCTCATGCACGGATCGAGTGCTTCCTGAATTGTCGGGCTCGGTTTCTTCTGGTTCAATGGTGAACCTCGGTGTTGGGAACGCAACGATGGGTAATATAAGTAGAGTGCAGGAGTTTCAGTGCGTTGGAATATGCAGAATGAAATATATATTTAGAGTACTGGGCCCCGTAAGTAATCGGGCGACTTACGGGGCCGGATTTCTTTATCGCTTTCCATAGTATCGATTGCTTGAACGGTCCTGCTGCTAATGCATACAGGTAACTCCCCCATAACACGGTATCCATCAACACGGTTTCGCTCTAAGACTCGTGCAATACGGTTATTTGCAACGCGGTTTTATTTAACA
The DNA here is from genome assembly GCA_963667235.1 of Nomada lathburiana. Taxonomy (NCBI): domain Eukaryota; kingdom Metazoa; phylum Arthropoda; class Insecta; order Hymenoptera; family Apidae; genus Nomada; species Nomada lathburiana. Next base: position 3,325,921 of record OY763905.1, read on the forward strand.
TATGTATGTATACACTAATATTTTTTTCAATTTTTAACATATCGAAGGAAGACTATCGAATCTTCGCGCTAAGCCACCGGTCCTTTGTCCGCATTTCGTGGCGTCCACGAAGGCGTCTGATATAACACGTCATTTTCTAGGCACCTATCTATCTACCGTGTTATAGGGGGGTCACTTGTACTTCTCAATGTATGCTTTATTAAGAAATTCGTCTGTGACACACATTGAAAAATTCTTCTAGGTGGATTTGTTTAATATATTGCTTTAGTTTGTAGATTGCACTTTCCCTCGGGCTTTAATTGTTACTACATTTACTTTGAATTCTATTTTAAAGTACAAGTTTGGTCATGACAAGCTATTTGTCAATTGGTAGGCTAAAAATAATAGTCGGTTGTGTGTTTTTCAAATCGTATGATTCTTTTGGGAAACAATTACAATGTCTACACGGAAAACGTAGGTACATTGAAGGAAATGACGGAAATGAAGGAAATGTAAGACACAGATGCATGAAAGAAAGAATATAAAACATGTCGGTTACTCGAATAATTATGTTCGGTACTGTATATGGAAATGATTGAGGACCGCGGTTTCCTGTAACATTTCGAATTACGGATATTACTTTATTTATATTCAGTTATATTATAAATTTGATTTGTCGGAATGAAGGTAGCGAAGAAATATTTTCGTGTGACCTCAGAATGAGTCGAAACGCGACAGATATTTCTCGGAATCTGAATCACGTGTTCGGTGCAGCAACAAGTAATAAATACACAACTTAAAATTGATTTTAGAGATATTCCAGAATGGAGAGCCAGAACCAAGAAAGTATTATTGATGTCCACAAAGAATTTATCAGCTCCAGAATTTCAGAATTATCTTGCAACGATGTGCATACGCTTTCTGAAGTACTGAGAATTGCAAGGTCTTTTTGATTTGACTGAAAATTTCATGTAAACCTGCGTTCTTTTAGATATTACGATTAAAAGCCGCAATATATTTCTGGGAAACCTAGTGCATAAATTTACCACATTTCATTTACTGTGAATAAAGTTTATGTTGCATTGGCACTTTGGCGTTATTTAATAATTAATGGAACACGAGCTAGAACGTAGGGGGCTAATTTTCGAAACGGAAGAGGCGATGCTATCGTGTAAAGTAAATTTGACAAAGGTTTGGCTGACACCTGGGTCACTCCATTTTCCCATATGCTGCAGCTGTTCGCAGATGCTCTTTCATAGTCATTGTTTGATGTACTCTATATGCAACTTCGTGCGGGTTTCAGTCTATTATATAATTATGAGGATGTATTTGCGGATGAAATGAATGGATACGCGCCGCGAATGGTATGGATCTCGACTAAAAAATAAGGTAACGAAGATATATGAGAACTGAGTGCATGTACACATCGTCGTTCGTCAAGATCAGAAGGCTTAATACTGTAAATCTCTAATTCTCCCTCTGTGCATTACTCCTTCCATAAATCTGTGACATAATTTTTTCGGTAAGCCCACCGGCATCCGAATTTTCGAGTTCATTTGCCGAGTAATACCGTGTACCGTAAGTCAAGTTAATACATTCCGAGATATTTAGCATAGTGAATCTCTACAAATAATGCAAAATTATTCTGCCGAGCTGACACTTGCGTATAAAATCGAAGGGCGTACAAATGTATGCAACTTTTGATTATAGTGGTGCGAATAGCGTGCATGTTGCTTGTACAATTCTCAGAACGTTAAGAACCTGAGACTTTTTCTAAAATGCCCATAAAAGATGCCACTCATTTTTATTTAACATTGCACACGCAGAATTGCGTGGTAAGGAAGCGCAGTAAAACTTGTGGCGAGCGTTAATTTTGCAAACGCAATTGAGATTTCAACGGAAACGACATTGTCAATATTTACCAAATAAAACGGCCCACTAAAAGTCGATATTGAAACACGTGAACGACGTTTCACAGGAACCATCCGCGTCGTTATAGCGCAATAAAATCTGTTATCAGTTTAATATCTGTCTACTAACATATAACATTTTAAGAAACCCTAAAGTTTTCTCATTCGCGGGCTTCTGTAATCCTAATTGGCCCCGGCTACTAAACCACTGAAATGTATTTTAACTGCTACTACTTGCGCGCAACATTCGTAAAAATTATACTTACGATATTTCTACGCGAGATAAAACAGCTCAAGCAGGATTCCATTAACGTTTCCTTGAATGCTCGGAATGGCAGTAGGGTGTCGCATTAATTAATACGACGATAAGAAGAAATATTGTAATTTATTCAGCACTGCGAAATACTTTCAATAATTTCGATTAATACGATGCAACTACAGTTACCTTTCTGGAATAACTATGAAGACCAGGAACGTTATATGTATTGTTTAAAGTCAAATTTTGTTTCTAATTGTTTCTGTTTCCCCTATCTGGATTACTTTAACGTTTGCAGGACTACGAAGTTAAATAAAATGGGCTTATTGTTGCAGTCATGGATTCCGTGGATATGATGGAAGACCGTGTTTACTTTCGATACGATGCTTCGGGCGATCCTTTAAGTAGACGCCACATAATCGAGAGTTTGTTGTTTCATTTTCGCTCATCGCACTATTAGTATTCATAAAACAGCGCAAACATGTGAAAAAGAAATGCGTAATACGCGAAGAAAAAGCGAAAAATACGAGGTATCAAGAAAAAAAACCTCGATTTTTCCTAAAGCAACCCAAATCTCTAAATTAAGTCATCAATTAAATCGAGCACCGTAGTCAGTGAATTGTGAAAATAACTTTTTCTACACAAAATCACCGTCGTTTCGAACTAATTGAGAAAAACCTTGCCAATTAATGAGTTAATACAACGCGTCACTAATGTCCTCAATAAGAACGAAATGTCTAAAAATCCGTCGAAACTTGTCAACACTGATTCCGCATTAATTTGTACGAAATTCTGTGTTCATTATTATCTTCTTTGACAAAATTTTGTTAATCTTTCGTCAATTCATAGTAGGTACATTGTGCAATAAATTTTACAAGTACCTGTACGTCGTGTCCAGGAACGACATTTCACACAATTTCCCTTCTCGCGTCTGGAAATCTTGCGCAGTCCTGTGAATTTGCGAGTCAAAGAAAAGTGCCCCAGCGACGATTATGCAACCGCTTCTGAAATATAGATGAAACGTTTCGTCGATCGCTGCTCTTCGTCCCATCATCACGGGTCAAGCCCGTTCAGTTCGCGTCGACCGTAAAACATAACGAGCCGGGTAGCACCACGCACGATTATCTTCGTAAGCGAGCATGCTAATGTGTCGACGATAACCACCGCGCATTCTCGTGTCCTTCATCGTTTACAACGTTATACGCGTTTATCGTGACCGACCTCGCGAAGATTGCGTCCATGAGGTTCAACAGGCGAACTCTGCCAAACCCTTATGGTCATTCTTCTTTTTCTCGTTGTTGTTTTATTGTTTGTTTGTTGTATTCTTCCTTAGTTACATTGCTATTCAGCAGTGGCTGAAAGTGGTCAGACGGTTGGCAATCAGCCGGAAAGGCACGGGGACTAATTAGTAGTCCCTCTTAAATAATAGTACCTTTCGGTTCACTCTTACGATGCTTTCTTTTGGCTATAGCTCCTTTCGAAAGTGATTGTTTGATCTCTCCTCGGCTATTCTCCGCACGAAAGTATCAATTAGTATGCTACTGTTTTTGTAACATTTGTGGGATGTCTATGGTTAGTTGCAACCTATAATTTGTGCGAATAACTTTGTGAAATTTCTGTCTTGTTAAGACAGCTTTAACATTGTAGGATGCGGGGTCGTGATAATTGGTTACTTTCGGTGGTAAACATTTATGCAGCTGCTATTTGTAGTTTCTGTTTTCCTGGTGTTACACTGTAATGATTAAAATGCTAGTCGCAGATTATTAAATGATATTGGATTATGGAATTCGGAGGGTTAAATTGTCAAAATACAATATATTGATTCCTGTATTCTGAAAACGTATCAATTGGTCGATAGGCTAAACATTTTTACTTCAACCGCATGATTTTATTTCAGGAATATTTATGGTTATTTTGATGATGAAGTGTTCTTTTTTCTTTAGCTATTAACTTACTGTACAAAACATAGTCTTTGGTGGCAAAGGGAAGGGGTGATTCGTTAATTATATCTAAGAACCGACTTGATCATTGTGAAGCGATAATTCAGGAAATTTTATTTTTTATCAATTCAGTAGTACATGTAACTTATTTATTGTTAGTTCTCGTTTTATTAATAAAATAAAATACATGTTAGACTAGAAAACAAATGTCTTAATAATACTAACTACCAAATCAATAATCAAAAGTGCTTTTATTCCATCTTATGATTCAACTTTTGCATATGCATAATGTCAACATTTATAAAACTTACTACGTCACAATTTTGATGTTAAAGAGTCGATTTATCTTTTATTTTATATGTAATAAATACTGAACTAAGCTTCAATCGTACTACACGTTAGATGGTGAAAATATTAATGCTCCTATTTTTTAAAAATCCAGCAAATAACTCTAAAATCCACTTTAAAATCACTTGCGGTACCATTATTTTATTACATGAATTATAGTATCTGTATTAAGATTGTTAATCTTTAGATTTTCGTCTTATAGTTTTAATCTTATTTCTGTGCGTTTCACGCCGTCGAATAATATGATTAATTCTGCTATATTCCATATCGTCCTCGATATAAAGGAACTGTAACCTCCGACCACTCAAAACTGGAGTTATGCAAGCGTCGCTTCATTTTCATTGCTTCAGAAACTTTCAAAATTTCGCAGGACATTACAGCGAAGACATTCCTAAAGTTTGGCTCACACGCTTTTGTCCAACGTTCCGTTGATTTTCTCCGTCCTTTTTGCCTTCGCAAAAAGTTGATTGGTCAGTTTGCGTTGACTAATTTCGAATGACCAAGAATATCTTTGATCGCCTCGAAAAGTTCACTCTTCGATTATAACATTTTACATGCACGATGTGATTATTAAAGACAACTGTGCCGGGTTTGTAGGCAAAATATTCAGCGGGCTAAATATTTAATTTATCGAGTTTTAAATCCACGTCAGTGCGGATTCAGTGCAAACATAAAACGACACGAATAATATCCAAAGTCTGGATAGTAATCCGCGACACAGATTATAACATTCCGCAGAGATATAACATTCCTGCTCGTGAAACGTTATGCCGATCTTTCGGCATAGAAAATCGCATTTTGCCATGAACAATCCCGGTATCAGCGCAAGGTCGAGCCGATCGATTCGAAAGGTAGATGGGATTAAAGTTTCGAAATGCACACAGTTCGTATGCAACCGGAATGGTGAATCCGCCCCTGGCGCCACGGTGTGTGCCTGGAGATGTGCCATGGTGTGTGGTTGTTGGTCGCCGGCCGATGCCCAGTCTCCAGTCTGGCTGCAGCTGCGAACCGGTTATATACTTTCATCTGGCAGTCTTAGCACGGTCCCTAAAAGAGAATCCGATGACTATAGCCAGGGCGTACACGCGAGGAACAGAGACAAGAAAGAGAAAAGAGAGGGAGGTTAATACCTGTACGAAGGCACGCTTATGCATTGGAAGAAAGGACGTCCAGCGTCGTTTTCTTCTTCTTTTCTTCTTTTTTTTTTTTCTTCCTTCATACGACCAGCTACTCCTTCTGGTGTACCAACGAGCTCTTTTTGGTAACGTTCATCTTGCACTTTTTGTTTCGCTATACACAGCCGGCACAAAAGCTCGCGAAACTGGATAAATGAGAAATATGAGGAAGGAGTTATGGGCCCGAGCTACGGCCGACTTTGCTGGTGCTCCTGGGGAAACGACACGCCGATATTGGGAGATACTAATCGCGGGATGTGAGCAAAGTGGGCTGCGAGGACCTTCGATGATAATAAATGCAAGTTGGAATGAATTTTGTGCCGAATTCGATTGATGGAATGATTAGTCGCGGTAATCATTTAGGTAGAACACGGTTTTTACCCGAAAAAGGTAAAGTTGTACCTTTGAAATGTTAGGTCACTCCATAGGTGGTGATCATTTAGTAGATAAATTTGGCAGGAGAAGCCTTGGTCACGTTTTAGATTTTAAATATTAGGTCTACCTATAAGTTAGGTGGCTTTCCTGAGTGCTGCTTTTAAAAGAATGTAACTCGACGCGGTTGTCATTAATTCTCTTGGCATTTGTGCACATATGTATACTACTGCAAATTGGGACTGTCCGATAGCCTTGTATCAGAAATTGACGGATGTATAACAGACGAAGTAGCTTTGGTAATTACGAAGGTTTAAACTTGATGCGACGAATGAACATATTCTACTTGCTAGGTTAATGATACAACTGCAGCGATACAAAGTATATCCAAGGGACACAGAAAGATCATTTGTGTAAACGAGGGTCACAGTTGGTGCCAGAAATTTCTAGCTAAGAATCGTAGGGTAGAAGATGAGCCTCGTGCTAAGAGGCCTGTAGAAGTTAAATGAATACACTTTCAATTTAGGTAAAACTGGAAAAAGAAACAGTACACATATTAGAGAGATGGTAGTGCATCGTAAAAAATACATCATTGACTATGTTTAACAGATTTGTTGCTTATTTTCATTTAAAATATATTTATAGAACAACCTAATATTAATATGTATGCAATTTATGTTACAATGCTATTTAAAATTTAAATGCCAACTATTTTCTACAAATAACAAACTATTTTCATAAACAAGTTGCCCATAATTCATTTTACAAATCGATTAATTTATAATTTACTGATGCAGCTAAAGTACCAATAAAACAGTATTGCTGCAAGTGAAAAAAAATCTCAATTACTTGATTCCACTCTTACTATAAAATTCACTAACTGCTTCTGACACGGTACACGATGTTCGCTGGAAAATAATTTGAATTCCACGTATGTACTTCTCTATGAAAACGTTATTACCTTCTACATTTAGCAAGATAAAAATATCAGCGATACGATTCACACATAAAAGAACTATCTTTCCATGAATAGTGGAAGCGTGTCAGCAACCGGCACGAGTAATAGATCGAGAGGATCACGTGCTTGAAAGAAAAGCCATTAGACTGGTGCAATTGATCATGTCTGGTACGTTAGAAATCCCACACTCATGGAATGCTTGAAATAACTTGACAAAAGGATCACTCAAGCAAAGATATGACATTTGAATAACTGGATGTAAGTGCATAAGGAACATCGAACCGTGATAAATTATCGAACTGTATTGCGCAATGGATCGATAAGTGAAGTACCGTGTGCCTTGAATTCATTCAACTCTGGTTCAATGAAATCCTAGACGGGGCAAAGAAAGACTTTAAAGATCTTTTTCTATGGGTCATCCTTGACATCTCATTCATATTCCGCCCACGGGAACGAGTTTCTTCTCTAGGTGAATATCATTGAATTTCTCGGATACTTTCTTACGCTTGGCATTCCATATAAGAGTTACCAAGGTCTACGAGTTGGATTTCACGATTGCGCGGATCACGTTGCTGTCTGCGGATTATCGCAAAAAAATCAGATAATAGAAGGGAAGATCGCTGATACGAATACGTATGCGATTGCTACTCAAGACTAATACGTATGTCGTTGATATTTAATGACCGATCGGCCAATGAAAATTGTTCTATGCCGTAGAATGGAACAAAGAAGTCACTAATAAGATGAAACGTGCCGGTCAGACATGCCGTGCGAAAGAAAAGCTTTATTACAGAATTATCGTACAGAGTATTGTTTTCCTCTTATCCTCGCAGGAATAGTTTTAACATAATTGCCGCTATTTTAGAATTTCCAAGCTGTATTATTGTAACAGACATTTCTTATTATTGTTGCAGCAGCGTGATGCTCTTTGATGTGTCTCAAAGGTATTTTATGAACCCTTAATAAACCTTACATAAACCCTAATTAAATTTCTGCAAGTGATTGTAATGTAAAAGAGGTTAACAGATAGACTAACAAACAAATGCACTGAATGTCACATATGTATGCGTATTTTGGAGGGAGGCGTGCAGAGTATGAAAACTTTGTTTCGTCTGAAGCTCTATTTACTGCATAAATCATTAAATATTCCGATGGATACATATTTTAAAAGAACGGTTAGTCAGTGCCGTGGAGAGGGTAGTACTTGTGGGGTAGTTTTCCTAGAGGGAAGTTCTGACTAATGGTGAATTAATGATTACGATAGGATTCGTTCAAAAACTTCCAAATTATTCGATCCTTTGCGACCGAGCGATTATAATCGGGCTTAGTATAGTTCTTATCCCTATCGCGACTCCATAATTTGAACGCACTCATAAAGAAACATTAAAACAAAATGGTATGAGTTGTGGTGTAAGCAAAACCCATTGCAACTTTGATAGACTGATATAAAGAAAAATACAATATGTACGCTTTTTATTGACTGATCTATCTGTTTGCCAAAGATCTCGTTATACTACAGTGAAGAATTAGTTACACATTTGTGGCTACAAGAACGTTAAATTACAAAGACAGAATGAAAAACCTTCTTAATGTATTATCACTGAATTATGCAGCACGTTTTTCGTGGATATTACCATTACTAACATTTAATCTGAGATTTCCAAGGCTGATCACGTCCAGCAATGTTTGCTGGCGTAACGCCAACATTGCGGATAGGTTCATCAGAACCAAAGAATATATTGAACGATATAACACCGATACTGTGTAAACCGATATAATACTGTTACCCAATGTCAATGTCCTGTTTATAGTTACTTTGATTTTTATGCGCAACAAGGTTTATAAATTGATTGATTTATTTATTTTTTTCACTTCGCAGTATTTTACTGGAAGAATATTTTTTATAGTCTTAATATTCTTTAAAGTATTTCACGTAGTTATTTATCGAAGCGTGATACGACGTTTGAATGTACGAGGGGCTGATTTGAGTGACCGGATGAAATGTAAGTTGCGAAAAAAAGAAGTAACAAAAGTGGAAAGTGTAATGCCACATACGAAGAAAAATAGACTCGAAATAATTTGTGTCGAAAATTACCAACACATTTTTGCTGCTACATCGTTACTCTTTAAATTAATGTTTTTCTTGTTATACCGTTGTATAACTCGATCACTTAATTTTGATACTGAAATGATGTTATACACATAAATTACAATTTACCCGCTTCTGTGCACTCGTTTTCTAGACGTAACGCTTATGTTATTCCAGTGGTGCGGACAGAACAAGGGCAATGCTATTGAGATAAGTGAATTAGTGAATGGATGTAGTAAAGAAACAGGAAGCCACACAGGAGACAAGATAGTGAAACCTTAAATGTAATTGCATAGATCACTGATCCTTTTGAATTTATATTTACAAATCTCTTATTTATTCTAAAAACAACTATTGCTTATTTTAAGCACAGTAGTTTTTTTTTATTTCAAAGGCATTCGCGTGAAAAAGTAATACGTATATATATGTAGTATTACGCTTTTCGTTATCATGGTATAGATATTATACAATTCTTCGTTCAGTATTACTAGTTAAACATTTGCACTATAGGTTTGAAATTTTCTAGTACTTCAAATAACTTTCTTCATTTCTATTGTAATAGCAATTGTTGTAATGTAAATATAGCTTTTTGCAAATAACTTTGACAAACTTCTGACCGAATTATTGCACAGAAACATTTGAAAATATCATATTATCAGGGATTAATATGTTGTGACTTTCTTTTCAATCTTCCATTTTGATAAATGGAGAAGAATCAACAGACGCAATGCGTAATTACTTTCTTCGCTGAAACTTCGCGCGAATGAAACAGCTGCGCAAGAAGAAATAATACAAAAGCTCCCATAAAAGAATTAAACTTCGAAGATAAATAACCACCACTTGATGTACAAGGGAGAATCATTGTGAACACGGTGCAAATAAAAATCACGTACAGTTACTTCATCGTCGAGTACATAAAGGGGTACGAAAGGTCAGTCCTCTTTGAATTCATATGCACGTAGTTTTCGACTAAGGAAGCTCGTAAAGTAACATCACGTAACGCCTGCGTAGGGAACAAGTCCTACGAGAGGGAAGACCTGTCTTCCTTAAATAAAATCTGCTCGCTATCTTGGTGTTACACGTACATGAATGTACGACCGTGAAGGCCGATCCTCTGACTCACTTAACAGTACGATGTATTAACGAGGAATGGAACTAGAAGCCGAGACGAAGGACTTTGATTTATGTACTTATTCGCGCACACGGTATAGTTTATGAGAGAGAAAGGGTTTCTTTTCTAGCAGTTTTTGTGCACGACTTTGTTCAACTGCTGTCGTACAGGAAGTGGATGAAACGTTAACGTGTTCAAAATGGTGCTTTTAGCCCTCTGCACACTCGTGTAACTTTGACGTCACATTTTCGACATCTATATTTCGCAAATCCTATATCATTTTTTAATAGCACTTGCCAAAGCTTTTGGAGCTGCACCATTTTTATGCAATCAATGTGTGTATTATGCTCAATCATTTACTGCGAATTTAGAGTTGCAAGTTTTTTTCTTATAATAAACTATTTAAGATATTTGTAAACGTGAAAATGAATTTAAGTATAGATTTTTAAACAAGAAGGGTTGTCAGGGGTGTCCCAAGCTCACGAGTTAGAAAGTATTAAATGTTTGCGACTTAAGGCAAATTGTTTGAAATTATTGGGCGCTTTGCCTCTAAGAGAGGCAATCCAGAATTGACGGTGACTCGATTAAATTCTTAATGTCACAAGACAGTGGACATCAATTGTCGCTCGTACAGATAAACCGGGAACTTTCTAAACGATTATTAAGGGAAATAGTAGAATGTTTCTAAATTAAACAGGAAAATAGTTTTTTTTATAGGTGATCAAATGGGTGATAGGTGTTCGTGTAGGAATAAATTATAAAAATTGAATCAAAAAGCATTTGGTCTCAATCCTAAAACGTTGAAAAATATTTACATATTTTGTATACGTAAAGGTGCTCGCTAAACAGAATAGAAAGTACTTACGAAACATAGATCGCCAAATCAATTTTTCATTTGAGTTCCACAAGTTCGTAATGGAAGTTAACATTACCCTAATCTTCTTCAAAGTGTTTAAAGTATATAAATAATATTCCTATTACATATCTTACTACATAAATAATATTCATATTAACTTATAAACTGCTGCAGAAAATTAAAACTCAGAAAGGAGAATCGAAAATGTTTCGTTTAGTGTAAAAGTTGAATACAACTGTTCTCTAAGCGATCTGACGATAAAGCCAAATTAGTTCAAATTTCATTTTTCAATACTACCTTCTTTTATCGCTCTGTATCTACCGCGTCCACGGTGAAAGGGTTAAATCAGATCCTCGAACAAATACAGTGCGCGACATCTGAACGCATAACTTCAGCAAATCGTGCTTATGGTAAGTACATAATAATACACCAGCGACGTTGATAACTGACAAGTACCTGCAGGTACCTGAATTGCACCACAAAACGATGTACATATATATTCTTTATTTTTCCGTTCAATTTAGGTCCAACAGAATTTCCATTCTCAGCTTTCGTTAAAAATCTGTTTCGAATAACCATCTGTGGTTATTTTGCAATAACGTTTGCACATCAACGATACTGCAAATATGCATCACAAGGAAGAGTAGCATTTAATTTGTGAATTATCATTTTTGTAAATAAGGGGTGGTTGGGTCGCGAATAGAGCCAGCTGGGAGTTCATTCGTAGCAATCACCTAGTGGTGACACCTGTGCAATCGAAGTAAATTATAAATTTGTCAATGTTATCACTTATTCTTTTCTGATACAATTGTTAATTATATGATAAAAACGTCGAGCAAATTGACGGCGATGTTTTAAGTGTCTCCTATTCGTAACATTGGATATTTTCCTGCTGTTCCACGAATGACCATGAACAGAGGACGCTCAAATCGGTCTTAACTTTCCAGATCGGTATGGCAGTAGAACGTGAGATACAAAAGTCCATAAGGTGATTGGTCTATTCTATATAGCTCGTCTGTGGCCCAGGTAACGTGTTACTAGCTGACACCTGCGTACGGTAAAGTAGAGAAACTCTTACCCGGAAAAGGAAATGACTTTGTATCACCCGGACGAGAATTGAAACCGTGGATTAGCTATGATTCTTCCATTTTTCAAAAAAATCCTGCAATCATTTTTGATAAAATCAGTTCTTGTTACTTTCTTCTAGCGCTTGATACTGTAATGGAATATGAAGTAAGAGTTTTTATTTGAGTTATTTGTGAATAATAATTTATTGTTTATACCAATATTATGCAAAGATATTAACAAAAATTACACTATTAAGAAAATAGAGTTATACCTTACAATAAGTTGCTTCAGTACCAGATGCAGAACATAATACAAATGTACTCTTCTCCCTTTACGAAGTATGTATACCTAAAATTGTACTTTAGGAAGATGTTGAAAATAGAAAACAATTATAACAACAGTCCAGGTGTTAGAAACCATTCGTAACATTTATTACACAAGGTAGATGTGTTTGTAGTCATAATTTGTCGAATATGCAAAATATAAATCCAAAATCGAAGCAGGGTATTACGTTCACAATTTTGCAAATGTACAAAATTTGTCACATATATTTCCTATTTATTTATTTATTTATTGAGAGAGCTAATTTCTGTCAAAATTTTCTTCATTTATTTCGAACAATATAATCCACAGTAATAATTACGACACATAATTAAATACGCTACGTTACTCTATAACAAAATGCATGCACCTTATCTGATGCAAGATCAATAAAAAGTACTTATTTGTCAATTATGCATGAGTTGAATGGTTAACTTTTTCATAATAATTGATTCACACAGAAATCCTTCGTATTTCAAATACACCTCTGCATTCCTCATAATAGGGCACCATCGAGTTTGAATTTTTAAAGATTAAAACATAATAATTCAGTTTTATTAATCCACAAATTCTTTCTGCAAAGGGGTACCTGATTGGAAGTCAGTCCTTTTTAACAGGTTGAAATCGCCATTCTGTCGATCTTCTCTCCCCGAGGAACCGTGAGAATCATTTCATCCAACCATTATAATGCCCTCCAATGTCCTACAATCATCCAACACGATCGATTTCGCGAATTGTGTTTCCCGATCGGCGACTCCCCACTTTTCCCACAAGTATAATTCCGTGGACAGGCGTCGTGACACAGGTGACCAGAGGATACAAAGAGGGGAAATCCGTCGGTGCACGCCTCGGGGAACACGATGGGCTGAATTTAACTCCGACAACCGTACGTTTTGTGGTATTCTGTGTACGGTCAGTGCTCACGCCGCAGAACGAACACCAGGCCGACCGATCTCTACACGCCTGTCTCAGTTCTGCCTCCAGTTTGCTGTCGTGAGCCCACCTGAACAGGTGACCGACTCGATTCTTCGAAAACCAACACGTTCCCCGTTCATTCATGGACATTTTCGAGCTCATTTTCCCCTCGAGCTTTATGATATTTCATCTAAAAATCAATAATCAACACCAGTGAGGAGAAATAGAATGTTTCAATTAATCATTTGCAATCCACATTTCTTCTTAGTTTCGAAATTTCAAATTTTAAATCATTCTTTCGACACGAAATATAACGATAGCGTTAAGTGACATATAAAGGCATCGTGTAAATATATACTTTTTTGACTTATAATTGGAGATTTGGTTCTTTTTAATGCAAGAGTTACTTCGATAGATATGATAATATAATTTCTTGACACTCGTAACTTGATTAGTCAGTATGGTGTCTCTAAGGGGAGTCATAAGGGTGATCGACTGCCGTGGGTAAACTGACTGAGTTTACTTGCCGCAGGCGATGGTTCAGTGTAGAGGCGAGGGCTTACCTGGGCAGGTGAACATACCTCGTCTACTCCACGGTTTATCAGTAACACGCTGACAGCCAGCGTGAACTGTGAAAACGAGGCTGCTTAAACACAATCTTGTTATCCTTCGGTGCTGTCTGCTCGTACCTGGCAAATTGTCCTGGACAGAACAACTCGTCGAACGAGGAATATTTAAATCTCTGTTTGTTTGTAGAAACAATTTCGAAGTAAAGTGAAGTACGTTGTGACTTTTGAACGAAGTGACATGTTGGTAGTGAAAGTTTAGAAAGAACTATTTGTTACACAGTGTCGACCGAAACGTGATTCGCCTACAATAGAATTGGTTTGGACAGGACATTAAACAGTGCAAGTATCACGAAAAAGAGCGCACTTTAACGTAATTGTAAAAGTGGAAGCTTCAGAGGAAGAAGAAGGAGCATGGTAGAGTAAAGCATAAGGAACAACAGTTCTATGGAAACCGTAAGTATTACTCGTTGTCAATCAAAGTTCATAAAGTTCGATAGGCTTGTTCGTGTTACGAAAGTTTCCAAAACTCTATCGTTCGTGATTTTGGAAAAGTTTGACAGCAATTTTATACCCGCAAATAGCCTGTCTATCACAAGCAACACGATTCTGACGATTATGCTGGCATAGAATTTTTTAATTCCGAGTTTTCTAGCGCGCGATTAAAACTTGCCACATACTATACGTGCAGCATACCTTGAAAATTTCCCAACAAATTTCTTAACACAGTTGTTTACTATTCTTTTGCAAAAATAGATTAGCATTTTCATTGTTGTCCAAGCAATCAGTATGCAATGTAATTCAATGCTTGTCAGTGTTCTACGATATAAACGATTTACTTTAGATCCTGCGATATTTATTTCAAGATGAACTTTGTATGAAAAATTGAATTACAAAGCTCATGCAGGGTATTGTTCTATTAACGTTACTTCAATTACACAGTACCAAACAACAAGATTATCATCGCTTATGTGCTATTACATACCCTCAATATTTACACGCATATATTTCTGTTATGATTGATAAATTTATCAATGTCCCAATGGCTGCGCGAATAAATTCGTTTCAATGATGAAAATGACGTGCGTAAATATTGAATTTATGAAAAGGACATTGGGAGAATTTTCGCCTCTTCATCATTCACTCTTCTGACTGTTGTAAAATAAATCTTCAAATACGCAATCAGCAGACTGCTACTGTAAACGCTGCATTCAATTGTTGATGTCCTAAATTTCTTTTTCACGATGCAGCCGTTAATAATTAACCGCTAATAATTGTGATGCAATCTCGAATGCGATGTAAGGACATCATCGTAATCACTTTTCGCCTGTGCCACATAACACAATAACATTACGAAATCTCATCTCTCGTTTTCATTTGTGACAGAAAATTGTCCGGGTTTCTTGCTATTATTTTCGTGGGGTGTTTTCTCAGCAGTATTCGTTCTCACGGAACACATCGCGTTTTATATAACCGCACAAAGACTTCAGTTCATTCTTCCGACCGATTTTAAGGTAAAACGAGCAGCAGATTGAACTGCACGAAAGCAATATGATTGATAAACGAACATATACGAGCGACATAACGTAGCTAGTTAACATACATTGTTAATATACATAAAGGTATATGAAACACCTGTATTAATTAAGAAAATAGGCTTGCATAATTTTGCAATGCATTATACAATGAAGTGCTCAATCGTTAACAGTTATAATTTATGGGTACATTTTTCATTATTAGAAATGCACCGCTAAGTTTTATATAAACGTTATATAAAATTCAGAACGAATTTACATTTTAAGTAAAGCGTTCTTTTTATAAATGCAAAAGGCATTTCATTAATTTAATCAGAAATGAACTGCTACCTTCCTTGATCCAGGGAAAAATATTGACTTACGTATAATTCACATAATTCAACAAAACAATAGACTTTAATGAAACATTTCATTAGTACTTTATTTATTATTTTAACTCTTATTATGTTAACACATAATATTAGTCTTGTTTAATATTTTTCCTCCATTACTTCAGATTTATACTTCACACGATACTTATGAAAATATTTTTCTGGTAGCTTATATACTTGCTTAATCCTCGGTTCTATTTAATAAATTACACGTGTAATAACTATTTAACGTAGCGCAACCGGATTAGCTATTTACAAATGCAGGCACTTTCATAGCCAATAACTTACCACCTTGGAGAACGTAACGTGATAGAAGTAACCGATATATGTACAGTAATTAATATCTTTGAGAAGACATAGAGCACTCATTTCGTATAGTCATATAACTACAGACTTTTCTAATGGAACTAAATATTCATAGGTACACGAGATTCAGATAAAAGGGATTTCAATTAATCTAATATTCAAATATATACAGATTTTAATCTAATATGCAAATATAATTGCAAAGGATACAACAATTTCACATACCTGTCCCATAAAGTCAAGCTTCGTTGCAAACATTCACAAAACGTGCAATTTTATTTCAAGTGACATCGTGCATTCCAGATTACCAACGATTTTAAATACAACACATTCGAGCTTATTTGTTAGCATATAAATAAGATTCATAGAATTAACGTGCATTATACGTTATACAGTTAACACAATTACGCGAACTATTAACATAACAATACCCCTAGAAAAATTCCTTCCTACCATTTTGAACCATCGACAACAAGAACAAAGTTGATTGTACCACGGCACATTCCCCATATATAAAAGACAATGAACATTCCAATTCTTTTTCCTTGCGACAAGTGTATTGAACGAGCCTCGCCGGGTTAGTGTTACGCCTCGATGAAAAGCGCCCCGAAACGATTCTCCCAATTGTGAACCGCCAACGAGGTGAACATTTTTCAAAGTTTCTCGGCACGAGTTGAAACAATTACCATCGTGGACAGCAATTTCGTGCCGGGAGGGCATGTGAATTGTGCAGAGGGGACGACGACGGTCGTGCATGTATCGAGTCGTTCGTCACGCAACGACGTGTATCGTATGGGGTTGGCTGGATAGCAGACGGCGGTATGGGGTGTGTCAATACCCCGTGCAGTGTTATCATTCGGAAGCATGCATGGCAGGTGTAGGAAATGACGTCACGCACCTCGGAGTATCCCTGTTTGAAACACGACCTTACTGTCTATTTTCGACGGACCACCGTGCATAAAAGCTTCCTCTTCTCTCCCCAAGTGAAACAGACACAAAGGATGTCCTTGCCATTCAGGTTGACGCTGTGTGCCATTAATTAATGACAACGTTTGCCGGCAAATTAAAATGGCTGCTACGTTTTCAGTTTTAGCGTTATTCAATATACTGGGTGGACCAGGTAACGCGGTCAGTTTGGACTATTCTTGTAGCTCGCGGGTTGATTGAATACTTGTTTATCTGATATAACACGGTTTAATGAAAGCTGCGAAATGATAATGGCAAATTGTGTTTCTCAAAGTTCTCGAGGGTCGCTCTCTCGTGGAAAGAATTTAGTGTAATGATTTTACAGGTCCAATTAGAATGTGCCATGCCAAGTAAACGAATTTTCGATCGGCCCAGCAACGGATTGATCTGCGTTGATCACGATTCTTGGTCCACCCTGTACAATAATTGTACATTATTAACACTTCCATAAGAATTTATTGCGCTATGATTTTTTAAGTATTGCAAGGATTTGGTTTATTTTATCGGGTATGATAAAATAGTCCCACGCGTCTCCGGGTGTACGTTTCGAGATTATATATACAGGGTGTGAGTCCTTTTATTCTTTGGAAGCAAGATTTCTTGATGCACGCTCAAATTGAACAGGGATAAGGATAAATTATATCATATGTGATACATATTTCTATTGACACGGTGTTTTGTATACGTGTCAGGAAACATGGCTGGAATAAAATCGATTCTTCAAAGTTCACCCGTATTGATTTCCCGGCCGAAGAAGATGAAAAAGTGACGTTCTTAAAATAAACTCGGCTCGCATGTACGCGTGTGAATAATTATGCGGAATATATTTGGAAACATTGAAGCACCGATAAATTTCTATTGTATGCATTACTAACAATAAGTTGTTAGTTGATCCGTGTACAATCGTATCGCAAATTTTGCAAACGAACTCCACTCGCTGTCTCTTTCAAATAGATTTCAGCGTTACGAGCGAAATTATTTTCCAAAGAAACAATATCTACGCTGCAAATATAATCTTCTGAAATATTGAACACGATGCTTCGAAGTTTCGTTAAAAATTTGAGCAGAAGACATTGGTCTCTGCAAGAATGGTTATAAAAAAAACAGATAACTGTAAATTATAATCGGCATACAATCGCCCCGGTTGCCACGTTGCCTCCGTAGGGTCGCACGAAAATGGCGAACATCCACAGTGGTCCCCCATTTAACAGACTTAAAAGTCAAGAGCGTGGCCGACACACTCTGTTAGCAAGAGGAACACCGCACGGCATATATTCTCCAATGTTCTCCAAGTGTCGATCGATCTGAAGGAAATGTTTCCGCACGTGTTCTGCGAGCCTGTGATTACCTTAATCGTTCGTTGCACCGTACAAACGCGCTTCACTGTTTGCGATCGCAAAACGTTAGAATCATCCTTTTTGCCCCGGCAGATGGAGAATAATGTGGCACCATTATGATATAGCATGGAATTTCGTTTCGGTATTGTAGAAAGTGAAGATACAGGTGTAAGATAAGTGTGTGACAACTATTAGGTCGTAACATGTGAAATGTACGTTTCCCTGTGTTGAAATGAAGACACTTCTACTTTTATTGAAATTTAACCTCAATTTGTTGTATGCCATGTATACCACATGGCAACAGTTATGTGTCATTTGAAAAGGGACGTTTTGCTGGTAAATTATAATATTTTTGATTCCATGGTTGTGCAATGCTCGACTTCTAGAATTCATGAAATTGGAGAACAGATTTTACCTGTGGAAAAGCAACGATCAAAATTCAGTTTCGGCATAATTTTATATAAAAAGCTATGATTTGTACTGTTTTAAAACATATAAATGTAGATTTGCTTATTTTCTTTCAAAAATCAGAAGATTTTTGTTTTAGACTGATAATACCACTGTACTTGTATGACACCTCCTTGTTAAATTTGCATTGCTAAATTTTTATCCTTGCTATCTTTTTTAATGGCTGAGTATTACGAAAGGTTGAATTCGGAACAAAAGAATTTTAACGTGTACACGTATTCTAAAAGAGCACGCTCCAATTCTTTGTATCGTAAAAAGCTTCATGTAAACTGACGTATTAGGAACATAACGTCTCAATACTTTTTGCCGTTTTAACGTTATGAGAATGCATGGTGTCGGAAAAAACAGCGATAATGAGAAGTCGACATATGTACGTCTTCCAATTATATCTCTTAAATGTAATTTTTTAAATACATTTTAATAGAACAATATATTTCTTCCACTTGTAACAATTGGAGAACAGGAGGACAACAACGAACAATCAACCCCTCGATAGTCCCCCTCGAACACTAAAATTAGACATATTATAATAAACAGCTTGTCGTAATAAAGTATTCACTCTTCCTTGTCTGCCGTTCGCGTGTCGTGAATGTGTAACAATTGTGCAAAACGTGTTTGTTCCACTCATAACTCCAACCGAATCCCGCGAACTGTGACCAGATTAGGCTGGCATCATAATTTCTAATATTTCGACACTCGAATTTGTATGAAATTGTAACACTAGACTTGTGATACACGCCAGGTCCTCACCTCCGTATGTATCTTGTTTCCACGTCGTCGAGGGGTGGCTTTACACTTAACCACACTCGATTGAACTGGCTATGATCCCTGCCTTCCCCTCGATGCGATCATCGCGCGGTGGTGTTTCGAACAAGAAACGTGGCCAGATATGAACTGTAATTTTGAAAAAAACAGTTGGCCATCTCGGTCAGGACTTCTTCTGCAATCTAGATGCTCTTCGAGACTGAATTAATGATGTTTCGTAATCTTGCTTAACTATCTGGTTTCCGGGCATCGGCCTTGCAAACCACTGACCACGGCCGGATGCTCTTGTCTACGAAGAGCGAACGAGTAACCACCGAGAAAAAGCTGGCGAACGAGCCTTTAATGAAATCAGAGTGGTTCAACAACCGTTCAACTCTTTCCATCTCGTGCCAATCTCGTTTTGCATTTGATATTACTGAATTCGTGTGGTCATGTGGTAATCGTCTACTAATATTCTTCAGACGTGACCACCGCTGTTGCAAAACAGGTGAACGTCTATGAATAGACGTGAACTTTTGGTAAAATCGTATTTGAAAACAAAGAACACGGTTAATGTTACGTATTCGATGAAAGTATTCTTGATAGCTAGTGGAATACTTAGTTTCGTGCTGGCTAAGGGTTTCTTTTGTTTGAAAGCAAGTTTGGGTTGGGGAATTGTTCGTGCGATTATTGAAATAATGAAAGTTACATTTTTAACGAACAACCGAAGAATGGTATTGTTGGGTAATGTTCAATTGTAAATTTCCTACTTTCAACGGAAGTAATAATGGAAAATTATGCGCGCGGAATATAGCAATCGTTTCTTTGAATTATTAAATAATGTAAAGGAAAATACTTAGTTTGGACTGGTTTAACATGAAAAATGTTTACTTCCCGGCATTAATATATTCAGATGATTAAGATATCCGTCTCACTTAGTTACTTATCAAACCAGACGATAATTTTCCTAACCGTTACTGTTTATACGATCTTATGTAGGATGTTTAAATTATTAATGAATGAAACTTATTGTTAAAGATAGTTATAAAAGTTGCAATATTGCAGTCAATTGAAATTACTATTTAACGATACACCAAACACCCTGCAGCAAAGACACAATTTCAAAATGCTCTACCATTTTCATTTATATACATAGAGGCAATTGTAAGCATTTGTTTGAAATGAGGAAATTAATTCCTCGTACTTTCTGAATAATTGCTGAATAACAGGGAATTTATGGGAATTAAATTGAATATCGGAAATTTTTGTCAATATTAATTTCAAACTCGTGGGCGATTATCAAAAGGTTTTATATTTATGAGTCTAACAGTGAGGAAGTAATTCCGAGCAGTTTACCTCTGATTTATATTGCGTTATGCGTGTAATGTATACAATTTTCATTTTTTAATTGGAAAACGCGAAGATCTGTTGAAGAAAATTGATCATCGTTGCAGAAAGCGGAAATACAATATACAATTATAAAGTGCATTCGTAAGGATGCACTGGGAATTCATAGAATTCTTTTCCTTTCGGGATTTAATTAGGAAACTCGAATGTATATTAATTTTAAATCATGTTTCAATTTTTCAACCACGATACCGTTATAATAAATACTACTTGGAAATTTGAAATATCTACCCTTTTTATTTTAAGCTATTATTCCTGTGCTTCACTAAGTTCGCGCCATACCAATATTGTAATGTAACATTTTAATAATAGCAGAGTAATTACGAATTATGAAATTTGTAACTTTTCAACAATTGGCGTGCCTCTAGTAATTTTGATAGCTGAAAATAAAAACACAACCTATTATATCTAGAATTAATAAATATTAGGATACACATATTAAAAAGTCCCTCAGTATCGAAAATAGGACAGAAACCAAGAAAACACTTTTCTTACTTTAACAATGAAAATTTGTAAAAAACGTATATACACAGTAACCAATTATTTGTTAGCGTTGTGCCTACCCTCGTGCCAATTGATTAGTATTACCAATTGAACTATTACTCATTCTTAACATCCCATAAGAATTTTTGGGCGTAATATTTTAAATTGTCTTAATGGCGAAAATCAATAAAGCAGTATTCTAATGGATTTGACGATAAATATTGATGGGTATTATGTGCGTAATATTTAGTATAATTCTATACAGAGAAATAAGTTCAAATAAATCAGAGTTCTGTATAACACACAATTTTTTGGAATTACACTTTTTTTTCCATTATTAAAATCTGACTAATTTCAAACACTTTTTGAAAAATTATTCTTCTAACTTCATATGCACTTTGCGGTGTGTGGTGTAAAAACCAAGATATTTTAACACTTAAATAAAGTAGTGTTATCATTTGGCAAATATACCAAACTCTACAAAATTAGGTCAGTCATAGATTATTTTAATATGAAATAAGAAGACATAGGATTCAATAATTATTATACCAACTTGCACCTTATAGCGTACGTTCAAATCAAAACCTGAGACTCCTTCTTTAAATAAAAGAGATACAAGAAAACTGAGATGGACCTTCAACATTATTTTTCTACACTTCTTCAGCACAAAAATTTGCAACATAAAAATATTTTACTGTTTTAAAAAGAATGAAGCACTTACGGATTAATAGTGTAGCGTTCCGAATCTTTGTATTTATCTACGCGTATAATTGGTTATCATATTTCAACTAATTGATACATTTATAGAAATATTTGTCGAATTTAAACTCACAACAGTTCATTACTATGTGAAATCTAGAACAAGCTATTATCGACCCATCCAGGGCATTAATTTGAACGTTTGCGGACTAATATTCTGAAGCAGGCGAAACGCAGATGATCTGGAATAAGCGAAAGGAGAATTCGTAGAACGAATCATCTGTGATGGAATTCGCAAGAAACGAGGTGAATAATTCGTGTTACGAATCGGCTCCTTGCAAGACGAGAACTCACTTGGTGTTTTTTTTTCATGCTAGTATTACGGTTATGTGGTATAACACCGACATCCTGGGAAACCAACTGCGACTTCCGGTGCGCTTTCACTTCGTTTAATTGTCTCCGTGGTCATTCGTGACTCTTGACAATCTTGACATTGAACAAAGCGCACTTCGTTGTTCAGAGAAAGCACACGGGAAACTGTTTATCACCTGCGAAATTGAACGTAACAGTTTGAGATAAATAATACGCGAGACTTGGTTTTTCGACTTAAAATAGCTGATTGTCATTCTAAAGTATCGACTTTAAAAAGTCAATCGAGGATGATCCTTTGGGTTCCAGCTGAAATATTTTTATTTTTGACCTATTTTCTAAATAGAACGCGCACAACGTGGATGGATACAAGAATATTATTTTTTCATATAACATTTGCAACAAATAAGATGAATTTTATTTGAGTTGCTTTGTGTTAGGTAATCATTAACTAATCAACAATATAAGTAAGTAAAAATGTTGCTACTGAATTTCCTCTTCCATCTTTTTCTCAGCTTATGTGCTCACATGAAATTATGTTAGTAATACAGGTGTTAAAAAATCCACACAACATGCAGCTGAAACTTTCCTAGCTTTGAGGTCGAAGCCTAATTTTCGAAACTATTTTCCAAATGCTTCCTCAATGGAGATATTTTCATAAAAATTATAGTGTCATGCATTGTGTCTTTTCATATTCCAAGAATCATTTTTGAAAAAATATCTGATTAATTGTTAACAGTGTTATAATTTATGATTACATTGTTCATTGGCGAATAACCAAATTCTGGCGGCACTCTATACATTGTTAATGAACTGTGAATAACGTGTAGCAATTGCATGATAATGTAGTTGAACGAACGATTCATAAATAGAAACGGATCCATTGCCAAGGTAAACGAAGCGAGGTACTAACGGAGTACGAAAATAATTCTTGCTCCATTAATAATAATCAATCGATACGATGATGTGGATTAGATAGTGTTATTCAGTATGTATGTAGATTGTAACGATGAGAATATTTCATACATCATATATTTGTCATACTTGAAAGCACACTATGTTACCTCCCGTTAGAGCAAGCGGCGCATTCTTGCATAAATGGGCCATGTGATCATTAAAAAATCCGGGTACAATATGCACATGTGAAAACGCATGTACTTCGCCAAGTGTGTTATGTTTGCGTTAGTAAAAGTTAGTTCTTCCAGGAAAATAAGATTGTATTTTAATTAATTAATTGAATTCAAATGCACAAGTTTTCCTACAGTATTTCTTACGTTCTTTACAATAACCTATTGTATTGCATATTCTTATTGTAAATATACTTATCTTATAGTTTCTAACTTACAATTTCTCTCCATTCTATATAGTGCATTAATCAGACGAATGTAACTTGGTCACAAAATTAATTTCTTTCCACTGCGAACTTAATACATTACGTTAATATGAAATGAATGTTGAAATTCGAATGCAAAATACATTGTTCGACTCAGAAATCGCACCCTCCACTTTCAATTAAGGCAACGAGAAAGAGAACAGAAGGAAAAACGGTGCTGCAAGTGAAAACCAACGAGAAAATATTCTGCTTGATTCTTAAAACGGAGAAAGTAGGGTAGTACGAATGGAGTAACGCAAAAAGGGATAATCGCAATGGAAAATCACTTAAACATCCAATTTGCAAGAGGCAGCTGAAAAACTTCTTAAAAGATGAAAAACATCCTTGTAAAATACTTGTGAAAAATATGTGCGTTATTCAATGAACTTGAATGAGTATATACGCGATTAATCGCGAGTTCTGCGATCCAATAATAAATGCATACATTCATATAATCATCCTAGTGCAGAATTAACATACGATAATGGAAGTGTCTCAAAGATTTGAAGCCAATGAAAGAAAACACCATTGATCCCCGCTCGAATTTTCACAACGTCAGAGAAATCGGCTCGCACGCCACGAGAAAATCCATAACCTTTTTCTTCTTGAAACCGGTTTAATCGCTTTCCTTCTGACCGAATTACCTTTCCAGCGGGGTGCAAAACATTCTCCCTTCGATTCTAGATCTTCGCCCGTCGAGTTTTCTCCGCCCGGCCAATTATGGAGTTCTCAGAATGCGCGGATCGAACGTTGCATTATTCAACTAATTAAATTTGAAGCCTCGAGCGCGGGTAATATCACACGTTATGGATTCAATACAGGTGTGAAAGTGAAACATATTCGGAGGCGTTGCGCCACAATGAAATATAAATGTTACAATGAAATCCGTTTTGGTGGTAAAAGTAATTGAATTTTTTGTATTGTTAACACGTGAATAACTTTACACGCTGCTAGATAGAATTTTTCGATTATCCAATCGTTTAAGCTTTAATTTATTGCTTCAATGCGATGATATGGTTGCTTGATTCTTTTTTTTTCAATATGCATTAAGCAATTTATTTTGCTCCGTGAAACAGCTTTAAAATGCTGACTTTGATACATACATCCATTATTTTATAATTACTTCATTCTGAAAGTATAATCAAAATTGTTTTTATTTTAATACAGGCGTGATTACTCTTCCGGGTTTTTATAAAGCAATTTAAAATGGAAAATCCAGATACCTTGTAAATGCTGTAGCAAAGAATAATCAATTTTGAAATACATGTGTAATGTGTTTTATATTATCGTCGGCATGGCCATTGTATAAATTTAATGCACTTTAGTTTACATAGGTAGCAACAGTTCGAAATATCATATATGTATATTGTAAATATTTAATGCAAAAATTTGGAATCTAATTGTGCCAAAAATTACTTAATTTTTGTCACGGATAGTCACGGAAAGGATAAAATTTATATAAATTATCTCTTACAATAAAATATTGGATACGCAGAAATTTTATTCAATTTAAAATACATTCGTCAGAAAATAAATTGAAATCGAGAATGTGACCAATTTAAAAGACTGTGAGAAAACATATGCATAATTGTATCCAGCTTTTCCTCGACGCGAATATACCTAATCCTAATTCAATGGAAAATTGTACAATGAACGGAGTATATCATATACAATAATTCGCAGAAGTATTTATTTTTCTAATTTCTTATTACATTCAATTGTCATTTCTCAGTAACTTACAATCAATAATTAATACTATACATATCTTTACTAAAATAGCTTCTACCTTCCATACAAATATCACACGTGTAGAATGACAAATTATGTATCGAATACTTCCTTAACTCACAGTCTAAAGACTTCAAATTAATATAATTAATTTCATAACTAATATATGAAATTGTAAAAAGATTTCTTTTCATTTCAGGATCTGACAATACCTCATCATCTGGACCAGGCTCATCCTCAACAAACATATCCTCTTCCAACTGGCGAAAGGAATCATGATAATTAAAAGAAACTTGCCAACAAGATGACCTCTACGAATCACATTATCACGTTTTCGTGGTTATTGCGATCCTACAAGAGGTGCCGGTTTAAGTCTGAATGGTTCGCCTTCGTGTTCACCTGCCTTCTGGCGAGCTGCTCGGCCAGGAACAATCCACCACGTTTCCTGATCGACGGCCAAACGGAAATCATTCTCAGGTTGAAGGAAGGTCCTGACACGCCAGCTGGTAAGGACATATGGAACCTCGTTCTGCTTCGATACACACAATCGTGCATTTCTGTTGTACATATACACGAGTGTAACCAAGCACAGAATTCACGCTATTGAACCCCAGCAACGTTTTCAACCCTTCTACGGAATTTGTAAATCTACCATAAAGAAGAAATTTTAGGCGAGAACAACTCAATCTCACATATTCATGGAAAACGAATATAAAATAAAAAGTATAGAATGTTATTATAGTTTAGAAATTAGAAGTGTACAGTTATTAAATCTTACTCCATTTTTTAAAATAAGTTGATGGAGTGCTTGGCCGTTGTATAATTCTATTGCAATTATTCTGTTTATTGTATCCCATAACCAGTTCTAGATTCACTGTTACAAGTATTTTCCCTCAAATAAACTATTTAAAACCTTTTCAGCCGTGAGAATAAATTTCGATATTGGGGATTAATGTTATCAAATTTTGCTATATTGCCCACACAGATCTAAGATCATTAATTTTTGCCTTCAAATATGATAGTTTTGGTCGTGCATTAGAGTAATTTCTGTCTCCGATTTTGAATCGATAACCCAAATTTTCGTATATGGGTTGAAAATGCTAGGTTTGCAACGAAAATAAAACAGCATACGAATTTGGTAATTTTTCGTACGTAGTACGGTGATTTGAAGAAATTTGTTCAATGCACAATAGTTTTCTTGTAATGTCGATGATATTTACACAACTATGTGATAACAACGTGAACACCCTGTACATTACACTAACTCTTCGGAAGGACGACTAATTACATCTGCTGCTTCGTGATTTTTCAAACACGCACATCTAAATCAGTTTAAGTATAAAAGGCACAAGGGGAATGGTGATGAAACTTAATTGCATGCTATTGTTACTTTGATTCCATATCAGACGATAACAACTTTTAATTTTAATATAAAACAGTGTGTGTGAATTAGCATAAATTAAATTTATAACGTAGCCTTCATTTATCCCTGTATTGAAGAAATTAATGATATCAAATGATCTCAATTCATTTTTCACAATTGCATACATTAATAAATTACTCCCATTTATTACTTGAATCTGATCTTAAAGGTATAGAGTCTCCTTCAATTCGTTATTTAGAAATTGGTACTTTCATACGAATTTTGTAATACGAATTATTTAGTTTTGACGCAGAATGCTGCAATGATTCTCCTTAAGAAGTATACAGAAGTCGCAACGTGAGACAGTTTACAATTAGAGCGTTCATAAATGTTGCATTGTTCTGTTTTCTGCATATCTAACCCACATCAATGTGATTTAATAAACTTCCTGTCGCCTCGGTATTACACAACATATCACGTAAAATATAAATCCTAGCGATGTAAAAGACTCAAGTCATTATCGATTTCACTATTTCTGGGTGTTAAATACTCTTTGCTATCTACTTACGGGCAGAAGACGAATTACATTTTTCTAACTTTGCCACTTGTTATTTCCGATGCTTTGCGCCGGAAATAATGTACCGCAAATATTTCAGAATTATTAGCATTAAATGCCATTGATATCGTATGTGAAAGAATAAGATAACAGAGATATGATGCATTACAAGCAAAACCCTAATTACGTACATCCTTTTTTAAGTCAACATGCAATTAATTTCAAGTTGTTATAACTTGCACGGTGAAGTAATGCAGGTTGCTGTTAAACGATATCAAGATCAACCAAATGAAATAAAATCGTCTGATGGGAACAAGGGTACTCAAACACATGTCTGTTGTGGCTTAATTAAAATAGTAATTAAAAAAAATATTCATTTAAATACATTGCGCACCTGTGAGTTAATACGTGTTGAATAATTGTTTTTTCTCGTAAGTTACAAAATTCGACAATTAACATCGTCCTAGATTACATTAATTGCACAGCGAAGTTTGATTTTCCCTGAATGTTCGAAAAATAGTGTACTATACAAGTACTATAGAACTTTCTTTTGTAAAATTACGAGTGCATAAGAACAGTAAAATACGTATTTTTAAAATTACTGTTACCCTTTTTTGCTACATTCCTCTTTGCAATTATGGTAAATTCATACGCGAACTTCTACAGCATGTTCGATAATAATGATTAAAAGCGTATTCTTATGTCGTGACCCTTACCACGAAAATAAATGTCTCATAATGAAACTTTTTTAATGATTGAAAAGATAAAATGAGAAATACAGTTTTTCTGAAAATATCGGTAAAATAATTGATTGTTTCTCTCGCATACAACAGTTTTAGTGCTACATTAATAAATGAGACGACAAGTAGTTTTATCTTTACCTTGAGTCGCATTAACTCACTTTCCACACATCTACTTCTTGTCACGGTTCATTCCGTAAAAAATAACAAATTTCGCCATTCCGTTGCAGCTACCTGCCTTCATCATTAATAGTAATTCGCTGGGCGTAACATTTGAAATTTCATTGCAAAGTTTCGCCCACTCTGTACAAACTGTAACCGTGATTACATATTATATTTCAAGTTTCCCACAATAATCATTCCAACGTATCCCCGCAACTTTCCATGCATGCACCTGTTTACTTCAACATCCTTCCAGTGGCTGCATACTTCTGCTGATTCTCCGCACTGCAATCAGCATTTCTGCACATTTAAATTAATTACGCCCTTTGTTCGTTGCCGTATCGTGTTGCGATTCGTGCCGACTGGTTTCTGTTGCAGGCAGTTTAATTTACAGGCTTCGCGGCGCCGATCCTGACGGTGACAGCCTGGCGTTCGGCGTTAGAGATCAACCTGGCAGCGACGTGATTCGGGTCGAGAATTTCAGTTCAAACCAGGCCAATATTTACCTGAACAAATTACTGGACAGAGAGGTAATTCGTCCCCGAGACGGTCTATTTCGTTGCAATGATTCCATTCGACCACCCGCAATATTAGTCCCGTGAAACCGCTACCACTGTCATTTAAACACTCTGCAACACCTTGAACTTGCTCGGTGTATCCCGTCCTATCGACGGTAACAGAACTAAGTTGGCATTGACAATAATAACGTGACTGTCTGTGGCGACGATTTTGTAATTAGAAATGCAAAGGAAAACTGTAAATGAATTTGTTCAGGTAATTGCAAGATTATTTTTTGCAAATTGTTCACTGGAGTGTTGTTTTGCTTGAATATTAATCGTGAATACAGGTAACAATATCGTGAGTGACCGCAGTAATCATTTTATAATTATCATTATTGCGAATAAATATAGAAACTAAAATTGAGTTCATCGCGGAATTTGCTGTTAAACAAAATTATTTTCCATAATTCATTCTCTGGAATGCTGATCTTGTTCGAACTAAAGTAATATCTGTAGTAATATAATTTGGATTGGAGAGTGTTTTCTTAATGGCATAATCCTATTATGTGTAAATGAGGTTTTGGGTCAAGATTTTGAACAATGCCCCTGCAAAATCTGACCTCGTGTTGAAGTAATGAGTTACACGGATTTAATTATTCAGTAATGAAGCGTTAGTAAAATATTCAAGATTCTATTGTCCTTAAAATATTGACAGCCTATAGTTTATAACGTTATCTGATCATATTTAATCGATAAATTAATCTGGAAATTTGGAATAGGTTCAAAGTTTAGCAATATTTTAAGCCGTCCATACTTTTCAAATAATATTAATACAATGTAAATATTGTAATATGTTAGGTTCAAAGAACTTATACCCGACAACTAATCAGTTCGATTACTCCATTTAGTCGAACGTAGATCGAAACAAAAATTAATACTCATTTTTGTGAGCGAATACTGCACAAAAAAGCGTCTTCTCTATCAAATCTTCTCCTTCCAAACAATTTTGAAGAATTCCAAAGAAATCCGCTCTCCCTTCTATCGTCCACAAATACGAAGAACAGCATAATATTCCTTCTATTAAATACTACTATCACGAATGTACCAAGAAGTCGGTGCAATTAAAAACACGTTAGCGCCCAATCCGTTGAATCCGGCAATTTAAGCGAATTAAGTACTCCTTATATTCCAAGTAAAGCGTAATGGATAGCCTAGAAAATAATCTTTACCTTCACCCATTTTTCACGAGACTCGGCAGAAGAAAATAATTTATACCGACGTTCTCTTCGCCGGCGTTGTGCACATCGCACGAGTGATCCTCGTTGTTCGAATAAATTTCACACACAGTACGTTCAATCGTCGTCGCAGCAACGTTCGATGGTATTAAAGAGAAACTCGGGGGACGAGCTAGTGAGCCAAGAAGCATGTACCCAGTGATCTACTGCTGGATCTATTCGTGGAAGCTATTATTTTGCACATCGCCGTTTCTCTTGAATGCAACCAATTTGCATGCGGGTTAATTTCCTGCTGGAAAATATTCAGCGTTTTGTGATTATTGGTTTGACGCTTCCGATTCACCTCGATAGTACATGTCGAGATAGTTTTATACATGTTCAGATAACGTTACCACTTTCTAAGCAACCAGACAGATCGCGTGCTGATCTGCTCTCGAGATGACCGGCAGCTCATCATTTATCGTTTTGGTTTTGAAATTACAGCCTAGGAAATTTCGTTACCTGTGCAACGTGCTCCATTTGCTTTAGCTCGATGAAGTGTGGAGGAAGATTATTTTTGTTTTTGTTCCATGACATTAAGGTATACACATACACAAGTTTCTGTGTAAATCCTTAGAAACACCACAGAATATAAATATGATATTATGGCTTAGAGAATTTTGTAAAATATAGTCTACGCGTTGAGTATATGTATATAGTATATCTCGTTGGCAAGTGCAGCGTGAAAATTACTTTAGTAAGGAGATGTAACGATGCAGATTAATTAGCAGGATTAGTTGCTGCCATTGGATCATAAGCAAGATACAAAACAACAGCCGAAATACATGTAACCTAAATTACCAAATTTATTAATATACATATTTCCTATCATAATGTATTACTAATTGGTAATTACAAATTAAATATTCAATGCAAATACTAGCTATAATATTGAATAAACTCGCATAATACAATTTTTCGATCAAAACATTTGCTCTCTTCAATAAAAAAAATAATCAAACTCTACTTTATCTCTGTGCACGTAAAAGTACAACAACGACATACAATGTCTGTTAGAATAAATTAATATTACCAATCACACATCAGGATGATAAACCGACACGTACCTCCAAATGTTAAAAAATGTTCATTTACATGAAAGCCAATTCAAAAATACAAAATAACACCTGAAAGAGAGAGAATAATTCGTTTGAAATCTCCGTTCACGTTTCTTCAGACGAGAGACGAGTATGCGTTGGTGCTGACACTGACAGACGGAAGGCTTGGCGAAGGAAATTTCATCACGCAGAGTTTACTACTGCTCGTGGAAGATATTAACGACAACGTGCCAATATTTCGGCCCCATCCGACCTCTTTGACGCTACGAGAGGATTCTGGGCCTGGTATTTTAACAACGGTTGAAGCCAATGACGCGGATCTGGGCGCACACGGGCAGGTGGTTTATTACCTGCAAGAACTGGACGGCGATAATGACGTGTTCAGCATTTCGACTGTCAACGGAAAAGGTGTTATCCGCCTCGTTGGACGACTGGACTACGAAAGGAAATACTTGTATCAGTTGAGGGTTTTGGCAATCGATCGAGCTATAAACGAAAGGGTTCGTATTCATGGGGGCTAAATTATATAAATAAATTACGCTATGATTATTGGTTTAATATTGAATACAGTTAATTTTATAAGCGAAAAGAGAGAAACAGGTGTTTGTAGTGAAATACTGAATAACGAGGAATTTGTTTCTCATGCTGATATTAACAGAGTTAATATTTATGACGCCTTGTTATAGAAATAATAATTTAGAATATAATAAATAATATAGAAAATTGTATTGAAATTTCATAATATACATCGCGAAACGATGTTTCATTTTCGAATATACAATTTATTATACCATTATCTGTCTGCAAGGAAAAATGTTTCGAATACAAAGAGAATCTTAAAACTCATTAATCTTTCAAGGGCAAGACATCGCTCATTTTATAAATCCTGCTGTAAATTAAAGCATCGTAACTCGAATAAACCTGTCCTTTTTCTAACAACCACTCGTAAATACAATAACTTAAACTATTTAATAAACCAGTGAGTTATAATGAATACTGGTAATTCTTCTTAGGAGTCCGTTGAACCTTATTCAAGGCACACAATACGCGTAGAAACAGATTTGCCATTTGAATTGCTCGCTTTAATATTATTCTAAATACATAAGGGCACTATCTGACCGATTAAAGATAAACCCCATACAGGTAGCAATAGGAAATTCAAATTTACGTCAAATATCCCATTGCCAGTGAAGCTACACACTCGAAACAAATTAAAATAATTAACAAATACTGTATAAATAATTATTGCTTGCACAATACAACATTGCTGCCAATATGAAATTAGAATTGTGCAACAAGTACACGTCAGTTCATGTTCGGTTGCAATTATTTCAGGTAAATACTGGAACAACCGCGATACTCGTTAAAGTTCAGGACGTCGAGGATCAACCTCCTGAATTCATAACCATGACGCCCGTTGCCAGGATCAGTGAAAATGCTCGGATAGGCACGTCCGTTCTTCAAGGTCAGCTAACTCACCACTACTTACAAAAAATTGCTGCACTTAAGGGGAAGAAAATACGGTCAAATTATTTCCCTTATTATGATCGAGAATGTTTCAGTTCGTACCGTATGTTGTGTAAATGTATTTCACCCTTGTACGGAATTCGTAAATGTACCACATGTAAGAAATTTTTATTAAAAATGAAGCAATTTCCCGTGTTCACAGAAAATGTGTATGAAATAGAAAGGATAGTTTAGTTGAAAATTTTCATTTAGTAATCTGATATTTTTTTGTCAATTTCTTACACAACAGTTCAAAGATAATTGACTTTCTTTCCCCCAACACAATAGCTGAAATGGTACATCAAATAATGAGGAAAGAATGCTCTCCTCTCCATGTTGAGTCAGATTGACCCAAATTTCCATATGAACGTTAAAGAAAACGTTTATACAAACAGTTCAATGCTCAAAGATCTATTTTAAACCCAAACGCAACCCAAAGCATTTTCCAGGCTACATATTAATTCCTAGCAACGTTTGCGCTCATAAATTGCACAATAATATTAAGTGTCGCATCGTATTTGTAGCATTCGAATGTCTAACAAAGTATTAACACATCATTCAAATGTATATTTGCTAATATCCGTGAAATTTTCTTTCGACAAGTAGGAATATTTTGTGCTCTCTTTATAATAAATATTATATAATGCTAAATTAATTTGATCATTGTAATAAAATATCTAAATCTCTCGTTGCATTGAAACTGTTACAGTTCGGGCAGTCGATGGTGACAAAGGTATAAATAATAAAGTGACGTATAGCATAACTCAGGGCCCCAGGTATCTGTTCGACATAGACGCGACTTCCGGTTTAGTGTTCACCAGAGCGCAACTAGATCGGGAGGCTGAGGAAAATGCCGATGGAACTTTTATCTTAGAAATTACCGTGAAAGAGGTGTCGAAGATAGTGCCCGCGCCGTCTGTTTCGACCGAAGTCACTATCATTCTGACGGACGTGAATGACGAGATACCGAAGTTCCGAAGTTCGAGATATCGCGCCGAGATCAATGAAAACGCACCATACAATACCCCGGTTAATTTCATCGGGGATGCGATACCGGAAGTCTACGATCACGACCTGGTGAGAAACGAGCATTATACGTATAATCACATGAGATCATGGTGTAATTTATGGGGGAACTTTGCAATTCGTTCCCGGATATTTTAATATTTAAAGTGGCGATTAGGAAAATCACGTGACGGCATCCTGAACTTCAGGATGATATCTTTACAGAAATTTTATTTCCTTCCGAAAGTCTCTGAAACTTTATTATTATATATACGAGGACCACTAATTTATTGCATCGTTTCCTATGTGTCAATACCATGAATACAAGGTTCGACAGCTTATGGAAGTTCACAGTTGAATGTAAAATGTGAACAGATATATGTACGTAATGATGGAGATGAAAATTTGTTATATTTTCTTGCAGATAATTCATTTTTTATTTGGAAAGATATTCAATTCATTTCGTTTCATCAAAAGGTAGAAGTTTGAGTATACATGGCGCTTGCATACGAGAGATCATATTTACTATAAATGGTGCCTTAAAACAAGTGTTATTATTCAAACTTGGGATTCAAAATATTGAACTTGATTTAAATCTTCATAATCAAATGAATTATACCAAATTTTCTTGACGAATAATTTTCTCTTTACAGTTTTCCCATGTACAGTACTCTCAAATTATTTTTTTCAATCGGATTTGAGTTGCAGTTTCAATATGAATTATACATTTCTGGTGATTTATAATACATAGCTTAATCGTACCGTCTCTAAATGGTTTTGCTAACGAAAAGATTTAAAAAACCCGCTTTCTACAACCTCAGTCATGGAGAATTTTGTATTGTTGCTTTCACCTAAATTAAAGTATATTTACTATTAGAATTATTTGAATCGTATGATTTCATCTTTAATATCGTAATTCATATTTTCGTGAATATACTTTCTTGACGAGGAATACTTTTTCAGGGAACGAATGGCACGTTTAAAATTTTTATCGATGGCGATGACGGAATATTCGATGTAACTCCTTCAAGAGGAATCAATGAAACTCCGTTCCTTATACGAGTCAAAAATTCTAGCAAACTCGATTTCGAAACAAGATCAGGTACTTGAACAGGAATTATACTATATACATACTAACCCTTGCATTGAAATGATCAAAAAATTATTTGAAGCTGAAAGAACGGGGAACTACGATACACAGTTTAATTGCAAACATTATATTATTACGTCCACCTGTATATATAATGTAATATCAATGAGAGTTCAGTTAGATTACTGCAATTTCCCAGAAACTTTTGCTGATTAAACCTCCAAGTTTCCTCAATAATACATACATATATTAAATTTAAAAGTTCATTTCATTTATTTGAAATTATACTGGCACAACATTAAACATGGTAATTGTGGTTTGTGGCTTACGCTCGTATTGTTAGATTAATGCTTATATTTTCAGCTGTAAATTTCACTTTAATCGCGAAGGAAGTAGTTGCGGTTGCACCGAAGTACAGCAAAGTACCGGTGGTTGTTTTCGTACGGGATCAGAATGATAATTATCCGGAATTTACGAAAGACGCATACGAGGTATCGATACCGGAAAACTGCGTTGCTGGAACTACGGTGGCATGGGTTCAAGCATTGGACGATGATAGTGGCAATTTTGGGACAAATGGAATCCGATACACGAATTTGGGAGGCAGCATAGCACATGCGTGAGTTCAATAAATTATTGACAATATCCCAAAATATTTATTAACGTATGTGTACTACACTTTAAAGATACAGTTACGGTTCTTTTTATTATTTATTACTTCGCGTATCATCCGATAGTTTGCTCGCAGACAATAATTAATAACAATAACACGTGATACCTCGCAACAAATGTCTTTTAAATAAAACATGATAAGAATAAAATAAGTAATAATGGCATTATTTTTATTGTACATGTCATACGATATTTTTCTCATAGAAAATAATGAGTAACAGTAACAAAATATTGGACAACGAATGTGTATTAAGCTATAAACTAATGCTGTCGTTATTTCTCTTATTTATCGTTGTAAGTTTTATCCGACATGTTTTGTTTTCATAGAAATCAATTAATGAGTTGTATATTTGCGTGTACCTACTGCAAAAGAAATTTATGATATTTTAAAATAAGTGCAGTGCACGTAATACTCTGACTGGTTTATTTACTACAGGTTGTCGATGGATCTAATAACAGGTGTAATAACAGTTAAGGAACCTGGACCAAGTTTTGACCGTGAGCTAGTATCTCGACATTATTTAACTGTAGAGGCAAGGGACGATCTTGGAAAAGGCAACCGCAACACTGCTCAATTAATTGTTAATGTAAACGACGTTAACGACAATGCTCCCATATTTTTGCAACACAAGTACGAGGCAGTGCTTCTGGAGAACGAGGATCATTTTGAATCGCCATTAATCGTCGAAGCATTTGACATCGATTTGAATGGTTTGTTCTAATCAGACAATTCTGTAGATAAAGCTTCTTGAAATTTTCTTGCACAAATCTTCAATAAATCTAAAATGATAACATATTATAATAAATAAAGTTATGAAAATTCTTCTAATCGGAAGAATCCCCATAATAATAGATTAGCGCAATTTTAGCAGTTTTTATTTCTGACTGAAATTTAACTACAAAATAATTTTTATTGGCGAAAGACATTCAACTTTCCTTAACCCTTTCTTTCGCACCTTTTGCACTTTGCATTAATCGCGCAGTTCTTAAGACAATTGAACGAAACAATTGTACAGAAAAGCCCCAATTACTCTGAATTACCAATTACCAATTGCTATCCAACTATGCGAATCATAAATAAAATTTCTACTGTACGATGCATAAATCGATATAATAGAATATTCTTTGTACAATGAATGAATTCTTATTAAATTGCTCACAGGTACGAAGAATAGTAAAGTGGTGTACGCATTGGTGTCCGGAGAATTTTCGCGGAATTTTAGTATCGATGCGAAGCGGGGCGTAATTATCCCGACGACACCTTTGGACTACGAAGCGTTACCTATCAGTCAAGGGCATAAGGAAACATCAGTGCGCCCATTGAGATTGACGGTGCGGGCCAGAGATATGGGAACGCCAAGCTTGAGTTCAGACGCGCCGTTAATTATTTACCTGAAGGACATCAATGATAATCCACCCGCATTTGAGAGGACATTGTACAAAAGAAGTATTCCTGAAGACCTACCTGGCGGCACTAGCGTAGTACAGGTATTATTGGCAATTCCAGCAAACATTAAACGTTGCGAATTTTTCGATGATTATATTGGGATAGGGGTGTGCTATTCTAGCAATTTAGAAAATGTATTGATTTGGGGAGTACAGTTTAAATTCTCACTTGAGTTTCTTCATAACAAAATGCAATTATTGAATTCATTTTTTAGATTCTTGCAAAATGGTTAAAATGACAATAAAATGCTAGTCGACGTATTATAGATATATACATTATTAAATTGTTTCGTTAGTGATCAAGAAAATAATTTTTGGCTGAATCGTGAAAACTTCGAACTAGATTTACTACACTTTCATATCTTTTGTTGCCAATTTGTAATAGCGTTATTTTATAGCAATATATTGCAGATACTAACTATTTCAATGATCGTGATTTAAAAAAGAACTTTTCTTTAGTGCGTGTAATGGTACAGAATTACTTGAATGTTCACGTATTACTTATAGTTAAATAAAATTTATTTCATTGTACAAGTATTATAATTAAATTCAGCAGCGCATCGATAAAATTATTTTCGTATAGAAACATATTATTATTATTATACTTATGACACACAGGGCATGAACAATAATAAAGTAGATTATTTTGCAACAAGTAGATTAAGAACATATTTTTCGCCACAGGTTAAAGCTTGGGACAAGGATCTATCTTCACCTAACAATAAGTTAGTTTACCGGATTCAAAGCGGTGCAGGTGATAAATTTGTGATCAGTCCCGAGACAGGTGTTATCAGGGTCGCGCCAGGCTCTAATTTAGATCCAGATCTGACTTCGCCAAAAACTACAAAGTATACCTTAAACGTTATCGCGATTGATAGTGGAACGGAAGTCCAAAGAACGGCTCAGGTCCTCGTGAATATCACTATTATAGACGTTAACAACAAACCACCTGTCTTCATCGATCCCGGTACAGTAACCATCCGTGAAAATACACAGGTATGTACATAAATATATCATTACCAGTGACATTGCTTTCAATTGAACATACGTGTATTTTGCAAAGTTTCGATATATAAAAATTTCGTGCAACTAATCATTAAATTGTTTATGACTTTCAAATGCTCTGGAATAATTCAGCTTAAAACACAGGGAAAATTGAGTTTCAATTGAGAGCTATTGTCTGCACGCAGCGAGATATAATCTGTAAGACTTGTGTAAAAATATTAGAGTCGGAAATAAAAACATTGAACAAGTTCCAAAATCCAAATGGAATAAACGATTTTTCTGACAAATCGGTGAACTCTACAAATATATCTGTTAAAAAATGTTGTCACTGTCTAGCGTCAACTAAATTTCACGCTATTTTACCGAATAAGTTCGTACCAGCGCATGTATAAAGATACTAAAGGGTTGCAGCTGATTATGTTCACCGTTTCATTAGGTCGGGGCATACGTGCATCGTATCGTTGCTAATGATCCAGACATAGCGCCGATATTGCGTTATCGCATCGATCCGAATTCTTCGGAGGCAAGAAACGAGGAGGGAACGCTAATCAAGATCCAAGAGTATGACTACCTGTCTGCTTTGGAACTAAATGCTCTCGATGGTTTGCTTCGAGTAGTGAAATTGTTGGACAGAGAGAGGGTTGAAATGATAAGATTGGGCCTCGTCGTTGAAGACTTGGCTGCTATTAGAGGAACGCAGACTGCATTTGGTTAGTATTTTTTTTAGCTGAAAAAAAATATTAATGGAAATAGTATGTTCGAAACACAGTAACACACTTTCGTCGCACGAACCGAACACATTTATGCATATATTTAACCATTATACATGTTCACGAAAAATATAATCGCGTTTACTCTATGGGATAAATAGAGTAAGAGATTTGCATTAAATGAATGAACTCGTAGAAAAGGAAGTAATTATATCCTAGAAATTAAAAATATGTGACCGGAACTATAAACGTAGACGTACATATTTCAATTATATTACAATTTGGTATAATATTTTCAGTGAAACTTCACTATTCTTGATCATACATATTATATATCCATGTATACCTTAATATGAATTTGTTCTAAAATTTTTGTGGAAATTTACTAAATTTTAACATTATTATTATCATTATGGCACTAATATGAATATCGATTCTTAATAATAAATACCAAATTGGTTTTTACAAGAAAAGGTACTCTTCAACTAGTACTAGAATTGATACCTTCTCAACTATTACATAAAACTGTACTCTAATTTCAGCTACATTAAATATAATAATCGAGGACGAGAACGATAATAATCCAAGATTCCGCAGGCCATTTTACAGACGGTCTGTAACAGAGAATAGTAAAAACGGCGTGAATATTGCGAATATCGTGGCTGATGATGCGGATAAGAATCGGAGTATTACATATTCATTAGAAAGCCCTAAAGAACTGGCGGATTTAGTACACCTTGACTCAGAAACGGGAGAAATGGTCGTTGCGAATAAAATCGATAGGGAACAATATTCCTGGCTTAATCTAACTGTTCGTGCCACTGACTCAGGAATACCGACTAGGTAAAATCGATTCCATTATTTCCATATCAAATTATTCATCTAGTTTGCTAGTTCCATTTATTCAAACCAATACTTCGAATATCGAAATTACCGCGAAATATATACAAATTGAAATGAATTCTTTTGCAACGTTTAGTTTAATTGATCACAAATATTTTCAATATATTATTTGCGTATCCGGTAGAAATAAAAGAAAAGTCAATTATTATATAAATTTTTCACTTGTGATTAATGTTTATCAATTTATGCTATGATTTACTAGTTCTTGTATTTTTGCAAGAAAATAAACATAAAGTTAATGTCTTTTTCACAAAATTGTTGTAATAAATTAACATTTTATTCCTTGCTTTTTATAATAAAGACATTAACAATAATCTTCTGTTGCACTGACATAACTAATTACTGTTTATAGGTCAAGCCTTTCTGAAGTGTACGTCCAAGTGTTGGACGAAAATGACAATAATCCGTATTTCGTATCCGATATTAATAATTTAACTGTAATGGAAAATGCTAAAATTGGTACAGAGGTTGCCGTTGTAGAAGCTAAAGATCCCGATACCGGAGACTATGGGAAAATTACGTACCTGTTGGATAGAATGTCGTCTCAGGTGAGCGCCACAGGTGTACCTATTATTTGGATCTCATTGTTCCCTACGATAGCATCGTACTTAATTTGAAAACTTATCTCACGAACAAGATATTACAAATTGAAATGAGTAGAAAAGAAGTTTAATGAGAATGTTTCACAAAACAGGGAACGTTTGCCATTCATCCAGAAACTGGTGCTTTAACAGTGGCCGATTCAATTGATTGGGAAACTAAAGAAAACTATGTTCTGGTCATAGAAGCTTGGGATAACTATCAGTTTGGTTACACAGCTGGTGAATCCAGGAATGCATTTAAACAAATCCAGTGAGGAAATTTTTCTTTAAAATATAAATTATTTCATACAGGAATGTAATTTATTATAATTAAAATCTGGTAGATATCAACATTTAGGACGAGCGTGCAATATATTTTAATTTTGTCACTTTTTGAAGATATATTTGCAATATCTTTTACACTCTATGTTGTCACTAAGCTGTTAGTCAGCCATTATTGGCATGTGTACATCAAAAAGTACTAAACTTTACCTTGACATTAGTATGTACGGATATGAGGAACTCGTGTGCCTACAATTAT
The DNA here is from genome assembly GCA_963667235.1 of Nomada lathburiana. Lineage (NCBI taxonomy): Eukaryota > Metazoa > Arthropoda > Insecta > Hymenoptera > Apidae > Nomada > Nomada lathburiana. The sequence goes on from OY763905.1 coordinate 3,366,682, forward strand.
TATAATTTAATTTAGAATCATAGATGTAGAGCCATCTTAGTAATAAACCTGCTAAACATCGCTACTGTATATAGAATTCTGAAATTGTTACAACATTGAAAATTCTGTAATTTCATGCATAATGAATTTTTGAAGGATCACAGTACTGGATGTTAACGACAATCCTCCAAAAATGGATATACCTTCAACATGCGTCACCATATCAGAGTTCCATGATGTCAAGGATTTAATTTTTACGATTAAGGTCAAGGATTTAGATGATCCATCCACGCCCAACGGTCGCGTGAAAATTAGAATTCTCTCTGGGAATGAATTAGGTCCGCGTGAGAAATGCACAATTCGTTATAATATTGTTTTGTGAAATATTAATAATTAACAGCGAAAATTCGTATTGTTGGTCCAAGTAGGATTATTCATCCTCGAACAAACAGATTATTGGACGGCGAACGTAAAAGCTGCGCATTCGATTCGTGGAAAATTCGGAAATTATTCGCTGCAATTGGAGGCACGTGATCTTGGTACACCTGCGAACAAGGACAGAGCCGTTCTGAATATTTGTGTGACCGATTACAACGATAATCCACCGGTCTTTATTAGCCCACAGCATAATACAACTATTCGAGTACCGGAGGTGAATTTTCATTAATTTTACGATTTATCAATATTAGGTTGAATGGAAAATATTATATATCACTATAGCCATTATTTTTCACAGAGACTAACTTTTTTATCCATTAATTAAATAATCTTCATTGATCTTTATTGGTGTTCCATATTTTACGAGCTTCTCGATATCTAATAAATGGTTGTCTTTTTAGTTAAATGACAGTATTGTTATTGTTGGATGTTATTAGAAAATAATAATTGCGATCAATGCCGTCTGTTTATAATTTGTAAAAATACTATCACCGTGCAATCGTTCATCTTACATGTATTTTATATTTTAATAAATATTATGATTTATAGAATGTTACAGTTGGAACACAGATTATACAAATTGAAGCCAAAGATGCTGATACTGGTCCAAACGGGGACATTCATTATCGCTTGAAGCAAGATCTGGCAGGTCACTGGAGAACTTTTCACATCGACGACACCACTGGCGTGATTTCATTAAAACTTCCGCTGGATCGAGAGATGCAGAAATTATATGAGGTAATGCGAAACAGTAAAAGATCCTGAAATTATTATATTCCGTTATATTTGACTCGTTCATTAAATAATTTACTTCAAATTGTGATAAACTATAAGTTTCTTCGTAAAAATATCATAATAAGATACACGTTGAACAACTTCAGTTCAGTTTCGTTTCATTTGACACTTTATACAATTCATGGAACATTTAGGGGAACCTTGAAAACCAAAAATTTACTGTTTAAATCAAAATTATTACGCAGCCAGTTGAAAAAAGTGAAAACTCGTTCTTGTACATGTGCAACAAATTTTACCGAAATGGCATTGCAAATACAATAATAAAATCTATTACTTTTTGTGAACAGATTAGAGTGGAAGCATACGATCTCGGAACCCCAACACCTCTCAGTACGGATTTAGATCTGATTATTTACGTCCGGAACATCAACGATTACGAGCCACAATTTTTAGTAGACATTTTCAACATTAATTTCACGGAAGAACAGCTTCCCGGATCTGAAGCAGTACTTCTCCCAGAAACAATAGACAGAGACGAAGTTGATGATCTCGACGATCCTCCCACTCAAGTTTGTTACTTTATAATAAACGGTAACGACGATGGGCTCTTTATTCTCGATATGTTTAAACATGAATTGAGTGTAAGTCATAATTGATACGTGACGCAGTAAATATTTTTTATGAAAAATCTGATTTAATATGCCGCTGATAACGATTATTACTAATTACTCTAGACGGCCAAAACACTAGACAGAGAACAGCAAGAGCAACATTTATTGATTGTCAAAGCGACAGAAGATTGTAACAATGTTCCGGCAAACGATACATTTTTTGACGAAACGAATGATACTACGCTGAAAGTCATCATAGGCGTAATAGATGTAAACGATAATCCGCCAAAATTTGTTAGTAAAATATTCACAGGTGGTGTCACCACTGAAGCAGATTTCGGCACTCAATTTATGCAAGTGAAGGTAAAATAATATATTTGATAATTATATATGAGTACAAAACATGTTCAAAAACTTTTGTTCATGTTTTTGCAAAAATTTTGCAAAAATTAAATAAGCCATCTTAAGTAATAATAATAGAAATGAATGTTTCAGGCACTCGATTTGGATGCAGGTGAAAATGCTGTAGTGAACTATCACCAGGTTGGCAAAATGCACATGACCTTAACAGAGGGCCTGGATGATATTGAGATGCAACCCTTTTTGGTTAACAAAGCAACTGGAGTAGTGAGTTTAAATTTTGACCCACAAAGAGGGATGAAAGGATACTTTGACTTCATGGTAAGTGAAATAAAGTTTACTTACGTAATAGTGAAATGAACATTGTAAAACATGTTCATTCTGAAAAATATTATACTACATCCTAATGTTAATAATGCTTTGTTTCATCATTCGGACCAGGTGTTAGCTAATGATACAAATGGTCTCCAAGACACTGCCAGAGTTTTCATTTATTTACTACGAGAGGATCAGAGAGTTCGTTTTGTGCTACGACAGCATCCACCGGACATCAGAAATAGAATAGAAATGTTTAGAGAGTGAGTTCAAAGCAAGCCACCCCATGTTCCTATTGTAAATTGATTAAACCCTTGTTGCTTTACTTTAATTACATTTTCAATTATTTGACACATTATTCGTCAATTAATACTAAACGTCGTATGTATATTTTCGCCTTGAATCTCTAGTAAATTACTTGTGACAATGTCACTTCCAATTGCTCGCAACCTGCAACATAATTATTCTGACGAATTCCTCGATTTTATGTTGTCAATTTTCAGAACACTAGGCAACGTGACTGGAGCCATAGTCAATATCGATGAATACAAGACCCACGAGAATCACGATGGTTCTGTCGATCGAACGAAAACCGATTTATATATGCACCTTGTAAATCGCCGGGACAATTCGATTCTCGAGGTATCGGAAGTTCTCGAATTGGTGGACAGAAATATAGAGAAGCTTGATAATCTATTCAAGGAATTCAACGTTCTCGACACGCAAGCGGCGCAGTATCAGCCGATTGTCCAGTACGAGCAAGCAGGAACGACGTTCTGGCTCCTGACTTTGACTTTGTTTTTGGGAGCGCTATTAATGTTGTGCATAGCTCTATGTCTTTCGCAGAGAGCCTCCTTTCGAAGACAATTGAAAGCGGCCAACGCTTCTCCATTCAGTAAATATTAATCTTCTGTATAATATATGTATACAATATTTGCTTCGACCATTTTAGATTAAATATTATTATTATTGTTAAATGTTACTTGTTTTGCCCAATGCACGAGCCACTATATAGCCAGCTGAAGAAAAGCTTGGAATATTATTAACATTAATAGAAAAATAGTTAATATTTTATTAAAAAGGTTTTAAATTATATGGTAAATTGAAATACCTTTTAACTATTACATTATATAGAAAATAGAACAACATAGATATAGATCATTGTAACTAATATTACTATAGGTGTTTGCTGAAACGATAGTTATTAAAAGTGCAATAATTTGCAATTGAATGCACAAATATGAAATATAGCAGCAAGATAAAGGGTTCAAAATTAACTATTATGATTATTATTATGCTTCCATTATCGTTTTCACTGACGACTAAAATATAATTAATTATTACATGTTTCATACGATGATATTTATGTTTTATTTTCTCAGGGACATCAGATACTGAATTTATAAGAGGACCTGGTCGTGTTCCTAACACGAACAAACACAGCGTGGAGGGTTCAAACCCTATCTGGATGCATGCGTACGAGAACGAGTGGTTTAAGAGTGACGAATCAATTAGCCATACGTCAGAAAGAGATTCTCTAGATGAAAATGCACTGAACAACGAAGAAATAATGAACGAAGCTAATGCAGACCAAAGAAACGATGATAAACCGTATTATATTGAACCAAGAGTATCTTCAGTTTCTAGGTAAATGATCTTCATTTGTTGCATATATATTTATAAAAAAAATGCCACTTTCATTTATACAGAGTTTAATTATTACGCACATACGTAATTAAAAATGAAATAACCGTGGAAAGGTTTTATTCGCGCATGATTTATTTTGTAAATAATTTTTGCTTAAATTGTCTTCGACATACTTAATCGTAACATGAGCGCATCGTTATGAAATTGGCATTGCTCTTTTGTATAGTGTAATATTTGAAAATATTATAAAAACCAATTTCTTACGAGAATTATAGAATGAAGGGATAACAAGCATATATGTATTCTACTAGTAAATATTGCACAATCAAGTTTGTTATAATTATAAATAATGAATTCCTTTACAGTGTGGAAAGTGTTTCAAATATACCAAATGATTTTCATCGAAGTTCCCCCATTTATCGAATGCAGAATACGGCCGTGAATCCTCTCGGCAAGAAAATAGAAACAACGGAACTGTAACTGAACAACGATTGTAATAAAACGAACAAACCATTTTAAGTGCTAATATTTACGAGTATAAGCTCATAGAAAGTGTAAATGCCGGATGAACCGTGTAAATAGTCAGACATCGTACAAATGGTAGCATATGTTTAATATTTATTTTACGATATTAACGAAACATAGCAATATTGGATACATTCTAATACAAAATTCTCATTAGCCTATTTATTCGCGTTTTACACCGCGTTTATAGCAAACACAAATAGATATACCTATATCTTCATTAAATATCATTCTTAAGTACATAATAAATAATTACAATTGATATGTGTAAAACCAACTTATGATCTCTGCACACCAAGACGTTACATACATTTGTACACCTTTATATTTTTCTTCTGAAAAATAAAATAATTACTTCAACGATAACCTAATTTCAAAGTTTCAGATTTCAAAGTTTATTTTATCCACCCCATTAAATAGCTCCAACAGTAAATTAGTAAATAAATAAATAAAGAGTATTATTTATTCGCGTCCCGATTTCGTCCCAAATTAATCCAACTCCCATACGAGGGTCACTTTAGAATTAAAGAATCAATTAATGTCTCCAACTGTCTGTGGTTACTTTGGTCTTACCCATTAGCAACTCATTCCACTTAAAAAGTGACAATTTCCTACAGTCCCACATGGTTTCACTCGCGTTCCACAATCTCGTAACCATACATTAGATTCCAAGGCCTCCGCCATAATTGTTACTGATACACACCCCCACAATTTTCCACGTACCTTTAGTTCGACACAATTTCCCGTGCATGCATTAATCAGGAATACCTCGATAATGAAATAAATGTGCGACAAATCTTCCCATTACAAAACACTGTATATACAGTTTTACAACGCTGTAACCTGTAAATAACCTATCTACATAGCAGTACATAAGAAAATGCTATCTCACGGTGAGCTGCTATAAATTGGCACATTAAATCCGAGCGTGCAGAAGAACCGCCCAACCTCTGCACCGCTCTCTTACCCCCTGTACGTACACCCCTAACTGGGTCGCATAATATTAAAGTGCGACGGCACTTAACCCGATCGTAGATTGGATTCTAACGAAACCGATGATCCCTTTGAATTTCCTCAGCGAGATTCGTCTCGTTTAAGATCGGCCGAGAAATTTTCTGCGGATGTTTTTTTCTTGGTCGATAAGATCGTTATCTTCGGGACGACTATCGCCAGGCGGGAACCTTATACAGATGGTATCGCGACACGAAAGAGCAGTAAAAGAAGAATCCATTGTTTAAATGCAAATTAACCGTTCGTAAGGCTGACCTCGATGGGTCAGTCACACTTCTCGGTCCCTTTCACCTTTGCAAGCTTCCATCGCGTGGCTGGAGTTTCCTATTTAACATTTACTCTTACCCTACACGCCATCTTCCAATCAGCCACGGCACAGTCCGAATCTTAATAGCTTTCTGCCGAAAAATCTCGACGAGACGTGCCTCTGATTTCTGGACATCTAAGATTTCAATCGAAGAGTAAGAAAGTTCGGATGGTGCTTGATGTATTTGTTTGATGACGATGTGGACTGAACACTTTTTATTATTTTATATTTGTAGCTTTAACTTTATATTTCATGTTTGGTGATTTACCTCTTAGTAGGGAGGCTTTATTGGAGTTACGGAAACTTTTAATTACTTCTTGTTTTTGATGGAAGTCCATAAATATTCGATAAATAGGTAATTCAAGTAAAGAAAGAGGATATATGATATTGTAGTCAATAGTTTGTAATAATTTGCATGCCCATTCGTTATATTTTTTCGAAGAATGCTAATGCCGCAGGGCAATTGTAATTGTACAGAAAAATTGAAATCTATTTGAAGAATAAAATTGCACGGATGTAATCTTCTCGATAATAAATATAATTGCATAGAACCAGCTGAAATCGAAATAAAAATCAGCAGCAATACGATGCTGCACGATTCCCATAAAATAAGAAAAGACTTTTAACTAATTAACGCAAAGGAAACCTTTCGTTTAAGTGCAACTATGCTATACAATTTATGCGTACTGTTAAACTAATTACATACAGTGTGTAAAAAAATTATTTGTACAGCACAGTTGCCAATATCAACTGCGTATGAATTGCCTAATATATTGTGATTCATTCAAATAAATACTTAAATTATTTACTTAATCTATGATCTTGATATTATTATGCAAATAAATACTTTACAATAAATACTTACTCCTGCATTAACAGATATCCATTAATTAAGCTTGCGTAAACTTGCGGAGAAATGTTAAATGGAGGCTACAGAAAATACGCAATGCTTCTTGCAGCATTCATGCATTTGTAAAATGCAACAAAATTATTATGTTAATACTTCTATATATGTTAATACTTCGTTAGTTCACCTTTGACAATAGTAACACCTTGGAGATAATTTCCGATACTGGATAAATCATTTTCCGGTAACACCTGTACCTAAAGGTCTCCTAAAAGGTGCTATACCGTCTTAAATCTAATTTGGAGCGCTAAAATTTCTACAAAATTTGAACACACTATTACTAACATTCATTCAATTTGTTTCATTAAGCAAAAATGTTTCATACACTTTTTTACATACTGATACATTGAACACCCAGCCACTCTAATACATTCTTCATTGACTCCACGTATCTATAAAATACGGTTCTGTAATTGTATGACAAAATCACGCTTCAGACGTCATATTTAGAAACAAGTTTCCCCCTAAGCGTGTACGTTTTACACGACAGAGAATGAACGAGTCAGTAGTCATACGCGTGGCCGCTTTTAGGTTGAGAGTTAAGGTAGCCGAGGAAACGGCCACCTACACCCTTATCGTATTCGAACGTCAGCCTCGCGTGCAACCTTATGCTAATCTTCGTTGGCTGTATAAGCGACTGGTCAGTGCTCGAGTCGTTCCGTTGCGCCGCTCCTTTTCAACCCTTCGCCGGCCCAGACTGCCTACGGAATACCCTACCAGTGTCTTACTATTGTCTACACCGTAGGCTCTACAGTAAAATCAGTAGCGTGGCGATTGCCAATTGATTACCGGTTACCAAATCACCATTCGCGGCTTGAAAATTATAATACGAGTAGTATGGCAACAATTGATGCCATCGGATGTCAGTTTGACTTCAATGGGGTCAATTGATCGAACAGTAACTCTACTATTATTTATTGAAATAGCTTATAGTTATGTTATATTAAACTTGTTATATTAAAACATTTGGGCATGCACTTAAGAATGCATTATTTTAAAGTTCACTTTTTAAAAGTTAGTCGCCTATACTTTTTTTCACGCGTTAATTACTTCTCCGTTTATTTTCAGCTACCCCTTTAGATTTTAATATCTTGCTATTTGGAGGCCAGAAAAGATGTTCGATGTTATACTTTTCAAATGGTACGATGTCTTTTCTGCGAGCAATCACAGTGCCCACGTTGTAAATACTAAATACAGTTGAATTCCCGGTATTCAAGGAAACGCAAAATCTGAAAGAGTTCGATTCATCCAAATTCTTATGACTGGTACTGTATACACATACAAGAAACTACATGAAATAAAATAAATGACTGCTCTTAGTCAGTGACTTCATTATAATTTAAATAAAGAATTGAAGTAAAGGACAACACCCATAGCGATCTGTTACCGTCACAATTCTACAAATAATTTCGGTTTTCATCGATCCGGGAAATAAATAAAAATTCACGATTGCCACTCGCGTGCGAGCAGTATTTGCATTCTCTTCCGAATACGCGTATAGCTGCTAATCTCACAGTAAGCACTACCCCGTATTACCTTGTATACCGGGTATACGCAATTTTCCACGCTGCATGTAATCGTTACTTCCTAAGGTTATATCGTCCACAGTGCCAGTTCACTGCGACGACACTCGAGGCGATGCATTTGTTGTCCGCGCAATTTGCATGCATCGGCCCTTTCTGTGCACGTACCGCAGGCACGACCTGCCATAACTGTCCTCCAATTGTCCTCAATCCGCTTCTAAATCTTCACCTGCTACTGTACAGACAGCAGCGCATTAATTTGGTACAAGCAGTTATTCTTATTAATGTCGCCAATTTTGACGTATTTGATGTGTAATCGTGCATTGAATATTATCTGTTACTTAAGTAACATGTAATAGGAGTGCTGTTGGCGAGATATTACGGCTCATGTTAAAATGTGTATGGTCAGGCTGCAATTTAATGGATCACACTGCAAATTGCCGACCGTTTTGTTCTTATTTCCGAACATTATCAGTATCATCTTTGTTTCGTGTTTCTTCTTTCCTTGCGTAACGCGATGAAGTCGGACAGCAATTCAGATAATCTGCAGTGATATCTGTTGGGCTTAATCGTAAATGGAATGAAACGTAAGTGCTCTTGATGAACATTTAACGCAGACTTATTTGAGAACGAAGATTTGTATGAAATATATTATTTTGAACTTTTAGACACTAGATATGTGTATGTTAGCGTTATGAAGATAGAAATTATTATTAATAAATTACTTTAGTATGATGTACTGTAGATACATTCGTGGTAGACTCCTTAAAATAGTTAGAGTAACATATCAACCTAGAAGCAATAGAAAACAGGTATCAGGTATCAAAATAAATATCAAAATATTTATCGCGTAAAAAGCGAGAATAGACGTTTCATAGTTCACCGAAAATTTTGTTTAAACGACAATATTCTGTCCCAAGCAAATAAAAATAAACTGTCCTTTCATCATTTTGCCATTAATAATACCACGCCATAATTGTTCCGCGAAGTAATTCAACTGACTGTCAAAACCAGATAATTTTATCGCAGACAAAAATCAATTCTTCCATGAAGTTGAAATATCTAGCTAAACGTAGAAAGAATAAGACATGTTAAATTGGTACAAAGCAATGAATCACTTATTGGCCCAATTAATATCTAACATTTCGTTTTCCATTTAAACAAACCAATCTATTTAATCGCGACATACGGCGTGACGAAATATTTTTATTTAATAATCACGATAAAGCGTAAAAGACATACTGCCACGCTGTGTCTCTATACCTCAGACATAATTATTCCCTATCGTCGTTGACATCGGCGTTATTTATGACGTTACCCCGACACTTTTAATCACAAGGGGCTTATCTCGTCTACAGTTGATGATTAGCGAAGGAATCGAACGTAAGATGTCTATCGTGAAAATTTGTTCGCTGCTGGAGGCAAATCACGCGACCCCCGCGTTAAAGACCCTTCTTATTAGGGGCTGCGTAGCTAACTAATGCCCCGACTTCTCAGGTCCTGACTCATCGATGTTACGCTGCCCTTCGGTATTACATCGATAACTCGCAATTTCTTCGCACAAACTTGGAAATGTAAAATTAAACGCTTCCAATCGAATGGCAAATCACAGCTGTGAAGCAATTGTTCATACATGAAACAGGTGAACACCGTTTCAAAGACTAGATATAATTATTGCGGATCCTTTTGGAAAATAGAATACGAACTACAATGGCTGAATATAATAATAAAAGGAGACACAGTGAGAACATGTATGATACCCGCAATGATGCCAGCGTTATTTTATTTAATTTAAAATTCTCATTTCAGAACACGTGGAAGGACTTCTTGCAACTAGTTCACGTATTTATAAACATTTTAAATACTGCGACTGGGGAGCAATGCAGTGGTCTCAGGGCAATAATTCTTAAACGTCAGCATTTTGTTTCAAGGTCCATTCAGTCCGTTAAGAACTAACCATTAGCGTACATATCTCGTCAGAGTACAATTTTAGCTTCTCCGACGGTTTCACGAAATACCGTAGGATCTGGAGCAGGAATTTGCATAAGCTCTGATTTTGCATACATTAGTAATGCAACACATATTCTCGAACCATGAGCTGAAATAAAACTGCCGACGCTGAAAAATATCGAGCGCAAACTGGCCAAAAAAATTTGTTCACGTGAAAGATAATATACTCGTTGAGATTCAATCACAATAGACACAGTTAAACGAGAACTTTTCGCCCCCAAAAAAACAAAAAGTATAGCAAAAGCAATGTTTATACACCTTGATTTACAGGAAAGACATGGCAAAGCAATTTAATTATTCTTAAACCTTCGAAACATGTGAACAAATATATGAATCACTGCATATTAGTATACAATTATTTCAATAGAAAAAAATACGTACAACTGCTTGCTTTCAATCGCGGTCCAATTGAATTTCAATGACGGCCTTTAATCCCGCGCAGAAATCGTATAAAGGGGGCACACGTTTCAAATCATTGACGAAAACACAGTGACTTAACTGTGAGAAGGAAAGGTGGATGAGCCTTTGGCAACCTGTGGAGGGGATGGCTGATGTTACACGGTGTACACGTGACAAGAACGTACGGGCTTCCCGTTGGGGGTTGAACGGGACAACCCCTTCACATGCGCGGCGTTCGCGGCCACGTGAAGTGGTGCGTTCTTCCACAACCCTCGAAAATGTCGACTCTCGATCACGGTTAATTCTCCTAGCGAATTCCATTCTTAAATCAAAGTTTAATTAGAATTGTCGACACGAAACGAAAGTTAAATTCAAGATCAGAGACACTAGAGGGCTTAATATCGTAAAGCGTTTGCGTGTTCAGTGCTGTTAAAGTGGTATTTTAATTGCAAGTGCTTCGTTCAACGTCTTCTGCCGTAATTGATAATTATTATACGGTATTGAAATAATTTTACCGGTTTATTAATATGATTGATTTTATTGATTTTGTTGGTCAGTTGTTGAGAAGTGATATTTTTACCGAGATTGTTTTTGTTTGAATAAAAGTTTATTGTGAAAGGAAGATCTGTTTCGAGGGCACAGTCGATACAAGTGTACGGTTTTGAATGTTGGAGATATTTTACGCGGGAAAAGTTCCTCGAAAGATGTGTTGAATAAAACGACCAATGGATGCCCGTGCAAACATGCATTGCTTCACGATTTTGCGGCACTGAGCGATTCTGCGATCAGGTGAGAGTGTTGAAAATAACTGCACAATAATTATTATTTTACCTCAGTAATAGCGATATAACATCATATGTTAATATTTACTTATTAATTAATCGTTTAAGCAAATTTCGACTAGAAACTAAATGGAAAAAGTGAAACTTGTAATGAACCAATAACTCTTTAATTTTAAAATTTAATTAGAAGCTTCTACAAAGAAAACACATTTCAGCTGAAACAAATTATACAGACTAGATCGTACTACCAATTTGTATTCCATGCCTTATATTTATAATATTCTAAAGTTCTAATTAGTAGTGTTCTCTCTAGCACAGTGCGAATATGTATAAAACATGTATGCACCCATATAATATTATTGATAAATGTATTAATACGATATATGTATTCACGTTGCACATTCGATATATTGTGAAAACTTCAAGAAAGTTTATCGCGCCTGTTGTGTTTAAAATTTTCCTCCTTCCTCTATTTCTTCTCCACTTATCTCCCCTAAATTCGTCCATTGAATACGACGAATGAAATTGTTTTAGTTGACGCGTACTATGTGCTTTAAGCCGGCGTGGCATGTCAGCGCGACGTTAAGTCTCCGATTAACGAAGATATTTGATCGTCCCACATTTCGTAACGCGGAGGGTGTTTGACCGTTTCATCGATACAATTATTAATAAACATTGCCCAAATAGTAAATAAAAAACACCTGCCCGGAGTACACAAATTATTTGAATGGGACGCACATTTTTCCTGTTACAGACTATATTAATTATTAATATTCATTATTTGCATACCGCACAATAGTACTCTAACAATATTGAATTTACAAGTGACCAAAACTTCTTCACATGTTTGCTTGTTCGATAATCAAGTTGCAATTGGACAGTTATAATTACAGAGCGCAACTTTAAGTACATATGTATATCAAATATAATAAAGTATTTAATAGGACGCATAAAACATATTTGTGTGCATCGTGAATATGTAGAGTGCGGACAGAAATTAATTAAATTATTACAGGAACGCGTGAAAAGACAGCCACATATCCTTTGATCCTTCAGTGTCAAGAAATTAACCCGACATACTACTATCCTTCAATTTAACATCACGCACTACCTCTGGTAATGGCACTCTTGTGAATATTCAAGAAAAAGTTTTCTTAATTGTAAGCACCTTTCTATTTTCCCCCAAATCCATGTCAATACGGATTCCACATGAGCACTGTATAATGCAGGCGCGTGTCAAACGCCAAGGGAAAAAGAAAATCACATCGATCCATCTAGAAGAGTGGACAATGACCAGCACTGATGCTATTAAATTCTTATGGACAGTGGACAGGCTCGTACTGAATGCTTCCTCAAAGACGAAATCCCATGCTTGTTTATTAACGTGGAAGGAGGAGCCTTAAATACTTAACAACTGTCTTTGGCATACGGAAGGAAAACAATTAAAATTTAACGAGATCTCAATAGATCGCAGCTGTATATTCCAGCTTCTTGTTTTTACATATTTCATTGAAGTACTTTGAACCCGAGTAGTACTCCGTTTATGTGTATTACATTCATACAAATATAATATTACTTAAACGTTTATTAAATCGACCCTTGGCTTGTTCCTATTTTCTGTAGTTATTGGAACTAGAATGACTAAATTGACTTAACAATTTGTCGTAAATAGTTTAGGTTAAACAATATGAGAAAATGAAAATCGTGAAATACACAATATTTGTGATTATTAAAGTTTAGTGCCTGTCATTTATCCCATTTGTTTATATCGTGCATAGTGACAGATAATTATTAAACCAATATAGAGCTTCGGAAAATATTTTATTTAATAATTTTCTGTTTTTACAATAAGTATAGCAGAGAATCATTCGTGAATGCCATAACTTTAATTCGCTTAAATATACACATATCAAATACTCCATAGATCTATAACAAAAACAAGCATTTAAAATATATTTTAGAACCCTTAAAATTTCTAATCGTATGTACAATATGTATAAATAAATTTCATGATCCACGTGTTCACTATCCAAACGCAAATAATTAAATAATATTTATGTACTAGTACCTGCAAAAGAAACATACATATAATCTATAATACTTTTTCTGGAATCTATTCGTGTAGAATTATTATTCACATGTTCACCAATTACTTTCAACCGCCATGGTCATTTTCTTCTGTCTGCTCACATTATTGAAACGAAGACTAATATTTGTTAATCAATAATAGTCAATGACCTACATTCGTCTCCGGTATTTTCTCATATTAGATATACCCCATTTCATCCCCATTTCACTTGTCCTATAGTCTACATCAGCACGTAGCGCGTTATGCTATATTGTAAATTACATGGCCATGGCCTACGTGGACAGCTGTACTCACCGATTAAATCACTTCAACACCTTTGAACGATTGACAGGAGACACGTGTGAATAGCGCAAAGCAAAGCCTTTCAAGATAATTGTGAAAAGTGTTGGATTCTTAATCGCTGAGTTCGTTCATTTCTTTCAATAGCGTTTTAACTGTCTCTCCTTTTTTAAAATACTTGGATCATGTTGCTTGTTAAGGTAAAATTAGCATTTATGGTTAGTGAAATTGGAAACGATAAATACTTTTAGCAAGCAAAATAACAAGTGACGATAGAAGCATGAGCGAGGTACTTATGGTAATTATGTAATCGTAATCAAATAATTATCTGGAGTTTAGAAAATAATTTGAAAAATTTGTTATTTATTTGATGCATTTAATTCGATAATAAATATATTTTTTTGACAGATGTCCGTCAAAACTAAATTAAAGGCTTACTTAATAGTACTATACAATATTACAATATTCAAAAGATTCATTGCATATTTTTATATGATTTGTTAATTAATGCATCAATTAACGTATGCATCCTGTTAATTGTTGATTTCTAAATGCCTTACCAAATACAGTAAACAAATAATTAACAAACATTTAACATAGGACATTATACATTTCACCAACAACTTTAATTATAGCATGTCGCAACTAAATCTGTTAATATTACCAGGTATAAAAAATACCATAAATACTCTTAATTCTTGAAAACTCCAAAAATGAAAATGAAGCACAGGGCAATACGATTTTGAGTAGAAATTCAGAACGATAGAACAGTAGTAGTGTACCTGTGCAATGTTCAATTTATTCTCAAGATACAACTGACTGACTGCAGTTGCCATAAAACCATCTATTCTAGTATTGTATCACGCCACCCTTTTACTACTGAAAAGATTCACGATTGATGTGGAGGACGCTGACTTCACGAACAATGTTAACTACATATTTTGCTTCAGAATAACGCACGGTCACAACCTCGTTTCTTGATCACAAAATCAATATTTCCTGTTTTATCAAAACTCAAAATCTTTGTTAATGTAGATTATCCGTGCGTAACGGCACTTCCCTGATAAGTATTAATTTTAACAGCGTATCGGTCATAAATTCTAAAAGATATACTGCTCTGAATTGCTTCGATAGATTACACATATATTCATATTTCTTTCTTTCTATTGCGACAGAAATATATAAAGTATAAAGTATGAGAAATGAATGAACTACTCCGCGGGCGCGTGGTACTCTTCAAAATAACTAAAAGGTACTTAGCGATAATAGATCGAAAAATCAATATTCCGGAAACGAAAGCGATTTTGTTTTGGACATACAAACTTTTAATTCAAATTTCTAATTTACAAAGTTATCATGATCTGTTCCACGTTCGAAAAAGGTGGCCGAAACTGTGGAATGTTACAGAGGCTGAGACATCGGGAAAGAGAAGAAAGTATCTACGTTTAATTGAACTAAATTTAGTTTAAAAATTGACTGCACGTGTCTTCAAATCTATTTGACAATGAAATACACTTAAAATACGTTTCGTAACCATTAAAGGGATGATTATCGGAATATACCAGTGATTTTTAGAGGGATAAAAAACTGTGAAATTTTGAATTCATTTTATAGAATAAAACATATCTATAGATTAATATTTTTTGCACGCATCCTCTATTCGTATAGACACACCTGTGTCCAGTTCGCGTTATTATAGCAATACAGAAAATTGCTTTTACTTCCGAATGGAATGTCGATCGTTTTATCTACATAAATGAACTTATTAACTAATAATTTTCTCCTTAGTTTCATAACTGTTATACGACCTCAAATTAGCTACCCTCTTTTTTACACCTTCAATCGTGCTAGGTAGAATTATATGATTGTAAAAACCATTTATTCAATAAATAAGAGGTCTCAGTATAAGCAAAACATGAAACTCAATAAGCTGAAGATGGATTTACTAATTACTTTAAAACATTTTTTGGCGAACGTTTTATCGCAGAATGGGAATTTGCTATTCTTATCGCAGTATTAAATATATGGTTTCTGAGTTCAATAATTTATTTCTTGGTAACGAATCAATAAATGCCTAGTCGGCGAACGGAAATTAAACATAACAGTTCTTGGTGTTGGCTGCATATTTGATTACACGAAGCTTCAGGAGTCACACTAAAACAATATCTATACGTAATCGTTTTACGTATCACACACTAATTCAATAAATAAACATTGCAGAAAGATACAATGTTATTGCTGAAAAAATGAAAGCACTTTTTACAAAAGACTTTAGAGAGAAATAAAATAACAAATAAAATAAGAGAAGGAATAAAGGTTAAATATGAATGTATTTGCTTTTCTGTTTGCAATATACCTACCACTTGTAACATCAAATAAAAGTTATACATGTATAATCTTTTTTACAAAACTTCGTGCAAAAGTGATAAAAGAGTTTATATCAAGAATGGCGAAGGATATTAATAATAGCACGTAAAGCACAGACAATTCAGAATATAGGATTTTAATGTCCTGATGCTTTTCTTTGCATGAATCATTTCACGTCGCTTCTGAAACGCAATCAATCAAAGTCAATAATCAATTTATTTCACGTACGAAGTGTAATAGAAGAATAATAAAATACGAGGAACTCTCAGAAAACGGCACACGAAACTGTCTTTAATTACTTGTAAATTGTACGCGAATTTTATTATACTTTGTTCAACTAATTTAATTCGTACTTACATCAAATTTATTCTAATTTGCACAATGATGTACGAGTAAAATATAATTCGTAAGAGCAACAGAGTACATGTAATAACGATGTGTAAGAACAATATTGCTAAAATGGATACTCTTGCCAGTAATATGAAAATAACCTATTACATGCCACCTTTATCGCAAGAAAATTAAGACTGCCGTGAGTGGGAAAAGGGGGGTGCGCGCCCTATCACGCGGTATCGAGGAATGGCCAGCGGCTCCCTTAAATAATTACTCACTCGATAAATGGAATGACTGTCAGTCAGCTTGAACTCACTAGGCTATCCTTGAAATATTTAGAAAAGAAACAGGGAAACTCGTTTAACGAGATATCGATTCTTTCATTAACGCAGAAAATTGGTAGGCCTCGATAGACATTGATTAAGAAATTTCATTCACTAGAAACGGTTACTACTTTGTGCAGCATTTTTAATACCTATAATAATTACATATGATAATTATATTATACTTTGTACATATCAGCATGATGAAACGATTTTTTAATTTCGGTTGACGCTTCTAACTTTGTAATATTAATCTAAACGAAGTGACAATTATTATTATATTTATTGACCATTTGTTTGTATGCACGCAGTATGGGTGTGAAAATGCCAACGTAATTGCTCTTGCATTATATGCTTTCACATACTAAACACGCATGCACTATGTACATTCAGTTAAATTAATAATTGACAAAAAAAAAATAGCATCCATAATAAATAATACGATCTAAATATTTCAATATTTGCAGGTAGTTTAAGAAACTACCTTACGGCATAGTTTCTCCTAAAAAGTTGCATGAATATTTTCCATAAGAATGACGCGAGGACATCCAATTGCTTCTTGCATACCGATGTACAAATACTTCTTTAATTGAATTTTAATATGAAATTGACATCTGCAAATATAAATTTAGTAATTGTTGTTGCTCACCTAGTGGACTATATATGATTGTGTATATTGTCAGAAAGTATAGGTACTGTCTTATGTACGATGTACACTACTGAACAAAACTCTGGGGTCGTCGTCACAGTTTGCTGGCTGCCCATTAATTGAAAATTTATATTGTACGGGTTAATCGTAATTAAACTTTGTGTCCGATTATTTTAGTTCGGAAAAGTCTTTGAATTGTCAATTTAGAATTGCTTCCAAACTTTTGGCCAATAGTGTATGTTTGATAGCACACTTTACAAACATTATGTCGTAAGAATACTTGCAAATAAATATTTAATTTATAAATAAATTTCCACTGATGAAGTTATTACAAATTGGTCACAAAAGTATCCATTCATCCTAGGTATTCACAATATTTCATACGAAATTCTATATCGGCGAAGAAGAAATAATGCAAAATCTATTTTTAACAAATATGAAACCTTGAAACTCAATTATGAAGCATTATTTTTATTTTTAGACATATATTACAAAAAAAATGAACAATTAATGAATGGAGTTTATCAAGTGTGTTAGACAGTTGCATACTTTTGTGACCAACTATGTTTACTGCAATCGCAAGACAGTAGACTCGATTAGATGAATTTGCTGTTCGCAGAATGCCCTTTGCAGGAGAATGGTGCAAAGTATGGATTTATTTCGGCTTCGTTTTCGCGTGGACAAAGGGTGCACGTCCACGTTTTGATACTTCCACGGACATGGGATTAGTTCTAGTTCCAGCAGATGCTGAAGTAGATTCAGTCATTTTCCGACTTCGTGCGACCGACCAGGACGCAGACTTTCCACTTGTTTTCGAAATAACTGGTAATTCATTGTACTGCTGTTTCGTATCATTTAAATACTTTAAGTAGGAACCCTTGTTGCTGCGTCTGCACCATTTTACGAAATTAATATCTAAAGCGATATAATCGTGTGTTTAAAAGAGCCTGTGTAATAATTTACTTTTCGTACTAACTCATCCACACTTATCGCTTTGCTCATCAAGGATTCCTTATGCTTTACAGTGGCACGTTCATTTCGTGTAACACAAATTTAATAAACTCGATGAATATTTAAAGTATTTGCGTGACTCAAGCAGCTTACGACAGAAAGTATATATTCGGACGTTTAATCAGGAATACAAGTACGCAGGAATGATTAAGATCCCAATAATTAATTATGGATAAGATAGTTATTTAAAGATGTTAACCCTTTCGGTACGGTGCAGCGAAATGGAGGAGCATAGTTTTATCTTAATAAAGACAGTAGTAATTTACAGATGCAGATGAGCACTTTTTTGTACCTAAGGAGCATAATTATTCAAATAATGCAAATATTACACTTTATTCCTATTTTTAAAGTATCCCAGATATGGTTCTTTTCTTTAGGATAATGTATGCCTATTTTAAGCTCTTATTGTC
Source organism: Nomada lathburiana (assembly GCA_963667235.1). Classification (NCBI taxonomy): domain Eukaryota; kingdom Metazoa; phylum Arthropoda; class Insecta; order Hymenoptera; family Apidae; genus Nomada; species Nomada lathburiana. Next base: position 3,385,692 of record OY763905.1, read on the forward strand.
TGATTATCAGCCCCTGTGGGAAAATCCTTATCTTAGGAAGATATGTTGGGAAATAAAGGTGCATTAGAATATGTTTACGTTTTAAATTATGATTGTGCATCACTACTATACTTTTATTGTCAAGAAACCTCCGTTATCATTTTAGATATTTACGTGCATAATGGTGCACAAAATTTCGAACCATTTTCTTAACTTTCCACACATTGTATATCTGACTAGTTGCATATTAATTAGAACTCAATATTATAAGCAGTAATAACAAATAACTTTGCTTCGACATATCAAATTTAACTTGGAAAGGTTATACGTATAATTTTTTATTTGAAACTCTTAATTTTAAATACAACTCCAACTGCTTACTTATCCCAATCTTTTGCCATTTCGGTTTCACACAAAACGAAGCGATCTTTTTACTCTGGTCGCCTACGGTATTCAAAGGGTTAATGGTCGTTTAATTACCTTTAACACGAACCGTACCTCTTGCTTCAAAAAATCGAATGTTAACAATGAATCAAATTGAATTGCAGTTAACTGTAATAAAACAAACGGAAACCAATAACAACATACATTATCAAAACAAGTAAAAACTCTACTGGCCTAGTTCCTACCCTAACTGCCCTGATCATGAACGCGCACGAATCGAATTATACAAACTTTCCCCAATTAATGTATTCAACTGAATGTGAGCGCCAGTTTTTATTTGTTTAGCTACAATCACACCTGTTGTAAGGATCGACAATTTGCCGTGCACGCTGTACAACAAAGTGTGTCAAGCTAATGTGATCCTAACGAAACGGTTGGCTCCCGGACGCCTTCACGATTTTGCTGTGAGGGTTAGGGATACGAAGGGTGACACGAACTCGATGCAAGCTACCATTTCTGTTACGAACGCCACTACCCCACGTGATAAAATATTCCCGCACATACCGTCCCTCATAATGGTACCCGAGGTAATCTTTTTATTTGATTAACCATTATTCTATTATTCACAATTATTCTATCCGTTCAGTTTGTCGGCAATTTCGACGAATCCATCGTGAGAAACGCAGTGTTTATTTTCTGCGTAAAGTTTAATATTGCCTGCAGGATAATACTTGGTTATTTGTTAGGTCTATTCATCGTTCTGAAACGTTTTTGAATCAATCTGAACCAAAATCGGTATAAGAATATTCGTTTTTGAGTTACTGACATCAGTACCATTCGAGCTATTGTAAGCTGGGAGAAGAATAAGTTATCTTAGAATTGTATCTTAGAAGTGGGGTTTAACAAAATGTTTAGATGTGAAACAGAAAATTTCAGATAAACTATAATTCTTGTTTCATAACAATAATTTTATAATAATGTTTGATTATTTTGCTAAAAATTATTTAATTATTGTACATTTTCCGTATTCCATACAGCATAGTTTTGACAAAATTTTGAAAACTGTAATAATATTGGACGGAAATTGTAAAGTATACAAAATTAACAGATATTACATAATATATTATATATAAAAGATCATCCAATAAATTCGTGCCAATGTTTGTACCAACATTTTCAACATTCCATTAAATTTTATGAAAGAATCAATTTTACCTTCTCGTTCCACAAGTTATTGTTACTTTTCGAGATAAACCCATTGCACCATCACTGTGAAATTCCTTTAATTTTTGTATTCAAATACTTTTGAAAACGGATCTTGTGTAAATGCATCACAAAGAAAAGGTATAGGATGATCTATTTGTATTGAATGTAATTATTATATATTATTCTGCTTTTTATTCTTACAATTTCCTGTAAAAACATATTTCAAACTTTTCGATGAATGCCTGCATAGGATACTAAACCAGGGAAAGAATTGGATTATCTTCTGGTAAGGGCCAATTCGTGGAGTGGAAAACCCGTGTACATTGAACTCTGGGTAAGCTATAATATAATTAAACATTACTTGAAGTAAACTATATAATAAATGACACTAATATCCCACTGAATGTAAAGTATTTAATATATATTATTTTATGACCCGCTCAGTAACTAAATCGGTTAGCTCCGCAAAACAAAAAATAAGTAAATTTATTTTAAACATAAAAGGTTAAAAAAGTCAATCGATCAGTTTCACGATAAAATTTTTAAAAATTCAAAAGTTGGAGTTCACCGATTTGTCTAATGCGCGGCTCGTATTTAAGTATTGATACATTACTCTTCAACTCCAATCGTGACGTGTCGTTGCAAGATTCAATATCGTTTTTGCAGCAACCGAAAGAACTTTTCACCATAAGACAGCGACAGACTCCCACTCAAACGCGAGGGGTAATAACACTAATCGGTGAACTAGATTTCGAAACGCAATCTATGTACACGCTCACCATGTATGCTACGGTATGCAAAATTTATTCGAATGTTTCAGACGGTTTTGAGCAAAGTTTAAGTAACATCGTTTGTTTATCAGGATCCGTACACAGAGCCTGGAAAAGATACTCGAAATATCGCAGGTTTAAGTGTAGTTGTGATAGTACAAGATGTTCAGGATGTTCCCCCATTTTTCACGCTGGCACCGCCCCTCACGAGGATTAATAATTCTGTGCAACCTGTAAGTTGTCCCTTTCATTGACATTCATGTACGTGTATTCATTGGAATTTTTAAATAGCAGAATTAGTGTGACCAATCTTCGCCTAAATTCTTCACCTGAATAGATAAAATAATAATGCTCACTCTTTAATAATAAATAATGTAATAATGCTGTAATATTGTATTAACATGTTTATCAAATTTAGAAGCCTCGTAAAAAGGTTTCCAAAGCTAAATATTTAGTTAAACAAAAAAACTGTATCTGGTGCAAAGGGGTATAACAAAGAAATAAATTTGTATACGAATTTCAGGGTGATACAATTGTACGAGTACATGCAGCAGATGGAGATAAAGGGGTGCCGCGTGAAATCGTCTATGGTCTCGTGTCGGAAGGCAATCCCTTTACGCCATTTTTCAACATCTCGGAAGCAAGTGGTAAGAAAATTCATCACCGTCTGTGAAATTGTGTCTAGGAAATTCGTACAATGTCTTACGTAGTAATTTTTATTTGACTTGCTTATGTTTAGCATAGAATTGTGCTTAAAAAATGTACACCACATAAAACGATGAATTCTATTTTTGAAACACTATATAATTCAGTTAAATAACATTCATTTCACGGTATACAGCAATTATTTCCAATTAGAATTATTTAACAATAAAGCAAACAACTCCCATTCATTTGAACCCTCGAAATCTGTTCTTATATTCGACACAGAAATTCAGTCAGGCCAGACGAAATTTGATTGGATTAAGTGTGCCCAGAAATCACAGTGATTTATAAGATATACAGAAGGTATAATTAGACTGTCCAACGTTGCTATCAGTAAACGAATTATTCACAGGCGCATAGTTACACACGCGGTAAGGTGACCTGATTTCCTAAGAATTATCCACTCGATAGGTGAGGTTCTAAACGAATTTCTCGCTTTCTCGCTCTCGATTCCCCATTTCAACGACTCAGATAATTATTCATATCTACAAACTGACAATTAGTCAATACAGTCATTACGCAAATGAAGATAAAACAATAGATCCTAACGCAATAAACAAATAAACGGAACCACCCACACTGTATACTTAAAAAAAAATAGTGTCGTTGATCAATAGTAACTAGCCACCCCAAGGTTCTCCGCCAGAAAATTTTCCAGACGTCCATAAAAAAAAATGGCAAATTAACTACATGGCTATCGTTTCCTAAATCTGGTGCGTTGCACATCCGCGGAGAAAAGAAAAAAGGTAGACGGAGGGTCGTGGAGCAAGAAAAGGCGACAATTTACACCCGTTTCCACGTGGCTTCAGCTCGCACGAATATGTTATCTAACGTCTGAGATCGGTCATACGGATTTTTTCATGGAACCAAAAATGAGTCAGGCAAGAAAGTGGTCAGAACTCGATAGAAGTGGTCAAAGGAAAGTCTTGACGGTCTACAACACGGTATCGATCGTACTTAGGGGTCAGTCTCTGCTTTTCAGGCTGCGATGCTTATCATTTCGTGACACGAAGCATGCGACCTCTTCGCAGTCGTGTCTGTGTGTGTGTGCGCGCGCGTTGTGTGTAGATGCGAGCCACTAAAAAAATAAAAAAGAATGCTGTAAAAGAAGTTGACAGGGCCAGAAGGAATAAAGGGGATAAACGTGTCCACTTTGGACAGACCGTATTGCGTTCTGGAAATATTAACACAGCCGGCTATAACTTTTCGTGGCGTTGAAGCAACTGTATGCGATAGGGGATCGTCAACTTTTTAATTACTGTTGCGATGCTTGCGTTTCTTTCATGATAACACAAACGTATTTTACACACGACATTGAAAAAATCACTTTCGATTAAATATTAAAAATCATTTTAAATTTCAACGCAGTAAGTAGAATGTGATTAGTGTTGTATGTAAATAAGCAAGATTAAATCATATAAAATATTGACCACTTGTTTATTAGAATTGTTATTACAGACCTGTTTCAGCAATTTTTTAGTAATTTCAACGTTCGGAATATTTGTAATTTAAAAATGCGTCGTCTTAGTTTTTTATTTGAATTGCTAAATTTCTAAAACGCAAAAGCTCACAATTAAACAAAATTGTAAGCCTGTTACAGTATCCCCCCTTTAGTTTTACAGTTTGTAAACCATGCTCAGTTTATATATGACATAATATTCGCATCGATCAATGACAAACTGTAAAATAACGAAGCGTATTATATATAGGATAATTAAGCAAGTACATAGTGTAAAGAGGTATTGCACTGCAGTACACGGTAATAGGAGTAATTCCTTTCGTTTAGCTCCATTTCGTGTTGTATTATGGAAAATTTCTAGCACTGGACATGCGTGGTTTGTACGTCATACATATCCAAGTAACAGAGGGACCATCGACCGGAATGTTTTATTCATAATTCATAATAAAAATAATTCGGTAGTAACGTAACTCGTTGCTCAGACATGCAAAGAGTAAAAGAGGTAAATAAACAATTATACAATGCATCTCTCGATTATTCAATACAGGTAAAATATTTATGCATACTATTGAAACCGCAATTGTTTCATATAAGTGTGAATAAGCGGCAGATATTTGATACAAACATGTCCTTTTTAAAATAGACATTGTTCAAAACATTCAAACCACACGATTAAATGATTCTGTATTACATCGTATATAGCTATCCCTTATATTTACAAGTATGACTGCTCCTTTTTATTAAAGAAACAAGTCCTAGTTTCAACTCTATACATTTGTTAAAACTTAAGGAAAAGTAAAAACTGTGAATCGCCAGACATTTCAAGAAGCACAGAAGAAACTTTATGGAATTGCAAATATTGTGTATATTCATTTATTTATTCAAAGTTAAAGATTGAACAGCTCTTCCAAAATTACATGTTTCGAAATTAAACAAATAGCCGTCAGTCCGTGCAATATTACCTTCGAGTCAGTCGATGATTATCAAATGATTTATTATTTAGAAACTACGGTCGTGATTTTAAGTAATAATTGTCAAAGTTTCCGTTCAATTCATAGGTGAAATCACTCTTGCTAGGCCTTTGGAGGAGCTTACGCAGATTACACACGTCGGAGCACCAGTAGTACTTACTGTGGTCGCCGAGGAAATAAGAAGAAGCAGAGAAGAGCCACCAGCTCAGGCAACAGTGGTTGACGTTGGTTTTCTTCTTGGCGAGCCGGGAAATAGCCCTCCGTACTTCGAAAGTGATAAGTTGGTACCTGAATCATGAGTAATTCATATTTGTTTCATTATTTGTAACGCAGGCATTTTACTGAATATTTAAAAAAAAATAATTGAGAGACAAACATGTGTCCAGATGTTACGATTACGGAAAATAAACATTTAACAATTTTGTCATTTCATGTGTTTAACAACAAATGTTGCTATGTTGCAGTTATATGGCCACGATAGATGAAAATTTAGAGCCAGGGACTGTAATAAACTTCGGTGAACAATATTCGACCAAAGTGAAAGACGAAGATATTGGAAAAGCAGGGGTGTTTGCGTTGAAATTAGAGAATAACAATGGAACCTTCGAGATAAGTCCAACGGTTGCTGAACGAACTGCAAATTTTGTTATAAGTGTTAGGGACAATGCAGTCATTGATTATGAGTTGAACAAGGTTCTGTCTTTCAAGGTAATTATATCTTTTCAGACAAAAATTAAGATTAGATTTTCCAGCAAGAAAAAGTTCCTATTACGTCTACTAATACATTAATTCACTATTTCTTTAAAAATATGATTATTTCATTGGCGTAATTTCAGATTGTAGCTCAAGAAGTTGGTCCAGCCACGAACCTATCAGTGTCTGTGCCGGTTACCATATTTTTGAGGGACATTAACGACAATCCGCCGGTATTTGAAGAGGAATCGTACGAAGTAACTTTGTCCGAAAATGTCACAGAAGGATCACGTGTCATCCAAGTAAAACAATATTGCATTACTTAGTACTCTTTATTATTCACTCGAATTACAATGAATTAAAATAAAAACACTCTCCTCGTCTTAATCGTTGTGAACCTTTCCCTTTCTCAAATCTGGTAAAAATAGTTCCTGTCGCCGTTTCTTTAATGTTCTTCACCTTCCTGTATTTGTAAATTTTTCCATTGCTCTCGAATATAAGTACAGTAAATAATTGAAGGCAGGAGATAAGAATTTAAAAAATTAGAACAATGGTGCTCCAGTTTGCATTCGCATGGTCAGCAGCCCTTCCAATTAATAAAACAGACCAAACTATTTAATTCTCTTAACAGGTGCACGCAACCGATAAGGACACAGGTGTTTACAGCAGTATTCGGTATACCGGCATAATTGGGGATGGAAGTGAAGCGTTCGCCATAGACCCCGATACAGGGCTAATAACCGTCGCCATGGGCACCTCTTTGGACCGTGAAATTGCAGCAAGACTCGTATTATCCGTTGAAGCTCGAGACGAGAATGGCAGCGGCAACATTGGTGTCGTTCCTTTGATAGTTAATCTACTTGACGTGAATGATAACGCGCCTGTATTTGAAAAGGACACCTACGAGTTTATGCTGAACGCGGATTTAACAAATTTCACGTCGTCTGCGTTTATAAAGGTATATTTGCAATTTTACCAAATTAATCGGGCAATGAAGTATATACAAATCGTTTAAATTGATGTTAAGCAAACTCTTAGTATCAATTATTCTAAATTTCCTATATACTGACTCGATGCTTCTTCGTGCTTTAAATATTTCCAAAATTAAAGTCACTGGTTTATGTGAATACTTGCATGATTACTTATAGTTTTGTGATTTTAATATAAATGTATGCCTACTTTCGAGAAATCAATTGATATTGAAATCGTTAAGATGCAATACAAAATATAAGAATTATCAGGATTGTAACGCACATTCGTGATTTGTTGACCACTCAACAAAACAGTCGAAAGTTATCAGTGAATTAGTATTAGACAGCACAAGTGAAAACGCTGCTATAATCGGACGAAATTATTTATAGGCTATCGATGCCGACGCCGAGTCGCCTAATAATGTAGTCAGGTACGAATTGATCCACGGAAACTACGAAAACAAGTTCCACTTAAATGAAACCAGCGGTGAATTGATCCTTCGATCGCCTATTACGAAAATCAGAAGAAAGAAACAAAGTGTTTACGATAAATCTTTGAAGATTGCCGGAAAGGAATTTGTTAAGGGCCATGAAAAACTTCCACGCAAACTGTTCGAAGTAGCTACAAACATAGATGAGAGTGAATTATTGACTAAGATTCAAAATAAAATTAACTCAACGAACTCAACTAGAGACGTAATATCGGAAGTGATAAAGAGAAGGCGGAAACGAGCAGATGAAGATGCATTATACACTCTCACTGCCAGAGCATATGATTTAGGTAAATTGAAAAGACATTTTTATTTTAGTGATATAAGGGAACGATGAAGTGTCTGAAATCTTCTTTTCCATTTGGAGAATAAACAATTTATTTATTTTTTGTAGTAAGTATATTATTATGTTTCTCACACCGTACCCTCAATTTCATAAAACACAATGTACAATGTTCTTGAATAATTAATTCATTTCGTCGCCTTAATTTGTTTCCAAAAATTGTAACTGCATTATTTCATTATTTTCGTCGTAGCTTACTTAAAAATAAAATACCAGTTGAGAATGTTGAGAAATCATACAAATATTTGTACTCAGAAACTAACATAAAGAATTACCATTAGTATTAATGTATAGGTTTAAAAAATATCTCATACAGAATTTAAAATACAGACAAAACCAGAAAGACCTTACTTTAAAGAATATTTTCCTCAATATTGCACATCGTATATTTTTACAGGTGTGCCACATCTTTCGAGCGCAACGAAAATTCGAATCATCAGTGGAATTGCAATGGAAGCTCGGATAATGATGTTCGTAGTGCCAAGTGAACAGCCAGATTCGACAAAGACTGCTGAAACATTGGCTGCGATTACAGGTGGTCGAGTCACGGTATTAGAAACTCGTCCTTATGTTTCACAGAATCACACCGGAAGTACTGGTGCACTTCCTGCAGGGGGGAAAAAGTTAGTTGTCCATTCATATTTAACCCTTAAAGCCTACCCTCAGAAAATAACTTTAACGCTTTCGACCCTGTAATTATTCATATCACTGTACTTCATCGTGAAGTTACTAAATCTTATACACTTGCCATGCTATATCGAAAATTATATCTTCAATGATCTATCATCTTTATCTGAAAATGTATTAGTATATTATTATTATTATTGTATATATTTATATGTATTATTACGTGTATTGCAGTTTCAGCTTGTTTATGTGAGAATGTATTATTTCTAGAAGTATTATTGTGGCACGGGTCGAGCAAACGGAACCAGGCACACCTTTGGTAGACGTGGAAAAGATCAGAGAAGCCTTAGCTGCTAATGGGGTTGGAATCATCGGTGCTACAGACGGAATTATGAACACGACACGTGTGAATAATACAAAGGATTCTGCGAATGGAACACCTCGTTCCAATGTTAACGATGGTCAAACGACTATTATAAATAACACTATCACTAATGTCCAGAGCGAAGAAGTAGTACGTATATAAGAGCGAAATGAAATATTAGGAATTCAGTTGATACAATTAAAGAAAATAATGTGAAATAATTACAATTTGAACAATCTGATCCAATATAAAGAAACATTAAATTAAATACTTAATTTCTCCCCGACGTATTGATATTATTATTAGAAATAACTTCAAGTCATTTTCATTTAGAAGTTGCAATAACAGTAATACAATATTTCGTTAAATATTTGCAGTATAAGAAATAGGAATGTTTAACGTCTAAATGAATCACGATTTGTTGCATGGCCTGTGTTCAAAAAATTGAAAATTAAGGGTTGATCATTTTTTTTAGACGGTCTACAAGGCAGAAAATAAAATCCTGTTCTGGCTTCTAATTATTCTGGGTTTACTTATGCTTGTGGCGATTGCCGCGTTGATTATTTGCTGCATTTGTCCTGGATGTCCATTTTACATGGCGCCCAGCAAAAGACGAGTGCATTCTTCAGAAACGTTAATCGTTCGAGCGGATGGAAGACCAAAACGGCACCTTCATCGACAACCAGCAGCACCTGGTGAAGGTAATTCGGTTTGAAACATGTAACTTGAGTTAGTATTCATTTAAATTTGAAAACAAACTTTGAATAATAATAGTTCTTGATTCGCATTAGTCAGAAAAGCGACGTGCAGTTAATTTTCGTTTAAATAACCGCTAGGTAAATTTAGCTTAAAGCAGTGCAAACTTCGAAATTATTTTTGTTTTCAAGAATTTATTCAAGAATTCATTCAAGAATTCCTTTTATGAGACACTTAAAAATCAAGTTATTATTAAAAATGTGAAGTGCCACAGGCTAAGCTAATAACTTTTATTGCACAGCGTTTACACGATCTTTACTTTACCATTTGTATGAATCTTCCTTGTCCTATATTTTCTAATCCCTATTCCATAGACGTAATTCGACAATTCATTTCTGTTTCTCGAACATCCCTTAAAAGTAATTGCAAGTTAAATGTTATATTTAGTATTCCTGTGTCATGGAGTTAAAAACAGTCATCCCAATAGTCATCCTAAGCATTAGCATTCAAATTTAACGTAAACATTACCTACCTTCTAAATAATCGAATATCATCAAGGATGCGTATTAAATTTCAGTATCATGGAACGGGAGAAAGCAAGCATGGAGTGCAGATCCAACGCGAAGAAATTGGCAATTCAATAAGAGAAACGTAAAGAATTGCTCGCTGCCTGGCGATGTTGCTTACATTTCTGGACAACCGAATGACGTTCACGCTCATCTGAACGTCGACGCTCACAGATTAAGAAACGGCCTTTCCTATGGCCTCTCGAGGATGAGCAGAATGAACGAACAGGAAAGAATGTACATGGAGGATGTTGAAGGACAGAAGATGAGAGGCTACGATACCGCCGACTCTTTGCATCAACATGAAATTGAAAGAGGTTCGGACTTGCAACGTCAAGTATATATGCAAAGGTTAGTAAACTATTATTTAAAAGAATGATTGATGAAATTAAATAACGCAGCAGTAGATATTGCTGTCACATTTTTTGTGCAGTTGTTACAGTCTCTATATTAAAAACAATAGATCCTCAATTAAAATAATTTTACAGGAAAAAATTAGCAAATCTATACTTTGAAAAAAAATTGTGATTAGTAAAGTGGATTAATGCAAATAGTCCACTGTGCTGTGACATTTTTTGTACGATTGTTGCTATTCTTATATAAATAGCAATAGCAGTTCATTAATGTAAAAGTAAAGAAATAAATTTGAGAAATATTGAAATATAATAATTCTTCATTGATCTTCATTTGATCAGCTAATATTATCCTTCGCGTTTTCACGAGCTTTGGTTGCCTTTAAACAATCTACTTCAACATCAACTTTCCTATCGATCAAACTTATGCTTTTAAGAAGTTTGAAATTTTAATCTTCTATGTCACCGATAAACTGAAACCAACTTAAATGTTATAACTGTAACATACATTTATAAATCAATACATTATGCATAAACTTAATTACAATTATTATTAACCTCTTCAATAATTGCATTTTTTACATTTAAAATAAACTTCATTCAGGTCTGGTCCAAGGTACATGGAACCGGAAATGCCCGAGGAAACAACAGTAAGGGAGCAACATTTCTATCGCGAGGGGAACGCCGAAGTTCTACGATTAGTAACAAGAGGGCAAATGGAAGACACGAGTCACATCCACCATTCGCATCACCATGGTCCAACCACTTTGATCGTAGACGGAAAAGACATCATACTTCAAAGATTCATAGAAGATCAGAACTCGAGGCACGACATCGAAGCACCCCGCAGCATGGAATCCCATCAGCGAACCAAAGAAGTGTTCCAACAGCAGCAACCAGAGATCATTCTCGTACCAGATAGACTGGAACTCGGTCACAGACAGCACATCGAGGAAATAGGACCAAACGTTCAGAGACTCGTGATCGATCACGGCGATTACGAATCGCATAAAATGGAAAAGGAATCGCAAATCAGAGAAAGTCTGAGACAAGAGAAACAAGAGGCTGTAGCAGCTGGAACCTCGATACCCGAGAGGCCACCAATGGCCACCGAGGAGAATATTCAAGCGAATAACACGCAGTACTCTTTCCACGATATAGAATTAGCTAGGCAGAATGCACTGCTGACTAGATTGTTGCTGGAGAAGGAGAATCGTCGAGCGGGAGGCGCTATCGGAGTGGATTCTACAAGCTACCTGGAGACTCAGAGCCTTCCTGGACAGGTGGCAATCGCCACTCAAACCGATAGAACGGCGGCCACGCAAACTGACCGTCACGTGAGAAGCAGAAGCGATAACGACGAATCGGACGAAGAGGCCAGGCATAAGAAAAAATTGAAATCCAGGAAGAAATACGGGGATGGAGATTGGAAGAGGACTAGAACGCTGTGGATGAAATCGCCGATCGAAGAGGAGGGTGGTCCTTGCTTCGACAAACGGTTGAGCATTCTGAGGAAGAAGGTGAAGGAGGTGAAGGAAGGCAGAAAAATTTCTCTTGAGCCCGAAGTGCTCAGGGAAATCTCGGACTCCTTGGATGGAAATGGTAGTTCGGGCAAGCGCGAGGACGATCAAACGAAACGCAGGTACAAGACAACCACGGAGCAAACTGAAATTAACTATAAAGTGTTGAATGAAAAGGAGAATGGTTCGTTGTCTTCTGAGGAAACGCAGAAGGGAAAGCGACAGAAAGGTAGCGATGATATGGCGGACGAGCAGAAAATGAATGTCACTGAGTCCACCTCTTCGTCGGAGATAAAAGTTCAACGCGAGAAACGTGGCCGGGAAAGGGTTGCCGAGAAGAGCCCGAAAAAGGAGGCAAAATCGAAGACGCAGAAGAAGTCGGGCGGTGTGATAAAGCCAAGGTTCAAGATTCTGGAGAAGGAATTAACAATGCTCACGAGGAAGTTTAGTAAATTGGGGGACAAGAAGTTTCAAGGAAGCACCGGCAGCGACAGCACGAGTCAGGATAAGTCGGAGCCGATTTCAAAGGAGCCGAAGAAGGACTCCGATCAGAAAAGTTCGAAAAAGGAGGATACCTCGAGCAGTCAAAAGCAGACAGTGGAGAGTGTGACAAGTGTGTCGAAGTTCGAACAGAAAGGAAAACAGAAGAAGGACTCGGCTATTGCTAAAACGAAACAGAAGCTGAAGTATCAACAGGCTCAGTTGATGAGCACTGGAAGTTCAGAATACGACGATACCCTGGATAAGCCGAAGAAATCGGGCCCGGCTCGTCAGGAAACAGTGAAACCGAAACAATCGGTCAGTAATCAGAGTCATTCGAAACTGAAAAGAACGTCCCAAGCTGATCGACGAGAGCTTAGAAGACAGATGTCTGAATTTCGAGACGAAGATTCAGATAAACGAAAAGACGGCCCTGCGAAAGAAATGGCGAAGGGTGAATTGAAGCCTGAGAAAGTTGACAAAGGGAAAGTGACGACACGGGCGACGAAATTCGCTGCTGTATCTCGTAGAAATTTTTCTGAAGAAACTAGCACTAGTACGGAAGAAAGGAAGTCTGAGAAGGGCATGTCTTCGTTTGCGGATTTTGAAAAGCAGAGCAGCTTGGATCTTTCGAAGAAAGTGTCGAGTAGCTTTCAACAGGATCGTCAAGCAAAGACAGTAATGAAGAAAGTAATCGACGGGTTCAGCGATGACTTTGTTGAAAACTTGAAAAAGGGAAGTACAGAGGAAAAGGCAACGACGTCTACAGAAGAAGAGCAGACAGTGGATGCAAAAATTGTTACTAAGCAAGATTTAGGTACTACGGGTAAAGTAACATTGGCAACAGGTGGATTAGAACAATTTGAAGGAATGACTGACACAATTAAGAAGGAATCTGTTGAGGAACGTATAGGTATGGGAAAGTTAACTGATGGGTTTGTAAAAAGTCTGGGTGATGAACAGGAATTAAATAAAGTTCCAATTAAGGAAGAAGAATTGAGTGAAAGTAAAGGAATTATACGTGATCAGACAATTGACAAGGTAATGCTATCTGAAGTAGAGATTACAAAAGCTGAAGAACCAAAGCAGCATGAAGAAGCAGATACAAAATCAATTCATGAAGAAACTACAAAGCAACATGTTAAGGGGGAAATAGAAGAATATAAACCGAAGGATAAAAGCGTCAGTCAAACTAAAAGAGGTGTAGTACAATCTACACAAGAGAACTATCCAGAAAGCGATAAACCATCAGACGACTCTAAACGAAGAACTAAAAGCAAATCGGAAGACGAGCTACACGAAGAGAAACAAAAATATGCAGAACAGGGTGATTTAAGCAGGCATTCGGAACAGAAAGTTGAAGAAATTCTGACAGACGTTAAAAGAAAAGATGAACCAATAGCAAAACTGGAAAAGGTGGATGTAAAACGTGAAATGGAAAAGATTTCTACGGAAAAAGACAAAGGTTCACCGGTTGATGTTGATATTGATGAAAAAATCAGACATGATATTGAAGATAAAGGTAATATTAAACAGAAAACGAAAAACGAATTCGAAATTCTTGCAAGAGAGACAAGTAATGGTAAAATGACTTCAGTACAAAAAATTGAAGAGTCTGCTCAGGAATGTGTGAAAGCTGAAATGCAGAGTGATATTCAATATAATATACCGCAAAAAGAAATACATCTCACTGATAAAAAAGAAGGAAAGCAAATGGAAGATACAACTATTCCATATGCAGATGATTCTACTAATGAAGAGAAGGAAGATGTGATCGAAGTTGCAAGTAATGATCGAAAGGAAAGGACCAACGATTTAGATAAAAAAGAAGTCCCTCGTGAAGACAATGTTAGTGTTAAAAAACCCGAAGAAATCATTTTGCTAGATGATCAGAAGAGGTCTGACGGAAGTTATGCATCGCAAGACGAAGATGGAAGATCTAAAACCGTCGATGAAATTGAAGGAAGTACGCGTTTAGATAAAGATGAACAACTTATCAATAAGGAAGAGGCTACTGCAAAAAAAGCAGCTGAGGCTCAGGAAATTAATATAAAAGCAACTAAAGGGCACAAAATTGTTGACGAACCAACTGGAGATCCCAAAGTCGTTGAAAAGTCAACTGAAGCTTATAAAACTACTGGAGAATCAACTGAGGGTTATTGTATAATCGTTGAAGAACCAGACGACGATCATCAAATTGTTGAAAGGTATGCTGAACTATATCAAGAAGACGAAAAGCCAACCGAGTATGACAAGATTGATGGAGAGCCAACTGAGAGTTTCAAAATTGTTGAAGTACAAACCGAGGTTTGTAAAACTGATGAAGGTGTAACTGTCAGTCAGAATGTTGTTGAAGAACCAATTGTTAGTCATAAACTCGTTGAAGAACCAGCCGAAGCTTATAAAATTATCGGAGAACCAACAGAGATCCATAAACTTGTTGGGGAACCAACAGCGAGTCACAAGATTGTTGACGCGCCAACCGTTGGTCACAAGATAGCTGAAGAAGTAACAGAAGATTCTAAAATCTCTGAGGAAACAACAGAAAATTATAAAGTTACCGAAACAGTGCCTATGGATCATAAAGATGCCACAGATACAACTATTTTTAATAAGAAAGAGAAGGTAGACGAAGAAGGAAAAAAAACTTTGACGAATTTTGATGACGATAGAATCAGTGACGAAGAAAATATTATCTTAGATGAAGAAAAAGACTCTTCTAAAGGGGTAACGAGTATTGCAGAAAAGAAAATCGATGAACAAAATATTTCCGTAGATAAAGAAGACACTGTAAATATTACGGGCAATGATGTAAATGAAAAAAAGAGTGACTCGCTTGATAAAGCGGAAGTTACTCCAAGAAAGGAAACTACTGCAGGACAAGCTGTAACTGATCAATATAAATTTCCTGAGAAGGAACATATTTCATTCGAGCAGAGCTCAAAAGTGTTGTCCGACGAAAATACACAGGGCGTTGTTACTGGGAGCAATATCGTTGACGAGCACGTAATTAAATTACAAAACGATATTGCTAAAGAGAAAACGAAAGAAATAGTTACAGAAGCGCAAACAATTGACAGTGAAATTAATAAAAGAGAAACTGTGCCGAAAGTACAAGAATCTGTTGACGATAAGGTTATTGAAAATGAAAATTTTGGAAAAACACAAAACCTTGGCGAAGGTCTCACGAGTGATAAAGACACTGTTCCAGAAATATCAAAAACTGAAGAGCACACTATTTCGGAGACATCAACAACCGATGAACAAGAACACAATATTGAAAAAGAGGAAAGGATGTTAATAATTCAAGACCATTGTGATAAGGAAAATCTTCCTTTGGATACACCAATTTCCATTAGTGAAAAGCAAGAAACCGAAGAACCGAAAGTCACATTAACAACTTCCATTTCGACAAACGGTAACACGGACGAAGAAACAATAGAACCTTCTACCGATGATACAAATAAAAAGGAAAGAGTGCTTTCAGATGTGTTTAAAGTCGTCCATTCCCTAGTCGGTAAATTTAAAAGTGACAAAAAGTCAGGAATCGTGCCTTCTAAAACAGAAACTGCGAAAATCGATCATCCTGTAGATACTAAAATTGTCGAAAAAGAAGTGCCTTCACTACACATCGAGGATAAAGATAAGAATAAACATAAAATGGAACAATTACATTCAGGTGCATCATCCAGTTTACAAGTGATTGATAAAGCATCAAAATTCGAAGAAGAAAAAACAAGGGACACAGCCAAAGGTAAAACTACTTGTCCTACAGATGATAAGCCAACAAGTGATCCAAAGGATAATATCGAAAAGAAATCCCCAATTAACGACATCCTAGATCAAAAAGAAAAGGAAGAAAGCACAGAGATTAACAAAACACCTAAACAACCAACCGAAACACCAGTCTCAAAAACGTCGATCGAAACAGAAGGCGGTAATAAATCGTCGACCATGGAATCAGTGTCACCTACGAAAGGAATAAATGAAAATCTAAAAGATCGAGAGGACGTCACGAAGGAAATATTAAAAGCGACTCTCCGCGTAGACGAGAAGCCCGAGAAAGTTCTAGAAAATGAAACGCTAGATGCTAAACTATCCCGAACTACTGAGAAGCAGGAACAGTTCCACGAGCCGCCAGGTAAAGGGAGCAGCAGTCCTCGGAGAAGCGAATTGTCCGGAACTTCCCCACAGACGTCCAAGACGACAGAGAAGGAAAAGTTTCCGTTAGATTCTATTGTGTCAGAAACACCCGCAGATTCTGCAAAAATACTGGGGCCCGAAAAGCGTTTGACGTCGGTGAACGAGCGAACTGACTTACAAGAAGTGGAGCAATTTGTCGGAGAAGAAACTTTCATCCCGGGCAGAAATGAAATCCAGCCACTTCCGGGGGAACAGTCACACGTGGAATCTGACGCATCTGTAACCGTCTCTCGTGACGAAACTATGGAACAAGATTTAACCAAGGAGAAGATGGAAGAAACGGTGCCATTAAAGGGGGATCTATCGAAAGAAAATACGAATGACGAACCGGTCGGGGAACAATATTCAGACGTAAGCCTGCCACTTTTTTCAAGCGTAATAGTGGACGATTCAGATGACAGTGATTCATCCAGTGATATTTCCAGGAAGACCACACTGACAACCAGACCGTATCAAACACCTAGACATCACGCTCGAGAATTTCCAGAAAGAGGGGATGGTCACGCAATGGATAATAACGATTCGCAGAGCATTGGCGACGAGGAAGAGGAGACGTTAACTCTTGAATTGTTGGATGACAAAAAAACGGGACACACGAAAACTGACAAACAATCTGAGAATATTGAAGGCGTCACATATACACCTGTAGAAGAAACTCTGCCGACAAAATTAATCGAAAAAGTGGACAAAGAAGCTGTACTGGGTGAAACAGATTCTAAACATGTACAAATACCTCTCGTTAAAGGGAAAACTACCACTGACACCGAGAGCACAAAAAACGGGAAGCAAGTGGAATCGAAATACGTCACGGGAATTGATGAAAACTCTCCAACTCCCGCAGCACGTTTGCAGGGTAGGAAGTTAGGGTCCGAAGCGAAACACCAAGATAGAACGATCAATAAAAACGCTCCGTTGTCAGTTTCCAAACTCGCCAAAGCGGAGACTTCGAAAGTTGCCGATAGAAGAATGAAGGAGTGGGAAAAGAAGGGAGTGCCTTCTCAGAGGAAGAAGAAAACCACCTCCGAGGAGTCATCGGAGGAAAAGGTAGCTCGCCCTCAGGGCGCAGGCAGTCAGGCGCGATATCGAACGCGTAAAAAGACCGCGGAGGAACAGCTGCGGGAAAAAGATAGCGAGCGAACGAGACAATCGAGAAGAATGGAGGAGGAGTCGCGAAGAAAACAGTCCCAATCGAAATTGAAAGGCGACAGGGATAAGAAATCATCTAGCAGCAGCGAGACGCATCAAACACCGCCGAAAACCGGGGAGATCGATACCAGCAAAGCGCAGCCAAAGTATATGGCGTGGTACAAGAAGAATCGCGAAGAAATGGAAAGGAAGAGGGCGGAACTAATGGCGACGGATGACGAAGAGCAGCTTCCTCGTTGGCTGCGAAGGAGCATGAGGAACCAGAAAACGGAGAAAGAGGAGAAACAGGCATCGGGTAAAAAATCCATAGACACGACACCGCGAATGAAGCGAAAGGTTAAACCTCTGGTGAACGTTGAGTCTGAACAGTTGAAGGCAATAGTTCGTCAGGGCAGGAAGTTGAGGAAGGCCGAAGGTGGAAAAACCGAGGACCCACCTGTGCAGATATTCGCGACGACACCGCCAGCGGTTTCGCAGACAGACCTCAAGCATCACCTGGTGCAGCATTCCGAATACAAATACGAGAAAACACCTGCCCCCTTTTATCTTCACCCACCGCCCGCCCCTCATCCCTCGCCGCAATTGTCGCCGGAGCATTTCGATATGCAGCCGTCGATGGAACGTGGCCGTGCGGATGAAGATTTCGACCCGGGCATCGCTGTGTCGTTGCAGGGTGGTAACAGGTTGCGACATCAACAGTTGTTGGAGAAGAAGAGCGTTTTCGATATCGCGTACAGCGAAGCTGCACCCTCGCAGCTTCGCTCTGACAGTACCACGCCACCGTCTTAAATTGGGAATCAGTTCGTTCGTTAGCATTTTTGTGTTTTGCGGAGGGACGTTGTGGAATTAAAGGCAGTGTCCAATGTTATTTGGAACGGTTATTGTTATATGCTTTAGATAACAAACAGCGAAGTTTTGTACATGTAGAAATTGAGATAGGAGAACATTAGCGATAAAGAAGAGATTTTTGCGAAAAGAACAACTGAGGATTGTGGTATTAAATGGAGAAGCAAATGAGGTTCATAAAATTGTAGGAGAATCAAACGGAGTTTGTGAAATTATTAGTGAACCAACGGAGGGTCATGGAATTGTTGAAAAACGAGCAGCGAAGTTTTATATACTTGTAGAAAAGAATTCTTGAGTGGAGTCTGTATAAAACTTCTGGAGCGATGAATAAGTTAAATTTCTTCTTGCTCCTGTGTTGGGCAGTTCGGAAAGGTTGGAAAATGTGAACTGGATTCGAATGGATTAAATTACGCACACAATGCAGGGTTAATTTTAATATAAATTAGATTCGGGAAATTGTTGTAAGATCAATCATAGATGTCACGATTTACATTTTGGTAGAGTATAATTGTGAAAGAATGTTCACAATGAAATTAGAAGAAAATGTAATTGGACGTGAAATGATTAATATTTATATACATATACATACGTATGCATATTAATTATAAAAATGGCAACATCAAAAGGATGCTGGTACGATCTACTGAAGAGTTATCTTGTTTTGCACTGTAAAATTAAATATACTATGCAGTATATTCAGTAATACAAAAAAGAAAAGAACAATAACTGATTGTAAATTGCAGGGTCGAAATATTTCATATACAAATTACGATTACATAGGTATGAAATACTTACACATCCCTATCGAGACTGTATAAAAATGTATAATTTGTGGAGTACAACATTCGAGATTTAAAATAATAATTAAAAATTCAATTTGATTCGTTTGTGAAGGTTATAAAATTGGGCAATACTGCAAAAGTTCATAACTAAAAATAAGAAGTCGAACTAAATAAATTATTTTGGCAATACATGCAATTTGGGAACATTGCTAGTAAAAACTTATTTTTCTGAAAGTTAACTGTACTTTCACATTTGCTTTTTAAATTAAACTTTCCGTTCATTATTTGTCGCAGCGTTTTATTTGTTAAAATAACTATTCATAACTAACTAGGTCACAACTTGTAAATAGCACATGAAATTTCGTTTTGCCCATTAAACATTTTGCCAACGAAAAATATTACACTTTACAAGACTATATACATATATATATATATATATATATATATATATTTATTATAACTGTTCGCATTGCTCTATCAGTATCCTGCTTTGTTCAAAGAAAAAATAAATTCAAAACATCTTGTACGTAATTTTTCCTAAATACATATTAATTGCATAAAATAGAATTTTAAAGGACAATTTTGTTAATGTTACAGCCGTCCAAAAAGAAAGTAGCACGTCGATTTAATGACCAATTTTATATTACGACTGTTAATCCAATATTATGATGTTTATAATTATCTTGTAAATAAATATGTATAAAATCTCAAACGTTTCCTTATGTGTACACTCAATTCCACCCATATTCCACCTACCAATCTTATATTCATAGCAAGTTGTATCTCCTTTAATTATCACAGATGATTTATTATAACAACAGTCTCAATAATATTATGTCTGTAATTTTTTCGAAACGTTTTTAAATGGAAATATTGTGACAAAGGCATAGAAACATTCTAAACAATACGGAATACGAAATATATTATATGAATTATATAAAACAATAAATTTTTCTTCGTCACTTTGTAATATAAGAATGAATTCTATCAAGGTTTTCCTCCTTTACGTACTTTTGACAAAAATAATTTATATTAACGTTTGCCTGAACAACTGCTGCTCCTTCATTTCATTTCATATTTAACTATTTCAGATACAAATTATTTTACATTATATACATTACATTATAGCTGCATACTATTCTACATGTAATATTATGATCAACGCTGTCATAATTTTAATTATTTTGATATTAATGTGCACTTGATCGTCACAGTGCTTGACAACATGACAAACATGATTTGGGGTAAACAAAACTACTGCAAGCATCATTGTTACAGCGATTATTATTATATTCACTTGAATTATGTTGGCGCAAGCTTCTGCCGTTCCTGATATTCTGCTACAAATATATCCTTGGTTCCGACTTTACCAGCTTCGCTATCTTTTACTAACCAGTTTTATCTGAATTAGCTGCGCCTGATATAATGGTCAATCTGATAAATCGATTTTCCTTATCAGTGACATTATATTGGAGCAGGCATTAAATTGTTTTCGCTCTTCGCACAAATCGTAGATATGTTCCTAAATATATTTATAAAATCAGATTAATGTAGTTGCAATTATACGCGATTTCGAAAAATCTTTCTGATAACCTTTTTGAAATATATTTGTGATAAAATAATTAAATGAATACTAAAGTAGAATCGAAATTACGAATAAGCAAAGCACACATGAAGGGAATAAATGCTTCTCGAAAAATACCATTAATGTCGACTTCCTGTTACCATAAATCGACAGGAAAAGATATATTAACAGGCATTTTTTATTTAACAGCGTTCTCTTATACTCTATATAATCCTTTGCATTATTATTAAAAATTATCCCAGAAACCGTATTCTACTTTTTGCTGATTAAAAACCGACGAAATTGGAGGAGAACAGTGGACAATTTACATCAAAGGTCATGCAGAAAGATCAAACGAATTCAGAAAGAAAGTACAGAATTAAACTAGTGTTCTGAAGTATCGACTTTGCGGCAAAAAACCGGTGTTTTCTAGCGACATCTGCGATTTAATTTCATATCCAACAGCTGAACCGAAGGTGAGACTGTTATTGCCTGTGGTACAGTGACGTAAAACGTGACGTGATTCTAGTTCATCGCCCATAATGTAGGAACTGACGTAATCGGTACTTCCGTGACGTCTTTTGACGATAGGCGTGACGCGACCGATGCAACTAACCTACCGTAATCGTGAATAGAATGGTGCATCAAACATAACCGGAGTCTGGTAAATCTTTGGAATGGGAAAGTAGAAACTACGTGTTGGTCGTTCGACCTCGATTTGTTGACGCGGGAAAAACGCATCATCGTTGGCAACATGTTGCACATTTTGTATGAGAACAGAATTTCTGATGTATCACGTAATTAATCAATGATAGAAGATACAATAGTTGTAATTGATTGAATCTATTTCTTTGAGATTTAATCATTATATTTATTTAATAGTAATGGATTTTCTAAAACATTTGTATAATTTTTATTAATCTAATAAAGCTTCAGCAGTATTCTTGCGTTTGAAGACAAAAATTATGAAATACCTATGTGCTGGTTAACAAGAAACAATTTACGTGTAATAGGGGGAAAGTTATTATTAACATTATCTGGGAAAATTTGAATGAGAATGATAAAAATGATAATAATTCATTTTGACTCACTTTGGAAACGAAATACAAAAGTTGAATATTTTAACGAATATAATATATACTTGAAGTGGAGTATAATATACTTATATTATTTTGTTTATTTATGTTATCGGAGATTAACATTATTTATCACAACACAACACAAATGATAAAATTATTTAACAATTAATTTTCGTTTACATTATTAAATATATAACATATTCTATGGTAATAAAAGAGGTGCAGATACCGTAAAATGTGAAGTTTTAATGATGCATACTCATTATATTTCAAATGTGTATATACATCTGTGTAGAACTAATTGAATAATTATAAACGTGTTCGATATTCCAATTTAATTATTTTTTTATATTATATTAATAATGTCTGAGTAATATTGTATAATTGATTTCTTTGTTAGTCGTATATTATACTTATAAAAGAAACTTAATTTTTCTTCACCTAATTAACTTATCAAATAATCTCTTCATAATGAGATACAATTGTTATAGTACTTTATTTTGTTTCGACAGTGAATCGGAACATATTAATATCCTTGCATTAAGGTGCATGATGTTTGAGAAAACGTTGAGAAATAGTTATCTATTGGAACACAATTTTGAAACTTAATAATTAAACTCAATCTTGCATGAGAATTGTGCTGCAAAAAAATGGTATATTAACAAACAATTTTAATTTCAGTTTTATTCATCTTACAATTTAGAACCGTTAAACAACACGTGAAAAGATCATTGTTAAGCTAGATCGTTTTTTATAAAAAAGAAAATACCAATTTCTCAAGATGCGCTCCTGTTATCTAGAAACTAGAAACTGATCGGCTAGTTCCAACAAAACACACTGTACCCTAAACTAGCTGGTAATATATTTATAGCAAAAAAGGTTAGATAATTTTAAATAGTACTTCAAAATAATGAACTGGACTTTACACATATTATTTGATACTATAACCAATCAGAGTTAAATAAAATGTAAACTTACTAAGTTAATTAAACAAATGATAATTTCATTTTCTTCCATTAATTTTTATTAAAATTATTATCGTAATACCATTTATAGTTGCATTATGATAAAACAGTTATTTTATTATCTCATTTCTCATAAAATTTGCAGATTTGTCCACTGATTAAACCAAAATTAAATCAGATATTATTTAAAAAATAGCAATTTGAACAGATAAACGTAATATTATTTGTTTGTATTTATGCAGATTCAATTATTAGAATTCCTTGATTTAACTTTGATCTAAGCACATGTTACAGAAAATGAAATTAATGTATGTAAAATTTTATTATTTACTTTTTACTGCATAAACACAACATTTTGCATTCAAATTTATTTATATTTATATCTATACAGAATCAATTATTAAAACTCTGTGATTTAACATTAATGTAAACACACATTGCAGAAAAGGAAATTAATCTATTCAACATTTTATTATTTAATATTGACTACATATGCAGAACAGTTTACTTAAAAAATTGAAATTTAAATCAATTATTACAATTCTCTGATTTAACTTTCATGCAAGCACACATTATAGAAAATGAAGGTAATTCATGTAACATTTTATTATTTAATATTTACTGCAATCATAGAACGTCGCACGAATAGAGTACATGTAACAGAAGTCGTCCTAGGGCTTACAACGTTACAACCCTCATTTTGCAACTACCACATTGTTATAAATATTACAACAATCAACAATGACCGATTGAGGCCTATGCCTTTCATGAAGCCTCGTGCCATATTGAGCATTTCTCACCACGAATTCTTCTGCACTGGGCCGCAATTGAAACACTAAACAGGGTAGATAGTATCAGCCGGTAAACAATAGAAAGATGTTAATTGTTGTTAATAAAGAACACACATGTTGCTGGTGCAACGGCGAACAGAGCCGCGGAAGAGGCTGCACCTGTAACACCAGTACACGAAACGCAAACACACCTGGAACCTTTGACCTTTTCATCGACGCTCGGTACTACCCCTCACCCTTTCCCTTTCCCTACGCCAGCTGCAGTTCGATGAAAATGTTGCACTGCGCGCTATGGTTTAGCGTTCAAATTGGCATCTACCTCTTGCAACTAGAGGAAAGGTCAGCTTTGTCACCCTGGTTTCATTGATTATTATCGGTTCATGCCCTTCTACACTTTCTACGTTGCATTTATTCTATCGAGGAAGCTCGGCAATACTTGATGTTAACCAAATCGAATCGAGAAAGAATGTTCTCCCGGGCAATCGTTTTCTAAATTAAATAAATAAATATACGCAGCTTAGGGCGAGGAAAATATAAGGCCTTCCCGGATGGTTATGAGGTAATCGAATTCTGTAATTTGCGCAGAGGACTAATTTATGAAATCCAGATTTCATAGTTTCATAGATATCAAAATATAATACCTTTGTTGCAAAAGTGATACAATTAAAAGAGTTGATTTACTTCGGAAAATTGAAGGAACTATTTTAATTTAGTTGTAAGTTTTAGTGGAAGTTATCGACCAGTCGAATATTATTGATAGAAAGAAGATATTTGTAGAAATATTATCAAACTGTCACTTTTGGAAGATAAGAACAAATGAGAAGAAACGAAAAATTGGAGAGAAATCCTTTTAAGTTTCTGACAATTTTGATATTCCTCTGGTACCTATCAAACTGACCTGTTATATTTACTGCTGATAGATAAATTAATATTTATCCAACTTTTTCACATTACATAGTAAGACAAAAATCACGTCTCCTAAAAGTATATTAATAAAGTATGTAATAAATATTATTTTTTGATAGTGGACAAAATTGTAGATGGAACTTTTTAAAAGATAATATACGATTCTATTCATTGTAAATTAACGAAGTGGAATGAAACTTGAAATTAAATCATGCAATAAATATAACAACTTGCAGCGATTGAATTAAAAGCAGTTTTCATAAAGTCAATGATACAGAGTGTAACAAATTATACGTATACAACAATAAATAAATGTAATTCAATTTAAAATATAGATCTCGCAAATTAAATACCTTTACTGGCAAAATGATTATTCCTGTTCGCATTGATTCTCTCTCATCCGAATACGTTTGTAAATATTATACTTAATACGTTCATTTAATATTGAAGCTCCAGCACAACACATATATATGTGTTATTAACGCTCTATACCTTTATCTCGAAACTTGTAAAAAAATTATAAATAGTTCATTATAAGAAGGAAACCTGCCTCTGTGAATTTACAGTAGGTGATACAACAAATACGTTTCTACCACTAGAATAGGACAATTTGTAAAATATTTTGGATAATTATTAAAAACAGAATGTGATAAGATTAACAAAATATAGATGACAAGTATGTGACTTGACAGTTATACGGATGTCTAAAGGATTAAATGAGCCCACTACTCTGCGTATTACTGTATGGATGTAAAGAAGAATGTAGTACAAGACAGCATTTTCTAATAAAGATAAATTAAAAATTAGGTAACCACTATTACAATTAACTATTCTTATTATATCTACATTTGTCTCACAACCACACCTTACTTCGTTTATTTAAAAACTGTTTCAAAACCAGTCAAGATATAAAATCTCTAATTAGGTATTACAAAGTTTGTAATACCTAAACACTGTGCCACTTTTGGAATTACATTCCCAATGGAACTGGAATAAAACTATACTATATAGAATAGAAATAATATGATTATTTCTATAAGTTTGTTAGATTTACTAAAAGAATGCTCATTCGATGGAGGTTCTGGGGTAAGTGCCATGGGGTTCATCACAGTGCCTTATTTAAACTCTCTCTCTTCTATCTAATAAACAATCCCTCGACACTCGATAGTTGGAAGACCCAGAGTGATCGCCAGCCACCGCCTGCCGACAGGATGTTTGGTTCGATTCATTCACTTCCAAGACGTACACTAACTTATTGTTAGTCAATCCTAGGACATTCCCAAAACACTCCTCGACCACACGCAGGACTGCGTCCCCATCATAAATTATCCACAGGGTGCGTAGCACTTCGCCACCCGATTCTATTCCTTTCTTTAAAAATACGCTATCGCTAACACACATGTAATTAAAATTCGCACACCGCACTACGCCACACCAATGAACATACAAAAAATGGAAAACAATAGAACATAAAATTGCACAAAGATTTAGACACCAACCATTCAATTCGTCGAAATATATTTCCAAGATTATAAGATTAGGCAAGGGGTCCATGGACTGCTAGAGACGTTCCTGTTTCGTCTCACACATTCTACCCACCACGGGCAAATTCGCAACGCGAAAGACACCTCGGCCAGGTATTTTCGCATCGCGAAACTCGCGGTCCTTTCTCAGAGGCGGAGATTGGCCCGTGTGTCAATAGCCATCAATCATCCGAAAATTTCGGCAACGCGCTGGACAACACGAGCGGCAGGGTACCATCACCAAAGTAGAGTTCTCCAGGACAACCGAGCGCGGTGAAATGTCGGGGAAAGGGTTACGGGGCTAGGGCGGAGGGACCAGGAGGAACGTTCGATACCACCAAAAACGGGGACCAACTCGAGTTGCACAAGCAGCACAGCAAGAATTCGGTCGCCGCGGCTACGCTGCTTCGTGTATGTTGCGCTGTGATACCGGGATTGCTCGGTATGCGCGGACGTACGAGACACAGAAATAAAGCGAAATTGTGAGATACCTGGAGGCGTCGCAGTGCGGCGAGTGATGGGCGAATGTGGACAAAAATAATGTTTCCCTTCTTTTTAACTTGTTCGTGCTTGGTAACACAGCAAACGAATTCAGATCGGCATTTGAAGATAAAATTGGTCTGTTAAAATAATTGTAAAAGCATTTTTTAATTTAAGAAGTAAAGCTTCTGTTAAACCAAGGAATTAAACAGTTGGTAGATTTTTATATTATTTCTGTATTTAAAATAAATCACTAAGAAGTTTGTAATTGGCTATATTTTATAACAATTACTTAAAATATGAATTCGCCATGAATATTACAACAACCCATGGGAAACAATGTACTAAACAATATAATATAAGGGACAATAATACACGTAATACAAGAAAACACTCAATTTTTTATTCAAAGCTCATCCGAATTTGACATGCATTCATTTCTACAGCAGTTCCTTAAAAAAAAATGCATTTCTCAAATATTAGCAAGTGGTAGCAGAAAAGAGCTTTATTTTCATAAATCATTAAGTTGAACGAACCAAATCTAAAAAAAAACTCGAATATATCTTTTTACATATTTTTTAAAAGTCGGTTGAAATAAAACTTTGATACTCACGGATAAGAATTTTTTTAATGATCAGTAAGGTTATATCAAGACAATAGCTTTGAAGTACACATACCCATAATATCCACTGCCAATAAAATGAGCCCAGAATAAAAAAGAATTTCTTTAGCTTGAGTAAAAGTAAGAAAAAGTAAACTGTATCTCTTATGAAATGCGAAATGAAAATGAAGTGACTTGATTATATTCTAGATTCAGGTAATTAATGAGATCATAAAAAACGATGGTGGCTCAGCAACACAGCTTTTTCTGTCTATTTCTAATAACGCGTGCATTTTTTTTTTTTGTTATCGACAAAGAAGTTCATTTTTCTATTTTTGTCCGCTAAACGACGCACTGTGGACATGTGGAAAAATAAAATGTCACGTAATATGAGTGATATGATAAATGAAGAAGACGATTGCCGTATGTATAATTGTGACAGTTTCTGTCGAAAGTACTGTACAGATAAGATAATTAATGTATACCTTCATAGTGTTATCCTGATGTTTGGCTACACGAGTCGATATTGTTTTTTTATGGTTGTATTAGAAAATTATTGTTAGCGTTGTATGAAGAAATACAGGTTGTGGATCGATAAGGTAATACGTGAAAGTTTGAAACATATTTGTATACGTGATTATAAAGAAATATCATATTTAAAGATAGTTAACAATAGGGGGTTATGGATTAAATATTACAATGCAGTATATTGTAAACAAGTATGATGTTTGCAACAGTAATGAAAGATTAAAGAATTTGTGAGTGTATTGCTTCCTTGTAAAAATATTGCTATTTATTTACATTTCGTGCTTATTAAACGTCAGAAAGAATAATAATAATAATAGTAATAGGAAGAATTGGAAGAACCGTTCAGTGACCAATTAAATTATAGATAATAATTATTTTCTGCATTTATGTGTCCTGTTCTCTCTTTATTTATAAGATTGTTTATAATAATTCAATATACACGTCACTTCCTACTATGTTCATGTACTAGATAAATTAAATTACTAGATACATAGCTGTAACTCTTTTTAGGAATGTCAGTTTGCTATGCTATATTTCTATGGTCCACTATAGTATGTTACATGCAATTAGTAACTCATGTATAGACTCTATAAATTATTATATGTATGTATAATAGACCACTATCTATTGTATGTTTATACATACCGAGTTCAATCTGACACATTTAATTGCACGATTTAATTATGCATTGCGCTAAATGAGAAAACTATTTCAACCATTTCAACATTAAATTAGTATTACGTTCAATATTTATCTTACTAAATGTAATGATAACAAATAATAATAATACTCCCTAACACTATACTATGCTTAACTCGCTGGAATCTTATTAAACAAGCAAGAATTCGTTACAAAACTGTTCATTTATCTTGATCAAGAGCTAATTCGCGCAAAGTAACATGTATTTTTATTAAACAAGCATTAAATAAACAACTCTGGTGCGAGTGATAATGAGAAAAACCGTGAGGCAGAGATTTAGTAAGAGCATTAGTAACGTTCTTCTTCACGCGCAACTGACAATGAGTAACCCTTCCCCGAATGCATACACGCTTCAGGGGCCAGGACGCGTGAAGACCTACTCGGTTTCATAGTACTCTAGTACAAAAGCGACAATCCGCAGATGACTCGCGCAGTTGGCGCGCATGTAAACGCAAGCCACACGCGGTAAGAACGTGACACACCGATTATACGGTAAGGGCGCCATTTTTGTACAACAGGTAGGAGGAAACAGTAGAAACAAGTGTATGAAGGCAATATAAGAATATTTAATATGCGCAGCAGGTAAAACGAATAACGAAGAATGAGTGATAATAACGGGAAGTGTATTGTTTATTATAATAAAATAAATATATTGTCCAATGGATAAAATTAATACCGAGAAACTGTTTCTATGTATGCACTAAGTTTCGATTTGATTAATATATTGTATCATTAATCATAGAATTTTGCACACATTGGAAACAATTTTAAAAGGGAAAATTCATATTGAAGTATGTACCCCTATCCCCCGATTTACAGGGTATTTTATTTACACGATTTCGCTTTTACACGGGCTTGAAAATAACGGATTTAAAACAAAAAACTGGTAAAAGTGAACATATGGCGCACATGTTTCTAGTCATTTTTTAATTCCATTCTTTTTGTAACACTGGTGACAAATCTACAAATGGGGATTACCCATTTTGTACGGACAATAAAACTTTCTGTTCGTGTGATTTCGTGCATTAAATTTTTAACACCAGGAAGGTGTACATCATAATGTTTTTTCTAATCGGAATTTTTTTGAACTTCATATTTACTGGTTAGTGATAAACAATTATAGTTTTTGTAGCATTTTTATAATTTAATTAAAACTTTACGCTACACGATGCACAGGACTTTATTTACACGATTTGGATTTACATGCACGGTTTTCTGAGAAACCTATCTTCCGTGTAAATTGGGGGACAGGTGTATTTCTAATAATTTGTAGAAGTAGTTTATAAAAGTAGTGAATACAAGAACACATACATATATAAATCATTTCTTGAAGTGATTCTAGGTTGCATCTCGCTTATACAATGATTTAAACCCTATTAAGGGGGTAGACACGGGTAATGCAGCGAGCTGCAAACCGACAAAATATGGCCCCAAAACATGGTTTAGTTGGATTCTAATGAAATCTTTATATGACAATATTTTGAGCTCGGTGAGGGCTCATTCGAAAGAGGAAGGTTCAGCGGAGTGCGCCAGATAGATGGCTGAACGAGATTGTGTTGATATTTAATAATATGAGTGTTCAAAGTGTAAGGAAAAATCGACAAAATACACCCGCAGAATAAAAGTATTTTTAGTTCACTAAAAGACACAATCTCGTTCAACCATATATCTGGCGCACTGCGTTGAACCTTCCTCTTTCGAATGAGCCCGAATCATCATTCGAATTCATTATATGAGAAAATATTCTCATATAAGGGTATAATTAGAATCCTTCTAATCCATGTTTTGGGACCATATTGTGTCGGTATACAGCTCGCTGCATTACCCGTCTCTACCCCCGGAGTAAGTCTCAGGTTATCGTTTACGTTATTTCACCGCTTTTATCACTTTTTCTTATTTCTACAAACTGCAGTTTGGATTAATGTTATTGTGCAAGGAAAAGAGCAATTAAATTTTAGTAAGAGAATAAACTCTAACTATGCAACACCTACCTATATTAAGATATACATAGTGTAAAATAGTACCTACTTTCTCCAAAAATGTTCAGGAAAGTTATGAATAATATAGATAATGTCGGTAATATTTATTAGAATAATATAAATAGGTAATAAAGGAGAAAGTTTCCACATAAATAAAAAGAAAATTGAGATCTTAAAAAGTACTAAACTAAATTATTTTTAAATAAGATACAATCAATTCCATATATATGAGACTAATTGGAAAGATATGTAGTTAGCAACTTTTAAAGCCAGTAAAAAAACCCTAAAATCAGACAAATTCATAGGGATTGCAAAAATATAAAATATACGAAAATTGTACAATTTTAGTCGTATGATTCTCAGTCGTTCTTCTGATTGGGAACCTATTCATGCGTGCCTTTCCTCCCTATACGTATAATTCACTATACTTAAACCGCGGATGTTCGGCGTATTGCAGCTGTCGTATGGATCAAACCATAGGGGTAGTTTCACGAGAATCGATCACGCGTTGGAATCCGAATTCTGCAGGTACAGCTAGAATTCTTCGAGCGATGAGTCGCATGCTTTTCATTCCTCTGGTAGCCATCGTGCCATGCAACGAAAGATTCTAAATGTAGTACGGGTACTGGTTGAATTTTTCTTTTTGTGTGAAATATTGTTATTAGCGGCTACGAGTATAATTTTTAGTCGCGTGCTTTGAAAATGTTCTTTTGTGCCTCGCATTTCGCAGTTGTATTTTATGAAATTTTATATAATTCATTGCACAAGAAAAATGTATATATTATTTATGTATTTTAATACGTAAACAAAATCATTTAAAGATTTGTATAACGATCTGAAGTTGAGGAAGAGAAGACATGAGGATTTGTAATTTGTTCTAAAGTATTACGATTGACAACGAATGACGAATTATTTACGACATTAACGTTATTTCAAATTTTACCACCATTATTATAAATTGTATATTCTGTCCCCTGCTATTAATATGTATTATAAATAATAGTGCCTGTTCATTCTTGTTTGAACTAAACTGGCAAATCTTATCATCTCTATTAACAGCTCATAACATGCTATTTACAACTTCTTAACTTATTCATAACAATTGTAATACCCATTGCGACAAACCACTATAATTTAAATAAAATTTCTGAATTCCAATACTCCTTTTCAATTTTTCTTCTGCGTGTTCCCATTTTTACGGAGCTTAAACTCGACCAGAATACGTTAAATTGTTAAATATTACTAAAACAGTATCTATATGAGAATTATTAAATGTATACGATTTATTGCATAAATCCACAATCGGTACATATACAATGCTTAACTGACCGCATTTTTTTTCGTTCGTATGCATAACAGAATACATAATATGTGGGTAGAGCCATTAATGAATAATTCACTGACAAATACATCTCATCCGTATATACACTAATTCGTGGTAAGTTCAGTTAGTACAGAATACATATATGGTGGGGATAAAGAGGATGCCATCCGCCTACAACCGTATAAGGAACCCGCGCATATACTAGGAATGTATGCGAGTTAAGTTAGTAATGTATTACTAGCTA
This sequence comes from Nomada lathburiana, assembly GCA_963667235.1. Lineage (NCBI taxonomy): Eukaryota > Metazoa > Arthropoda > Insecta > Hymenoptera > Apidae > Nomada > Nomada lathburiana. The sequence continues at coordinate 3,417,930 of OY763905.1, forward strand.
CCTTTCCTGAGCGCCTAATACTATAGCCACGTGTTTTGCCGAGACAAGACAGCTCACCAGCTGTCTGCCACACCGAACGACCTCCACGTGCGTCATGCGACCCCGGCATTCGGAAGTTGAGATTAGAATGCACGTGGCTACCTTCCGGAATGTCGATTGACGCAATTGTCAATACTACTTCTGATACCCTATACCCGTAAGAACTTCCGAAGTAAGCAAATTATTTAAATTCATATGATATTTTTTGTGTAAGACTGTGCCATGTTACAGTTGTATCACTTTCTCTGTTCTATATTTTGTAAACCATTAAGCATGCTTCGATATATCTACTTACACGGTTGGGTATTAAACCTATTAGTAATACGTAATAAGTATTATCGCCTGTAAATGTTAAATACAAGACATACTTTCGTACAAAGGTAAGGCCAGCAAGGATTTTGCGACTTAAAATTTACGAATACGTGTCGCTTATTGAGAAATAAAAGTCGTTTCGTTAAATCTAGATCAAACTTTTTAGAGGAATTTATAGTGAACTGCAAAAGATAAGATACCTAAGAAAGTTAAGATCAATATATCAATTATTATAGCCGTCATTAGTGTAAAGAAATGTTATTGAAACTATGGGAAACGTAATACATATTTTCTTTCTTTTAATAAAGAAAATGTCAGATGATATTATTGTAAGACGAAAAAGGAAATACGATGCCCAAAACATACATTGAAAATATATTGACGAAAGGAAACAATATTATGTCTCTGTTCTTAGATAAACATACTAGCCGAACGTAGGAGAGTATGTAACAAATAAATATTTACATAATTCTTAACGATATGACATTGCCGAACATGCAAACGCACATGATACGAATATACATAAATATGTATAAAGGAATAAAAAAGAATTGAGCACGTAATAAAATCTAGTTTTATCGACGACGTCTCCCAAAAATAAATCACTATGTACTAAAGGGTTAAGGTAAACAACAACGTGTAGCCGTATCTAGTTATTCACACTTTCTACAATATGATGAGTGCCTGGTACTAGCTCCGCGAGTCGCGAAGTCCTTGCAGCGGTATTACGTATCGTTTCCCGAACGTAATCGCGTTCTTGTCCGTGGAAGGCACGCTGAAAAAGGCGAAGGCTGGTCTTCGGCCACGATTACGTTCGATGCATGCGTATATACATATACGATCGTTGACACTCGCCAAGACTCCTCACCTGCCCATCAAAAGACGTAAAGTCATCCACATTGGCCAACCGAAGAATAGGCTCGCATGCAATAAAGAAAGTTACACTGTATGCTAGTGACTAGCGCGCCAACAGTATCATGCACTGTATACTAGTGATTTCTATGGTTTCATGTTCGCCTGGTAGTTACTTGGCGAAATGTGGACGCCTTTCGGGAACTGTTTTTCTTGGCACCCTGAAGTGTACCCCGGGTGCTTCCAATTACCTGTAAGGGCATATTCGGTGATAGAAGAGGCTGCAGCAGCGCACTTCGGCAATGACATCAGAATCTTTGCAAGTAGTTGTCGGGAACTGTTTTATCTACGCGGACGGCGGTAAGGTAATTTTCTGTATATCATTCCAACGTGAAGGGAATTTTGACTTTTAACAATTTGTTTATACGTTTAATGACGCAAGTAAAGTACAGCTGTCTTTTTCTTTTATTTTCCAAATGACTGCTTTTAAGGAATCAGGATAATTCACATCACTTGATAAAAAAAGGAAACATTTATTTTTAATACAGGCAATGAGTACTTACATGTGTAATGTCGTTGTGATAGGGGTTAATAGTGTTTGTTTCATACGGTATACAAAAATATAGAAATCGATCATATAAAATAAAATGCATTACATGTTAATCGATAGAAAAATAAAATTAGTGCGGATAATTTTTAAGTTTGATAAAATCCTTGCATTTTACTAATCTTCATCGTCGTTGATAATAATTATACGACACGACCTTTGTTGATTATGTTGATCTTGTGCGCATTCTTCATCGTCGTCGTTAATTCTCCTTGGTATCCTGAGACGTTAATGGCCCCCCTTTTTTATTCGTTTTTTCATCATTCCGTTTTCTTTGTCCGAACTGTCGGATCTATTTCTTTTCCCTTCATCTGAAGTTATAATATTGTATATTATATAACTAACGGCACTACCCTTAAGCATCAGAACTTTATATAAAACAATTCACCCGAAATAAAAAATGAAATTGTACCAAACAATGTATTCTTTAGAAAAAAAATAATTTTAAAAGTTTGTTGATAACACCTGCATTTGACTTTATTATCCATAATTACCATTTCTTTGATATAGACAACATTTTAGCACCGTGCTTTAATTTAGTGTTTTTTAATTAGAACAATATGAAATTGTTCGTTAACGGAGCACTTATTTACAATTAATAAGTGTACAGAATAATACTTTGTTGCGTCTATTTTGGTTTGGAAGAGTATTTAACTTGTAGAAGAGTGTGATCTTTTCAATATAAAATTAATAATTGCTTAGGAAATTTTTGTACAGTTCGAAATGTTTTACTAGTCCCAGTTTTTAATCCTAATATATACAGTTATTAAAATAAAGATTTTGTTTAAAAACTATACTATTTTTACTTACCTTGAACTGTGTTAACGTTGAGTTCTATCTCCGATTCGGAATCGGAAGTAACGGCAAGTATTTTAGCTCGATCTATTGATTTTTTTCTTCCTGATCGTGATTGTTCTGCGATCAATAACGTTGAGAATGGTAAAGTTAATTTAAAAAATCAATGTAGTTAACATTTATATACGAATCGATTGTTGTTTAAATTTAATGGTAAATCTTTGGAGTTCAGAAAGTTTAACCTATTGCGTCAACAGAGGGCACGTAACTGTCTGTTAGGAATACAGCAATACGTACCGACTGCTTGCGAATTTTCTGCTCTCAGTTCTGCTCGTTTTACGGTTTTTCGAGTTCTTCGCTTGGAATTTGTATTAACTTTGGAAACAAAATCCCGAGAAGTCGATGGCTGTGGCTCGGCTAGAAAATGTAGAATCGTTTTCATTTCATTTGTATTTGATTAGAGCTCAAGAACAAATTTTTTTTTTAAATTCATATTCGATATTTTATTCTACTATCATACTTGCAAAAGAATAAATTGTTTTGTAACAAATTACGTTAAATTTATATAAATTAAATTAATATTAAACACCAAGGAACCACCGAAAAGTTAAATTTTTGTCTTTTCAATAATATTATTTCAGTAATATATTTTAATGTCGTAGAATAATTTGTGAATAAGACACGAGTAATCGAAATTGCACTTACGAATGTATTTCTAAAAATGACATACCTTTAGAACTGGAACACTTTTTAATATTTTCTAAAACATCATCGCTATCAGTGCTTTCGTCTTCTAGATATAAGGGAAAGAAACAGAAACTGAAATTAAATGGCAATGCAATGCAATCGTATTTCTAAATAAGTGTACTTTTAGTTAAATGTTCAATCATATTATTGGGTATTCTAACTATATGTACACAGGGTGACCCGTAATTCCCGTAACACCCGGAAATGGGCGGTAACAGGGGTGACTCTGAACAACTACTCCCTTTACTAAAATGTTGGTTGAAGCGTGCGGCAAATGTTACGTCGTCGTAAACTAAGAATAACGTGGAATTATTCGTCATTCATGAATAACAAATAAACCAATAAGCCGTTTAATAACTGCGTTATTAAATACTTATACGGGTGCATACCCCACTCTTGTAAGTGCCGGTATATTGTCGACCGGCTGACACTGAAACAGAAAAGCACACTACTATGAGAATTCCATTTTTATTATGAAATGTTTACACATTTGAAAATTTAAACTTACCCCACCCGCCTGCTAATCTCCGCTAAACTCTGCGTGCCGTCCCGGTCGAACCGCGAGAGGGCTGCGTCCAACCGTGACATTGAAATTCGAGTCGGTCGGGCCGAACCTGTTCGATCGGGGTGAACCGACCCAGTTGAATACAAGCGGATCGCCAAACTACGGAAGACTGCCGCGGAAGGTGTTTCTTTACCGGGATGTAACTCGCGGTATCGGGCAGCCGCAGCGTTGGAATTGCCATTGCATTTCGCATATGTGAAAAACATGTTGTAGTACTCTGCGTTCGTATAATTCATGTTGCTGGAACGAATAGCAGAACCACTTTGTCAGCTTGAGAGTTTTCTGGGTCCTAGATGAACGTTCGTTAAGGAAGGGATATTTTTTAAAGGTGTGGGGGTATCCCAAATCACGGATTCGGGACGTGACGGAAAAGTTCGGGTGGGATCGGGAGAGATCTCGATACACCTGTAATGCTCGGGATCCCGAGTGTTTCGGGACGATCCGAAACTAATCAAATCGGTTTGCCAATAATCGGATGCGATCGAATTTTCGAAGATCGGAATTTTCGGGATACTGAAATTTTATAAGGAAAGGGAAGGCGATGATAATTAATAAATAAATAATGAACCATAATAGAAGAAAAGAACAAATGTTTTATTTCCTTCAATTGTTATGCAGAAGTCACAATTATTCTACACTCTTCTTGTTCTTGTATTAATTACAATGTTTCCGGCAGTGGAAAGTAAACGTTAAAACATTTGTGCTTTTATATGGGGATTGACGCCAGCATTGTATTTTTAGCTATTTTCTAATCTTTCCTACTATGATTCATTATTTATTTATAATTTGTTATTATTTATCACCGCCTGTAACCGTTATGCCATTACAGTATTTCAATCTTCGAAAACTCGGTTCCATTCGATTCCAATCGATTCATAGATTACATTCAAGTTAACTGAATTACAAAAGTATGTACATATCGAGATCTCGCCCGATTCCGACCGAACTTTTCCGTCGCGTGCCGCACACCCCTAGCCACCAGTTTTGGTAACAATGATGCAAAATACATTCGGCTGTATCGATGAACTATCGGAATAGTGACCCGCTCGAAAGGAGGTAGAAAGATAAGTTTGGACGCTTGCACATGCTAAGACCTGTTACCTCCAGAATAAAACAAAACGATCCTGTCTATGCCTTAAAATTAATTTATTCAACGGGCAATTTTTGTGTGGTTTTGTAATTATGGACCGGCCTAACGAAAATGCAATAATGTTAATAGACGCATATAAAAAAGACCATTAATCTGGAACCCCAAACATCATTACATTTTAACAAATTTAAAAAGTTCGATGCTTGGGAAGAAATCGCCCGAGAAATATAATATAATAATATTACGCACCACTATAATCATTACCTGCAGAATACAGCTGTATTTGGCACCACTTCCGCGATTTCCTTTTCTGACGTTTTAAGCAATAATGGATATAAATGTAAGCTGCTGCAGCTATTTATAATTCATGTTTCCACCTTCACAGTTTACAGACAACTGAAATGCGATGAAATAACAGTGGAGTAGGGATAACAGTGCGTGCGTCCAGAGCTAAATGACAAAAGTGGAGTGAGAGCAGCCGATTGATGCCGCCGATCGGCAGGGCCGTGGCGCCCTGCCGATGTTGCGTTCTGAGCAATAAGATGAGAAGCTTATGAATTAATTTTTAATTACACTAATAGTTCAGTTACTACTACTATAGTACTACTATACATTTTATTCAATATTTTAAGTATTTGATAGAATTTTAATTCTTCACGCAGTATTATCCTTGGTTTGTAGTATAGGAACCACTTTCGAAATACATATGTATAACGCTAATGGAGCTACCATGCCAATGCGACAGCTTTTGTTTTAACAAACTGTAATGTTCCAAATATAGAGACAATGTTCTGCTCATTCCGTTTAAAACCACAAGCCAATATAGCAAAGGCTCCTACATATATACAATTTTATTTCCGTTACTATTTGTTCTATTTAGACTCACATTTTGTACTTCATGGCAAGTAAGGATGCTTGTCACCTAGTAAGTACACTATTCTAATTAATAAAAAAAGAAAACGGACATCTGTATTTGCATTGTAATATCAGTATCTTTTTTAAATCTGGAAATACCAATTTTGTAGCTGATCATGAGGAAATTTATTTAAATATCTCACGATTAAAACAAAAATACTTAATCATAAAGTATAACAACCACCTTCGGTCTCCCCGATATAATTATATCTTATTAATTTATATATATTTTGTACCTGTTTGTACAGATATATGTATTATTCCTGAATATTTATTAATGTTTTTGAAACATAATAAATTGAACATGAATAAACTTTGTTTTTCAATTATATGTAATAAATGCCTTACAATAAAAAGCTACGAGTGTCAGGAACAAGATTAAGTGACATTATGAGGGATTCAAGCGAGCGAGAAGCGTGTGGGTGTATGTGTGTGTATGCCTGTGTGTGCGTGTGTGTGCGTGTGTACATGTGGAACAGAAGAAAAGCGATGCGAAGGCAGAGCGCGTAGAAGAGCATGCAGAAGAGTCAGTATTTGCGTAATCGGTATAGCGAGCAAAGCATCGATGTTCTAATTTTACTTTATTCGTATCATTACTATTACAATTACTATTACTATTACTATTACTATTACTATTACTATTACTACTAGTACTATTACTATTAGTATTAGTATTAGTATTAGTATTACTATTGCTAGTACTATTATTATCATTACCATTACTACTATTACTACTACTATTATTATCATTACTATTACTACTACTACTATTACTATTACTACTACTGTTATTATCATTACTATTACTATTACTATTACTATTATTAGTATTACTATTACTACTCTTACTATTATTTTTACTATTATTACTATTTCTATTACTATTACTACTATTACTACTACTATTATTACTATTACTGTTACTATTACTATTACTATTACTATTACTATTACTATTACTATTACTATTACTATTACTATTACTATTACTATTACTCTTACTATTACTATTACTATTGCTATTACTATTACTATTACTATTACAGTGACGCAGGCTTAACAGTATTTTAATTTGCAAACCAGTCTGTGTTATACAAAGTTTAGTCGGGTCTGTAATAAACATTTCGATCTGTGTTCCTGATTATCATACAATCTAATCACGCTCGCTCACCGTCTCTCGCACTCATTCTTCCACGCTCTCTGTCTCCAACCTTGCCAATCATACAATCGTTTCCAATCATTCCATCTATCATGCTTCCTGATTCGCGTTTTCCAAACACACACACACACACACACACACATACACACACCTCGTTAGGCGCATCACCTTCGCGGCTGGCACATAATTTAATCCCACATAATTTTATAATTTTCCAAATTGCATGTACTATGCAGAGATCGTAAGTTACCATCGAATCAAATTCGTTCTCGTGCCTTCAGTCACATGTATTATTTTTATTGGCCGAGGCCTTAAATCCACAAATCTATCGCGCGACGAACGTCGCTAAGGACAAACATTGAAACAGAATGACACGAAGCGATAGCAAGCGACGATTCGAACGCAATTGACGTGGACGTAAATTCGGTGTTTACACTGTTAAGAAAACAGGAGAGTTTTTATACTTTCCATAAATTTTGCACAATAGTAATTGTTGTCAAGAACAAGTATTATAAGGAATCCATTAATACCGAGAAGAAATCGCATGTTTACAAACTTCATCGTACCCCCGCGAATGTGGAAATTGTACGTCTATGCAGTGTGACCGTTGACACCTTAAGATTCCCCCCTCAGGGTGGGGCTAACCTTGGTGGGGCTTGGGTGGGGTCAGCGGCCCAGTTCCCCTATCCCTGTGCAGTTCAGTTTGTCGGTGTTCGACAACTTACGATCTCTGCATGGCATTACTAAATAGCTGCTCGTTGCTGCTGCATTTCATTATCCATAAAAGTTTAGGTAAGAAAGGGTGGTATTTTCCGACGAAATTTCTTTTGTCACCCGTTCATAGGGACTACTTTATGGCAGGGACTTATACCGAAATGCAAAATACCAGCATTTTTCGGTTTTACCTTCATAACCCTTATAAAAACCGAAATACCGAAACATCATACCGATATATGTAATTAACCTTTTTTTTAAGGTGGGAATCTTCGCGAGACACCTCCTGTCCGGGGGGAGGACAGGAGGTAGTGCGCGAGGGTCTTTCGTGACACTCCGATCCACCTCGATGCAGGCCGCGCCAAGGGTGACTTTCAGCGCGACCTTCCACCAGGGCCGTTAATTACCTATCTTTACCGGTACTTTTTCGGTTTTCTTATTTTATTAAAATTTTCCAAATATTTTTAGACATGGACTTAAAACAGCCCAACCGACATACATGTCAGAAATCGGTTTGAAGAAAGTTCGTTTTTAAAAAAGATAAGGTACCGGTGTAAGGGCCATGTGGGTCAACAAAAGGCACCTCTCCACTCTGTGGCCAGCTCTTAGCGACAAACCAAGCAATGCAAGGTCCCCTAATTATCCCAAACATTCGCTAAACTGCCACATGACACCCGATGGCTGTGTGACCTACGCCGTAGGTCCCACGGTCGCAGGCTCTGGTCCATGTCGTCTAACTTAGCGATTACCCGCAAGACAGTAACCTACATACTGTGATAAGGGGGGGGGGGGGGGGGCGCAGAAGGAGCTCGATGGCATTTTAGACGGGGAAATGTTTTTCCTCCGGTCTGGCAACCATATGCGATATCTGCTGTTCTTCGCAAATCAGGATTATTCGGTTGATTTTTAACTCATCTGTAAATAAAGTATGGTTTCTCTATTCTCTTCTCGCGAAGCTAAAACTTCATTTTCCCGTTCTAATGTTTCATTTCTTAACGGGAGCGGAAAAAATTATTTTTAAATTGCAATCATATATTTAACCCTTATTCTTTTATTTTGCACATTATTTTCAACTGCATGCATAAATAAATTATTGAAGATATTGGGCAAAATGGGTGTTGATTTGAAATCATTTAATACAATTAATAACTATTTATTTAACAAATATATTTTTATTCATTTTTACAAATATTATGGTTACTTAGGTTGGAGATAAGCTTGATTTTTAGGAAGGAGGTAATTTATTGTCCGGAAGTTCGAAAGGACAGGTTGTTCTGTCTGTTTTCCGGGGAAGTTGAATACTGTATTGCTAAAAAGGACAAATGGTTTCAATGGGTCGCAGTGCTAGATGTCTTTATGATTCGAGGTCCCAGTGTAACTAACTGTGTTATAGTTTCCAGTTGTGTTAAAATAGATAGCCGCGGTACCTCTGCCCACTGCATTTTGTATGCAGTGCTCAATCGAACGTCGCGGGCGTTAGGATCTTCGACTGACCGCGTAGTCCTGGAGCCCGACCCCCTCCCCTAACAGAAAATGTAGTACATATGTACATACATGTGTAAGCTATAGTTTTAACTTTATTAGACCTTCTTTACAATACAAAGTCTACAACCGAACTGCCGGTTGGGGAACTGTCGTAGAGCGACAGTGCTCTCCCCAAAAACAAAAGTGCATCGCTACGCAGCCACGTCGATGGCTGCACCAACCGGCCATATAACACAGAGGTTTAGGCCTTAGGCTTCACTCTCTCACACACACACACACATATACTACGCATGTATATTTTTCCAATCCATGTGCATACGAAGCATATGAAGTTCGCAGAGATTTGCTGGTCGTTTGATTGTTTTTCCATAGCAATTCGTGCTGCTTGAATTCGGCGCTACTATTTCTTGTATGCGAGGACAATTTCTGAGGAACTGCCAGCAGGATTATAGCGCCTTGAGAAATTTGTATTTCTTTCGTTTGTCAGTTCCGACGTCTTGTCCAGACGCATTGCAATCCTCTTTGTCAATAACTATATTGTACAGTAAAATCTATTTGCAGCTTAATTCTTCGGAATTGATGGAAAAACTTTGATTGAATTTTCTATTTTAGATACTAGAATAGGGGGTCAAATTTTATCGAGAGACAAAAATAAAATTATCAAAATAGAAATTGATCCACCTCCGGTGCTCGAAGTTAAAACAAAAATTACGCAAAGCTATTTAAGAAGTTTTAGGCCGGATCTCAGGATTCATAATTGACCCATCATTTGTTTGATAAAAAAAGGAATCATTTATTTTTTTAATACAGGGAATGATAAAGGAGTACATATATGTATTCGGTATACAAAAATATAGAAACGGATTATATCAAATAAAATGCATTACATGTTAATCGATGAAAAAATAAAATTAGAGCGGATAATTGTTAAGTTTTATAATATCCTTTCGCTTTATTAATCTTCATCGTCGCTGATAAGTATACGGGACGACCTTTGTTGATTATGTTGATCGTGTGCTGGTGCTTCTTCGTCGTCGCTAATTATCGTTTTATTGCGTTTCTCCCTGGTATCCTGAGACGTTAATGGCTCCTCTTCTTCGTCACTATCCAGTAAACGACGTTTTTTCAAGGTTCCGTTCTCTTTGTCCGAACTGTCGGATCTATTTCTTTTCCCTTCATCTGAAGTTATAATATTATAATATAGCGCAGTACTCCAGATAATATTGCATATTATATAACCAACTACACTACTCTTAAGCATCAGAACTCTGTATAAAAATATTCTTCCGAAATAAAAATAAAAATTGTATCAAACCGTGTATCCTTTTGAAAAAAATAATTCTAAAAGTTTGTTGATAATATGTACACTTGATTAATACTGGATGCAATTGATTTCGCTGTAGATTTCATTTTATAATTAGTCAGACCTCGTTAAAATCCTGCAAAACAAGCTTTGCTATTGCGCAGTATAGATCTGTATTTGTAATCACTTTTGAAGTCATGGATTTTGCCACTGTTAATCTACTATATATTTTATCTCAGACAATATTTAAAATACTTTTTCTTGGAAGCGAGGACACGGATGAAAATACATTTTTTTAGATTCTTTTTGTTATGCATAATTACCATTCCTTCGCATATGCTTTAGCACTGTGCTTTAGTTTAGTAAATATGAGATTTGTCATTAACGGGGCACTTATTTATAAGTAATATGTGTTTAGTATAATACTTTGTTGCGTCTATTTTGATCTGCAAGAGTTTTTAACTTATAGAAGGGTGTGAACTTTTCCATTTAAAATTAATAATGGCTTAGGAAATTTGTGTACAGGTCGAAATGCTTTTAATCCTGGTATATACAGTTATTAAAGTAAAGATTTTGTTCAGAGACTATACTATTTTTGCTTACCTTGAGCTGTGTTAACGTTGATATCTATCTCCGATTCGGAATCGGACGAAACGACAAGTATCTTAGCTCGACCTGTTGATTTCTTTCTTCCTGATTTTGACTGTTCTGTGATCAATAACGTTGAGAATGGTAAAGTTAATTTAAAAAAATCGATGTAGTTAACATTTATATACGAATCGATTGTTGTATAAGTTTGTTGGTAAATCTCTGGAGTTCAGAAAGTTTAACCAATTGCGTCAACAGAGGGCACGTAACTGTCTGTTAGGAATACAGCAATACGTACCGACTGCTTGCGAATTTCCAGCTTTCGCTTCCACTTCCTTCGTATCGATGTCTCCTGGGGACTCCGAGCGTTTTATGGTTTTTGGAGTTTTTCGCTTGGAAATTATATTATCTTTGGAATCAAAATCCCGAGAAGTCGATGGCTGTGGCTCGGCTACAAAATGTGGAACCGTTTTCATCTTTGTATTTGATTAGGGAGCTCAAGAACAACTTTTTTTTAATATTCATATTCGATATAAATTAATTTTATGATCATATTTCTGACAGAATAAATGATCGAAGAATAAATTGTGTTGTAACAAATTACGGTAAATTTATATAAATTAAAAATATGAAATACCAGAAAACAACCGAAAAGTTAAATTGTTGCCTTTTAAGTAATATTATTTCAGTAATATATTTTAATGTCGAATAATAATTGTGTATAAGACACGAGTAATCGAAATTGCACTTACGAATGTATTTCTAAAAATTACGTACCTTTAGAATCGAAATATTTTTTAATATTTTCTAAAACATCGACATCATCATCGCTATCAGTGTTTTTCTCATTATCGGAGTCCAGCTTGTTTGGAATCTCCTTGGGTTCTAGATATAAATGAAAGAAACAGAAAATGAATTTAATGGCAATGAATTGCAGCCGTATTTCTAAATAACTGTACTTTTAGTTAAATGCACAATTATATTATATATTCTAACTGTATAAATAAGAGAAAATAAAATCTATTTATCGAATTTTATTGCAAGATGAATAAAAAATGCATAACGGAATATGAATTTATAAATTACTTGATCATGCGATTTTGAAAATACATTTGCACTCATTTGGAGCTTAATTTTGTAGTAAAAAATATATTTAAAAAAACAGATTAGAAAAGACTACAGGTATTAGAAACTATCTGAGAAATTGCTAAAGCAAATTCAGTCCACAATAACATGAACTGCGGCCGCATTCATAATTTAAATAAATGTCGAATAAAAGTTCAAATTAATAAAACGCAGAAATTGAAAATTCCGCAGAAGCATCTCTAATTTGCTGTGGAAGGAAATAAAGATGAGAGGAATATTACCTTCGGCAATAAAATTCCCTGCCAATGCAGCATCGATGAGATTGCACCGTTTCTGAATCATCGAGCTAAGCATATTAGCCGGTATACGCCAGTAAGATTCCTGTTCATCAGCTGGAGGTGCGATTCCCATAGCACGAAGAAGCTTTTGAAAGCTCGGTGAATCCATCGCGGCCGATGAATAATCTGTCAGCGGGACTAAGGGGATACCCTCGGAGCTTTCCTCGTCCCGATCGTCCAGAACATCCTCCAGGGATTCCTTGATCCATTCCAGTGCCTCTTTCATATCTGATTTATCAAAAGACTGTTATTACATTTTTTAGTAAAAAAAAAGTTCCCACCTTAGATGATCGCTTTGAGATAAAAAAGTTTTCATATCAACACATTACAGTCCGCTGCTGTTTTACTTATAAATTCCTTCAGAGGCATGGCGCAATGTGAAAGAAATAATATTAATTTTAAATTCTTGTTGTCTCGAAAAGTTCTAACAAAATAAAATAATTAATAATGTAGAATTGCAAAGAGATAAAAGATTCATACAGGAATATTTGATCAAGATGTTGTTAAAAAAATGTTATATATTTAGAAATTATAATATACTATGTTACATAATGTATGTAAACAGGTATTGTACGAATTGTACAAATAAATATATATTAAGTTATTTATTTTGATATATGATATTTACGAATATGTATAATGGAATTTTAAAACTTCTGCTGGTGTCTTTCTTATTTTGTGCCACTTTATTAGTTTTTCCATTAATACTTTCAAGTTTTTGTATTTGTTACTCAGTATTAAGTACAATATCACACAGCTCTGCTTTAGTCAGCTTAAACAAAAATTTGGAAATCTTATATTCGTACCGATATTGCAAATGTTAATAAATTTTAAATGCATTAAATAAGGTGTAAATGAAAATATGCACCTTTCACTTTGCCGTAAGTTAAACGAAATGTACAAATATTTGTACACAGACTTTCCCATAAATGAAATAAAATGCACAAACATGTGCATTTGTACTTTTCCAGAGATTAAATGAAATACACAAATATACGCACACAGACTGTAACGTGTACATAATATAAACGGGAAAAATGCGTAATATGATGGGAATTTTTTTATTGCTTCAATTTCTGTCATTTCAAATATTATGGTCTCTTACTTTTCTTACTTGTAATTTCCATCCGTCTTTATAGTTTGCTAGTCAAGCAACTGTGAATACATTACTAAGGCATTTAACTCATATACATTTTGAGTCTCAACGTAAATGAAAAATTTGTACAGCTAATAAGCAACGTTGAACATTGAAAACTATACGTCCTGCGATTAAAGAGCCACAGAATTGGATGGTCTAATATTATAATATTTAAAATATTTACATACTATCCTGTTTCAATATAATAACAGCAACGTACGCGTTAAGTTGAATAATGTTTAAAAATCATAGCCGAATGCAACTTTTTACAATAATTTCCCTAGGAAAAGTAGAAATATGCTCGCTGTTGCGTTGCCACAAAACCGTATGCACAACGATTCAAAAAGCAGAAATATAAATCTTCGACGACGAGAGGGGGAAAAAAGCTGGATTCAGGCACACTCGGGGAAAATATGTCAGGCAAGCTTTGAAGTGTCAAAGAAAACGGCGACCCTTCTGAAAGAAAATGGTATTCTGATAGGTGACAAACACATTGGCTTGACACAAAAGGGCGGCATGATCGTTTTTTAACGATATCTTCGGCGAAACCCGCAAGGATAAACTGGTACTTTCAAACGCGATCCACATTTGTACCATAAGCAACAGCCTCTTTGACAAGTCATTACTTCTCCTATTCTGTGCATTCGTTCGCAACGATCAATTCAGATCTCACGTTCCTCTCTTCACGCCTTCAAAAGACATTTGTCCCCCGGATACGCGAAGGAGGTAAGAATAAGATTCGAAGTAGTTGCCGCGAATTTTATTCCCATAAATCACTGAAACGTCCTTTGATGCTCATGAAAGGGTGGGGCACGATGTTACTCACTTTTTTCGATGACATCCTTCAGAAGACCGGATAATTGTGCATCCGTGTAGAGCATAGTTGGCTGTTTCTTCGCACTCTTCTTTGTCCCCTTGTTCGTTGGTTTATTGGAAGCCGTGTTCTTCCTGCCGGAGGATTTTCCAACTTCTTCGGCGCTATCTTCATCCTCGTCGGAATTGCTAGCAGATTGTGTTTCCCACGATGATTTACCTTTTTATAAAGTAATAGGAATTGAATATAACTGTTTCTTGGTATAGCTGCCCTGGGTACCGTGTATACGCAAACAAAATATCTACAGTGGGCATGTATTAGATTACGCGCATGTATATGAAGTTTTTTTAAGAGAAATGTAGATAATGTTGCATTAGATAATATATGTTAAATATAGCTTCACGTATTAATTGCATTTAATATTGGTATTCTCTGCAAACTTTTAAGCTTTCTATGATAAAATAATATATGTGCTGGAATACAGTTATTCTGTTTATATTTAAAGTTATTATGGAATTATGATACATTATATGGGAACTAAATAGGCACGACTGAAACATTTCATTCGCGTTATTCTATGGCTTATGGCCCTGCACAATTTATTCTATGAGAATAGTCCTAGTGATTATAGCAGAGTCGAGGAGGATGTTGCATATGTATTTAGTATACAAAATTAAATAAAAATGCACAGTGTACGTAAAACTGCACAGAGAACTAGTTGAAAAATCAGAAATGTATTATTGTTTCTATAATGAGATCACTTTTTTTTATAAGGAACAGAAATTTTAGTTTGTACAAATTGAAACTTGTTGTATCTTTTCATAAAGAAATAAAAATACAAACATTTCTAAACGTGAGCAATTAAAATATAAAAATAATTGAATAAATTTGGTGTCATATAATAACGAAAAGGATTAACGAATTTGTTTCAAAATATTTTACCTAGGACTGTAATAATTCACGGACTTTGATGATATAAAAAAGATTCAAATAAAACTTCAACTTACGATGCTTTATGTTTTCCAAGAAATTACATATTAAACATATATTCTGTTTTATTTGAGGTTCATCTATACTATGCATACCCAATTTTTATATACTGCGATATCGTTTTACTTTATTCTTTTAACATTTTATAGCCTGGCTAGTGCGACTGCAAAAACGATTAAAACAGAAAGACTTGTAACATCGTCCTTCTTTCTCGCAGTATTTAACGTTTCATAACGCGAACCCGGTAGCAAATACAGTAGCGAAAGTCGGATCGTGGTCGTGGATTGCGGAGCTGAAGTTAAGGCCACACAAAACTATGTTACATATCCGCATACTACACCGCAACGCTCTCGTGAAAAATTCAAGAAACCGCCTAAAAACGTTTATCGATTTCTCCATACCTTCGCTCGTGTCTGCACTTCTACAAGAATCTCGGACGGGGAAATTAAAACTTGCATATTGCATCGGGCTAATAGCGAAGAAAACGCCAGTATCCTCAAAACTTCGTGATTTTTTAACTTTGAAACTCGACAATTCCGAAAGTTCGTCGAACTTTCGTTTCTTCGACGAAAATCGGAGAACAATTAAATCTTTCGCCGTATCAGCGTTAGTCAAACTCGAGGAAAGTAAATCGGTCAATTTTACCAGAACTGATCCGAACAAGAACGACAGTTCGCGAAGTTCAGGTTGCAAAAGGAAACGTTTTCCACGGCGCGGTGAAAAATATTTTCTCGACTCGTGTTTCTTATTAAAATATTTCCATCGACGCATGCGCGATGTTAAGTTCTCGGAGTGCATTCGAAATGCATGTACACGGACGCATCGGTTCGCAAAATCGCATCCGCCTCGCGACAAGGAAGGAGCGAGGAAGCGATATTTCAATAGCACGTAAACCAAGACAAAGCTTTGCTTTTATACTTCATCTCCTGGTGTATACCTACGATGCGATCTATCGCGACGCATTGAATACAAATAAGCGAACGCGGAGGAAAAGAGAGGAACAATAACAATGATAAATATGAAATTCCTGGCGGCGTAATGGTAGAAAGGGACGAGTGATATTGCCCCTGGAGTAGAAAAACTATGACTGGAATTCCTGTTGTTCGATATTAAATAGCAAGATTTGTATTCCGCGTCAATTCTGCCGTGGGCTACTGGAATCGCAAATATTGTTTCAACACCGTTCTCTACACTCAGAACTCAGAACTCGTACTGCCAGTTACATATATCTTGTGACCACTTGGTCAGTAATTGGTAGACATACCGTAGCAGAATGTTGTTTAGTTATCAAATTATTCAATTAAACGCACAGAACATCGTGAAATCAGTGAATATTAAATTGCAGTAAGCACATACGTATGCTAGTATCTATGTATTCAAATCACTGTTATTGTATTATTAGCGGATACACATGTTTGTTGCATATTTATAGAAAGAAGGTAAATGCTATATTATATTTGGATGCATACGATGCATGTACAATGTACATGCACAGCAACGTGGTGGAAATATTATTACACAAATTTGAATAAAAATTTGATTGGTTATTGTGATAAAACATAACTATAAAAATGAATGGTCCCAATCTAGTTGAAAGAAAATTAAGTCTAAGAGAAGAAATTGGTATCCCGAAATTACTAGTACTTTATATACCTGCAAGTAATATCTTTATAAGTGCTAAAACTAGTTTTTTATATCACAAAATTTACACTCCCGTACATCAATTTTTTATTTCCTGACCGCATAATTATTCAAAACAATTTTTAGCTACGTGATCTCTAATTTGATGTTTCCGCCCAAATAAATTAATCAAGTTGTGAAAGAATACAATAAAATACATTGCAGCCAAACTCACAATTCGCGTGAATCTTTTATTCGGGCATCCGAATAATATCAACGAAACGTTAATTAAAAATCAATGACAACGACGATATAATTAAACGAATCAAGGACGGCACTAATCAGTATTCATTTCACCTAAAACTACCAGACACCTAACAACAAAGCTATTAACCTCAATCGTACCGACATACTTCATTGCAATCTTGATACGAATTCAATTAATTCGATAATTGGCCTCTCCCCGGGGGTCAAAAAGGTCCATATAACCCACCCCCTTTGGCACTATCGGTGAAAGATTACTTTTTCTCCATTCAGAAGAAATCAGAAGAAATCAGAAGAAATCAGAAGAAATCGGAAGAGGGTCCTGCTGCAGGAGGATTCCCTACAAGTTGATCTCCCCTCTCGTTTCTTCCCTATGTTTATCCCTCCCACACGGTTTCTCTCCACTTCGTAGCCAAGTGTCACTTCGTCCATCCGAAAAACTAGTTCGCTGCATGCAGTTACCGGCAATCGTGTTAGCAGGAGATAGATCAGATGGGAACAGTCGCCGAATCTAAGGACGGCAAGAAAGACGAACGCGAATGGAATTGGATGGGATGGGATTGGCTGGGACAAGGGGTGCTTCAGAACGGCTCGAGTACGGGGAAAGGGCTGGAAAGGGGGGGGGGGGTTAGGAGCAAAGGGAGGCAAGCGGCTATAGCACGAGAATGCGGAAAAAGAGAGAGTGAACACTTTACCCGCGTTGCTTTTTCTGGATCGCTTCTTACGCAGCTCCTTGCGATCCGCAGCCAATCCTAATTCCAAAAGCTTCTCCTTGATCTTTGGCTTTGGCCGCTTTATTGTCAGCCCATTGAAGATCAGGTCCACGGGATCTGTTTGTATACAACATAAACCGTTATCGGCATTAATTCGACGTTTAAGGGGATGAAACGTTCAATAGGTCCGGGAAATTCCATACGCCGCGGCGGGTCAAAGGGGGGATATTAAATGAAGAAAATTCTGTACCATCTTCCAATAAGGGATGTACAGGATTTTCTCGTAATAAGATCTATTGGTGGTAATATTGGAGAGCGTTTGAAATCTTTATTAACGTTCAATAACTGCTGGCTTCGAAATTATTGGTTCCTCAATCAAAGACGAAACGCGTTTCACGCTAAATATAGTAATCTGTTCGAGGAGTATAATGTAATTATTTATTGCTGAGACATTGAGAGGAATTTCTTTCACTTTGTAGAATCGACCTGCTTTCGCAAAGTACTTTTTCCTCGTCCAATTTGAGAATCATATTTCCGTGTCAGTGAAATACTCGACGAATTATTAATTATAATTAACTAATTAGAAATATTCGTGCGTTGATAACAGCAAGCTAAGTTTCGATGAAACATTTATATCAAATAGTTTCGCAGATAAAATTCGCCGGTATCACGAGAGCTATGTCCAAGATAGAAACTCTATTTCGAAAGTTTCGATAGGAGAAGTAGGGGGAGCGAGACGGCGTAGTTTTGAAGAATTTTCGTGGAACACCGCGGGGTGAAAATAATTTTCGACATTAAAGTCGTGACGGCAGGATCGCCGTACGAAAATGAAGCAAGTTTTACAAGACTTCTAAAAATCTTTCCGTCACAACGGATATTATTCTTCGCCCGTCCCGACGGAGGCCGAATTATTGCTACAGGCAGCAGCCTGCCGTCACCGACGTTCGGCGCTTAATTAAATCTCGAGAATTGTCACGACTGCTAATGAATTCTCGGGCGGGCGTTCGTAAAATTCTTCGACTGTTTCTAGGCAAATCCGGCCAGCCATCGTGTCGTTCTCTGTCGAATTATACTGTTTCACTGAGATGTTCATCGCTTTATGAATGACGAGACCTAATTGGTGAACGATTGTTGAAAATTACCGTCGTCATGCTTCAATTCTTCCCAAAGTTCTGTCAGCTGTGAGACCTCCGCCTCGGACCATTCCTTCGAAAGTCTCTTCTGCACTTCGCTCCGCACAGCCTGTAAAAATTGTTTCCATACAAATTTTTGCGCGAAGCGTAAAATAATTTGCAATTTGTAAATGTTTCCTTGTGTTGAATTAGTGGATACAATTGCGCAGAAGAAACAAATTGTATACGGTAATTAATCTATCTTAGATAACATATCGTTTCATTCACTTGAAAAGTTTCAACCTGTAGAGGAACATGTTTTGCATTTATCTTTCTATTGTATTTTAAAAACTTTGATTTCCTTAGTAATATAATGATTCGATGAACGCTGGTAAGTTCGTGTGCAAATTGCTCGACACTGCAGCTATCTGAAGTTGAAAAGCTACCAACAATCATTATAATGTATATATAATCAGTATCAAACAGTTATTTGTAACAATTTATTCCATTTCCTTTCCTCTATTCTAAAATGTATTATATTTTAACCCGATAAAAAATCGTTTTATCCATTTAGGGAACAATATACTTTTCTATTCAATACAATAACTTTTTCAATGCTCGGGTCTTTTACTTATATTACAAATATTTGATTGCAGTAGTATCATTCTAGCAAACGATTTATCTTCTTCTTTATTATTATTTCTTTCTGTCCTCAGTAATTTAGTAAACAATTGCAACAAGGCAGCGAACTAAACAGCAAACAGAATAAACTTTAAGCCAAAGGTAACAATATCTCAAATCTCCCATCCAAAATAAAACTATGCACGTTTTTATCGAAAAAGGCCACCCTTGCAACCCCCTTTTAGCTCGAACTGAAAAGCTACATCTTCCTTCGAAGAATTTCACGAAGCTAGTGTCTGCCCGATAAAGCGAACGTCGCGTCGTGCACTCGCATATACACGTATTCTGCGACACATTGTCATCTGCTCGTCGTGCAAACGAGGTCTCGAAGAACGCCCAGCGTCTAATTCCTGATCCTAAACCCCACTTCCCTTGAAAGAAGATAAGCGGAGAAAAAATACGATGTTCGTTTTCCAACGATTACGTTTCACCCTCTAGAGGGATTCCTGTTGGTTATCCTAAATGGCCGTCGCGCGACTTCACGGACTAAATGAATCTCAAATGAACAGTCCGACGTAGTTTGGCCCGATTCAGTTGTGAGGGGGGAACGGTATCCACGCATGAAATTATTTAAATGAAACGCTTTCACGGCTGAGCCCTCCATTTCATGGATTTCGTGAACGAATCGATAATACGTTTCATCCTTTTTTTTTCTCGCGCTGTGCACTATTTCTTGCTGGTCATTTGGATGCGCCGTTACTTGGTCTCCTATGAAACTACGCCAACTGTTTGCAATTCATGAAGAAACGCGCAAATTATTAGGAATTCATTGAAACTTTTCTTGTTATTACATTACTGCGAATTATAAGGTATCGGAATAAAATTGTGAGAGAAATTATAATGTGTTAAGGAACGTTTGAATAATGCACGATGGGTACGATAAGATGTTTGTTTGTATTAAAATGTTAAGTGAAAGCAAATAAAAATTTGCTACCACTGTATGTATGTTGGGTAATTGCGAGTAATGTTTCTATACAGTTTCCGTTTAATATTCTGCTAATAGCGTAACTACATTTATAAATATTTAAGAGAACTGGCAATAAAATTTGTTACACATGGCATACAAACAGTCGGATATTTCGTAATGTTGCGGAGCTTTTATATAGTGCCTACAACTTGAAATCGTTGATTCCGGATTTTGAGACTTAATTGAAGGACAACATTTACTGCAATTAATTGGGCGTGAGATAAACTTTGGGGGACCCCTCCGGGAGGAATTTGTCAAGGAATCAATAATATCCTGTGCAATCCAATCAGTCGTTGCTTGGGGTGACACGGCAATCAGTCCCTTTTCTACCGGTAACTCTGTATTTACTAAGGAGCAATTAAACTTCGGATCAGCGGGTCTTCCCAAAAGTATGATACGATGATCTATAGCCTTGATTTTTAGAAGCCGAAGAAAGACAACAATAATTCAGGGCAGAGAAATATAATTCGAACTTTTCTCTCATCCCTCCAAGTAATGGAACAATAGAATTATCGGACAGACATGTTATAAAATAAGAGGTGAATATGTAAACTGTACAATTCAAGATAAACGTACATTTACATTGTTTGATATGTAATAAATTTGAATTTTCATATACCTATACAGGGTGGCCCATAAGTCTCGCCGTATTTTTAAATTTTGCGTACCTGAGGTGATTCTGAACAACTTTTTCGTTGACCAAAATATTCTACGAAGCTTTGTTTTTGAGTTATTAACGAAAAACACTGGCCAATGCGAGCGCCCGTATAGCGCGCGCTCAGTTACAACTGCGCGCTGCCCTGATCGGGTGCATCGAGGGGCAACGTACGGCAAATATTACATCGTCTTAAATTAAGAATAATGTGCAATTATTCGTTATTCATGAATAACAATTAAGTTAACAAGTCGTTTAATAACTGTTCCATACTTTTATTCGATTTCCGAAACGTTAAAGTGTTTTATTACTTACGAAAAAAATGTTTGGATAATTAATGTTAGAAAAAGATAGTTAAATAAACTTATCCTTTCGTTCGCGAAGTATGTAATCTGCTTCGACGGAAGTGGGTCCTTGGCAGTTGGTCATTGCACCGATCCTGACCTATCTTAACAATTTTATGTCACGAAACGCACGTCTCGGCGATCGATACCGATCTGATTCGCACTTGTTTCCACACGTACACGACACGCACATTAACGATTAGTAGTAACGATTGTAGTGCGTGTGAAAACAAGTGCGAATCAGATCGGTATCGATCGCCGAGACGTGCGTTTCGTGGCAAAAAATTGTTAAGATAGGTCAGGATCGGTGCAACGACCAACTGCCAAGGACTAACTTTCGTCGAAGCAGGTTACTTCGTGAACGAAAGGATGAGTTTATTTAACTATCTTTTACTAACATTAATTTTCCAAACGTTTTTTTCATAAGTAATAAAATACCTTATACGTTTCGGAAAACGAATAAAAGTATGGAACAGTTATTAAACGACTTGTTAACTTAATTGTTATTCATGAATAACGAATAATTACACATTATTCTTAATTTAAGATGATGTAATATTTGCCGTACGTTACCCCTCGATGCACCCGATGACAACCGCGCGCGGTGGTGCCTGGCCGCGCGCTATACGGGCGCGCTCATTGGCCAGTGTTTTTCGTTAATAACTCAAAAACGAAGCTTCGTAGAATATTTTGGTCAATGAAAAAGTTGTTCAGAATCACCTCAGGTACGCAAAATTTAAAAATACGGCGAGACTTATGGGCCACCCTGTATATATTTCTCAGTACTTCAAATAACACACAAAGTACGAATATGACATAGTTCATTACAAACTTCTACTTTTGAAACTTAAATAATAATTTTAAACAACAAAATATCTAAAATAAGTCCTTAAGAATGGCAGTAAAAGAGCGATTGCACTTTTTACCTTGATCTAATAACCGCGTCGGATTTTAATCAGGTGTACCTTTCGGGAAACCAGAATGAGAAGTTGATGTACGAATATTTTATATTACTGATTAAAACGATTCTGTAATGCAGCAACGCATAACAAAAGAAATAATGTAGCACGATATGAGAGGCGAACGAGAGATGTATTTTGGTTTGTGTAAAAACTTACTGATATTTTATAATAAAAATTCTTCTCGCATTTAATAAAACTGTATTATTATATTCAGGCCCTTGCAAGAAGAAATTACAAATCTACAATAGGCTTGCACGTAACGCAAATGCACGCATAAATATAAAAGATTTCTAATAAATCGATTATTATATCCGACAAAAAAATTGGCAACATGGCTGTCCAATTAACACGTCCTTTCCAATTAACAAATTTCGTTATTCGCGTCGCACTGCCAATACGTCAGGCCTTTCGTCGTTAAAAATAACGTTACATTCAATCGGACACGAATAATAATGAAACTTTAGCAGAAAAGTTGCTCATTAAATTCCGAAAGGACAATTGTACAGGTATTCGACCATTCTGAACCTATCGAGAAATCAATAATATCTTGAACCAGCGAGTTGGCTCTCGTCCGAATAAGCGATAGAAGGTGGGAGCAATCAGCCCTCTTTCCTTGCGAAGCAGCGGCTGCACACCTATGATTAATCGTCAATTTCGAAGTGGGGTAATACCGTTTTAACGGTACTCAGATATATCGCCGCCTTACCCCCATCTATCGTCCTTACTTTCCCCCTATTTCTCTTTGGCACACGTGCTTCCGGACTCCTCTGCCGCCTTAAAGCAGGTGTGTCGCAAGATTGTCGTTATAACGCGTTCTACCTCGATGTTGCCCGATGGCTTTTCGACGAACAGAAGGGTTCGAGAAAGAGGGATGAGCTCAATTGCCTATCTTCTTACTGTCAATAATCACTTAGGAACGAGGAGTGACTCTTGGAACATTTTATATTTACCGCTTAGAAGAAAAAATGTATACGTCCTGTCCATAAATAGTGCGTTATTTGAAAAGGTGGATTTCGTTCGAAAGTGGAAAATATTTTTGGAACGTTTGCCATTTGTTATAATTAAATTGCTGACTCCTCCAAGTGGATGCACTTGTATTCATAATATTTCTTTTGCTGCACTTGCAAATGGGCGAAAGTAGTGTGGAATATGTGTAAGTAGGTGCAATTTCAATTAATTGTTCATTTTGCAAATGAATATATTTGTTAATTTGGAACTAATTTATTCTCCTACGAAATTCGTTATTGCGATTGTTTAAATTCTACGATGGAAATTAAATTGACAATAATTTGTAAATGAATCCTTCAACAGATTATAATGAATTGTTTTGTAAAATCATTTTACATTATGTATGCACCCACATGAAGTTCTTGATGCTTTAAACAATAGAACAGGAAGGATTATCTAAGCATGTTTGGAAGTTTGTTAACAGTAAACCGTTTAGTACAATAATAATGTAACTATCTGAAAATTCCAAACGTTTATGCTTATAATACTTTAGGTTTTACAATATTATCCGATAGTGTTCATAAAGTTTCGTTCAGCATGAACAATGTAACATGCAAACTAAGTAAATTATAACAGGACATACTTCAGTGGATAAGACAGTCCTTCTGTGTTATTAAAACTTCAATCAGATATTATGGCACGTCGTGGTTAAAATAAAATGAAACTGTAAAGAAATTTACAGAGAGATGAGAAATATGTCGGTTCAATTTTTAATTCGAGCAAAAGCCTTTCCTTACCAGAGAATCAAGTTTTTTTCAATATATGAACATTTTAACAGTTTATGTTTCAGCATTCTGCAGCTTATGTACGCACGCTGAATACAAATTTCACGGGAAACTTTATGGGAATGCTCTTTCCAGCAGTTCATTCGGTTGGCGTGTTTAAAAGTATGTTACATATAAGTTTAACATCTATGCAAATAGTTGATCCCGTTCCGACGAACATTTTCATGTAAATTTTCTTCAAAGTTCCGCCGTTACATTCACACTTTTCGAAGCTTGGAAAACGTACTGCTTTTCCGGCTATATAATACATAATACATGAAACGTTGGCCACTTGTTTCAAAAGGTTCCATTTAAAATCGTATTGTAACTAGCCTGAAAAGTTGTGTATTCACGAGGTAGCGGGACACGTTGAAGTGGGAGAGGAGAGGGCGAATATCTCTGTAACAAAACTCATTGAAATCGCCGCTACCATGGTCGTCCCCGTTAATTTCTTGTCTCGTTTTTTTCTCTCTTTTCATATTCTTCTACGTGCATGCGGTTGCGACAGTTGAGGCGAACCATTACTCGTTTCCCCACCCTGTTCCCAAAGTAGGCACATTGAAATAATTCGGACACGGAGTAATCGAGAAAACACTGGTCTTCGTAGCGAAAGCTTATTGTATTTTCGACGGCGATAAATTCTTTGCAACAATTATCCATTTATTACAGTGGTACCTATACGATGCAGCGTGCCCTAATTATTTTAAGTCCGTTGTAAAGTTTCGGGGCTAATTATTTAATTTTTCAAGCCTGCACGGTGAACTTCTTTGGCACTGTTCTGTTTCCCTTATTTGAAGAGTTAAGACAAATGCGATGCAGTAAGTCTGACCTAATTTATGGTTATACAAAATAAATTTGCGACTGTCCACTTAATTACTTCTGGACAAGATTCACGATGAGTGTCTTGACAGAGGAATTGGCGATCACTTTTTGAGAGTATGTGTACTGTAATTGCCCGAGTAATGCAAAGGTAACTAGTGCAATTTTAATTAATATTATTTAAAAAGAATGCTCGATTAAGAAAGCAGTAGAGGACTGAAAGTAATATAAAAAGCGCAGTGAAAAGATTGATTGTTGATCAAAAGCTGGCAAACATGTCTTGAGAGTTAGTTTACGAATGTTGTGTGATGTGGTGAGAAATAATTTAACTTAATAATTTAACGTATATTTATAACCTCTTTGCAAAAGTAATTGTTGCACACGATTTCGTTTACCCCGGAATCCAACAGTGGTAACATGCGGATTGGCTGATTCATATGGTTGGTCGATATAGAGAGGATAGTCGGAAGACGGAAGGGATAGTAAAAAATCCAGCAGAAATGGAAATTAACCGCCCCTGTCTACCGGTCACCTTCAGGTAGCGACTGACCTGAGGGTGACTCGCGCAAAGTCCACATGTGCAGCTAACGGTTCGCAGATAATAAAGCCATAAAGCGCGCTGAGTTTAGGAAAACATGCTGATCCTCTAAAACGAGCTGCACAAGTTTATAGATATATGGCTCGCAGCTACAGAACGTGATAGCTGTTCACGAAGAATAAATTAAAGTATTTTAAGGAACCCGATGGCTTTATGATTCCAATATTGCGCCGCAACTAATAAAATAAAGCTACGAATTTCTGTACAAAAGGTCTTGATAAACCACCGAAGGCGTGGTGCGTGGACACTTACAGCAATGCTCGCTGTGAATCAATTTAAGTTTCGCGGTAAACACCTTTTCTACTTTGAAAACCCGCGGGACCTCTCGACAAATTTCACGATTGAACAGTGAAACCGGGCATCGCTAAACCAAAAACACAGTCAGCCGTATTAATGTTTGATACCATCCGGTATTTGCTCTGTTTACTCGCGAAAAAGCTACTAGCTGTAAGTGTGTAT
Organism: Nomada lathburiana; assembly: GCA_963667235.1. Taxonomy (NCBI): domain Eukaryota; kingdom Metazoa; phylum Arthropoda; class Insecta; order Hymenoptera; family Apidae; genus Nomada; species Nomada lathburiana. The sequence goes on from OY763905.1 coordinate 3,444,433, forward strand.
ACAGAAACGTCGATGGCAAAAAAAATGATCGAAATTGTTTGCCGCTATGCTGGTGCCAATGGTCCCGCAACGTTTTGCCGTTATAAATTTTAGAGAAGGGGATGTTAAGCCGGTGTGGCGCGTGCTTGGTCTTACCTTCGACCTCGATACAGATGTTTATACGTGTCTCGCAGGGCAAAAGGCAAACAAAGCGATAGCTTCACGAGGCTCGAAGAAGGGGGGCAACGCGGCGAGGGAAATGTAACGTGCTCGAACGAGTGAACCGCGATAGAAACCCGTGAACGGAAACTTTAATATTACCGCAACAATTTGAAGGGAGCAAAAGAAAAATTTATCGCGGACGTTGCAAGGCAATGGCAAGCTCGTCGTGGAAAAAGTAACGCCGTTAAACTTATTTCCCGCGGAACAAACGCGAAGGTTCGTATTCGAGTCTTGTTTTCTAGCGCATGAATTATTGTGAATTTCTCTCGGCTTTGCTTTCGCTGCTGGTTTTGCTTCTGCAGTTTTCTTTGCGGGTATTTGTAGCTAATTGAATATTTTTCGCTTTGTCGTACAATGGCATTCATATTTTAATAACATTAAAGTATTGTTTCGTTACCCCTTTGTACGCATATTAAGATAATAAGTTAGTGAATTAAAATGGGATTTGGAATGGAGAATTTTAAAGCCCTAATTCGTCTAAAAATGTTTAATAATTTAAGAATAGTTCGCTGGAATTCTTAGTAATGTTGCATTCGTATAGACACTTGAACCATTTTTTCTACAATTTGTTCAATTTTTCATTTCTTGACGTAGTGTAAAATATTTGCAATTTTCTCTGTTGAGGAATAATTGATGTTGAAATACACATTTAGAAATAAATTTGCAAGTGAATAATTCAAGTTGCACAGGTGCGAGCCGTATATGTTTCTTTGTAATGGAGTACAACATATTTTATTCCGTCGATTAAGACAATATCAAGCACTGTTGTTACGTGCAGTTACGGAATGATAAATCTTTGTTCACCAGAGTTACACAACTAAAGGAATTGCATTGTGAAATTGAGAAATAAAATTAGGACAGCATGTAATAAATGTCTATGAAAGTAGTCAAACAAAGATAATATATGCAGATATCTTTAAAGTTAACCACTCTCTGCACATCGTGTTATGCAGATAAATTTATTGAAACTAACTTTTCTAATTTACTGATATTCAAAATTAATCGTGCATTCGAAAACAATCATTCAACCTGAAACAGTTGCAATTTATTGTTAACGTTGCAATCTAAACGATACTGACAAGTCAAAATTCCTTACACCATTTCTGCAATATTTCATATTTAACTAAAATATATCGTTCGTAAAGCTCCAACCTACTGTTAGACGTCAAATCATTCACGGCCGTTTCGTCCGCCTGAAAATTATTCTTACAATTATATTGTATCTCTGAAATCTATAATTTGTCCTCCATGATTCTCCTGACGCAATAAAAATTTGTATACTTATACCCGCAAACACCCAGTGCATAAAAGAAATAGAAACGAAATTCGATTCTCACACATGTCTCAAGCTAAACCAAATGCAACACGTCTGACCTGTCTGCTGCCTGTACATTAATTTGCGACTGTTTGAAACCGTTCCAGAAGTGTGTCGATTGAAACAAAAGAATAATAGCAAGAGCAGCATAACGGCGCCTATATGTATAGACGAATCGTTCATCCAAAGTTAAGGGGGTGTCTTCTATTTATGTGTCTGGCTTTCCCCCGAAAATCTTCATACGCCTGTAGGGAAAGGAAAACGCAAACAAAGCGATAGCTTTTCGCGGTACAACGAGGCGCCGGAAGGGAGCACTTGACAGGAGAAAATCTTGAGATACATCCATCGCCGAACGAAGGAGTAGCAAAGGGGGAAGAACTGTCGCTGGCTACGGCGGAAGTCGTGATCCGCGCAGAAACAAAGAAAGGCCCCGATGCGAGTAGAAGGCCAAGGGAGAGAGGTGCTGGTGGAAAGCTCCTCTTAGAAATTGTCTCCGGAGAATTTACAGTTCCTGCAGCAATTCTCTGGCTCCACTTTTTGCATATGTTCACCCCGTCAGCGACACCAGTCCAGAAACTTATTTTCGAGCCTTGAGCCATCCTACGTTTTCTCACGCTCCTCGTAAATCAATGATTCTGTCAGGGTTTCCACGGCGAACGGTTCAACGAGGTAAGACTGATGCTTCGAAGCATACTTTCCGGAGAGTATTCGATAACAGTTACGATATCGGTTCCGGTTCTTGAAACAGCTGTAAGAACCGAAAAAACTTAATAACTGTTATGAATATAACGGTTCTTAGTTGTACCGGTGTCGGTTCTTTAGAGCCGATATTATATCGGTACCATAACGGTTCTATAACTGTAATGGTATGTACATGCATTTTCGGAACCGTTTCAACCCCTAAATTTTGATATCAATAAAGGGATAATTGTTGGGGCACTTGACTTGCTCGGTTAAACGGTGAAAGTTCTTTTACTAGCAAGCGACTATCCCGAAGCGATAGTCACTGATTTTTATTTAATTTAAGTTTGGTGGAATATTGCAGAAAATTAGGAATATTTCTAACTGAGTGTTTCTTTATTTGTTTAAATAATTGATTTATTAGAGGAATTCTACTCTTCGTTAAAAGATTAAACGAAAACGAATAACGGAGCAGACATTGTTTCTATATTGGTGTGAAAACCTGATTGCGCAGCCGGATTACTCGTTCAGAAATGTCGAATTTTTTTAGTTCAATGGCGCTCGTAATATTTGCCGGGAATATTTCACCTCTTACTTGAAAATTCATTTTCATTTCACAGATACGAAGGCTTGATGAGATATACGAAAAAAAACATGTGTGAAATATTTTGCTGAGCACCATTCCGTATGAAATTTTTCTCAAAACTCTCTTGAATGATAAAAGGATCGTACACGACTCGTTTGATTTGTGCCTATTTTTTACTTTCAACCGTGCAGACTGAAGTATTGAACAATTTAAATTTAAAATACGTATAACGTTTCGTCGTACAGTAAACAATGTTGTTTGTACAATAACATGTTCCACGAGAACAATTAATAATTGTGCAATTACTAATATAATTGTGAATAATAATTTACAACCAATATATTCAATTATTATAACATATTAATTTAGTTTCCATTTATAGTTCATGATAATCCAATTTTCTTTCGACTAATTTAGTGGTAATTTATTAATGTATAAATATTTCAATTAATGCTAGTTATATTAAATATTTTTTCTTTTTTTTTTGCAAGAGTATGAAACAAATTAAACTATATAACATATGAAATAACGCCGTACAGAATAGAAACGATAAAATATTAGCTCTTGTATATGAAATTCTAACACATAAATTAATACCTATTTTTTCTTTGGCCTGAGGTTCCAGAACAATATGAAGTACCTATAATAGATACATATACATTTGTATCTTTCAACGACTCAAAGAATTACACAGCTATGGGGTGTGTCGGACTCGTAGGGTCCATAGATCACGGAGAAAATAATCTGCACCTAGTACAGAAAGTATATTTTGTTCGTGGTCGTCTCTTTTCAAAGTCTGGGACGTTCAGGCCTCTTTCAGCTTGAGGCCTGACGATAGAATTTAAGAATTTAATGTTCGTTTCAATCTATACTCATTTTGAATTATGATTCATACAAAATGTACTGAATTACTAACATATATTAAATACTACTGCTGAATACACCTTAATTTTGTAAGATATTTTGTACATTCAAGATGGGTCCAGCAGTTGCATTGGGCAATTGCTCTGCTGTAATTGAAAAATTTTAGGTCCTTCTACGAATAAAAGTATCCATAAATATAATATAATATAAAATTCTCTGCGATCGAAAATGACAAAGTCTTTCAATACTGGCAAAAATGTTCAAGTAAGATTGGTGTTTTTTTTATCATTTTAGTATTGGCAGTAATAATACAGAAATAGCGTAATTGATTAATTTTTAAAAGGAAAACAGGAAAGTATACATAAAAGAATGTCGTTCGAAAGTTGGTGAAGCTTGCCAAATTTATGCAGTATTCTTGTTCACGATCTTTTTCTATTTTTAATATACAAACTACCTAAGTACTTATATGTATACTAGGCCTGTTTTAAATCGTTTCGTAATTTGTTATTTTAAACCAAATTTTTATTGTTATATTAGACAACAATATTACTGAATTTGAAAGTTCAAATAAAGAAATCGATATAAAGAAAAAATAATATAAATGTAAACTAGAACATACTTGCTTAAGAAAATATACATGACTTACAAAAAAAATCACTAACCTTAGAATTAACAATCAAGCACATCTCTTTGAGCTTCTTCATAATTCCGCGCCGTGTTCGTTCTTGATTAATATTTTCCAACAGCCAGTCGATGATATCTAAAGTAACAAAATACAAAGATACACAAAAACAATATAATATAAACAAACACATTACTTTCTAACGTGCCCCCCTTTATTAAGTGTTAGGAGTAATGAAATGTACAATAGCATAATTTAATAAATATATACTGAGAAGTGCAATTATCATATTGCAGGTGAAATTAATTTTCTTTGCTTTGCTCATTTTTGATAGCCACGAACGAAAGTTGCATCGAAGGTTTATCGAAAACTATGAGTATCTCAGCTATTTATACTCAATAAAATTATCTGCGAATTGATTTGTAGGGAGAGAACGATAACTGGATCACCGCAGGAGTACGTGATTCAGTTAGCCCATAACCGAAGACGTTGTTACCAGTGAGTTAATATTATCAGCGATTCTTGTTACCACCTATAAATTTTGAGGCGAAGGATCTTTCAGATTGAAATCATGCGAATTTGTTTAAAACAACAGGCTGCATTTGAGGCAACTTTTATAATAAAAGTGAGTATGCTTGATTCTTGTAACTTTCTTCTGTACAATATTAGGCCATAGCACAGTATAAAAGCCTATATACTGTATCGACACTATAATGCAAAAGTGAACTACATAATTTGTAATAATATTTTCGCTTGCATGTGAACCATGTTCGTAACGTGTATAATATTCATTGATTCATTTGGCCAGATGACAATGTAAGAGGCTTTAATGCAATTCATCGCTGTAGTTTTTTAATTCACTTTCGATATATTAATAATTTAACTCATATTCCTGCATTTAATTTGCAAATATAGGTCGAAAGTGTAAGTGTCCAAGTTTAAGTGACTGAAAGAAGTTACATTATATTTATATTTGTTAACATTTTGCAGAAAATTGAGTATCCATCTTTTTCGTACTATTTTGATTAATGTACACGTTAAGAAATGTATGCGGAGAAAATTCTTACCACAAGACTATCACGTTCATTCTGATTAGAAATTTTATACAGAATGTAATTGAAGGACCTTTACATATTGTCTTCTACAACACCGGCCATTTTTTTACGGTACATTTCCACACCTCACGTTACGTAGCTTTGTGATACGTTTTAAAATGTGGCCTCATTAGATTTTTACTCTCATCGTTCTTAACAATATGAAGAATTCACACGACTATACTGTAACATATAGTATATTTACTATCCTTTTTCTATTTACTGATTTAATTTCTTTAGTTACCTTTGAAGCCAAGATATATTTATTGAAATTTCCGCGACTTCGAAAATGAGTTCCACGATAAAACATTTAGCCACCCATTTCGAAAATAATTATCGTTGCAACACGATACTGCTAGAGGATTTATGAAACTTCGAATTTTCTCTGTATATGCACATTTTAAAATATATCAATAATTGTGATATAAATACTCTTTCAATTCGAAAAATATCAAAATTCTATTTCATCCATATTTTCTGTTTGACATTATAGTATACATATATTAACAAATTTTCGCGAAAATTGATGAACATTTCCCAAGCAAAATTAATAAAACAGCCAAATGTCTTGCCATGTCGTTCAAACAAATGGACATGTACAAACCTTGATTTCCCACGTCAAATTCATCGTCCGAAAGCATAAACTCTATCAATTTACATCATTCTACTATTTTTAACACTTTTTTGAGTTATTTAACAGAATATGCTTTCCACCCTTAATGTTTAAAATGATATTAACCCCTTCAACATAGGCCATCGCCAATAAAAAGAAAACAAATACCTAATATATTTCTCCCAAAATTTCATAAAAATCGTTATGGTACTATGCGTTATTATATATTCCGCCGTTAGTCGTGAGCCAACCGGAACGATGTGTATACAGTGAATCGTATATGGATTCGAACAAATTGAAATGTATACCCATTAAAGTTGCGACCTAAAGAAGACTGGTACGTCATAGGATTTAGCGAAAGGTAGAAGGGCTGACGTACCCTTGGTATAGTTGTTAGTCTGATGCTCCATAAAGAGCGTGCGTAACTCGTCCTCTTCGGCTTCGGTCCAGAGGCTGCGGGAAACTTTCTTGTTATCCGTTTCCGTGTTATAACCCTCGACGACCTCGGTCGCGTCACGAGTGGTCTTCCAGAAGAGCAGCTCCATGTACGCTTTCCGGTTCTTCTGCGCGACTTCGATGAAACGGCGGATTATGAAGACTGCAAACTTTCGTAGCTCCTGCAAAGGGGACTTGGTTTTCATGGCTGGAGACGAGCACGCTTCCGGCGGCCATTAAGGCAGAAAGCAGAAATGTAAATTCGATGGTAAAATCCCTCGACTGAAGAGAACAATATTTATCCACGGGATTTTGTTCGAAAATTATATAGGGTTAAATGAATGTTCGACAAATTCGGGGGGCAGACCATGGTATACTGTTATTTTAAGTTCGAAAAGTTTATTCAGACGTGGACGAGTTATTGTTCCATAGGGAAACATGTTTAAAAAGTAATACATAGACGATTTGGGTTGCATGTTGAGAGTGGATGGTATAGTTTATGGTAGATATGCACATTTTTTCTGGAAGGTATACGTCCGCGTCATCGTATTTTTAAAGAAAGAAATAGGGCTGGATGGTGAGGTGCTATTCATTCGGTGGAGAATTTATGATAGCGACTTGGTCCGCGCGTGGCCAGAGAGAGTGTTTTGAGAGTATGCTGGGTGACAGACGATGGCTGGTGACCCGGCGCCATTCAGCTATTGGATGTCGCAGGATTGACTATTGAATGTTTAGAAGAACTCGTGAGAAAGTTAGGGGTGGCAAGCAACCCAACGTTGCTTTGCCTTAATGATTAGGAACATTGTTGTCTCCACGATCTGACCACGGCGTGGGGAAGGCGATGCATTCTGCTAAGAGGGCTGTGATGAACCCCATGGCACTTACCCCGTAACCTTAGAACTTATCAGTCGTATTCTTGTATTCTCGAGATCATTAATATTGACTTTAAATTAATATCTGAAATACATTTTACGAATCCCTCTTTTATGTTCCTTGAAAGCTCGGTAAAAATAACGAAGTGTTTTCTACATATTATATGAAAACAGAATTCGGGACATTCATTTACTTTTTAAACAGGAGGACAAAATTTAATTACTATTAACGTGTCCAATAATTTTCTCACTGCTATTGTATACGTTATACTACTTAGTATTTAATAATCGTTCTATTAATCTGTCTATTGTGTCATCAATCTCCAATCGTTTTATTTTATCAAGTCGATAAAGGTCACTTAATAAAAAAAGTTGAATATTTTAATCTGACAACATTTTACAAATACTTACAATAAGTAATAAATTAACGTGTGTATATTTTAAATATAGAAATGGGATAAATAATTGAAAGGACAAATAATTACCATATGACGCGGTTGCTTAGACTCCATAATTCTTTGAAACACGCGGAACATCGACCCTTGGAATATCATTCCTGGCATTTTGCAATCCCATGCTATCCGATGGAGCATTTTAACAACGTAATGATTCACTTCGTCTGTATTCTTCTCAAATTGTTGCAGCAGAATCAGCATGGCCTTCACGACTTTTACGTTGGCAAATCTTGAACAAAAATATCCCGTGCAATAACCAAAAACAGCAATTACCCGTTTAATATTATACAATTATTTATTACAATTTTATTACCTGTGAACGAAGTCCGTAAATTTGAAATCAGTTTCCACGGCGACAGATCGTTCCGCCTCGGCCTCCTCGTCCTCCTCTTCTGAAAGAATATATATTACGAGACACCTTTCAAATTATTTTTATCATATTTCATTGCACGGTGGAAATAACTGCCATTTTGTTGCTGTTATGTCTCACCTGAATCATAGTTAAGAAGATTCTCGACAGTTTCTTCCCCTTTGTTTGCTTCGCTTTGGGTAACAGGAACCTCCTCGACCACTGAAAGCAAAATAAAATTTCTTTATTATTCTTCATGCTCTGCGAAATACATATTATACAAAGCTGGGAACTGTGAAAATTTCCGTCACATTACATACTAGATTGCAAACTATCAATAAGCGAATCAAGCCTATCTAAGACAAATACTGAAAACGAAACTCGATCCAATTAAATAAAAACAAATCTCAAACAATTTAAAATTGATTGTTAAGAATGCTAGAGTTTTAGGAACATTCTTACAGCTTTTAAAAACCACGAATCCTTTACAGTCGATACAATTCATTCAGTTCGTTGTACAGTTTCAATTAACACGCCTCATTTATCGCATCCGATTCATATATTGCAATACAGGGTAATACAGCAGTCGCCGGTAACCATATTACGTGCATGTGACTCAAATAAAATGAAGTAAAAGAAGCTGCAACCGCTTGTTTACAAAATCACCTACACAATTCTTCACTCCGTCCGTGAGACTCTGCGAAAGCCTATAATACCATCTGAACGCATACAAATACGAAAATAAGCTTCTACAAGTACAACGAAGTGATAAGCGACTGTGCATTTCGCGCAAATGTTTCCCCGCACCTTTGTCTGGATAGACAGAGAAGAAAAAAAAGAACGCCCTGTTCCGAAACAAATGCAAGCGTAAATACATCGCGCCGTACGCTGCGCAGTGTCTGTAAGCTTCTCGCAAGAACACGCCAACGACGCGTGCAAAATTTCCAAACGCGCGACACAATTTCTTCCAACGAAGAAACGCGAAACTTTCCGCGGACAATCGCAAGCTTCTTCGAACCGCCTGTACGGAACCATCTGAACAGGTGCGCGAGGACGAGCATGAAGCTCGACCGGAGAACGATCAATGGACGGTCGTCCGTCGTTTCGCGGATGCGAAAAATCGTACGTGGTGGCTGGGCATACCGGAGGTGGCGATCCGCGAATCGTTCCGTTAAAACGTTACCGTTGAAAAATCGGAGCGGGGAAACAAACGAAGCGGCGAAAGAGGTCGCGGTTGGATTAATTTGGGCGAAAAATTTGGAAAACTGCCGCGGACACCGTCAACGAAACAGCCAGAGGATTCGCACGTTGCACGGCGGTAATCCGATCGAATGCGATCCCGTAGGTTCCCAGTTACCTTGTTTTTTTCGCTGCAGCGACCTGGCCGGCGAATCAAGCGGCCGTGGAAAGACGATTACATTTTCGACGAGTCTGTCGAGGCTCGGCGATACGAGTTTCAGAGGGCACGACGAATATGGCCAGGGAAAAATTGCACCCGGTGAAACCGACGATTGGATCGACACAAAGACTCGTTACGCGGCAAATTTTCTAAGGTTTCGCGGAGGTATGCATTCACTTTTTCGGTTTTATTTTTGATTCGGAGAAGTTCGATTTACGTGCGCGATATTTCGGCCAGCCGACGCGATTGTTGGTTTTCCGAAATATGAAGGGGGTTCTGGTAATAGTCGAATTATTTCTTTTGTCCTTCTTATTGATCTGATATTTCCAATCGTATGTGTGCAACTATTTTTTGAGGGGCATGGTAAACATTTTGCACGGTGTGCTTTGTTGCAACGTCTCAGAGTAGGAACCATAGTAATATATTAGTTTGCTTTTTTTTTTAGTCAGTATGCTAATATTGTGATGAATTATATGTTCCCTAGAAATCAAGCGACGATTCTAGAATGAAGTACACTTCTCGTTCCTGTATTGTTGCAGTATTCTCGTTTCTTCTTCTCCGCTGTGATTATTTGTATTCAGTATCGGACTGTTTACTTTGAAAAAATCTTCGCACGGCGCTAAACATTTCTTTCGAACGACTTGCTTGCAAGAGACGGCTTATTCGTAAAACAGAATCGTCTACGGCCATCTTATTCCAATTAGTGACATGAGACTTTGAACTGGTGATGTTGCTGCAAGATAGATATTTTACATCGCGGCGCAAAGTTCTGTTTTAAAAGCGTCGTTTTACCCCGGCCAAAGAAAACTTTGTCGACAGCCCGAAGAATCCAGTTTCCTCGAGTGACGTCGACGACGATGCTGTTTCAACTTAAAGTTTTAATTGTTCCTTTCCGCGGTATTCTGAACTCTATACCACTGGTGTACGAGATAAAGCAAAACGTCCACGGATTCGTGACATTTTCATCTTCAATTAGGAAATTCCACTTTAGTCGAAACAAGCAGGAAACGTCCTCGTGTGCGCTGACGGTAATTCGTTAACGCATTGAACAGAATGCTTAAGAATGCGTAAGAGTGCTCGCAATTTTTCATTAATTTCTTGACAATGTGTAAATAATTCTACGTCGGACTTGAATAGCTCTGGAATTTTTGGTTGGATGACCAACCCTTGAGACACCGATAATATGTAAGGCCCGCGGATCCTGGCCTAGTCAGAGTCGATACTATTCACAAAGGTAGTAGTCAGCGATATTACTACTGCCAAGGGCCAGACTCCGCGTTGGCCAAGGCGACACAACAAGGGCTAATGTCAGCCTTTCCCCCTAAACCTCATAATATATATAGCAGGAGAATATCAATTGCACTGAGAATCAGTTTCCTAGAGCTTAAGAGCGGAATCTCTGTCAAAATACCGATTTAACTCAATTCAATAAAACTATTCTTGAAAGTCCATTCTTAGTAATTTCTCAGAGAGGGACCGCAGTTCGGGACCGGCCGCGAGCACTCCGGGCCCACGGAGAACTTTGCCTTTTTAGAAATTTGACCTGAGGCTCAAGAGACCGGCTACTGTGCAGGCACCGACGTCGACGGCCGCTGAAAGGGTCAGGGTACGTATCGGTGAGACCAACACTAATGCAACTATAAAACTTCTTTATTGTTACTTATTTCGTTCTGCAAATTTTATTAAAATATTGCTGAGGCTGTTGTGATTAAAATAACACCAAACGCGATATAATTTGGATCATATTTGCGTCATGCTTATGATCCATATATATGATCCAAATTACCTAGATCGTGTTTAATCTCATTTTAAGCGTAAAACCGTCAACAACATCGTAATAAAATTTTCAGAACAAAATTAATAAAAATAAAAAAGATCCATCGTCGCATCAGTGTTGTCTCGCGGACACGAAGATACCGAGTCTTTCTCTTTTTTTCTTACTGAACTTCTATACGATGGAAAGCGGCTTGTTAATTTGTTGTACAGCGAGCAAGAGACGATTCCGAACGATCATTGCGGCGCAAGGACGGGTGCTTCCGAAGGGTCTATCTACGACCATGCGACACGCTTTTGGAGCGTTCCCTGACCAGGGGAGACGTTTTTCGGCCATTCCAGCCTCATAAGAAACGCTTCTGACCACCTGTTATGGTCGACGGCTGTTTCTCGGTGGGGGAGCTACCTGATCGCTTTACCATACAACACGTTTCTTAATTGCCTTTCGCCAAACACGTTTGCGAATATAATAGAAGTATAAAGGGAAGCATAAAGAGAAGAAAAACATAAAAGCACGCTACAACAAATGGTCATAAACCTCAACCTGGGTTGTTTATGACCGAAGCGAAATTTCAGTCTTGTATTGACTTTTCCCGAATTGTTATTTTCGTGCACTAATCCTTGGAACAATTAACTGAAGGAACGGAGATCATTACAACAGAGACTTCAACAAGTAATTAATATTTTTTGAAAGCCAAGAACAGTAAAAAGCAGGTATTTCCACTTTGCTGCCATACATACAAGCATTTTAGAAATCGATGTTTGAGAAGGGGTATTTTTCCATACCCCTTCCACCTGCCTTGTTCTAGAGGATTAGTTTTCCTTATAGGAAACCAGTTCGCATTAAGTTCATTACTTCTTCAACGCTGAGTGTGAGCACAACGTTACGAAGTTCTTAAAACCGAAAAGCGCAATTTTGTTTACTATAATTGTTTATAGTAACAATTATTGCTACACAAGCATTAGCATACATCAAATTCATATACATATACATTAGAATAGGAATTAATTAATAAGAATAATTTGTAGAATATATTTAATAATACAAAGTTTCCGTGATTTATAAATTCGAAGTGTTTAGTGAATAGTGACATGGCTAATCGACGAAAATGTGTTCTAACCATGCAACAACGGCTAGACATTCTCAAGGACTTGGAATCGTCGCAATCCGTGTCGCAAGTAGCAGCGAGGTACGGTGTACATGTCACAACAATTAGACGCGTAAGAAGAAATGCCGCGAATATCAAACCATTTATTGGAAAAAACAAAAAGCAAAGAATGCGACAGAGGATAAGGAAACCAGTGTACGAAGAAATAGAACAACGGCTAGTGACATGGTTTCTGGAAAGAAGAGCATCAGGGGACATCGTGACGGACGCTTTAATGCTAGGGAAGGCAGCGGAAATCAAGGCAAGCGTCCCATCTTGTTCGGAATTCAAAGTCAGCATGGGCTGGCTTGTGAATGTGAAAAGACGCCACAGTATACGCCTTCTACATGCATATAGCGAAAAGCAATCAGTCGAAGAAGATGAAAAGTCCGCACAGGAAGAAGAAAATGATGAAGAAGAAGAGCTAGACGAGGATTGGCCCCCAGAACGTGCAAAAGAAATGCTTAAAACATTCCAAAGGAGGACAACAAATTATCCACCGGTCGTGAAGCATGCGCTCGCACTCCTGGAATACGTTCTTCCGTCGGAATAAGTGTAGTGTACGTGTAGTGTATATGTGCACCGCCGAATAGGTGCAGTGTATAAGTGCAGTGTATAGGTGTAGTGTAGAAGTGCAGTGTAGAAGTGCAGTTATTATTTTAGTTATGTGAGAATATGGAGGAGGGGTTTTTAGTGGGTAAACCCTAATAAGGGGAGTCCCACACTACCGGAGAGTCAACATCTGGTGTGCGAAAAGCATTTTTCCCTCCTCTAAAAAATAATAATAAAAAAAAAAAAATCTATGGGTAAGGAATATTTTCATACAATTTTCATAGCGCAATACGTAACAATAAAAAAAATTCACGGTTGCATTAGTGTCGTCTCGCAGATACGAAGACATTTAACCTTTCAAGGGTTGCCCCAGGTATTAGCCGCCGGGTCGTGTCGGGGAGATCCCCCCCAGTGGTGGGGATGAAGCGCGATCCCTCTCGAACCAGCTCTCGCCGGGCATACATCGAGAAATTACCTTAGTATATATATGTATATAAATGTGTTGCACTCGATTCCCTTCACACGAAATCCAACATTTTATACATTAATCACTGAATACATAAATAAATAGTACAAGGTGCTTAGATAACGATATTCATTTCAAAACATTGTCCACGCGGAAACAATATTCAAAAATAAAAATTTGTGTGCGCTATCAGTAAATGGTAGAATTTTTGGTTTAAATTTCTATGTGTACAGGGACAGTGAAAGAATTTCAGGCCATACAATACTAGATTAGAATTTATTTTTTTTTAATTTCACCCATGGCCACAAAAGAATTTCCGCTATTCAGATTTCGCTATGCGTATTTTTAACATGGATTGATGATAAATGCTGGTGATGATTCTTTCTGATCTCAATCGAATACGTAAATGATTGTAAGACGTTAATCCGCGAAAAGAATGGGCTGAAATTTCGGGTTTGAAAATTACATTTTAAAGCAATAACAAGGTAAATCAATTCCCCATATGAAGATGATTTGCAGTAAAGTGTATCAAAAATTAGAAACCGTAACATTATTCGAATAATTGAAAATTGCATATTAACGTACTCAGAAATATTGCCGAAAGAAAGATCCAAATATTCCACTCGATTCACCGATTAGGCACATATTACGATTCAAATTTGTTACTGTCTTAATGCGCATCAGACAATACTACCATTAATCCCAATGTGTTCGTATTTATTTGAAAATAATTAACGATAATCCACCGCAAATATTATAAATGTTCAATTACACCGCAGCTCGCACATTATTTCTCCATCAATTAACTGGCTTAATTGTACATCGAACACTCCAAGCAAATAAATAACACCGTGAAAATTGTAAATCTCCGGGCGAAAAAATCTTCGCGTTTCAGCGCGGACGCGTTATTCAGCGCCTGTAATCGAATCAAGCATTAATATCGTTTGTTTGGCCACCCGCGCGCGAAGAATTTAATAATGTCCCGTCCCGTTTCGCGGAAAGCACCTGGGTCGCGAATTAGCGACGCAAAGAGACGCGGCCGAAAATATATCTTCGAATGATGGGGGAGCGATTCGATTAATACGTTGAACACGATTTCATTGTTAGCACGTCTGCTTGCTCGGATTAGCCGAGTGTGTGTGAGTTCGATTTCGTCAAGAGGCGGCATTTATTATACCATCACGCAGTGGAGTCGATTCGGAGAGTCAATACCTTGAAATATTTATCGCTCCGATTTGTAGTTACCTGGTGAACGCATACATCAGCCGCGAAATCGGATTAAAGCTTTATTGCCGCGGGAACGCTGCGTCAGATATTCATTTCTGATTGCGAATTGTTTCGCAGTTTAATCGTTTCTATCAAGGATTTACAAGTATGCGCGGCGTCAATCGATATTTTCAGTTGATAGATATTATCGAACGCGCGGGATTATTAATGGCTGACAGTCGCTTTATGTCGGCCGTTATAGATAGGGAACCTTATCGATATTTTATATCGGTGCGAACAGTATTTTTGGATTTGCAGCAGACTTTTCATTTTGGCGAATTTTTACGCGCAACAGCAATGAAGACAGATAGTGATAGTGAAGGAATGGAAAACAAGTTCACGGAAAATATTAAAGGTTGAATAAATGAATTGAGATCATTGCTGGAAACTGCTGGTGGCAAGATATAAGACAAATCAAAAGTAGAACATATTATAACAGGATATATTATAGTATACATTTTAATTTGTAAGGCCAATTTTACCGACTTTTTTAATATAAAAAATACTAATTGGTAATATTACCGATATGCACTTGTCATATGATCGGTTGTGAAGAAGAGTTGTTCGTTTTATTAAATACTCCATTTTTTGCATGCAGAAAAATGATTAAATTTTGATTAATACGATATATTTAGGTTTTATATGATATTTTCTGTTTTCTGTTTTCGAATCGCACGGAAAAGAAGAATTTTAAAATAATTGCAATCAAGTTATATCAATGAATTGCATTAACAAAGTTAAGTAACAGACAAATAAAAATTCCGAGGATATATATAAAAATATACCGAGGCTGTTTTCACTATTGACAGTAATTTGTGAAATGTTATGTTTTTAAAATGGAAAAGCAGCGAAAAATATTTTTACCACGAAGGGAAAAAGAGGTCAACGTGATCTCCACATAAAGAAAAGTTAAAAACTAAATTACTTCAATGTCTCTTGTGTTATGCTTGCGGCGATTCAATTGAAACTTCGTTCGTCTAAGATTGTAGAAGATAAAACAAGCATTGCAACGTAAATTGTTAACATTTCATTTGCCAAATCATCGAAGAACATTAAATAAAAAAATACTGATTAAATTAAACACATTTCTGTTTCGATATTTTCTAGTAAGTAACCATAATTTATCAATGTGCATCTACTCAATTCCACTCAGATTTTGTTAAGCTAAGACTAACTGATTTAATCCTGAAGCATAATCTTGCTAGGTACACGAGAGTTATAATGTAATTCATAGATACGAGAACTGTGAGGGTTCTGAACTCTATCTAGGGATTGCACATCCCCACAAGTGTGCCGAAACTGAACACGTTCGACGATGTTCCATCAAGGCTCTTTGAGATATTAGAAATAATGTATACATAATACATTTCATATATATATATACCTACTACGAAGAACAGACTGATTCCAGACTGCTTCTAACTAGTTCCCTCTGCAAGTGCCTTCCTTGCAGCGTGAACAATTTTTTTTAAACTACTCCTTCGCTTCTTCCCACTGCATATTCATTGTGAATAATTTTCATTGCTTTAAGTGAAATACCTTGAACTCCGAAATGGGAAAACATAGTAATGAATATTTCTAAGGAATTTCATAAAGTAATTATACCATGGATTGAAAGTTTGGCATCGCTGTCATAGTTTTACGAATATTTCATCCCCTGTTAACTGCTCGTGAATTTGAAATTAATGTTACACAGATGAACATTCATTTATTACGTTTAAATATTATTTGGTTTGGAATTCATAAATATTCTAAGTGAAAACTGTTAGAGTTGTTTCTAAAAATTGTTGCCTCACGATTCCAAACTTTTGGTCAGTAATGTACGTATGTGACTGAGGAATAAATATTACGATATATTACAGTTACCAACTGTAAGCATTATATTAGCGATACGATTGAGAATTATGCTTTTTAACCCTTGTTAAAAGTGCTCGTGACCAGTGGATCGTACACGTACTACATAAATACTTCGATAAATATGAAGATCAACTTGGCATTTATTACAGCAGCAATAATCGGTAGACGAGCAACAAATTCTTAAAAGGAAATAATTTGATCACAACAGGGTTACTGGAATGGCTCATACTCGAGCAATTGACAAGTACTGTACATCTTCATTCACATTCATCTGTTCTACTTCAACCATGCATTTAATATGAAATCATCCCTTCTAACAGATAAGAAAAACACTCAGTAAAAATTACGTACTTTCCGTCAAGCCTTTCAACTTTGCAATGGAAGCAATGAACAGAATTAAAGTGGAAACTGCAATGTATAAATCGCCATTGTAAAATACACAAGTGTCGAGTTCGTATAGAGGAAGGATCAGCTTAGTAGAACGTAGCAGCGTCGCATTACCAAAGCCCTGCTCATCTGATAGATTAACCACTTATGTACATGTATGTAGGTTCTCTCGGATCAACGATTACCAACGGTGCATGGCCAAAGTCTCCCGATAACTCAGGTTATGTCTCGTTACAGGCTTATCGATCGACCCTACAATTCTATGGCGACGTGTGCACAGGTGTGCGCCGTGTGCACGCGTGTATGCGCACACAGGTGTCTGAACTATACAAAGGCCGTTTACACGCGATTACAATGTAGCCCTTAACACGTTCATGGTGACAGAGTTTCGACATATGACTGATTCACGTTCTTATTCTTGGCTGAACTTCTTTGGTTTCGTTTTACCGTGTGTTTTGTTTGTGAATTATAAGTAGTCAGGATTATCGTCATTAAACTAGAAGAATGCGCGAATTTATTGCTTGTATCGAAAGAATTATTTGAGTTTTCTGATGGATATTGGAAGACAGTAGTGGAACTTTTCTTTATATGTAGGAATTCAGCTTTACCTCGGCATAGAATTTTTATTCTCATTACTAATTCCATGAATCCATGAATCTCTTCATGCTGGAAAATTAAATTATATAGTTAAGGGTAATTTTATGTGTCCCTGTTTTAAAATTTTACTAACGGTATAACAATTTTGGCTTCAATATTTGTACCTTACTTAATATTTGCATAGTTTATATTTATTTATATTATTTAATTAACGATTCAGTTCTGTACAATTCTTCACCAAAATTTAGTAGATTTGTTACATTCGTTTGTGTCACAGCTGCATTTACACATACAAATATGTATGTGTATTTAAGTGTTCAAGGAATATAACGTTGATTTACATTCATTTGCAATGTCGCTGGCAGAAACTGGCAATCTCGTTGAAGACGTTCATTTAATTAATGTAGTTTTAGAATAAAACGTAACAATAAAATGTAGTTGCAAAGTTCCGTTTACTTGACGTCTGTACTTATTGTGATAGCGAAAGGGAAAGCTATCGCCGCGCAATTTTGTGGAATGCCACTCTGAATAAATAATAAATTAAATAATAAACAATCGAACATTCTAGTGTCGAATACCCTCTCCCTTAAAAATGTATAATTTCCAACGATTTCATTTGGTATAATTGATGAGAATGATGCAGATGTTTGGAATATATCCATTTTCGCAAAAAATAATTATTTTATTTATTATTCTGGAATTTTAATGTAGCTAGAAATGGTTTCACACAAAATATACATTAATTATTGTGCATGTACAACAATGTATAATTGAAACATTTTAGATTAAATGTACGTGATTGTCGTAATAAAATAAGGCAAACTAAAATAATAAACTAAAACGATAAATTTCAAATGGAAAATGTAGTAATACAAGTGATATTTCTTTGTGTCTCTGCTTTCATTTGAATTGCTAACAATGAGAAACGCAGATAAAAAGAAATAATTAAAGTTTATAGAATAAACTCTTCTGCCTGAAAATTCGTTTCACGTTTATTCAATGGTAAGGTCAATAAAACATACTAACTTTGACTATCGATTGCAAGGAGGCTTTAAGTACGTCTACATATAATCTAACTATGCAACTTTGCAGAAGTAATATATACAGTTATCGGTAATTTACCAGTTCCTGTACCATAGATCTTTTCGAATGTATGTAAGAGCTAATTCAATTGGTAGAGTTTAATCTAAAACTTTGCACTGTTCGGAATTAATCCATTTATTCCGATGTAATTAGCCGTTTGAAAGTAGTAAATAATACGAATTTAATGCAATTATTGATTAAAATGATTGGGAGATTTCATTACGATAAATTGACTTTTATATAACGAGACTTTTGTCCTGAGTTGCAACTAAATTGTGTCGTATATTATAAAATTTAAATTATAGAAAGTACTATAATCACTACGATTTAAACTAAACATTTCAATGAATAAGAATGTTGATACTAATTGGTATTACTTGGAATGTACATGTTTAAAGTATAACAGTCTAACAGCTATATCAAAAAATAAATTAACAAATAAATCTGTTCTTATGAAATATGTTTGTAGTTTGTCTTGTAATAATAGACGAATCACGCAAAGTTTAGATTGTTTTATTGTTACGTTCAAAACAGCCTAGTAGTGGAAGCTTTAATCTCTTACGTCTGACCAGTAACGGTATTGCACTACTATACATAAACTGCTGCTATTGATGTGTACTACTCGGGGTAGCTGGAGTACAGAGCGTTCAGGAATGAAATAACAGTTGATTGATTACACCATGTACACGTATAGTTTGTCTTGCTGTAATTAATTCATTCCATTGTCGGTGAAATTGCAATAATACTGGGGGGAAAAAGAATTGTAGACAACAGATGAAATGCCACCAAGGAGACATTACAAGTAATACACAATAGCTTGAAATGTTTATTATAGAATGAGGAATATGAAATTCGAGCAGAGTCTACATAAAATAATTATCTCGAATAATAATAAAAATAATGTATAATACAAAGTTAAGGATGTCATTTCTCGTATACAATCATTATATTAATTTTTATTCCTTTCCAAAATAATTACGAAATATTACGTTGTATAAAAAGATAGAATTACTAAACGTCTAAAAATAACAATTTGTAAATTAAATTTCATCATCTACAAGCTTCTCGTGTAATTTATATGTAACTTACATTAATGCATGATATGTGAAATATCAATTGATAATGGTATTCAATGTATCTTTAATTATTCAAAATATGGTTACATATGAACGCAATTGATGATACAAAATATTCTGACTTCTGGTTTAAGATAAATATTTAAGAGTTTCTGTATCCTGAAAAATATGCTACTCAATATAAAAATATGCTGTTAGAAAAGAAAAGAACATTTGATATATTATTTTTCTTTTGAATTGGTAATTCCATCAAAATAATTTGCATTTCAAGTTAGAAATACCGACGGTAAATTCAGGTATGTTCAACGCACTGCGACGAGCGGTTTATAGCCTGCAATCATGAATTTTATGCATGCTCATTACATTTCATACTAGTTCCTATCTGTAATATATCACTTTTTATTGCCTCACCTACTTCCTATTACTTTGTCCGTTTATAATTGTTGTTATATCTGTTTCATACAAACAAATATAGTTGGGATCATTAAAAGTTTGAGAGTGACCCATTTAAAATATACTTATGACCTCAGGCATATTACATAAAAATGAGGAAAAATTAAAAATATTTAAGTGTTCGAATTTTAATCAATCCAAAAATACAATTACATAGTATTAAGTTCTCTCCATGTGTTTAGGAACTTATATACATATATTTATATTCACTAAACAACGATTCTTCTAAGAATCACTTTAAAAGGTACTTCAGGACTATAAAAATTATTTATTCATTCCCATATTACACTTATTTTTATAATTATGAATTCGCTACGCTATTATAACTTCTCAATTGCAAAATGGTAAGTTAGTATGAAGCAGACAAATTTAACTTTCAATTAAGTCACATTATTTTCTTAGTCTGTTTATAGTAAAGAGATCAATGACTTTTAAATTTAAGTTCGACGTGACTGTACAGTAGTGAAGTAGTTCTTTTTTCTAATAAGTTTATAATCACGTTCACTCCTTCATTTCTATCGAATAAATAGTTTCCGAATAAAGTTACACCACTTTCATATTACAAAACAGTTTAAAGGATTTTTTTCAATATCCTGGTGTCCGATCCTCAAAAGACGAAAACAAATAATAATTGAAAAAGAAGCTTTACACGTCACAACTTTATCCCACAATTTCAACCTACTTTTACATACAAAAAAATCACCCCTTTCTCGCTCGTACCGAAATTACCGAGATACCCTGTATAATATTCTATGACAGCAAATCAAATTAGCATTCTCAGCGCCCTGTGCGTACTTGATACCGATCTCTCGTTACGCTCGCGATCTTGATCCCCGAAACATTAAATTAGGCGGTATCGCAAGCGCGAACACGAGGCTGCTGCATTATGCGATTGCGTTACTTGTGTAATAAGTGTTACCTAACGCACACGGTGGCCAAGTAAATAGGCCCGACGCGACCTATCCGAAGTTCCATACTTGAAAATAAGAGATCCAGGGATGGGGGAGAAATAGGCAGACAGGGTGGCAGACGAGGGGCGGCTAGGCGCAGGGAGGGACGAAGAAGGGTAACTCGGTTTATTGTAGTCGAGACGAAAACTCTGGCGCTACGCCCCGACGTAATTTGTGAGGAGATAATAACCGTCGACTATGGCTCCAGGTATAGGGGCTGTTCTCTTTTTTATTCGCGCCATGTATTGCATTTAAAAAGGGCAATCTCCGAAATAATTCGCGCGGTATCGAGTGGCCGCTTTTGTCACGCGTGAACGTGTAATGAACACGCTTCCAGGGAATACCGTGGGAGAATAAGTGGTGGAGGCATACAGGAGCAAGGAGTACAAATTTCGGTCGTAAATAAACGGTTTTAATTGTTATTAATCGTGGTGCTGTTCACCTCAATTTCGTTTATTGTTGTTACATTTGTATGTAGAAGGCGTTCATCGATGTGCTTTTGAATTTGGCTTTCTCTTTTCTGCTGAGGGAAAATATTAATGTTTGTTTAAAAACAAGTTTCTTTCAATTGCAATACAATTTTTATGGAATACTCAAGTAATAGTAGAATGTGAATCGAATGGCGTGGTGTTTATATTAACGTTTTAGGAAAAGGCTTACATGGTGGGTGAAAAATGGTTAAAAAATTGGTGAATGATCATTTCTTTCCCCCAATTATTTACAAAATTCTAATATTGAGTGCAGTCTGCAGTTTAGTTCTCAGGAATTGATGCAAAAAGATTGATTGAATTTTCTATTTTTGACACTGGAAAGAGGGGTCGAATTTTTTCGAAAGGCGAAAATGAAATGACCAAAATGAAAATTGATCCACCTCCAGTGCTTGAAGTTAGAACAAAAATTACGCAAAGCTATTGGAAGAAATTTCAACATTTTTACAATTGACAATAAAAACAGTTGTTTTGAACATGTTTTATTTATGGGTTCCCTCAAACGAACAGCCAAAAGGGTGAAAGGGTTGCACAATTTATCATCCTACATCAAATAAATTGAATTTCCTGCTTGTGCGTTTCTTCTTGTGAGATTTTCCTCGGCATAATTTAATTATCTTCGCATAATTAAACGGCGAGCTCGATGCCTTTATACCTTTATTCTACGGTTGGCGTTAATCTTCTTAACAAATAAGTGCGCAACTCATTCCTGGACTATCTTTCTTATTCTCTGGATAACCTGCCGGCTATAGTAATATGAGGGTGGCAGGGCGTTATTGCTATGACCGTTAGGTATAAACCTGAAGGGTGAGGAAAAGCTGTGCAGCTTGACTGCACATATCCCGAGGGGTGAGTTTATGGCACGTCAATAGTTATTCAAAAGCAGCGGGACGGTACTAAAAGTTCGTATGAAATTCAAGATTTCTTGGACTCGAAAACACGACGTCGACCCTGAATTCCATTTAACATACTTTACCGTGAAAGAACATATATAGATTTGTACAAAACAATACGATTAGATGTATGAATAACTGTTTTCAAGTAGGTGAGCAGTTGCAATAAAATTAGAGTAATTTCTTTCTTATATACATTTTCTGCTTAAAAGAATTGCCAATATATGTGCTAACAATTTTCATGCATTGTTCAGTTAAAAGTTTATTATTTAGTAAATGCTCTGCAAGAATGTAATTTAGTCGAATATTATGTGTTACAAATACTTCTTGCAAAACCACTTGCTAAAACTTAAAAAGTCTGTACGATTAAAAATATATTTATTTACAAATAATATGAAGCACACTGTATTTGCAATATAACCCATAGCTGGTTTAAAGCAATTTAATTAAATAAATAAATAAATATTTGTCTTATATCTATTGAAATCCCATGAAGGGACGAAATTCTTTCAGTATTATTTCAAATGTCTCGCAGCAAAAATTATTATGAAAGAAGTTGCTAAACAAATTGTTCGATTATCGTTAATACCTACATAAACTTAATTCTTAACGGAAATGCATCACAATTATTTGCATATAACGCTGTAAGCAAATTGACAAAATTAATAGAAAGGATGCCATGATTTTATGTTTTCGTCATCAAAAATAGAGTCGAACGTATCAATAACATTCATTAGTTGTAACGCAAAAAATACATATGCATATCTCTAACTAATTTCGTGATATTTCATTCATATAGCCATAGATGTTTCCACTACAAACGCTTTAACTATGGGCCAACAAATTCCAGCCTATGTGCGCATATACTTTCCCAATAAATGTACAATTAAACACGAAGTAACATCTCACTTATTTGCAGTCAAACCGGCGGCAAAAGAATTTCCAATGAAACGAAATTTCTTTCACCGATCTCACAATTACGACATTACAAAAAAAAAAAACAACCTCTTGCACCGTAATATATGGTTATATTCAGGAAACATATACAGCACTGCAGGGAACTCGGCGGCAATAAATTTTTCTATGGCTCGACGATTTACCAGTCGTTCAAAGGCAATAATACCGTTTTATCTTCATCGATTGCTGTCGTAAGTATCTGACCTTAATACCTTGCTATATTTATTAGGAACCGCAAGTACGTAGCGAAAAGGAGGCAAAACTGATACAGAATTGAATAGGATGTCCCCTTCTCCTTCTCCAGTTGCCGTGCTTCAGAGGATTACTGTCGTTAAAGGCTAGTGGTGGTCCGTTTCCTTCAAGGAACCACGAAATGTGCCCCCCCCCCCCCCCCCCCGCCCGGCTCCCGTTCTTCCGTTGAAGAGAACTGATCCTCGTTATTATAACGGTAATGTGGTTTCTGGGCAGGTACAGTTAAACAGCTTATTAAAGTAATTAACGCACAGAGGGTCCTCGAAAGGGGATGCTTCCGGTGTCGTCGCATGAAGAAAGGGGGGGTCTCGCACCCTCGCAATTTGATACGCGCCACAAAGCGACCAGCAAGATGACGTTCTGTACTTCTTCCACGAGACGTCCTTAGAGGACTTTTTAGAATGCGCACGATGGCTGCTCTTTGCCCGTTCTATCACAGCGCGAGGGTTGAAGTTAAAAAAAAAGGCTTTGATGTTCGCCGTCTGCAAGCCTTTGAATGTAAACGGGGCGGCTGAAGTTTTTTCATGCTACATTCTGCGGACCAATGTCCCCTAAAAGGACATTTCAATTTCTCTCGTCTATGAAATCTTCTATTTACGCGTTCCGCGCACTTGTGAGAACCTCTTGCTGCGCTCTCACGATCGACGGGCTTGCTGGGGATATTTGGGAGGAGAGCCGGGAAAATGGTTGCTCTTTTTCATGGTATCGTGGAATATCCTCGCGTCTTTGTAAGGTACGTTTGTGTGCAGCTTCGAAAACGGTGCTGCCGATATTATACATTCGTTCTTCGTTCTTCGTATTTATCTTGTATTCGAGCCTGCGATTACGAACGGCGTGGGTATTGTGAAAAGTTTGCGTGGAATTCTTTTTACCGCGGTGCTTTCTGGAAAATAATATTTCCCCAATGCAACTTTGGAGAAACAGAAGTTCGTTTCCACTAATTGCAAGATACACCGTCTATATTTAAGGTCACAAGGAGCACTTACTTTCCAATTGCGCTAAGCAGTCTCAGACTAGTTTCTAAAACTTACACACGGATCAACAGAATCACGCACATGTGTGTGTATGCATGTGTTTAAGCATACCAAAATAATTTGACAAAAGACTGGGAATCCAATGTTTCCAACTAGAAATCGATTTGCTCGTTTTTGTGGATGCTTGCTGTTGAAAATGTGAAAATTATTATAACGCACCATCGGAAAAATTGTTTACACTAGACGAGAACTGCGAAAGAACGAGAGTACGAAATTGAAAGGCAGAGTTGCTAGAGTGCGGCAAGTTTAACCGCCATTTGCGAAGTTCAGAATTTAAAAGCAGTAAATAGTAGCCCTGTAAGTCGCACTCGAGCTTGCAATTTGATACGACTGGCAATCTGACAGCTAAATGGGTTATACGAGTAACTTTTATAGTCGGCCTGCTGAATAACAATCTCGCGATTTTATTATTGCGCCGAGATTATATTCTACCGTTTGTTGAAACTTTCCACCTGGAACGAGAAAAGAAACTTCTTTCGCCGGAACGAAGACGGTGGATTCCCGTACCGAGTTTCAAGAAAGTAGTCCGAACTATGTCAGTATTTTTCTTTTCGGTAGCACCGAACGAGGAATGTTATTCTTTTATTCGGTTTATGACTGATAAAGGGTAATCAACTCTGTCGATTACTTAATTCGATATAGGTCCTTGGAATTCCATTAGTTGGACTTGAAATCAGTCATTTTTGTAGGTGAAAGGGACGAAGGTAATCGTCTGAAAGACTAATCAATTTTTCAAATGAAAACATGGCAGGATATTTTAATAATAAAATAAAATATTAAGCGTGGAACGGTATCGACAAATATTAACCAGGTTTCAATTTTATTAATAGAAGAGAACACAACTGAAATAAGATAATTCATAGAGACAGTTCGATTGATGTTAAATGAAATTGAATTGCAGAAATCGTTGCGTTTTCGACAAAACGAAAAGAGAATTGAATAATAGACAATTTACATTCTCCTTATTTATTACAATTTTTTATCAATTAAATGGTGTCTGTATTTTCCAAATGATACATATATAGTTGGAATTAATATATACTTACAATTACACACTGTCCTGAATGTCTATGCAAAGGTCGTTACAATAATCCAAGCAAATCTTAATCAAATCAAATTGTATATCATTGGTACGAAGAAAGTCAATCGACAATCGTCAATTTACCAAGTATAATTTAAAAAAAAAACTAAGCCACGTTTCAAATTTCATCTCACGGTTCTCATTCCTTCCGTCCCGTACCACGGCCGTAGAAAAATCTCGACCACTAACTCGTGCAAAGCAAGTACCAAACCCAACAACAAATTTTCTCTCAAAATTAGCTCTTTCACGTGCGGCAATTTTATTGACATTTCCCCAATCACAAAAGGCCAGGCGAGTCGTTTTCATCCACCTCGCGATCTTCCGCAAGCTGCAGCTACTGGATTAAAGGCGACTGATCTTATCCGGCGGCGTGTTAAACCCTCTCGTAGCCGCTTGATCGTCAGAGCAGAAGAAGTCGTCGTTATCGAGTTTTCAATGAAACCCAATTCTCGGTTAATACCGAGTCGAATCGATTATTCGCCGACCGTCGTTTTCGGTAATGGACGCGTTGAAAAGGACCGGCCAAAGTGCAGACCGGAGGATTTTCTCATGCGGGTCAGCCGGGGATTTTTAGAAAGAATAACCGTTCCGATTCTGGTTAGCCGCAAGTCACGTTTTCTACTTTGGCCATTGTTATCGGCCCGGTACGCTTGATAAGTTAAACGAATAAAATCTCTATCCCGAACAGTTACATCATCAACCATGGCGAATCGTGTCGGGAGGGGAGGTTCCGGCTTCCTATTATAGGAGAAATCGATTAGCTGGAAAAACGATGACTCTTTAAGATGTCCGAGATAATTGAAGAGGTCTGACTATGCACGATCGCGCGAGATACTTTGCTTTCAGAACTTGCAACGGAAACAATTAATTCATTAATCCATTCGCGATTAATTTAATTCTGTTTATTTTCGCGTGTAGATGTGATTCAATTTCTGCTGTACCCATCGAGTGCAGTAATTGTGGTCGAACGGGAGATATGTTTCAGCTTTGAAATTAAATATCTGAATAAAACGAACAGTACGTATTTGCAGATCGGTCTAGTTTATTGCGCAGTTCGTTAGTGTATATATTTTGCTTTTGGGTTCACCATTTGGAGCCAAGCTCGTCGTCCGGATCCAAGAGGTTGATGACGACAAGAAAAGGAAATAAAAATATAGACCCCGTTATTTTACGGCGCGGTAGGTTTACGCGAATCAGTAGTATAGTCCGTGACTGCTCAGACACGCCATTTCATGAATCCCATTCAATTCTCTAGCCTTGTGCGTTTATATCCTTAGCATATATCTTAGTTGTTTAACATTGAATATGAAATATGTGTTTTATAGTGCCGTGTTTACTGTGTCTGTATACCGCAGCGTTTTATAGCTAGCTATAAATATAATTCTATTTTACGAAACTCGAATAATCTTTCGGAAAAGTAATGTCACGTACTGAGTTCACGTGCACTTCGAAATTGATCTGTACTTGGTATAATAAAACAAATGTTTCTTTCTTTGCGCATATTGTCTCCGTTTCAATCACAATGAATATCATTAGTAGCACGACATTTAGATATCTATGTATCGTTAACCGATTTCATGAAAGAAATATTTCTGATTTCAAATCGTACACATACCGTAGATAACGGAAATGTGTTACTGATCAATACAGGTTGTTCGAGAGCGAAATTTCTCTCCGATTCTGTTTGCGATACATCCCAGTAAGAAATACTACGTTTGTTTCATGTTTCAATATCGCCCCGGTGTGTTTGAACTTTTCGCCGTTCTGCGATCATTAAAAATTTGTTTGCAGAAGAAAACAGAGTTTATTTGTGTCCATTCAACCGAAAACAATGTTCCGTCAACAATCGAAAAATTTAATAGAACACTACTCCAAAAATTGCAGATTCCTTTTTGAATAACCAGCCGGGGTCAACATTACACTCTATTGTTCATCGATCAGAGATTGCTTATACATTGGCCGTTGATTTGATTAAACACTGAACAGCTACACACGTCCAGTTCGACCTAGTTCGAAGTTCAGTTAAAACTAATAAAGCTTCATTACCGTGCATCAAGCGTGCTTATATCCAATGTGTCGCATGAAAACACTCGGCCTACTTCACATTGGTTTAAAAAAAAAATGAAAAATATATCCATCCAAAGTGTAATTTAACCACCTGTATTGCAACAACGAGTGTTACTCGCGTTACGGATTGTTTGTGAAAATTGAAAACCACGAGGGTGACTCGTAGGCACTGGTTCAGATTCAAATATGATAAATACCTGGGCGAATTGTGACAGGTATTTGCTAAAATTCAACTGCTGTAAATTCTTACTACTGTCCGCTTTTACAATCAATCGTACAGTCACACAATACAGAAGTCAAATAAATATCCCTGACACATGTATTGGACAATCATAAATAACAGGATTTTTTTACGAATATTTTAGGTGAAAATAAACAATTATCTGTCGGTAAATCAGAATGAATCGAGCCCAACCTTTTGACAAATTTTTCAGCAGTTTCCTTTGGCCTTTGTGCACCAGTAACCCATGAAGCGTTCTTCATAGAATTCATCAGACCTCTAGGCTGTAGTTTCTAGTTTAAAAATTCTTAATCAATATTTGCCATTGGCTGACCCTAATAATTTATTCATGCTCCTGAATTATGTTTCTCTCTGCAGTATTTGCATTATTCCCTTTATCAAACGCATTTAACATACGCTCCTCTATCACGTTCAGTTCAAACGTTTGCAATAATTGGAACATTCAATCTACACTTGCGAACGCTCTACACGACATCATCTAAATCGTTCAATCTGCAGCAGTACACGCGTCAAACAGATCACTGATGATCGTGACGGCTCCGATTGTTTCAAGCCCCGCGGCAATGTGAAAAATTCCAAGACACTAATCCATCCGGCATCCCGCTGCGAATTCATTTTGCACCAAACAAATTTGCATATACATAGCCATCGAGACCTGGGTCCGCCGGTTTGCAAGCAGACTCCTGTGCGCTGCAGGGCACTCGCCACCGCCCCGCCAAGGGAAACACATTGGCAGCTCGAGATAGTGACGACCCAGCCGGGGGACGAAAACGTTCTGCAAACCCCGCGGCTGCATACGGGATAAAGTAATAAAATGGTCGAAGGATCTAAGGTGTTTATGGCCGTTTGACACCGCGAGCGCGACTCCAGGGGGCAGTGGTCGCCCTCCCGCAGGGACCCACCCCCGGTCCTGACTAATCTGCTCGTTTTCGTGGCGAGCTGAAAATTCTGTATTCAACAGCCGTCACGGTCCGGCACTACTATTAGGCCGGTAACTACTTATTCAAACTGGATCGTTCGAAACGTCCCCTTTCTCCCTGCTAGTTGTCAACGCGGGCACGTCCCACGGTAGGATCCCCCGTCCCTTTCCACCAACACCAGATGCGGTGCTACCCCCGGCATCTCGCTATCGCTAACGTCGGTGTCGCCGCAGGTACGGCGCAGTCGGGATTACACCCACGGTGCCGGCCAGGGTATCGTTATCGCAAGCTAACAATAAGACTAATGTTGCTAATGTCACCTCTACGGCCGCCGCTTCTGCCAACGACATCATTATCGAACTATCGCTACAGTTATTGTTACCGGTTACTTTATTAGCCGATGGGTGGGCCGTCCATTGAACGTCGTAACCGCTATTGACGTTGCAGCTGCTTGGATTACGTACGCGTTTAGCTCGGCTGCTCGTCGATGCAAATCGGGGTTTTAATCTTAACGTTACAGGCTATCGCTATGATCGCGGGGCGACCGGTAGCGCGCGTACATTCCGACAATATCGTCAAAAAGATCTGCGATCGTAGTTATTGTTGCCGTGACTGTCGCGATACCACCCTCGGGACGATCGCTGGGCACAGTTATCATCGCCGTGGCCGCGTCCAGGGAGCGGCCAGCTTGGAACAAGCGTTACTATCAGTTGCGCAACTACCATCGTCACAGCGATCACCCGACCTAACCTTTTTCCGTAACGATACAGCTTCGACCTTCTGCGTCCCGCACAGTCCGTTTCCCCGTGCTGCGTCCCATCGGATCCTCTCGTCTCTGTCGCGTTGTTTAGGTGCAGTTTTATTGTCTTCGTGCAACCCGATGCTTGGTTCCCGCAGTCCCGGATGCGCGACGACGCACTCCGAGCAATTCCTGGTCCGGAGGAATGGCCAACGAGATCGCAAACATGGTTCTGGACTACGTGTCCCTTGTGTATATCGGAACGCTACGCTCCGACCCGCTCCATCCCGGCTCTTTCTGTTATTTCGCCTCGTTTGCCGGGCAGCAGGGCTACCGAACGCTATTGCAGGATTCCTTCTACGATGGTTTGCAAGTTGTTCGCTTCTGCAGCGTGCGCTGGGGATTGGCTTTGTTAAGAAACGATCCGGTGCCAGGTTGAAAGTTCGGCTTCGAAAGGTGAAGAGGCTGACGGTCATTGGGCAGAGAGCACGGAAGTAAGAGCTTTTACTCTAATGGCTGGTCGATGCGAACGTGCTGTGCAATGTTGAGTAAAGTTGTATTTGTCGGGCTGAATGCAACGAAATATCGGTGCCGGGTTACGTTTAAGAGATATTTTATTATGAAAGATAGTTACAGTTTATGGCCGTAGAGCGAGACAAAAGTTTGCCCGACGGTAAGATTTTCGAAGCAATCAATAAATTCAATTTTTCATTGATCAAGATTAATGCACATAATTATTTCTGAATTGCAATAGGTCTACTGAATTTTGGAAATATTAATCAGCGGGGCGCGGAAATCATTCACACGGGATTATTTTTATTAATCGACGAATATTTTTTAGAAATCGTAGGGTTTGATAGTAAAAATCAGGCTCCTGTAATTTTAACGCGACAGAAAATATTATACAAAATTATATAAATAGTTTCGTCTTGTGCCAGCTTTAATATTTTGATGTTCATTATTACAGTTTACCAAAATATGATTATCAAACCATCCGTGCTAACGACGTTTCACGAGTTTGTAATTCGGAAAAACTTGTTGAACGCAACAAATTAGTACGCCAACGAACGAGGTTAGCGATCGCATATAGAACATCGATCGATTTCATTGACTCACGACCGAACGATCGTTCTTAACGGAGGCGAATTTCGAACATTGCGATCGATTTGACGTTATTGCCGCATTGTTCGCGGTTCTCCGTGTCTAACGGAGTAATTAGCGTGGATATCCGAAAGGTATTATTGGTAGTATCGTATGGGATTTGATAGGCGTTGATCAGGGATTTCACAGTTCATCCTCTCAAAATCCCCCATACTAGTTAGCACTTAGTTACGTTACACGCGTATATTTTCCGCGACTAATTATGCGTTAAACGGCTCATTCTGTTTTGCATCCTATACAGAATCGACGGCATACACGTGCCACTTAATAGGCAAACGGTGCATAGTCTGAAAATGAAAATGTACAGGCTGTTGCGTTAGTAGAGATTACTCACGTAGTTCATTTTAAAACCGGGAGGAGCAGAATTGTTGTGTAATTTGTTAGTAGAAATATTATTAATTCCTCTTTTGTATGCAACGTTTGTCTATGACAATAATTACTATTTATTTTATTACTTTTTGATTATATTATCTGCATTGTTTTTCAAATAATTTGAAATGAATTTCGGATCGTAATTATTCTTTTGTCGCAACTCTGCAAATTTGCTATAATCTTGATTGTAAAAAAAACATTTCAATAGTTCCTTTTCGGCATTTATTTAATGCACGTAATACTGAAATTTCACTTTTAATTGGAATAAAATGCACGCTGGTTCCCTTCGAGTTGCTGTTTTGCAATAACTAAAAATGTATATTAACATGATAAACGGTGAGAAGAAATGAAAGAAAAATTAAAATGTTCATAAAGCAAGAGCATATCACGCCCTGTGTTACAGAGCGCCCAAATATACCATGACTTTGTTAACTAAGGTAGGTATAATTCATTCCAATTGTGTAACTCATTTCGCATATGGGTTGCGGACGCCGCGAGCTTACAGTCACATTTTATGCAGTCTGTATAAAAAAAAAAGATAGGAAGTTAAATTAGAAAAGTAATGAGAATAATAAAAACGTGCATCCATAAAAAATAGTATTACAGAGGATTTCACTGTTTCACCGGGATTGGTTGACTTATAGTTTGCTCCGAGTCATGCGAGTTTCTTAAACCAGGCGCCCGTAAATTGTATGGATTGATTTTGAAACTTTCCTGTCTATAAAACTTTTATGAATGATTTTCTTGTAAAATCTTTACGAATTCGAAAATATCAACGTTGCTGCCTTGAATAATTTCTGTTGAAAGTAGGAAAGATATGGTTGGACACGAGGAAGAATAGTTTCATTTACTAATTTTTAAGAATAATAAAAATTGAGACGGATACTTTCCGTGATTAAATGGTTGAAACTTCAGCATAGATTCAATAAGAATCAGTTTTCAACGTATTTCAGTATTTATGGATTTTATAGTTGAAATTGAAATTGTTGAACGGCCGAATTGTGTGTATATTATTATTTAGTAAAAGCTTAACAGTTATTCATAAACAATCTTAATTTACAGAAAAACTTTAAATTATTCATAAACAAATAAAGTAATATATTATCTTTTTAAAAGATCCGGAATATTATAAGAAACATGCAAAAAGCTAAGATAATGAGATTATTATTATAAATTGTAAAATAACAAAAATACCTTATTCCATTTGCTTTATGTTTAAATAACTTTGCCTTACGTATTACCACTTAATCGCACTATGACCTCTTAAATTCACTTATTCAATAATTCACATCAAATTTCGAAATGCATGTGCGACAAATTCACGAGTAAATAATTTAATCATTGATAATATATAATATGTAAAAATGTTAACATCGCTCCTACCGTACTTATTACTTGCAGTAAATTTTGCGTGCACCTTTTCTCTTTACTCATTGTCTGCAGAATGGTACATCCAGAGTGTACAGACATATACATATACATTCGTTTGCCTCCAGAGTAATGGGCAATTAGTATTACTGCAGTAGATCATAGATCAATTTGTTCGTTCCGATGCAGAAATTGTGCAGGAAACTAGAATAGTTAGGAAACACCGTGTATAGAAACGGATCTGCCAATTAATTATTTATAGTAATGTGATATTGATCCGTCTGGCTAGCTTTCACCAGACTGACCGCCCCTAAACCCCATATGTGCTACCCCACCGTCTGTGCAACGTATGTATGAGTGCCCACCATTAATAGTGGCCATGTTGTGTAGTTATTTATTGTTAAATCGGTCGAGCAATTCCAATGTAAACTGTAATTACTCGACATCGTCTATAAATGATGAATTATTTAGTAACAGACAACAGTTCCTTTATACAGTGGATTCCGGTTAATTGGGACACATTGGGACCGGACAAAGTCCCAATTAATCGGCTGTCCCAAAGAAGCGAATTTCAACAGTCAGCCCAAACCAATAGTTTTTGTTTCCGTTCTTCGGTATCTGTCCCGAATAAACGGCGGTCCCAATTAACCGGAATCCACAGTATTTTAAAACATTGCTAGAATTATTACATTATTTACATAATATTCTATGCAGAAAACGTGTTATTCTCGAAAGGATGCATTCGTATTGAATTGATCAGCATGAATACTTTAAAATCGAATATTGACGGAGTAATAATATTCGATTCACTGAATAAGCGACGACGTCGACTGAGTAATTTCTTAAACATAAATTGATTGATATTAGATATTCAATACTGCAGTCGAAACAAAATGCTTTCGTTGTTAATGTTAATCAATATACAAATATATAATGTAAATATAAAATACACATTTTGTACTACTATTCTGCTAAAATAATATTAATTGACAATAGATAGAATCTATAAAGATACGTTTCAAATCGTGCTTCTAACTTCGATTTAGAATTGTCCAAGTAATCAAAATGTCGATCATATTCTTCAAAATCCGCGTTCTATTTTACACCTAGATAATATAATGAATCGCTTCATAAATAGGAGTAGGTACTGTTAAAATGAAATACCTGGCAACCTATACGCAATTATTCGCAATCATTCGCAATTATCAAAGATAATTAATATGACAGACAATAAATCCATATGCTGGCGTAGATGATAATACTCGATACTGATAGTGGGATCCATAACAACAAACTGTCCAAGCACTCAGAATCTTTCAACAATGTGTACACATTCCGCGTGAATATTTCTACATCCAATAATAATTGAATGTCACAGATGTTATAAACGATCATTCGATGTGTATCGTGCACGAGGAGTTTAATCAATTAAATGCATTGGCCATCGACAGCCGCAATTCTGTCGAAAATTCAAAAACATTTTCGGAGAAACATTGTCGCAATATTAATACAGCAGGTAATTTGAAATGCATAAATGCACTGTATATATTAACCATGTGTGTAAAATGTAACGTTTGGTGGAAATTCCATTTCAGATATTTGGTAGTATGTGAATCGTTAATGTATCATGTGTAATAACACAGTATTACAGTATAGGAATATTTCGGAACCTCCCTGTATTTTATCACATTGTAGCAATGAGGTTCGTGAATGTGTTATCGAGACGCATTGTTAGCGAGTTTCAAAAATGTTGTTCCATAGACCAGTTGAAAATTAAAGGAGGATAATTAAACAGTATGATTCCATTTCGTTTTCAGTGTTTTGCATGTAAAAGGAGATAGAAAACCCTTGAAGTCGGGCAGTAATAAATATTTTTTGGGGTATGTAGTTGCTTAACAAAGAGTGACATTTGTTATAAAGTGATAAAATAATTCGTACATAAAAAGACACTTCATAAAACAATTATGTAATTACATAAAGTAGATTTCATTGTTTCATTTCTTTATGTGTCTGGGGATATTTTTTCCTTTTTTGTTACATCATCAGAAAACATTTTATGTAGTTTAACGCGAACACGTACCGATAGAACTCTTTGTATTTATTATGCGTTTCAAATATCCGGCAATATTTTATGATTCACATGAAGTCAATGCACGTACAAGCATTGAACGTATAAAAGTTAACACGATTCGTTCATTAATTCCTTTGGAAAATTTCGGTAACGTGCTTCGGGGTTGAATGCGCGCGCTCGAAATATTTTTAAACAAGGGGTTGCCAAAAATGGTGAAACTTTTGGCTGGCTTTTTTCGTGACGTTGCGCGTTTTATGCAAAAAAACATGCATGGCTTACCCCAAACTAAAGTTCGAGATTATTAATTATGTTCTGAATGCGTGTGATATATTTAGTATAACAAAATCGCTGTGGAGCATAATTCATAAAATAATTCTATACTCGACACCAAAACTTGGTAAGGCCGAGATCGAAAATGACACTTGAAAACAATTTTTCCAGTAGAATAATAATTATATTAGCAGAAGCAACGCATAATTACAAATCGATAATATATTATATTTTTAATATATAAATATATGCATCTGGTATTTCACGTTATTACAGAAAATCATGCAATATGGAATTTTATAGGACAATTTATGAATATTAAAATTTAGTATAAAGGCTTTTAAATGCTGCCCTATAATGTATTATAGTGATTACTTAATTACTATTCTCATTCACATGTGTAACTTATTAATTCATGTCAGCTTAATTGCGGTTTCATGTTTTAATGCATGAACGTTTACATGTTTTACACGACTTAACGACGAGCGTTCTACGCATTCGCATTATACATTTTTTTATATTCTACGTGAAAATATTCTGTCATTTAATTTTAAATGAAATTATATATTTAACAAAAAATGTACTGCAAAGACTTGTTCACAGTAGTGTAGTATTTTCATTTCATATACTTTTCAGATGGGATGTGTGTAGAAAACAGAAGCAAATTAGTGAATAGTTATATTGTTTAGAATTAATTATTACTTTGTTAACAAACGTAATAATTGGTTGGTAAAGCCATAGTGGTTAAAATGTATCTTTCCGTATGACGGAGTTTGCTCTTTACGAATGCTTTTCTCTAAAAAAAAATTTATGTATTCGTAATTTAATTCACATTATTTACGCATCCTGCACACGCAAGTTCCATGGCGGTGCATAATTTTAATTTTCAGCAAATCTAATAGTATAATTGCATCGTGTTGTGTTGATACGCCTTGTCAAAAAATTTAATTATTATACTTCTTTACAAGGAAATTTACCCTTTATAAGTACCTTATAATTTGTAATATAAATTTACAAGAAATACATTCTAATGTACAACTTGTTTGAATTCAATATATTTTTAATTAAATATTTTCTAATAGAATTGCAACTATAATACCTTTCGAATACATAAATATACAAACAATATGTACGTATCATTTATTAAAACCATTTCATGTATGTTACGTTCAAGAGCTCGGATTTATTTCAGTTTATACTACTCAGTATCACAGTATGTTCAGCACTTATTTTTTTTACGTCGGTCATATTCAGTTCAATCATACAATATACAGGCATCTACTATTATATTATATTATTTAATACTGATTTATTATATTACCATTAGCTTTGTAATTATAAGTGCGACAGAAGATAGGAGGTGGTATTTCAACGTGATCAGACAGAATGATACCAAAATATCGCTGTTGAATGATCTGAGTAATCTACTGTTGCACACTATAACACGTGTACGATAAGTTACGTTTTATCGTCGTGTCACATACTGCCTTTATCTGAAATTAAAACGTCACCCTGTACGTCACACATTGCTGTGACCCACCTCGATATCTATAGCCTTCATGACTCTTTTCCGTATTAGGAAAATATTTCAGCGAAACGAAGTCAATCAAGGTGAACAAACATATATACATATGATTGTTTCTAAAATTCCAATGATATTTCAAAGCATAAATTCATGAATTCGTGATGCGCAGTCTATGACTCGAGCATTGTTTGTAGTATACATAAAATGTTCAAAACATGTTCCTAAAAAAATTGACGGTAAAAAAAAGTTTGCATCGAAGCTATTCCACTCTTTGAAGTATTTGAGGTATTTCTCTGCTTGCATTTGTCATATATTTCTATGCTCTGCATGACGTCACTGTTCATTACGTTTCACATATCCCAGGATATCTCCAATATTTTTGACTAAATTGGAACGAGTTTCATGTTACACAATCGTGATATGTGATGTGCGCTTCCGAAAGGAATGTGGATTAAAAAAAAAAATCGATATTACCGTGATTATTCCCGTCAGGAAATCTCCCGTAATATCTGAACATGCAGTATGAAGGGTCATGTGCGACAATTGCTCCAATGTTACAGGGTTCCACGTGGACGCGGGAAACTTTATCTGTCCGCAGGGAGTTATTTCACTTTTATCTGAAATTAAAACGTCGCTGCGCAATTTCTAAAAGGGGTGACATTACGCGTGATATCTGCGATCTCCACGTCGGTTTCGCCCATTAGCGGGCTGCTCACGAAGCGTGAGGCCGCGAAAAAACTAGGGAAAAATGGTACGGTGAATGGAAACTCAAATTGAACACGACACCCGCCGTGTGATCTCAATTATTCGAGTTAATTGGGCGACAACTAACATGAACAATTCGATATGTAACAAGTGGTTCGATTCGTTTGATCGCAGCGCCACGTTCAACCAGAAAATTCTGTAATGAATCGAACTTGTTTTTCTTTCTGCAGAAGGACAAGTGCACGTTTTCGTGTATGGTTTAACCATTGCATATAATTCTTTTTAATCCGCCCCAGATTAAAAGTTGAACAACTTAATCAAATGATGCGCGACCGTGAATATTCATACCACTTTAACAAATGCGTGCATACAGACGCAATATTAATCGCGAAACGTGAATAAAATGAAAATAAAACGCCGCGAGAAAAACCACAGTCAAAGTGATCTTTGTAGCATTATCGGCTCTAATTTGTTTACTCTATGTGACCCAATTTCAAAGACCTTGATCTTGAATAATTTCACATTTATTAGTCATTATCAATAGAAAACTTCTTGACTATTACATGTAGAGGGACTTTAAATTTATGTGCTTAGTAAAGTTAAAACAAATGTCAGAAGCGATACTCTATTGCGTTCTTCACCGTATTCCTTTTCACTGTACCTACATTTATCGATTTATTGTCATTTAATGTTACACCGGAACTTGGTTAAACATTGAACTAACGAAAATGATATCAACATTATTCAGAATATTCCACTAGCATCGTTATTCGGGCACAAAATCCTTTACACAACTAGAGTACACGAAGAGACAGTCAGTTCGAGCACTGCTAGCATTTACCTTGCGAATAATGGATTCCCCTTCAAGAGAACACTCAAAGTTTCCTCTTCATCTGACAAGGGACCATCCCGTAGCGTCAATCACAGATTTTAATGAAATTGTAGCATAAGGTAGTACTGAACAAAATATTTGACACGTATTTCTTTTTATTGGCCATGATCCACACTTATGGGGTGGAAACCACCCTAAGGGTTGGGGATGGTGAACCAACTAGGTACAATATCTCGGAAAATATAAAATATAAAAATCTGTCTGACCACATTATTGACGTGGAGTGTTTAGAAGACGCGTCTGACCACATTATCGACTATATCGTTGACCTGTACTACTTAAATCATATCTATTACAGTAATATGTATGTTCTGCTAACTGTAAGTCTATTAATTTCGCGGTTACACGTGTTTTCTGGGTCTCGTTACTATAATTACAAGCCTCTGTTAAGATCTTTGCAGCACTGAATATATTCAGTTGGAAGATAACAAAGCTATGCTTCATTTATTTGCAGGAAAAGAAATATAAACGGTATTAATAAAGGATTAAGTATTCGATGCATACTAATTATCTTCTTCTGAAACCACAGTTCTTTTATATAATAAATTAATTAAATAATATGATCCATACAAATACAAACACACTCCGTAACATTATGCACCTGTTAAGTCTTTTCTTATCTTTATATGCCCTTCATTGATGCCACTCACATTTGCTTTTTAAACATTTGATGATCGATAAACATTTTACAGTAAGCATAAAAACAAAATTGCTTTATTTTACTGTTTGTCTTTAATCAAAGGAACTTTTCCCAAACCCATTCGTCCAACTAAATTCCTTCTTTAAAAACATGAAACACACAATTTACACAGCCCGCTATCTCTTATATTTTCCGAGATACTACGCCAAATGTGATATTGATTTTCATCCTCTAAATACGAACCATAGCAGCGAAAAAAGAACTACGAACCAAATATTCTTTTAAAATATTACCTCATGCCAAAATACCAGAGAAAACGGTGATCGACGTTTCCGAATAATTCCTTGCGAGATTGAAACCACTTGCTTTTCGTGGTCCATTTCAATGCAATAAACGTGCAACTCGTCAAGATTCCATCCCAAATTGATATTTATTAATTGCATCGGGGGGTGTCTGTAAAAAATCGGACAAAAAATTATATCCCGTCACTGGTTGACAAAAGAGCCCATTGTATTTTCCTCCGCAGTGGCTCGCATAATAACCACAGTTGTCGTTCTTCCTACGTATTCTCTGCAAGCCTCTTTACGACTTTTCAGCGTGTTTACTGCGATACTAACGACCAACTAGCGGCCACCGCCGCCACCGCAGATTAACTCCCGGCATTCCCATCATTTTTCTCTATTAGCCGAAGATTTACGAGTGCGTTCCGCGCAAGTCCGCGATACTGCGTGTAGCTGGAATCGCGTAATTGGGCTTTTGCCCGTAACGGCCGCATTAAAACGTCGTCAATTCGTGCACGTCTTTGTGCGTCGCGCCTAAAGGACGAAGCAAATTTTGTTGGACGCTGATCTATCATAATTGATGGTTATGATATGTAATGGACGCGTGCTATTATTATTAATTAAGGATGCTCAGAGTGGCAGGTTCCGTTGTCCAAATTTGTGTGAATTTTTCTGATCGGCATCGCAATTTTTTCAAGTTGTCTGTTCGGACAGTTTGGAGAGTATTTGGCAAGGAATTAGCAAGCTCAGAATTGGAAAGCTCCCTGCAGTAGTTTGATAAGAATATACATTCGTATGTGCAGACATGGTGTATTAGAAAAGGATGGGTAGATATTTTTAAGCTGAGTTTAAGGACTTTATGTGATAGTTATTTAAATACCATCAGCTGTTTAATTGTAATAATTCCAATACTGAAATATAATTAAATTTGATTTATAAAATTATGTTCATTGCCAACGCATATTCTGCAATACTACAAACTTAATATGTTAGCAAATTACCAATAATAGCTGTTTCATAGTTGTAAATATTATAGTATTGACGAAGCAGAGTTTCTTCAGTTGGTCAATGCAACATTCTATTGTGTCTTTATAA
The DNA here is from genome assembly GCA_963667235.1 of Nomada lathburiana. Lineage (NCBI taxonomy): Eukaryota > Metazoa > Arthropoda > Insecta > Hymenoptera > Apidae > Nomada > Nomada lathburiana. Next base: position 3,484,579 of record OY763905.1, read on the forward strand.
CTGATAAATTCTAATTGTTGCACTATATTTATAATCAATTGTAGATTAAAAATCGATAGCAGTCTAACAATTTTCCTTTTTTGTGTTCATTTTCTTCAACCGTATCTTGCACCCGACTATTTGGAAATTGGGAAATGATAATTTGTACAGTTTTACTTTATCAGACGTTCTGCTGAAATCGAGTTTACAACTCTTCGTTCTTTTTGAACAAGTTATTCGATTACATTGGAATATTTTAAACGTACAAAAACAGTATAGCACGAGGCAAACTAGCAGATTAAAATAATCACGCAGCCTTGGTTATCATCTGTTTGGAATTGCAAATTAGTTTTGAAGTCAGATGAGTTGTTGTTAAAGAAAAGAGGACGCAGAACATATACGTTTATACATACTCTATGTACAATAGGTACAATAGCTTGCATATTTCACTGGGACACAATTCTCTATCATCCAGACAATTATCCATGTACCATACATTTTCACGTTATCACAGTTCCGTTCATTAAAAAACCAGAAAAGTGTCCAACAAAACAGTAACATCGAAAGTGACACATTTTTCTTTTCCATCCGTCTCAACAGGAAAATTTTCCCGACTTTTGAGTTCTCGATCCCAGGAGAAATTAATGCCGCGAAAACCACAGCTCGTATCACTTGCTCATGCGAAAATCGAGTGAAACCAAGTCACGATTATTTTTCCACGAGAGTACTTTATGTTACGAAGGTAATTTCGTCGGGCGACACTCGTCCTGCCTGCGTTTGGAGCTCTTCCAAAGAGGAGGGGACGGGGTTGCCCCGATAATATCGCTTTAGTGACATAAAACGGCCCCATTATCGTGCGAAATGAACTTCAGCCCGATTCCAAACGGCATAATAAAGAGGTAAAAGTTTGGCAAGCCTCGGTTTTTACTTCATCCTCCAGAAGCAAACGCCTCCCCGCACCATCCGACGTACGGAAGTACCAAATGCAGACTTCAGAAGGCGTACCTCATCGAGCCGGCACCACTCGTCGTCGTTGTGCGAAAAATCGCGGAAAATCACGAAAATTTCGCGACTTCGTGCGCGATAAGGGGCGACACAGGCGCAACCATTTAATGGTCGAGGGTACGTCCACGTATCGTCACTATTGACCAAATCCTGGCTTCTTCTTTCCGTTCCTTCCCGTACTCCTTCCGTCTCGCCGTTTCTTCTATATCCCTCGTCCTTTCCTTCGGAAGGAAAGAAACCAGGGGGAGAAGTTAAAAATAAAACACGAGCGGGAAAGAGACGGTCGGTTGCTCTATCGCGTGCACAGAATCACGATATTCGAGTAGAGGGAAGTTTCGCGTTCGGCGTATAAAATGCCCGCTACTCTCCTCGCCCTCGTCGGCTTCCATCTCCACGTTCGTTTTTTCCTGCTGGCCCTCGAAACGTTTGCCAACAGCTATTTATCGCGAGACTGCCCCGGAGGAAAAACGAGAAATACACCGTCGTTGGTCGCGTTACCCTGCATCGTCGGCGAATCAAAAGTTCGGGATGACACTTTTCAGCGGGGCAGAGGAGAGGTCGTAGCGCGGACAGGGGACGTGTGACAAATGATAACGGCCAACATCTGTTCGCGTGGTGCTCACTATCCGATCTCCTTGTCCCGTGTGCCAAGAAATAATTAATGGTTAAATGATATTGTGAAAGAATAGCGAGCTGGAGATTTGCAAAGAATTTGCAAAAAACTGTGGATTTTTATTTAATCGTGCTTTGTTTTTTAAAATTGCAAATTGTTCTTGGTTCTAGCAATGGTTACTAAATACGTAGACGGCCATCACTGTGGAGAACTGAAACGGGGATATAATCGTTTTGAAGATCTCGTTAAACCATGTTATCCCGATCAGCCCAGTAAAGACAGAATAATCTAAGACGATCAAGTTTTGTGGTTCACCCTGTATATACACCCTTGGATACCTAGTAACTGTAAACGTCGTCTACAACGGTACATCATTATTGCAACTATTTGTATAAATTGTGCCTGAAGCAATTAAATAGCACTTCGATGTTAATCAAATCTGTACCGTTTTGTGCATCGAGGATATTTTTATTTTTTATCATACCGGAGTGAAAGAGTTCAGCTATTTGCTGGTTAACAAGTACGTGTGTAAGAATTTAAAAGTTATTAAATTTTGTTATTAAAGTTCACTCTGGTTATTCAGTTTTATTAAATCATGAGAAATGATGAAAATTCTGAGTGGCCATAATTTGATAGCCAGCAGCTGTATTATACAATAATATATTGTATGTCACGCGTAATTGATGCAGACACGTGACTTACATCGTACGCGTTTTTCACGAAAGCGCGGCTGAACAAAATTGGCAATTCAGGTTTCACACTCGTAGATATGCAAATATCGTGACAGTTTGTTTTCATTATTCGAAGGGTCGTATTTCTATGGGGACTGTAGAGATCGAGGGTGTTTTATTTTCCGTGTTTTGAGGGGTCGTGCAGTCTGGTAGGACTGCTCCAGACAGAAATATAGATGTTCATACTTCACATCCACCTGCACTCAACTCTGAACGTTTTCCTTTTTTTCGCCTATGTTTCATTTTATGTTCGGCACTGAGTGGGAGGGATCGTGTTGCTGTATGAAAAATGTGGCGCTGTTATTACAATTCTTGTTATTAAACTCAAATTATATTCGTCACAGTTCAGCCCGAACCATTATGCTTTTTATATCGAAAGAATATTGTACCGTGTTTCACACATTCCAATTGGTCAATTGATTGGGAGTAAATTGGCAAGCTGTATATTTGTACAATTACACGAATATATTTTTCGTTTAGGCACCGTGACACGATGGAGTACAGTTCAAGCCTTTCGCTACGCCTGAGCTGGACGCAGAAATTCGGTTTTGTGATTTTGACAACGATATTCAACAGTTTTCAAATTCGTTCATTTTGTTCGTGTAATTTGCCAAATAATACAGAAGATCAAAATCATAAAAGTTCGACAATGTTTCGTGGCATTAATCTTAGCTTACTTCTCTGTATAACTTCTGACTCAACGACTTCGACTTCCTGCGAAAAATGTATGTCTACGATTTGTATGTAAAAATCCAATACAGCGATTCTTTGAAATATTATGCCATTATTCTTTCATAAACGTCCCTCACTCTTTCACGTTCGTCTTTTTAAATGTACAATATTATGTTACAAATTGAACGAATTTATTATTTGTTTCTAACGGAAACATAGAAATACTGCTCTGAATGAATGAAACTAACTGGCTGCACTACCTAAATAATTCATTTACAAATGTTTGCAATTATGTAATGGTTATTTGGAACTTCAAACCCGATATTTCCGCATATATCTCAACTGGTGGTACAATATGAATTTTAACAGTAAGAAGAAGTGGCCGTCTACGTTAATTTAGAAGATTATAGTCCACTATTTTGTTTACAGATTTTTCTTTATCTTTACTCAGGAAGGAATTAAACCATGTCCCAGTGTGCAGAGTCACTCTGCATAAAGAAGAGACCGGTATACGTGTCCAGCAATAATTCCGCGTTTGGTTGGATGTAAATGGGCGACTCAACTTAAAATATTCAGCAAGGTGAGGTGGAAATGTACCGTTTCTGTAGAATGAATTTTTTAACCTAACAAGTAAGTGCATGCTAAGGACTAACGAGGAAGGGAAAATGTAGAACGACCCATCCTTTCTACTACGATTGTTAAAGCTATACAATTTATTTTAGGACATCAAACCAATATCTTGGACCCTTTTAACAAGAATTTCGCAAAACAATTTTCCTCGTTTTCTTTTATCCAGTTCACTTTAAGATAAACCAATTTCCCGGGGCTTACTTAAATCGTTGTTTGTTAAATAATTATTTGCAAAAACTATCCCTAGAATAACCATTGCTAAAAGAAACTCTACGATTCGATTTAATCAAACACACCGGTACGAAGTGAACGGATGCCATGTCCTTTGTACCTGTACCGCGCAAAAAAGTACCCTGCTCAATGTAACGAGGCTGGCGACTGCAATTACCCCTATTTGTAACGAAAAGTGAGACAGACGTTCAGCCGTTTAAGACGATAAGACGGCATTACTCGGATCTCCACGGTTAGAAAGGTCGACATTCTTTTCAAGATAGCGCCCTGTTAAAAACTCCGCCATCAATCAAGATTTAACAGACTAAGCGGGCCTGTCCTTGAACTTTGAACGTCTGGTATGGTTCACCGGTGTGTTAGAAGTGGCTGGCCTTCTATTGTTGGTGGGATCGATCGGACACCATAGACACCTAGGTCTCGTGACATCGTAGGTAGTCCATGGCAAATCCGGACGACGTTATTATATGTCGCACGTAGAGGGCGTCTATCTTGATTCACGGCTGGAATTTTTACGAGAAACAAATGGAGTAATCCGTAAATACGTCCCGTGTCGGACTGGTCGTTTTGTCAGCTGAAATATTCAAGGAGATCCTCGCAGAACGATAACCCTGACAGATACCAAAATATACGTCGAGCTTTATATATTCATATTTCGTATTCTGCAGATGGAGCGTGAAAATGTTTCTCCTTTGGGGAGTTTTATTGGGTATAAATGGTGTTGTTAAGTGGAGTTTGATGTACGAGTAATCGGGGTTGAAATACTTCTGGTGCTTGATATCAGTTTAACATGAACCTAACTGTATCCAGTTTCTCTGGAGTGACTGAAGCATAGTATTATAATGCGCATATTCTGAAGAGGTATGGAAGAAACGACAGGAGTAAATGGAATTAATTGTTATGCAATTATTATAAATTGTAATGGTCGCTAAATACTCGTAGCTTCGAAGTCCAAAAGTTTTTAACACTTTCTTATTTCGAATAAATAATAAATATAATCACCGCTAAAATATACATGTAATCATAAATGAGTAATCATAGGTATTTACATATAAAACATTACGTTTATGGTGAAAATAATGGCTTATTTAATTATTCATTTATACGATGTTTAAAAAGGTTTATTATACGTCCTTTTTAATAGATCGTTACATTGAAACTAAACTTTAACATTCGAGACCATTTAATTTACGAGAAAAAAGATTTTCATCAGCCCAGAGACAATAAAAATAGTAGACGTAATTTCATTATATGGTTCACGTTATATAACAGTTTAAATAAAGCGTAGTTTACGATCTTTCAGAGTTGCAGTACTTAATAAGTTGAGTAAAACGGTAGTTACCTGTATAATTTTACTATTACGTCATAAGTGATTAAAAGGTTCACTATAGGAACACTACAGCATAGTCTAGTCCTCGGTAGTTAATTAAACTACACCTTTAAACACGAATTAAAGTATTTACTCAAAGCTTCGTTCGGTATTACACCTGGGCAAAGGGAATATTATGAGAATGAAAGAACCGGCCGGTCGAGGATCGCATGAAAAAGGAGGAAACGATTGCCTAAGAGTGTGAAATGAAAAAAAGGGGTAAAGAAGAAAGGAGAATGAAAGAATGCTTGAGATGAAAAGTGAGAAAAAGGGACGAGAGTTATAAGTGAGGGGAAGCAAAAGAGCGCTGCAGTGTGAGAAAAGTGAGCAGTAATTTTAGGAAAATAAAGTTTGCGTTTTCAGGAAGAAATAGCAGCTTATTTTATTTGACGACATTGCGTGTCATTTTAATACACTTAAACTTTATATGTTATTCTAACGTCAGAGAATCTGACAGAATCAAAAGTACTTTACTGTTTTCCGTATTTCCAAATGGCATTTCTGTATTTCGAGCACCAAATATTGCTTTTCCAGTGCCACTCTTTTAATTTATTGCTATATACATATCTTTAGTTGTTTGGGATAAATTAATTTTTCACTGATAATTGCTTTCTTGAAGTTTTATATATCTTCCACATAATAATTAAATTATTTGTTAATTGAAGTAATTGTTTCTTTTCGTATAATTTTATAAGTAAAAGTGAATATATATATTCAAACTAAGTTTATTTAAAAATGACAGCTATATTCATATTTGTTATTCAATAATTTACATTAGCGTCTACTTAAATACGGAATGCAATTTTATACGCATGCAGATTCAATTGTTACTAGAGTAACCAATGTTGAGAATAAACACAAATACGACAAGCGAATTATTTCTGCTGTTCTATTGTTGGCGAAACAAAAGGAAATCGGATTAATAAGAAACGTGTATATACACATGTATATAAGCCAATAAAATATTTGCCAATGTTTAAAAACATGCTCTGCTATATCTTGGTGATGCAGCAGAAACGTTATCTAAACATACAAGGTATCCAGAAAGGTAGGGCGAGAGGGAGAGAGTAAGATTACAATTTTTCACACGACTACTAATTTTTAAAATTATGTAGAAGCTGTTGACAAAAATATGAATTGAATATTCATGCACAACTTGTACCGAGTTGCCATTGGGATGAAATTTGTAGACGTAAGATTCTTCGATCTTTGTGTAAAAGATGCGCACCTGCCTCTACCAATTCAGCGTTCTGGAAGCATGGTGTTCAATCTTCCAGGAACCCTTTGATCATTGTGGGCACGAGCGAGCCATGATCATATCGGTATTAGAACCAAATTCTCGTCTAGATTGGAATTTCATCCGATACTATTACGGAGAATGAAAATTCTCACGGTGAAATACAAGGCGACAAGCTTATTATTTAATATCGTATGGAATTTAATGGCAAAGAATGATCTATATCCATTCACTGATTGAGGCACGTTATGTTTTCAAAAAATTACAAGCCCTTAAAAAGTCGTTAACAGTAACAAAAACGCGCTAACAAATGATATTTTGTTCGAAATACTTTTCTCAACGTCTGTATATCATTTTTTATATTCATATAGACAGATAAAAATTGAACAATCTGCGCGTGATTTATGTGTCCCCTGAACAGTTGAGTAATTGTATTAGTCCGTGATAACCCAGTAAGAAATAAATTCGTCTACTTGTATCTTCGATCTTCCAATAAAACTTTTCGCACTATTTCTATTCGAAAATCTATTGAGCCTGATAACCCCCCGGGCCATTCGTTGTCCAAAACCATTAATAGGGTTATCCAAATCAAGGGTCTTAAGGTAGAAATTCACTACCACCTGAGCTCTCTTGAATCCAGCAGACCCGTAAAGCTTGAACGACCCCGGTCACCTGATCTTCGAATGAAAAGTGTACAAGCCTTCTAAACAGATTTCTTATCGCCGTTTAACCAACTCCATGCTTCAATCGGACTGTTCGATCGATTTCTACACAGCATTCGAATCTCCCCCAAGCGAACCTCGTGGATAACGTCGCAAACGATTGGCCAGAAACAATCCAGCATCTTGCGTTTCCCCGATCGCTCAAATATGGGAGGCCAGTAAATTACGTCTCACGAGCCCGGTGTCCGGCATAATCCCAAGCAAATCCTGGTACTCCGTGCCCAGCGTGAAAGGGGTCTCTGCGGCGTCGCGGTTCCAGAGAAGGGAACAGAAGAGGGGTGAAATTGACCGCCGTCGTTGCCACTTGAGGACCAGCCGGCAATTACGAGCTATCCCCATGGCCCATTGCCATTGCCGGTTGGCAACTTGGATACCGTTGCTTGGCCGAACAGCCGGCCGGTTGTCTGTCCGTAGATATACATACCACTCAGCATTGTTCCTGGCGGGGACGCGCATTTACCCGTTTCGTCCTGCCATTTCTGCTACAACAGAGCGCGATCCCCTTTCTCCCGGCGACGTTCTACGCCCGAGTTCTAAATCACGGCTATCTCCTGGCTTAACTAACAATGCATCCGCCGACACTGGCCTGCCGTCTACCTGTATGCATTTCTTCCTTATTATCGCGCGCGCCTCGTACGGTTTACTTCAGCCCGGCGTTAATGAAAGATCTCTCGATATAACCCCGACGCACCCGTCGACAGACACGTTTGGATCTTGAAATCGTTTTTCTGATACGCGAAACGCGTTTCAAAGCGTTTTTTTTCCTCGTGAATTTTTATGATTTTTCCTTCTTTTTTTTTTAGGGGTGTGATGTGTCGTGTCTCTTTTTTAATATTTTTGATGGAGAGTCAAGTGATTGGACGTAGTTGTGGGATTCGATGTTGCTTAAGCTGTATGATATTGTCAATGGACAGAAATTCATTCTGTTACAATTGACTTGTACGAATATGTTTTTTTAATTTATATATTTAAAAAATATTATGATGTATGGTACTTTAAATCATGGCAAGTGAGATAATAAAATGATTAATATGCTGTGAATATATGTGCAGAACATTTTCCGTTCTGTCTGTATATGTGGTATGAATATATTTTGCATATACTTTGCATGTTTGGACACGTTACATATTTACAAAGCTCTACAGTTTAACAGCTACATTGAAATCAGTTAATAATATTGAAATCATTGAAAACATCAATGAAAACTCGAAAACATTGCCACGTGTACACAACAGTCTTTCGATATTAAAATAAAAACAAATATAATTGCACTATCGATAGAAAATTCGGTAAATCGAAAGTATCGTTACAGCTGTCGCGATGTATTTATTTTTCCTTTTCACGACACTTGATAACTTACACTTATATTCTGTTTCCCACCTCTTTCAAAAACATAGAGAAACTAATGTTCTCGCCAATATCGCCATTGTTCCATAAATCATACTAACGCAAGTACTTGGCAGACAGGCATTCAAATTTTATTTTTATAAAAGAACAAAAAAAAATAGATATTCCAACAGTTTTCAAATCATACTTCCCGTAAAACTCATTCCAGTGACTAACCTACTTTTTTCACGTATTTTCGTGTCCCCTTTTTCAGAGACAACTACTTTCACAGCTAAATGCTTAAAGGTTCCCTTTCAGCAAGTACATATTAGCACCGGTCCCCCATTGTGCAATGGCATTTTCATTTTCGACCCAGTTTTACAGAGTTTCAGGCAGTTGATTTAAATTACGAGTATTCCACCGACAATTCCACCGGCCCATTTCAGAACGCAGCATTGTGCCGGCTTACTATCTTCTCACACGTTTGACCTGGATCCCCACGCTGAAACCAAAAATTCTCGCCACTATCTGCGCGTTCCATTCGCTAATGCCCTCCATAGTTCCCGGGATACGTTTCGCTGAGCCCGATACTTTGGAATATCGCGAACGACGTCGAATCTTTCTCACTAGGCACCCTTCGCGGACGCTCGCACCCCGTCAACCCTTTATCGAAATGTCGCCCATTTTTGCCGGAACTCCACGCGAATGTTCCTATTTACCGGGTCTTCGTGATTTACGACTGTTTATTTGAAGTTCGCCGGAGAGCACCCGCGATGCAATCGCAAAAGAACGTGCTTGGATAAGCGTTTTTCTTCCACCCACGGTAAATACACCGGGGGTTATTATTTCCTGGCTTTTGGTTCACGAAAAATGTTGCTGACGTTTTCCAGAGACTGTCCACATGATAGTATCAAACGTGTTACGGGGGTTATGATCTGCTTAAATTATTGCTTCTTAAGGGGATGCATTATTAACCACGGAAGATGGTGCAAAATAATTTGATTGCTGTAACAACAATACGCCCACGGAAGAAATGATAAAAATAAGAGTAGTATATTATTAGAGATATAAAATTTAAAAATGTTCAGCGAAGGATATCATTGTACTTAAAGGGGTATTCTATATTGACTGATCACAAAATTTCATTTTGACAAACAAATGAAAGGATTTTTGTATTTACCCCTTTAAATCATATTCAGTAGGTGTGTCATCGTAAATATAATACGTTCTGTAGTGAAAATACTTAATTGGAGTACAGTACAGGGTTTCGGCTTCGCGAAGATATTAATAAAAAACGGAGAATAACTTTTCTTTTTCCATCGAAAATCGATTTCAAAGTTCTGCAGGGAATATATGTTTGGATCATAAGTCCTGACCTCGTGGAGATACATATACACCTGTTGTTATATACTATAGTGGACCCAGTATCGCATTGATGTAAGCTAGAAAATATATTAAGCGAGACAAGATTGTCAGTTTCAAAGGCCTCTATTGTGTTGTACTATAAATTTGCTGAAACGTTGCTCGCTTTATGACGCACATATGCATGCGGGTCTTTGTAAGTTACTGCTATGAATCCTTGATAATGTGTCCGTAACTCATAAAATCTTAAATGCAAGAAAAATGCTTTTCTTTATGCTAATTTATCGAAATATTATACACGCAAGCATAAATCATATACTGCGAAGAATTATCCGCGCAAACGTAAAAATTCAATTTTCTGCATAGAAATTACTAGGCATAACAGGGAGGCCGGAATTTTTAGAATAAATTGTCAATATTTCATTACATATTGAAAAGCTTTTTGAGGATTCAAATATATTGACATAAAATTAATCGCCAGTCTGTTTCTGCGATATTAATTTCGAATTACCGGGAGATTATTAAAAGTAGTAAATCTGTCATTTTAAAAGACACAATCTTTTAGCCTTAACAACAACGCATACAACGCCTTTAAATTCTGCATTCTTTCAAATCCCATTGAAAATTACTCTTCGCGTTTGCCTGGTCCTTTTATATCGAACCAGATAATTCCACGAATTCAAATAATGCTTGAAAGTGTTACATTTTCTGAAAACCATCGCCCCTCGAGTTCCACATCAATAGGCTCTGCTCCAAAACTGATTTCCCACAGTTGAATAACTCTGTCGTTCAATTAAAAAAACGCTCCATTGAAACAGTTTGGCTAGGATCAAAAGTAACGAAATTTTCGAGTGAGTACGTTTGTCCACGTCGCGACAAAGACCGCTCGAGCAACAATTACTTCAATGTTCACACGTGACGATTTACAAAGCGTTACAGGTAATCGTTGCACGTCGAACGTCACCAATGTTCCCCGTATTGTCTCGCAACTGCCGCTGTTACTCGTCTCGTCGTCGATGCGCCGCATTGATCATTCAACGGTTTGAATTCGACATATTCGGCGTGTTGCGAGTCGTCGATAAGAGTGTCAATCACGATTTCGTGGAAGCCCGCTCATGAGCGACGCTGTAGAAACGTGTACATCAAGATTAGCCGTTTATCCGCAATTTCGAACAGTTGCTAATTGACAGCGCGGGTCTTCAAGTGGCCACGACACGATGGCAGAATTCGGCTTAAGCATGCTTACAAGCCCACCAGGGACAGACGATGAAAACATATGCCATCCGGCATGGATAATCTTTAAGAGTATTGTTCGCGTTGCAGTAACGCTGCGAGCGAGTAATTAAATTCATTATAAATTGAAGTAATTGTCTTTTAACGGACGGGCATGTTTTGATTTGCCACTATTCGGAGAACGAATATATTAATAACGGAATTGAAGGAAATCTTGTTAAAAGATATGGCAGTTTTGTGGAGTTCTTTTAAAGTTTGCTATGGTTGGCAAAAATAATTACTGTGCTGTACGCGTGGTTAGTAATATGCTACGATCTATGGTATAAGATTGTTTTGCAGCTTTGTTACCTACCGCAGTTAAGATTGTTCTTCGAAAGCTTAAATTTTCTTCTCGTCAAAGTAGATCAAATGTGATCGATTAATTGGAATGAAATACATTTAACAAAAATAAAATGCCACTTTTACGAGAAACTAATGAAACCTATTGGCCAAACCCAGTGTATCCGTATCTTTATCTTAATAATGCCTTCACAAAGTTCTACTAAAAGCGTAGAAAGTATTAAAGTTTAATGCAGTTTTGTGCATTTCTTCCGGTTGACAATTTTTCTACGCTTAAATATAGACGACATTCTATGGATCGCTGTTACTTTTCAAAGAAGGTATGCAGCAGATAGCAGGTTTAAGCGATTCACTATAATTTTCCATGGGCAGTGATAAACACTTCTTATACGTAAGAAGTTCTGTATTCAGGGAAATCCGCAAGAACCTTACCTATGTTCCTACACTAACAAGAAATCCGTAAGTCCACGGCAGCTTTCGCAAACTTGGCTGCTACGAGACACGAAGCTACATACAAAATATCGCATTCATAAACTGAACTTAGAAACTTCCCGGAATATTGAAAGCGTTTCAGTAAGGGGGCACTAATGAAATATTTGAATAATCAACGAGAAGCAACTTTGGTAGATGGAAATTCAACACTGAACAGAAAAATATCGCCCCATTAGTTCGTTTATCGAATTAATGAAATAGAAATAAACATATGATATCAGTCACCTAATCAATCGTTATTATTATAAAAATTGTAAAACATTGTTGATAAAGGATTAGATATTACCAATAATATAAGTACAGAATGTGTTCTTCAATAGTACTGCACCAGAGGGATAAAAACGAAGATAAAGAAGAGTTCAGGCAAAAAAATGTTGCAAGGGATATCCGCAAGAACATGCAACAAATTTTCATCTTCAGTATTATCTGATTACATTGTACATTGATCTTACGTTGTACATAATTGATCGTATCACCCATGCATAATATTGGGACGAAAAAAGGAAGGGTATGCTTTGCAGCTATATTTTCCACCACAGATACAGTAAGAGTTTCGAGACAAAGAAGTGCAAATTTATTTCACTATGAAAAATGAAAGTAGAAAAAATATGTAAAAATCATCCTTCAAGACTTAATGACGAAGAGGTTTTGTCATTAACACAGGCATGCAACACAATATAGCATCTTAAAAATTCAATTGAGTGTTACATAGAATATTATAGTGTCCCAATAGTATCGTCTATCTTCTTTATTGCACGACGAAAATAAAAGTCCTGAGCAGGAAACGCGTAATACCGAGTACTACGGCATACGAGTGTAAACGTCGCAACTTTTTGCCACCAAAATCTTGCTCTCCTGGCCAAACCAGCCATTCGTTTGGAAATGTCTGTTACCGGTTAAGACGGACTTGTGATTTACGCGAAGAGAAACGCGTACTAGACAGATAAGATGGGCTAATATAAATCACGAGAGCTTAAATTGAAGAATTAATTACCTCTTGTAGTGGACGTCCTAAGCGTGTTACAAGCTTCTCCAAATAAATCCTTTCTTTCCAACGTGAAAAAAGGAGGAATCAATTCAGATTCGCGGACAGCTCTCGTTTGCCGTGCAAATTAAGCCGATTTGTCCTTATTTTTACTTTGAATTTATTTAGTACATCGTCGCAATAACGTTCAAGCCTCGTTCTTGAAAATAGGTTAAAACACTGTCGAGTATCAGTGTCGTCTATTATATTTTAAGAAGGATTCTTTTGAACTCAATATTTCTTGGGCGGAGAATAGGACGAAGCATTTTCTAAAGATCGTTCGAAGAAGCTTTCTTTAAAAAAGAGATTACCATGATGGGAAAGAGTAGGTTAAAAAGTAAATTGATTTATTCAGAAGAAATAAAAATTACATGGAAGTACGTAACTAAACGTGTAATACAAATTTGGTTTTGCTGCTAGTATATTCTTGACTTTGATTAAATAGTAGACTTTCAATGTAGTGCGAAATAAATTTTGAGTTTAATAATTCTGATAGTATCAAAGTTAATGTATCAGAAACTAATTAACTAATTACTTAATTACATATATCGTCTTGCGGTTGTGCTAAATTAACAAACAGGCAAACCTAACCCAAACCAGACTCAAACTGCAGCCTGTTTTTTGTTAACTTTAATCTGATACATCGTGGATAACAAAATATCCACCAGGAGTCTAGATAATTCCAATTTAACAAAACGGTACGCGTACTGCCATTTTTCGTTTGGTGTTCGGCCAACATCCTCAAAATTCACATTTCGGATTACGCTGCTAAATATTTTAAATTGATTTTTCTCCGCTACTACTTCATATTTTTCTATCAAGGCAATCTGTTTTAACATACTAGAAGCTGAATTGAATACATTTTGCAGTTCAAAAGTTAATAACAATTGACGAAATCGCAATTAGGATGAATGCAATTATGCGATATTTCTATGTTAGAGAATGTCTTTCCTCGTTTATTTCCCTTTTATTAATAACGTATTGCACTTATCCCCAAGTCGGCTTCCTTCGGTACACCTGGTGGGTACTTACAACATGGAATTTATAATTCATTATCCTTACAATGCCATTTTACGAAGGGACGTATTTGACTGAAAATTAAATTTTTCACGTCCACTATAATTTTAAAATACAATAGTGTCAATAAACGTATTGTATAATATGAGTCTAGTTAACCGTTCCCCTAACGAGACCAAAAAATTTCATTTTAAATTATATAAAAATTATAGTTTACGTAATTAAACAGATATATAGCATTCCGATATTAATAAAAACTGTACTGCTTTGCGTACCGAAGGAAATTTTGATTTTTGAACGTGCCAGAACGAAAACGTTAACGCATTCTCACCTTTAAGATCACCTATAATAATAAACCAACTTTTCTCACGCTACAGCTCCTTCTTCATACAAAAATTTACTACAATATAAACTGCCACGCAGACACGCACACACTGTGAACGACATCACACGTTAACAATTAACGGAACACTGCAACCATCGGGCGAAGAGAAAATCTTCAATTCCCAAAACTCGGATAATTCTATTCGTCAGCCGGACAACTTTCGTCCGGAGTTGCATCGCGTGCAGCGTGTTAAATTTGGAATGACGGGCCAGGCGTAAAATGGAGACCACACCTAATTAATTCGAATGAAATTCGCGCAACAATTCAATAGTTGGTCTCGCGCTCTCGAGTTCCGAAGTTCAGTCGCGGTGCCGTCGGTAGCGCGATTTACCAAATTTAACTTAACCGTGATCGCCTTGAAACGTGGATACGCTGCCGTTCTATGCAGGCGTACCCGCGTTGGATTGGCCGCTAAAAGGACGGGCGATCGGAATTGATCCGGCAGGAAAAATGAAATCGTTTCCTCGCGGCAACTGGATCCTTTATGGCGGGGGTTCGGAAACGCGAGGGAAACAGAGACGCGGAAGGTTAGTTCGTACTTCGTTTCCCAGTGAAATACGATAAGACGCTCGGTCGGCGTCGCGGCGACGCGACGCGACGCACAGGGATCGGATAGGAAACGCGTCTACCGATTTCTCTGCCAAGATCTGCGCGCCTATACACCTCTACCCGGGGCTCTCTACTTTCGTTTCCCTTTCGAACGCGCACCGTGGAAAATCCGCGCGAATTGCGTTTCATCCCTTGCCGCTGGTTCGAGCCAAAATTTTCGGTGGATTACGTCAAACGAAGACTTCTTAAACGAAGCACCGCGGATTTGCGTTCCGTCGGTTGACACACTTTGATTCAGCCGGACTGATTTGTGTTTGCACAGCCGTATCTACAATATCGTTCAGCACCACTGGCAATGCACGAAGGGGTAGATTTATTGTTCGGCTTGGAATTGGGACGGTTTGTATCTCAAGGGACGATAGTAGAAATTGGCCAATTTCTGACCTGGGTGGACATGAAAATTTGTTGTCAGATATGAAACGCCCAATTGTTTACCCTGGAGACGATGTGAAAGTTTGGAAAAAATAGAAAAAACTTCGAAATATTGTCGTTAATAAAATTCACCCTGCTAATCGTCCTTGCCCTCATCGGATCATAATCCGAAACTGATGTTGGACTGTTACTCGTAATGTGAACACGTCCATTTGAAAGAACGTAACGATACTTGATCGAACAGAGTGGATCGATAGTGCGGATCTGGCCTGAGAGTGTCAACGTCAATTTCGTAACTTCGATAATTAACAGATCAAGATACTGATGCTATTTGATATTTAAAATCTTGCTATCTTGCGATAACAAACTCTATACTCTAGCGGTGAGAAAGAACAATAACTTGAATCGTCAGATTGTTATACTCAATCATTTTATGGCAATTTTATGGCGAATATTTAATTCAAGCATTGTTTGCGCTTTTGAATACGAAGACGTTGGCTTGGTTTGTCGACTATTGCTTTCGCGTGACAACAATGTCATCATTTTTGGATACGATTGAAAACAATATACTGAATCTACATAATTCTGGAATAATTATATAAACATATAATTGATATTCCCTATCTCGTAATTGATACAAATGCGGAATAAAAAAAACCGGAGAAATTCAGATTTCGATATTTCTAAATCTTCCATCTAACTCTCTGCGTCGCGACTCGTCGCCTCAAATACATCATACACACATTGAACGTCGTTGGTCCGTTAGTTTCATTAGTCCAAATGCACTTAAGGCCTAATAACGATTCCGGGGTGAAATATTCAACCGCAGTGGGATAGTGCTTGAATGAGGTCGCATTACACTTTAATACCATCGACTTATTACAACGTCAATTCCCCTCGCAGCGATAGTTGTAACGAGTTCCTATGAAGTTAAATCGCTTAAGCGATTGAACAGTCATTCGCGAGTCCCCCGAGATCCATATAATAAATGCAATGAAGCCGTCTTTACGATCCGCGGTGATATAGAAGTGGATACGTGAACGCGAGACAGGAAAAAGCGATTCTCATTTTCCAATCGACCGTCCGCAGTTGGATCTCGTCGACGCGGGCGGCCCATTAATTAATTAATTGTGAGAGTGGCCAGACACCTGTAGCATTAACCGTGGCCGACTGATAATTTGCCAATTGCTTGAATGAATTAATGACCGACCATAATATCTCGCACGTTTGCTCGATTTATCGACGTACAGAGGCGCACGTTAATTGAGAAACGAGCACGGGTGAATAGTACGTAACCGGTACCTGTATATGTACTATTAGTAAATACCTGCACCGTGATTTTGGTTCAGTCGATGGGATCAACTGGAGTTCTGCTAAGAATTAATATGGACACGTAAAATAAGTTGTTGGGGAATTTTGGCCGAAGTTACTTATGTGGTTACTTATACGGGACGATGTATTATACGATGCATGCAAATAGGAATGCTTGTCTTCCGACTGGTTACATGAATCGAAAAAGAGGTATTCCAGATGAGGAAATATAGGTGTATAATTTAGGATGGAAGGGTCTTTCAATAAATGTAGGCTCTCTGGAGTAAAGTAATAGTGCTCTGTTTATTCCACTGTGGCTTCGACAAGACTGTTCCTCTCGAAAAAGGATGTCCCTTCCCATGCCGAAACCATACCACCCCTTCGACGCAATGGCGACTCCATGGCGCCTTATACCGTAAACAACGATAAGGGCCTTACATCGACACCCGATCCAGCCAACGCTTACAATTCGGCCATCCTGACAATTGATCGTCCCGATCAACTCGACATGCATGCATCCAACGCACACACTACATTCACACAAACGTATGCAATAAACTATTAACTAACTTAACTAACATCAAAGTTACATTAGAATAATACACACAATTAGAATACTGTACATCAACCTTAATTACTACGTTAACCTTAACCGCTACAGTTATCACTCAATTTACATTACACTTAAACGCTCATGGTTGTGGCGACACCCATGGTCTCATGTTCGCCGCTGCCCATGTTCCTCTATAAGGGAGACGCGTATTCTGAAACCCAGCAATATCTTTTATAACGTACCGATCATTTCTCAATACTCTTCCAATCTCATACGGTCCCTTAAACAAATGCATTAGTTTCGATGAATCACATGTAGTATGAAAATTCCGAATCATTATTTTATCCCCGACCTGATACATTCCTGCCGGTTTTCGTTTTCCGTCATGATATTTCTTATTTATTTTGAAACTTCGTTTGATTTTTTCAGCAGCTTTATCTCTTATCCCCATTAAACCTCTCGTATCTGCTATCCTATCCAATTTCCTTAACGCATCTTGAGTACTATCCACTACTTTCACCCGCTGACTCACACCATACAATAACATACTTGGAGTTTCTCCCGTCGATTTATTTATTGTATCATTGCACGCATACTCTACATCATCAAGTGTTTCGTACCACCGTACGTTCCGTTCATCCGCTAACTTCGATATCATCGGCACAATGGTCCGATTGAATCTCTCCACCTGACCATTCGCTTGTGGTGAGGCTGTAGCAATTTTGAAATGTGTCACCCCATTCTCGTTATGATATTTTTGCAATATACTGTGCTCTGTAGGCCGAATACCGTCGCTCGTAACGACATAGCCTAAATACTCTAACTTAGTTTGTAAAAATTTATATTTGTCTAAACGCAACTCGAATTTATTGGCGACGCATAATTGAGAAACTTTCTCTAGTACCCAGAACTGATGCTCCAATGTCCCCGTTGCCACTAAGAAATCGTCCAGATATACCGAAACATCTCCGGCCCCGATTAATTTCCCAAATATTTGTACAACATATCGCTGAAACCTCAAGGGTCCTCCTTTTAAACCGAATGGCATCCTAACACACTCGTACTGCCCACATGGCGTAACAAATGAAGTGAACTTAATGGAATCCTCGTGCATTCTAATATGAAAAAATCCGTCCTTCAAATCCAACAAGGTAAAATACTTTTTCCCGTCTAGCAAATCCAACTGATCTTCTATCAATGGCAGTGGAAAATTATCTCGAGCTGTAATTTTATTTAAAAATCTAAAATCTATACACATAGGTAATTCCCCATTCTTCTTTTTAACCAAAACTATCGGCGAAGCATATTCGGAAGCACTTTCCCTGATCGCGCCCTTTGCCAGCAAATCATCAATTATTTCCTTTGGTTTCATTTTTCCATAATAAGATAACCTGCGTGGAACATAATGAAACGGGTTTTCGTCTGTTACTGTAAGCTTCACTACATTCTCTATTTGCGGTTGTTCGGGTCTGACAGGCTTTTGATAATGCTCTACAAACAATCGACAAGCCTGATCTTGAATATCTCGCGGAATTGTCTCATTAATATTTAATTTGGATATTTGATTATCATCATTCGAGACTACTTCAATATTCATAATCTGCATAATTTCCTCGTTAAGGTTAAATGAAATTCCCGCTTTTTTAAAAAAATCTCTGCCTAAAACTAATAAATTTTGCATGGTACTTGCCGCAACTACATGCAACGTAATGTCATAAGTAATATTACAAAAAGTAAGTTGGACCTGAGCACAACCAAGAATTTTCATTACGCTATTATTAATTCCCGCGAACTTAATTGTTCTATCTATACCACGCATAAAGCTAGCCGGTATAAAACTTTCTTTAATGAAACTAATGGGGCTACCCGAATCTAGTAACGCGCACACTTGAATAGGCTTAAAATTATTTCCGCTGTTTCTTATATCTAACGTTACCATAGGGAAAAAATCGCTGTCTTCTTCTTTATGGGAAACTACGTAGTTTACATTTTCCTGAAGTGCTGGGCACTGCGCGTACCGATGTCCTGTGGTGCCGCACTTGAAACAGGCCCCTCGCTCCCTCCTGGGTTTCTTGCACTCTGAAGCGAAGTGTCCTGTCCCGTTGCAGTTGTAGCATCGGACACGCTTAAAATCTTTCGGGCCCTGCTGCTCCTGGGTGACCCTTGCCGCTGGTGGACTGACCTCCCGTCGCGTCATTGTCTTGGCCCTCCTCGTCACATCCGGCAGTGTTGACCTTGCAAAGGCCCGCACCAACTCCTCAACGGTCCGGAACTCTCGTACATTTGCCAATGTTTTCAAATGTTCATCTGGTATTCCCTCGATAACATAATCCACCATCTCCTCGTCTGAAATGGGTACTCGATTCCCCATCACGACCTTGTCATGGACGTAATCCGCGAACGTTTCACTACTCTTCCATATCCGCTGCTCGAATTCACGCCTTAATGCCAAAGTACTTGGTCGGCATCCGTACATATTACGTAAACCGATAAGCAATTCTTCGCACGTCAATTCAACGCAATTTGGCTTTGACTGATACCACTTTAGCGCTTTGCCCTTCAATTTGTTGCAAATCATCGCCTTTGCCACACAATCCTCGAACCCGTGCACTGCAATCAATTTTCGCATTTGCTGCACCCAAATTCCCGCATCAGAACTGCTGCCATCGAAATCGCCAACCAATTCCCTGACATCCTTCCAACGAACTTCACGCGATTGCGACGTCGTACTTATTGGAGGTGTTAATCTGGCAAGCTCCAGCTCCCTGCGTAACACCTGGTTTTCGCGTTCGGCCAACTCTATTTCCCTTCTTAAAGAGTCACTCTCGGACAAGTACCTACCCCGCAATTCACTCTGTTGCGCCCGTACTTCCTCCTGTACTTCCTCCTGAGGCCCACTATCCGCCACAGATTCCTCGGAGATCGGCAGCATCGTCAACTGCAATACCGACTCGGGAATACCTTTTGCCAGCAACCTGTTCACCAAATCGACCTTATTCCCCACTATCGGCAGATCATTTTCCTGACACAACTTTTTCAGCTCAGGTATCTTAAGCGATGACATATTGCGTAATCTGAATGTCAAAGTCTTTAAAAAAAATGTCACTAACACACGTAGTTCTTTCACGGTCACACGCAGTTAACAAGGTTCACTAGCTGACTTATTCCAAGCTTAGTTCCACAAACTTAATTTGCACCTTATACCTGAACTGCACTCGCGTACCGTGATATCCCACTTCTGAATTTTAGGATGGAAGGGTCTTTCAATAAATGTAGGCTCTCTGGAGTAAAGTAATAGTGCTCTGTTTATTCCACTGTGGCTTCGACAAGACTGTTCCTCTCGAAAAAGGATGTCCCTTCCCATGCCGAAACCATACCACCCCTTCGACGCAATGGCGACTCCATGGCGCCTTATACCGTAAACAACGATAAGGGCCTTACATCGACACCCGATCCAGCCAACGCTTACAATAACGAAACTGTAGAGGAATGAAGTTAACTTTCTGTGTAAATTGACGTTGAAAGTTTATTCGGCTTATGAAGCACAATGTACTACATTGCAGAAGGCGAAAAATATTTGTTTATCACGGTAACCACCGGCTCTGTAATGTGACTGAAAGAACGATTCCTCCTGTGTAATTTGTGTGAATTTGTTTAATAAGGATAGCGAACGTAGAAACAGCATATAATGAGGTATACAGGTGAACTATATAAAACGTATAAAAACAATCTTTATGTCAAATATCCTATTTAACTCTTTAGAAAACGAAGGATCTCACGTTTCACCATTTATACATTTCAAGTGAGTCAAGTAAAACACGAAAACTGATCACATATGTGCTATTTATATAAAATTAATTTTTTAAATGATACCCATATGTTGTTCGAAGCAGAATCGATTGTTTCGAGCGCTTTCGAAATTCCATTGAAATAATTTTTGAGATATTGATAAAATTTGCTGGTGCAATATCTAATACGGGTAGAGTATCCCGCGGGGACCGGATGATGTAATACTAAATTCTGTATAAAATCCCAAAAGCGTAATATTAAACCTAATTTCATATTACATTCCGGATTTTGAGCTGGCTGAGCTGGATATGAGCATTGGTTATACATATAACGTGGGATTATCGAATGGCTTCGTCGAGTCATACATGGGTATGTATGGATAACCGATCACGGAAAAAGTAAAGGAATCATTTTCAAGAAATTGAACGTCGCCAAAGTGTATTAATAAATAAGATGCCTTTAAGCGTTGATTTTAGATATATCTTTTTCTCAGTCAATTTTGACAATTGTACCTTGCTTGAGTCTAGGCATATAATTATTTTCTTGGCATTATATGAATTTTCAGTAAGGTTGTTATGTATTAGCGCTATAATATTTGATGCGAAATATCAAGCTAAATAATAATTCACCAGATATTTTTGTAGATATACATATTAAATTTCGATTTCAGCTAATCTCTTTCATTTAGAATGTAATAATAAATATATTAATAGTTAAAGTATAGTAATATTTGAAAAATAAACCTATATTTTTAATATCCAACTAATTCTTGTCGAACAATTTACGGTTACAATTATTACACATAATTGCAGTCGCCGAATTGAAACGAGCAGGCGAATCGAACGGACAAAACTATATTTTCCATGTGATTAACCGTCTACAACTTTTATAGCACCAACATTAGTTGGGATATCACCGAAAGTAGGATGTGGGTCGTGAATGGCCCGTGTCGGATCCTGCGGCGAGAACAAATAACACCGATTCCATCGCCTGGAGTTCGAGTCAAGCGAGGTTTACCGTGTCGGTAAATGGCTGATGGATAAGACTACTTAGACCGCCATCATAGATCAGGAAGATAGACGTCTCGAAGTGGAAGTTGGATAAAAGGTTAGAATTCAGACATTGGCCATCTTTAGGTCTGACAAAATCGAGCCTTCGACGTTTAAATTCGTTTCCATAGCGTTTCTATAAATCTTCGCTCGAAGAGTTTTACCTGTCCTACAAAGGTAAAAACTGGGGACGACATTTCTCCTTAGAAGGATTTTACATCCCGACCCACTGTGAAATATTCATTCAGTTTAATAAAAGGGTTACTTGTGAATCGTGTAGAACACGTTATCGAAGTACCCAATTTTTATTATACTTTTAACTGTATTATTAATTTGTAAAAGTAGCAACTTTGTTTGATATGATCTACAGAATTACAGTTTTGTCAAATCATAGTAAAATAAGTAAGTAATCAATCGAGAAATATAGAGAGGTAAATGAAATATATGTATAGGTGACAAGAAAATATTAATAAAATATCACAGTGGAAACCTGATACACATACATAATATCTAATTGTAATATCAGTAATTTTAAAAATTACTTTTTTGAGTGACTTATTCGAGACACGCATTTTAATCCTATATTATTTTTATGTCACTGAATTAAAGGATTCTCCCTTTTCACAAGCATCACGTGATTAATAATTAATCTTAATTCTAAATAAATCCTACCGAAATACGTAAGTACAACTGTGTTTTTACAATTTCCATGTTCCATTAAAATTGTATTTCTTACACAGAAATGCAAGAGATGGCCTCCGAATATATTCGCGTCCAGGTTTACTTTTCCCAATGAAGATACAAGTCGGGGCGAACCTTTCGAATGAAAGACAGCGCGTAAGAACTTTGGTGTGCTGTCTTTAAAGTCTCGTTAACTTCGAAAAGCGCTAAACAGGAAACCTGACCGACGATCTTTATAACAGAAACTTTTAATATCCCATTATATCTTGAAACGTGCAAAATGGACGCGGATTGAGGCCACGCGCCCGGACAAATTTTCAATGAATTGAATAGCGGACACGGTTATATTAACAGGCTTTAACTCAGATCACTGCCTCTTAATTTCTTCCTATAATCTTCGTCCTCTATTCATTAGCCGTCCAATTCAAAGTCTTGGCATCGCGACATTATTCGTTTCTTGTCCGATAATATAGAAATAATATAAAAGTAATCAGTAAAATATTCAGAAACTTTCAACAGAAATTTTTCTCTCGTCCCTCTCTCGTATTACAGAGCACAATTCATTATCTCAATTAGTTGCACCGTAACCCAATTTTCCGATCACTCAGTTGCACTCGTTCACTCGTTCACGTGTCGCGTCGCTCCGCAGTTCGATGATTATTTGAATCGATACTGTACAAATATTTTCGCAACGGTTTACTTTATTTATCAATCGTCCGAGAAAACTTGTCGATTGCATTGCAATAATAATCAAATACCAACAATTGTCGGTTAAACTGTGGAAACATTAATATGCATAATATTGCGTTCGATATTAAAATTCATTAAGAGAAAATCATCACCTCGGAGAAACATTACAGGCATTCGTTCTGCGCATGGTCGATTGGCCATTAGAAATGGCTACACCAACAACTGAACGATTTTAAATAATTCACCTACGAAACATGAATATGCAGCACCACCGAATCCTCTAACGAATTTTTCCAAATGGTTCCACGCTCGATTGTCGATATCCGGGGATATCGAAGTTTCGGAATGAAAAAAAATGTGCGGGATAAAGAGAGACAGGGGGATGAACATTCGTGGGACGAAACACTTGACGGACCAACCGGCCAATTGTTTGCTCGTTAAGGCAATGAACGTTTCACGGACGATGTTTAGGGGTATATGCATTTAATTATCGGAGATCTCGCCCGTCAAACATCGTGCATGACTAATGAAACGTTAAGTACGCCGAAAATCCAACCGACCATGATTCGCCAGCTGCGTCAGTTTGAATTTCGTCTCCGCTGGCCGCGATTCAAACGAGTCGCTATTAATTGTCACGATTGGTCCGCGAGGAACCGCGGCAACCGACAGGTCAGGCAGCCGTAACGAACTATCGATATCCAGCGACAGATACTGGATTTACAAATTTCGTTAACTCTTAGGAAACTGTGCCCTTCGATATCTATCGTCCACAGTCTGGTTTTAGATTTATCTTTACTGGAACGGTATTTTTTATCCTATTGATTTTTACCGTTTACGGCATAGTGGAGGAAAAAGTGACTATGGCTACTGCGGAACATAAGCAGATTCTTTATCTTATTTTTTGAATACAGATATCGATGAATGTATATTATAATATTTGGTATTGGAAAATGTTTTACTTCGAGTGAGTGTTTGTAATGTTTGTAGTATTTGCAAGGTTGTCGTAGGTGTCTAGGAAAATAATATATAATGACTTAATATAATATAATAATAATTGGTATAGTATAGCATTGGGATATTTGATTGCTTTGCGAGACGTTTATAATTGTACATGATACATGAAAAGCAAATAATGTAATACAATGATAAGGAAGTATTTAATTAATTATTCAATTATTTTAAATAACTAATATTAATCACAGATTTATGGAACTTTGCATAATTTATTATTTGCATACTGTGTTGGATGTTACGTTGCACATTTTTAGGCAAAATACAGGCAACAGAATTTGTTTTCGTTTCGTGTAGCAAGGAAATGCAAAACGATAAAATAAAAATGTAATATATAACCATGTAAGATTGGATAAAAGTATGTAATACACGAGAGCGGTACAAAAATTTGGACGGGATAAAAGAAATGTACGTTTTTCTTACATCCCACTTTGCAGAACTTTTGGAACTTCGGCCTATGGGCGTAAAATATTTTACTTCTTTTGCAAAAATAAGAGAAACACTTTTGGCAGTGAAGTTTCTCGACGTTAGAGCTCGTCAAAAATGAGGAAGTGATCGCTGGAAAATATCACGGTGAAACGTTGTGTCCTCAAAGTTTCGCACTGAATCTACTGTTTATCTCTAGACCGGAGCAACTTTCTCGACGAATTTTCGGAATGAATGTTACGCCCATAAAAACTTTTCAACTCATATTGATGGTAATCATTTTTCATTGGAGAACAGATCGTGATAAATATACATGAATTTAAGTTGCATGATATAACGTTTGCAAGTTTACTTCCGTATTGAAGACGATCAATTTCCTATTTTCCTTTTTCTTTTATACTACATGTTTGTCTGTTCTTCGATTCTATAGATTTTGTAATATCAGAGCACTGCTATTCTCATCAAAGTTGCATATATTTACAAAAACCCTCCATTTTTGCCATAATGTAATACAAAATACATTATCAGTCAAATTGAAAATGCAGAAATAAATTCGTATCAATTTGTTTATAAATACAGGTATACATAAATTTGCAAAATATAATTTTTGTTTAAACGTTCGCCGAAACAGCACTACCAGAATGCACCTGTAAAATTTCAGTGGCTACGGGAGTAGAACAGAGGATAACAAAAAACGGATAATTCACTTAAAAACTGGCAACAGAAACTCTAGTAAACAATTCGAGTTTTTGTTTAAACGCAAAAATATTTGTCTCTACAATTTTTCCAGATTGACTATTTTTTAACAACGAATTAAAGGAGAAACTCGTAACGCTTCAAGCGAAACGTATGAAACCTCGAGAGGGAATTTTCGTTTCCAAAATTGCAGGGAAAAAAACGAATCCCTTAACTGGATTGCTAAACCAGAATTTAAACCCGGATCTTTCATGTATTGAACGGCTCCTGGAACCGTTGGATTATTGAGTCCACTACTACATTCATGCTCACTAATCCTAATATTTGGACATGATTGCTGTTCAAACACGAAGAAAAATGTTGTTAAACAGAACGTTTCGTATAACTCCAATTTTATTATATATTATGCCATTAAGGACTGAAAACAATTGTAATTTTCACTAACCATTTAGAATTTAGAGAATGTGCCGTGGTATAATGATGATGAAAATAATGTATAAAACTACTGTATATTTGCTACATAGTCTTGCTATGTGGATTTTATTGGAATATTTCTACGATTCATTAATATGATTTTTTTATTTAATTTGAGTCACATTCGCATGCCACCAATTTTTCTATCACATAAGACATAAAAACGGAAAAACCAGATTTAATTATATTTTTCGACCAATCATGCCAAAACATTATTTAACTTTAGTACCTGCAACAGTTGACACGTTCCAATTTGGAATATTATAGGACGCTTTAACACTCGACAATTGGTTTTACGTTTATCCACATGAAGAAATAGTAGCTTGATTCGAACGTATCATTTAACTTCGATTAGATCACACGTCCAGAACGTTCACTTGACGTTGGCTGTCGGATTTGTAAACGTTTGAAATGCAAGTAAAGCTTGTTGCAAGTTCACGAGGTACGAATTGGAGTTTCGAAGTGTTTTATATGCGATAACTTCTGACATGCTTCAGTCGGTGATGTGTGTTTAATAGTATATTGAGTTAAACTAGTTTAGTACTCAAGCATGCCAGTACACAGACGCCAATATTCTAATCTTAGACTACGTCCTGTTAAAATTTTTCAGTACCATCTCATTGACAGTGACATGTATATTAAATATTATATTGTATATGATATAAAATGAAATATAATGTAATAACTTTGCGTACGTATTATCAATCACAAGCAAATCTGTATTAAAACAAATCATCGATAAGCAACGAATCTTAAAATGAATAACACATGTTTCTTCAACACTCAATCTTATACTAAAAATTGTAACCTCCAACTTCAGTTTTATTGTTAGTGTTAACGTCGATCACTGAGATTTATTTGTCTATAATACATAGCTTCGTGCATAGCTTTTGCCACCGTCCGTGGCCGATGTGATAAAGTATGCTGATAAAGTGTACTAATAAATAGAGGGGTCTAATCCCGTAAAAGGATGGCGAATAACGAAGGATCTAAAATTGCAATTTTGCATCAGACTCGTTAGCAAGCTTCGGAAAAGCATGGCAGTAAATTTTTATTGCTACCTTACGATGACAACGTCGCACGGATACCGGCGAACCGATCCGTTTTCGTATAACAGCGCCATAAATCTCATTGCTCGATAACTATACCGCATTATCGCGACCGATTGGATGTAACTGAGAATTTCGCCTTGATGGATTTTCCTGAACGCCGTGGCATCTAGTAATTCCTCATTCAGCTCACAGAGAAATCGTGACGACTCGAATATAGATTGCATCTTACTTACGCACTATTGTAATGCTAAACAATACGAAATTATCAATAACATTCTTTGTATAGTATTTACTGTACTCGTGCCCGTGGAAGCAAAAAGTAAAAAGAATTTCCCCTGTGTTACTAATGTATCCCTAAAGCTATCGATTTAAGTGAAATAGAAATAAATATATTGTGCGTGGACGCAGGATACTATGATAGTGATTTTGTGCACACGATTCGCGGCAATATTTTATTTCGTCGCTGGACGAGGCGTAATACTGCAGCAGAAACACCGACTAAGTGTAAGCGAAATTGTCGCGGATTCAAGGGGAGTGTTTAGAAAGTTAAGTCGACGTTCTGTCCCATCCCCGATTACATTGCTTCCGCCTTCATTTTCTACTGGTTCTCAACGTAATTACCCGCTACGGATCACAAGTCCCGCGCGTGCATTTTCCATGGTTGCTGTTGAAGAGGAAATCATAGGCAACGCTTGTGAGGCCAAAGGGGTGCCTGTTAAATTCAAATGTAAAACTTGTAATTAACGGGCGAAATTAGTCAAAGCTCTGAAGGATCAAACTTTGTCGGATTGAGTTGGTTACCAGGTTTGGGAAAATCAACTTCCTTGTTCCTGTCCGAATCACATAAGCCAATACTGATAAAATAACCGGCGCGCAGCCCTTTCTGTGCACACAGGTGTTACGTTTCGTTATGTTTCCCTATGTAGCCCTGCGTGTTCTTGAAGCCTGTTATGTAGGTACCTTCTATTAGGAGTATTGGCACAATACTGCTTCGATTATTTAATAGCTGGTAGAAACAGAATTTCTTCAATGTTAAATTTTATTTTGTATTAGAAAAGTATATTAGAAACATGTGCAAATAAATATATAAACATATAAAGTATATTAGAGCAATGATATCAATATACAGGAATGATAATGTAATTAAATTTTTTTTCTCAACAGGATTAATTAATTTTTAGGAGGAAGAAGCTCTGTTAAACGTTATATTGAAATATTGTTCAAATGTTCTGATTCTGAAGAGAAGCATTTAATAAAATGTGAAAAACATATTGTCAGTTTTTGATATATCATTTAAAGTATTGTAATTTATTTTTAATTTCTTTCTGTTTACTACTTCTCCTCGGCTTCATTATTTGTTTACGAGCTTTAATTTTTGAATATTCCAAAGCACATATTTCTGTACTGAAAATACAGTAAACATTTGCTTGCGGATATAACACTAGCCTATACATACTACTATATTCAACGTTATCTAAATCGAGTTTTTCTGTTTCAGGAAATAGAATGCGAAAGAAGATACCATAAGAGATAGCGAAAATCTGAAAAATGGCTCATCATAGAATGTATCACTTTTTTAGAATAGTACGGAATGAAGAAAGGTGCCGCAAAATTCGTTTAGCACATTGAAAATTAACGATGATATTTTGTTTCTTCCTATTGTATTCGACTCGATCAGTAGAGAAAAAGTCTGAAAGGAAACCAGAAATCATACATCTATCACAGAACGATAGAGTTTCGTGTACACCGGTTGCGGTTTATTGTTCGCTTGTTAGTCGTTTAGTGTTCTATTCTAACTTTCCTGGATTTTAGTATCGGATTTTGTGATCATGTGATGAAATTTAGTACAGATAAAACAACGTTTCGAACGATATATTTGACTGAGGTTTCGCAAAACAATTAATTGTACAAATGAAACAAGAACATTTCTTTACACGATACGTTTGCTACATTCGTACTTGAAGAACTAAGAAACAGAGAATAGAATGGTGCGATAAAGTTTATTTAGTGGTGCTGAATGTAAGCACAAGGCGTTTTTATTACTTTCTCATCAGCTTAATAAAGAAAAGTTCTGTTTATCAGGGAAGTTGCAAAAGGTGGTGCTTAAACTCCGGTTTTTATCAAGAAAGCTGTAAATATTAACAGTTGACCACCATCGCTTATTAGATGTATCTTTCAGCGCCTTAATATTTTGTACACGATATGGAAGGCTTGAAAACGTTTTGAGGCTTGCAGCTGTAATTACTATTTAATACAACAACTATTTGTACATCTGCAATTCTCAGTTCGTTATAAGAACCTTTTCACACGAAATGCTTAAAAAATAAACAATTTCAAATAAACCTTAAATCGTTTAATGAATAGCACGAAATAAATTCTCAATTCCAAAGAATTCAACACGTTTGAACTGCCTATTACCAGTATTATTGTTATTATTAAGCACGTATACAATAGTGAAAATTCCGCAATATACATAGCAGTTCGACGAAAATGGAGAAAAATACGACCGATCATAATTCTTATACAGACACAATATGTGCAACGAAATTCTATGCATCCGATTGTTAGGAAAATTCAACCGCGAGTACTGTATTCAAAAGGAACGAAGCGTCGGGTAAAAGTGTGACCAAAAAATTTCCCGCTGAACTGTTGAACTTTCTTGGCCGGGCGATCGTCGGGCTGCACAAAAGCACAATGATTGTGGGACAATGGCGCGGAATTAACGGTGCTCGAGTAAATTTCAGAATCAAGGGCTATTTGCTCTTTGGAGATTTGGCGTTCGAGCAGCGGGTATTCGGCGCGTATCGCGATGAAACTGCAGGGGGGAAGCGTTCTTGAAAGCGTTGCGAGCAGATCGTTAAAGTTTGCGGCAAACAGTCGGCCGCTGGAATTTCCATTATATGAAAAGGTTTCCCCTAACGCCTTAACAAGGCCCAAAATGAAGGAGAATCTTAACTACCGTGTAATTGCGCACAGACATAATTAAGCAACGAGCGCTAAACGAACGGCGAAAGCACGGAAACGGTAGTTTCATTTTTCCACTTGAGACGTGCGAATGAAAGAGATGGGAATTTCGCGGAAAAATAATGGAAATATCGTGCGCTTCTATACGGGAGGCAGACATTTTCAAGATAATTGTGAAGATTCTGAATATTCATTGTGTAATCAATTTGTTATTCACGATAACGGAGATTATTCGAAGTTCTATATTCTTGATAAAAATTATTCAACGTGAAATTGATATACCCTTTTGCGTAATATATACGTGTGCCGTTGTTT
Organism: Nomada lathburiana; assembly: GCA_963667235.1. Taxonomy (NCBI): domain Eukaryota; kingdom Metazoa; phylum Arthropoda; class Insecta; order Hymenoptera; family Apidae; genus Nomada; species Nomada lathburiana. The sequence goes on from OY763905.1 coordinate 3,514,935, forward strand.
TGTAATAATAATAAGGGAAGAATATGAAAGTATAACGGATAGTGATATGCATGCTCAATGCATATGTACAATTTTTATTTGATTCAACCTTTCTTTTATAATAATCGAGCCCCTCAATATCATTTATATTTAACAAAAAAACAAGAAAATAGAACAGATACACTTTTTCCATCTGGACATCCTAAAGTAGAACAAACAGTTAAACATATAAGCTCGATACATAACGGAAGAGGATAAATGTATTGCGGTAAATCTGTATTAAATGTATTTGATTTATAATAAATTTCAGGATGAATAAATTTCGAAATCAACGGTGATATCATAAAAACGTGACAACTAAATTAATTATCCGGATTGGTCGAAGTTTTCTGATCGCTGTTAATTTTTAAACGTTGAAAGGTGCCCGAATTTTGTTAATGAATTAATAACGTGGTTAACGAAATGCAAAATTATTGGTACCCCAAAAATGCATTGTTCGCAAATTCCACAGTCGCATGTATAATAAAATAGCATCGATCTGCAGGATATTTCACAAAATTCACAACATTTAAATTCAATAATATACAGCGCTGCATCACGTATTCATATATGTATTTAGAATTTACAGATATTGCGTCAAATATAATGCGATGCATATTTATTCGACCGCCACGCCTCCATTCAAACAGCTCCCTTTGGAAATCCTCGTTCCAAAATTACTTAAATAAACTGTGGAAAATGTAACCACCCGCATATCTAACAATTAACAAAAATATGCCGTCCCTTCTACAAAAAGAACCAACGAAGAACGCGACATAAATACGAGAGGCATTCCCCGTATATTGCAAAAAGAAAAAAAAACAATCAAAAATTCGATTCCCCTCAACCAGAATTATAGCCAACCGGACACTTATCGAAAACGCTCGACGCTGCACAAACAAATTGCCATAGAATTCTGCTTTAAATTCGCGACGATTTCCGTCACAGCGATCACGACAGCGTTTTATTCCCATTCACCAGTCGGCGGACGTAAATCCTCGTGAAAACTGCCGATAGCCTCGTTACTTGTCGAATAGTTACCAGCGAGAAGGGAAACTAATGGCAAATATTAGGCAAGAGAGATGCCCGCACGGCCGAGCGTAATTTCTCCATTGGCAATACGTTTTTCAATTCGTGGCCGAATCGGGAAATTCAAAATAATCCGGCCAATTGTGCCAGCCACCACGTCGACGTATCTCCCAATAAAGTTAAGCCCAGCGCTGGATGGATTTTATTCCAGAGCGATTCCGTGCGTGGTAATTCGAAGCTGTTCGCCTCCACATCGCACAGCGCAAACGCCACACCACCGTGCCACGGAGCCGTTTGATGCCAGCTGTTTCAACGTTTCGTAATCGCGACGCGGTAAAGCGTGTACACGGCCATTTGTTTCTCCTTTTATTCTTTTAATACACTTTGTTTACGATATCATTGGAACACAGGACCCGGTGACTGTCGTCCCTATAGTATTTGCCCCTTTTCCGTCAGTCCAGTCTTACTTGATCTAGTAATTGTAGGTTTTTCGTTTCACTGTCCTGCGAGTGCAGCAAAAACCGGCAAACAAAACTGGAAACGAAAAACGTATCTATCCATCGAAGAAAAGCGGGTCCGTATCGCGGATCGATTTTTTTATATCCATTGAATCGGATTACGCGACTACCCAGCGACCTTCTATCTGGTTTATTCATATTGCCCCGCGTAATCAGTTTTTGCCCGGCTGGCCGCAGATTCGCGAACAATGGGGAAATAATACGAGGATATTTACATTGATTAACCTGCGCGAACGGAGTCGGGCAATATGTCTCTTTTTTTTCTTCTTCTCTCGTGGTCTGAATTTAGTTCTGTCGGCGCGTTAAATTCCATTGTAGGGGAAGAACGTTTTTGGCATTGGCGGATTTACATTTGCCCGATGAAGTGTATATAATTTACCTTTCCTTCCGCGAATGCTCATGGAGTTCCTTGATTAATATCATAAAGCCTATTGTCCCTTGAACACGTCTGTTCTCGCAGAGGATTTCATTAAAAGCACGAAGTAGTACAAATACCTGAAATGTATAAAATTCCGTACGAATAGACGATATTATAAAGAGTCCTCATTTTTGTCAACGAATATTGTTAATTATTATAATGTAGCCGTTACATTGTGCGATGTGTCATAGTTACTGCATTGTCGTGGAAAACAGAATCTAGTATATATAAATTATTTAATTTCTCCACGAAAATTATTAGTGTTACCAAAAATTGATTAATTCACTGTCAATATTCGTATGTTATGACATGCGACTTAATCACATTATTAAAGTAAATATAGAAATATAATTTATGTATGCTGAATTACAACATCAGTATGTGAAATTATATCTCTGGGGAGTTGCAGTTAATCCCTGATGTTTTTTAATGTTCTACGATACGTTCGAATAACGGTGAATGAACATAAATGGAATACGAAGTCAAAGCTATCCCGATACAGTTTCACCGAGAATTGATCAGACAGATGTAATTTAATGTGCGGTATTTTATTTTGTTACTGATAAAGTATGCTCTCACATATAAACATTTTAAATAAAATTCGCATTTAATATTTCACCGAAATTGAATATCCTTTCATAGACGTCAAAAAGGTATCATCAAATTTCAAAAACCGTATTGTGTTTCACGGGTCTTGAAATTTTAATATCCATACGCTTATTTCGACGAAGTGAAATAATGACGAAGATTAATTACTTTAAATAATTTACGGAGAAGAAACCACTTTGAATAGAACTCTGAGAATTGTTATACAAAGTGTTTAACTTTAAAACATTATTAAAATTTTCAGTAGAAACAATTTTCATCGACTGTGCAGATGTCTTTACTGAGTTTCCCAGCCTTGAGCTTAATCATAAATACTATAATTTAAATTCTTCTTATTGTATTGAATTAACAGATTCTCAGTAACATTGAATTACGTCTCGTGGGCAAATTTAACGCAGTTTTTACGTCAAATTCATGTACGCGTACTCGTATTTTCCCTGTGTAGTTTGATCATATGCACTTCTTCTTAAACTTATAATAGTAAATAGTTTGTCTCAATGACACAGGCAATATGAAAATAAATTTAATCGACACAAAGTTCCCGTTGTCTGAAAGACGTCAATGTTTACAATGACGGAATACATAAATATCAAGGGGTTAAAATAAAATTTCAACCCTCAGAGAAAACAGTTCGGCAAACAAGTAAATAAGTTCCTCATCCTTATCCCCTGGAATGTAGGGAATTTTGCTTGCAAAGAAACATCTGCCGCACAGATAGTCAGTCAAAACAAGAACTACAATGGTCGGTCAAAATAAAAAGCACAGTAGTCAGTCAAAATAAAAAGCACAATGGCCAGTCCAAATAAAAAGCACAATAGTCAGTCAAAATAAAAAGCACAATAACCAGTCAAAACAAAACGCACAATAGTCAGTCGAAATGAAAAGCAGTGCAGCACGAACGCAAGACTATTCAACGCGCAAAATGTGCGTGAAATTTCAATGAACGCTGGCTTTTATCCGGGCCGTTTGTCTGATTGTTAATTTTATGCGGCGCACAGGGAATTGGCAATCCTTCGTGTACGATATAATAGTCGATCAAAATTACACAAGGCCACCTCGGCTTGGATGAAGCGGCACAAAGTGTCCTGCCACGCGGACGTCAAGTCCGAGATTGTTTCTGTGAACACGTCTGCTGGCGCGTATTCGCATGCACGACCGGATGTGCATACACATGAATGACGTGCAAGTTTGTGCATATGATTACCTGTGAGTATCGACGCCCGGCATCCCGGAGTTTCTGATATTTCTGCAAAATTTCCAGCTCGATTACGCAGAATTATGGATGATATTAACGCTGCCTGTGCCGCGATAACGCGTACGTAACGTTAACATGAACATCGGGCGCTGGTGAGGCAGGCAGGTACTATACATGTACATATATAGTTGGCATCTGCAAATTTTCCGACGTTATTCTGTTACGCGCACGAATTATTAGGCTAACCGGAGAATGAACCCGGTGTTGATGCAGGTACCATAAAGACACCAGAAATAATGTAAAATTCGTCGATACTGAACATTTAAAAATAATGACATACAGGGTGGTTACCCCTAACGCGACGCACGATTTTTCAACCACTTGCAGCCATCTGACAACAAAAAGTTTAGAACAAAAGTTGCAGGGTAGTTGGAGTGTACAATAGATATCAGTAAAAAATTTCGAAAACAGTTTACGTTCATGGCGAAATCGAGGTCACTTTGGGTTTTACAAATAGGAACACATTTTGTCTTACCATCGAGACGAATTCGAAACACATATTCTATGATGTTTTTACTAACATATTACTCGATTTACAGTAGTGGAAATGTGAAATATTTAGCTTCTCGTCGTATTTGATTATAAGACAGTGTAAGCTGAATATTTCACACGTGACACCCTGTATATACTTTTATTTGATAAAACAAAACGGACCGTATATGGTCATTCGAAATAAACATGGTATGGAAGTAATGACTAATTTAAAATTGAATTTACAGAAATGAACATTTTCTTCTCGAGAAATTTATTTTTAGATTATTATAAAATTCTTTGTTTGGAGATATTATACATATTGCGTAAATACATGTACGTGTTAATGAATACACATTGAAAATAATAATAGGACGCTTGGAAAATAAGTAAAGGATTTTTTTGTCAACTATCAAACGAAATTTTGTTGAACAAATAGAAATTAAATGATACTCCGCTTATTAAAGTCTTTGATCATCGACAGTCGAGTGCGTAACGCAGTGATTGTTCCATATTTGAAAACTGGAACGTCTAAAGTGTGTATACTGGAAACGAATGAATTACGAACAATTAAACTAATAAATCTATGATATTTCGTCGTAGGATAAGGTATTACATATAATAAAGAGGCACTACAAATATGAAGGATTTCTGGCTAAATTAATTAACTAGATTATTGAAAACGTGGTTTTAACATGTATAACCAATCAAAATGTCCATGGTTGTCTTAGTCCGAAGTATATGGGTACCCTAAGCGTTCCGCGCCTGTGTATATATTGACCTGAACTACTTACAATTAAAAACATGTCTGTGGCTGGCCATGGGCATGACTTATACTACTTACACGTTGTGGCACTAACCAGAATATTCATTTAAATTACATATTCTACCAAAAATATAGCAAATTTTTAACACGAATGTAGAAAAGAATACTTGAGTATTTAATTATTAACACAAGGATAAAATCAGACATATTTCCTTTGAAGGTATTACTTTAATTTTTGTGTTTGTAACTTTTTGTGATCATAAAAAGAAGTTACCCGGCTAAAATAATTCTCTGGCAAAACATCTTTGTACTGATCAATTTTAGCAATACGTATTTATTAACATACCAAGTGTCGTCAAAATCTTATACAAAAGATACTTCATCAGACATCGTCGTTATTGACCAAGATTAACCCTTTCCCTTGCTGTAGCACAAAAAAAGGACAGTTTCCGAACAGACCTCCTACCATTTAGGCCATTACAAGAACATTACAGTAACTCTCATCCATCGTACTTTATTTGAAATAATCCAACAAGAGCTGTCCACTGAAGTAGTCGAGAAACCACAAGCAAGCAACTGCGCATTTTTGGCACACTTTTAGCAGCTTGCAAAACCGTACACTCGTGCAATTAATATGCAGCGAGTGACAGGAGCATCCCAATCAGTATGCGGGACATCGAGGTCTCTATGATGGTATGATTGTCGGGCCACTGGCGTCTCGATCTACTTGGCCTTCCCCTACCCCTTTCTTTGCCCCAGGCCAGCTGGCCCCCTTTCCGTAACAGTGGCGGAACGCATCCGACTAATCCCCTAAGGAAGCTCGTCCCTCATCAGTATTCAATGCCTTTAAACTGCTTTTTGACACGACCGCCGCGACCCCGACAATTCTATTTTGTAACGTGATTTCGAAATCGCCACTCCGTAAAACGTATACCGCTGACGTGGTTGAGAGACGCCCGAGTGAAACACGATGCTTGATTTCGTCCATTCGTGAAGAAACTTTCTTATTTATGCGAGCGCTGTGATGTTTGAACACTGGGTGCGCTATATTTGAACGAGATGTATGTACTCGATGGTTATATTTCATAGCGTTATTTAATATTTCGCGTTATTTAAAAAACGCGGTGGTACGTTTTCTTTATAAATTTTTCGAATTTTAGGACCACGTTATATGATTGGTGTTTAACGGAATTATAAAGAAAATTAAGTGCCTCGATAATTCTTTGTATCATACAATATGCACGACTTTATATTGCTGCTAAATAACAAATAATACATCTGTATCTTTTGACTTCACTTCGAAATAATTTTGTTTATTTTGGATAAATGTGATAGTTTTGCATGTGTTAAAATACAATTCGCTACTATATTTGTTCATGTATGTATTGTGAACGCAATTTTATAAGACAGTATTTCTAAGTTTAACAATTTTCTTTACTTTTGTCTGTTTTCTGTGCGGCTTATACGTGAATACGTTGTCTTCAGAAAAGTAATTGCTGTGAAAACATTAAGTCGAATATGAATTTCTCTGGTCTCCATTAAATTTTCCAATCAAATCTTTCTATCTGTTCTTGCCGTGCCAAAACTAATCTCCTGCCAACATTTATTTTCATATAATTGAGGGATGGAAACGTTCGAGAAACGTGTGTGCCTATGTGTGTGTATGCGCGTGTGTGCGTGTGTACATGCGAAACAGAAGAAAGCGATGCGAAGGCAGAGCGCGTGAAAGAGCGTGCAGAAGAATTAGTATTTGCGTAGTCGGCACAGCGAGCGAAGCATTGACGTTTTATTTTATTCATATCATCATTATTTCTATTATTTCCATTATTATTATTGATATTAGCATATAGTGTAATGTATAAGTGTATAGTCGATAATAAATTAGCTTAAGGTGATCAAGAGAACCGCTTCAATCCTACATAATAATATATTATTTTGCAAGAAACAAACTGGAATAATTACTAACTGTATAAAGTGCATGATCTCAGACGCAGTACAATTATTTCTATTCTTCTTTATTATTCTATATATTCCATAAATTATTCATCCTAATAAACGAATAAAGCCGGTGGTCATAAGTAAATTCACTTTTTACCATTGCATTAATAAATCTGTCGCGTGCACAGTGTTACAGCACGTAATTAGAAACTCTTATTACTAAATTGATCACACGTAAGTGTCACATTCGTCCATACTGGGTTTAAATTTCGATAAATCGTACAAAATTCAGCGGTCTCGTAATTCAGATTAGGGTTCGAAGCAGGGTGCTGTACCACATGCTCGAATTTTATCCGTCACCTTTGCTCACCATTTTTCCGTTCCCCTTTGTTTCCCTGTGCACTATAAAATCTCCAGCCCTGATCATCGAAAAAGTTCTGCAAAACACCCGGGCACAATAAATCATGTTAGTCTTTTCTCCCGAACAATGGCCCCTGCTGACTCGGCTTTACTGCCTCTAAAATTTTTCGATCCACGTTTTATACGCGCCGTGTATGAACAGCAGAGGAACGAGCCTCTCTTCTACACGCAGGGACGCGCACAGTAATGACGATCTCCTTTTTGCGTGAGCACAATGAAAAATCTCCCCCAACGTACAAAACTGCCGATGCATTGTCTTGGATCATTAAATGATTACCACCTACGTAATACATTACTTGAATGATAAATGTCGGTTGAAATTAGACGGGCGTAAGGAACGTGTTACATTCGATCGATATATAGTTTTGTACTTTAAATTGACGTCCCCCAGATGTAATTTTTATTTATGTTCCGTGTATTTTGTATTATTGCGCAGGTTTGTTCAATTGTGTGGTGAATGTTGGAATGATGCTTGTTTACAATTAATTTATAGAGCTTGCTTTTTTCAGATTTCCTAATATTGGGTGTTTAAGAAAAATGTTCCACCGAAATTATACGATTCCATGTAAAATATTTATCAATTTATTTCGTGCATATCATAGTCCTTTCAACGAAAACAAAGAACACACGCCTGCGTCATGGGACTGATTTAAATTATGGTACATTTCACAAATTTACTACACTATTCAAAGAAAATTTCTGTTAAAAAGTAACTTATCCGAACATTGTGAAACCTTTAAAGATAAAGAATTTCAATCGTATATTTATACTCCCACCACGCTGGGTCACGTTTGCGGTAAATGGAGTATTATTTTATTTGCAGACAGAAAAAGCTACCTTTACCGAAATAAGGATACCCGATAAAGGCGCCGCGTTGAGAGCCGAAAAACAAAATCGAGACCAGAACCGAGGCCTGGACTAAACAATCGAGACCGCATCGAATCCCAATATTACGTTGCTCTAATTCATTTAAATGCTCTATTGAGCCGAATACTCGGGCGGTATGGCGACTGACAAACCGGGTCATTTATTCCGCAGACCACGATGGTCCATTCCGTCCCATCCCATGCTTCAGTTACTCACGACCTGTTCCAAAACCTCTGCTACGTGTACATTGTACATACACCAGATCCTGATGGTGCAATGACGATTTGTAACGAAACCCTGTGCGCGGGGATCAACTGAAAACTCAAACGTGCAACGAAAAAGCAATAGAATGGTGGTTGTTCGTGTGAAACACATTGGCTTATTCATTGTTACCGTTACTTCCAGCGATTGGTCATTAATGTTTTTGTTTTTCTTCGTTTAAAGCTTAAAGTTATGTGAAGAAAAAAATGATGTTCCAAATCTATTTCTACGAAAATTTGACAGTCAACTTTACATTTCATCATTGAAATGATTAATCTTTTACGTTCGAAACATTTTTATCATTATCTGTAGTTCATTTTCTTTGCAAAGAAGCGAATAAGAAATAAAATCTGAAGTGGGATTAAAAATGTCTTAACAAATATAGCGATTTATACTGTTACTATCATTTTTCCGTATATATCGCAGTGTGCGAAAAAAGCTACACCTCAAAACATTAATGTATTGGCTGTCAGGAGTATCTCAAAGAATTAAGAATTATTTTTATGTACGTATGTTCTACCCTGAGTGCATTTTATCAAAATGGCATCAACCAGCTTTCCGTGTACACCGTAAATTATGCAGTATACGTATTGCACTGCGTACAATTTTTATTTATTTACGAGAAAATTATTTAATATGCTTACAAACTAAGATAGCAATCAATATTTGCGGAACAATTACTCTAGTATTTTAATACGAATTCCACTATATTGCTTGTTTTAAATACATACATGCATGTATAATATTTAAGACAATTTTTCAACATTTTTGTATCAATCAAGAAGTCTGAAATGGAATTATTATTAAACGCGTATGCAAAAAAGAGTAATAATTATATGTTACTATCATTGTTAATGAATTTATAGAAGAAGGTCGATTATTCCAAGTATTCAAATATACCTATATCTTTTTCGTTTGACTAATAATTTCTTTCTATATGTGTAATTATTCAAAATTTCTGTAGGCTTATTATCATGAATTGCTAAGGCGAGAGAAAACTTGATAATAATACGCAGCAGTCATATATTAGCAGATGGCACGTGAAAGCCGGATCGAAATGCCAGGCCCGTGACTCCAAACCAAACTGAATTGCACAGAGAACCGCATAGTGCGATATGGTGGAAATGTGTTCGTGTCATGCATGCAACGTACTGTATTTCACCAGCGGTTTAAAAAATGTTCGAAACAAATGAAATTCAAATAGCATCTAACATATAAAAAAGCGATAGAACTGTAGTTTTTTCAACAATGTACCTTTCATACGCGTAACACTAAAATATCTGACACTTCAATTCTGAAAAAGAACTGAAAAATATACTGTGGGTAATAAAAAAATGAAGATGAATAAATTGGCAAGTAACATAATTTACGCTTTGCTTTGCACAGTAAAGCATAATTTTTCGAAACGCTTTAGAAATAAAGTGATGGTTCAGTGTAACAGAATATCAAATAAATAGAAATTTGTATGCTGAAAAGAGTGGTTTGGTAATTTACAATTGACCTAAAATACTTTAGAAAAGTATCGAACCAAATATAATAAAAATTGTTCGTAAAAAAAATCAGAAAGAGTAAGAGTAGTTTATCTCTATCGCTAGTTTACATGGACGACAATATTCAACGTGACAATCACCAGGATTTTTAGGATTTTCAGAACCCTCTGGAACGTCATGTAACTTGGCAACACATATTTACAGATTATATCATTTTCAGACTTTCTACAGCGCCCAATATTCTAGCGATATACTATTTTATTCTAAACAAAGGGATTGCTGTGTATACCGTAAGGTGTGTTGTGATTTCAGATTTGCGGATCCTCTCACCAACAAAATATTTAAAAAAATGTGAAAATATTATTAATCCATGTCCTCAGGTCAATGCTCCATACTTTCATGCCACACAGTTTTTTCAAACCCGATCAGTTTATTTGTAACAGGTTAGAAGCGAGTATAAATATTTCGGGGATTAAAATACACAACGTACCGACAAACTATAGAATAGAAATTCTGTTGCGGTACTTGCCACTATACTCAAATATTTGTGCTCCTTTTAAATTTGACAGAAAAAGTTTTTTTTACACGGAATAAGTAATTCATCAATCCACTGACCCTCTTTCCACGGAGTAACCAAACAATATTAACCGCACACGTATAACTACGATAGATTTCACAGAACCGTACAATATTGAAACTCTGCGAATAATAATTCTCACAATATCTCTAGAAATCCCACTTACGTGCAACGTTGCCACGGTACTACCGGTGAGCTGTGCCCCGCAATAGTAAAACAATTTCAATCCTGCAACGCGGAGTAAAATATCGCGACAAAAGCTGCCACCAAAATAACGCACAGCCGAAGCACACTATGTACATATTTCGTTTCCAAGCACGAGGGCACGCGTTTCAATATGATTGAACCAATCTAGAGAACGTTACTTCGATCTTTTGATCCAGAACGCTGTCACAGTGGCAGCAGCTGCGCAATTTCGAAACTTCCATAATCAGCATCATCAACGGCTACGAGCAATGAAAAGCATTTGGAGTACCCAAACGATCCTGATCGAAATGTGGCCCGAGGTTTTATCTACCTGCGAACGGACTGTCAAAACGAGTTCGTACTGCTGACTGAACTTTCCAGCGGGCCGGAATTGCCACGCAACCACGAAACGTTGTCACAGCAATTCGGAACGGTTGCCGGTAATGCTGGTGCCCAACGGGTTCGGTTACGATGTACGATACCGCTTTGCAAATTGCTCGACCGACGGTCTGCGTATTTCGTTCGGTTTGGAATCAGTAAAAAGGCTCGCTCGTGAACAACGACGCTCGCGTGCACGATTCTATGGCCGGTTCTGGGTTGAAAGGGTGAAGATCGAACGGAGAAAAACGAGGGAATTTGTTTTTTTTTTTTTTTTTTTTTTTTTTAGGATCTCGTAGTATAATAGATCCCTGAAATGGGGGATGTTTATTCTGTCGTATAAAGGATGTTCACGCTACTGCTCGAAGGGTTGTTATTTTTTTTTATTTTTATTAATGGTACGTTTTTGAAGGAAATAGAAGTGGAGAACGTTTTACTTACTTTGTGCAGGGTATTGTGGATTGAGTGGTTGGGTCTGTGACAACCTTTTCGTAATTGAAATGACAAACTCCTTCAATGTATTTTCTTTGAATATATTTTTCGTGTGCAACAGTCTATAGTTACTATTCGTCTGTGGTTGGTATTAGAAGATTATAATTTAAAAATATATGTTACCGTTATCATGGCAAAACTATTGCAGGTATAACAAAAATTACTCAAGTCACTGGATGTCGTATAAAGAATACTAAAATATTTGTTGTTTTCATTTGTCTCGTAAGCTTACTATTTATGTGGAAAAACTCTGGGGATTAATAGAGTGAACGCCGTATATAGTACGATGAGAAACGGCGCAAGTTATTTTATTAATCATTTTTAAATTTATAAATCAACACATGGGAATCATAAATCTCTAGGTAGATCATTTTTAACGTAACGTATAGAATTCAATTTCACATAGAATTGGAAGCGCTATTATTGTTACAAATAACAATTCGTAGTATGAAATTTTCTTTAATGAGGAAATCATAAATGTAATTCGAGTATTCTGAAGTAATCAGTACTTTTCTCAAAAAATATAATTGGTTAAAAGGAAAGGAAGATGATATTGGTAAAATGTTCTAAACTATGCTGATTTAATTCAGGATACACGTATACATATACGTTTACAAGTTTATACCCGAGTACGCTTATTAAATAATTTGTATCTACACTACTACCTTCTACTGTACGTAGATTCCATGAGATAAATTCAACACTTTCATTGCAATTGGTGTACCAAACATGCGTGCCGCGTTTCATTTATTTATATACCAAAGGTGTTAATTCATGAAATGTTGTAGCAATATTACTGGCCACTCTGTTGCAAATGTTTGATATAAACCTAAACGTTAGAATCTTTGTTTTTTTTGTTGCTTCCAAACGCTGAATGTGCAAGCTGTTAATACGAAACCATGCAATAAGAATAATTACTGTATTATAGGCCCAAGGAAATTAAATGTACTATCAATACAATAGAATATACTCTATACTGTATGTATAGTATAACAGAAAATCGATAGTCCAACAGCATCGAATTGGCGAGTCAATGTAGCAATTCTCAAATTGTCTTTGCTACATCAATATGACAATTATGAAAATTACAAGCCAGGTGAATCATCGATTATATTATAAATACGCGTCCAAGATTCCTGGAGGTACAATACTTCTACACAGAGGAAGCCTTAGTTTCTGCCTTTATTATATTAAAAGAGAAGTTGTTAATATGTAATAGCAGATCTGACAGAATTCAGGTAAGGTAAAATAAGGGAGAGTTCTGCTACGTAGTTGCATTTGTTTGCTCGCCCGTCCAACTTATGATTGTCCCTTTCTTCATTCTCTATTCATTTCGCCTACTTTCCTTCCTTCTTATTTACCTTTGCTTACCTCGTTGTTCGCGCTGTGCCAGACAGTTCCGAGTGCTGTGCGACCGTGTTTCTACGATCGCGATATAAATAAATAATTGCGACACGGAGCGTGTCCCAAGCTTGGCTGTTCTTGACTCGGCCGGTGTCGTTCGGCTTCGAATTCTGTACTGTGCGCCTGAATATTTCACGACCCTCCTGGCACAACCCTCTCGCGAAATCTTATGACCAACAGCTTACGAAAACTCTGTATAAGCGTTTCGACGAAACATTTGCATGGTCATCGATTGGTTGTTCCTAGGCCCGTGCATCATTTTTGTTTCGCACGTTATCCACTTTAATGTACTATTGATGACTGGCCAAACTTCGTTGACGTTCTTAAATAACGAATTGAATTTGGAAATAAGACTGATTTGCTTGCCTCGAGATTTCTGCAATGGGGAATATGAAGAAACGTTTGTGACGTTCTTTGTTAATAAAATCAAGTTATAGAAAGAAGTTTTTTGGAATTCGGGCCATGAGATATATTGGTCGCAGTATTGTTGCAAGAGTTGTGGAATATTTTTCAAAAATTATACACAACGCAAGCTGGCAGTGGTATGCGCAATAAAGGTTACAGAAAGAAAAATGGAACGACGGAAGTTGACTTAAACTTCAACGAATACCGTAAGAAAATGTGGAAAATGTTTAATATGTCACGGAAACTACGGTGGATATTTTTAAAAATATGTGGAAATGAAATGAAAAATATAAAAATGAGTGGAACGTACAAATTCTGCATGTATTTTCTTAACAATGTTTTTTTTCTTTAAAAAATATGCAAAATTGAACAAAGCTCCATTTATATATAAGTTGTTCGTTGTGTAAATTAATATTGTACGCAATACATTTTCCAAGTTCCTTTTAAGTTTTCAATTCGTTGATTGATTATTATCATTAATTTAATCTCAAAAACCGAGTACTGATTTGTACATCTCTTATATATACATCTCTTATCTTCCTAATATTCAGAAGCTTAGAAGAAGTATCTCCAGAAAGAAATGGGATTACAAAAAATTAAACATCCTTTCAGAAAGAAGAATCGTACATTAATTTGGACAAGAACAAATGATTGAAACAGTATACTCATATCGATGATCAATAAATGTTTCCTGATATTTCAATTGGATTCTCATCATTTCTCGCCCTTTCTAATTTAATATGAATGAGGAAGAACAATGTCTTCCTTCAATGAATATAGAGAGCCATATTAGCTCACCATGCTAAAGATAGAAGAGAACTTAAAAGGAAAAAGGTGTGCACAAAAGATTAAGAGTGACGAGTGAAAAGGGGTGTCTAAATAAATAAACATATTCAACGATGCAATAATTAAAAGTGAAATGAAACGAAGAGGTGATCCTTTAAGATAAGTGCTTTTTTTTACCGGTTTATCAAGTATTCGCCTCTAGATTAATAATTCAAAACCTATACAGCTAACAATCTAAATGACAATTATTCTATCTCATACATAGAACTGAAGCTTTATGATGAAAGTGGACCTTTGCAAAATAATGTTTGTCATCAAGTAATAATACCGACCTGAATTATGAATTTTCTTATATGCAAATCTAAACTATTTTATAAAATTTCCACATCAGCTGTATAAATTTGCGATGCAATTCTAAGGAACTTTGAAATTTTTACGATATTTTATAAAGTGGGTTACCCATTCACTTCAAATATATGAATCATCACATACACATTTATCAGGATGAAGAATTCCTTCGAAATAAAATTATGCATTCGAGCATAGAAATATCTTTTTATTTTGTAGACCAATCACGATATCGTTTCAATGGGAAATCTATTATCGTCGGAAATACCATCTAATTCTTAACGAGATAGTTCCTAATTGGCAACATTCAAACGTCAACTTGAAAGTTGAAAGCTCAAAGATAATATTACCGTCCCGATAGAAGTCATGAATGGATCATAAATTGTATTATTTTGGTTCCAAACAGAGCACAGGAGAAGCAGAATGGTATTAAACCTGTATTAGTTATAAAGCTGCCGCGGCTACAATCCCTGCCACCGCTCGTTGTATAATGGATGATTAATAAACGAGTTCTGACGTGGCGCAGGACGAGCGTGAAATATATCAGGGCACAGTTTTTGCCTCCTGACCCGCGAAACTGTCGCCTCCTAGATGGTAAAATTTCATCAAACGTCCCACGGTGGAGGGAGAAAAATTTTCTCGTTCGACCCCGAACGCCTTTTAACTGTTTTAAAGCGCTCTTTCCGTACGACGCGGGAGCAATACAATTTCAATTACCTTTAAGCGAATTAGAGCAAGAGAATTGACTGAATGGAATAATTTTTCCGTCCCTCCAAAAACACTCCAATTTGAAGTAATTGAAATTTGATTATTTCTAGAGATATATTTCCATGATAAAATAAGCGAGGGAAATAGGTTGAATAGCGTGGAGAATTCATGCTGGTACTAAACTCGAATGAAAGGAAAGCTTGCATTTTCGGATATTAATATTACACAAATAGATCATTCGTCGTTCATTCATTGCACTTTTTAGGAATCATTATTAATCGGTTGTTACAATTATTCAGTACTGCGATCGATGAAAGGTATCGAGAAATAGATTACCGTCGATTCGTCGGATTTGATATAAAATAAATAAACTTTGAAATAAACTTTATTAGTTATGATTCAATAATATTCTATTGCACGAAATGGTTAATTATAGAAGCACATATTTATGATTTATGATTTATGATATTTTCGGCTGACACAGAGAAGATACTATTAAGATCGCATTTTGTTCAAAATTGATTTGAGAAATCTACAGGCACGGAGTTTCCTCGAAATTAAGGTATGCCCGCGAAAGAGAAAAATTGGATGAAATACAGATTTTTCAAACTGACAATTCTGCGTGCAAATTCGATTTTCTTAACAACGAAACCTTACACGCAAGAATATCACTTTACATTTTCAACTTATTCGTGCAACGATAAACAATTCAGTAAGCCCCGCGTTCTACACGCTGCTTCAAGTATACTCAACAAAGCGCTCCAAGTACTAATAAAAACTTACCGAATATTTATCACCGCTTGAACCATCGAAGTGCAATAACGAAACGGGACACGAATAAAATAAATCGCAGGGGGGTTTATCGAACGGCGCTCAGCTGCAAGTTGAGAAAAAAACCACGTCGAAAAGGGAGTTACAAACAACGGAACGGTCGTAAATGCTACAAATACCTTTCTCGAATTAACAATAAGTTAAACTTGCTACGGTCCCAGAGTGATTCCCCGACAAATTCGATCGGGCTCGAAGATGAAATTCTTGCACGTTATCCGCTCCCTAGGTGAAAGGAGAACGGAGCAGGGGAACGGGCGTTGAAGAAGCCAGAGCCAGCAGGAAGCGGAAGAGAGGATTGTACCAAATCGAGAAACCTCAAACGTGCTCCGTGTGCGCCAATGATAACACGGAAGGTCCTGGGAATTTTGAGAATTCTCGTAGCCGGGGATCGAACACACCGTGAGGGGTGATCGAGCTTTAATAAAGGCCGGAGTCGAAAAGTGCCGCGGAACATTCCTTTATCGTTATTGAACGTTCGAAATAGTTCACGCACTCGGCCGCGGTAATGAGCTTTTAATGAGGGCGTGATCGGTTATAGTCGGGGCGAAAGGTTGTCGTAATTACTGGTGCGTGCGTCTGAACGGAGTTTAATGAAAAGCAATATCGCGGAAATTCGATAGAGCACGGGTGCCGAAGGGAGAGGGACTATAAGGGACTGAGAGGGACCGAGTGATACGCCACTGCTTCCTGGAAGAAGCGAAGCGCGAGAAATATTAATGAAGCCTGGCTACTGAAAGGATTCGCGGGGATGGTTATCAGTTTGCCAGTGCTGTTCTTAATTAATAGAAAGCCTCCGCGCGATCGCGAGCCACGTTGGGGAACGGTTACGCTGTGTCCATGTACCGGGTCGGCCAGCAAACGTTAATTTAGGGAAAATAAATGTTGTGCTGGATGCGAAGTCCGTTGAACCGAGCAGTTTATGACGAGACAAGACGTTGGTATTCTTTAGCGTCGCTTGTTTGGCTTTTGTATGTTGCATACCGTGGGGATTGGGGCGCCTCCGTCAAAGAGCGTTACAAGGAACATGAGAACAACGAATATTAAGATGGAGCCGTGGCGTAGATGGACCGATCAGTGCCTATGAATAAAATAAGGGGGAACAAAAAGGGCCCCAATGTTGCTGTTTCCAAAAAATCTCCTATACGTATAGACTGCGAGCGTCACATCCCCGATCATGCAGCTTCAGTCGGACCATTATATAATATAACAATAGATTATTCACTGTAAGATAGCAGTGTAATTATACTCTTGTGACCATTGTATTTATGAATAAAAAACAACTACTACTACTGATCAGTGCCTACCACCAGAAGATCTAGGGTTCGATACCTGTCCCTTCATTTTTCTTCGGTTCCTACAATACTTTTACGGACTGGCAACTGAGGATCGTCGATTTACCTTTTTATGTATGCAAATATTCCAATTATACATCCCAGTAGCAATTAATGTGTTGCACACTTAACACGTGGACACATGGTATTAGGAAGGCGCAGTTTTTGTGATTTCTTGGGCTGGTTTTCCCGAACAAGGAGAGGATTCGTAAACGGGCAATCTCTAATTTTGCAAAGTTGCACATACTGTTGGAGGAATCTGTCCTAATTTTCTCAGTGGCTTTTTACCTTTGACCGCGCGAGAATTTTTAACTTTCTCAATATATTTCGAAAAGGAGGAACAGGGTATTTAGAGTAGACTGTTGTAGTTGGAGGTTACGGTTTAGTCAGCAGAGAAAGATCAAAATTAGCATTGGTGTTGGAGTAGGGGAACATCAGATTCTCCAACAAAACCCAGTACAAATTTACTTTTTTTAAATTAAATCAGCGCTGTTTGGAAATACAATATTGTAATGTACTTACCTTTTCCCAATTAAAAGGGAAAACAATAACACTGCTGGCAGTTACAGTTTAGCAACATTAATATAGAATTTACCCGAAAAGTATTTATTTTCGTGTTTTCTATTTCAACTGTATTTTCGTTTCACAATAACCACCGTTGAGGTAACAATATTCAATATTAGTTAACTGACGCGCATAGAATTTAACAGGTAGATCTCTGATTTCAATCGTACCACAAACCCGTAAGCACAAGCCTACAACGCAAATCGATACGTGTCATACAGAACCAATAGATGGTTGAAAAGTTTGGTAAATCACGTGATTAATACAATAAATAAATACTAAGTCAGTGCTCAATATACATTGTGCAAGTTTTATTTTTATGTACATACCTGTAGACAAAATTGGGAAAATATTCGAATAACAAATTGTAGAAATGTAATCGTGAAAGGCTAGTGGAGAGGAGAATGCATAATCCATTAACGAGGAGATTAAGCAATAATATTATTGTTACGCTCACAGTATTATGTAAAATATTATATAAAAGAAATAAAGAAAGAAAGAAAAAAATGTTATATAAAAGAAATAAAAAAATAAAGAAAAAAATATTATATAGAAGAAATAAAGAAATAAATATTATATAAAAGAAATAAATGTCTCACAGTTACCATACAACTAAAATGAAATGGTGCATACAAGTATTTACATCAGTCTGCTTTAAAATCTATTTAAATATCCACAGTCGACGTTCAAGAACGCATTGAACTTTACAGATAAAAAGCCGTTATAGTAATAGCTAATATTTTGAGCCGACGTCTAATACTTCATCATATTTGTTTTCTTACCAAATAAAACGTCAATTGAAATAATATGTTTTAACAATTGTTTAACTCATCGAATCAGCAATGAATGCGTTTTATTATTTAACTGTATTTAACGTAACCTTTGTCATATTCGTGTCCGTGCAATAACTATATCTAAAAGTTAAAAATGAATGTCATCATTGAACGTAACGTATTACTTCCATCTGTCACACTATTTTATGATTACTGTAAAAAGTGAATTACGTACTTTTGCAATTTAGAAACATTTTTATCCTCGAGAATAATAAGAACGGAACAGCTGTTCAATTATCTTTTTATAGGTGAATTTCAAGAATATTCCTGCCCTTTGGGCAGGTTCTTAAAAAGCTTTGTTATCAGAGCACGTTTCTATGCAGCTGTCTTTCGTAATTTCACTCTCCAATTATTTGTGAGACGCCTCGAGGTCCGAAGCTATTCGACGCTCTCTGCGAGGCTGATTAAGGGCTTCATTTTTAGCGAAGGTCACCCACGTAAAAGGGTCGTGACTGTAATTTTTTTTTTCCCCCCAGAAAAAGAAATATGTATACGCTATGGCAGAGGAACTGCGGGAAAGGTTGTTGTTTATTATGCAGCAAGATAAAGTTCTGCGGAAATAGAATAGAAAATGAAGAAAATGAAAGGTATGCCTGGTGTCACGTCTCCTCGCATTAGCGCTAACTATTACGCCGTTGTTGAAATTCTCAGAAGAGAAAAATGAGTCTCCTTTTAGGTCTTTGAGAACAAAGTTAGATTTCAAGGGAAAGTGGAAACGTAGCTTTCCTCTTTTGTTGGAGCGTTCTGATAATGCGGTCTTTTAATATTAATGTGACGTATCTTTTATTATTTCTATCATTTTTACTGTTGTCACTTTATCCGTAGATAACACGTACATTACCCGTTAATATTGTTCCTATTTCTTGAAAGGTGTGCACTAGGGCGATTACTAGCTGATCAGAAACTGTTCTGCCAATTTTTCTATTTTTATTTTTAAAATGTCTTTCAATCCACAAGAAAATAATATTATAGTTGTACTGTGCTTAATGTGCTTCCATACCTGCCAATAGAAAGTTGATATGGCGCCTGTACGATATGCACGACTACTACGACAAGAATGGGAAAAATGTCCACCTACCTGAGAACAAATATGTTTCTCTAATATTTTGTCAAGTGGATATTTGATAGAAATTCGTCATCCATTAGTCCCCACCATAGCCTGCTGCGATTTTCAAGTTAATAGTATATCGATATCTTGTTGATCTAATCCAATTTTCGTTACCACAACGCAACGTGGCAAACTGTTTTAGGGAATTGCATACGTACAGCATTTCTACCGATCATCAATTTTCTTTTACGCAGATAGCTTTCCAAGATACAAAGAGTGCCTATACGACGAAGTAGCATGTATACAGTCATTTCGAACGGGTACCTGTAGGGGAGAAAAATACAATTACGTGGGACAAAAACAGCGCGGATCATATAAAAGGAAATCGAATAAGAGATTAGAGGCAGGCTACCGACTAGCGTTAATAAAAAGCAAAGGGGGGAAAAAAACGAAAGGAAATTAGGGTAGTAAAGCCAAGATTTTACGGAGGGTAAACTCATTTGTTATTTCATGAGTCCCTGGTTTTTCTTTGTGTATCCTTTCTTTTTCTACTTCTACCCTTCTGTCCTTCGATATTCTCATTTCTATCACATTTCCTCGAGGCTTTGTGAAATGACGAGGACAGCACGAGGCGACGGGATTGAAAAATTCTAATAAAAGCGATTTCGCTGGCGTCTGACCCGGGAAGATCGGAATCGATTTCTTTTACGAGGACGATTGTCGAGGGAAAAGAAAGACCCGAAAGTTTGGTAATGGCGTTGTACGATTTCGCTTTCTATTCTTCAACCGGTGTCATGGGATTTGCATCAAAGTCGTGAATTAGAGGAGAAGGCCGTAGAATACTATTTTTTCCTTAAGAGTTGCCCCAGCCTATTGTTTTATACTGGCGAGCAACACCAATAAAGTGAAAGTATCGATATTCCTTTCCGTAGGAAATATCGATTTTTATGTAGATCTGAAGAATATCCAAAAGTAGTTTCGATCTCCCGGAATTTATTTGTTTATTGAATCATTATTCGGCTTTTCAATGATTATTAAGATACGAAGAAACACGCAGTGGAGAAATATGTATAATTACTTCGAATAAAATTTGAAGAGCTGGATTTTCCTTTTGCAAGCACCGATTTATCTTTAATCACATGAAATTGATTGGAATGTTTACAGTGATAAGTAAAATGTCCTTATTGTTAGTCAGTTTTCATTATATTAAACTTGAAATGGGACACTGAAGTATCACCCTTCTTGTAATATAAGCCTTTCACGAAGTAATAGAGTTTCCTCGAAAATAAAGTAGATAAGTTTTGTCATTAAACTCGGGTATCGCGTATGCCGATATTGTAATTTTTAACATATTTCCATGGTGAACACTTTCCACAGAATAACGTAACATTCTATGAGCAAGAACTACTAAATGCGAACCAAGGAAATACATATTTAAATTAACTCTACATAAATTACAACTGCAATTAATAAATTTATAAATTACATACGTGTTTTCTATAAAAATATACGGTTGTGAACAAGGAACCCTTTAACGCAGCATTTCACCATAATACACTGTATTGCAACTAAATATTTTGGTATTTGCTTGTATTAAAATAACAATACATAAAAAGTCAACATATAGCAATAGTAAAAAATGTATATACGTTTCCAAAAATTAATCGAGCCATTCTTAATTTAAGAACATCGACGGAGCAAAAGCTATCGAATAAAAATCGTCCATCCAGGTCATTAAAAATTATTCAAACAAAAGTAACGCCATCAATGACCAAAACTAATAAACAACAAGTTTTCAAACTAATAAAGAAACATTTCTAAATAAAAAAATTACATCCTCGATGATCCACAACATGCGATAAAAATAAAAAAAATGTACACTCAATATTTCTACGGATTATTACTTCCGTCTCGCTATCAAGCCAAATACCTCCATTCAAATCCTCCCCTTCAGTGCCATCCATAACAAATTAAGACGTCCGCCCTCGTGCGGGCGTTCCTCCAACAGAAAAAACCCTGTCGAAACGGCGCGCGGGGGTCGTGTGGCCGCATAATGGTATCCATAATCATAAAATCGAAAGCGTGCATCCCGGCACGAATAGAATGCGTATTAGCGGCATATCTGGAATAATCGATGGTTCGGTATTCCCTATTTAAAGGCATTTCGCGTATTATAAGGAGGGTGCCTCTATGCATTCCCCCCCCTTTCAGACCCCGCAACGGTACCAATCTATCTACGCCCCTGGCCGACGTCCTCGTTTCTCTCCTTGAAGCCGCCGCGTACAACCGAGCATCCTAATCGCTTTATCGCTTCTGTGGAATATAATCGGTTGGTCGAGGAGACCAGCGCGGAAGAACGGCCGGGCCAACCTTCCAGCTGCTTGATCCTTCAACGACGAAGAATCGCCGGCGGAAGAAGCTGGCCAAGGATCCGGTTACCCCTCTCCCGGGTATACGCGCGGAATTCGAGGCATTCCTGGCATTTCCGCGTTGAAAAGCTGCAGCGGCCTCTTCGGTTTCATACCGAACGGTGGATACCTTCTGCCTCCGCCCTTGATGCACTTACACGCCGCTCGGTGCCGCCCGGAATCGCAAGGAAAAAAAAAAGGCAAGTTTATCTTGCTGCAAAAGTATTTACTTGCCGTTCTGTTGGGACTTCTCGGGTTTAACGGCCCGCCCGTATTTCACTGTCCCGCGCGAACTAAGCAACCCATCGACTCGGAAAATTTTTTCGATCCGTTCAAGCTTCTTGTTTATATACCGCCGGCTGGATACGGGGAAGTTATTCGCAGGAAGTAAACAGCGATAAATTGTCGACCGACGGACAGAAATGTATCGCGCCGTTATTAGCGTCGGGAGATAAGCTTATTGAAATAAACGTTTAGTGAGGCGCGTCGTTTGAGCGTCGCGGGCCATTGCTAATTAGTTTGTCGTTAATTTCTTGCGACGTTTTATGATTAATAACGGGTTATTAACAGTCGTTGAAATTGCAGAATTTCACGGCGCTGCGTGTGCTTGAAGGAACATCAGATAATTGCGAGCGAATCAGGGTTTCGCGGTGATATTGGAGTGACCGAATGTTTAGGGTGTGCGCGATACAAGGCAATATTAATTATGCGAAAGTCATTTTGCGGAACTATAAATTATGATGGAACGTTTGATGTCTGCTTAAATATTTATTGGCAATAAGTTACGTTCAATTAGCCGGTGCTCGTTATTAAGCAATGAATAATAAATCGGTGATGAATAAAAAAAAGTGGTGTACTTATCATGTGAATTCGAGAAGGAGATATAATTATTGACGAAGTGGAAGATTGAAACACTTACAGAGTGGTGAATGAAAATACTGCAATGTTTCGTAATATGAACACGAACAAATAATAAATCCATAACAATCATAATTTTAGTAATAACACACGCCATTCACAGAAGTGATGCTAACATCAATCGTGACGTTTGCATAATTTAATAGTAATATGGAACATTCGAACTCGTATGGAAATATTATGTTAAATCTCGTGCACTGTACTGAACAATATTATCGATATGAAAATCAATAAAATATTTGAAGACAAATATTTATGAAATTATGACATATGCTGCGAGGATTACACACGTGTTGCCACATGCCCATAATAATATGAGAAGTAATATCAGCAAAATACATTTCAATACCGTAAAACCTACGTTTAAACGCTCTTTACATCAGTATAGATATTTTGAATTGTTAATCGATTTCCAATTATCAAATAGTACTGGCCTGTGCTAGACGTGAAGAGCCGTGCGATATCGAAGCGATTATTCGAAATTGAAAATTACGCGAAGCGATGCCCTTCAGTTAATGCACCGATGGAAAATTAGGTGTTGTTGAAAGGTACTGTTTCGTGTAAAGTGGAAATTACGGTGGTCAATTGAAAACCGTGGTGGCTGTTCCGATGTATCGTATGGAATGTTTCAATACTGCAGTATCAGTAAAAATATTATTCAATGCGGGAGGGGAATTGCAGCCATTCGTGCAATAACTTTCAACATTTATAATACCGTAACGTAAAATAATGCTTGATATTTATAATTTCCATTTAAAAATCATACTTCAGGGATGCAAAATGCAGGAACATAAATTCACAATAATGGCACGATACCTGTTTCAAATTTCAAAGGATTTTGTCGGGCGATATGGCATTCTGTCGCTGGATGCAATATGTGTCTGACTACAGCCAATCCGTTACCACTTGCACCTATGTCTTTATGCGCCACCGTTTCTTATTGCCACTCTATTCGCAGGATTCCCTTATAACGTCTTTTCATCGTCTTGTAAAGTATAATGCATTGGTTATTACGCGAGAAAGAGTACTATAATTTTGATTATCAAAATATCGACATATTTATAGGGATAATTATTAATATATAACATTTAAAACTGTGAAGTTATACGAGTTGTAATCGGACCGAGGACATTTTCGCAGATATAATGTGTTAAAATATGCAAAATGTCTTCAAACTGTATGAACGGGGTATATGTAGAAAAAATATAAATGAAATTTGTATTACTATACTTATTATAATTCAAGTTATAATATATATTACAGTATAATATAATTCTGATATATTAAAATGCTTTACTGATTAAATTAACTCAAAATTATGAATATACGAAATATACGAACAATATGTAAGTATTACACAAAATAAAAAATATATTTTGACAATCTTCTCCGTAATAAAACATATTATTCTCAATACTTTCCTTCTCCACTTACTTCCTGCAAATGTCGTATATAATAATAATGGCATAAAAACCTGCTGTGCAGTAATAATCTCCTTTAAAGTATGTGAATCGTAAAAACGAAGATTCCATCGCGAGTATATTCCAGCGAAGTTCCATTAACAATATCTTAAAGGATTTATCAGAAAATCGTACTACTTCTGTGCAACGGCATTGATTTTAAAATCCCAGAAAACGTATACCGTGTGCGCGAAAGTTGATGGTGTTTGTACACCGTACAACTGCGACTTCTTCGTTCGTTTCCATATAGGCAAATTGCCAGCACATTTCCATGCAATCCTGGCAGAACGATCGAAAGATTTCGCTATCCCAGCCGGGGACGGTAAAACGAAGGACCAAGGCGTTCAATTGCCAGCCCAAACGGTCGTAACAATAATGTTAACTACAGACAAGTCGTACTGATGAAAAATAGTTATTTGTATAACTACGACTGAACCTCGACGTATCGTGGATAAATGATTTTTCAAGGCTCATTGAAATACAGTATTTTCTGGATTAAAGTAATTAGAGAAGCGACGGTAATTATTGTAGCTAATTAGTGTGGCTGTTTGTGTTTCTTGCTGCTGCTCGACGTGGATAGTTTCTTTTACGATTGTTACAGTTATCAGGACTGAAAGGACTTTCATTCCGTTTGATATTTCTTTAAATAGGATGTAGATTTATTTCTCTGTCGCGTAAAAGTTAAACATTTTATTACTCGAGTATTGTGTTAATCGGAAGGGAACACGACTGCTTTCCTTCTATAAATTTAAAATTGAGCTAGACTCGTAATATCGGTGCAGTATTCGTACAAGATATAGTGACAGCACAATCCAACTTTTTTTTGAACAATTTCAATAAAAATGTGTGAACATCAATGATTAATAATGAAAACAGAGCGAGACGTGCAAATATATTTTTTTCCGATGACAAAAGTGTATTGAAAATAATTATTGCTTGCAAATGTCAAGCTTTTATTAACAAGACATGGGAGAAAGCTTTTATTAACAAGATTGTTCGTCGAAAGCACAGATGACTTACTAGACCACATTTATAATTAGTGATACAATTAATTGCTGCTCTACCTGTTCCCCTGGCAATCAAATGCTTCTTGTTTCACAAACGGTGTTCATTCTCGCTGAAAATGGTTTGCCGTGTCCGCTTTCGTCGCGACCCTCTGTTTAAAGTGAAACGCTAATGAGCACCGAATAGGACTGAATATTTTATGCGCGACAAATTGATACTGTAAAAACAACTGCGAGAGGTGTGCGACAGGGATTTAAGATTTTCCGATCGCTTAATTATTGCAGAATTATTTGGAATCCAAAATGAGAACGAATTTGCGCAATCAATTTTATATGACAAGCATATCAAAATTCACAGCAAGTTGACTGTCCTAAGTACGCCTCCAACCATACCAAAACCGGAAGAGATCGTTAGTATCCTATCGAGCGAATATCACGCAGCAATAAAAGCAGACTTTTCATTTCTGCGCGGAGCGGATCGTAAAACAGAATTGATTCTCGAAAACGGAGAAACTAGAAATCTAATAGAGTTTCCAATATTTACGACGCATAAAATGTTTGTATCAAATTGGCAGATGGTCCAATATAACGTTCCTGCGTGTAACGATAGCAACGACAGCGAATAATTGAATGTCGTGCTACAACCGTCGACAAAAACATTTACCCTCGTCGTTGCGTGAATCACGTCGAATCTTTTAATCCGTATCATCGATGAGCCAAGTCCCGTCTCGCCGGCCGGTAACACGGCCATAATAGGGCGTAGACGATGGCAGAAGTTGTTGTAATTCATGTGAGCAGCCCGAATTATTTTCCATAAACCTACTTGACTTCTGGCGGCGCTAGCACGAACTTGAACATAGTTCGAGTACGGCGTACTTACGTAAGAAAGTTCAGAGAACGAGGGAGCGCAGTTCGAAGTTCTGCTGCCAGTTCAACTCCGGCAACATATATCACGCCCCCACCCCTCTTTATTCCGCCTGTAGGTGGCCAAGCAGCGTACAAAGAGCAATAAAGACGATCGTAAACGCTCGCCTGAACATATCAATTTTTCGTGTACACTGGCCAGGAATTAAATTTTGCACGCGCTCATAAAACGAAGGAATTTAATTGGACAAAAGCTCCAACGCCGAGTTTCATTGATCAGAAATGGTGGCTTTCACGCCGCGCGACGCTGTGCCGGCTGAAAATTAGGGAACTTTGGTTGAAGCGATATCTTCCTGTTAGGCGTGTGACAAACGCGACGAATATTTCGAAACTTTTCGTGGATCCAGTGAATATTAATCGAGCCGTGAGGACCGCGTTGATGTGTATCGATGTAGCACGTGAATCATTTCAACCCGTACGAAATAGAGGATGAGCGTTGGTAAATTTGGTACGAACATTATCAGATTCCATGAGAAAGTTTCTGGGACGTGTGGATAGCGTATTCTATTGTACAACTTGGGGCCGTAGAATTATCTGTTAATTTGGAATTAACGAATTTTGTTAACAAGTATGTTGTAAAGATTTCTCGTATGCTAATTATAAGATCAACACCATACTCTACGCACTAATTTCCACGGTGTTAATTTATATAGTAATTAATGTAATTGTTATAACTTTATTGCCATCCCATATGTACGTCAGATGAATGTATCAATACTGTTATCTAGGTGCTACGTGACTGACTATTTGTTCTCGAAACAAAAATATATTAGGAGTTCATTTTATATATGTTTATAGCACATTTACATTTCTACAATACGCAACTCTCCAAAATAGATAGCAAAGATAGTGAAAGTTATACATTTGTAGATTTTTTATTTCCCAGTTATCTTTAGAAGTATTATTCTGGGACACCCTTCAGTCAGTTAGTTTCGAACTAAATGTATAAGAAAAAACTTTTCAAAAATTTGTAGTCAGATTGGTTTTTCAAAATATTTTAGTTAAATGATATATCACGTGCAACTACGTTCACTATTCTTAATGATTTTCCAAATAACTAAAGTCAGTAAAAAATTGCTCATAAAGCGATAATTTCTATTTCTATAGAACAATACATTTTCTATTATTGACCTATTATTTGCTCTCAATATACGAGTTCAAACTTGGACAGAATACAATAGACACCACTTGCAATATCCACGCAGCTTTTCGAGAAAGCACATTAAGCGAATGCACAATCCCACACTAATTTAAGACATATACGAGCAAAGAGTAACACGAGTCACAAAAATTAATAATAAAAAGACGGTGCAAACTGCATCGAAAGACTTTCTCTCACCGAAGAAGAAAGAATTTAAGGGACTAAAATATGATATCACTTTACTTCTTCCGTTCAATCCCAATATTAACCAACACGTCGCCCGGACCAAACTGATTTTACAAACATGCATACCATTTTTCACAAAGGCTAGATATAAATGGATCAAGACAACAATAAAAGAATCGCGCGAGACAAATTCCACAGAATCAAACCATTACAGAGAACCTTTCCCCGTGGAGAACGCTTTCCTCCATAGCACACAGGGCCCTGGGTATCCACGCTCCTATTCGAATATTTCAATGAAGAACGAAAGTATATACGTTCGTAGCAGAATAGCGGGCTATCGGGGCGATATTCAAAAGCGATCTCCAAGCGAAGCGCGTAAAGGAAAATACGAGGCCAGGGCAAAAATACAAAAGGCAAGTAGCTATACCGAAAGTGCCTCCCAAGGGGACATCAAACGTAGAGCGAGGGCAGGGCAAAGGTCGACCTTATTTCGAAGTCGTACACCGCAGACCGTACGAGCATGGACGTGTTTTTTCTTCTTCTTCCTCTCCTCGGGACAAAACGAGGCGAACGTAAGACGAAATATGCAGTTATACGAGCCTTCCGGGAGGTCGCTTTATCGATAGCCGGATTTCCATTCGGCGACCGATATTTTGCTGACAGCAATTGGAAGTTTAAACTGCTGCGGGTATTGGCAGCGGGAAAGACAGATGCTCGCGGCCCCTGAAAGACACGGCAAAGGAGAACGACGACGTGTTATACAAACACGCGTGTAGGTACGTCCCTTTGTTTGCTCGCTGCATACGCCGGCATCAGCGCTCAATCCTCCTTGCGTAGAAACGAACGTGCCATGGGGATGGTTATGCTGCACGAACAATGTCTCGATTGAAACGCACGTGCGACGGGATATTACGCAACGAAAGACTCCGAATATAGAGCCTGGGGTTTCGTTGAGGCGGGATGGAAAATATGAATTGTTCGAGGTGAACGTATTTAGTGCTGCTGAATGAAGGGTTGCGAGAGATCTTAATTTATGAAGTATGGATTTTATGGAGAGACGGGGCTCGATATTTTTTATTCAGATACTTCTCGTGCGATGAAGCCGGCGAATTGTTAATTTGAAAGGCAAACGGGATGCTGTAGTTCACATTAGTTCGTGGAAACGTAAATGCGAAGGTGGCCTGGCGGAAATGGTTGCGTTTGATCGATTGCATGAGGAATTATTATCAGGGACGAGACAAGGATGATAATTCTCTTCTATATGTAGTAATGACAACGTAACGTGTACAGTGCATATGATTATTGCCGTCGTTCAATTAGGATCATTGTAGCTGGATTCTCGTAAATACTAATATTGCTAACGGTTTCCGATGATTTCTGTTACAATCATTGGTATAATGGGTAAAAAGATTCGAAGACCGCCTAAGGGCCGAAATATATCTACACATCAAGTTTATAAATTTGTCATGTTAAAATATCTTGAGAATAGATATAAGCAATATTATGAAAAATATTTAATTAAATCAATCTGCACACTAAAAACGTTAAGATTAGAAAGAACAAATCCTGTATGCATGTGTAATCTTTTATTTAAATTGTTGTATTGCTGCATTGTGTTGTAATTTTAATACACCTCGCATTACAAGGATTGAAATATTCTTCGTATGCGTTCGAAGATATTTCACCATAAGTTTGCGACGCGTTTTGGTCTCATTAACCCGGTACTGGATAAACCATGGACTTCAGGCATGCCACAGGTAATAATGGAGCACATTTAGGTTTGAGATGGGGGCTGAATAGCATCTCCATGATCTATCCATTTGCCAGGAAACCGTCCATTCGAATAGCACCTAGCTGAACCGCGCTACAGATTTAACAGATAAACAGGAAATCGATACCCGACTATGTTATCTGTATTTGCAAAATACTGTTTAAATCGTACAGCTGACATCAATTCGCGACTATCGGAATTACGTGCGCATGCTTCGAAAAATATATTTTTATACACGGACAAGTTGTCGGCACAGTTTTCCAGGTATTTTACTGTTCGGAAATGAATTGTCTTTCATGAGGACAATTTTCCGTCCCTGTTTCGATATTAATATAAAACGTCGCAGCGTGTACGCGGCAGAAAAATATTATTATAAAACTGACAATTTGTATAAAAAAAATCATATTAACTTCATTCAATTGCAACCACATATTTTGCAACAAGTACCCTACAGTCGAAATGCTACTCCAAAAGCGTTGAAGAACTTCATCATCTCCACAATTATTGTACTCCAGCAGAATAATTAATTTTGATATTAGCGAGAAAAATTGCACTTCCAAATTACATTTTGGACAATTACAATTTAATTTTAAGCAGACTTTTATTACTTACATAGCCAAAAATGTAATACGCTTTTAAAATTGGTCGACTCCCTTAATGGAAAATTAAATTATGGGTCATCTCTTATTAATAATTATATTACCCACGCTAATCATACGCAAAGTTCTGTTTCCCATTGCAAATTTCATAATGAAAAGCCGCGATCTACTTTCAGCGAACCCACTATCCGTCGCACCATTGCGCGACGTTAATTTTCAAAAACGTCTCCCCACACGCAGAACCTCGAGAAATTCCAATCCACTTCGCCCAGAGAAATCATCGAGTTTTCGCATCTCCAATCCCGTCCAACGTCTATCAGCCCGCGATTACGTCACGCTCCCTTCGACACACCGCACGAACTACCCACCACTTAAATCTTCCAAGCCAAACAGGAACAAAAAGCGGCGATGAGAAAAAGCTGTCGAGTTCCTCGGCATACGCGAGATTTCGTCGAGAATCCATCGGCGCGGGAGCAAATTTCAAGCGCTCTCCACAAGTTCGCGGAAGCACACCGCTCCGAAACTTTTGAACGGTACTGTGTACCTAAGAGTACCTAACGGCGACGTTCTTGCTGTGCAAGCGCTCGCTCCCTCGCGGGCGCGCGCGGGCCTCCTCGCGGAAGACATCAGCTGGCATTACGGTCTGACGAGAAATTCTCCTCTCCATTTCAGTGGCGGATTGATGCTTTTCATTGTTCACCGAGATGAGCAGGATTTCAGCCGGGCGCAAATAACGCGGCAGCGTCGAATGTGCTCGGAGCGTCGCGTTCACGAGCCCTTTGACCATCTTGCATTCAGGATTTCGAAATGGAGGAAGCGGAGCGACGCAATGCCACGGTGCCAACGGTGTGCACGGGGAACGGTCTCGCTCGTTAACGGGAAATGGCGCGTGCATGCGTGCATTGCTCGCGCAAAGAATTTTAACAGGCTGCTGTTTATAGTGCATCGGATGGCGGAGCTTGTACCGCGTGTTGGGCACGGGAAATTCGAGGATCAACGGGGTATTCGATGGTATTCGTGATGGATACGGAAGGTTCTCCGAAGTGCCGAGGGGGGGTGATCGATAATCGTTTACTGTTACGTAGACGTCTAGATTGTTGGACCGGTTTGGTTTTATTGCTTGTGCTCGTTATGGGACGTCGTGTCCGACTTGTGCACGCATGATTTATCGTCGCGATCAGGCTATGAAGTATTTTTGAGAGGTCTTCATCGACGGGAAGTGATAGATTTAGTTTCAGCAAAGAAATGGCCCACTGAGATAAATCCCCCGTGGATCTGTTTGGTGGGAAGCGAGGGGTGGGTTCGTCGGCGAAGAAGGAGAGTTACTGCGATGCAATTTTCAATGATCGCTGGTGTTTGAGTATTGTCAGAAGAGATGCTATCCGGTTCTCCGGTAAGATGAATGGATCCTACTTGATTTCAGTTGAACGCGTAACAAACAACGGAATTAATTCGGAATTATGGACGTTTGATCGCGTAAAACTTTGTGCCAACTTGGAAGTTTGACCGCGTTTGATTGATCTTGATTGAGCAGCGGCTACTGCTCTAGCTCTGGTTGTTAATTTACAATTAGCGAGTAACTTTTGATTGATAACCAGCCATTTGTCAAACACTAGATTTACGGCATAGGTATGTATGTACTTACTATATTTTATACCACGGTTACGTGTTTAACATATTTTTGTCATTATCGGGGGACAGTTAAACGAAATTTTTAAATTTGCTTTGTCTTCCGAAAGAGGATTGTATGTATTCGGTATGAAATAATTTTCAACTCAGATATTTTTAACGCGTTTCGAATAATTAGTGTATTATTAAACGCCACTGGCACTGACTTATAATGTTCATATAACTATACTATTTATAGTAAGAAAGATCGTAATTTATTTGAGTGACTTGACCA
The DNA here is from genome assembly GCA_963667235.1 of Nomada lathburiana. Lineage (NCBI taxonomy): Eukaryota > Metazoa > Arthropoda > Insecta > Hymenoptera > Apidae > Nomada > Nomada lathburiana. Next base: position 3,547,197 of record OY763905.1, read on the forward strand.
GCGAGATGACAATCATGACAATGTCTGAAAGGTATGGAAATTTATACTAGTAATAATATTCTATTTCTGTCGAACAGAATTTCAAACAAATTGATGTTATCATGTGGATTGCTGTGAAATTTGTGTTCCAATCTCGACCATCCACACAAACGATCCACATATTATTATTGAATTATGGATATTACCATTCTGGTAGCAACTCACAGCTGTAGATGTAACAGTAGTTTACTGTTTACACACCAGATTGGTTGCACAAAGTGTAATTATTATATCCATCACTTTTGGAATATTTTAGATTCATGCTATGTCCTGAATTCCTGAAGTCTGTACTGGACGGAGAAAACTGATAATTTATGATTCTCATTTTAATAATTGTGATTGCTTTTACAACAAGTGATTGACTGATTGATTTTCATCTAAAAAATATAAAGGCGAACATATTAAGAGCTTCGTTATGAAACACCAGTTACATCCAATTTAATTTAATTACTACCTGTTTGTTTTGTTCCGTTGGCTCCACATGATAATCACTAAAGGGTTTATTAAGTTCTGTAATTGCTTACGCAACCATACAATGAATATTATGATAACAATTATGTTGATTTAAAAGCACAAGATTATATGTATACCCATAGAAGAATATCTTTTATATATAACTTTATTTATTTACTTATTCATTATACAGGAAACTATACCCATTAGTATCTCGCCTGTATATCAGATATTAATTGATTAATTACAACGTCCATCCACAATGAACAATAACATCGACTCATAGATATCATCAATCGATCAAAAAATATAAATAAACGATTATAAATCGCGTCATGCTAATACATCAGTCTAGCCTGCCTACATCAACATCAATGGTGCAAAAATTAAGGGCTAATCATACCCCATTAGATACTATACACCATTACCCAAAATTATTTCCGTACGTTCCAATAAACTTAGTTAGTCACGCTACTATGCGGAAACCCTTCGTCCCACCCTTTCGCGGCATAACACCGCAATTGAGAACCACCTAATAACGAAACGTTTCTAGCGAAGATTCAAGTTTACGAAACAGAACGCAACCGATTTAATGAAAAGTCGTAGAACATCTGTCGCTGCGACATGTTTCGCGAGCAACCAATACGTCCCCTGTCTTCTTCGGGGGGAACGCGAGCTGGCGCAACACGCTTCGCCCGGCACGCGCATATAAACGCGTCCGTATCCTCGAGCACGTACATACATACATACATTACGACTGTGCACAGTCGCGCAATCTACATTCGTGACTCCATAAAATGGGATTATAGCTATCCGAGAAGGAAAACAACGGGTGCGCTAACGTTATTAGATCTCCCTTCATCCGTGAAGACGGAAGGTGCATCGACGGGAATGGGATGTGGGGGGGTGGAACGGGGGGTGGAAGTTTGATAAGTCGAGGGATGGGACGCACGGCAGCATCGGATGCCGCCGAAGCGGACTCGAGGATAACAGAAACTGAAACGTTTATCGGGATCGTTCCAGCAGGTAAATAATTCTGATTGCTTTAATTAGAAGAGTGAGGATGTCGAGCATCGATCCAAACGTGGACAGGATTAACGGGGAATCTGTAAATGCGATCGATCAGATGTCACTGAATCAAATAAGCATCGTATTAATGTACTGCGTATCATTATTTTATTATTTTTGTATTCTTCGGTAGTTATCAATTGGTCATACTAACTATTTCATAGTATGTTAAAACGAATATGTTTTTTTACTATTGCAGTTTTTTTAATAACTGTATGGGCACAACAAGATGCGATGTGCTTTGTACGCAGTAATAGGCAATATAACATTTCTTTGAATTCATATCGCTTCGACTCTCGTTTCGGATGCGTGAAATTGTTCGAGAGTGAATAGAAAATATGGCGCTACGCTGAAATTGTTTGCCGAATGGCATGCAAATTGTAACTTCTATAAATGTATAATAATAACGCCGGAACGAGTACTATTGCTGTTAGATATGAGTTTCCTAGAGTAGACCGTGAAGGCCTTCAGAATGATAACGGAGAAACGAAACATGACTTTGCGGCATTGTGACTCCCGTTTACTCGAATTAACGTTTGGTACGAATTCTCTAAAAGCGGAAACACTTGCCTCCAAATTGTATCCGCCTCCGCGTGATATTTAATTTCGAATAAAAATTTAACTTGACTCGGAAGAAATAGAATTCTGTAGACAGTATTGACACCTTCAATAATTATTAAAAATTCTGTTTAAAAATTTAATTACACTGTATTGGCGCGAAATAGTTTTCTGCTTGCGAAAGAATCGAGTTTCGTTCATATTCACGATTTTCGCGATAAATATTCATTGCTCTCATAACTGGTTTATTTATTTAATCTCTAGCGCTATGCATAAACGCCGTTGTAAACAGATAGTAACTTCCGAGAATACCATCCGCGAAAGTTTCGTAATACGTTGCAAGTAGCACGCGTAGGGTGCATAAGAGTCTCCACTGAGCACGTAGTTTAAAACTTCCTAACCACAAAGATTATTTTATATTCATAAACGCTCGAACAGTTCCACGGATAAATTAAATCGAACCGAGCCTCATTCAAGCACCACGAAACAACCATAATTGTACTTGTCTAACCGTACTAATTTATACCCTAGCATATCCACTATATGCTTTCTCGAGAACATAACAACGACCGGCCTTGCTTACTAATAAACGGAACATTCGTTTCATTTGGCGTATACACCAGTTAATCAGCGCCGTAACGCATAACTTTTAATCACAAAGCAACCATTACACGACCCAACGTGAATTAACTTCGGGATAACCGTAGCAATTCGTCAGACAACCAGACTCTCTTCTCGAGCAGAAAATTGGCAGACAAAAATTGATGAAAGGACACGAATTATATTCGAAGTAGATACTTCATCCATGGCCAACAATCAAACGTGGTCTCAGCGGTAACACGAGGGTGATAATCGTGCCGGATACGTTCCCCATCTATCGATCCGCAAAACGTAATCTGTACATCCCCTCGGCTCAGGGAGTTAACCCCCTTGATATGTGACGCGCATTTGTCTCTCTTCCGAACGCAGGCATAACAGTCTTAGAGCATCTTTACGAGATGCTATAAATACGAACGAAATTGTTATTACGTGAGATGTTACATGCTGGGCGAAATAGAGTTTGCTAAATAGCGAGGGACGTTCTTTTGCGGAAGAAAGCGTAGTTTGATGTTTCACGATGCTGCAATTGATAGCGCTTATTGCTTCCCGTAAGATTCGGGGAGCTGACTCCCGGGGGAATAACGGTGCACTCTATTTAATTTTGGACGGTATATATAAATAAACAAATGAGATGGTTCGCCGATGGGGCGCGGATTATAATATTTACGATACTGAGGATATAAGGGTTCGTATATAAATGTGGACGATACTGGTACTATGTGATTCATTTATGTTCTTCGCGTCTTTGGTAGCGTTATTTTAATCTCGACTGTCATTCATTACATTGTTACAGTTCAAACGGGAGTTGTCTACCTTTAAACGAATTCTGTACAGCCGATGCTAGATTTTTCACCGAATCGTTGGATATTTTGTGCACTTCAGTGGTCTTCGCGGATCCTTCAGCTTGTCCACCTTGATAGTCTCAAGGTGGTGCAACGAGCACTGATTGCGAGAGTTGGTTTCAAGAACTAGAATACCGTATGCCTCCCTGATTACATCTGCCTTTGGACTTGGGCACGCGATGTGTCAATGGCTCGTAGTTTCAGCGTCAAATTTATTAGGTTATATGGTGTACATAAATGTACATTTTCTGCAGCCATAAATGTTTCTTAGTTCTCGATATACAGTCGAGACGGTCATGAAAAAATGTGAACCCTTCATAAAAGTAACAGGCTGAGCTGTAGATAATACTTGCCGCAAATCCAGTTATCTGAACAGCGTTCTTGTATTGATATCAAAGACAATTATGTTAAAAATTAGTTACAATTTCTATATAATTAAAACGATCATGTATATCACACTGTCTGTTAAATAAAAGTAACAGATGTGTAGGCATTTGGTGTGTTTTGCGTAATTTCTGGCAGATTCTCGAGTGAAATCGTACAAGAAAAACAAAGTACGATCGAGATAAATATGTTTTAAAATAATAGTCGGAAAGTTGTAAAGAAAACTGGCACTAGAGCAGACGTGAAAATATTTCGTACTTTGATTGTTGATGCTCCATAGAATTAGACAGAAGTTAATGTAAATGTAAAATTGCATTCTGTGATAAAAACGGGGAATCGAATTTCTTTTTTGTATAATATCTTCACAATAAGTATTAGGATTAGGTAATATTTCAAAATTTGTCATTTACTTTACTGTTCCATTACACTGTTTATATTAAACGCAACAAACAATTGCTACTTTGCTGATGTAAGAATGTTTGCCTGGGGAAAGTACCGCACTGGAACAACAGAATGAACAAAACTTTGCACATTTGTACAAAAATAAATGTACTTTGAAGTACAACAAATACCAGAAAGACAAACGAAATACATACACTTTAGAATTGCATAATGTAATTCTCGTCAATTCTAGCATTCTTGTAACCAAAGAAGACTGCCAAACCTTATTAAATCCACGAAACTTACTAGAAATTGCATAAAAAACAATAATTTTCTTCTATAAGTCGTGACAGAAAAAAGCAGCCTCTTCCCTTTGAACAACTAGAAAATAGAAAGAATTTAGAAACCATATAATAAAGTGCACTACTTGCCTTGACAATCGATCCAAATTTTACTCGCGACATAACTATAACCATAAACCAATAACACATTCGTGCAATTCTATGTACATACGTACTGCGCTGTTCGCTGCTTCCAGGATAGCATAATGATTGTCCGTGGCTGCGGCCATTTCACGAATTTATTTCGACGATTCTCCGCCGTTATTAGCTACTTGCAAACCCGGAAGCGTTCGTAAACAAGATAAAATCGCCGAACGATCGTGTACCCGGAAGATTTTTCGAGCGATGCCCGTGTTTATTCGCTAAAGTCGCGAAAGTACGGTCGCTAAGATGATGAGGAAGAACGATGCCAGCGATCAGGCCGATGTGTTTTGGGGGACGGTCGCACGGGCCGTCCACTTGCCCGCTCGAGTAATAATATTCCACCCTCTAGAATCTCCGGCGATTTCAAAAATTTATTTCAACATTTACCGCCTTTATCAAGCAGTTAGCCGGCTAAACTACTTGGTAAACAAGATAAACACGTGAAAGCGACGGTTAAGCGCGATTAAGCTTCGTCGGGCAAAGTAAAAACAGTTTGATCGATTGTCGGAAGAGCGAGGGGCGGGGTGAATGTCAGGCAGTATCTTGGTTAAAAAGTTCGACGATGACTTTAGAGAGGAAGAACACGACGATAAAGCAAAGCTTCGCAGGGACAAATCGAAATTGCGAGCCGAATTGCTTTTGTACTTAACTATGAGCAGGGAAAAGTATTTCTTTGGTCACTCGTAATAAAGTATACCACAGATGTATTTAATTTTGCCAGGTTCTTCTTATATTTTCACTAATTTTTCTATTTTACATGTCTCACGAACAGAAACGAGAGGCGAAAAATGAGTAAAATGGGTTCGGGCAAGTTTGATATTCGCATGAAGACAATGGGGAATATATGTACAGAATCAGTACGGTCAATGAATTTGCTTCATGCAACTCGGTGCTATAATAGTGATTACAGTTGTGCGAGTTTGCAATTTGCCACAGTAGTAATGTTGGAATCAGTAGATTGCACACGTTATAACACAGACCATAGACTACTAGCCGGACTTAATATTGGATTGTTGTTGCTAAAATCGTTATTCGTCTAGCAGGCTGTAACTCACGATTAATACATTAAACGTCACGCGGTCCAAATGTTCAACCCGCTGAAACAGCCAATTAACTTGTTCGCGGAATAATGAAATATCGTTGTATACAAGCACGATTCATACACCATTGTCGATACGTCCATATTTGTGAATGCTATAACGAGTTAATAATTCAGCCAGCTAATGGAATTCCTTAATAAATCGAGAGTATTGAATCTTTAATCATATTTCCCGGCACCCTCGAAGACATTAATATTAAATATTCAACGATTGCAATAAACTCTCCGCGGAATGAACTCTGAAATATATTTCAGCGTGAAAAATATTTACAGTCAAGTTATAAAAAAAAGATTAATTTCTAGGATGCAAAAATGAGTAAACATGTGACATATAACTTGTAACACACTTTTGGTAAGTGTTTTGCACGTATTTGTTCTCGTACAGCCAGTTGCATAATATACGAAGGAGCACTGTGCCCTCATAAATATATTAACGACTGCCACAATTTTGTATTAAACATTTATGAAATTCCAGCACGTGTCCCATTTCTTACGCGAGAAAGTGTAAGTACGTCTTCAAGGCATTGCATCGATTCTCCGAGTCAAACATGAAGAAAAAACCAGAAATCCGAGAAAACCAGCACCAACAGATTCATCAACGAAATCACAGAATCCCGCGGCGGCAGTTTTCCTACAATTCACTCAACAAACAGACCGCCGTTAACCGGCTATCAATTTTTCGTCGCCTCCGATACTTCTCTCCGCTCCGGTACGAAACTTTTCCATTATCCCACATGCGGTCGAAACGAAGGGTGGAATAACGGCGAGCGGGCGGCGCGTCTAGATTTCGCCGGCGAGATCCGGCGATCGTCCGATCTGCGATCCCCAGGAAACCCGGTTCCATGAAATAAGGAAGTTTGGCAGCCGTGAGAACCGGGAGGAGCGGGCGAAGAATAGAGAACGGTCGCGCGGCCGGGGAACAGAAAGGGGAGAGGCAATAGAAGAGGCACGGGATGAAGAAAAGAAACGACACTGCGCGAGCCAAACTTTTCCCAGAGCAATGAAGACTGGAGACCGGCCCCGTAAATCGGGCGATAAATCTGAAAGTTCCGCGTTCGCGTGTCCCCGAAGAACCGTCGAAATCGACGTGCCGTGGGGCGAGATTCCCGTGGATCAGGCCGCCTATCGTCCAAGGAGGAGAGCGGCGCACGGACAGGCCATTCGCTGACTAAAAGAGGAAGCTTGGAATCAATATAAGAGTCGACAAGCCCTTCGTAACCAGGTATTTACGGCGGGTAAATACTAAGGGTTGCCCTCGCGAACCTCCGCCGTTCTTTCATCCCTCTGCACGCCGACGCCGCCGCCGCCGCCGCCCCGACGCAGAGGGTGGCGGCTTTCAAATGCAAATCCATCGAGAAACCACCCGGCCCCTTGTACCGCCTCCCACCCTCACTCTCTCCGATTCCTTCGTGGAGAATAGAAAAAAAATATATAGCCGGATGGTCGGGAATCGTCTTGGCCAGCGCAGGAGACTGGATGTCTGATGAAAGGGAGTCTGCGAAAATACCCGGGTCCTGCACGTCCGACGTTTTCTGAAAGACGGGGTTAAATGTACCCTCATGCCGGCTAGACGGGACTAATTTAATTAGACCGGTTACCCTTGCGTCGCGAACGCCCCTGTAAATTTAAATGGCATCACGCGTGGTCGAAGTATGTAGATACATGCATGCGACGCGCGTTTTGCCCCCGCAATGCACGCCGGGGTGAAAAGTTGATGCCATCCTGCAGGGGGGTGGAATAGTTTTTTTTTCAGCAGAGAAGTGCTGCAATTTTTTTTTCGCCGGCGCTGACATTTTTTTTTGCACACAATTGTAATGCGGCGCTGAGAATTAATTGCGAATGTACAGTACAATGTGGATTTTTGGTTTTTGAAAATTTTGGTCGATGATGTGTAGCACATTGGGGAATTGGAAAATCTATTCGTCGATTCAGTATTTTCCGTTTGTTGCTGGTAGTAACATGTTCGCTGGAATGCAATTGATTTAGCCGGGGTAGGATAATAGGTTTGATATTACTTGCAGACTGCGGACTGCGTGGTTAAAAAGGGAAATAAATACAGTGCGGGGTCAAGCATTTTCATATTATTGAGGATAATTTCAAATAAAACACGAACTGAAATATTCCATCCGCTTGCAACCTGTTACACGATCTCTCAGCTTCTTTCAATATTAATTGCAAAGATTCCTGCTGTACTAACCTCGCCAAATCGGCAATAAATTCATAAATTCGTTTCGGCACTATCCGCATTACATTTATCCGCAATTAAGCCACCCCACTGAGTTTGTGTTCACTTTCAAGGATTCATTAAGAAGTCAGTTACGATAATTATAACACTATCGACTGGCCTGGCGGTGATGCATCATTCGTTCCACGGAAGTTGTTGTATCATCGTAATAATCCTGAAAAATGAGCCCTGCGTTCGTCTCCGTCAAATTTAACACTGTCGCATCGAGAACATCACGCGGGATTACGTTTACGCGCTACCACGTTTCATAAATAATTACTTCCTTTGACAAATGACCCTTACAGGCTGTGCTGAAAATCGCTGGGTTAATAATGCGACGCACGGTCCGCCGATGACAGGCCGCTAATTCGTCATCCCGGCCACGAATTAATCTTCCCTCTATCCGACATCCTATGTAGCATCGCGAAAATTTTCTGCGCTTTTATTTCAACCGGCTGCAACGCGTCTCTTATTCGCTTCAATATGCCACATACAATACGTAACCGGGCATTGTTATCTCGTTCCCCTGTGTACTCCCCCACGATCATACAGGGTGAGTCTTAAGAAAATGTCATTCCGAGAGACGTTTTACGGTTCTGATTTATCTAGAGATATATCCAGATAATATTTAATATTTAGCAAAGTATGCTGGATGATAGTTATGGAGCAGTTACTTTCACTTACAAGTGAAACAAGTGTCTTTAGGAGGATGATACACTGTAGAGAAGGATGGAACAGTTTTCAATAATACGAAATAAAATGTTAATATTCACGGAACAGGTTGAAATATATGGAATTATGTTTTCCCTCTGTAACAAATTCGACGAATAAAGTATACTGTTAATTGAAATTTCATTTGCGAAAATCGTACAAAGAAACGGGAGTCACAGATTAAATATGCATTACACTTTTTGAACGTGCAATACAATAACCATTGTAAGAATATCACCCAGTATTGCATAACCTTTCCAACAATTTATAAACTTGAAAATCAGCGGGGCCACAATGATGTTCTCTCTTAAATAAATTCGCAAGAGAAGAAAAAAAAGCATCCTTTAATTATAAGAATCCAGATATGATTTGTAAAGATCCATATCGCCTTAATTACTTCGCAAGGATCATTTCTGCGACAAGATGTTTAAGAAGAAACCGAAAATCATTTATGATACTGCTTTATAGTGAACCACCCTGTATACAAGTTCTCACCTCGCGTATCCACGCACGTATAGGTATACGATATTATGGTGTCAGCGTAGCGATTGTATAAGTTGGACATTATGGTCCATAGAATTGCGACAGAAATGTTAGAGAAGGTGTAACAATAGCTCACGGACTCCGGTAGCATTAAAAAAAATTTCCAAGTTTTTCTCCCGCTCTATAGAATCCAACAGAATTAAAAAATTGCAAAACAAAGAAATTAGAATTAACAATGGAACAAATACGAAAGTAAATCCTCCCTCAAAACGATAACATGGATATACGTATGATGCATACATTGACATGTACAATATATAAACGTAACGAAACAAAATAATCTGTTCAATGGTTGAACTTTCACCGGCAATTTTATATTCTCTCTTTATTTTATATTTCTTCGATAAATTCCCCAAATATTGCGTTTTCAAGTGCGCGATAAAAAGAAGACTGCTGTATGAACAAAATCGTCAGAATACCTGAACACAGATATAACAGAAAGTAGTTTGAAGTTGATGAAGTTATTCAGACAATACAGTCAAGGTATCGCGATGCAGTTAAATACCGTAGAGAGCATAGTGAAATGTCAACAAGAATGTATGCAGTCGTTAGTGAGCAGAGGTGTCGCCGAAAACCCCATTAGTCAGTAACAATCGTAGATTCAAAATACAATCAGAATACAGTCATGTTGTGTTTACGGCACAGCATTCGTATTTACTGTCATTTGTAAACAGTAGAATCTTGTTAAGCCACCCTGTAGTAAAACGACAACAGGGTATATGTTACCCGAACATTACTGTGTTGCAAGAGCTCTCGGTATCTTATGATACCGGATTGAATGTAACGTTTCAGCGCGAATTCAGTGCACACGGTATTGCAGTAATTGCACAACGATTGGGAACCGGGGTCGATTCTTGTGAAAAATTCAGTTGAAATTGTGACGGAAATATATGTCGAAAAGAGTCAATGGATTCATTAAAAATACGCACCGTTTTTCTAATTTAAATGAGTGACGTGCGTTCGAAATAGCAAAGTAGTACATTAGTATTTGTGACAGGGACTAGTATTCAAAGCAAAGCAAATAAAGTGTAAATTGAACTTCTTGTATATGAATGTACAATTTTGTATAATAGTATACATTTGTAGCTTAAGACAATCCACGATGTTGAAAATGATTGTGAATTTGAATAATTCCAAACGAAATGAAAATATTAAATCTGTGAGAAAATGTTAATTTTAACGTGCATCGAAAATCAATTTGTATTTATACATATATACAGTATCGTATAACTTGAAAACCTGTATGGCACAAGAGAAGAGCATGCAAATATACGTATTGTAAATTTAATTTATTGTGCTCAAATTTTATACATTGCGCACGCGTGTAAATTTGTAACAAAATTACAAAGAAGAGAAGGGCGAGGAGCTGTCAATTCGATTTATTTTGCCGAACTGTCTGCTCGTTGTAACATACGGATTCGTTCGCTGTAAGCGTTTTGATTGAATCAGAAAAACAGTTCGTTACAGCATATTCGTTCATTGTCAGATCGTTCGTCATAGGATACCCCACTGTAATACGTATGTATTAATTCGTATAAAAATTTCTCAAACGTAACAAATATTTCAACCGGCTAAAAAGCGTGCTTCATTACCACTTTTACAACCGCCGTGTGGCGCAGCATTGTAGTACTTCCAATCACGACGCACAACTCAATACTGCCACGGTATTACACCTCATAATTTACGCGCACAGTTTACACGGAGAAATTGCACGTAGAGGGTCCATATGGGGGTGTCTCTCGTTCTAAAAAAATTCCAATCAAATCGCAATTTATTCGAACCGCTGGGCGCGGAAATGATTTTTCTGTTTTACAAATCCGTCCGACAGGGCTGCGAGCAAACGCGACGAGATGTATTTTGCCAGGGAAAAGGGGAGCGCCTGATAATTAACAGTCCTTTCTGTCCGTGTTTTACGGCCGGCAAGGATTCAAAGCGCATCAATTTCGGCCGTGCGTGCGAAATTGCCGTAGCCGACAACCACCGCCGGATGTCACAATGGACAACGGGCTTGACAGTTTTCCCCGCATTTAGTCACCCGTATTTCACAGTCTCGGCGACGGTATAATACCTCTTTAAAATAGTTTCGACGCGGTCAGTGTAAACGGGATGAATAGACCAAGCATTTGATATTAAATAGAAAATTGACGGAAATCTGTAGAAACGCGATCAACGGGAATAAAAATTCGATGGAAGTTATGTTTCAATGGTAGTTCAGTTCACTGCAATGGACAGATTTAGATGGCGTTAAATCGTTGCATGGAAAATTGAATCCATCTGACCGAAATCGGGGGGAGAATGTAGTTTTCCCATTTGCTAATGCGGTATCCGAATTATTGTTGGTATTATTATTCTACGAGTGGGAATAAATAAATTGTCTGAAGAAATCGTAAGAAATTAAATTACTATTTTCGATTAAAGATCTTTCTTTCATATTAGTCTCGTTGCAAAATTACAGAATCGAGGGGCCTTTATAAATTCCGTACAGGGATTAAATATTTAACGCATAACTTGAAAGGAATTAATCAAAAAGGTTTGTGCATCAATGAAAGCGCCATTGCGGTAGGAATATTTGAGTTTTCTCGTTGAGATAATGGAATTTTTTAAGATTTTCCATCTACAAATGTCAGTGAAAGATACGTCGGACAGCGGGGATTTCTGTAAAGTTAATTCCAAAGGGTGTAAACTGATTAGATTATTCAATGATTTTGTAAAATATAGTAAAAAAATATGATATAATATGCGGTATTAAAATAGACATCACTTGATGGGCGCTACTTGCTGCAGGTGATAATTTTATTACTATAAAACTGCGTGAATAATTAAATAACGGTGCAATTTAATTCAACGTGAAATTTCGTCTAAAAAATAGTGGAATTAAATGTCACTATCAAAGAAAGGCTTCAAATATTCAATTTTTCAAAATGTATTATAAAATCTATAAAACTTGCTTAATGGTTCGCTTATTTGAATGACCTCAAACAATTAATTAAACGAACAAAAGAAAATTCAATCAGATTTACAAGTAATATACGGTACACCAAATAAAGTACGAATAGTATGATTCTCTACTGCAGAAAATAGGGCGGCGAAAGACAGCTGTCCAATATAAAACCTAAGTTAAAGAACAATTTAGAAGACAAGAAATCAATACAGATATTTCCACAAAAATATATATGACAAAATGTATTAATCTACTATGTTACGTCTGCAAAATGTATCTTCTATAAATGTAATTATTGAGTCATTAACATTATATAAAAATATGTGCGAACAAATGAACCATTATTAAGTAGAAATCAAGTTACTCGCTAAAACTATTTCCTAAAGATTTCAATTTCCCACAGCACTTTTTCCACATAAAGCTATCACAATATAGTATCTTACATATATCCGTTCGTTTGAAAAACAATTAACTAAAACGAAAATATCAGAATAGAAATACTTACATCTGGTCTTGACAAGGGACGAAGATACATACATTTACCCTTAAAACTTGCAAGCATAAACGACTCCGTGACTCATCGTACATATTACTAACCACACCTACTGCAGAGCCAACGAAGAACCCAACCGTTTCCATGCACGTACGTCGACAGTTTGCCCACATCGTTACGTGCAAATCGAAAATTGAAACTCAATATCCCTCTTCTCGATACAATTAAATTTTCCGCAGAAAGAGGTCCCCGGTGAAGGGGCTCGGGACACGAGAGTCGGAAGAAATCAGTGTCAGTTTGACTCGGGGACACGTGTGCACGGAAATCAATTCGCAGACAGCTTACACCTCTCCGGTGCGCGTTTGTGCGTGCGCGAAAAGTGTTTAGCTTGCAATCGGATGCCCTTAAAGCGACGACACGAGAACGAAAAGGCGTGGGTATCGAGCTGTTACATCCAGGTTCCTGATTTCATTCAGCTCTCTCTCTCTCGCCCTTCCACCCTGAAGCTTCAAGCTCGCTGTTCGCCATCCGGCGATTCCGTTTCCGCGCCACCGCCCCCACGGTCGCACTTCTCAAATGAGTTTCCTATCCAGCGTGTTCGAGCCGTGGCATCGCCGGGATTTGAATAATCCGTTTCCCTTGGCTTTAAGTGTTTTTCAAGATTAGGAGGATATCGTCTTATAGGCAGCTTCAGGAGTCAGTAAGCAATTTATCTTCGTTCGCGTGTCCCTCGTGTCGCGGGCGCCGGAACGAAAGGCTATGTTAATGATTGTAAGGTTCGCGTTATATTTTCGACCGTTCTCAGCTGGAAAATTGATCCCGCGCTGTCGTTTCCTCCACTTCGAACGATTATTAATGGAGCTGATTTTAATCCTATTTATCACGTCGCGGGGGTTCTTTCAATGTGCACGAACGACGCGGTGGTATCATTCGACGATGCTGTATAATATTAATGCGCGCAGAGGTTCGTCTATCATTACAAGTACCTTTTTGTAAAGGGATATCTGGTGAATATAAAAGGGAACGCGCGAGAAATCGTTTTGCCGAGAATCATTCGGCCGTGAATCATACTTTTCACCTGTATTAATTTCCACCTCTGTATGCATCTTGTACAAGCGTTACATCGAAGCTGCTTGGGACATATTGAAGATGTTTGATGGACCGATGGAAATATTTGTACAAACAGAAGTAATATTTTATACACTTTTATGCGTCACACATATTTCTATAAACGTTATGTTTCCTGTGCAAATGAAGCTTTCCCCGCGAGCTTTTGAAACATTACCCGCGTCTCGCAGAACACGCAGTAAAAACTTTCCTGGACACCGGTACGCTCCACAATTCTGCTAAAAGTTAACTGATCGTCGCGAACAAATAACATCGGGTAGCCGTGATAAATCAGCGGGGCCATCTCAATATGCTGAACTCTGCGTCCCGTTGCCCGCCGCGTTTAAACAACGTCTTGCGAACGTAGTTCGGGGCCGGAATGATTCTTCCTGTTCCATCAAAATTTTACGAGCAGCATCCCGCCGCCGTAGATCATCCAAAACGGCGATCACATCGTAAAGCCGGCGCAGTGTCAACCTTGGAAGTCCATTCCGCGTATAAACGAACCGTGCCGGTATACCAACTGCGCTCTATTCGCTCCGCTAAGCGAAAGGTTCGACGGTTGCTGATCCCACCTTCTGATCAATCGCTATAAAACCCGCCGTTCCTTTCAATAACGTTCACCCCGTCGCAAAGATTGCGACAGCGTGATCCGTGCGGCCCCCTAAATCCCGATTAACCCTCGCTAGCTAACGTCGTGCGACCCTCGACGTTCTCCCTGACGCTTTTCTCGCGAGAGTCGCGATTGTTTCCCGCGCTGATATTCCGTTTCACGTTTTATTTCCACTTTTTTTTTTTTAAGCCGTCCCGCGTTCCGCCCTGTTTCCGTCAGCGGCGAACGCTCGTCGAGTATCGAGGCTTCTCGAATGGCTTCCGCCTTTAAACGGCAGGATTCGGCGCCCGCATCTTCATCAATTTTCTTTTTCTCGATCGCGTCGACGCCGCCTCTCATTTCGCTCTCTCGCTCTGGCCCCTTTCAACCCCCGCCGCCCGCGAGTCTTTATTTATCGACAGAACGGCACTATCTGCCCCTCACCGGCAGCGAAAATGGCTGACAGCCGATATCAATACTCCTTGATCGAGGAATCCACGCGTCGTTCCACTTTCTAATTTACAGGTGCGCGAGGCAGATCATCGCTCCTCGAGTTTCTGATAACAAATTGTTTGCTGTCGCGTGTCATAATTCTCGTTTCCGTTTTCTGGTTTCTATCGCAGTACGCTCCGCGTGATGGTTGAAATGGAGGGCGTTCGATGTTGTTCGTAAATGCAAGGTAATTGTGAGAGTAGAGTGTATTATATGGGGCTCGATTTTTTGAGCAATGTTTTATAGAATAAATTGGGCTACCTGTTTATTCGAGTAATTCAATGCACGAATTTCTTGTTCATTCTTATATTTGTAAGTAGATAAGGAAATTATATTTTAAGACTTGTCAGATACATTCTGTAACAATAATGGTAACAGCTGTTACCATTTTTGGGAGTTATGGTATATTGGAATTTCCGCGGAAAATGTAGAAAATGAATACCATTCGTAGTTCATTAAAGCACAAATTTAATGAAAGATGAATAGAGGAAATGCGCATGCTTGCACAGTAATTTGCAATTGACCAATTAAAGTACCATATTGATTGATGCCTGTGCACTTATTTACCCTCCCCTTCGAAAACCAATATATTTGTGCAACTATTTTTGCAAACAGAATAAACAAAGTACGAACGTTCCAACGCAATTAGCCTGCGCAAATAAAGGAAGATGTCTACAATTTATCTCGAGTTTTTACTCGTCCGTCGGTTTGTCATCTATCTACACGCTCTGTTTCGTTAAAACAAATTCAAAACATATTCCAGTGTTCCCGTTTTCCGACTTAAATCACGATCCGTTCGACAATACAGTTAAATCTGAAAACAGGAGCGAGAAATTAATCGTTCCTCGAGCTTCTAAATCGATCCACCGATTAATCACTACCCGCGTTTTTGCCCCTAGTGTGCTCCATGCCGGCATTGCTGACACGAAGGAACATTGACCCGGCGCGGTTAGAGAAACAGCCGAGAACTCTGCTCTTAATTCTTATCTATTCAGTGGCGTTACCAGAGATGGATTATTCGAACCGTTCTTACGTGTCGGAATCGCCAGATTATAAATCGGTTCATAAATCAACAGCATCAACGAAAAAACAAAAATTTATCCAAGGATACTCAACCTTCAACCCGATAATTCCGGAGCCCCGAGCCTGCGTTATCGCCTGGACGATAAAAACGTAGTGCGTTCATCATTTCCTTAACCACAAAGGTTTTTCTTCGTGCAGAAACGTCAATCCTTAAACATCAAACTTGAAGTTGTACCAAAGGTTAAATAACTTTTTTATAATGTTCTACAGAAACGAAGTACAGTGGAATTCCATTTATTCCAACTCAAAGCAGCTCGTATCACCAGGTAAATTAAATTGAACAGATGTCCAGCGAAGGTTTTTTGTCCACATAGTTTATATTTGAATAAGCGTGATCGAGTCTATGTACACTTGTTCGCTGCTGTTATAAATATTTCGAAACGTGTGAATATAGAAATGAACATACGCGAATGATAATTTCGATAGATAATAATAAGTGATTTAAGGCTCGATTTATACTGCAACCAAGATAAATGTATTTTTTATTAATTACAAAGAAACTGAGCTAGAGTTCCATTCTACCTGTCGCAGATATCCGTATAACTGCAGCCCCACTGGGCAGAGTAGCTTAGATAATAGGAGCTCGGGGTAAGCGTTCAGATAATCGAGCCCAAAACGAAATTTTCGCCCCGACAAATGGAGTTCTGCTCCCCCTTCCAATTAAACATTTTTCGACTCGTGGATTCGACGAGCGTCCACTTCGCTCGTTCTACAGTCAAAATTCCCAGCCTTTTTAATGGTCCGCGCGAGCAACGGGGTCAGTTCGCCCAAGCGAAGAGGAAAAAGGAACCCCCCCCCCTTTTTTTCCCCCTTTATTTACGACAGACGAGCACGGGGTCGTGTTTTGCAGTCAGCAAGCGACGCCCATCCTTCCAGGTTTTGACGCGTCACGATCGAAAATTCGATGGGAACCGCGATGGGCGCTGACCAAGAGTTATAATTCAATTCGGGACACGATTGAAATGGAAGGGTCAACGACGGTACGGTGGAGAAAATGCGCGAAGGAGAAGGAGCGAACGATCGTGTGATCGAGCTCGAACGGGGTTCGATCTTATTTCCTTCCGGATCGATAGCCGTGAGCGCTGACACCGTATGCATTATAGAGAAGAAGTACGATTGTCTGTCGGAAGAGAATGGCCATCGTTGCCATTCCTGGCGTGCCACATTGTCGACGATTTATGCCCTCTCACAGGACCGCCGGGCAGCTGTAACTTCCTCGGAGGAAAATAACGCGGGCTGTTCCAGATAAGAATGTTTCTTATCAGGGGAGGCCGAATTTCGCGGTGTTATTGCGGGAACAATGAGTGGCGCATAATACACGGAGTTAAGATCTCCGCGAGAAACGGGCGTACAACTTTCGTCTGGAATTGTGCTCGCTTCGGTGGTAGTCTTAATTAATGTATCGTTAAATTTGATCATTAAAGCTGCAGAGGTTTGTGGCAGGGAGCATCGTTGTTCCTTGAATTCGAATTTTGTTTTAAATACGAGATATATCATCGGATTTAGGTAGATTTTTTGATTCCGAGTTTCGTGGGGTGAAAGAGATGCTCTGTCTGATTTGGAAACTTTCTGTGGATATCATGGTACTTCTGATGCGACGGAAATTAAATTTTAATTAGTTGTGAACAGTTTAATTAGTTCTCGTTTAAATCTTTCGGGTACGTTGACCAATAAATTCGTTAACGTTACTTGTACACAAAATGTTGTTAAATCTGGTTCTCCTATTTACTATTTTTACTATAAAGAAATATAATTAGTATTCTATTTACTCGTATTCTTGTGTTGAGAACATTTACACTGGTGGCGCAATTTTTGTGCCATAATATGTATAATAATTGTAAAGCGGAAGTGCTACAAAATACGTATCATCGTTCCCCAAATAATTTATAGTTTACAACTCTGATAAATATGATTTTTAGAATAGTTGTATGGAAACGTTCTGGCACCATAAAAATATGCTTCGCACTGTATTAAACATCATCACGATATTATTCAATTATCGATTAGTTACATTTAATGATTCTGCGAATTATATTTCATGCTTTCTGGAATGAATTAAGTATACCCCTTATAACTCATCAAATTATTTTATAATCTCATATTATTTTCGGTCATTCCATGAAAATTTCGCGAATTCAACTTTCCCGCATATACATTTGTAGAAGTTATTTTCTGTAAAACTCACGTAGATTGGAATAGAGGGAAGGTAGGGTAACAAGACTTCAGTCTCCTTCAATGAAACACTAACTTTATTAATATAAAACGTCGGCACACGACAATTCTCAACGACCAACGACTCCCACACGATACTCACAATACTCTCAATTCAATGCTCTCTGCTCACGATACGACTCTCTTAAACTCTTCAAACTATTCTGCCTTTTCTCAATCAGCTCATCTGCAACTCTCCCTAAACTCTGCCTCGCGCACGCATCATGCACTCTATATATTCTTTCACTCTTAGTTTTTCTCTCATTCTATTCCTCATTTGCTCTCACTCATTTAGGATACACACGGCACACATTCCTTGGCGACAGTCAGCCGCGTCCACCCGAATCCTTGGGCCGCTATACCCTCCGTTCACACGATCTTCTGAAGTGCTCACCTCCAAACACATATCTTTCACACCTCGGAATCATTCTAAACAGTCACGCAATATTTCCAATCCCACACATTTAAAGCACAAAACAATTTAACTACAAATCAGTTCAATATCCTAACCCCGTATACCACGTCGGGACGTTGAATAACTCGAGAAATTAATAATCGTGTATCACGCGAGAGTGTTTCAACCGAACCTGACATCCTAATTCGACCTGTCTCATATCTTGAAGAAACCTTTACAACGTCGAATAATCTGATCCCATCGTTGCACGAAATTGCCGGCCAGTAGTAGATCGCCATGTAGATACGAGGTAACAGGCCCTCGCTCGATATCGATTACAGTGCCTGCAATCGAAGTTTTATCGAAGTCGACAATGTGGCATGTTTGAAGATCGTATCTAAACCTGCCAGGAGCACGAACAGCAGACACTGGAACACAAACTATCCCCGGGAATCAAGCTATACCGCGTCGACGGCCAAGTTTACAGACGAAACTACGTCTTGCACGCTGTTTACGAGTATCGATGGCAGGGAATTCTCGATGCGCGATGCTGCAAAGTGATTCACTGGGGCTAGGGCGAGTAAAGTACCCTTTCCCGGATCGAACAACGAAGGTCCCGTAATGAAATTCTGAACTACAGACTCGCCGAAGCCTTCCTGCGATACGTCGAATCCTCTGTCATCCAAAACTGTTGGAAAATAGTTGGGCTTTTACTAGCTGGAGCCTATGTTATCTCGGGACTAGGTATAATTTATTGCGGATACGTCCCGACGTAGCACAGAGGGAGAGGGAGAGATAACTTTGTAGAGATTGGAGGGGGGACAAAGCACATTTGCGGTTGAGAAATCGGACGAATATTAGAATTCGGTTCACAGTAAATTAATAATTTCATAACGTTTCTAATATATCTTGGACTGGAGTGCAATAACGTCAATCTCGACGACTTTGCTTTAGAGAATTGCTCAAAGTAATGCTTGTAATATCTGCTTATGCTCATGGTGGTCGTTTAAAGATATTAATAAACGTAATTCCGAAGTGGCATTGTAGCAAGAGGAAAGGTAATAATATATTGAAAAATTATGAACAAAACAGACAGTTCATTTTTGGACTAAGGTAGCAATCAATACAGAAGCAGTTATTTGATAAATTGTTAAGAACCGATACGTAAGCGACTTTCAATTTTCAATTTATAAAAGTCATTTGAAATTACATATACAGAATAATGAGTGGAAAAAAATATGTCATTGATCATCCCTGAGAATAATTTAGAACATCCCTTAATGAGCCACCATTAATGAATTTTAACAAATGGTAGAACATGCTTTGTAAAAATGCAATGACAACGCTTCCGCTTTATTCGCGTCCCGAAACCTCATTTAGCATGTGCATTGATCTTCGCATGATATAGCAGCTAGTGCGCATCGAATATACGGTTAATTGTGAACGATGTTTCAATCAAACAGACTATTAATGGGCCAAGTGTCGAAATAATTAATTTCTTGCTATTGCTCCGGAACGTATCTAATTTCTGGTAAAGCTGTGTCTTTGTCCGTGTAACTTCAGCAACAGATTCGTCGTTATAATAATTCAGAACATTACCGTTCAATCTATTCTGTTACGTGCAAAATTATTGGGTGATCGTGAAATTACTTTAGCAGGAAGAAGTGAAAATATTCACGTATACTCCAATGGTTGTCAAATTCAAAAATTAACTTACTGTTCGAAATTGAACAGCAGACTGTAATGAATTAAATAATTATTTAAACAGCCATGCGGTAATTTAACAATTTGTGGTAAGTAAAGCAGAGTTTCTTTTAGAAATATGGGGCAGGTTTTACCATTGAGTTCCAAACCACCGACCGATAGAGACTGAAATAAAAACCTTGCCTTGGTTTATACATATTTATGAGCTGATGTCAAGGCATGACTTGGGTCTTAATTGAAAAACTGGACCTAATTGTGAGTAATGGTTACGTCGACAGGTCTTTATTTTGGCTGCTTCATTCTGTGCAAAGTAGCTAGGGAAGTTTTTAAGGCTCGCCAAAAGATCAGGAGGAAGGGGGAAAATGGGGCAATGTCGAAATGAAGAGAAATAATAAATTAAGATTGCGGAAATTTCGATTTGCTAAAATGAACGATTTCGAATACGATTTCGTATAAAATGAATGCAGTGAAACTATACTATAAATTCACCTGCGTTCTGATGAATTTTAGGAAAACATTTTGACATATTGTATTATATTTGTATTATAAAACTGCTATGAAATTTCAAACAATATTTTGGGCCATTAATATTGCAAGCAAAAATTATTTCGGCGAAATGAGCTGTCATATAATTCTATAAAAATAGAAAAATGGAAAGCATCGTAAATTTCACGTTATTTTATGTAATGCTGCGTATTAAAATAAATGTAATCAATTCATAGTGTCATAAAATATATGAAGAAATATAACACATGACACTATATGCCTCGTTGTTGGCACTGCATTTTTAGTATTGCAAATTGTGAGAGGCATTCCACGAAATATTTCTGCCCTCTGAAGCAAATAAACACATTCATCATCACAACAATTGAGATGGAAAGCTTGGGCCGATCATAATTGAATATAATTACTATACATTATTTTGCAGGCGCAGGATTAAACAGCTCAATGAAATACGCCTCGAGCTATAAACATCCCGTCGGGAAGCAAGGAGTTAAGAGAAGTTATTGCTGTGTGAACGTGCAATTAACACGGACTCAAGCATAAATTTTCAGCAGGAACTATGATAAAGCTGGTGGCACGTGGTTATTTTAACTAGATCGTATCCCGTTACGAGATTAGACTGTGCATCTACTATGCCAGTTGAACCATTAATTTTTAATCGATTAACTGTCCAGGCGATTTTGCGACTACGGTTATTCGGCTGGCATCCGAAGCTTAATTATCGAATGGCAGTAAATTAAACGAAAAGTAAGTCGACCGACACGGTAAAACTCACGGGAATAACTTACCGATTGACTAGAAAACTGACAGGTTAATTGTTATATTTTCCTCTGAAACGTTTACCCCGATTCGTATTTTTGCACGAATGGGAGCAGTAATTAGCAAGCATTAAATAAATAAAAGATATTGCAGTTACAAAAGACTCAGCATACACAAGGTTGTCGAGTTTGATCAAGAAATAATTATTTCTTTTACTACTAGTAAAGGAAGATAATACGTATTTATAAATTCGCAAGGGTTTGTCCAACCCTCGGACCAAATTTGTAAACTTTTTACTATTATGTTGTGTGACAACAATCGAAATAGCTCACAGGTTTTCTACAAGCATAATACTTGTGTACCTTCTTAACTGCTCAGTGAATACACATATATTGACCTGCACTACTTAAACGTGTATCTGCATATATCATGGACGTTTACTACTTAAATTATATTTTATTAAAAATGTTCCAACATTGCGTATTTGCAAGGAAGAAACATAAAATAAGAAAATATAATTTATTTTTCTTTCACCCGATGGTTAAAATGGTACATCAATAAATGAAAAACAAATCATTTAGTATTGTGTAAGGGTTAAAACGAGCACAAAATAATTTTAAATAGTTTGTGAATACCGCTTTGGTTAAAAAAATCTGTTATTTCACATATATGGAACTCGGTACCGTTTATAATTTATTGTCCAATGCGTTTCATTAAAAATACAATTTTTCTTCAAACTATGTAATTATTCGCCAAAGAAATTAACACTACACCTCTAGGTAATGTATGTAATATCTCGTAATTCATTAAGAGCAGCCTGCTGGCAAACTATTTAAAATCGAACGTCTTTTTGCCTGAAATTATGAATGCAAATTAATCCATTCGCTAGAACGCATACAGAAAATCGCGCAATAAACGCAAACTCTTCGAAACTATACAAGAAATAAGTACCATGAATAAATCTTTTCATCGAACCTTAGATCCCTCTTCCCTGCACCAATCCTCAATTACACGTTGTACTACCAAATGAATCGCAACAAAGACCCTTCAGATATTCCCATAGAATAAGTCCCACCCCATCATACCTTGCCAAACATCCCCGGGCGAATTGATCGTATCAAAACCCAATTAACGAAGGCCAATTACTAATTACCACTTACTAATTCACCGAACCTACAATCGAACCTGTCGATTCTCCACCAGTCTTCAGACGAAAGTCAGACAATAAAGGCCATTGCAACATAGCAATCGCCCATTTCAATCAGGTCCATCCATTCCTAAAGATAGGTGGGTTGCCGCACATACTGGCGCGGGTAAGGGAAGCAGTTTCACTTTCCAGAGGGGCATCAGCCCAAAACAGAGATTTCAGTGGAGGGAGCGTGATGAGAAAAAGGGGGAGAAGATGCCTCGACCAACGTCTGCCCCCCCCCCCAAAACTCATCGACTCGAAGCCGGATGCTCGAAAGATCGGCTACTTTTTAACGGGCGGGCCACCTTCGAAAGGGGGGCGTCCAGGACGGTCATAGATAGGAAAAGTTTTGCTCGCGGAGAATAAAAGCGTCTGGGGATAGAGAACGACGGGGCGAATGATTGAGAACAAAGGAGAGGAGGAACGGAGTTTGGCGCAGAGGCTGACAACGAGAGAGAAAGCATAAAGAGAACGTTGCGGCGTGGGATCTTCACGGTCTGATCGTAGATCGCCCATTGTTACCGAGCGCCGCGGCGTTTCAATACCCAGGTGAACCCTTGATCCCCATAATAACGTCGCTGTGAGACCTACCTCCAACCCTCGGTTACGGTGTTCATGGAGTGTAACGAGGCCATGGTGTTTCACAGTGGCGACGCACTGTCGGCCAGATTGAGAATTAAGTAGCCACTGCTTCATATTTGACAGGTTTCGTCGTTTATTGATTCTAATTCAGGGTTATAGGTAATATTACTACCGGATACTCATCTAAACTTGAGATAGACAAATTAATTTTTTTATTTATTTATTTTAGTTATTTTCACAAAAATCTTATTGAGTTAGTAATGGGAAAGTTGCTCGAAAACAGCGTTACTTTTGACTATGTCATAAACCTGACAACTGAAAGGGAAAAAAGTTCCAGTATAAGAATTAGTAGATTAATTTAAATACCTTTGGCTACAAATAACTAGCGTAAACGATCTAATTGCTTTTGGCCATCGATATTCATTATCGATTACGAAAGTTTCGTTATGATTATAACTGTCAGGGCCCCTGGTCATTTTACCTAGTTCGCACCTACTTTTGTTGCAAGAAAAACATCAATTTCTCAAAGGGACGGATGCGGACGGATGTAAATAATTAAATTTGCGAACTCGAATCTATCTGGAATTATGATACATGCTTGAATTTGCAGACAAACCCAAACAATTTTTGTTACTTAGAAAAATTTCATAGCAAAATAGTGACCATGTAAATGCATATCATTTTCATTACTAGAAGAAAGGTATCTACAAACATTCCAATAAAAATTGAACCGCTAAATACTTGCTCGAAACGTAAATATACAAAATATTGTAGAACACTTTCGAGAGTTTAAGACAATGTTTGGCTGATCATGAGAAAGATATGGAATATATTCAGAGAATTTTACTGCATACATGCAGTACAGTAATAGAAGAATTAAGAAATTGACGTAACAGTTTCGACCCACTGTTGCGTCGCGACGCAACTCGAAATTCACCTTCCACCCTCGACGATGTCCCTTCTGTCCTGTCGTGCCCTTCGCACTCGGCCCACGCACCGGTCCTCCGGTTATCTTTCGTTTATGAGTTGCTCGACTTTATCGCCGGGGGGGGCATGTTTTCGTCGTAAATTTCAAACTTTCCGACGGAACCTCGCCAGCACCCGTGAAAGATGCCAGACTTACAGAGTGCGCACGACGCTGTAATCCTTCTGCGACACGTACGTTCATAAATTCGACGCAGCGCGGCTAGTTCTCGCGTGTAATGCATCCGCGTTGCTTGACGGCGTCCATTTGAGTGTGCGAAACGAGCGAGGATCGCGAATAGATGCAGCTGCCAAAGTGTGCCTCGTAAAGGATCCGGACGAAGGATTTAATAAGCGCCACGCGCGATGGCCAGTTCGAGCTTATCAACCCCTATCACGGCAACACGTAAAGTCCTGTCGGTTATAGTGTGCTACGCGTAACGCGAAAACTCTGTGCAACGACTGTTGGAAGTTTCTCTTTTAAACCGCGTCGAGGGGATTTTGATGGTTAGTTGAATAGTGTTACATTAGTGGCTGTGAAATTATTGAACGGCAAAGTAAATTCGTTTGGATTTCTGACGATGTTTCTAATAAGTTGTTTCTTTTTTTTAGGAACGAAAGGCATTATTGGTATAGGTACTAAGTATGCGATGTTGGTTTGGTCATGAACTAATGAATCGCTAACAAGCCATTCTATGTTTGAACGCATATGAAAACACTTGAGAGAGCGGTCCCAAACTTCTAGGCAGTGTACTGTTACGCGTTGCGTATTAATTATACCCATGGTATTAATTATACCCATAATATCACAAAATATCACATAATAATATTACAAAGTATATATAGTATAGATACCATTAATATAAAAACCTCGGCATTCGTACAGCAGACAGAAACTCTTGTGATATAAACCCCGACCTAGCGTATATCGTATCACATTGCGCCTATGTAAGGTATTAACCCATAATACACTCGTCGAGACCAAGTCCTCGATCTTCGTTCTCTACCCCTTGAACCGCTATATCCGGATCCCGGACCAACTGAACGGAAACGAAGTCGATTCCTGGTCAGGCATCTTCACGGTTTCCACTTCATTTTACTTTGCTGTTCAGCCACTGTACAACAAACAGTACATAAAATCTGCTGCGCCTGACATCAAACGCTTCGAAACCAAACTAGACGAGCAAGTGTTGCGAACGACTTTATCGCTAGGCCTGCAAACGCGTCAACCCTCATTACTCTCACGCACATGCCCTGCAAGTGTAATGCAATAATACAAAAGTACCGAATCAATCCAGACAATCAATTCAGCGCCCAAAACTATCACGCCTAATCTCCCGATCTCGATGTCGAATTCCAAATGCAAACTGCGCGAGGACATTGCACAAGGCCACTGCACAAGCCGCTCATTATCGAAACAAAAGAGTTCGCTGCCCCCGGCTCGTTAATTCCCGGACCGGCGAGAAAACGAACGAGCGAAACGCGTGACGAAAATCGAGCCGCCTACATTATTCATGCGCGGGCGGAGACAAGCGCGTCACTCCGCTCGTTTAGAAGAGAAACACCGGTACGCGAAGGTGGCGTAATTTTTTCCACGGTCCATTCCATCCCCAAATTGATCCGCCGGATGGCCGACAAATTGCGCGTACCGTCTAGAACGACACCGATACGGTAACGACCTTTTCTGAAACTCCACCAATTTCACGCTGTATGACAACCGCTTCCCGTAACTTTTATGAGACAGTTACGCGACACTTTTCAGGAAAGTCGTAAAGCTGCGAAGGTAATGCGTTCTCCGCCAGGCAGCGCATCCGTTACGCGACGTTGAATCATATTTTTTACTCTTTATTCGCGACGCGCGCGAACGTCGCGTGTGTGCGCGCCCCTTGTATCGGTTGATATCGCACGGAGGCCGCGTTAAATTATTTCTTCGCCGCGAGATTTATGCCGCGTTGCGTTTGTGCATAGGCGTGTCCCACCCGGTATGCTGTCTTCCTTCGCGCGCAGCGGAGAAAGATTGGGCGAAAGACGTTTCAGAAGGTATCGCGGCGAGCGAAAGCTCGTTGCACGTTGCTTGGCACGGCGTTACTGCTGAGGCAAATGGGCGACGCTTGGGGCGAATAATTACATTGTGGCGATTATGTCCGTGCGATCTGCGACACGGGATACTAAGATCCGTAGACGCCAACGAATCTTATCGTTTGTTACTGGTGTAAGTTTAATACGCGAATGTAGGGGTGCGCTACTGTTTGTGCGTTGTCTCTTTTTGAAAAGCGTGAAAACTAATTTTTGTGAGAATTTAGATAAAGAACAAATTTTTCAAGCAGACTTCTTTTTAGCTTTGCTTTGAACATTTTTGCGTATTTGGATTAGCGTTAACGTATGCAAAAGTGGACGAGGAAAATAGGCGGGAGGAGGGGGGTTTTGTAGTTTTCTTCGGAAAGAAAATGGAATTTTTAATCTGGAACCCTGCACGTCCATTTTTTAAAACTCGTTATTGCCATTTATATACTTTTCTAAACTCATCCGAAATATGAGAATCATGTTATTTGCGAATGCATTCTACATTTAATTGCAATTCTGAGAAATTGTTGCATTAGTTGAATCCCAATATGGATCGGCTTGCAGTCGCTGATCCTTCTGTGATATTGTTACAAATCTGCGTTGTTTATAACATTAAGGAAGGGCTTCATAATGGATAAAACGAATAATGAATATTTATGAAATAAATAAATCATAAATATAAATTAATAAATAGGTATAATAAATGATACTTCTGTAAAAGAAATCTTTTCGCAATTCATGTACAATATTTATTCAACAGTGTAAGCTGTCTGAAATGAAAGACTAATGGAGTGATTATACATCAAAAATGTCTCCTCTACCTCTTTTACAGTTTCTTTAGGAAAAGGATCTTAAGCTCGGATGATTTATGACCATATTTATGTCAACAATTTTCATGACCTTTGCACCCTCCACGCTGCTCGTGAAACGCTTTCGCAGAATATTCAGAAAATCATATGAACACTGACACAATAAATATTACAACAACGGGGTCACCGATAAAATTGATCATACCGTGCTCTATTATAAGACCACTGGTGACAGACAAAATTAGAAAACGAGAAATGTCCGATCAACGTAAGTAGACACTGAAAACGTTGAAATCCAAAGCAAATTAAACTTCGCCTAATAATTACCCACCCAAATCAGTACACGTTTACTTCACTGAGATAGACACAGGTGGAGCTGAAAATCTTCTCTATCCCATAAAAACAATAAAGAAAAACGAACAAAAGTAAAATAAAATAAAAACATTAGCGAAGTAAGTTCACCGAGGTAGTTCGAGGCAAGAATACCGGAGCACGTTTCGGTAATTCTTAAAAATCCCGAACGAATACCGTTCCTGAAAGGAGAATGCACCTCCACTCGCACCTGAGAGGACGCCCGCGCTTGCAAGAAAAGAGCACGAGCTTTTCACTTAAAAAGTTTCCCTTAAGCAGGGTCTAGGGACGAGCGAGCGGAAGGGGACCGTCAGAATTAGATTTTACACGAGACACCGTTTTCCTGCCGGAGAAAGAGACTTCCGAGGGGGGGGGTGAAATAGTGTTATCGAAGCTGAAGGCGGAGGTATTTCTGAAGGGATTCGGCCGTACGAATAATGGTCGCCTTGCCGGACACGCGTGTGGATTCGTCGGATAAACTGGATCAGATACAAGTGAATGCGAACAACGATACGCGAAAAGCGCGTGTTAAGTGAAGATAAATATGTGGAAGGGACGGAAGCCAATCAGTGTAAATCCCACTTTCCCTGAACATGAGTTTCGTAGTTCAAAAGCTTCTTCATTGTTAAAACTTCTGTTGATAAATCGATTAAGTCGCTCTTCTCATACGTAAGCAATAGATGCCGGTACTAGCATTGTCATTTTTTCCCAAGTATTTTGTCTAAACCACGTTTATCTCGGTTTCAATGCCAATGGACTAACACTGGTTGGCTTTTGAACCCTCCATATGTAGAAGAAGCCACAGTGAATTAGGACTTGTTACGTCAAATCGTCCATTCGTTTTTACATGTTTCCGTTTTTTTGGAAACCATTTCGATATGCGAATTCTAATTGCAAACATTAAGGCTAGAGAAGTACTGCTAGACGAAACCCGTGTTGTAAGAATGCTCTGTTGTACGGGGTCTCTTCAATTCTCTAACTGTATTCGAACGAGGATCGCTGCGTTATACGGGTGACCATTGTACAAGAGTCGTATATTTTGAAATAATCTCTCCAGATATCTTATATTCAAATATTGTGAACGTATAGCTTCAAGGGAATTGATGTTATTAGATACAGGTGTTAAAAAATAATAATTATGAGATTCTATTTCCGTCAGATTGCAACTATTGGAATGAATTAACTAAATCAGTTAATAAATACAATTTATTTTTTCTATATCTTAGTACAATGCAGTGATATACAAAACATTTATAGAAAATTGTAGATCGTAAAGTCTCTTACTGATACCAATGATGGCAACGATTAAGCGCGTTTAATTTCTTGAAACAAGAAGAATTTGTCACAACCATTATTACTCTGATTTAATAAAACGTCCCGCGAATGTCTTCCGTGTATGTTCAATTATACAAATATGCTGCGAGAAACGAAAATACGAAAGGGGCGAAGCATTGCAAAATAAAAGAAGAATCGTAACAAAATTGAAAGAGCGCTCGGCATATTTTCGTAAACCGCAGCACATTCCTCGAAAAGCATTTTACCGTAAAACGAAAATCAAAGCAACTACAAAGAGAGTCATTTCACGATAACTCACAATCAGTGTGTATACGATTTCAAAAATACGAGGGTCGACGTTCGAACCATTGACAAATATGTTGAAATGCATGACGCGTGCGCGTATGCTGAAGGATACAAGGAATACAGGTGAATATAAGGGTGCAGGTTACGAGATCTGCCGAGTAAACAGAAATGCATTCATAGAGAAATATGGATAATACACCGTAGGTAAAGCTTCGCGTACGTGAAAATGGAGGAAAAAAAAAGCTTTACGAAATACATGCACGCGGAAGAAAGCAGTACGGGGTTACGAAAAAGTACAATTCCTTTGTCAACATTTATTACTGGAGCAGAAGAGAATAATTTTGAAATGTAATATATAATATTTCACTTAAAACGGTATTTAATTCTTTCCACGAAGACAATGACGTAAGGAAGATTCCGACGATATTTTTTCAATTCAATTTTCTAAGAAAGGATGGAATGACAACCACTGTCCTGTTAATGGGCAGGAACTTAATTTTCTTTAATGCTTTCACAGTACGGCCTGCCAGGAACCAAAAATATTCTGAAAGTCTAATGTTACGAGGGTGGCCACAATGTTACACGTAATGGCAAGAGTGGACCAGGAGCACGAACTTCAATAGCAGCACTACTATTTCCGGACGACTTGCTATTTAGTGTTTACGACCTTATGGAAAATGTCTATGGCAAGATAACCCATTTTGGGGAGCGTAATATTTCGATAGAATAGGATGTTCATTCTTAGGCGCTGAATCATGCACTATTGCTAGATTTTAAGTTGTTTTTTTTTGTGTGGATAGTATCAAGGATCGGAGTCTGGAAAAGACTAAAATTTCCCGAACACAAATTTATATTACTGCTATAATTTCTGTTCGACAATATTTTGTTCTCCTAACAATAATTTATTAATTACTGTCAAACATCATTTTACAGCTATTTGCTAAAAGTGTCGATTTTTTGAAGCTGCTAAAATAAGTAGGGCGATATTATATATTAGCCACCGTTTGCGGGAAATTCGTTGCGGTGATATGATGGTCTACGTTTATATAATACTCAGATATTATTTGAACAAAGTCAGCATAGACTGAATAATTCTGTTAATTGCAGACAATACAGAGGGCACTCCATTTTTAATGGCAGTTTTCGAGGGATTTGAAGAGAATATTAATGCTGCTGCGTGTACACCAAATATTAATATATATTATCGTATCGTAGTATATCGTATGTTTACGTAATTTTTATTTTGACGTCTTCGATTGACGTTGACGTCCTAAAAGAATGCTAATTAAACCCGTGCTATTTTCACAGCAATTGTATCAACAATACTGACAGAAATCAACTTGCCTCTATGACGAAAATCGACCTTACTCTCCCATAATAATTCCCAATTCAATATAAAGTGTCCCAACGAAAGCTCGAAATTCGAAAATGGAACGAAAATGAAAGCATCGAATTTGAAAATCCACTATCGTACAAAACGAACCGAATACATTCAACTTCCCCGCCACTGTCGAATCACATAACTTTACCCAACACCTGCCACACAGTGTCGGGAATAAAGAAACGTATTAAATGTAACCAGTACGAGGCACTAAGAACCTGTACAATGTCTATATCGTACGAAGCGAAAGGGTTACGCCAGAACAGATGAATCTAACAAGCCTGTTAAATAACGGCTAGCATAAAACTAACCTACCCATGTACACGCACAACTACCAATTCCAAATTTTCTATTGTCCACCACTGTAATTCTGGCCGGCGTAAACAGGGGATCAGGGAACTAGACGCACACGTGTGTACATAGCGGGCACACCACCAGGGATAAACTGGTGGCGAAAACCTCGAGGTAGCTGTTAAGCTCCTGATCTCCTTTTCACCCGACTAAGTGGATACACCTGCGCGAATGGGCTCGTTTCGGATACGATGGACCTTTTAAGTTAAGCTCCGGCTACAGTCCCGGATTCATTGTGCTGAGGGGCGGTAGGAGATGAGGCGAGGCGAGGCGAGTCGAGGATATGGCGGAGAGGCAGAGAAAGGAGTCGAGCAAGGATAGCGATGGCGCCGTTACACGAAAATCTACTATGTCGACAAAAAGCGGCCCGGCTCTTCCTGCAGCCGTGATAGCTGAAAGAGGTGGCCACCGGGAAGAGCTGAAAAATTCACCAGCAAAACACCGTTCCCGGGGACCGACCTCCTGGAGAGGAACATGGAACGCTTTAAATATCACTGGCGATTATTTCGTTCGGATGCTCGCTCTTTCTTGCGAAGTCGAGTTTCCTCTCGACGATCGAGGGAAATTTTTGCCCGCCGTTACCCCTACGGGACTCGCGGTTTCGATCTTTCGAAAATAGAATTCGACGTCTGTCGGTGAAAAAAATGGTTTCTCTGCTGGTTCTGATTCTTTCCTTTTTATACCTGTCCTCTCGCATTAAAAGCGACCCGCTCTCTCCTTTGATGTCGCGCGATTTTTCTGATTCGAGGCGGCGTTTCATGATAAATCTTGCACAGGGAGCGCTGAATTTCGTGTTTGCGCGGCAGCGAAAAGGAATTTCGTACGTTGAATTAAGCAGAGGGTCCATATGTCGCTCGTATAGCTTACGGAAATTACACGAAAGCACGAGGGACGCGCGATTCAATATCGCGAGCCGGGGGAATGAATATCGTAATTATTAACAATCTTGGTTGATCAATAAGCCCGGGTCTCATATTGGAACACCGTTGGCCATTAATTTAAAACTTTGCGAAAACGAAAGCCGAATGCGGTTTTAATTATTTCTTAGCTGAATAATGAGACCCCACGAGCTGTTCGGTTAAGTTAATTTGACGGGTAGTTTAGTGATTGCGAAATTTAACTTCATCCGGGATGCTTATCCCCGAAGTCTATTCTCAAAACGTTGCCGCGTTTACTTTGAAACGAATTTCGCGAATTTTCTGTTGAGGATTGCATCAAAGGTATTGCAGCTGAAGAGTAAACCAGCAAGTTAAAAGCAAGGTTAAGGAAGATGTGAGAATGAGAAAATTAAATTAACTTGTGCTACAGCGAGAGAGCATGGAGTGCCCGCAGGAGAGCAAAGTCTTGTTTCAAAAATAATCCATGTCGAGTTCATTTTCGTTCTGCGTGTTTTCCTTACTCTTAAAACGTTGCAAAACTGTGGGATTTTTTTGGTATATTCATCGAAATTTAAATTGAATATTAACTTTTAACGAGCGAACAAATTTCGATAAAAAACATTCCAAACTAAACGAACCTAATATCGAACTAAACATGATTGCAGTGTGCAGTATTTACTATGCGTATGTTAGACGCAACGTAGACGCGCAACGAAATTGACCATATTACCCACAGCTGTAACAACTTGACAAAAATTTATATTCGATACATTTAGCAACCGTCGCAGAGACTCATTTGCATGTCCACTCCAAGTGGTCTTTCAACATCAACTTCAAAATTCATTTCCACGCCAAATTAAATTGCAATAACGCAATAACATGATGATGCAAAATTTCTAAAGTCACCAGCAGGGCAGATTAATACGATAAAAAACAAACGTAATACCGTCTCCGCCTCGTCTGGTCACCAGCTGAACGAAACCGAACGCAACACCTGTTACGTGAAAACGTTTCAGCCTCTGGCGCCGGGACGCTACTACAATTGGAAACCGCGTCGACGCTGCGACCACGTGACAAGAAAAAGAACGCACCCGGGTGAAGCAAAGCGCGTCCTATTTAGCCGCGACCGCAGACGCGCGATTTCTGCCAGCAGGACCACCCGCCATAATGAAATTCCTGGCCCGTTAATTAAAGCGGACCGCAAATCAGTAACGCGATACACCGGAAGTGCGCGTAACGAAAACGCGGCCTGCGACGCGACGCCCGTTCATTTGTCAAACGGATTTAATTGCAGCCAGGCAAGAGCAGTTCTCGGCGTGCAGATCGTCGTGTCGATCGACGCGTCGCGTCGCGACGTGACAGGCCACCCCCGACAAATGGAAAGCCACAGGGAGGAAACGTATGTCCCGCTATATCTTGTCCGCCAGCACGGCGGTTACAGAAAAATACACGTTCCAGCATCGCTCTGGATTCCGCCGCATTCTTCGAACGATTCCGCTGCGCGAACTGCGAGAGACTCGAACGGATGTCCCCGGAATGAAAGATCGAAATTCGTCAGGGACCGTGCGTGGCGTACATTGGTGCACAGTAAGAGTAATTTCACCGGGCTGGTATGCGAACGGCGTAGACACGGCGTTCCTCGTGGCTTCTTCTTACTAAACCGTTCTTCGAGTGTCGACCGGAGTGGAAGCGGAAGCAATGAAATAGCTGGTTGAAGAATTCGCAGGGGCGCTTCTTGGCGAACGGTTACTTAAACTTAAGACCACCCGCTTCGCTTCGTGTTCTCGGCGAACTGCCGTGGACGCGAACGATCTGCGTTACTGTGGAGGGGTGTGTGCAATTCGTCACGTAAATACAAGTAAATGCAGGTGTATTTGTTGAATGGGATTTTTTCACACGGGGTCGGCTTTTGGGAAAATTGAGAATTGAATATGCGATATACTTGGAAACACTATTATTACTGTCCATTAAATCATTCGCTGTAATCTATCATTTCGAAGTTTGTAAAATAATTATTGAAACTGTTTGCATTACAGTTTGAACCGTATCAAATCGTGATATCTTAATATTGTTTACAAGCTCGAGCAGAAGTAGTAGTGGATTTTCTCGAAAATGGAAATTTATCACTCCTTTTCCGATTGCACAATTTCAGGCTACAACATGTCTTATAATTCCTCTAATTTAACTAATGTTTCTAATGCAGTTCTGCGCATGCACTGGATTCAATGAATATATTACACGAACACATAAAATATTGCAGTACTTATTAAATTATTCGTGCGTATTTATTACATACTTTTGCATAGACACATTATAATGTATATTATAGTGAATGCCGAAAGTGTCACAGCTACAGTACGAAAACGTATGTATTCTGTATAGAAATTAAATAATGATATCAAGATTTTTAAAATTGATCAATGAAACATACTCAAACAATTTAAAATCTTATACAATTATACAATATCAATTGTTTCAATGTAAAATAGCCAATTTATGCAAGTGTCCCTAAGAATTTGATCGCCCTCAGTACCTTGCTATTAATTCAGCTTCCGTAAATTTACATCGACACTGAGTTTCTTAAATCTACATACTAGATTTTCCCCCGACGATCATCGTTGACCGATTCTTCCCAAGGAACACGAAAACGTTCCACACTGACCGTCGCTGAACAAAACAGCAAGGGATCTATGGCAACGTTCATTTCCCATTGAACCATTGTTCTCGGGGAACCAATTTCTCATTCATACGCGCCGTGCGAAGGGGGGCGATCAGCGTGAATGCGCAGGAATGTCGTTGATGTTTGAACCATTGTTCGGGCGTATATCGAAATTCCGAACGAAATTTGCCGAAACAAAAAAGAATACGCACGGAGTTCGAAAATCAGTCCCCTCTGTCCCTTGATGATCCGCCGTGATGTTATCGGAATAATTCGCATCGGGTGATGGAGATTAAACGCGGGCCAGGTGCTGTCGATATTCTAGCGATATTTTTCATAATTCAACGAGCGCGGTGATGTTCAGTGGAATGCTGTCTGGCCAAACAGAAAATAGGAATGGCTGGTTCACGGCGTGTATGCAGTTTCCGCTTTCCAGTTCGTGCCTTTGTCCTAACATCTAGATGCGTAATAGGGATGAGCTCGGGGGCAGGAGCAACCAGACAATGCGTGCGCCACGCCCGATATCGGCAATACCCACCGATTCGTTTCTCCACCCTCTTTCGACCTCCGGGCGTCGGAACTCGAACGCCTGACTAACGGTTGCGTCGCTTTCCTATCTACCACAGTGCCAACACAATCGCGTTTTTGTCGCTACGTCTGTATGTGGGCTGGTGGTCCATCTTCCTTTTTTTTTTTTTCTCGTTTCTATGGCGAACAATGAGACCTGTAATGAACCCACGCCGAGATTGCATCGGTATTCTTCGAATGGACCGTCTCTGCACATGTTCCCCGTCTATTTTCGAACGTTTTTTCATATCTTTCTTTTTAAAATATTTTCCACCCTTTTCATTTGGGCAGTTTATAAAGCGATGTCAGTCGCACTTCGCGGTAAATTAGTACGAGCGCTGGTTTACGTTGAGGAATTTGTCATTCGCAGTTGCTATTTTTACGTTCGGATTGTTTAGAAGTCTAGTTTACTTGTTTGCAAACGTTTTATCTGTCGAGGAACTCCTGTCTGCTGCGTGGTAAAATATTCACGTGGATACGATCTACGAAAAGAGTTTCAAAAAGCAGCGCTCTTGTGCCGTCATAGTTTTGACATTCTCGTGCTGGACACAGCATGGAACTACTGCAAATTATGCAGACAAGTTAGTGCACTTCTGTTAATAGATACAGTAATGTTTATTTAACATGTTCCCGGCGATAACTGGAAAATCATGTCCCTCGAGTTGTGTAAGTTTTGAAGCAAGGGTGCGATATAATCGGAGCCTTCGCTCCAAGTGGTCTTCCATTCAGCCAAGTAATCCAGGTGCGCGTACTTCCATTACCACCGAAATTTCCAGTAGCACAGCGAATGTGTATGCACATTGATCGAGTTAGTCTTGATATATTTACCGAAAGCACCGGAAACTGGGTTGCTGATTGAGTGCATAATGCAGGAGCCAGTGGCTGCATAAACTGCTAGACTACATGATCGGCTGAAATTGTTATTATCGTTTGCGGATAGTTCGAGATACTGCGGGCTTCCACAATTTCAAGTCGATCCAGCACGTTTACCGGAGATAAACGGAATATTTCGACGCCGGCGAGTTATCGATACCTACGTTCTGAATTATTCCAACGACTTCCTGCTGCTCTATTGCGCGCGAATCTTCGAACGGCCGGAAAATTGCTGGACCATTCCCGCCAAGAAAACTAGGAAATTTATTTAAATCCATGTCACGTGTTAATCCTCGATTTTCTGGTGCTCTGAATATTAATTCGCATTTTATTCGTATTTCACTTCAGGCGAATATCGGGCAATATCCGGCGCTTAGTCTTCATTTTTATTTGCATGCGAGCGATCTCATTTTGGACGAATTCAAACGTAGGAGAAATGCTGGATTATATTGCACAGAAGATAAAAAAATGCTGTCACTATTTCGAACGAAATATACACAGTCAGTTAGAAATTGTTATACGTACTTTACATTGACGAAGCCGTGTTTGTTGATCTTTCATCGTTCGTCATCTTTCGAAATTTGGGGGCCGCGTTTAGAAAGCTATAATTCCGTTTAGAAAATTATAATTCCAGAAAATCGATGTACTTAATATTTCGCGAACTCATCGAGTCCTCAAAAATTCAATTGGAACGTTGACTCGCGAGTAGCAAACGTATCTAATAATGAAGTTATTTGACCGTGGCTTT
This sequence comes from Nomada lathburiana, assembly GCA_963667235.1. NCBI lineage: Eukaryota > Metazoa > Arthropoda > Insecta > Hymenoptera > Apidae > Nomada > Nomada lathburiana. The sequence goes on from OY763905.1 coordinate 3,583,860, forward strand.
CGACGCGAAACAGCGACAACTGGGACATTCTGACACGTCGCTATTCATTAACGTCACGTCCCGGTTTCTGGTTCTCCGCTCACGTAAGCAGAGCGCCGGAGCCAGCTGCACAATATCTATCAATACGTTCTTTTTCCGGACAAACGTGTGGACAATAAAGCGTTTAATGAACTGCCGGCGGGATCGCGTACGAAACGTCGACAAGACGCCTTCATTGTGCATAGCCATCCTGCTCCAAGTGCATCAATTGAACCGGTATGAACGGATAGGATATTGCACCTTCGGGTGATTCGCTACTATAGCTTCATTCCATGGATCACTGCTGTCGTTCTTATGGGAGGACTGTTGTCGCGAGATTCAGTCTGAGCTTCGATGGAAACGATGCTCACCCTACTTGACACGCCACTTCAACGGAAACGGATATATCTGTGATCGATTCACGCGACGAAATTTGCGAGCAGAAGGCCCAGCGATGGAATAAACTGGAAGGATGAATGAAATGCTGTCCTTAATGGATACCGCACATTTATTTGGAATTGAAGAAAATCGGTAATGACTGAGTTATTCTTAAGGTGTTTATATTGTTATATGAATTGACGTGGATGTCAGATGCTTATTTTGTTATAATACGTGAAAGTATACGAAATATATATAAAAAGATAGACAGACGATGTATAGTAGAAAATTAGCGACATATTTTTTATGTGATGTAATTTAAATTTAAATATATAATAATATGTAGTCTTTTTTTAATTTTGTGGCCTACAAATTGTAATAATTTATTGTTGAAATGAATTGAAAGTTATGCATCCAAGAAATGTATGGAAATTGTTACGTGGAAAGGGAAATAATTGTTTCATAGTTGTCTAATGAAAAAACTTCTGTCCAGGTTATTCTTCTTTACATATTTTTTGCAAAACCATTTATAGTAATAATTACATAAACATTCACTGTCTATTTCTTATTATTTGGGATTGAATCATGGAACTATTTCATAAGTATTTAACAGGGAAATAATATAAGCAAGTAGTATGTGCCAAATAAAGAGGTGCAAAGTTTCATTGACTTCTAACAAAGTTTCGAATGCTTTCTTCAAAATAATTCTCTCCTTTCTATTTCTGTCGTTGCATGAATGAAATCAATATCTGTGCACGATTCCTAAATTTGGTAATATATGCATACAGTATTTCGCCTGAAAATGGTGATTCGTTGTTATAAATAGTTTGTGCAGTGCATTCAGCTTTGCAACAATAATCTTTCGCAAATTATTGTTCATAGTACTGGGACAGAATTCTGTACGATCCTAGCAGCTGATTTTCAAGCGCCCAAATCTCTTTTCCGAATGTTTTGAACGATATCTGTGCCATACATTTATATGCAGAATCACTTCTGAATATTATGCAAATAATTCCGAACGATTCCGTAACTTCAGTTCCTAGCCTGAAGTCGAAGAGCAAATACGACGAATAACGACGTACCAAGTGGATATTTTGAAATTTTGCATCAAACTGTACATGCTAGCAACGATTCGATTCCACCACATAAATCATACAGTTTGCACAATAATACATAGATATCCATAATAATTTTCAGAATTAGTGCATTAGTATCAGTATGCAGACAACTATAAAATGTTTATGGGAAACCTGTCATTAAACTAAATAATATCAACTGTTTGCATATACTGACACACACACTTTGTACAAAAAATTGTTATTTGTACGAGATGTTTTTCCAAGCCACAATATTTTATTAAATGATCCTCTACATTCTACATTATGGGTGTCTAGCTATCCTTACTTGAGACTTGACACAGTAACACTTGTAAATACAACTAATAAAAATTATTAAAATTATTGGACTGGTAATATCTCGTGTACGAACTCATGATGTGTGCAATGTGCACATTATGTATAAATTAAGACAGTTTATCTGACCTAGTTAAAAATAAAACGGGACATATAAGCAACCCATTATATCCACGAAATATCCGCAATACCGAATTTAGTGACAATATATTTAAAATTAGTGGGAAATAAAGGAGGCGATATAGCTTTCAGTCGAACCCTTCAATGCTGCGAAAAACCCCTTCTCCTCAAACTTTTAATTTCGCCTGTTCTGCCGCTCCATTACGAATATACTGCAATATATGCATACATTACCACGAGTTCCATTATCTTTAAACATATAAACGTACTTTCTTTCCCTATTATCGCAGAGCAGATACGAACGTACACCTTTCTGCCTTCCGTTCAGCGCGGACGCTATCGGCACAGGTACACCTCTCTATAAAATTACCAAACATTTTTCTACCTGCACAAGGATAACGAAAAATAAAAACGCATTATGCATTCGCTGGCCATGCACCGGGCGAATACGCGGGAGCAACGCTATACGCAGGAGCACTGTGTGCACTGTACATTTCACCGAAGCACGTTGTTTACGCGTAACAATTTCCAACCCGAACTCGCGCATGAAAAAGAGGAAATGAAAGGGCGGAACAACAACATCGTTCGAAGTTCACTCGCGATACCGTTGACGAGAGAGCAGTCGGATAAATCACGGGTGCGGTCGTCAGCGACGGAAGAGAGCAACAAAAAAGAAAAACAAAAACGAAAGAAGAAGCAAAGCGGAGAGGAAATAAACAATGTAACGCGTAAAGTCGTCGGCGCATTAAAGTTTAGTTATTGGCCGGGTGGCGTCTTGACGCTGCGCGTTGCGTCGCGTCGTGGGTTCGTAATTCTCGGTGTTATTGGAAATAACGGTAAGAACGATGGCCGGAATATTACATAAGAGTTGGATCCATTAAGTCCGTTTCAGGAAAAGGAATTGGATTCGCGGTTGCAACGGGGCTCTACCCCCCTTCGAATGGCCGTAGATCGTGGCGGTGCCTCCCTCAGGGGTATAAATTAAATTTTACAAAGAAGGCCAAGAACCAATCCTTCCTGTGGAAATGGAAACCCGATAGAAGGAAAAACAAAGGAGGGTGTTCCCTGCAGTAGACATTAAGATTTAACAGTGCCTCGTACAAGTCAATGTACCCGTAAAAATACAGGGCTGCCCGGGTGAAAGAGGCAAAGTTGTAAACGGAATTCTTCCCTAACAGATTCTACTTTATAGTCTGGCATAGATACGCGTGTATCTGTTTGCATATTAAAGTTGATGTTTCTCGGTTTCCTTTTCTTTTCTCTTTTTTTTAGAACTTCGAGTGAACCAATAACATTCATGAATGTTTAACATCGGAGGGGAGGTTTGGGGGTGTAATATTGTATTATACAATAACGAACGTGTAGAATGTGTAATTAAACCGTAGTGCAGATGAAACTGATTTATTCATTTCGCGAAAATGGGAAACGTGTCACTGTGCCAAGAGTCAGGGAAATAAAGTCATTACAAATTGCTTTTACTTTTAAACGCGAAGCTCGCCGGACGTATTACACGCCAGCGTTCGTTTTTAACGTGCTGAATAATATCTTTCTCCAACTTCTGTTGGTTCGCGTGAAATCAATTACTGTTAATCCGGAAATAATTATCCGTTGAAACACGACTGCGGCGATGTGACATTCAATCCATTACGTAAGATAGGAATAAAGTGAATGCGGAATTAAAATTCGAATGTTGCATTTAAATGTGTAACCGTTGCAATTATTAAAGTTATGAAAAACTAAGTACGTTTTGAATGTTGCTTTATGTCGACAAATCCTTGATAAAAGGGAAGTCGTAATTTTCGATAAAATATAAAAAGAGGTGCGTGTCGGCGCTATGAGAAAATGCAAGAGTCGGAAATAATTATTCATTATCACCTAAGCATGGAAAAAGGTGAAAGACCGTCTTTGACGCGAAGCACCGCCCGTGCTCTCCAATAATTAATTAGCGCAGCTTTTCACATAGAGATCTTACGCGAAATCGAGGCCACGTATAAGCAGCCATTGAACTGTTTTGAACATCTACTATGCAGACTGTTTAATTACTTCAGCTCCTTAAATTCGAAACACTAATTGTTTCATTGTGAAATAAATGAAAAACGTGAAGGAATGGGAACATATGCTGCATTTCGCGACACAGAAATTTTGATCGAATTATTAAGATTGTTGATATTGCTCAAAATGTAAACGCGTAAAAAGAAAATTAATTATCTGTTAAAAGTAAATATTTAATGTATTTGTATGTATGAAAATATTAGATATGCGAAGTATAATAATTAAACATACTCTAACACGAACACCATTTGTTTAAGTTGAAAAGGATTTTCTTCCGAAACAATCATTTGAAATTAAATCTTGCGTAGAAAACACGGGGATACGTTTCAGAGTCCCCTCGTTGAAAATACAACTTCCTAACATTTTACAAATAACAAAAATTAATTTATTTACTCAATCAATACAGCATCATAAAGATTTCTCACGAAGAAGGTATCACGCCCCTTATACCAATATCATTCAGATTCAATAAATTATGAAAATTCAGCTAATCAAAATAATACAGACCATTCAAATAATCAGGAAAATCAGATAATATTGAAGATTACATTTTTTTTCTTAATATTCATAAAACTTATCACCATATATACATGGGCTTCTACTCGAACCCACGGGGGACCCCCCCTCTCCCAGTGGCGGGGATGAAGCGCGAGCGTTAACGCCCCAGGACTCGCCGAGCATTCTTCGATAAGTTACTGTACCTATAGAACAATTTTGAATCGAAAACGATCATTCGGCCAAAGATCGTATCTTTACCGAAAAAGCAACGATTTGCATACTCATGGCTCTGGCATAAATGGGGTCGGCGTATCTTATAGAATATCAAGATAGTCCAATAGGGCCAACGCAAGAAACGTACCAAGTTCCAAGAGCAAATTTCCTTTCGGTTGGAAATCAATAACGTGAACCTGTTCAACCTTAATTTTCAAGGAAGTGGTTGCCAGGCATTTAACAAATAATCACACCCTGTATGCGCCGACTGGTTCAGTAGCTACGTGAGAACGTTTTAAGTGGGGCAATATGCCCGAGCCAAGGATGTATGTATACACCTTGGCCTGCGACGATAGCGGAAGAGAATGAATATGGACGACGAGCCGCAAATGAGTGCCGTTATTCGTGTACGATGGCGCGCAACTAGGGCGTAAAATGAATTAATCTCAACTTTGCACGCGTCCCAAAGACAACCGCGGCCAAGTCGCCGTTGAAAGTTACGCGTTTGGACCGCCTCGTTATTCATGGCGTACGGCTACGTTAAGTACCGAATGATTCTTAAGACGATTTCGTGGACGGATCACTCGGCCCGGTCGTCATTGAGTTGCGTGAGCTTCAGTTCGCAGTCTCGTGACGGATTCCATTAATCCGTACGCCTCGACGGCATTACGGTTTCGTTATTCACCTGCTTAGGACGTTACGCAATGATAATACAGTACTGGTGTGTCGAGGGTGTATTAACCCATTCGCTACGGCGAAGTTGGATACCGCTAAGCTTTCGTTGTCAAGGGACAGGGAGGACCAAATTTATCGTTTCACTTTGTATTATCACCTAGATAATTTATTGGGTTTTCGATTCGAGTTATTTTGAATCGGTCGTACTAGTTTCCGCGATCGAGAGTTAAATGTCCGAACGTGAGTTTTGTTAAGCGATTTGTATATTGATACATGAAAAGAAAGTCCATGAAAAATGCACTGCAATGGCAATGCATTCTATTGCATTATGATCAATGTTGTTTGTATCTTCTTAGTCACTGTGTATTCGTAAACATCATTTTTTTCTTTTCATTTCAAAATGATTTCCTCTCAAAAAAAGAATTTTAATATAAATTTGTAAAGTTTAATATAAAAATCAGAGAAACTAGGCGCAATCTATGTGTTACCACGTTTTGTTTAATGAAGTCGATTTATAGTTATTTATATTGCTGATATCATTAAAATATTCTGCTAGTACAAAATACTGTAGAAATATTAATTAATACAGAGTGTAATATAATCAAGCAGAACGAATAAAATCGATCCTTTGCTTCAGGTTTTATGTGCTCCAAGATTCAGAACGGAAAGAAAGATAGAAGGTACCAGAGGGCGGTTTCCATCTCGCAGTCGATAGTTTGTGGACTCTATCGTAGTTTTCTCTATCGCTTCACTTCCCGCGAGATTATTCACGAACAACCATCTGAATCTACAATTTCCCTGTGTCTTACGTAAACCTCGAGTTGAAATGAAATGGAAAATTCGTAAATCACAAAGTCAATGTCATCGAAAAATGACAGAACTACTTGCTGGACACTTCTAAATCGTACTTGTTACATTTAATGAAAGCATTTATGAAAGAATATTTTCAAACAAATGAAACAATCCTTTAAACTTTAAAGAGATTAATAAAATATGAAATAAATGACTGCCATGAAAAATTATAAGTTCCGCAAATTTGTATTCCTTCCTTTAAACGAGTCTTTCTTCCACATTCTCAATCACGAGTACGATCAAACTATTTTGGAAGGCGAAAGTCCCATCATGAATTAATACGTCTCTGAAAGCTTACATTCAAGATCACATGTAAGCTCGGCCAGATTTGCATAAGAACGATTGCGCTAAGCAGGAATTTACGTTTGATCCTTAGTGTTTGTGAATTCTATGGCCCTCTCAAAGAAACTCTTCATCCTAGCGAGCGCCTGCGTCGTCTTTAAAATTATCTGCTGCATACCCGAATCCGCGAAACGTGTCCGGCGTGCCAAACGAATAAAAATTAACGTTTCAGCTGTAGAAGTTCTAGACCAGAACCCACGGAAGTAACGTCAAAAACGGAAGGGGAAAAGGAAACTTTGTTATATTATGCTACAGGAGTGCTTTCACGGAAAAATTCAAAGAATTAGGAAAAACTTTGATACTGCGAATTTATTTGTGGCTTAATAAACGCCAGTAACAAAATGAAGTTAGCGAACACATGACATTTATATTATTGGAAAAAAATAAGCTAAGCAATCCAAAGGATTTCCATTACGATAGAAAATAAAAATGGCACGAAAGTTTTGGAACCAGTACAAGTTTAACTGGAGTATTATTTTTCATGCCAGCATTTAAAAGGGACAGAAAATTCGCAAAAGTATTAAATGAAAAGCCATGTATGTACAGTTACTGCAGTCGATAAAAACGGCGAAGGAAGTAATTTTAATAAATTTTCCAAATCAAACGTTTTATACACTTGCTTTTGTAAAATATCCTGCTGCATTGAACAAAGGGCATAGAGATTCATAAAAAGTTAGCAGAAATTAAAAGATGTTTTACGTGTCCATTTCCACCTCCATCTGCACCGACAAAGGAATTTGAAATTAAATTCGAAATTAAATTTGAAATTGAATGAATACCATAACTTCGCAAATATTTCAAGCATTTCCGGATCCCATACAATCAAAGCTGCTTCCAGCCACCAAAACAGAAATCACGTAACTCATTGTCAGTTGGAAGATTGTGTTGACGATCGATTTCGTGAAACTTTCTCGTAAATCCATTCGACTCCCGAGACAAACTTATAAACACTGGCTACGACTTGTGCTTTCACATTAGCCGCATTTCTCTGACTAACAAATCTAACCAATTCCATTAAAAGCTACAATTTCCAATATCTCGCTCGCCCAATGCATATGTTGATTGACTAAGTTCGAATATATTTACTGAATACGATGGAAACTAGGTTGGCAGTCGCGGATATAATAAACGGCCCTCTACCTGTGTAAACTGTCCAACTATCTAACCGTATGAAATTGTTATTATTGTCTTGGGACAATGGCATAATTCCGATAATACCGTGGCAGCTGTTAGAAATCAACGACACAGTCGCATTAAAAGATAATGTACCCGCTTGCACGGTGTTTGGGTAATCGTAAATTAATATCTGCAGCCTGTTGTATAGGATGTTTCATACGATATAGGAATGGAGGAAAAAAGGATTCGAAACGTGTTAAAAACGTCTGCAATACACTTTTATATGAATATTCTTTGGACGCTTGGAAATTATTCATACATATATCCATGTTGACTGATTATTAAGAATTTAGGTACAATCTCAGTATAAAACTTTGCTTTTCAGAGAACTGCATATTTAAACAACGAAATAAATGTCTTATATTGATTTACCAACTCAGTCCAAGAAATCGTAGAATGTGCAAGAGTAACTGTAGAAAAAGTAAAATATTTTTTTATCATTGATGACTCGAAATTTATCAATAGTCGTTACTTGCAATCAGAGTAGCGTTTCTAAAATACCAGTAAGTAGCTTTGTAAAGAATTTAAAGGAGGATCTCAATTTAAAAGACTGGTCTATTCCTTCTTAAAATTATGAAAAGATCGCGTGGTTCTTATGGGTTGGGAGAGTATTTTCATTCGCAGTTACAGCAAATTTTCCTAGCGACAAGTTATTCAGAAATATCTCCGGCAGTAAGAAAAAATATACTTCTTGTTCTCGTGTTAAAGGAATTTTAAAAGAAGGCGAATAAGAACAAACTTTCAAGAAAGTTTCGAAGGAAGGTAAGAGAAATATTCATTCTCATATCACAAGTTTATCAGCTTGCCAGATATTCTTCTTACATAGTCTTGCGAAAAAATGTGGGAATAACCAGAAACCAAGGGAAATATTACATTTCATTATAAATGTGAAACTGTTTTGTAGCCACACACCAAGTATTATGTGATTTTCATTATTGCTTGACATTATTGTTACGGAAATTATACATACTTGAAGGCTTCCTTATTATGTTATGTAAAGTTTATAGGAAAAACACACTGATCTTACAGCAGAAATCAGTTTATTCTCAGTGCACAAAATTATTTAATTCAATACGAAAAGCCTTTATATCTTATCTTATTTAATGCACAAGCAGACAATTTGTATACTTTTGTCATCATATAGCAAAAACGAGCAATTTTTAACATACATCAGTATGTTTTACTAGTATCCAGAATTATATGTATAAATATTTTGTTTGATGACTCTTGGACGACGTCATAAAAGTCGATAATTCGAGAGCACAACCAGAAGCATAAAATCTGAACCCCTGCAAAGATATGCAAAGGACGCAATAAATAATTATACAGCGGTGTATATTTAAATATTTTACACTGATAAGAAAACTTAAGGGATAGAATTATTTCAAGTAAATGTAATATTAATAATACACGTTCCGATGTACCATGAAACAACGTGAAAGTTCTTTAATTTACCAGGTTAACTTGAGTAATATGAGAACAATCGGAAGACTGATGATGCATCCTGAGGATAGAACTTTGAATACGCCCGGGGCTGATATAATCGAATTGGGTCAAAGTCAAAATACCTTAATATTGAAACTGAAAGTAAAAATCTGCATACAGGATGTTACGCGATGAAAGCGTCAAACTTCGGTAGCCTGCTTCGTTGCTCGTTTATCGAAACGTGCACTGAAACGATAATACGATATCGATATTTCACTGCGTAGAATTTGATCCGAAAGCAAATTTAAATTCTCATATTCTTGTTTTCTTTATAGCTTCAAGAATTGAAAAACTGTAACGATTTATACGTTTCAAAAACTAAGTATTTAAGTTTAAATTAATGCAATTTAAATTAATTGCAAGATTCTCCTTGCGTTGTCCAGAAAATTTTGAACTAAGATAATTGCAAAACTTGCAAATTTGCAGAAGGTTCCCAATGCAGTAGGTAGACGAGTATATGTACCTATCATTATGCCCAAGATAAACATTAAACAACCATCCGGATATATTTACAAACATTTTTTAATTGCCATCCTCATTCCACACTTTTCTATTCATATATAAACACGTAATTAAAATGCACAAAGGACAGACTTTATTAAAATACACCTGAATGTTCTCCTGAGACATGCAAGAAACGTCAAACTTTATTACAAAATAACGTAAACTGATGCATGGTTAGAAATAATTTATCAGATTAACCACGTTGTGTAACAGAAATTACAGAATATACCATTTATAAATATCAGTGCTGTTTTTTATTACTCCAAAAAAATATGGTAAATTATAGAAATTGGAAAAATTCCAAATTACGTATGGTACACGGGGGAATATAGTCTATATGTATTGTACGTTTCTCGTTTTGCAAAAGTTTCTTGTCATATCCGTGCTGCATGCATTGAAATTTTTAATTGAAAACCAGATTTATACGGATGGCGAGTTACGTGAATGGAGGAAATACCGGTATCAATTAATTACGGGCGGAATAGAAAAAGCTGTATATGCATCGGATGTCAGCGTGTTGGACAGGAAAAAAAAGGTATAATATGGCGAACGGTGGCTGAAAACTGACAGGAAGGGGTAAAACTGAGTAGGTGAGAATTAATGGTCGTCAGAACTACATACAGGGGAATCAAGGAAAGTGTTCATAACAAAACCGTAAGCCGAGCAATAAGCTTTTGGTTCTCCATCGTCATTTTCATATTCGTATCCTGTTTGCTATCGTACAACTTTATCGTTTGTTCTCGAATATCGTATTACGATATAATGGGCGCAACTTCGAATCCATTTATACTTTTTAATATATGGTAGAAAAATATGTATTTCTTTTCAATTTTAAAAATTAATTAACTACTATTTTATATATTTATCTCGCGTGTTTGATATAGTACTTTGGTTTGCTTATTTAATATGGTAATTCGTTGACTTATTTATTGTTGGTAAGGTACAAGAATTACTCTTGGGCGTTTTCGTTATGAATTTACCGATATTTTCTGGAAACTGAATAATCTATTTTTTGAATTTTTATAAGAAAATATAATACAACTATTTATGGTATTAAAGTCCTTATTAAAAGTAATGTTTGAATGACATGTTTAAGGTTCAATATATAAACAGCATGTCTTGTGTGTGCTGAACATTAAATTGTCATTAAATACTATACAATTTGTTGGTAAATAAATCAACAAAGAATTTGCTGACAAATACGAAAAAATGTATGATGCGTCTGTCATTATTTTATTTTAACCATTATATGTGATACTCGCTTTTGTGGATTTCAACGCATATGTTTGTCAGCTATCACGCCATAATAAATCATGTTACCCATCGAAAGAAATTGAATTATTTACAGTACCTACTACTGAAAACTGAGCCACCCTATTTCAAGCCATAATTTGATATTCGTATCTTGATTTCCCTTCAAACAATTTACAAAAAACCAAAGGACATCTTCGGAAATGAAAATATCTATATGCATGTATGTACACTACATTCTAGACACCAAACGAATTTCACAGTATACTACACAAGTACAAAAAAAGCTTCCATAAGTTTTCAAGTCTGTACCTATTGCATTAAGAATATAACTATTAGATCATTTCATATGAAACAGTCGATTCGTCAAGCGCGTACAACTTTCCATTCTTGAATCATTAAGTGTGCTTTCAAATAGAATTTCATGTAAAGCTTGAAGCTCGACGGGGACATCATGGTCGATGGTTTCGAAATAGTTCTGGCTTAAAATGACAAATTGTGAAACAGAAAGAATCATATATGAAATTCGAAACGGGCTTCTGAAATGCATGTTAAATTTAAATTAAATAGCACGGTGTTCACCTGTATACTCTTAATATAACGTTCGAAGAAAGCATAATACACCAAGTAAGCACATAATCTTCAAAATACGAAGCCTTTTTTAAACCAAAAAGCCACTACAACCTCTATTATCTTGATTCATACATAATTAAAATAATAATCCTGCGGAATATTTTTCAATGATAAGATCAAATTGATTAATAAATATTATTAATAAATGTTCTATTTCTTCTTAAGAGAATTACGCACAGAATTATAGCATTATAAAATAATGCGTAATACGAGTATAATGTATATAAAATAACTGTTGCCTACCCGGTGTGTCAAGAATTCGACAACAAAATCATGGCATGCTGTCCCCGTGAAATTAAGGGAACGTAACCCAAGCAATGCTCCGCCGAATTCAGTGTTGCACTACTGAATCTTGCACTACTCGTTCGAAGGCTGAACAATGCACACGACGCGGCGCAGCCACCGAGGGTAGGATTACAATTACGAGTGAACCGCGTGTTACGATGCCTGGTTACAGCATTCCGGACGTGAGCCGGGTTCACTATCTGTGCATTTCCGGCGAGCCACCGATAGCACTCGCTCGCAATGGATTCGACGTAATCTGCGATTTGACCGCCGAACGCGGCCAGACGTTACGTTTATGTTATAATTCCACGGTTTTCCGTACGCCAGAGGCAACGCGGTCCTAATGCAATTGATGTTATCATTGTGCACAGTTTAATAGTAAACACGCGGTTGGAGCAGGGAAATCACTTTCGATCGTGTCAGACGTCCGTTGAATTCATCGTGGCTGTTCTATTTGCTCGATTCTACGAAGCAGCGATGATATTCATTAGCAGATGGTTTCAATGGAAGATGCGTGTTTGCAATTACGTTGAAAATAAGAACAAGAAGTTTACGAGCAACTTTTTTCAAATTGATGACAGTGTTTGCGTGGTTTGAAACTCTTAACCCTTTCGGTGCAACGGGCTGTTACAGGGGCTTTCGTTGAAGGGACTCTTTATGGTGAGACGTATACACTGCCAACCAGGAGTTTTAAATAACTGAAAACTGCAAGTAGATTGGAAATTTTCAGAGTAATTGGCAATATCAGGTTAAACACTGACAAAGTTCTACGAGCTGAAATATTAATTTCCAATTAGTGTGAGATTGTTAACAGGCTCGATGCATGGGAAATGGAAGATATGATTCCAATTATTTGGTGGGTGGTGTATATGTATAGTAGTTCTGCTGTAAGTGGACATCTCAGGTCCAAATGATATTTTATTGTTTTCAATATCTTGTTGTAAGAATATCTGGATACTATACTTAACACTAAATTGCAGTTTGCGTATTTGGTTTTAGCAAAAATTAAGAAAATAAGTGTTCTAAGGTTATTTATCTGTAATGAATCGTTCTAGTGAAGTGTTCTAGTATTATTTATCTGTAGCTAAAGAACTCGGTTTCTTTCCAAGGATACATTACCTGATGTACGTAATTTATATTAGTAAAAACGTTTCGGAAATTATGTTACTGGCATTTTATATGATTTGCAATAACTTACACTAGTCCAAAGACATGGTTACAAATGAAATATTATATGTTGTTTCAAAACATCATGTTCTGCCTAAAAATTTAAATTTACCAATTGCCTCTTATTACAAGAAAACATATGTACGCTGCGTAAGTGCTTTTATAGGAAGGCGCAATTTTTGTATATAAAAATTTGTTAAATAGTGCATAACGTAGAAACTGCTCAAGGTGTTCAAATTAAATCAGATACGTTCTGACTTAATTCGTACCACAGATAAAGGGCAATAATTAAACTTACTTGAATACAGGCTAACACTAAGTTGGCTCGAAATAAGTTCCAAGTGAAGTATCTGGTGGATAGGATCAAGCTTTACTTTCAAGAAGCAAAGGAGCACACTCAATTCGAATACTTGAGGAAATAGTAGAAGGAACTGCAAAAAAATGAAACGCCCTCGAGAACTGCAGCACCATGCACAACCAAGTGAATTGCCCCCTATCCAATCTACGAAGTGACCTTTGAAACCCTCCCTGTAAATGTTCGTAAAGTGAGTATAAGTTGGCTTCAAAAGGATCTATAAAATATTTTTATTCTTAATACTACGACTGCCGAATCATTTGTTATGTTTATTCTATTATGCCATGAATTAATATTCCGTAAAAGGAGGAGAACATTTTTTATATTCGTTTAAGCAGTTAATTCATCAATTACAAAGTAAACGAAATTGTACGTTACAAAATTCTACATTACATATTGACACTGATCTACCTCCACATTAATTCTGTGAATCCATTTGGATCTTCTACGTTAAATTTTTAAAAACGAAGAACATCTTTGACTGAACCTGAAGTGAAGGGAACGAAAATTATTCACATTCAATGGAACGTGTTAGCGCAGTTAATTAAACGACGAGAGAGAATACGAACTGCGAATGCTTCTCGATTTAAATACATAAAAATGCCATGAATAATTTTCACGCCCGTCTCAGACCTTTTCTTCCAAATTGAACAAATACAAACAACCAATGTCATTGCTGCACTCCGTTATATTTATACGTAATGCCAGCTTGCGCGTAATCCATTCGCGTGTTGCGTATTGAACAGAGTGCCGTAGAGTCGATTGTCAAGTTTCCATACGACCGCAGATAACGTTTCGTCAAAATACACTGAACGTGCGTGCGGTTTAACCAATAAATGTTTGCACTTCTCCAAACATTCTGTTTATGTTGTAACGCCTCTCTTTCTCTCCTTCTGCTTCCCTCTCTCTCTCTTCCTCGAATTGCCGCGTGAACGCACGCGCGCGTATCTGTGCGTTATAGGCAACGCGTTTCAATTTGTTGAAACGATTCGACCGCGACGCGCGACGGAATAAAGTTCACCGAATCCTATATATAAAAAAAAAAAAAATGATTTAGCAGCTCGCAGCGAGTATACACGCGCCAGATTCGGTTTATAAAATTGTTCAACAATAGAATCGATCCGGACGCGTGTACACAGGCTGTCAACGCTTCCGTGCGTTAATTTTTATTGATCTTCGATTTCATTCGATACCTTTCGTTCTTCATTTACCCGACAGCAATCGAGCGCGACGGTGTTTTCCAATTTCCCGCGAACTTGCGCAACGTTGTTATACTTTTATGTTGCGTTCGCTGATGCGACTCGGCTTGCCCGCCGCCGAATTATGCATATACGGTAATTGTACGAAATAACGTATTAATTGCACGCGAACCGCGGTCGCAGTACAATTATTTGCGTGTTTAATTATTAACACGCTGGGCGTTCCGACCAATAGACACGCGGTTCTATCGACAAACATTTGGAAAATATCGAACTTCCCATTTGTGGTGTCACTTATCACGGTTACGCGGTATTCAATCGTACGTAGCGAAGGTACGTGCCAAATCCACATAACAATTACATTAATTTTCGTAATGAAAATACTTCGTTAAAGAGTCGCATATTAATTATCTCCAAGTACATTTGGCGGTCATTTTCAATGCATATCTGTGTTAAATTGCTCACTGCGTTCTGAGTTTGTTTTTTTAGTCTTTTTGAGAATTTGGACGATATATGAAAATCGAAGAAACTGAATTGCAGCAGCTCGTAATATTAATCAGTAAGCATTTATTGTTCGCAGTACATTCCGCAAAAATTTGAAATGCTTAGTACATTTTTCATTCCATTTTGAGACCTTCCTAGAATTTGGACAATACATAGGAATAAAAGAATTGAGCAGTCGCGGCAAGTAAAATTGATTACTAATTATTCCGAGCAGAGACTGCAAAAATTATGAATGCACATCTGCCCTAAATTGCCTATTATGTTTGACAAACTTTTGTTAGTTCTTCCTAGAATTTGGCCAGCATATGAATCAAAACAAATTGAGCTGCAACAGGAAGTACAATTGATTGCACCATTAATATTAGTAAAAAAGTCGACGCATTCAAGGAATAACGTGCTTTTATTTCGGTGAACTTTGCTCTGGTTGCAGCAGTGGAAAAGATATTTTCCCACATAAAGGAGCAGTTAGCGCCACGGAGCAACTTTCAAAAATGACGAACAATATAGAGCGCCGATGCACCTCTAAATAAAATAGCGCAAATGGTGGCCTGTTGCGAGCTTTTATTGACTACGCAGTGCATTGCATGGACAGTTGCCACAATGGCGCAAGTATTGTTTCCTCGAGTTGTATTCAACGTAACGAAACGAAATACGCGGCTTGAAAACATAAAACATAAAGCACTGAATACAACAGATCGCTTTACGAGCCGCATGATTTTATAATCCGCGTCTTTTCCACGCAACAGCACAACAACAACAGCAACAAATAATTGGACCACGGGCGTACTGAAATTTCTAACATTACGTTTCTAATTCTTAAATCAGCAGCGTCGTTTTTCTAACACGACTAATACATTTGACTTCACCGTACACGACTATATTTGCTAAATATTTGAATACTAATTTTTTTTTTAGCGGAGATTCGTTGAAAAAGCAGGTATATGAATTTAACGAAAACCAAGGGCCGTTGATGTTGCTTTAGTTGCCCAATCGGAAAATGTTTAACTTCCAAATGAATGCTGGCTTTCCTGTAGCACAAATCTCGAGAAAGATTATAACTACCAAACTTTGTTAACGTTTCGTAACTTTAAACATGTGCAACTGCTGTTTAAAGTTAATGTACGCAATACGAATTGCACGTTACACGTTATGAGTGCAAGTAGAACAGCCGAAATTAATCAGACACGATGGCAAGTAGAACAGCTGAGTTTAATCAGACACGATGGCAAGTAGAAGAGCTGAATCTAATCAGACACGATTCAAATATCGTTAAAGCAAGTAACTAAAGAAATATTTAAAGGAAATAAAAGTAGTTAAAAAAAAAAAACAGAATTATTAGAATTACGTTATGTCTATTACTGGATTGATGATCGTTTTGAAATTAAAGAAAAACAAGTTTACAATTGCAGTGCGGTTCAAAGTAGCAGAATCATTTCAATCAATTGACGAACATAAATATTTCGAGGGCTGCATTGTGACGGAGAAAACGACAAATCGACGTGAGATGTACGATGAAAAAAGCCAAGCACACGGCTAGGGGGGAAGTCGGAAACGTCAAGGGTAAAAAATGCCTACCCTCATGGAACAGGAATGATTAATGGATGACAGAGGATAAGATCGTTGTGAGCTACCACGATCTGTTGAAATGATTCCGATGAATTTCCGATGAATAGACGACTATGAAAAAAGGACATGACGTTGGCGTCATTTGTGTGAACGGAATTACCTGCGATTTATGATGCTTTCGCGAATGAAAACGGATCCCTTAGCGTTCTTTTCAGAACATTGTCGGAATGAAATAGCGTACGTTGTGACTGTGTGATATTGTTAACGAAAACCAAAAAGGGGCATTCTTGATAAAACTGCAAAATCACGTTGTTCGCGTAGAATACTTCTTTTTTCATCAAAATTAATAGAACGCTGCGAAATGGGAAATAATATACAGTGTAAAACAACGATTTTCATAAACTAACGTTTGACTCCTACAGGAAGCAACCTGCAACGGATACACTGAATTCCAATGTTTGTCTTAAAACTATCCAGTATGGTGGTTATAAAGTATGAAGTGTATACGCAAATATACTTCTTCGTCTGGCACGCAATATTAATTTAGAATTATTAAACGGTCTATCCAATAATTATCAACCCGAATTATTATTTCACTTTCATTCCATGAAACAAACTTCATCATCCTTCGTTCATTTGATCTACCTCCACATTAATTCTGTGAATCCAATTGGTTCTTGTACGTTAAATTTTTAAAAACGAAAAACATCTCTGACTGAACCTCAAGTGAAGGGAATGAAAATTATTCACAGTCAAAGGAACATATTAGCGCAGTTAATTAAACGGCTTATCACCCGAATTATTAAAAAAATTATCACCCGAATTATTAAGAAAATTATCACCCGAATTATTATTTCACTTTCATTCCATGAAACAAACTTCACCATCCTTCGTTCTCGCAACTGTCAAACAAATAACATTAAAAGTAATCCATACAAAAAAACCCGCATCCCCTTACAATAACCCCGAATGGCCATCTTGAGCATCCCCATCAGGAGAACTAATATTCGGCAGGCCACAAAATGTCCACGTGCCATTATCAAAATAACTTTTCTCGATTCCCTCTGCTCACCGCCAGGTCATAAGTCAAAATGTTAGCGCTTCCTTCGTCAGCGAACAACAATAATAAATTTATTCCAACTTAGACTCCTTAACGCGGGCGGAAAAAAAGTTCGCAAAGTTCGACGTGAGCATTAGTTATCGGGACACCCTAAGACGGAAGTCGCGTTTCTTCTCCATCGCGTTGCCTATTTCTGTTGGCAAGTAAGATATTCGTAAGGTCAGCAGTCGTGCGTGGAGAAAGTATGCTGGCGGTGGCATTGGGCCAATATAAACGAGCACGCGGAATATCGAGAGGCGGCTGGTTGAAAAAGCACGGTGGATCGAATGAAAAAAGCCAAGGAGACGGGCAAGAATACTCGTTTTCTGCGAGCACGACGACGGAAAAGGCGGTGGTAAGGGTGATTTCTTTCCGGATGGAGCCTCGTTCATAAGGGAAAGCAGAGAGTGTTTCGCTTATTTCAGAAAAGCGACGGCCACCCAAAAGTTTCTGCATCTTCTATTTTCCTGTTCCATTGTTTCGTGGTACTAGGCGAACGGCATTCAAAGGGGAGACATTTGGAACAATGCAAAGATACCCCGGGGACATTTGTAATGAGAAATAAAGATTTTATGTCGACCCGTGAAACGAATGATATTTCAGCCAAATTTGTATGGCTTTTGTTGGAAGATCGATTTATTGCTTGGCCTCCTTTTGTTTCTTGTTACTAATATATTTGATTCTTATAAATATTTCATACTTGAATTTATTCGTACGTGTCTTATGAATCAAAAGTGAATAAAGCGGTAGTGTCTTTGTTGTTAATAGAATTGGAAAGATATTTTGGAAAATGGTTATATCTATGGAGAAGAGTTTGTTTCAGAGAATCACAGCTTGTGCGGAGTGCCTTTTAAATGAAACTTGTTTCCTCTATGAAAGCATGATATAAATTCCACATACCATAGTGCGTTTTATTGCATTCTTTTTTAATTACAAAATATTCTGTAATTAAATTCCGAGTTGAAAACTGAAAAATTGTTAATTATTGTATCTATTCTCTTGCTTCAGACAATTCGAGTACGAAATATCTCTTCGCCTTATTCATAACAACAAATGATAAAATATGTATAGCTATAATATAATAAGTCCTTACTTGAGTATTGTTAGGAATTATTTTCATTTCTGCAATATGCTTATCGAATTTATGGCGTGCATAACACAATAGTAACTATGTAGCAACTGCATATGTAACAATTTCAATATAGGAGGGAAACTTATACTCTATTATTTTTGAAGCAATTAAAAAAATATCAACGTTGTCTTTTCTAAAATCTCCATGGTATTCTGATTCACTTCCCCTTTTGAGTATTCTGTTTACATATGTCGCATATCTTTCTTTTCACTCGCTTATTGTGTTAACTGACTTATAATATTGCCGATTGGTACACCTGCGCACATATTTTCTAGTGGATAAATCCCGAAGGAGCCATTTTACCATTATCGTAATAACACGGAAACATTTCAGGATTGTAAGAAATCTCAATGGAAGTATCAGATAATTCTGACTCAGCTCCTTTCTGTTTCTTCGGGGTGAAAACGTCCCTGAAAAGTTCCAAGCTCTGTTTTCACGATCAAAAACCTAAAAGTAGTAAAAAGAGGAGACTTGTTTGATACTTTAATGAATGTTGCATAGTGTGCGCGATGGGAATTATTTCAACAATTAAAGAACCTACTTACTGTTTCGCATTAGATTTCATTCAGATGTACGTACAGCAGAATATACGTGTACAGGCTAAATAATTGAAGCGGAGGAAATACCGAATTAATAGAAAGAAAACTCGAGGAGGAAATACCGAATTAATAAAAAGAAAACTTTTTCCAGACAATGAAAGGCTCAACTGAAAGCCGTATTACCGTCTTTATGACTAATTCTCGAGCCAGAAGATGCGATTACAAATATATTATTAGGATATCGGTTCGAAACGGTGGATAATCGAGGCCGCGGATAATCACGACCCAGTTAACCGAAGTTTCACTGCATGTTAACATCTCACCAGCGGCGCATTTACAATCGCAGATATAAATATCTGTCATACCTGTCAGTATCCATCAGGCCGACCCATTTTCCCCGGTTAGTTTGCAGAACAGTTACAATATTCGTCGAACGAGAAGAGAACTTTTAAAAACTAGATCAGCGGGCGCGCCAATGGGACAATAAAAAATATCGACGACCTTTTTCAATTTAAACAAATACAATACCGGTATCAGGGAACAATACGCGTCGCCGAAACGTGCATCCCTGAACGTGTCAATTTTAAACAACGCGATAACCGCATTTCTCCGCACTGGCGCCCATAAAAGTCCAAGGGTATCGAACGAACCGCGACACTGACGCGTGTAAATAGAGCTGAAACCGTATCATTATCCCATTGTCCCGGCTAACAAGTGGCCGCGGAAACTGGCCATATCGTTGATCGGTATCCCGATGAATGCAACGGCCGTTTAAAATGCATGAAGAATAAAGGCTTTATAGGGATCATAAAAGTTTCGCAGTTGTGCGGCGGCAACCGTCGGTGCCGGAAAAGCAACGGTTCACGCCGCGGAAATTACAACGCTGCCTTCCTCCCGCCTTGCATCGCGACGAGCGTAATCGAGAAAACGAGAGGGGGACGGAGGGTGTGCACGCCCGGAATCACCGAGAACGTGTCCCGAAAGATCCATCAAGTACCCAACGACCGCGAAATGGCTCTCGACCAATCTACCGTTAAAATCAGGAAATCGTGGGCGGGCGGGCAACAAAGAAACAACACCTATCTCCGGTTACTCCTCGAGCGAACGTTCGACGTATTACGGCAGGAACGATATAAACTACTCTCTGCTACTCCGAAGGCGGCGGCTCCTCCGTGCCGCGCGGAGATTGAACCTAATGCAAGAAGGATGAAATTTTACTCCGCTCGAGCCGTAGGATCAGGCATGATACGTATACCGGCTGAAAAGCATCCAGCAGAAGGAAGCCGTGCTGTATCGCGGGCGAGAAATAGGAACGGCGGTGGGCGCGTGTGTGGGCGTCGCGAAAATGGATGGGAACGTGATGTGCGACGTGTGGAAATAAAAATGTGCCGATTCCTGTGCTCGGATTAGACAGATCGTGGACGGAGGAATCGGAAGAAATGAGCAGCCCTTCTTTTTCATTTTAATACTGGTTGATGAACGTTCGTACCGAATCTTGTTCACGTTAAAACAGCTGTACCGTATAATGATATTTGAAGAAGAGTATTGGACGGCATTGAAGGTAACATCTGAGTTTCTTAATTACATTCATCAATTTCTTCAATCAATATGTCTACGTATTTTTACGTGTTGTTATAATGAATGTACTTGTAAAAAGGATTCACTGACAGGCAACTTACTTTTTCTTTTATGGTAAATGGATATACAGGGTTAACCAGGACACGTGATTAGATTATTCTGTTGCCAGTAGGTTGTCGGGTTAAAAGTTATTATAACCGTGTTAAAGTTTTAATTAAAAGATGTTATAGCAAATAAAAAAATTGCCCATCGGCCCACTAAAAGTGTAATCTTTGTAATCGTTTGCTACTCTTGTCACAACACTAGTGTATTTTAAATATTGCATTAGATTGGCGGCTGGTTGAAAATCCCTTTGACACTTGTGCACTATCTCTGATAGAAATGAGCATAGTAGAGCCCTGTTGTGATACGGTTACAGGATTGCAGATCTTATTTGAACAGTTGGTTGATTGAACATGGTTGAATATCACACGCAGTATCGAAACTGTTGGCATCTGTGCGCGTTGGAACATTGTTACTCTCCCGTGGTCATGTGCTTGACTTTATGGACACATGTATATTTGCAATGCTGCGGTTAAATGTGGACGTTTTCGGCGAAAGTAGGATAGGTTAATTAATTGTTGCTTCTGGACGGGCAAATTATTGATCGATGTGCTGCAGGATTTTCAACGTCGGGATAATATATTGACAGACTCGTTAGCAGTACGAAATTGATATAAAAGGAATAATTGATAAGAAAAGATGTTAGAAATAAAGTTCAGACTTAAGACAATATTTTGTACAATCGTCAAATAAAGAGAAACAGAGATATTAATTTAAAAAAAAGAATTACTAAAGTTTGGAATGAATAGTACAAGCTCCGATAAAACTATTTATTTACTTGCAGTTTCCAAAATTTTAGTGAGGATAATTGAAAGAAGATCAAAGCGAAATACATTTTTAAGATCCGAAAAAAAAATGTCTGCAATCTAACACAGGTAGTACTAAAAACAGTTTTCTGTTAATACTAGCTAAAAAATTATTGTTCAACGTGGAACATGTCCGTGCATTCCCCAATTAGAAACTCACGTAATATATATTTAATAATTTCTATAATAAACTCCGACACCTGATGCTTAAAAACATTAAAAATCTTGAATGCCTGTTTTCCATAAAAATCATTTCTTGACTGAAAGGAGCAAGAGAACGGGGTAATGCGATCCCCAAAGCGAGAAAGAAAAAGCGCCATGCCGTATATGATATAGAAGATCGAATGCATCTCTGATTCTCGCATGGCTCGCAACGGTAGAAGAGTTTCGTTTCTTCGGAGGTAGTAAAAGATATCTTCGCGATAGCGAATGGGTGTTTCATTCCAACGGGAAAATAGATTCGTGGCGCATTTAGAACGGAAACGGAGGTGAATTCCAATATGTAAGTATCCCCCTCGTTACGATTTTCTATCGCGTAAACAAAAATATATTGTGCCGCTAGGAAATGTGCACGCCGCTGGCACGGGGAAATAATTCCGAGCCCTGGGAATTCGATTCGAGGCGGATGGCCATATTCAATAGTACGATTCACCCGACTTGTGCCGCTCTCAATTCTGTGGATTCCATCGCTGGTTGCGTCAGGATGGAAAACTGCAAAATACCGGAAGCCACAGTATCCGTAGAAATCCGGAAAAGAGGAGAATCGCGAAGGCAGCCAAGAAAAAGGCCGAACCAAGGCATTTCGACCGAAAACACTTATAACCACCCCTCGTATATCATACACTATGTACGTGGAATCAGAGATTTTTGGAATTCTGTATCGCTGCGCGTCCAGAGATACTACTTTTTAACGGAGGCAACCTGTTTCTTGGATTATTAGGACCCTAGAGGGTGCTTAATCGTATCGAATTTGATACTTATTGCACGTGTGCCGGATTCTTTCGGGCAAATGGAAACTAAATAAAGATGAATGTATGGATAGTTCAAGGGAGAACCTATGAACTCAAATGATGAGGTTTGAATGATTTAAATGTGTATATTGATTGAATTTCTAAAGGTTTAACAGGATACTTGTTTATTTAATCCTCAAGACCTTCAAAAGACTTGGAGATGAATCGAATTAATTGAAATGTATTGAAGGAAGTATGTGTTTCATCTCCGAACGTACGTAAATTTCATTAAAATCAGAGTCAATAATATAACAATAAACTGTCACTCAGACATTCAACTCACTGCAATGTACAAGAATATAAAGTGGTCTGAATGATTCAATAAACATTTATAGGTATTATTTCATCAAGATAACTCGAAGGAACAGAATTTCATATAAAACGTTTTCAGTAACACGATGGGAGCGATAAATATTACAAACTTTTCACTGCGGTTTGATGAAATATCAGTAACAATTAGGTTGGAATTCTATGACGTATAGCGTTGCTAAAAGCAACACGGAGTACGATTTCGTACGCTCACAGATGCATACATATATACAGCGTATCCTTTGTACGAGTAGTCCCTTGAATTTCAGTTAAAAGTACACCGATAGATTTTATGAATAAAAACCAAATACTTATTCCTGGTTCAGCATTATTATTTCACTTCGCTAAACGCTTGACGTAAATTAAACGTTCTGTCGTAGTCTCCGCGCCAGTGATGTTAGGAACTGCTCGAGAGTAAAACAGTTTGTCTAAATTGAATTATAAAGTCGTATCGCTGTTGAATGTGTTCTTTTATTGATGGAACGTAGCAACGGCTGTTGTTAATTGTGCAAATTTAACGCGGCCCCTGATTATTGCCTCTCCATAGAATATATACGTACAACAATAGCAGAGAAACTCGCCTTCTTATTTTAACTTGTTATTTCTCATTTTAAGTATACGAATAAACGTATTTTTAACGTAGTAGTTAAATAGCACACGCGGCATTTAATCATTCAGAACACGATAATATTTAATTCCATTGCAGAGAATATTTATATTCTTCGCTGATCATATATATTTGTAAGTTACCTATGTAAAGATTATACGATTCTTCATAGATAATCTGTTTCTAAGAAATGTACCTTTATTTCGAAGAATCGCGATGCTGTTATATAGGTATTACATTAATCTCAATTACGCATTTAAAATAGGTGATTTACTGTTAGTAAAATTTGTGATTAGAAAAGTAATTATTTTTCGTAACATCTCACACGAATTTCCACGGTTTCTGTTTATTTATTGAAACACTCGATATAACTAAAACCGTTAATATTCGCGACATGAATTTATGTAGGTGCATAAATATGCAAATCTATAAAATATCTTAATATCTTTTTGCATTGATACAGTTATCACAATATATTTATATTCCTACAGATATATATATATATAAGTTTTTCAACATTAAACACGATTCATGAACAATATATCTAAACAGCTATAAAAATAATAAATGTCAACTGTTCATTGCCACATACATCGAGATTTTTTTCCAATAACCCAAACCTAACCCAGTTCCTTCGTTCGCCACTCATCTAAATCCATCCATATATGTATTTATTATTCACAATATCCCGCTCTCTCTAAACATAGCGATCCCTCGATGCTGCATTACCCGAGGAGCAATTATTTTATTCACGATCGATAATATTAGGCACATCGGAATTCACGCGGAACGCATTTAATCTTAGGTGCAGTTGAAATACCACCGCCACCCCTGCACGTCATATTTGCCTGAACTACGATATGCCTCGGCTTTTGCATTACTAGAACTCGGTGAATTCGTGCGGTGTGTTGGCTTACAATCACGTACCACGCTGCATCTGCAATCCTTTGAACATCGAATTCGTGGATCATTATAGCCAGGGACCTGTCTTTCCGGAGGATGCACATTAGAGCTTCATCGCGAATTCGACTGTGTTCCGGCTTGCATACCGCCAGCTGAACGAGGTCGGACCAATCTCAAAAATGATATTAAAATTTATATTCCCCTTACTGCGGGGGACTGATGCATTTCATTATCGCGCCGATAAGAACTTGCGTCGTATGAAAAAATCAATTCCCTTTATCGTTTCTGCGGCATCAACGACACTCGACGGTGAATATTATTCGCCTCCGCTTATTGGAACATCGGTTGAAAGGGAGCCAGAATAATATTATCGACTATCTGGTTTTCTAGCTGATTATATTGTTGATTTAATTCGACGGGGATATAATTTGATTGATCCTCGTGGAAACGAATGTATAAGATATCTTCTGCGTTACGGATTACCAATGAATTAATTGCAGCACGAGATTGTACAAGTTTGATAACAAGAAGTCTGAATTCCTTAAGAAGCACAAGGTGGCCCTTAATAAAGATCTCGCAATTCGGACTTTCCTCAATGGAATGCCTGCCTTTGAAAGACCTGGATCTTATTTTGTTTACTGAAAGCTGCCATTATAATTTCATGAGGGCAATCCCGATACCTTCGAATGATGAATTTCTTGACAAAAGGATATGGGTTCGTTCTATTTGTAACCTGGAAAACAGTTGACAATTTTAAATTTCAAATACGGAGTAAAGTGCCATCTCTTTATTGCCGCGCCGACCTAGATTCGTCAGATCTTTGTCACGCTGCGCAATATCTAACCAAGAATCCCTTGAAACGCTCCGAGCATCTTGTGCCCGGGGTAAAACATAGAAAATGCAAATGTTACCTGACGCTAACGATCCTCGACATCTCAGCGAGTTAGTGTTTGTGCATTATCGTTCGCTTATTTCCATTTCTCGAAGCGAAGAAACGAGAGCAGCGTATGCACATATGTACACGTATCTACAAACATGATCCCGTCTGTTCTTCTGTTCTTTTCAAACGTGACAATTCTGGTAACGCTTTAATCAAGACCTTCTACAAATTGAACACGTGCAATCGATAACTACCTCCACGACCTCGCCGACTGGCAAATCGAACGTTCTTTATACGATAAAGTTTCCAACTCGTTATCTCGTAATCATTCTTTTGTACGCGGGAAAGGATCATTTGTCTTATGACAATGACACGGGTTAATTGTTGAAAGGGCAATTAGAATTTGCAAATTTGTATGCTATGTATCATGATATATGCATTGCGTTATAGGGCAACGGTAGATATTATGTGCTCGAATCTTATGATACGGGAAACTTTGTACAATTTGTAACAATGTCTTGTAAATTTTTATTTTATGATATCGCTGACGATAAAGATCAGAATGTCTGTAAAAAAGTTATATTCCTAGCAGTAAACTGTTATTGGTAATCTTTTGATACGATCTACTTTAAACGTACTACTAAATAATTAGTATGACTTCCGTCATACCATTGGCATCTTATTATAATGTCAGTAATAAACAAAATTGATATCGACAAATGAAGTAACCATTCATATCCCTGTACGAAATTTTTTGAATATACCACGAATAAAATAAGAAATACAGTTTCCTCAAAAAATCTTCACATTTCATCCTAAAATTCGATTAAACATCGTTCCCTTTTTCCTCGAGTACAACAATTGAAATGACGCATCGAAACATAAGAAATATCTTGTCACAATTTTTTATCGGATTGACCCAATTACCGAGCAGAAAATAAACGAAAAAGAGATATACCCGTTCCCAAGATTAATTCTCAAAGAGCAAAAACCTTTACTATTCACAAATGAAACGTAATTAGACGCAGATATGGAGCTGCTTTTAATTTTAAATCGCCAGGCATATAAAACCACGTGGAATAAAAAAATATGCTAAGCATATGCTAAGCCAGAAAATGTTGTTTCGCTTGCTCTGTGAGTCGCGTCCATCGGTAGACTGCGGTAACTCACAACCCCGATGTCGCGGAACGCCAAAAATCTTTTGAGCCCCGGTGGATTCGTGCATCAGCGTGGAGATAAAGCGTTATCTTCGTTGCGAAATAAACATTAAACCGGGCGGGCCGTAAGCGCGACATAAGACTTCCGTGCACGCGCACCGTCGAAGCGGAATGGAGGCTGTTTCAAAGAAGGATACACCCGGCGTATCCATTTCCAGCGTGGAAAAACGCCAGCCATTCGCATCCGCCTCTGCGTCCTCGACAACGACCGAGTGCCTCGTTTCAGGCTGGGCGTTGGAAAATGTGCGGACTGGTATAAATAGAAATCCAGAAATAATGAACACTCTCTGTGTACTCTATTCCGACTAACCCGATAATCACGTGACGATTCGAACTGTTCCTCGGTGCTCCATTGTCGAATTTTGTGCAATTCATGCAGGCAGCGTGATTGAAAATTAGTATATCAGACGAATGGGGAGCTTAGAAAGAAGAATTAGAAATATAAGGTATTGGATCGGCGATAACTTCGAGGAGAGATTCTCGCATTTTTATAATATGGTGAATAGGTGAAAGCTCGATTTTGAATATTAAATTATTGTAAATTCCGTGACCACGAAATTCTATTCAAGTCTTAAGTTACGGGGCAATACAATTATTTTAAGACTCTAAAATTTTCATTCGGCTACTGTATTGCTGCGCCAAACTCTGATTATTTCTCAGCGATAATTTGTAATATGTACTGTTATAAAAATATGCATGCAGTAAACGTCATCAGATTAATGGAATAAAACATTTCTCCAATTGAAGCATTATTTAAACAATATTCTAGATCCTGTTGTACAAAGTTGAATTAAATTCCAGGGCCACTTCTATAATTATCTTTCTTCAAATGTAATATTAATTTCTGCATTTGTCGCATAAATGTACGCAATAATAATTTTCGAATTTATTCACATTCTTCTAACTGATGGATTGAATCCTTTGGGATTATTTCTTTCACTCGCGTAAACATTTATAAACGCCTGTATACATACACGCGCGATATTCATATCGATAGATGCATGATGAATTACCATGCCCTATGGCCATTGACGCTATTATATTTGAAGGAATAATCTATAAAGAAGATTTTTAAGAACTATTTAATAAATATTTAATATTTAAAGATATTTAAAGAACTGATTGGAGGATTTAATTCGGTAGCTTTTGTATAACCTTTGCGCAAACGAAGTATGTAGCTTAAATGTTCTAATATAATCGAAGTCTTTTAAAGTATTTCAAAACTGAAAGGATATATTTTATATTATATTTTATATTTTATATTTTATAAAGGATATATTCAAATATATTTTCGAGCAAATGTGAAGATAAACAATGCTTAAAGAATTATTATCCTCGATACTCTTCGTCCACAGTAAATATTTCACTTATATGTATGTATATTTTATTTAATATCTAATATTTATCTGGCACAATGAATATATAGTATAATTTATTGCATAACACTTTCATTGTGAGCCTATGATTGTTCAATTTACATGTCAATAATAATCCAACTTTAGCACGCACATTTGCAATTTACTGTTAGCGTAAAAATATGATCGTTCCCTAAGAATTTTCAGAACAATGCGACAAAAGTCTGATATAAAATCTCCACGAACGTACGATATCGCCGATAAAAGTTTGACGCGCAACATAAGATGATACATATTTCCTGTCCCTCTGTCTGGACTTACGGTCTAAGACTTCGGACTTTCGGTGCAAGAACATTATCGTTCAGGATCGGCTCTTGCCCTGCTGCACTCCTACCACGATAGTACTTGACACGAATTTTAAAAAATTGTACTGCGCATCTCACTCCCTTGGCACGTTCTACTTTCCAGCTAAGAAGTCTTACTTCGCCAGGTCGCGTGAATATCAAGGAAGACCCTTGAACATGCCATCGACGTATATTAGAAAATCTTCGAATGAAATTGCCACTCAAGTATTTAATTAGCAAAATTAGAGCAACACTTGAATGTTTGACGAATAAACGTAATCGACGACGTCACTTTTATCTATCACGCATGCAAGATTATAAAATTACATGATACATAAAGAAGCTAAAAAAGCATTATGAAAGATTCGATGAACTTCAATTTTCTATTTCGTTAACTCGCGAACAGGAATGATTGAATTGAAATAGGAAGAGTGATTCACTGAATTAATGATGAATTAAGTGTTCGTGAAAAAAGACAGTAAATGCCTTCTGCGCTAACTAGTACTTGTACGTACATGCAAAATACGTTACAGGTCGCCAGAGTTCATTTACTCTCACTCAGAGAAAGAAAGAGTGTCGCATCGTTTAAATATTTGCACGCTGAGTGGCTCGTGTTCAAGGACTGATACTTTTAGTCAAGTATTACCGGGGTAATGTTATAGTGGGAAACAACTTCAAGAATAGGGCGATCGAAGTTGCAGAAACGGTGACGGAAAATGAAATACTAAAGATTATAGGGGTTTCAAGAACACCAATAAACAAGAAGCTCGGCAAAATGTATTCGTTTAATCAGATTCACGAAAATAAAAATTGTTTATTGGTTAATTCGTTAATCAGGTTAATTTTCTGTACGACTCCTCTTCATGGAACCTAAAATCTATGCTATCGATTAACTTGAAGGGACAAAGGTATTCTATTTTAACAAATTCTTCTGCGGCTATATCATTATATACGTATGTTATTCAATTTAACTGCATTTGATATTTTATAGAACAAAATTTGCGCTTGGTTTTTTAATTTATAAAGCAATTTTCCATTCGCGCGTTACCTTAAAAAACTGGAAATTATTTGTCAAATCTGACTAGTTTCTAAATTTTCACGTGTTGCAAATTCAATACTCGTCGTAACCATTAATTCATATTCAGAACATTGTACGGAAATTCGGTGCAAAATATAAATACGATATTTGTCTAGAAATTCACGATAGTTCTATTATAATATTTGAAATTTAACAATTTGAGGGGTCATTTATGTTTGACATAATTGCCAACTGTGAAGATAAAATAGAAGATTTAGAAGTATTAAAAAGTATGTTACT
Source organism: Nomada lathburiana (assembly GCA_963667235.1). Lineage (NCBI taxonomy): Eukaryota > Metazoa > Arthropoda > Insecta > Hymenoptera > Apidae > Nomada > Nomada lathburiana. Next base: position 3,613,744 of record OY763905.1, read on the forward strand.
TCAAACAAATAAAACCAAGCAGCTGAAACTTGTATGGTGCAATACAGTAACGGCAAAAAGATATTTCAGCTTTCATTGAAACTTTCAGAAAGCAATATTTGCAAAACTGCAGCAGCATTTAAAAATGGGAATCACTTAATGACAATCGCATGGCGAAAAGTTAATCATAACTTCGTAGAAGAAGTAATGTATAGACTTCAAAAATTCGCCCGAAATATTTCTCACAACTACAATACAAAGCACTGTGGAGAAACACAGAATCGACAACGATTTATCTTCACGATCTACACCACAAAGATATACGGAGGGCTCAGAAGCCAATCAGTGTAAGTCCAACTTTCCCCGAACACGAGTTTCTAGTCCGTAAATCTCTTTATTGTTGAATCTTCCCGTTGATGAATCAATTAAGTCACTATTTTCATACGTAAGCAATACGTGACGGTGCTAACATTGTCATCTTTACCAAGTAATTTGTAAGAACCTTATTTACCTCGGTTTTAAAATGCTAATGGACCTGCACTGATTGTCTTCCGAACACCCCCTTATGAAGAAACGTTTGATGAGCAAAATACAATTCTCAAACGAACCCTTTACAAAACTGTTCCAAATCCAGCGTCACTTGAGCACAGTCACGGGATTTCAGACCGTGAGCCGTTGTCCTCATTGAAATATTTACCAGACGAGAAGCGTCGTTGCACGCGCATCGACCTGTGCCCTGATCAGAGTCGGACGCAGGAGCGGAGGTGCACAAGCGAGAGGCGAAGAAATATATCGGTTGATGCCGACATCTGCGGCATCGAGGAAAGGAGCAGTTCGAGGGAAACCTCGTTGGCAAGAGGGAAAGACGACGAGTCCACGTGGCTCTCTTTTCCCGGTGCCTTCTCGAATACCGTTTTCCCCGTCTCTTCAGGCTTCCACGGCGTCTCCGCTCCGTAGCAAGAAGAGACATTCGGTGCAGACCATTACCCCAGTCCCGGGTGCCATCGGCCATCAGCAGCGCGTTAAAGCCGCTGCAATTACAAACTCCGACAGTCTCATCCCCTTTACTTTCCAACACCTCTTCCTTTCCTCTATTCCCCTCTCTCTCTCTCTCTCTCTCCGTCAATCTCGTTCTTCCCGTTCCTACCGGCCCCCCTTTATTCTCTCGCTCCTCCTCGCCGCGTTACCATTCACTCTTTCCCTCGTTTCACCCTTTTCCTCAACGCCGACCACTCTCTCTTTCCGTCGTTACGGTTCTCTCCTTCGGTCTTCCCGACGCCGTTCCCATTTACATTTGGCCGGCGCTATCGTAAAAGTAACTTTGTAACCGGCACGGCCAGTACCCGCCCAGGACTCCGTCCCCTATTTCGGGCGAAATTACACGTCGCTTGGCGCCACAGCCACGAAAGATTTTCCTTATCAAGCGACGCTGCCGAAATCCGTTCTCTTTTTCTCCCCGTGCATTGCTAGGTTCGCCTCTATTCGCCCGTGACCGTTGGCTGGAGCGGAACGGGCCTCGTGTAACCCTCTCCGTCGTGTTCTCTAATCCCTCGCCGCGGCGGGGGTGGCGCAACGGAACCGCGAAACTCCGGAGCTAGTCGGGTCGAAATTGTTAATTTTATATACCGCACCGTTGCATCTGGCCGACCTACCTGCACGGGGGTTTGTTCCGGCTGATTGTGAGGGACGCGGGGCGACGTCTTTTGTCCGTCCGTGTCGTTGATGCAGCGACTGATGAAGCTCGTGTAATTGGCCGCGCGACGCACGGGCCGGAGCGTTGACTTTGCGAGTCCCTGCTAATCACCGTTCATTACCGTGGAAATTTCGTGCGCATCCGGAAAGTGAAATCGCGATCTGTTTAGTACGAGCACCGCCTTCGTCGATGATTTTTGAAGAAATGTTTCGGACGGAATTTCTCGACGGTCCGGCAGAGTGATCGCGAGACTTACGGCACGTGTCTTTGGACGCGCAGTGATGATATTGGGCAGATAAGTTAATTGCTCTTCTTTCCTTCATCTATTTGTTACTTAGTTCTTTATGCAGGTCTGGTGACTGCTTTACTGCAGCTATTGAGTCGCATTAAATTTTCAATGCGTCGCTATTAACCGGTCAGCTGTGGTTGACGACTATATCCGTTATGGAGAAATGGCAGAATTTCGCGTCATTACGACTATATGTATACGTCATGCGTAAAAGTTAGTTACCATTTGCTATTTAAAATGTAATTTTAGTCGAAACTAAAATATATTCGTAAATATCAATACGTTTAGAATCTTTTGTCGTCAAGCCGAAATAAAACCAACAAATAAAAAGTGTAAATAATTTGAGATGAGTTCATGCATCCCCGTATGCACCAGCTGGAACTGCCCGGAATATTCCCGGATTATATACCGGGCAGTACAGCAATAAACAATCCTTCACGAAGGTGTGCACTTTGTTATAAAAAAGAGATTACGAAAGAATCGCGGTATTGGTGTTCGACGTGCAAAGTGCCACTATGTATAGTGCCTTGCTTCGATGAATACCACTCGACAGTAGCAGTTTGAATTTTTAACTTTTATAGATATTTGATTTTTCCTGAGCTTTTCGTTTATTATGTATGTATAGTATATGTTTACGTTAAGTGTATGAGTAAATGTTAGTAATAAAATTGTTCATCTTATAAAATAAAGCTGTCTTTTTGAACACAATATTTTAATAGCGAAACTTACTCTGTGTTTGACGACTATACCTGTAATCGCTTGATTCTCGCGACACACGTAGATGCGCGCTCTGAAAAGAGGACGCCACAGCTGACTGGTTAATTGAAGATGAACGACAACAGAGCCATTACATTGTTGCTATGAATGTTACTTTTCACATGTAGAAGTTATTATAGTTGTTACATCATTTTATTCATCTATGCAACACACAGTGGCTACGGTCTACCAAGCTTGAACAAGTTGTGCACAACAGACATTTTGGTCCGGGTACCATTGCAAACAAATATGTTGGGTCACGCTTCAAGAAGGTTGAGAAACGCTGATCTAGAAAATAGTACTCGAATAAACAGTATCTGAAGAGCGAAATAACTTCATTCAAAATTGTTTTCATGCCTTTACATTGCAGAAAATTGAGCAGCTATTAGAATTGAAACAGTTATTCCCACTATTACGTTATAAACACAGGCAATCTAACAAGATTTAACTTACAATTAGTCGGGGAACTTGTGAAAATCCAATTATCCTCGAACTTTAGGCCGGCCGTACAGCTGTATAATAACGCACGGAATCGCCTTCCTATTAAATATCGACTAATTTCGCCATTAATTTCACATTTTCTAATTTACCTCCTCGAAAATTAATTGGCAGGGATATATTACCGATTATATATTCAATGCAACGAATATTTTTACGTATGAAATGTTAATTATGTTGTTTTATTGAGCTGCCTCTTAATTGGTGATCGAACAGGACAATCATTTATATCTGCAAGTGAATCTCTTTAATGGGTATTTCGTATCATCAATAAACCGTGGAATATCCAATTTGAAATTACCAGTACGATGAAACGATCGACGTCTTAATAAAAATTTAACACTCTGTAATTAATCAATTGTCAGCACATTTTAATGTTTATATATCTCTCGAAGAAATTTCACTTTTAACCGTGATCAAATTTTTACATAATATTTCATATTATATTTTTAATTTAATATCGAATTCTTGCCAAATTATTATTTTTCCATTCCGATGGAAACTTCCGCGGATTTACTAATGACGTAGGAATAATTATAGATTCCAGGATAAGTCCCACATTAGCAGTGAATGAGATGAATATTTCAATAGTTCGAAGGGCAACGAGATTCTTGGAGTGCATTCGATTCCTATTGGAATTCGTTCCAAATTTTCAAACTGTTGAGCCAGCCGAGAGTTTCGAGCGATTGTGAAATTGTCGCGCGAATAATAGCGATTTATGATCATTTCGAACGATTAAATCATTGTGCAGGCCCTACAGTGACGAGGATTTTCAGGTCAATTTACAGAGCACTCGATCGAACGGATGTGTTTGAAGTCAGCGTTTGCGCTCGTCATCGAATCGTTTGTTTCGAACGGACCGGTAATACAGGGACAAATGTTGGCTGAGTTATTTTACCCCGATACTTTTGTATTTGCCGGCATATTCGGCTGGAATCGTGTAAGTGAAACTGAAGAGCTTTCAAAACACAATCGACGCGCAATGGATGCGAAGTAGAAACGCGAATAATGGAATATCTTGTCCCGAATTGAATGGTGTACGATATGTAACCATAGTTACATTATTTCGCTTATCGTTAGCGCGGCGGTATGTCTAATTAAGTGAAATTCGTCGTGAACGAAATAGCAACACCGTAGCTGGACAAGTGGGCAATAAATTGAGCAATTCAAAATGAACAGAAAGCAACTCACCGAATTATAAATATTGAATTAAATTTTTTAGTGCGAATGTATTAACCATAGCTTATAAAAAAGAAAGGTGAAAGTTTCGATTCTGTTCCAGCGTAATAGAAGTAGAAAATATGTGAAAAGAAGAGTATTTTTTGCGTCGTTTGATGTGCTTGCACTGGTAATGCCAGATATAAAAATATTATGCACGATCTTGGATATTTTATAACGGTGATTCCGAATCGTAATAAATTTATCCCACATTAAACCATTTCTCGTACGGTCATAAATTAGTAAGAGCGTAGAAAATACAACAATATAGCATGTTAAATTAATCAATAAAGCTTGACGGCGCATCATGCGCAAAACCTATGGATTGAATCGATGAAAACCAGAAATAAAGATGGTATAAAAGGGTGTTACGAAAGTGAAAAAAATGTTCGTACGGATTATCGTTCCAAACTGACACAGACAAATGAATGGCTCGGATGAAACGAAGCAATGAATAACAATGTGAATAATTGTTCTATAAATCTGTTTCTAAAAAAAACAGCACTGCAGCAGAATAGCAGCAGAATCATACTCCGATAAGTATGATTTGATGAAGTTCTGTTTATTCAATTATTCGTAGCTAATTACGTACTGACGCATTTTCACGGCCAATTATTCTTCGCTCTTGTTTGTATGTTGCTTTTATTATACAGTTACTCCAGAGTTTAATACAAATCAATTAATTTGATTGACCTCGAAATTTATAAGATATTTTAAAAGTATCTAAGCAATCATTATGGTATTACATGTATTGAAGCTTGAAATTATTTTTGTTTTATGTGGACTTCAGATAAGGTCCACCTCTTCCCTCTTGAGGGATACTGTATTTCTTTATTACACCATTTTATAGTGACCCGTTTCTTGTTGTAACTTTATGATTGTAAAAAGCAGAAAAAACTGTTGGAAGTAAATGGTTCTGCAGCAAATGAGATCCATAAAAAAAAATAAAAAGTAGTATATTCTTCTATCTTGGAAAACGGTCAAGCTCTCTTCTCTCCGGAAGTGTGACGACATTAACTCACCTATGTACAATAAACTATGAGCAATAAGAACCGCACAACTCAGAGAACAAATTTGGCAAAATACACTTTTTATCATGACTGATTTTAAAACCTTCGTTTCTTCCTCAATTTTGTATCTTAATTTTATTATTTTGCGCGTAATATTTTGAGTTAGTTGCAGACATTGTAATCTTTTAATCTTCTGTCCTTAAATGTACCCTAGAATAAAAACCGAATTCAATACTAGATCGATTTGTTCGTTTTCACTTTTGACTCTAGTATACAATGAAATATTTCACTTTATTTTAAATATATAATAATCCACAGATAAAGAAGATATAATATACAGTCTATACAAATTGTAACCTATGCAATGCATATAAATCATAATCTATAATCTATATACTTTACGTGGAACATTAACAATAAAATCTGTATAATTGATCCACATCATCTATAAGACGATTCCAGAAAAGTTCGCGTATTTATGTATACACTGCATATATTATTCACCAATACAAGCATTTAATCAAATAAATATTGTAAGATGATATTATAAAAAAAAAGCAACGATTGCAAACCCATCTTCGAGCATACCATCGCGCGCCCGTAAACTCAAAGGAAGCAACCAATATTGGGCATTATACTTAGCCAAATTCTATCAAGGTTGCGCAATTTATAAATCTAACAAGTTCTCAAACATATCGTGCACACTGAAATATCGGCTAAGCGAGGGAAGGCGAGGGAATCTGTCAAACAGATGCATCCCTGTATAAGCGAAGTTTCATCGCGGATGTTTCGAGATATTTCATCCCCGAGATAGAACACGGACGGGGGAGGGCGGCGAGTCTCGGGAGCGAGAGCGACGGAAAGTTTTCAGGCAATAAGTTGGCAAACGGAAACGGCGTTTAACCAAGCCGAGGCTTTCCTTTAATCAACGCCATATTTATGGTTTCCGCGTGATTGACAAGCACGGTCTCGTTTAACTTGAAACGTTCACCCTGGCGTCGGTGTCTGCGCCCGAAGTCGTCGATGAAACGGCCCTCTAACGAACTCCCGTACCGAGGAAATCCACCTTTTAAGTCCGCCGGCTCAAGTATTTAACCGCGGCCGACGTTAACTTGGTCGGTGATCGTCTGCTTTGATCGAACAGAAATATCGCGAGCACTGGAGCTGTTCCAAGATCACGTTCGATCGCCCCGCAAGTCCGGCAAGTAGCGCAGTAATTCCCAGGAGATTAGATACGCGCGGCGAAACTAATTTATGGCAGGGGAAATTCTGCTTGCAGGCGTGTGGCGTGCATGTATGGACTACCGGTACACCCCTTGTGTATCGGGATATATGCACGCGCGTGTACGTGTACCCGTTTACGATAGGTCTCTGAACGTTTACATTTAAACGTTTGATCCAATAAAATATGGAGTAGGGGGGTGAAAATTAAGTGGACAGACAGCGGGTATGTTCGCTAGTGAAGTTTGATCGAAATAGAAGTACGTAGCTGCATTAATGCAGTCGTTTTTTTAATTGATGCACGAATAATAATATTTACCATAAGAGCATAGAGTGGATAAAATTTAAGTTAATATCGATAGATCTGTTTTTATGGAATTTGAGTAACAATATTTGTTACCAGTCTACATTATTTTTTCCCTAATTGTATAGATACTGCACTGATTTCGAGGAAATTTATAACACGTTCACCGAAGCTAGTTGTAACATTGGCAATTATTCGAACACTGAATATAATATTTAAGGCATCGATTTTTCAATACTTTCGCGGGTGTCTCAAGAATATGGATAATTATAAGAAATGTTATTTGAAATTTATTACATACGATATTAGATTAAAAAATAGCTTTACTTATTCAACTAATATTATAATAATTTAATAATAATATTTTAACGATTTCAATTGTTCAACGATTTAAATGTGAACATCTACTTACTGTCGTGTGTGTACTTACTACTTATTCATCAAATGATGTTTCGAACTGATCGCACAGTTGCGTCACAAGAAACGCAGTGTGTATGTACATATGTACTTATTTGGGAAAATGTAAAATTAAAGGGCACGACATCAAATTAAAGAGCATTGTAGTAACGGCTGTTCCTAATTAGTCCATTTTAACTTGATTACACTATTTGAAGGTAGGATTTAAATAAATCGTTGTCTTCAATATCATTAATTTTCTACATATAATAGTACGAAGAGATTTTGTGATCCCCTAATGGCTGCAATTAAGCGACTATGCAATTTTAGTAATTATAAAATATCATCTAATTAGAATTAGTGGAATTTGCTTTGAATCCAAATTTCTTAGTTATTTCTTATCAGTATAATGTCGTCAATATAAACGAAGAAACAAAAATTTTACAGAATTTGCTGACACAGGGAACGCATACTTTTATCACCATGCACATACGTGGTTGTCAACTTAGTAAATATCAATTTCGGCAATGAGAATAATAGAAAAGTATTTAATTCGGCAGAACGTGGACGGCTCAGTACTATATAGCAGAGAATCTGAAATTAGTCAAGAGTAAACCCCCTTGTCCCTTCGTTTCGAGTGCTCTATTCAATCATTCCCTTCTAAGTAGGATTATACCAACACAAGCTAAAACAATGGCTTCTTAGGCGCACAGATTAGGCTTAAGTGGTTTGAAATTTGACTATACAAACGATACGGAATTCCGACTGCATCCATCTACTTACTCAAAGTCAGCTTGATTATTCCGTTCATTGTTTGATCAAATTCTATTCCTTATTGACAGGAAGATTTGTAAAACGGTGTAAGCTAAAAACCCACATCTAAGTCTCTTATTATAATGTCATTAATCGAATTTCATCAGTACAATTCCTAATGTTGGCTCGACAAAATGATTGTAGGCGGAATGAACGGTGCGATGTATCTCCTCTAATGTGTTGCAGACAATTTTGTACGAAATAATCGTATCGAACGAAATTCCTTAACAGGATAGAAGGTGTGCGTGCTGAGAAAGTAGCTGACCTCTCACCTTATTTCGCGAGAACTGCACCTCGGCTCCTTTGTAATCCCAGAACGTGAATCGAATTTAAGAAAGCCAACGGCCAGCAGTTCGCAATGCTGGTGGCGAACTTTTAGTTGGATTACAGATATACTACGTGATCATTATTTGAACAAATCGTTGCGATACGCTCGCGTCTCATTTACCAAACGTAATTCGCGTAACGAGCAAGCCCCAACGATTAATACATGAAAACCGCGTAACTTCAGACGAAACACTCGAATCGCCGACGAATCAGTAGCTTCCGAGTGAACGTCCACGACGACGAACCGACCCCAAATGCGGCCGATCCCCGCTAAATATTCGTATCAACCGCGTTTCATCCTCAGCTTGAGAATTCGTCTCAACGAAAGCGACCGGCGCGTTGGGTCGGACGACAGCCAAGTCGAAAATGCAACGATAATATCCGCCGCTATCCGTACGACCCGCATTTACCTGCCCGTTCTCGGCAAGGGGAAGCACACCGATGACTAGAAATACGGGCATCCTCTGAGAAGAAGACCCGTTCCATTTCCTTAAGGCGGATACCGCCGTGCCGTGAATGGTTCCCTTGCTCCGCGGTAATGCCGGCACGCGAATCGAGTTTAAGAAAGTCGAGGAGAGTCAGTCAGTCAGGCAAGCAGCCAGTCAGCCAGTCGTCAACGCGGCGGTAGTTCGTGAAATCGGAGGATACCGGCTCTAGGCGTCACTACGCTGTCAGAGGACGCAAGCGCGTTCGCGCCCCTTATAGAGTTCGAGAGCAAAAGCGGCGGCTGCCGGTGGTGGTAGAGGCGTACATCTATACGGTGTGCACAGGAATGGGTGAGGAGGGGGTTGGATGGGGATAGAGTTGACAGGAGGGAAAGAGAGAGGACACGGGAAAAGGGTGGAGGGTTGTAGGTGGCGGCACACAGCCGGCTTGGGAGCTGAAGGGAGAGAAATAGAAGCGTACGGAGGGGGTGGAAGAGGAGAGAGAGAGGCGGGTGCAGCTACGAGTCGGGCTCCGCAGTGTTTGTCAGTCCTTCGTATGGACATCACGTCTGACGCGGCTGATAGTCTAACCCGCGCTCTGGCATTCGCGTATACCCGCAAGTTTTGGCGGCATCTATCATCCACGATCGACGACGTGTCGCGCGTCAAATCTCACGTCGATGAGCCACCGGACGTGCTTGGGCTTGCTCGCGGCACAACCGTCCCGTTCCATCGTCCCGTCGGCGAACAATTCGTGGATTAACCGGCCGATCGAGATGTGAAGACGCCGCTATTGGAAGCGATGTGGCTTCCGTTCGTGCTGCTCGCCTTGATGGCGAGCGGTTCCGCGTGTCCAGATTTATGCGAGTGCCGTCAGAGTGCCGTCGAGAGGGACCTGCCGGCTATCGTTCATGTGAAGTGCCGTGGACGCGCGCCGGGATTGTCAGAATTGCCGTTTAGAACGGGAAGCCTCGCGGTGGACGGCGCGGACAGGTTCGAGGTGATCGGGTTCTTCGACGAATTAGACGCGAGCGAGCCGTTGGACGATTTCGAAGTGATCGGCACGCTGAACGAGTTGGACGCGAACGACACGTTGGGCGAATCGGATAGCAATTCGACGATTCTGCCGTACCTCGGCGAGTTGTCCGTGACGAACTGTTCGTTGGTGTTGTTGAACGTGTCGTGGCACGGCTTCGAACGCGTGAAAGCATTGAACCTGTCATGCAACAATCTGACACGGGTGAACGACGTGCTGGTAGGCCGTACGATGAATTTGAGCGAGCTGACGCGTTTCGACTTGTCTGACAACTCGCTGATAGACGTGAGTGCCGGAGCTTTTAGGACGCTTCCGGGATTGGTGAGATTGAGTTTGCGTAGGAACGCGATATCCACGGTGCACGAGGATGCGTTCCAAGGATTGGATCGGTTGGAGTTTCTCGATATATCGGACAACAGGCTGGCCGATCTGCCAGATAGTGCGTTGACGCCGCTCTATTCGTTGCAAAAGTTGGATCTCAGTGGAAATCAGCTGCAAGTTTTGGGTGCCAGGTGGTTCGAGAGTCTCGACAGATTGAGGGAGCTCGACGTCTCGAGGAACGGTTTAGCGCGGGCGGCTTCGGGAACTTTGCAACCACTTCCGGGATTATCGGTACTAAAACTCTCGGAGAATCCTCTCAAAGAAAGGGACGTTTCCCTGCTGCTGGGTACTGGCAGGCGGTTGGAAACCGTGGATGCATCTCGCACAGGCCTCGCCAGAGTTCCGGCTGCGCTAACGAGATCCGTGAGAGCGCTCAGATTAGCCGGGAATAAGTTGACAGCGATTCGCGGCGGCGACTTGGACAGCTATCCGCTTCTACGAATACTGGACATCGCGGATAATCGGCTGATAGACATCGAGGACGATGCCCTTGGACGTCTGGAGGTTCTCGAAGAATTGGATATTTCTGGGAACGTACTCGTTAAGATACCGGGCAGCTTGCCCAGCAGCCTGTTACACTTGAAGCTGCAACGGAACGTGATAACGTCCGTGAAAATCGACGATCTCCAAGGGCTATACAATTTGAAATCGTTGACGTTAAATGGCAATAGCATTAAAGAGATAGAGGTAGGGGCGCTCGGTCAATTACCGATGCTCGAGGCGCTCGATCTGTCCGATAATCCCATTAAAACGTTACCGGCTAATACTTTGAGCGGACCAAGCAACCTCGCCAAGCTTCGTATGTCGGGATTAACTTCGCTTCAACGGAAGCTGGAGGAACAAAGTGACATGGCGTTTCCAGTGCCCACTCCCGAAAGGCTTGTGCTTCTCGACGTATCGAGGAGTCCTGTTCTGGCCGGGCAGCTTTTAGCAGATGACGCCGCGCTCTCCGCTTGCAAGAGCTTGATCCAACTAAACTTATCCCAAACTAACGTCACTACCCTCAGATTCGATCTGCCTTACATGCTTCCACAATTGCGTACTTTGGACCTGAGCGGAAATGATTGGGACTGCACGGAGGATCTGTACTGGCTCGGGGAGTGGTTACGGCAACACGAGCAACTAAATAAAGATGTCCAACCGGGTCAATGCGCTACCCCGCAGGACTTGTCAAGATCACCCCTCTGCGAATTACCATCCCCGCCGAGTCCTCTTCCCACACTAGTGCCAACCACAGTACCCACCGCTTCGACGCTATCGATTCCATCCCCGATCGAACGCTCATCTTATTTTAATAAACTAAACGAGTCTTCCAACGTCACCGATATCAGCGTATCGAAAGTGACCGTCAGTCCTATTAGTAAATCTATTAACACGAACGGCACCGAGCAATCCACGCATACACCCTCGGACCGCGAGATCGATATTATCCGTAACGCGACGACCAACTCGACCAAAAATAAACCGAGGCCCGTATCGACGCTGCCGAACGACGAGACCCGTTTTTACGAAGCGCCCACGTCGTTCAGGAACATCTCGACGCCGACGGAGGTTCAGGGGGGACGAAATTTCAGCAAGAAAGTGATCAAACTCGATCGGGACTCGACGGGGATTAAGCATTCAATTATAGACGTCGTCGGGCTGTCTCGTCGAACGGCGAGCGAAGGCAAGCCGACAATTATTGGGACGGCGAACGACTCGGAGCCAGGCACTTTTGATAATCGCATAGACGGGAAGAGGCAGAGGAGCACGCTGCCGAGCAAAGTTGCCGTGCCGTCGAGCAAGATCGCCCCCTTCAAGTTATCGAATCTTGCGTCCCCGAAGGAGGGGACCGGCGAAAAGAACACGGCCGAGATGTACCCGAATAGACCGGCCAATCTGACGAAAGAGAACGCGGCGCTAAGGAACACGCCCGATTCGAACACGATAGCAGCGGAATTGAACAGCCGAGCGACCGATTCCGACGCCAGAGTCTCCGAGGCATTATCCGCCGGTGCTCATCCAGGGATGTTGGTGCTGGCTGGCGCGGCTCTCGGTGCCGCAGCTGCGCTCACTGTAGTGTTGTCACGACGAGCCACAGTGCGCCGAAGGGACAGGTATCATCGTCACGAGAACATCGAAGTGCACACGCTCACCCCGACCGCCGAACTCTGGTGACCAGAGTCTGAATACGCCCGATTGTACGACAGAGACAAGAGACTAGAAGCCGAGGACCACGGGAACCGTGCCGAAATTCTGTCGATGTTATCTCAAGGACTGTTGAGGACACGATCGACGGACGCGAGCATACGAAAGTTTTTCGCCGAGACGTGAAACCTGAACGCGAACTGACGCGATCGGACGCGAGTTCAAAGGGGCGAACTTTCGCACGTGAACTTCGATGACCGTTCTCGGGCGGCGAGTGACATTGTACTCGACGATTTCGTTACACCGAACGGGACGGGGCAGATGAAAAGGACGATTCAAAGCTGAACCACCGTATTGCGCTTGCGAAATCAAAATTCCCACGGACGAATTATTTGCATGACCCTTTTTGGCGATCGAGAAATACTTCGCCATCCAGCTAATGCCGCGCAGAGGACCTGTCTCGAGTAAACTGTTGAACGCCGAGAGATTCTGACCGAGGTGTACAAAGCTCGAACACGGATCGCTTTACCCTTCCACGATAAAGCCGAGAGAGCACCGCGTGACCATCGGATTCAGCTTTGTCCGCCGGGAAATAACGGACAGGGGAGAAAGTGCAGCGATGGTAACCGTTGGGTGAAATCCCATGCGGAGTCTGCGGAACAGCTCGCGATACGAATCTCGACTTGCACCATAAACTGAACCCTGCCAACTGACACCTGGAGCCTGGTTACATCAAGGAAAAAAGAGGCTGTGTTTCGTGGAGGAGCCGAACCCGAACGTAGATTGTTACTTTAAAGGGATCGGATCGAAATGGAATACGTTCGTCAGCAAGGAACAGCTCGATGTCGATCTTCGAATACGTCCTTTCCGCCGTTTTTCCGTGCACGTGCTCGTGTACGGGGTCACAGGGCGAAGGAGCGCAAAGGAGCAAAGGGGAACCGCAGGTGGCAATAATTAGAGGGCAGTCTCGCGCACTGCATCGATCTCAGGCGAGCGGAACGTTAAATAGCACACAGTGACAATAATAATTGTAACGTGCCGCGTTTCTGGATTGGACTTTTCTCACCGTACGTTTAGGACGCTTCCGTGACTGGGCGGAGGTGCCGCCAGGAGTACGAGAGGAATTGCGGTGAAAAATAGAGGAGAAAGGGGGAGATGGGAAGAAGGCTTGGGGGTTGGAAGATTGGGGAAAGAAATTGGTGGGACGCGGGGAACGTGCCGGCGTGAAATTCGCGGTGGCGAATTGTACGTTTGAATGGCAGTGCGAGGCGGGAGGCGAGAGCGATTGCTGGCCGGAAGAACTTTTATCGAGCGCTGCGAGATCGGGCGGGAGAAGAAAGCGCGAGTGTACGAAGGAGTAAGTGAAGGCGAGGGTGTGAGAAAGTATGCGAGAAACGAGCGAGGAGGCAGAAAGCAAGAGTGGAAGCGGGAGAGAAAGGGCGTGGGTGCGAGAGAGGAAAGCGCGTGAGAGGGAAATGATCGCAACACCGAGTGTACAGAAACGTTGCTTCCGAACTTCATTCTGGCCGGTTGCCAAGAATCTTTAACAAACAGAGAAAAAAAAAAAAGCAGAGGATAAGAGTGGAGGAGAGCGGATAAGAAATAACGAAGAGGCTAGACATTATCTTTCTTAAAATAACCAGTGTCAAAGTACCGCTATGATAATAAACCGATGTACAAAGATGCAACTTTTTCGATTCCTTTCATCGCCTCTCACTGATCATCTATTCGTTTCAATAAATAATCGAGCCGTGGAATGTAGCCACGTTTATTAGAGTGATATAATGCGTGATCGGATTCCCTTCTCACAGGGGAACATCCCGAACAGTACGTCTCCGATTTTTATGAAACTTGGTGGATGTATTAAGCAGGTGAAAATGAGGGACAAGTATTTTTTTATAGCTGGCTAATCACAAGATTAGGGGCTAAAACGATGACTTAAAGAAAATTAAGAATTTTCTTTTTCGTGAAATACCTCAAGAACGCTGAGATATATTTTTAAAAAATATACACAAAACTTGCATCGATTTATTGCGTTTACAAAACCGCGTAAATAAATTTGTTGAAAAATTCTTCTTTTTTCCATGGATTTTTCAAAAAAAAATTTACGCAGTTTTGTAAATACGTGTCCCTTATTTTCACCTGCTTAATACGTCCACCAAGTTTCATTGCAATCGAAGACTGACAGTTCAGGATGTTTCCTTGTCAGTTAAATATAAAAGTAGGATTTATAGACGGGGCTTAGTTTTATTATTTCACGCTTGAAAATAAACAATTAGCGCCCCTTTTGAGATACAGAAATTTCGTGAACAATCGCGCATGACGACGGAATGCAGGTAAGTTAAAGTTTGCTTTTCATTTCGAACTCTATTACAGCTTTTCTTTTCTTTCCAAGTGTTACTCGATAGCCTTCGTGTCAGAAATGTCACTGTAATGCCTGACACGATGAGGAATAGTCGTTTGGCTTCACGAAGCGTAGAAATTCGTACCGTTTTCTGTATCTTACGGTTAATACTATCCGATTTACTTTTCACAGAAAGTTTATCGCATGCCGTGCGCCATTACCGATTTTTGTTCACACGTTTCGAAGTATCGGTACATTATTGCTCAAACAAATCTTAATGAATTGTTATAACAAAATGCATAAATGATATCTTAAAATCTTCGATGCATGCCTGCCTATGTTTCTCACCTCCTATTGATAAAAATTTATTGATTATACAAGAACTTGTATCATTGTCTTTTATGAATTAACTAAATATAATGACACTCCGTGACATAACATCGGACGTGCGCTTATTTACTTGTATATTTTCACATTTTCTCTCATTGCCGAGCGAAGCTTGAATTTGTCATTCCTTTAAGGCAAGGCATTCCATTACCAACAGGAAATCTAGCTCGCCGTTCTATTATTCGTTTCAAGAAACAAGAAATGTTGCGCGACACAACAGTCGCGACTAAAAATGTTACATCCCTTCGCAAATAGTTTCCCGGCAGTAACAGTAACGCGTTATTGGTGCGAGGCATGAAAGAAGGCGACGGAGAAGGAAAAGGAGTCAGGCACCGTCGGGAAAAAAAAGATCGACAGCTGTCTGCAGAACCTGAGCCTTTCGAGATAAGACGGTATCCGCTTCGATTCCAGATACAAGGATTTCACGCTTTCAATCATTTATAGAGCAAACAGATTTTCTACGTCTACCGTGCACGATTCGTGTTGTCTTATTTCTGTTCGAAACCAGCGCAAAGAACCATGAGGATTTGCGGCTCTAAATAAAAATGATACTTTTCTTTCTAAATTTATCCTTGGTACGTTTCCATCATGGATTTTGTTATACACGCTTCAATTTTTATGCCTGAAATTTCGTGGCATTTTCGCGAACGCGACACTGATTCGAAAATTTACCACGAACGAAATTTAACGTTTTGTTTGACTGAATTCAATATTCATTTCTCGGTACGTATGTGCGAATTTCGTGACCTGATATTGTCCATAAGCCGGCATATTGTTTTAAATGCGTTTAACATCCCGCGCATATAACGCGGCGAATGTATTTTATAAAATGTCACGAACAAAATATCATACGCGTTCGTTTCGGAACGTCATAGGATAGGAACGATCCGTTTGCCCAGAATAATTAATTCATGGGAAATTAATTTACCAGTTTCGTATGAATATTCTGTTTCCGAAAAATTAATTCAGCGAAGGACGCGGTGACACGATTAGATATACAGTCGGGGGACTCGTGCACAATTAAAACGATAAATGTTTTTGCGAATTACAAGACTTTAAAAGCGCACTGCTGTTGCAACGCGTAATTGAATAATCACTTAGGTAGTCGTCGGGTTCTAACACGCCATAGAACAATAATAGAAGCGATATATAACAATTATTGTATTTTCCAATATTTCTACTAAACATTTCTACTCAAAATTGTTTGTTATTCTTTCGCGATTGCGTCCAATCATTTCCAGCAACAAATTATACTTTCCAATATAACTGCATCACCCAACGAAATCCATTTCGCAAATTACATTATCATATAATTACTGGAAACCGATTCAACGTTATCGCGACACGAAATTTACTTCACAAATTTTATTTACACCTTTACATTAAACCAATTTTCACTGATTCCATTATTGACCTGTGGTGAATTCGCCCCACCCCCTGCACGATCTATAACGTACATTAAATTAAACGAGGCCCAAAATGAACCTACCGTAACGAGAATTATTACAGAAATAAAAAAAAAAAATGAAAAAGGGGTGCGCAGTCTATCGTTAACAGTCACGTGGCTATATCGTTGATTTCCCTCGTTCACTCGCGATAGTCTTTGACCGGAATGGAAAAAGTTCAACGACGCGACGCGGAAGCACGCTGCAGAATGCCGGACGGTTTCAATTCACCGTGCCGGCGGCTCCTCCGCGAGCCACGGCTCCATAAATTTCGATTTGCAAGAAATTACAAACAGAGAGCACGGTAAAGCGAGAAAGGCCGGGCGGGAAACTTTAATTCACCCTGTCTTAATCTCGGTAATTCCATCCCGCAGCCGCGGAAGTTCCGTTCGCCGACGAATGCAAATCGGATTGTTCGCGACTCCACTTACACAAACGATAAGTAGAAAACATGCTTAGCCCGGCGAAGAATCAGATAACGTCGCCGGCGAGCATTAAGGGAACACCGCGGGGTACCAGCCGTGCGAAACGAGAAGGGGGTGGACCGTGAGGGTTCGGACTGCGAAATCACGAGACATCGAGGCAACGTGAATTGTCGCTACGTGAATAATTCGCGGGCGAGCGTTCCCCGGCCCTCGTAGCCCGCGGCTGAATTTCCTTGGGCACGGTAACGAGACCGCAACAGGGAGAAACGATATTTAGGGAGGGCCGGTGGAGCAGCCTACGGATCCAAAGAGTTGGAAGAGAAGGGAAGTGCGACGGTGGAACGAACGGGGGGAGCCGTGTTCCTTAAGCCCTTGTTTAAATTTCCTATGGAATAACCCTTCGCAGCGGTGCAACTAGGAAATTTAATCACCGTGTAGCGGCTCTCGGCCCACCCCGGGCTACGGAACTGGCAAATTCAGTAACATCTTGCAGAAGTTCGTTATCCCTACCACCGGTATCCGTTCGATTCCAGTTTACCCAGACGCCGCTGCTATTTCGTAATATTGACTTCATCGATGAAAAACGGAATACAGTTTCTGAACTTATCTGCATTCCCAGCCGTCCCGTCGCAATTGCCCCTTTCGCCCGTTGCGATATTGCCCCGGCCGAGTGGGTTTAATTGTTGCAAACACGCCGAGTACCTTTGTAAATCGAGTTACATAAATCCCTGCAGGTACGATGGGTAAATGGCAATTTAAGTTGAGAAAGGGCCGGGTTAACGAGTTGTAGTGTGTTGCCGGGGATGAATACTAATTCTATTCTCATGGTGGGGAAAAAAAAAATTGGTGCAACGAGGATATCAAGTTGTTTGCAGTGTCCATAATGGGACAGATATCGGGCTGGAGGAATTTTTATGCTTACCATTCGCGACGTCTCGATTTTTGTATGAAAATTCATTAATGATCGCGGAATAACAAACACCATAACTGTGTGGACAATATCCATTTGGGAAACAACTGCAGTATTTTTCGTAAAGAGATGAGAGAAAAGATTAGATGTGACAAAAATATTTGCGTAATAGATTAACGGCGTTAAATTTATACGTTTATTATGATACAATTACTAACTGAAAGTAACGGGCGGTAACATTTTTTTTGGATCGGGTAACAAAAATATTGTAGGAGAAATAAATTAACTTTTATTATCTTTATGAAAACTTCTACATCCTATTTAATCGGTGGTCAGGAATAGACTGGCGGTTGCTGTTTTGCGACAGCGTTACCAAGTGAATAAATAAATAAAGTAACAAATTAACATTAACAAAAACGTATGGGTAATCGATATACAAAGTGAACACACAAACATCACACACATTAACTGCACAACTACACAACTACACAACCACACATATTACACTCTACAATATAAAGAAATGTACAAATTGAGGAACGAAAGTAAATTATAAGGAACTCATATAAATTCGAATTTCTCATTGGATACGCCTTATTTGGTAAGTAGTAACGGGTCGAACGTACATTCTGGAAGATTAAGTTGCCCTCTTTTAACCGTATAATTTTGCAGAAAGTGTATAATGAACTAAACGGCACCCGTTCCATCCCCGTGCACCGCCCTGAACCTCTCTTTCTCATTCCTCTTCTTCTTTAATGAGCTAACTATTTCGTCGTTGGCGTGTCAAACGTTTCCTATATCAGCGAAGTTAAATACGAAAGGCGACCCAAACTAATTATCCGCGATACCTCGGTTAATCCTCGTTCCAGCAGCAAGAACTGGGCTGTTCGATTTGTCAGTTAACCAGTGCGTGGAAAAAATTGGCGACAAGTGAATTAGATATATATTTATAATTGGGTGCACGGCTCGAAGGTTCGATAGGCTTGAATCTGAATACACGAGAATAAAACTGAACGAAAGCATGACCGCAAATTAGCATTGAATATATTCGTTAACGTATGATTAATAATTAATAGCTTTGATTAAAAGTTACACGCACATATAGCCAGGTGATGTTTTTAATCATTTTCATGAAACAGATTTGAAATTGTCTCATTTCGCAGTAGCAAGTAAATTATAAACAAAAATTCATCGTATGAAAACATTCTTCACGGATAATGCCCGAAATTAATGCGACAAGGGTGTATTAAAAACTGAGTTGTAGTAAGCGACGAAGAGGTAGAGATAGAATGTACTGAAATTTCAATATATTTCTTGGCTCTATTATATTTGCTTCACACGTTACAGCTTTCGTCAGGCACGGTATAACATACTTGAGCAAACATTAAATAAATCATAAAACCAAAAATCATTTCTCGAGCCCCTGTAATGCCTAATTATTAACTTCCAAGAATGAAAATCAAATTGCTGCAATTCATATACTTTCCTCGCATCCCTGCTATTCCAACAAATATATCGAATAACGATTTAACGTCAAACACCTCGGCCAAGAACGTAACCAAAATAAATGCCAACGGAATAAAAAAAAAAGCGCAGTGCCCAATAGGCACCTTTATTCACAGGAGAAACCCTCCCCAAAACGGAGTATCTATGGGGCGGCTTATCCTTATCGTTTATCCCGGCTCCCAATCTCGATCGATTACACGAAAGCAGCTTAGAGAATCAGCTGTGTTGACGTTTTCCACCCTAAAACAGAAACACGGCGAGCCGTCGCTGTTCCAAGGACTAACGAGAATTGTAAGTCCAGGCTGGCATCGATCGGGAAACAGTGTCGATGTTGCCGTGCTGGACAAGCCACGTCGAAGCTTCACCTGCGGAAACTGAAACCAAGGTGAAGCTAGGTGTACACGGCGACAGAGAGGTGAGATTCCCTTCAACTCATCTCCAGTGCCCGCCAACCGCCCCCGGGTTGCGAGGATCGGTGTCCAAGTGGCCTCAGATGCCCGCCGCGGCCTTTTTATTTGCCTTCGAGCTGAATGCGAACCGGCGCGCGAAAAATCTACTCCAATCTCGTGCGATTAAACTTGTAATCGAAACGCCTGACACGCGAACTTATCGAATCTTTCCCCGTCCGTGCGGGGAAATTTCGTTTCAGATATATAGCGGGGGGAAACTGATTTATTGAATATTGGCTGTTATGCTGGAGAAATCGCGCGAAAACTGAACGAGGAGCGACTTTTATTCCGGTTTCGTGAATGTATGAATATTGCTTGCTATGATAGAAGACAATGAACTATTAACTTTCGATAAATACTGTTAAGTTCGATATTATTTATTTCACGAACAACCCAGCTGAGTGCATTGCGCGTACTCTAAAAACTGAAGCGTCCTGTTAGTTTTAATAACAATAGACTCATATGTTTATTACAAAAATAGTTGCAATTCCAATCTGAAATCTTGAAAAAAAGATTAATGTCGTGTTCGTATAAAGATTCGTCCGCAGGCGAGGAAAAAAGGTATCCGTTCGGATTCTTAAGGAGGAAAACAATTATTTTAAAAACGCAACGTGTGCCTCGAATGAAACTTTCCTAATATGAAAAGCTGATGCTCGGGGAGCAGTGTTGGACGCTGTGCACGCACTTAACGCACAATGTTTTCCCCTCGTATTTTCTCGTTCTGGCCAGTGAGCAATTTGTATTTTTCAAATTTTAATTGTTCCAACAGCTGTAACTCATTGCCGCCCGTTGTTTGAATAAAACGAAGTTCCCCAATTATTTTGGCTACAGACGGTGTAACAAGCACAATCGCGTGCTTAGGCCATTCTTGTACACTAAGCGCACGCGTTCCGTGTGAATTGCAAACACGAGCAAAAGTGTAATGCAGCGCGTCTTCGCGTGTGGTACGGGAATAACGTGCTAAATAATTACATCGCGAAATTAACGCAAATTTGAGCAATTAGCAGCGGGGGAAAAAGGAAATGAAACACACGAAGCAACAGATCGGGGACATGTCGGATAAGGGAAAAAAGGAGCGGAACAAAGTGCTGTTGCAATTAAATGTTCATTAAACTTACATGCAGCACCCGCCGTGGGGGAAAAAATCAGTGAAACGTGTACAACGGACTGAACGTAATAATTCTCGCATTTTTGCGCGGTTTAACGCGACAAAAAAAAATATGCAACGCCGTTTTTAACCATCAAATTGTCGCGCATCCTGGAAACCTGGAAAGATTATTGCTGTTTCCATGAAAATTATACGCCATCGTACATTACGGGAGTTTGTTAAAATTGCCAATTAGTACAGAAACAGTTTATTATAGAAATGGAAAAGCTAATACAGTTATCCAATGGATCATTAAAATTTTTCGTGTCAGCGATTAATAAAATTAATAAAATATCAAACACAATAACTTCTGTACCTATGCTATTCTATACGAAAATCTCTTTTCTTGATTCTATCGTGACCTTTAACATTTTACTATATTGTATGCACGAAATTTTTGTGCGCAGCAGCCAGATTTTTCATAACTCTAATCAAAACCACAATTGTTTTCCACATAACATTTACCTTAAACCCAATCGAAAGTGAAAGATAAAATTGATATTTTCAACGAATTTAGTGTTTGTCGAAGGGTTCCGTAAGGTGGTAGTGACAAATGATTACAGTAGTATCGTTCGATAGAAATGATCGATACGACTGTACTTGGCAAATGGATTGTTCACAGTACTTCGCAATGCATAGCTCGAATCCCATATAACAATTCTGCCGTGGGTACATTGTTCAGAAATCTCATAGGTATGTAGGCGTCTTTGAAATAAAGTATGTTGCAGACAAGCGAAAAAGGAAAGAGGCAGAGCAACAGATTGTTTCGTGACTCATGTAGGAAATTCGTAACGCGAAACAGTGAAACTTTGCTCGTTTCACCGGCTTCGCAACCATAAAACCCCTTCATAGTCTAACAATTGCTTCATAAAATCTATTATGCATACTTGTGATATACTCGCAGCACCGTATCAAAGAAGGTTAGTAGTACGAACTATTCGTTTCCCACGCTAGAGGAGAAAGACGAATTATTATAAGGAAACTCCACGTACGAAATTATTTAATATACTTGATATATTTAATAAACGATTGCGTATTGATCTTACGAGAGTTCGTTGTGTTCGTTTGTTCCTGAAATTCTTGCGCGAAAATAAAGCTCTTAAATACTGTCGAAAATTTTCAGAGGGCTTCTAAACGAAACTTAGCATTCTCCCGTAGAAATTTTCAATCCAATACTTAAACTAAAAAATCTTTTTAATGTAATCGTATTTGGACCCTTGAACGGTACAACTTTCCCCCTTTACATTTGTTCCCATCTTCAACGCTAACAGAGACATTTAGATCTTCCGATTTCGCGTGACTCCGCCGGCAAATATAATAATTCTTTTTCTACATGCTCCTGTACGAACCATTTTCTGGCAACCTATTTGCACATTTCAGTGATTAAGCGTCCGCATTTATCACAACGCGTGTCGCTGTTCGCCCGTCAAAGCGAAATCGCGTGTAACACATTCGGCCGACAGGTAAATGTAAATTCTTCCCTCGTGAATATAGAACGCCGGAAATCTGCTGTCGACCGGCAACCTTCACAAACGACCGTGTCCCTTTTCATAAATGATTGGCACCGCCTAAGCGGCAGGCACCGAAAAATAATCAGCTCCGCTAATTACCTTTATTATTTATACAGGCAACGCGATACGTAACGTATTGGACCAACGCTCGCTAACCAACTGACGATCAGCATTTCGAATGATCGAAAGCGTGAAAATAAAAAAGAGGAAACAAGCGGCTACAAATAGTGTGTCGCTTTCGTGAAACCGCGCGATCCGCCACGACTATCTGACCACTGGAATAATTGAAACCGATGACCACGTAAAATTCTGATCGCACGTGACATGCTGCTACGACTTCTCCTCTCGTCGTATAGAAACCCCGGGGATCGATCTAGATTATACGAGATCGCCAACACCGAGGAGCAGGTATTAACCAGCGCGAGGAAAATTGATTCGAACAGGAGTCCGGGTACCATTCCGCGCGAGTGAAGCTGGCGTTAAAAAGAATGCCAGATCCGCGCCGCTTGTGAATGCGCACCGAATACCTGCTTCATTCTGATAATATACAGTCGTTTAATCCGGCCGGTGATGCGCAATGAGAGATGAAAATAAAGAGGGAACTTTTCAAATCGCCCTGGAGAACGGGAAAGAAATCAAAGTACGATCGATCATTCGACTCGGCCGCGAAATTGCAACCGTGCCACCGAAGTTACCGGTATTAAACGGAATATTCCGGTAAAGGTATTTTATTTGCTACGGGAAAGTACGTAGCTTTTATATGCATAATGCGCGACGCCGGAATTTAATGCGCCATTGTTCGAGTTAATTAATATTGTCCAGCGCATAAAATGGGAAAGATTGTTACTTCTTTCTATCGTAATTTACATATAAGTTATTCGTATTTGTATCGATTTACGAGCGACAGAGCTTTGCTTCATTTGTATATTGGAGGATATCAATGATTTAAAAATTGTTGTGCAAATTCGAGTTGAGGAATACAATTCGTGACGGTAAATATTTCATTTGCGTGTCCCGCAGTTTCGTAGAAAATTATAACATATTTCACTGATTTATGTTATTTGAACCCGCTCAATTAGAAAGTATATAAAACTAAAATGTTGCGCAGTCGTATAAAGTACTGATAAATTGCAGAGCGGGGATATTGTGAGTTTTTCGAGATACAAAATTTATTGGAACGGAAACAAACTGTCAGACGCGAGCGAAATTGATTTGGAATTTATTCGTTAATTAGATCGGACAAATAAAGTTACCCAACGACTCGTTAATGCGCCGGTGTCACTGCATTTGCATAAAAAGCAAGACACGAAACAAGTTGCCCGCTGTTTCAACAAATTTCACGCGTGCCAACAATTCACACAACCACCGCGTTTCGCAACGGTGATTCAACGGACTACAGATTTATAGTCGCGCGAAAAATGCTTCTGTTTGATCGAGTGTCCAGAAGCGTTTGCTATTCCATTTCACAAAATACTTTTCACGCTCTTCTGTTATCAGTTCGGTACAAACAGGACAATTTTCCTGGACGTTACACTTCGTTTGCCGAATATTTTATTTGTCGTTGAAGTTTTCAAATTTGTGTGTTATCAATTATTATGCCATAGAAAAATTTGTTAATTAGCAGCGTCGATGAAAATTATTTTATAGTATTACATCAGTAGCATACAACTTCATTCAAGGGGTATTAGCAACAATTATGTTCATTAAAATCGCTCATTTATTTTTTATTTAATCGTGTCCTTAGTTATACGGAATTATTCGCGAAATTGTTGTACATCAGGTTATATATTTCTTTGCAAAAAATTTGTAATAAAAAGTGTTAAGCCATAAAAAGGTCTATCCTCCCACGATTTCACTTTTATCGTAAGTGTAACCACGAACATAAAAGCAAGTGCACCTTTTTAATGGGGCAATATATTCTTTCCATACAGATTCACTCCTAGATTCATTTATTACGTATAAAAATATTTAAATACTCTGTGAAAAAAACTAATGCTCCATGGGATTCTCAAATTTTTTTCATAAGGACCGCTATGTTATTTTTATAAGGTTACCTCAAGTAGATATATATAAAGAGCACGTTAAAATATAATATTGGGTAAAAACGAGGATCAGATACATACATAGTAAATATAATAGTAAAACGCTTGAATATCGAAAAGCGTTTTACGTATTATGACATATATGTATTATTTAACAAATACAGTCGAACCTCGTTGACTCGAATCTCAAGGGAAGAGAAAAAAAAACTTCGAGTTATAGTGGTTTCGTGTTATCGAGTGTTCGAGTAAGAGAGGTTTAACACACGAAAATTCGACTCATAGAGGCTCTGTATGACGGTTAACTTTCCGACTTTCGAGGACGGAACGGAAGGCAAATTAAATTCATTCGCGTGAATTACATTTTTATTGTTCACATATATAAACGTAATCAGAAGGCGAAAGTTAGGTCACTATACATACATGTATGTACCGACTTCTTATTATTCAAAAAGTCAGGAATTTTGCTATGAGTTAATGTGTTAACGCATTGTTTATCTATGAAAATTGACGAAAAACGATTAGCTTCCATGGATATGCACGTGGTCATTTGATGTTTTCCGTCTTATGGTTTGAGACAATCCTAACGGTTGAAAGGAAGACAAAAATTGAATGATTACTGACCCAAAGTTATAAACTTCGAGTTGCAGAGGCAGCAGCGATAGAAGTTCGACTTGTAGACGTAAACTTCGAGTAGTAGAGGTTTGACTATTCCAAATTCGAGTTACAGAGGTAAAATGATGCATCTGGACGTGTGGCAAATAATTCGAGTTAAAGTAAGTTATATTTCGACTTATAGAGGTTCTTGCAACGGTGCGGAAGGGAATTAAGAAAATTTTCGTCGTGTAGAGGTTTTCGAGTTGCAGAGGTTCGAGTTATCGAGGTTCTACTGTACTTGATATAGACTATCAATATCCAATACTTTAACGCGCACGATATTCCACAGGGGATTACATTTACACGCCCGTCATAAAGGCAAAACAGTTTTACATAGTACGAGGATGAACTTTACTATACCAACCGATCTTTCCGTTCACAACTTTTCTATAGTTCTGATTAAACGAGACATTTAATTAGACATTTATTCTTAACCGAAACCAGAACCAGAGCCAAAAGAAAGAAATTTAAAAAGGTAAAAATTCAGAAGAGGAGAATATAATTGAAAAAAATATACTTTATATAAAGTTATTATTACAGGAACGTTATTAAAATATAAAAACTGATGTACAATTCGAGAATACGTATGATTAAAGTATAGTGCCTACAAAGGGGGTGCCGCATTTTAGACACAGCAATAACTCTCTCATTACCGAAATGAAAAGTACCAGAATTCATTGTATGCACGGCGACGAAGATATATCATTGGTTTCAGAGATTCAATCCGACGCTTCTTTTTTTTTTAGTAGGAAGCACAACTCTTGGCGCCCGTTAAATCGCAGAGAACCACCGAAAATACGCACGACCAATCGATTTATTTCCTCGTATATTTCAGGATTACGAAAGTCCGAGGTCGAAATCTCCGGGAATATTTACGGCCTGACGTACGATACATCAGGTGATAAAACTGGGCGAATCGATCTCTTTTAATATCGTGCACCGGCCTCAAACGCAAATAAAGATTGCGGCCTGGTGAATCTCGAAATTCTCGATACGCCTCGCGCATCTGTTACCGGTCCAACAGAAAAAAAGTACACAGCAATCGTCGCTATTGCAAACTGTCTTTATCTCTCATTAAATGAAAGATCAATAATGCGTTTCGAATATATTGGCTTGGGCAAGGAAACGATGAATTTACGCGTTACCTGAATCACCGTTAATAGTTTTCTGTGCAGTTATAAATTATTATACGTAACCTTTTTATATGGAGTTAATGTTAAATATGTACACCGTACATATAGTATTATACCAATATTAAGTATCTTGAGTGATTTCTGGAGAATCTCTTATTGTTAAATACCAACAATAATACTGACATATAATTTGTAATAAATAACAAGTCCAATGTTATTCACAGGAGATATGTATCATTGTTGAGATAACATTATTTTGCAGCTCCATTGATGCACAGGGACCTGGACAATAAATAATCTGAATAACTCATTTCCAAACACGTTCATTTTCTTCTGTTTGCAACCACATAATTACTAAATATTCTGCAAAGAATTCTGCTACTTTGGATAAATATGGAAAAGCTATATTAATGCACGAACTAAATAACGGAGACGGAGAACTGGGAATGAAATAAAACAAAAAGCATTGCACGTTATACTAATAAAGGATATCAAAGGTGTTCATTTTCTACAGGCAATGCATAAAAAGCGAAACCGGAAAGATCAGATAGACAAAATTATGAAACGGGTAGGCACTTGCGGAACAAACATTTCGCTTCTGTCTTTAAAAATGCGCGCTCCTGAAAGCATATATTTAAGACGAGTGGTACATAATTACGAAGTGCAATCCCAGGAGAAATTCGTGCAAGAGAATGGATAAAGAAGTGCGCCGCGTTTAAAGAAACAACAGACACACTAAGTGCAGCCTTGCTCGAGAACTGTGCGTCGAATAGTCGAGATTGAGATAATGAACAACTCCCTCGAGAAATAATAAGAGAACGATGGCTCGTTTAGTATCCATGAACGCGCTAAATGCGATGCGAACGTATAGAAAATTAACGCATAATAATCAACGTTAATCAACGTACGCAGATTAACTGGCTGGATTTCTTGTTGCAATTGCAAGAAACTTATTAATCCAAATGGGGGATAAACGTTCGATTGCCGCTTCGTATACGGTAATAAAAGAAACTTAAGAATGACCATAAATGAATATACTTATTTAGGATGTTATAAAACGTAGATAGAATTTTTTATGTAAAGCATTGACTCAACTTATCAGTATCTACAGTATGAGCCGAATTAGAAAGTAACATTACAACCCTTTACTGTGCATTAGTTTTCCGCCCGGGCCCCATCGTATATATTCACCCGATAGAACCCCATAACCATTGTACTACTTCGAAAGAACCCGCCGGGGCATTAGAATGATAATTTTCAAGATGCAAACTGGACGCAAACGAGATGTAATGTGCCTGGAAGAATCTTGGAGGAGACCGTCCGGATCCGGGTCTTTATGTTACTGCCCGACAATTAGGGGCGATGGAGTTTCAATTATTCCCATAACACTATAGCCACGAAATGACTTCCCCGAACGAACCGGAACTACTTTCCCGGCATAAGTGTCCGGGATTACGTGAACGACTTTTATTGCGGCCGTAACCGCATACCAAACCTGGATTTGCATTCTAGGAAATCTCTCATTTATGTGCCCCGTAGGACGAGGAAAGATCATGGAAATTACGGCGGGGGGGGGGGGGGGGGGGGGTGAAAAAGTAAAAAGAGCCGGGATAGAAATAAAGTTGATGAAACGAAATTTCGTTAATTAAAATGTTCTTTTCAGAACCATCGTGCGATACGTACAATCTAGTGCAGCTGCCGTGAAATAGTTTCAGCTTTTGCCGTGAAATAGTTTCAGCTTTTGCCATGACATTTCCATTGATGTTCCCCATTAATATAAACGTTTTAAGGGACGGGACTGTTGAATAAATTGAATATGGAGGCGTGAGAGATTTATTAGAATACTTAAGGTTTCTTTCTATTGTTACGTAACTGTGTGTCGTATGCTGTATTATGATAGAAATGTCATAAATGAAAGAAAACAAATTAGTAATCCACTTGGGTATTAGCAAAAATGGATTTTCAATTAAAATATTTACAATTTCCGTTATAATAATATCTGTGGATGAAATAATGTTGCGTAGAAACTGATGAAGGTTAATTAAACTATCGATATACGAATAAGAAATGTCAGTATTAATAAAACTGTTTGTCACATTTAAGCTTTGTAACTAATAAACTAATTAATAACGCATCAAGAAAAAGATAAATACAGAAAGATACAAAATAATGTATCATACGAAGCAAGCACGAATTGTATTGTACAACACTAAGTACTTATTAATACCTGTATTCTCCTTTACATTAATTTCAATATTTTATTACCGCTAACCATATTATGGCAAGGAAAACTAACAAAACTCTGGATATTATTATTCAATGCATAAAATACACATTTTCTCTGCCCCATTATCTCCTGTCACTGATTCAGAAAAATTCGAATTTCCCTTGCGTGGAAACCTTCGGATCCTATACTAATTGCCGCATAGAACATCGATGTGCCTTTTTCGCATCGCAGCGGTTGCACGCTTAAATGGAAAAATTAGCAAGGCAAAAGAAATGCAATTCTCCCGATCTTACATTAGTCCAACGGCAACCGTCCGAAAAGCGGCCCAAGATTTGAATAATTAACCGTGCGAGACAATGAGCGACCAGTGGCCCTCGAGAGCCTTTGAAATATCTACGAACTTATCGTTTGAGAAGCGAGCAAATATTAATGCAGCTTATTACTCCAAGCAAAGAGTTCGCCCCTTGTTTGCTACCCACTTTGCGCTTGGGACCAAGGGAGAGTGAAAGTGTCTGAGAATCAGATGAAAGCTAACTGGGCGCACAATCTGTTGGACTTCTTCGACTGGGACTAAGTGATTAACAGGGCATTAATATTTGACGATTAATTAACCGTCGCATTGTCGTTGCAATCTTTTCAGCGTTTCGGTTTCACTGGCGCGCGTACACAATTGCTTCTGCCCCGATCGGCCATTCAGCAGGACAATACACATTGTAAATATGAATTTACGATCCACTGTTATTTCTAACTTCGAAGTCGTGAATTATGGGTCTGTTTACACGTATTCGTGTTAACGAGTTGCATCAATAACTGACGTCGTTTGTAATTTCCTATACTTCGGTAGTATTTAGTATATCGTGTTTCGAAGTGCATGATATATTTGGAGTAATAATATGATTTGCTTGGGCAATTTTTCAAGCCCAAATAAAAATAAGTACGGGAATGTATTAATAAGGAAGTTGCTAGTTGCTATTAAATTACTCGCGATGAAAAAGTGGAACAATCATAAACAGACATTGCAATAATCTAAATTAGTATGCTCTTATTTGCACACTATCTCGAAACTAATCCTTCGTATTGCCTGTATTGAATAATTTCATAAAATCAACGTGAAATATTGTGTAGGAGATGATAACTCGACGATACCAAAATTAATCCTCGCAGATGAAAATGTTTCAACATTAATTGCATAGGTTATTAATACAAACTAATAATATTTTCCACGTGACACGCGATTAGTATACAGTATAATGCTCCACTATGAAATGCAATTTGCCGCGTATTCGTAAGCCGAAGCGTTTGTAACTGAACAGGTAAACTGTATTGCATAGAGTTCAATAAGTACAAATTTAATCACTAATTGATTGGATGCGTATTATAATTGTCGTTTCAAAAGCGAATTTAATAGCGCTATCAATTTGTGCACGCATATTAATCAAAATAAAATATATCGATTATGCCAACTTGCTAATAATTCGTACCAAGCAATTTTAATTAACTATTACTAACACAGAAATAATGCAAGCCTCCAAATGGCATACCTCTGTGCCCTTCCTTCAAATTCGCGTGTAAAATGTGCGATACAAAATTATAAAATATTCGCTTGGCCACATTCGTATGTCAAGAAAGAACGATCGATCGCAAATTAAATTCAACAATGTATCTACGAATGTAACGAGCGAAAATTATTCGAATACCTGAGAGGCGAGAATATTTTCAATTCGTTCCGAAAATCGCCAACGCAGTCGTTCGACGATACTCCAGCGAGAGCCTCAAACATTCAAATGATCAGTTCGCTGTGCAGTCTTCGCACAAATTATTTGTATTTAAATCATATTCCCCTTTCACCGTTTTTTTCCTTCTTTCCGTACAGTCGGTGAACGTTCCGCATGGAAAATCTAGAAATCTTCGTCGTTATCCCCCCCCCCCCCCCCATCCTTTCCTTCGTCGCTTTTTATTTTCCACGCTTCGTTCTAAATAGTGCGAGAGATTTATTAATAATCCGCCGCGCAACAAGAAGAAGCGGCAGAGTGAAGAGAGAAGTGAAGAACGAGCGACGTCAATTAAATTTACGGGACGTGGCAAGGTATGCATCTTCGAAACACTTTTCCGCGATGAAAGGACGAATCTCTGCTGACGTCACTGCTGAAATTTTATTTCCTTTTTATTTTATAACCGTTTCGCCGCTGCCTCTGGCATTATTATCGCCTCGGAGCTCAATTATGGATACTTAGCTGCTGCAGACCGTCGCGCGAAACGCCATTCGAACGAGCCACTTTTAACTACGACACGAATGTGAACTTTACGGGCGAAGAAAAGTCTGTCTGAATTTCAGAACTCACAGAAATATCTACATGTACCAGTTATGTATACCAGGTGCGTTTTTTTTTGTTTTTTTTAAATGAACAAGTTACTTTGCGAGGAACGAAAACGCGTCGATTGTTGTTACAGATTTGTGCGAGTGCGAGTAAGTATACGAAAGTTGTAGTTACTGAAACGAATAGCCACTGAAATTCGAATGAAAATAACGTGGCCATTTTTGAAACTGTATATTTCAATAGATCCACTGCGAACAATTGAATATTTCACAGCATACGATAATTATTTCCGCTGGGTTTGTAGATTTTATTAGTGGCTGTCACTACTTTGTAAAAAGAACGAAATCATATTGAACGTTTCCATGATAAAAATTCGAAATAAATAACTTCTTGATTAGCAAAGTATCTGGCCAAGGTATCTGAAATGATACAGGTCAGATGCAAATAGTCGTTTCGTAATTCACTACAGTTATATTCATTTGCGACAGACGTTCGTTGCACACTCTGATCTCTTTGATATCGCGCGATCGAAATATTGCGAGGGCACAGTTAAATAAACAAGCGTAAAACGAACTGAATACGGGACGTGAATATTTCAAAGCATGGAGAGTTAAAGCAAGCTGCGAATACTGTGTTGAATTTCTGTAACAACGTATTCTGAAAATTCGAAACATCACTTTCAATCGGTAGACCGTCGCGAATTTATGTATACCGCGCCGCAGTCATAATACACGATTGATAAAGAAATGGAAAATGCTCGTGGAAATTGAGAGGGACGGGGCGAAATCTTGTCAAAACGAATTTCCCGCAGGGGGCCGCGCTAACTAAAAGCCACGGAGACTCATCCGGGAGTTCGTAACTCTCTCACGTCCTTGTTTTAAGCCATCTTCGTGGTGGACGGCCTTTACGATTTCCGGAACCGTGGATCAGATTAAGGTAAAGCCTTGCAACAGTTTTGCAGAGCTCCGTCCATTTGTACCTCTTCCTCTTCCCCCTCCGACTATCCTTTCATTATACGTTCGTCCGGCCGAGATAGAACAGATTTCCATCGTATAGAGGATTAAACAGATTGGAAGATTGCCGTTAAAGGAATTCGATAAGTTTTCCTAGCTGTCGCCGGATTCGTCTGAAATCACCGACGAGACGGAAAAGAAAGAAGATATTCCAATCTAAAGTTAACGCGACAGCAAAGCACCGGAAACGGCGAGCCTCGCGGGAGACTGAGTCCAGTGAACTGTCTCCATTTTTCTTTGATATGTATTCATTTAACAACAGATTAGCCGCGCGGCATCTATTTGAATTAATCCATCCTTCGGCGCGAACACTTCAAAAAGATATTGGAACGTTTAATTGGAAGCGTTCGCTGATTTCTCTGGATAGAGAAAATTTCAATACGAAAGCGGCACCTTGTAGCCGACTTTGCTTGTGTCCCCGGAACGCAAGATCTATTCCGGGCTTGTGCCTTGCACCGGGTCAGAGAAGAAAGCGGCAGGGACACGAGGGGAACAGGCACGCAGTCTTCCTGTATTTGCAGAAAGATCCTTTGTCAAGGAAGCTTGCGTTGTTTACAGTAAACACCTACGGGAGGTGGGCGACATCAAAGGTAACATAGGTAATTGGTTCAAGCGATGCCGTAGCTGCGCTAGGTGACAGGTGAAGATTGGAGGATTATATAGGCAGCGCTGGCAAATGTAATCGGAAGGAGGAATTTCATGTCGCGAACGCGATGCACCATGTGTGTAAACCTATAGCGTGTGAGCTCTAACGATCGCAAGGGGCAGATACACCTGCCTTTGTATAACGCGGAAAGCATCTGACCGGGATGAATGAACAGAACGAAGAAAATTCAATTTCACACCTGTGGGAAGCTGCAGAAAACCTGTCCTGTCCCCGTCGATTAATTACACCGATAGTCCTTTGGCAAAATGTTTGAACTGAACGAGTCAGAAGCACCGTGATACGCTCTGCTAACGGTTAATCAGTTTTTGTAACCTAGCGGACAGCAATAATTGTACTGCACGATACCTACGAGTTAGTCAGACTGGCTGTTAATAATTACTGCGACAATAATGAAGCAGAACGAGGGCCTAAAAGTCGCGTCACGACTCTCCACAATTATTCAAATATAATCAATGTCGAGCCATCCCGGTAGCGAAAAAAAAAATTCGATTACTTCCTCGGTCGAACCTCGACTACCCTCGCGGAACGCGAGATTGGGCGGATTTGCCCAAAGCCCGACTACAGGTATGAAATTATTATTCTCGACAATTCTTCGTCGTCACCGACGAGAACGGTTTCCCCATCGAGCAGGGAGGGATTATCTAACCAAATCTAGCCGAAACGAGTCCCTTTTTCTTCGCCTCCTTCCATTCTCTTTTCCCCGCTTACCGTGACCCCTAACAGACTCCCTAAGTCGCTCGTTCAATCTCAACAGCCCACCGCCAATTCCTCCAGCCATCAGCCTTGGGATCAACGTAACACTTTTTACTCAAATCGCTATCCCCCCCCGCCCTTTTTTTCTTTTAATTTGCATAAAATTTCGCCGGTGGTTTGGTTCGAGCAACCGACAATAGGTACGATCAGTTATTTCGATGAGCGATATCTCGTCTCAGGGACAGACTGACAAGTCCGAAGTTACTTCATGTTCTTTCGTTCACGCGTTACCAAGACGAGCGAGGAAAAATAGCAGCTCGCAAACACGAAAACGTGACGCAATAACATGGAAATGTTCATACACGGTGCCGTGTTTAGAGTTAAATATTTGCCGTTTCATATTCTTCCCCGGTTGGGAACAAATTTGTGAGCATAAACTGCACGCTGAAGCGACACGGGCGCGCGTTTGATGCGATCAAGCCGGGTAACATATGGCACGGTTAATACGGATTTTATTATACGACGCTCGTAAAGCTGTCTGTAGTGCGGGGTGGCATCGAGCAGTTCACGAGATGAGCGTAAAACAATTGCTGAAGTGATGCGAAAATTTGAATACGGATTGTCGAAACTTCGGGCGGAAGTGAACGACTTTGATGCATATTCAAACGAAATCGACCGTACGCTACTGTACATTAATAACTTTGACTCTGTAGTTTTCGTAAGACGAGGCGCGACTACCTGGCTTAAGAGCCTAATTTAACGGCAAGAAGAAATTGCAAAAATTATTTGCGACGACCGACGAAAGAAGATTTGACATCGTGCCCATAGAAATGTTCGGCTCCGGTTTCCTTTATAGCTAATTCGATGCAGAAGTTCCGTGGACTGCGTTAGATCTGAAAACGCGTGTGGCTTATGCAGGAGACTTTTGATCTACAATCGGAGTTCACAAATCCACGTATCGTACATACATTTTGCCGAAACGTTAGTCGGAAAATTTATCGGGAAAACTTTGGCGAAAGGAGACCCGGGAAAAAGAGCCGCGCGATTTAATGGGAGCCGTGTGTTTCCGTTTTCAAAAGTCATGAATTCTAATTCATGTTTATAAAGTGCGAACTTCTGAAAATGTGTATGTCGGAAAGCTCGGCGAGACGCGTCTACCGCTGAAAGAATATCAATATCGGGAGGAAGTGCTTGTCAGAAGAAAACGTAGCCACGTCCTCTTGAAAAGTTTCGTCAGGGAATGTAGGCAATAAGTCTTTCGCGGGGGGAAACACTTTTGTTGGGGTGGCATCATAAAACAATATAAAGTCGGACAAAGAAAGAAGAGTAGACGTTATAGAAGCCTTGTCAACACGATAAAACAATTAGATACACTTCCATCGTACACAGGCCGAGCGAATAAACTGTACGATCCTCTGCTTATAGAGATGTATGAACGGGACGATCGCCGTCAAAGGTTGATTTCGCATGACGGGAAGAAAAGACATTGCAAGAGTGTTTTTACCTATTCACGCGAAGATTGCGGATTGCCGTAAAGCGAAAAATACATATCCGTTTATCGATTTACCCGTCAGTTCAGGCGCCATCAGTTACTGTAATGAAGGACCGTTTCGGTAACTTTCACTGGAGTATCGGTATTTTGCTCGCGGTAAATATTACCTTTATCCACAATATTTTCGACTTAACTTTACGCTCCCAATAATGCCAGCAGTACGTTGCCAGCAGTTTGTCGTCTATCAAATTTCAAATGACAAAAATAGCCGATGGTTGTCTTGAAAAATTTCTTGCGATATTGAGTGCATTTAATCAGACCGATAAAAATAACATTTCGGGGCATGAAATGTGGGACGACGAGGAAAACGAAGGCCTATCAGGGATTTCTTGCTTTATGGATCAGATCCTATCCCTCGTGAAAATTTATTCGAGGCGGTAAAACTACGCCCTGCTACTAAGCCACGGTATGGCAAGTATCCAAGATCGGGAAGTCGTTATTCAACCCATAAATTGATATCAGTGGTCACTTACATGCAATGCATAATGTGCCCTTAAAAATCAAATTTTTTTTTTTATCAGATATTGCTGACGACACATTGTATACGTTTACTAGAGCGTTGCGCCTGCTGTCCGCGATAAAAATACTTTCACTAATGAAAATTTGGTATACATTTGTATAATCATACACACAGTTATTTTTACGAGTATAATAAAAGAACGTTCGAATAAATATTCAGTTCATTTATTAATAATATTACGTATACGTCCATCATTCAAAAATACAATAATCGCGCCATCCGTCCTTATTATTTCTTCATTATTCCAAAATAGATAGAATGTATTTCAAGATTCGCATAAAACATTCAACGCTCGAAGAATTAAAATTACAGACGAACGGCCATCTAAAGAGTTTCATAGCGGGAGGATGTATGCTGTTTTCACGGACTACTATAGCACTACAATTCCATAAACATAATTAAAAACAGAGTGTTATTAATTGATATACCTCCGCTATATTTTTGGAGTGCCCTTGCACTTTGTATAAATTGAAATGTTTCTTGGACAGGAAATTCTTCTCTGTACTGTAAAGTCAATATCCACGCAATCAATAAGTACCGAGCCTCAATTCAGCTACGCTACGATCGCTCAGAAAGATATGTTTTCAAATATGCATATAGGGATCGATATAATCCAGGGGATTCCACTAATAGATTATGCACAAGCTGTTGCGAAATTAATAGCCTCATCCACGTATATTTCTGTCAGGTGTAAAAAAAACCAAATACGTTTATACATTTCCAAGTAGAAGCTTGTCAATACCTTTGCAGAGTGAAAAACAGAAACAACTACTGCAAAATCTGAACGTACAAACCCTTCCGTACGAAATTCAGAAAATGAAATGAATTTAAAAACTTGCAAAAACAAATTGATTGTATTGAGATTCATTAAATAATACCGTAACAATGAATAAACTAACAGATTAAAGAACTATTCAATTCCAAAAGGACTACACGAGCTGGAAAATTTCCAACCCCATCCGAAGAATTGCAACGATGAAATAATTGTTACCCAATTGAGAATAAGTTATTATAAATTAATTCATGAGTTTTGGATGCATTCGCTGAAACTAATCAGAAATCAATGTAACACACCGAATCGTGTTCAGACAAATTCGCATCAATATGTATTGCTCATTAACGATGACACATCAATGAGCCATTTTCTACCATGGATCGTCTGAAAATTCTAAACCTGTAACGCGACGGGTATTTCCCCAACGTCGCGTTCCGCCATCTTACCTCATTCGCCACCCCGAGCGCCAGCATACCCGGTCAGGTACCTGGCCCAAGCACCCTACCCCCACTACGAGCGCTACCCCTACTACAGGGACTCAAGCATAGCGGCATACCCCATTGGTCACTCCACCCGAGCAACCAAGTATAAAAGGCCCTGGAATTCCAGGAAGTGGAGAAGTACTAGGAAGGCAGCCTAGTCGAGAGCAACCTAGCCAAGCTCTTGAAACGCGGACGGCTTCAGTGAAAGCGCGGCCAGTTTTAGATCTTGTGCTCCTTGTTGCGATCAAGGATCCACGGATCAAGCTCTTGAAACGCGGACGGCTTCAGTGAAAGCGCGGCCAGTTTTAAACCTTGTACTCTTGTTGTGATCAAGGATCCACGGATCAAGCTCTTGAAACGCGGACGGCTTCAGTGAAAGCGCGGCCAGTTTCAATCGTGCGTCTGGGTAATACAAGTACCCTGGGTTCCAAGTGCCTACGTTACCTGTCTTTCTTATTACCTTTTCATTCTGGAACCTACAAAATAAATCAGCGACAAACTCTAACGAGGAACCATCCGTGTCTTTCTCTATACCCGGACCTATTCTGCATCGACTCTCACCTCCGACGCATTATTTAGAGAAGTAACGCTACAACTGGCGCCCAACTAGAGGCCAGAAGAAAAAAAAAAGGGAGACTGGCGGACTTCAGGACTCGAAGCCGTTCTCCGCGAAGAAGCCCAAGACATAAGATGGCAGTACAAATGACGGAGGACCAACTGGCTCAGCTGCTATCAGCAGTGACGACACGGCATCCCGGTACACCACAGGGCAGTTTCGCGCGTTGCACGGAACGCTTCAACGGAACAAGGGACCGGAAGAAGCTGGAGACCCAGGAAAACGCCTTCCAGACTTTGAAGGACAAACTTATTGAAGCACCCGTCCTCCAACCAGCAGACCCAGCGCGCCCATACATATTACGCACCGACGCGAGCGCTTACGCTATCGGCGCAGTATTAGGCCAGGGGGAGAAGGACGAGGAGCACCCCGTGGAATATGCGAGTAGGCTACTCTCCAGTGCCGAAAGAAACTATTCCACAACCGAAAGAGAGGGACTAGCTGTGGTATGGGCCTTGAACAAATTCCGCGGCTACATTGAGGGAACCGAAGTCCGGGTCATCACCGACCACCAACCGTTGCGATGGCTAATGACCCTGAAGACCCCCAGTGGGCGTTTGGCCCGATGGGCGATGCTGCTGCAGGAATTTAACCTGACAATCGAATACGCACCTGGACGCAGCAACTACGTTGCAGATTTCCTGTCACGGCCTCCAGAAGGACAATCTGGAGGAACAGCCAGATACGACGTGGGACTCATTTCCATAGATCTACCCAACCGAGGAAGCAACGAAACGCGCACCGAACAGATGAAAGACGACGGGATCGAACAAATTATAAAAAGCTTCGAAACAACGGAACACGCTGAAGACTTTCTCAACTGGACCCGAAGGGGATATATCCTTTCGAACGGAGTACTATATCGCCACGCACCTGACGCCGACAACGAGGACGCTCAATTGGTCGTACCGTCCCACGAACGGGA
Organism: Nomada lathburiana; assembly: GCA_963667235.1. Classification (NCBI taxonomy): domain Eukaryota; kingdom Metazoa; phylum Arthropoda; class Insecta; order Hymenoptera; family Apidae; genus Nomada; species Nomada lathburiana. The sequence continues at coordinate 3,651,958 of OY763905.1, forward strand.
CAAAATCTTAAGAGAATACCACGACGCCCCCACTGCCGGACACTACGGCGCAGAGAGGACGACACAGAAAATCCTGGAACGTTACTTCTGGCCCGGGTTGAGAAAGGACGTCGTCAAACACGTGAAGGACTGCATCGCCTGTCAACGGTACAAGATCAGCAACCTCAAACCCGCTGGATTGTTACAGACGCCCAGCATGCAGCAGCGGTTCGAGGTCTTATCCATCGACCTATTTGGACCACTTCCGCCCTCAAAAGACGACAAAAGATGGATCTTCATAATCGAGGACACAGCTAGCCGATGGGTGGAACTACTACCACTCCACAAAGCCACCGCCGAAGCCTGTGCCACTACCTTATTGAACGAAGTGTTCCTACGATATGGCGTCCCGCGACGAATTATTAGCGACAATGGAACGCAATTCGTCAGTGGAGTAATGCAGCAATTACTGCACTGCCTAGACATAAAGGCACAATTTTCCCCCGTGTACCATCCCGAAGCAAATCCTGTGGAAAGGAAGAACCGGGACTTAAAAACCCAACTGTCGATACTAGTCGGAGACCAACACACGACTTGGGAGGAAAAGTTACCAAGCATCCGGTTCGCCATCAACACAACCCGATGTTCCAGTACCGGATACTCTGCCGCCTACCTCACTTTCGGCAGGGAATTGCGAACACCTGATGAAGTGACGCGAGACCTACGCCACATCGCCCAAACTGAAAATTTTATCCCGGAAATAACGCCCCGGCTGCTCCAATTAGCAAATACGCTGCAAACCGCCCGAGAGACGCAGGAACTCGCGCAAGACAGGCGGAAAGCAGCAGCCGATAAAGACCGCCGACCAGACCCCGCATATCAGCCCGGCGACTTAGTATGGATAAGCACACACGTTCTAAGTAACGCTGCCAAAGGTGTCACATCGAAGTTTGCCCCCAGGAGAGATGGACCCTACCAGGTCCTGCGACGCGTCGGAACCACCAGTTACGAGATTGCGACGAGGAACAACCCCACAGAGCCATTAGGTGTATACCACACATCCGCCCTAACGCCATGCCAGGAAGGCATGTCCGAAAATCATACAACCACTCCCATTACACCAATCCGGAGAAGAGGACGGCCTCCCAATAAGGGATCGGCACCAAGGAACAAAAGAAAGAAAAGAGTGCTGGATGCCGCATCGAGGACGAGTCAGCGGATCCAGAGGGGGAGACTGTAACGCGACGGGTATTTCCCCAACGTCGCGTTCCGCCATCTTACCTCATTCGCCACCCCGAGCGCCAGCATACCCGGTCAGGTACCTGGCCCAAGCACCCTACCCCCACTACGAGCGCTACCCCTACTACAGGGACTCAAGCATAGCGGCATACCCCATTGGTCACTCCACCCGAGCAACCAAGTATAAAAGGCCCTGGAATTCCAGGAAGTGGAGAAGTACTAGGAAGGCAGCCTAGTCGAGAGCAACCTAGCCAAGCTCTTGAAACGCGGACGGCTTCAGTGAAAGCGCGGCCAGTTTTAGATCTTGTGCTCCTTGTTGCGATCAAGGATCCACGGATCAAGCTCTTGAAACGCGGACGGCTTCAGTGAAAGCGCGGCCAGTTTTAAACCTTGTACTCTTGTTGTGATCAAGGATCCACGGATCAAGCTCTTGAAACGCGGACGGCTTCAGTGAAAGCGCGGCCAGTTTCAATCGTGCGTCTGGGTAATACAAGTACCCTGGGTTCCAAGTGCCTACGTTACCTGTCTTTCTTATTACCTTTTCATTCTGGAACCTACAAAATAAATCAGCGACAAACTCTAACGAGGAACCATCCGTGTCTTTCTCTATACCCGGACCTATTCTGCATCGACTCTCACCTCCGACGCATTATTTAGAGAAGTAACGCTACAAACCCAAATTGGAAATTGGAAAAGAATCGCCCCTCGTGGTAACCCGCTGTACAAAGCTCGTTAACGTAACGCGCATAAATGTTCTTCGACCGAGGCGGCAATAAAGAGCGAGAGAAGCAAAGATCATGAACGAATCTCAACCAAGATCGACCTAGTTCCGCGGTGAAACTTTCCTGCTCCCTATATAAAACATAACAACCTCGGTGTAGGCAATGAAAAAAAAGAAGTTTTGTCGCCTTGAATGATATTCCCGGGGGATGTCATTAACTGCGCAAATGTCTTTCGAAAGTGGCGTTGCTAGCCCTCCGTGCTCGAGAGGCGTGCATTATCTCTCTGCAACGTAATTTCGTTTCAATGTAGATCATCGAGGACGCTTGCCCATACCTCGACGCCACTCGCCCACCTACATACTCTCACCCCTTTGCTTTTATTACGAGACGCTGGATCGTGATAAAAAAAAAAAAAAAAAAGTGAAGAGCTATTTCGTCCTCGTATCAAGGGAACTTCCTCTCCGCTCACGGTTTCCGGCACTGTTCTGCATAGCCCTACACGGCCTCCGCAGCAACACATTTAAATTTATCTCACGTCGTTTCGCGAGCACCTAATTGTGTCGTCGAGAAGTCATTAAGGCGTGCTTGTCACTTGTACTTCCTTTGAGCCACCGTTGCTAACGACAGGGCCGGTTTAAACAATGCCGCGTGGTTGGTCCACGCGACTCACCTACACGCGTGTAACATGCTCGCATACAATCACGACGAGCAGCGATAAACAATAGCTTCCGTACAATGACAATTGAGTAGAGTATCGACTTTGTTTCAAAACGAAATATTAGATACTAATAATTTGCAATTTGTTTCTTTTCTTTCAAGCACTATATCTATTTAATATCTGATTTACGATGTATCTGCATTCTGAGTTAATTTACTTCTTGAAATGGAATTTTCAGAATTCTATTATATTATTACCTATTATTGCAAAGAAAATTCATTGTCCCATCAATTCGTTCATCTTGCAGCTTTCCTAGCATTCAATCGAAAGCCACGAATAAAGCTCTGAACCTGCATTAAAATATGAATTCCCCGCTTTTTATCGTTTACGACTATCGCGTTACTATTTCAATTCCACGATACTCGATCTTTCAATTGCGTTCTCCATAAGTAACGATTTCACTCGAAGTCACATTCTCTCGGAACGAAGTTTAAGAAAATTAGCATACCCAGGATCGTTTTATCAGGGCCACGTGTACCAACGAATCAAAGGGGAGTCTGGTTTACGTGTGCGTAGATTCTACATTGCAGAAGAAGAGGCACGGGGACGCGTAACGAGAAGATGTAACCAAATTCCCAGCCGTATTTTACAGTTCACCGCCTTCCAGAAAGCCCGCCGGCAATTTGCATAAATATGGCAACGTATCTCGAAGGGCCGCGATAAAAACGCCGTCCTCCCGAGGCTGTAAAAAATGGTAATTGGTTATTGAGTCTCATCGACTCCGGTGAATGAAATCCTCTTGCTATACTCTCGATCCTAGGCGTCCCATCATAGGCGCGTGTGTAAGTTCACCGCGAAATAAATAACCAGCAACGTGTTCCGTTCGATCTGGCGCCGATTCGATTTCAATTTTCCACCGAGAATTTCATGCGGAGTCGGCGAACGTGAGGGAAGGCTGATCCAAATACCAAGAAGATTACACCTCCGTTTCGTGAACGCGGCGAATGATCGTTGCCGCGTGTGCATCTAACTTGAATTACATTTGGTTGAGAAGGGGGCTTGAAACTTCATCATTGTCGCTGGCTGGGTAAGTTTTATCTGTAATTTCTTGGACGATAATTGATACAATCGGAGAACAGGATAGTCAAGATCGTGGAACACCGAAGGATCAGATGCAATAAGTCTACGATCCGTAGAAACGTTTGATATCCGAGGAGGGGAAGTGCCGAATTCGATTTAGGTAGGTTGGCGGAAGCGTATCGAACGGCTTAGTGTTCGTTTACAACTTGGCGGCACGTAGCGTTAGAACGGCGTAATGTATCTCGTTTGTGCTGGTACCCGGGTACACTAACTCTGTTTAGTTGAACATTACACCTGAGGTTTCTAATTCGAATAAACGCATCCGCCTCGTGGACGGCTGCTGTTACGATTGGAGATGACAAAAGCAGGAATACAAAGAATGGAAAAACTGTCTCGTGTTTAGAAAGATAATCCACGAGATATCTTTGCTAATATGTAAAACACATCTGAAGTATAATGCATTGGACATACTTATTTCAACAGAAAATTCATCTTTATTAGTGTACAGCATCGTGAAAAATGAGAATTTGAATCGTACTGTACGTAAACTTAAAGGTTAGTTAAATTCATTCAGGGAAGTAAAAAGTTGATAAATATGTACGCAAGAATCAAGACATTAAATTGAAACATTTATGTTGTGCAGTAATGTTGTTCCTTATATGGAGTTTCTGTCTCGTGTAACAATGATACTAAAGCTAGTTGGCAATCTTTGACAATAAAAAAGAAACTGCTAAATTGCGACCAGACAAGGATTTCGCACATTGGGTATCGTTCAGTATAGCAAATCAAAATTAATGGATGTGTTCAAGGCTGGTTTCTTGTACATCAACTTCTATTTGCGGAACGAACATTAGTACAGGCAAGACCTAGTAAATCTCTGTTCCTTCGAAATAACCAATTACTCGAACTGTCTCATTTTTCAACAAATTTAGATAAATGGAGTGCTGCACAAGAGTGATGGCTTTTAATAGAACAGTTTTTATCCTCCGTACAATTTATGTGATATTTGTCAACGAGAAATAAAAATATAATTTTACCTAATAAATACTAGACCAACTTTGATTACCTCCTTTTTCTTGCAATTCAAATCTACGAACGATTAACTCTCTACGCCGTCAACCATCGTGAACGATGCTGATAGCAGTGAACAAAAATCATATCTCATTAACACAAAAATTGTATAAAGAATGAAGAGGGGAACACTGTGCAGCAAAATGTTGCATCAGAGGATGAAAATATTATCCAAGGAAACGGGAGACAAAATGGAAGGAGCCGGCTAAGTGCCGATAAAGGAGAGCCACGAAATAAATGGAAAGGGACCCGCTGGAAAAGCGGCGCGGTGTAACAGAAATGGATCCGGAAACAAGAATACAGTAGAAACGGATAAAAGGAACAGACACATTTCTTTTTGTTCTCATTAAGGGGACGAGGGCTGAAGGTGGAAGAACAGACAGAACGAGCCCCCGGAAAGGGACCCTTCACCGGGCAGGGAAAAAGTGGCTGGAGGAATCGGCTTAGATCGAGGGGGCACGTAAAACACAGATACCCGATGAAAAAGACAAACGTGAAGGGAGCGATGAGACTGATGAACGTACGAACACCTTGGAAATACAGGGGGAAGAGAAGTGAACTGTGAACAGACGCGTGTTAAAAAAGAGGAAAAGACCACCGAATAAATGTGTACGGGGTGACATTGCAAAGAACGACAAGAAACGGAGAAACATGGTGGATTCGATAACCCTATCGATGGAGGCAGGGTAAATGGATCCCGCCCGTGCTTCTACCACCTTGCGCCTATCCGCGCCGAACCCCCATTTACATATCTGTATTATTCAACCGCGGCTGTTATTCAATTTCAACGCAACTTGCAAATGCATTATTATCTTTAGCCGATGTGTTTCCTTTCGCGGCGCGCCAGCGAAGAACGGGAAGGAAAACGGAAAACGGAGCGGAAAGGGAGAACGCGGAGGGGTTGGAGTATTATAGAAAGCACATGACCTTGGACCTGAGAAGATTTCCGTTATTTACACGGGGTGGCTCGAGTTTCTTCCATTCTGCCCGTGCAATTGCGACGCGCTTCTGAAATATGATTGCGATGTCGCGAGAAATCGAATTCGTTACTTGCGTTGCGTTCAAGCGTTCATGATTAACGTCAGGCCGGACCGGTGTATCGTTGATTCGTTAATTTATGCCGAAATTACGCTCGCCCGGTTCCCCAACGAAGTATGCATTCGTTCGTTAACGTGTATACTTCTAATGTAAATAATGGTTCATCAACTTTGCGTGTTTGCTCGAAATAATGATTCGTTTACCGGGCGGTGCGTGGCGAAAATTCGCGAGAGACGTGCAAAGCTGTATTATGATACTATTATAAATATAGAAAGCAAAATCCTGAATAGCTGAGGATAAATTTCTGCACGGTAGCAAAAAATGTTTCGCGTCTATTATATAATGTGCAGAATGGAAGGGCATAGAAATTTATCCTATTTACCACGGATGGATATTAAAGGTCCTATACGTCGTATCGCAACGCTGTTAATTACCCCCCCGGCACCTCCGCAAAATATAACTGAACATTTCCCCCGCAGGTTAATTGCGGCAACAGTTCCCAAAGGTGCGTTAAAAGAATCGTTATTTCGAGGTAAACCTCTCGGCGTGGCCGGGCCGAATTTTTAACATTGATTTGCATTCATAGTGAAGCGCATAGCCATTAACCGGGGCAATTTCATGGAATTTAACCTTCAATCATAACTTCATTAAGTGGCTGCAGGGGGAACCGTCGCATTGTAGCTTACGTAGGGGTGAAGCACTCTCTGTACCCCCCTTGCATACCATTTCTGCAGCTTATAACAGGTTCAGATAGAGACGAGTGTGCACTGAAGCGTTGAATGCCCCCTACCCTGTGACTCCGGTTTTTTAAGTGACCGATTCGCCCTCAACAAGCTTAAAACGAGAGCGAACGAAAGGGGGTGCGGGAGAAAACGCTGCGTTTTCAAGCAAATATCGCGACATTCTTCCAGCTCGGCTGCCTATGTAAGAAGAATCTGCGTGAGGTGTTGAAACGCGGGGGAACTAGTTGCGAGAAAGTGGACCAAGGGGAAAACGGACGACAGAGAAAACCTCCGAAGTGCTTCTTAAACCGTTAATGGCTATAGATCGTTACCGAAAGAGTTATTGTACGATCCGCGCGAGAGAAATTGGCTGAAAAAGGAACATCAACGAGGGGATCGTCTGTAAGACACCTGAACACCGATAAATGTCGATTCGAGACCACTCAGCGCGTTATGCTTTTTTAATGAAATAAAATACAGCGGCCAAATACGGTTAATTACTGGAATTTGAGGTGAAATTCGGTGGATACCGTGGATAGTCGAAAAGTACAGAATTGGCGTTATTTTGTAGACTGCCAATAGCGTATTGAAATCTGTCATTCAAATATTAATATTCTCACTTATAATATAACGTATTTAATTCACTGATTTATCGAAATATTGAATTATGTGGAGGCGAGGAGAATTAAGAACTGAATCAGTGTCAATATTTGATTAATTAATATTAAAATTGCTTGATAAAGTAACCATCTACTAATCACACTTTCGAGTCTGCTCGCAGATTCATTTTTCCCGCAACATTAATAAAGAAAATTCTATAAAGGTATACGAAGCTCCATCCACGGAGCGTTGTTAGTCCGCGAACAGGTAATTGTCGCGAATGTAAACTTAATCACGTATCAGTGAATTTAATTAAAAAAAGATCAGACTGATTTTTCTCGTGTTTTCGGACTACTTTATCGGTTGGAGTAATGCAACGATTTGTAATTTGACCAGAGCAAGCATGAAGACCCGCAGCGATTCTGGGTAAATTGGTGCAAGGGCCGTTGTCCAGCGTGTAGGACAACGTCAGTGTGAAACGGAGATGCAGATATACGATAGTGATCAGCCGACTAAGCGAGGATGTAAATTTCCGTCTGCGCTTCAACTGGAAACACCTCAAAGGTAATTCTCCGTTCGACCGTTGCGTCTTAAACAACGGGCAAAATAATCGATTGGACGAACGTTCCTTGCCACGATTGTGATATCACCGTTAATCAAGGGACACGTTTCGCGCAATGTTGTTAAAAAACGATCGCGTGATTATTTTCCCAAACGCGATACAACGAAAACGCGTAACCGGTGCGCGTGATGGGTCGTATTTCATCGCAAATTCGACAGATCGTCGATACCGATTTTAGAAGTGAAAAAAGAAATGAAATTAACGACACCCGCGCCGTCGTCATAAATAATGGGATAATAAATAAAGTAAAACGAGCTGTGACAATAAATAATATACCCGATGGGGAAATAGAAGGCGACGCGGACAATTACATGAAAAATTGTAGAACATGTTTCGCCTGGCCCTGTGTAGAGTGTTTCTGTCGCGCATTTATAAACTGCGAATGAAAGGAAACGGGGCATTGGAAATCCAGTATTTAGTCACCCGTATTTCCCACGTAATTCGCGGGAACCTTTCTCGATTTGATATTTCTCGAAAGCAACGGACAAGTTTTTCGATAAAGCTCTCCCGGTAAGTCTGTTGAAACCACTTTTCCACCCCACTAACGTACCATACTGATCTCGCTTCTGCGGAATACGATACTTTTGATGCAATCATAGATACTCTTCGCGGTTATGATTTCTACACGATTGAACGTAGATTGCGTGGGAGAAGGACACGGGACCGGTCGAAATAGAAAATAATTTCATCCAATGAAATATCAAGTGTATATCTGCCTGATCTGTTTCTGTGAAAATAAATAAACAGACTGTTCCATGCCGCGCCAAACACGCGATATTGGAAAAGAAAGTAATAACTTACTTTTTACTCATTTTTTGATGTGGCATATACGACGTGGTTTACAGAATGAAACAATAGCGTTTTAATTAACTCTAAATTAGTTTTCCGTTCTCTCGCTTTATGCTTGTGATATGTTACAGACACGGCACTAATTTTAATGTACTGTACTGTACATTTATGCACGTGTTCGTGCCTTTTACGTAACCGTAAACTTGTAAGAAACACATACGTTTCAGATGAAATGAATCAATTACCCCTAACGTGTATAAAATATTTGTATCCTCCGTAAATAATAATTGTGATGGGCCAAAACAGAGGAGATTAGCCTAAACTTTTTCAATACGTCTACTAAGTATGCACAGAACTACCAAATCTACCACATGCAAAATCAATCGAAGTCCCACGATTACACACACCGAAATCTGAATCACAATACCGAGAGGCGTTAAAAGAAAAGAGCCTTCGACGCCCGTCTGCACTCCATCATCATCGAAGCGCAGCTCCCAACGTGATCGGATCGTTATTCCGTACACGTAGCAGTTCTTCCCCAAAAAGCTGTCACAAAGGTGATTTCGAAGGGATAGAAATCTGAGGGACGATGGAACAGGTAAACAAGCTTATTCCATCGCATAGGCGAGAGAGCGGCAGCCCTTTTTGCGTTTGCATGTCTGAGGCAGCCCGAGCCAAACAGTGAAACATTGCACACGTTTCCAGCCGGCGCGGCGGCAGCGCGTAAAACAAAAACGTGCAAAAAGGTCGAGAGATATCTTGGCGGAAGACACTAAGTTATCGACCGTAAAACCAGGCAGGCATGAAAGCAGGATGAATAGGAATGGCGGACATATGGTACGGATCGTTCCTACCGTGGCACCATGCAAATTCCACCGTTGCTCACCCCTCCCTAAGGTACAGACGAGACTTTCAATTCGGTGTTCATTCGTCAAACCTTCGACCCGTAGTTGGAGAACATATGGCTTCTCTATTCTGATACATTTATCAAGTATTCAAACCAACAAGTTACAATCGTGCAAGAACGAGAGAAAAATAGCAACTGCAGAACGCCGCGTCTTCCTTCCTTGTATACTGCGATACTTTACGCGAACGTAGATCTCGATGAAACGTATACCTGCTTGGCGCGGGTTATCGAGTCCGGCTATAACTACACAGAAGCATGTATAAATAAAGTCCTTTCGTTCGAACCCCAAACGCCCGCCTATACGGAGCACTTATTATTTATAAATGGGCCAAGAAGGATTCAATGAATAGCTGCTAACTCACGATGCTTTTACAAAAGTGTTTACCGGATAAACGTTCGGGCGATGTTTGCTTGAAAGTGTTCCTGTATCTTCACGAGTCTATTTTTTAACTGTTTTTTTAACATATGATGCATTTGACGAAGTCTATGTAGTCTTTTCGTTGAAAAAAATTGATATTCAAAGATAAATTATTCTTTTGGCTTATTAATGTATAAGCCAATTTTGTTGCATTATAGACACTCTTGTGCTTGTGGTGTATATGTATATAAAAGGTAATGTCAGTATAATAGTACTCGTGAGTATATTATTTAGATAATTGTAATATAGAAGAGGTATGCCATCAATATGCAACTCATGCAATCATTATACTCTTCTGAAAACTTTAATAATTTATATCGAAACGGTGTATTTTCTAATATATGTATAGTTTCTTTCAAACCGTTCTATCATCGAATATAAAATAAAGCTTAATACGTTTAATGACTTATACGTGTGTTACATAAGAAAAAGATATCCAAATGTGTCGATGCACTTTACGTTTACTACTGAGAAAAGATCTTCGAATTTTCTTTACTTACTGTATAAACTACCTCTGTTTACGAGTTCGTAATAAAATGCAAAAACATTCTACGCTTAAATGAAAAAAATAGTGGCAAATGGCCAGCAGTTGTACTAAGCTAAATCTAGATCTCCCTGACGACTAATTTTTCCCGATGTACATAAACCGAACATTTATCTTAGTTTAAAGGGGGAAAAAAAGGAGCAAGTCTGTGGCGTGAAATATTTTGCCATTTTTGTGGCACGGTTTATCAACGCGAAACAGACGCTCCATTATGCACAGCAGATGCAAAAGCATCAGGACACGACCAAGTCGCAAAATCCAGCTGGTGGCGCGTATAAAATACAAGAGCGTAGGTGGAACAAGAAAAACAGCTTTCGAATCATGCGAACTCGGCACAGAATCAGCTGATTCGTTTTAGCCCGTTGAACGAATGGCACACCTTGCGATTCAAATATACAGTCACAGCCTTGCTACTATTTCTCCCCCTGTTCCGCGCACTTGATTCATTTTTCCACTTTTTTTACCTGTCAAACGTCCTGAACACCTTCCCTTAATATATAGACCGGGACGATAGCAAAACACTGTCTTAATTCACTTAATATATCATTGGAATTGCAAACGAAGGAAGAAGGAAATAACTTGGCAGAAATTATTTAGGCCATGGAAAGTGTAGATACCATAATATGAATATTGTTTGAGAAATAATTCTTTCCATAATACTAAATATAAAACCAAAATATAATATACACCCAAGAATATTAGGACAAAGATTTTACGTATATTACGCCTAAAAATATTAAAACTTGGGGTTAACATTGTCATGTTCTCTCACCTGGCTGCTTTGCTTCAACGTGGATAGTCGTTAAAAAGAAATATTCGTCCAATATTTTACTGAGAACTACTTTGCCCTGAAAATTCGTTGAAAGCTACCCCGTGGAAGTTCGATATGATCTTTCGTAAGATTTGAAAAAAGACGCCTTTAAAATTTTGTGATGTTATAAGAAATACACGAGAACCTGCGTCGGCAGCGGCCAGAAAATTGTACAACGAGGCAAATTTGTATGTAGACTTAAGTGCATAGTAAAAGGCCTCAAATTAAATAATTATTGAAGACGAAAATTTGAACTTTAGGTTTCCGGCCAGAAATATCTTTACGTATAATCGTATTTAATATCATAATGCGATGCATGTACACATTTGGTCCTTCTTCAATGAGCATTTCAAACATAATATAACAAACATCGAACGGAAAACAAAAACGAGGAAATGAGTTTGAGTAAAATAATATATGCTACAAAAATATATATAAATAATAACTTTGTTAATTACAATTAATCCTCTCCTTCCGTAAATTCGTATAATCATATTTCCCATGAAATCTGTATGCACTTGCGCGTCATGCGCGTCCTAAAACATTCGACGTGCTAAGCATGAAAGCATAACCAACAGGCCACGCAATTAGTGTCAATCAATCTCACTAAACGGTGTGCTTCGCACTCATAATACAAAAACTGGCAAACGGGCAATGTAATGAATTATAATGGATGTAATTTTAAAGTTAAAAACAGCCGCGAAAATTAATTTCTCATCATTTTAGATCCCGAGATAACAATTTCTCCAAACGACAGATTCATTTCTTCCTCGATATATCTCCGAATTAAGCACGCTGAACGTTTCACCAACCGAACAACGTTGCGTACCGCTCACACGATTAAAATATCGATTTCCTTCGTAGCGAGACACTTTCAATTCATCCCCATTAGGATGCACGGTCGGCTTACCAGAAAAGACGTACCGTAGAATCGAAATGAAAATCCCCGTCAGGCCATTGAAACGCGAACAACGCTGCCGCTATTGTTCCAAACGTTAATAAACATTGATAAATACAGGGCGGAAAGGTGGACCACCGTCAGGAAATCTCGGCGGCTGTAGATCGTAGTTATTCATACATAAATTAGAAGCGCAAAACGAATGCCGAGGGTGTGTTTAATTAAATTTGCGTCGTGATGTACGTGCCAGTTATTACAAACCGCTCCCGCGGGGTCTCCCCTCGAGGAAAATTACGTGTTTATAACTTTTTCCGCTGTTAATATCTCCTTTGCAGGAGTATCCGGCGGCGCATTAATTTATCCTTGCGGAAATTTCAGCGAGAGGGGGGGGGGGGAGAAAAATGAAAAGCGCGAATGAATATTTGAAACCATTGACTGTCGGGCCGCTTTATCGTTGGCTCGTGGCGTTTACGCTGAAACTTCAAACGCCGGAGTAAAATGAACGTACGTACATACCTCACTGCGGAAAATCTTCGTACCCGAAGGATCTCCGTCTATTCGCCATAAAGCTGAAGTGTGCGCGCGATCCTGACGCGAACACGCTTATACACACGTGCACGAAGACGCGAGGGAAAAAATTGCGGACAACGATGAAACACGGCCCGATCGAACAACAACCATGACAATTCGATCAACAAGCGCGGCGGAAAAGAACAAAACGAGGTCTCTATTGCGGGTGGGGAAATGTCGCGAATGCACTGCGTAGATCGTGCTTTAATCCGATGGTTCCGGCGGTTAGTTACGAATTTCCCGCGAATTAAATTGGACGGCCTATTACTTTCCGGTTGCAATATAATAAGGGACTTTCCAGTTTATAATTGCGAGGCACGAAAAGCAGCATCCTCGAGTTTCTCACGGTGCTGTGTGCACAGAGGCTATAATTTTCTCGATAAATTCGAGTTATACAGGCAACACCCATGGGAGCATGGATGGAAAGGGTGGAGAGGCGGGCAAAAAGTACTAACGGCCAGTACTTTGAAAGTATGAAGTTTTAACTTTATCTCAAGCTGCGTACCGGAGATTGCAAATATATGTCGTCCCGTTTTGTAGAACATCGTTCGCGCGATATTTTTCAGGATTTAATTTAAACGAATCTTCGAAACGGAAAGGTATTAGCTGGGGGATTAAGTTTCCCTTTGGAGGACCGATTCACCATGAGTTAAATTGCGTAGTATATTACGCAATTTACGTGATTTAATCAGCTGAAAATGAATCTGAAATTAAAGGGATCGATACAAACGGCGAACACTTTCATTTTCGTGTTGCCAGTGTAAAAAACATTTATACTTCAAGATATAAAACTTGATTGATCAACAAACCAGTAAGCAAACGTATATTTAAGTTTGGTGTAATCATTTCTATGAATCATTACTGTGATAGTTGGAGAATCAGAAACTTTAATTGTCAATGCAATGTTTAATAGTTCTACGCTGGTACAATTTTGTGGGGGCCAACTCTTAGACAGTCAATGAGTTCAAATGTTCATTACATATACATATAGTCTATTGAAAATCAAACAAAACACACCACACCATACCAATTACAGAAACTCTACTCACCGCCCAAATCAGCAAAGAAAATTTCCCTCAGCGCTAGAAATTCCTCTTCCTGTGGAATATCTGCTCTTCCAAAACTGTCATTCTCTGGCCACACTTCTCTGCAAACGATGTTGAATGTTCAATAAAATTCCCTTTATTCTTCTTCTTTTACTTCTTCTTCTTATTATTATAAATTCTGTATAAATAATACCTTTTTTCACGTGACTAAAGATTTATATAAATATGTAATGACAAATTTGATTGCGCTACATATTATTATATTCCGTCGTATTACTTGGACTATCGAAAAAACTGTTTGGTCGAATTAATATAAATAAACTTCATAATCAATTTCTTTATATTTCGTGAAAATATTGCGCAATCCAAGCTCATATTCGAGAGAAAGTGAACAATTAAATTTAATCGGCATGCTAACGAACGAAGAATACATATGTATGAGGAACATGCAAATATCATGTGCATTAGAATAGAATAATCAAACAGCTACTTTAATGCCAGGGCAGAGAAGCGAAAATGATTTATCGACATACTCGTGTTCAAAGTGAAGAGGAAAGAAAAAAAAAGTAAATTAGCTGGAGTAACAAGAAGATTCTGCTTCAGTAAAGTAATTTAAATAATCGTGCACGTATTGTACAGGGGCTAACGCGAGGCAATGAAATCGTACAAAGAAAATCGAACACCGGCCTTCTCGAAAAACTCATGTACCGAGCTTTAATAACTTTACTCGACGATTCAAAATATCGGCGAATGTTGTAAAACTATTCCATTCAAAGTAAGGAATACAAACTTTGTATTAAAAACGAAAATAATATAAAAGAATATAACACAGTATTATTAAATTTTTTTTTTCTATTACTGGACAAGACCATACAAAGCCGAATACCAGTATATGTATATTTTCAGTGTACACGCAAACATATTTTCTAATACTGTATCAAATGAAATGCATGTTCCAAAAAGCGTCTCTGAAATTACAGCTTAAAATTATTTTCTCCCCCCTCTCCCAGGACACGATAGCTCGAATAAAATTAAGATCCAAAAACTGCCGAAAATGTCTCACAATTCTCCACTTATATGTCCTGAAATATTCCTTCCCTCTACCACAAAACGATTGTCCCCAAAGGCTTTCATGCCGACCACGTAAGCATGCGCTTAAAAACGGCGGAACGTATGCACAACTAGATTACAGTGATTAAACAAAGCGCGACGCTTAATGACGTGTTTCATTATCAGGAGTAACGTAAGGTAGGTAAGACACGGAAGTCGGGACGGCGAAGAGTAGCGAAAGGGGTAAGGGAGAGACCAGAGGGGAGGTCCGAGTGGCAATCTCAATGAGCCTCGTACAAGACTCCCTTGAGCACGAGAGCTTCACCGCGATCTACACCAACATCCGGCTGCTCGCGTCAAGTGTTCACGCCCAACCCTCCATTCTTCCATCCACCTTTCGACCATGCTCGTCGTCACCGTACATGCATCGCCTTTGCGAACTGCCTGCGTTCTAGGGCGTCTGGAGACAGAAGGTGGCGAAGCCTGTCCCCAACGTCGTGAATGGATAGAAAGTCGCGTAAGTAGAAAGATTGCTGGCGAGGGCGCAGCTGTCTTGCGACCTACTCAAATTTCATCGAATTTATTTGGAACGCTTGGCTCGGAAAGGACGCGTCCTGATCGATGCCCCTATCAGATGGAGATCCTAATTTATGCGGAACGCGGGCAACACAGACGTGCAAATTTTATCAGTTGCCCGCGGTTAATGCTGGCGAACCGGAAAATCGAAACGCAGTGGAAATGATTTTTCCTCTAGTTTCTTAGCTACTCCGTCGAATGTACAGTACAGTGGAAGCGGTTGCACGGTTCTTTTTGTGTCGCTTATGTTGCTGCATCGAATCGTCATGCATGAGATAAATATTGGAAATAGTTTTTTATAAATAGGCATGCACGGCATTTGGCAACCAAATGGAGGACATATTGATTGCATCGGGAGTGGATTGTCCATCGTAAAGCCTTTCGCAATTTCATGAGAGACCGAAAGATCCGGACCGCTTCACGAAAGTTCTATTCCCTGTGAGAATCCAAAAGCATCGGGGGAAAGGAGAAAGTCGGTGTACGTGACCAGAGGACAAAGGTAAAATCACGCCTTCACCTTGGCGAGCACTCATGAAAAAGGGTGCACTTAATGGCGGAAGATTCCTAACCCGGTGCTAGATGGTGGCTGGCTTTTCAGGAAGTCTTCACCTGTCCTGAATTTTCATTAAAAAACTGCTGCACGTAGAAATATTCGGAAAGGCGAAAGGCGTCAAAGAGAACAGTGGAGACGGTGAAACGTGATTGGACAACGAAGTCGACTCGAAAATCAAGCGTTCTCACTTGCCGGATGAACTTAGATTTATATTGGCCTGGTATTGTTCGAATTGTGCAGCACAAAGGACATATAATAGAAGCTGAGAGATGATCGGCAAGAGCAGACTCTCGATGCAGAATTGAAGAAATAGTCAAGCATTAGATGTTAAATACATTTAAACCGAAAGCGTGGTTGATTATATCTACTAAAAACGGGGGTGAAGAATTTTTTCGTAGCAAAAGCCTTTTAACACAGACGAGTAACAAAAAGAAAACTGCTCTACGCAGTTTTCAAAATGATTGGAAATTAATATATCATTCTAGATAATTTTTAGTTGTGCGTTCTGCGTAAAATATGTTACAGGGTATGATACTGTGGAATACATAAATCTGCCGTGATAGTCGACTTGTCAGTGCCGGATAGCTGGAAGATAGATACTAGCGTAATCAATTACTCTGCGCGAATGCAGGGCGAATTTGACAAAAGCCGTATATATATTTTCAGAATACGGTTGTCCAGAAACACGGGCTCTGCATCGTAAAAACAAGCTTCAAGAAAACTCAACTCAAATAAAAAACAAGCACAGCACGTCTAAATAAAATTATTTCAACGATCGACGAATATTGATCAAAATACATTTTTAATAATGTTATCGTAATTCTGTTTCCGAGCTTCCCTATTGCAATCCCCACCAATGATCCCATTTTTCACAACGTTCCCGTAATACCGAACCAGCCGTACAAGGTAGCAGCATGACTCCTAAGCCCCAGCGAGTGTCCCTAAAAACACATTACTGCAAAACGCGACTCATTTCCTCCACACAAAAACAGCCGACTAATCCCTATATGGAATGTGTCGAGCCACAGGTCGGAAAAGTCTGGCTACTTTCGAAAGTACAAAATCCCTGACTCGGAGGGGGAATCCAATAACCGAGTGGCAGAAGGGTGAAAGCGCAGAAGAAGGGAGTCGAAATAGAAGGAGAGGGTACACGGTGTCCCCAGGGCAGAAGAAGTGGCTCGTACGGGGACGCTGCTGGTGGCTGTCTGAATAGAAATCCAGTACCATACAATCCCCATTATCCCTCGATTTGAAGTCCCGCGACAATGGAATCTCTCAGACGCGCCTCAGCCAACCCTCCACCAGTTCCATCGCCCGAACTAGCTCCTTTGCCAGACACCGAACGAATAATTTCGACGCGTCGACTTTCGCCCTTGACACTGCAAAAGCTTCCCAAGCTCGAGTTTATCTTTTCGTCGACGGTCGAGGTAGGGCAACTTATTGGCCGGTAATCGCACTTAAGTTAGCGTGCTTATTGTAATTTGGCGCGTGCACAGTGGCGAACGTACAACGTAGGGAAACATGTATGTGCCCCTGACTTTAGCTGATCGTATCATTTTTTGGAGTATTATGGTATTTGAAGGTACATTTCTAGTTTACGAAAGTATAAACGTTGAATGACTAGTAAATTTATGCATTGCACGAAAGACATTTTAGGAAGTACCACGACTGCTCTCGTCTACAGCATCAATTGCTAATCCCATTGCTCGTCATAGATCTAAAGTGTTATATCGAATGAGAAATTCGTGATATTAAAAAAAGGTGTAACTAGAAACAATTTAGCTATAAATTGTATAAAACAATCAATCAAGACTTATAAGTTAAGACTTATAAGACTTATAAGTATAAGATATTTCAAGTTTAAGCTGCGACATCGTAATGTTTTATTATTCGTGGAATGATTTCGCATTGAATGCACAAAGACAAGTTCGTGCAAAGGAGCATAGCGCGAAAAATTCGGGTGTCTGCTTCGCCCGATGATTTTTCAAAGCCACGAGCATCGGAAGTGCACACGAAGTTCGGCACGTGCCATCATCGGTGACAAAGGCGTGACAAAGGTTTATGAGCGAGCAAGAGTAGAGCACGAGGCGGCGTAAAAATCCCAGAGAGAAAGAACTGCCGTCTAACAGCGAATTACGTCTTTCTCGGGGAACAGTAAAAATTCTGCAAGACGAATAATGTATCTCTATACAATTGTATTATACAATCAAATTCGATTTACACTCGTTTCATCAACTGACAGTTATTACATCAAATTCTGTCCCCACTGTACAACACAGCGGGAACAATTATTTTTGATATTTCATTAATATGCTTCAACTCTGTTCCATATTTCGATATTTCGATTCGAGTAAAAGTGCGACGCTGTTGGATAAACAATTTCACGCGCAGATGTCAATTGACAATTCTCATTCGCGCTTAATAATGGAATTATCTGCGTTTCAAGCCGGAGAAGAGTGCAACGTTTAAGGGCAAATAGGAGTACACGAAGAAGACTTCGCTGATCGCTCGTCGAAACACCTCGTTTAAAACAGAAAGGGATAAAAGCTACGCTTCTTCTCCTTAATTATCCTGTGACTTTGCGTTGCCCAAGCCTGTGCCAAAGCCAACACACTTTGCCGTTCTAGCCGATGCAGACGGTGTAAGTAGAAAATTAGAGGGTTCGAGTCAGTACCCAAACGATGGGAGTATTTGCTCGGCAAACGAAACGCGATCACTGGAAGCTTTTCGAGCATCTCAGGGACAAGCTGCAGATTATATAGATATAAGAGTAAAGGGAAATTGACGGCATTACATTGTTTGCCGTGATACTGCCGGATTGCCATAAATGTGTTATTAATATCTGCTACTCCGAACCTACGGTCCATACGATCCGCCGTCAACAGTCTGCTCCCTCCCTTTTATCTTGTTGTATGCACAAGGTCGGCATGAACCACAAGCTCCCATTGTGTACCGGCTATGGCAAAGCTTACCCCATAAAATGGACGGTGGAATATTGCGAACAATCTCCTAAAGTACCCCGTAGGAGTACTATGGTGATGATGTCGTCTAAAGAAAAATCTGCAGAAAGCGCTATAACTCCTTAGCTTTACGGGAAAGACTGTCCGCGATGAAACAGTTTTTTGTTTCGGCAATTTTACTCCAGTACCCCTTAAGACGGGGGCAAAACACCAGCGAAAGTTTTTTAGCTTGGCGAAAACTTGTTCGGTGGAATTAAAATACTTTTTGAAGCCGCCATGCTTGGGGAACGTCTCAAATGAATTTCTTAATTGTAAACTTTCAATGAATATGTATTGCAAATACATCTAGCAGGTCAATTAACAGGATACAAGAAACGTATATAAATGCCAGAGATAAAACTATTCTCGACGAAAATATTTAATAATAATCAACTATCCGATGCACACGATAGTATCGTATAAGCAATTAGTTGCAGCTAATGGCATATTTGACACGCTAGATATATCTATCATGAGGTAGGAACTCTTTGACGGTAAAATGAATATAAACAACTCGTTTTCACGTCAACGAGTTCATCTCCAAAGTGTACTGCCCCCGCGAAACCATCGGAGCGACGATTGATGCTACCAGCCAGAAGCATCGATGGGGTGGAATTGAGGAACAACTTGGTCGAGGGACAAGACTCGTGAGTATATTTAGAGGCAGGACACTTCAAAGGGACCGGGTTCGGTGCCGCATAGGGCTCACTGACATAAGCGGGCATACATTGAAATATTTTCAGACAAAACCATCCCTTTCAGATTTAATGTAATGCAAATACGAGTGGAAGTGCAAGCACTTGTCGGTCAGCCGATTAATTGGCGCAGGGCTCTAAAGAAAATGAAGGCTGAAAAAGTCAAACGGTTTCATTCGTGGAACAGTTGCCGCTAAATAATTTGAAACAAGCAGATCGATTAAATGAGAGCCATTGACTAACGCTATATTTCACTGTGTATCGCGTTCGACATTCTACTCATAAAACA
The DNA here is from genome assembly GCA_963667235.1 of Nomada lathburiana. Lineage (NCBI taxonomy): Eukaryota > Metazoa > Arthropoda > Insecta > Hymenoptera > Apidae > Nomada > Nomada lathburiana. Next base: position 3,671,834 of record OY763905.1, read on the forward strand.
AGGCAACCCGCAATTTTTGTTAACTCGACACTCCGCAGTTTGCCTTTATTCTCTCACAAAAAAAAAACACATATTTAGCTTTCCGTGGCTCAAAACTTTTCGGCAAATTTATAATAAAATCGCGCGGAAGTTCGACAGTACGATTCAGTTCGAGGGCTAAAGATTCTATTATATGTGTAGACTGCGAAATTGTTCCAACCGAGTTCTCCACCACAGTACATTCGGTGGGCAACAATACGTTGGTGTTTGTACGCTTTCTATTTTTCATTGCGACGCACTTTTATGCCGGAGAAGCAAAGCTTTTTCGAACCACCTATAGAGCATCAGAAACACTGTAACCCACTTGACTCTTATTTGTTAGCTTCCATGTGCATTGTGCTCCACCACAAAAAAGGTCATGCGAAACGAAAACGAAAAGCGAAAGGGAAACTTGAAAACGTTTGACGGTGTATATTAGGACACATCCCTGCGTTACGGTGCACGAATCAACGACTGGGTGAATCGTACGGAAGCAAATGCGAAGAAATTCTGCCGGGCATGAGCTGCCATCAACCTGAGTACTATTTTCAACACCGCGATTCGTATTCAGATCTGCCCATAAATGGCACTTTTATCCCCAAGCGTCCGTCGCATTTACTAGCTGGTATGAAAAAAATCGCTTTCTATTCACTCCGGTTAAGTACAAAAGACGTGAACGATAAGGCACAAGTGCGACAAAACGTTTTCCGATACGTAGCCGGCATTTCGTCATTATTCTTTTTCTATAAAAATCAGTTAAACCTTTGTTATTTCAGCAGACATGCTATGTGTCAGGTGAGGAGCCACATGCACAACTCGATAATGCATATTATATGACAGACGTGTTAACTAATATTATAGGAATTATAAGTAAATATTGTTACGTTTATCAAAAGATGTGTTATAGTTCGTGTTTAATATGCTTCACATTTTAACGAATATTTGTTGACAAGTAATGAAACAATCGTTACCATTTCTATTTATATTACGAATAAACTATGTCATACGAATAAAACTTGAAATAGCACAAAATGTAAAAATTCAATTCCACATGTCCTTTACTAATATTTATGCGCTTCAACATTTTATGACAGCTTGTATCTCTGGAATTTAGAGAAATGCATTTGTACACTCGCAGTTTCCGACGAAAACCAAAATAATATTGCAATCGATGAACATTCTTTCGAGCACTGTGTAATACGAAAGATGAAATTAATCGATAAGAACGAGGGTAATGCGACCAACAATTTCATTTTGTCCTCAAAATGAAGACTCAAGACCAATTATAATAAGCATTTTTAAACCCGTCTTCCCGGTTAACAAGTAGCTTCGATAAAGATACTAGTTTTATACAAATAAATAGGTATCTTACCTTGCTGCACGAATAAGTCCAACAGCTTGCTCGAGGAACTTCGTTCGCAGAAGCTTCTGGATTTTCTTCATTGCTTCGGCTCTAAGGAAGAGCAACAAAGTAGGTATAATGAGGGGCTCCTTTGCATCAGAATTTAGTTTTGTCGATACTGGCGAGATTTAATAAACCGACTGATACATACTTTTGCTCGTCTATAGGTACGTCCAATGTAGCATCAAATGGTACAACTTCCGGTATCGTTCCATCTCGCATCACAATGGATAGTTGAGGACTTATCTCGTCCCAGCGTTCCTCCAAACTTAATGACGGGGGTTGCTCCTTCTGTGCAGCTTCTGTTCACATTTCATATTAAACAGATACTCGAAATTGAAACTGAAAGGGGGATAACTGAAATTTCTTACTTTTCTTGCCAGTACTCTTATGCCGTTTGTGCTTAAGCTTTTGGACTAATATATTGCGTTTGCTTTTGTCGCAATAGTAGTTTAACATTTTCAAAAAAATATGCACGGTTGTGACCAAATCAATCAAATATTGCCTGGAAAAATATGAACATTTCGAATATAGCTTTCACCAACAGCCATCTGCCTGCTAATCGACAGCAGATTGGTAGCAGAAACCGAGCATATCCTGCAACTTGACCCATTCAAATGGATTTAGATGGCCATTTAAACGGCTGAAGTTGCAGGTTCTGCTCGGTTTCTGCCGCCAATCTCCCATCAGATTCTGTTCTGCCCGTTATGCATCAAATCTGTTTACAAAACCTGCTAACAAAATCAGGGCAGACATTTGCTATTGCAGGTTTGGCTGACTGGTATAGTACTTATATTTGATTTAACTAGTATTAATATACAAACTATGTACGTAGTCAATAGAGTGCCATTTGTGAGGAAAAAATGTTGTGCCCATAAAACGTAATTTATATTCCATATCACTACAATTTTAATTTATCTGGTTAGCAAAACGACGAAAAAAGACATATACACATATACAATATAACAAATACAAAACATCTTCACAGCCCTATAGACTTTAAGTCCAAATCTATCGATCATGTCATTAACAGTTCAAATGAATAGCAATTCGATTCAGGAATCGAAATTAAAATTGTACATTCCAAATTCAAGGTATCTTGTATATTTCCAAGGAATATAACACGCAATATAATCCGCAGAAAATGCAATAATGAACGTCTCTCTATTGTTCCAGCTGTATCATTCCAATTCAATAAAATTCTTATTCGAAGCATCGGCCGAAATGAAACAATACCAATCCCGGCGTTAATACAGTTCCACCGTGTACACAGTTTCGGAGTGGTAACGTCAGCAACGAAGTTTCGCAGTACCAGTCAAGTCCTGTTTTCGCCACCGTCGCTAAGATGTCAGGATAACGACGATACCGCGATGTGGCACGCCGACCTTACATTTCCGTAGTGGAAATCCCTGCGAAACCCGTCAAACTCGCGGAAAGTTGAACGGCCGCCGCCTTTTCCCATTTCGCCGGCCGGAAGGTCGATAAAAGTTGTTTATTCCAGCGAGAAGCGCAAAAGAAGAGAGAAGCGGGAGACAAGAGCGGGGCAGTAACGCAATGGAAGGCGGCACAGTCGAAAAGAAACAAGGAAGACAGGGGCAGGAGTAGCTCCCTCGTTGTTCGTGCCGATTGATTTGAAACTGAATCAATCTGTCTGCAGTAGATAAAACTTTTAGCAAACAGTTTTTCATTTTCCACTGCCATTCACTCGATAAACAGATACTCGAAGCACAATCGGGTAAAACGAACGAGGCTCTTCGCGAATACTTATACTGTGTAATTAGAAGATGTTTAAAATTCTAAGAGCGACATCGGATAATTATACTTCCAATTGGGGATCACTGTTCCAGTTTCTGAACGAATGGAAGACTCCAGGATTGATATGGACATTCATACGTTGTTTAATGCTAGATACTTCTATACTTGCTTCGTGAAATTGTAATTTCAATTAAAATTTATAATTAATATCGTATGCAAGTGACACGTTTGGCTGGCAAGATACTTTGATAATTTGTATGTATATACGTAAAACAGTTGTTCGTGATGAATTGCATGATATGGTCAGAGGATCGATTTCTATCAATACGGATGTTCTTATAAAAATCACCCGATAATCAAAGAACTCCCGTACTTTGGTAACTGGCGTTAAAATTCATATTCTATTATACAAAATGCTGTATACGAACCGAGACATTTTGATCTCATCGAAACAGAGGAGCTGAGAGAGAACCGTTTCCCGATATTCCGGAACATAAAACACGTTACTCTTAATAACCTTACTGGATTCTCTAACCCCACGATCCTTACTTTGATCCATAGCCATTAAAGTGTGCAGAAGTTCCTATAATAACAAAAGAAACCAGAACACGTTGCTTTCTATTCCCTCGAACGAAAGCGAATAGTGATAATCATAATCTCACCTGATATGCTTTCAATGCTAAATGCAATCTACGAGACCAAATTGGAATTTTCTTTTTGTCCGTAATCATCATTTCGTAGTAGTGTTCCATTTGTCTTTGCACCAAATGAAATATCTCCGTAGATATTGTTTCGCTGTTGACAAGTATTGTATTGTTATAAACCAACGGAAAAATGCTGTTAGAATCTTTACAAATTTTCCAGGCGTTGCAACGCGTTGTACCGAAACAGGTAATACCATCAAAGAGTTGAAGTGCTAATTTTTTTAGCAATAAAACAAGTCGCGGTTACAATTTTCTGCGTTTCTATATTGCTCGACGATAAATACTCCCCGAACGATAAACGTTCGATAGGTATTGGAGAGTACCACTTACAAGGAAATTTAAATCCCGGCAATGTAGGTTGGTTAAAGCAGAGCACGTAGGACGCGTGTATTGAAAATAGCTGGGAAATGCTTTTCGTAGATAAGAATCCGAGGAAAGCGACGGTGCGTAAAACGAGTTCGAGAACTATCTCTGTTTGCCTTCTAGAGCATTTACCCCCCGAGAGTGTACATACGTTTTTCTATCAGAGAGATAGAGGACTCGCGACGACTTACCTCACATACTTTACTTCGAACTTGTAATGACGATTGAACTCCATGAAGAAGCGCAGGGCCCAAAGATAGCAAGTTGTTTCAGATTGATCGCCATGAGCTGAACCAACTATGCAGGACCTCGCGTATCTCATTACGGGATTATAAGCAGCGTTCAAGAATTCCACGCAGAACTCTTTCAAAAACAGCCGCACGCTTAGCGTGGAAGTACGTTCACCCCTTGGATCCGACATGGGACGTTTATTTTTCGGCTTCGATGCCTTTGTCTGTGTTGCATTAAATTTATACCATTCTCAGTGTAATTAAATTACTCTTTCTTTAAGCAGTCAAAATCGAGCAAGATATCTAACATAAATAATATTTATGTATTTATAGTACAAATACAGCGTCTTATAAAACAAGTATCGTACATATCGATGTACATACTCATTGCTCTTATTTACATTTTATTTAAAGGATTCGGTAAATACAAATATTATCACAAATATTTTACCATATCCAAGTAATCTTTTCGTAAACTTCGTCTCATACAACATTTTTACTCAATAGAAAAAACAATTTGCTTTTTAAAAAAGTCATAAGAAATTTTGGGTTATTTGATGGTTTGGCTCTACTCATATCGAGTGCTATTTTCATTTGATTACATTTAAAATTGATCTATCGTGGTGCAGGCTATTGTTGGTTACGTTCTACCCTTGGCTGTTGTATTATAATCTTTTGCAGCGAATTGTTTTGCGTATAACGTTTTACAAATCGCTGCCAGTGGCAGTTATTTAACCGGCAAAAAATTTCTCACTCGTCGCACTAAATTAGCCCAACAATACACCTGCTATTTGTGATAAGAAAAATTCTGTACGAGATAAAGTTGCGACAATATTTCACAAACTTTGCTGCAAAAAGTTAGCGAATTGGCCTGTACACTGGGAAACTTTGTTCGAAAGACAACTTATTTCTCATTGCTCCTTTTGTTTTTACGTAACTATTTCATAAAAATGTCGGGGAGGAAATGGAAGGGCTAACCGTGGGAAATGGCTGGGATTCCATAAAAGATATGACGAGAGCCAATGATCACCACAATTCGGACAGCCGTCAGGCATGTGACCCAGTAGATTTATGACAGTCCATAATGAAAGGAGCAACGAGGGGGCAAGCTTGGAAAAATTCGTCTGTCCTCAAACACGGATGTTCTGCAAAGGAAACGGTAATAACGGCCCAGGAGGGAAAAGGACCGCCTTTATAGTCGAGCAGGATACAAGAGGGCGAGAGGAAAGGGAGGAGAAATGTCCGAGAAAAGAGCGGTGACCCAGTTTTAAATGCTTCAGCGCCATTAAGCAAGGAGCCAGTTCTAATTACGCGCGGATAGCCCTAATTAACAGCCGTATTTTCATTCAAATCCACCTAGCCTGCTTCCCCACTTAGTTATTAATGAGAATCACCGTTTGAAACCAAAGATTAATTCAATGGAACGTTTTCTGGGTTAACGTTTCGTTTCATGCATTCAGAAATGAGCAAGGAGGGGAAAATCACAAGAACACTGTTCCATTTTCCTCCTCGTAATTAGAGACTTGCTTAGAACTTACCTTGTCGTTGCCGAAGTTTAACGCCTCGATCTTCTGGTACGGTTTATGGCACAACAATTGATTCTCGCCGATGGCTTTCATATTCTGAACGACGTATGTGCCGCCGAAAAACGAGTGTCTAAACATATTATTGAATAATTGACAGGAGACGGTTTATCTATACGTTTGCTCCTTCTTAAAATTAAACAAACTATTTAATGCCAGATGTAATTCCTGTTAAAGGAAAATCACTAATTCTGTTCTTTGCTACACTTTAATTCATCCCACGATCTTTACGCAATTATTGAATGAGATATATTATGAATAAATACGTTGAAACTATAAGGCTAAACGAATTCGTAGAATATGAGAAACATGTAGCACACGCGTTTTTATACCGAAAACGCATGTATGCTTTTGTTTTGCAAGATCTATAGAAATACATTCTTATCTGAAATAAAGTCTTCTTAAAATCAATGCAACTTCAACTTCTGTTTACACGTATGAAGTTTGCACGATTTACTTTTATCCCGGGTTTTGCGCTTTTTGTATCACCTGTATTTTTACGGACTACAAAACAAAACATAGTAGTTTTCTAAATCCACGTACATGCGCGTGTAACATATTTATCTTTAAACAATATAAAACTGCTGGAAAAATTCGAGATTTTTCATTAAATAAAGATTCTAGAAATATGATTCAGAAATGAACACTTCTCGAAGCGCCAAATGTACTGTTCTAATAAACACGCGAATAAGCATGCATAGAAAATGAGGAAGCTAGTGAGTGGAAAAGAACTGATCATTCAAATCCAATTTCATCTATGCCTTCTGAAAATCCAATCAGGAGAATAGAAGATGCCTGTCACCAGCAGATAGTTTGTTAAACGAAGGCGCATTTTCTTCCTCTGAATTTTTGCTGTGCGAGAAAATCGTTTTCAACTCTGTGCTCGCAAAGAAGTTCATTGAATATTTTAACTATAATGTCTATTTGAAATCAGATTAAAGCTAATTATATAAAGAAACTGGTGCCATGAACTCGTAATCCATAAAACAGACGCAAGTGTTTGAAATCCGTAAGAAGACAGTAAATAACCAAGCAAGCGGGATGGTAAAAATTGATCGTGCTTATAAATGAACTTATAATTGGATGTATGTAATTGATATATTATTTAAATGGAGCAGTTAGAATATTATAATGTGGATAATATAATGCATATGTAAGTATTTAACACGGATCAATAAATGTTAGAAAAATCATGATTTCCGAAACTGGCAGGTAAACGAAATGGAAAATTCAAATTTGCGAACGTCATTTTTGACTAAATATTTTTTATATCAACAATATATCTCACGATATTGCTATAAGTTTGACAATTTCATCTTTGAAGCATTAGTCGTGAAACGTCGTTCTCAATTGTGCCATTTCATCACTTCCGATAGCGGTCATCAACCGATTCATGGTGTGAGGGAGAAAAGGTCGATCCCTTTACCACCTTTGATTCTTTTCCAAGCTGTAAAAAGCTTTCTACAGGAAATAGAGGCACGTAGAAAAAAGACGTGAATAATGCACGACACAAGAATAAAACACGCATACTTTACACCAAGTGGGTGAAAGCTTCTATTCACCAAGTGTACGAGCTTACTTTATAAAGTGGGTCATGTCTATTACGTGTCACATACTACGAATCAATGAAATAAATAGCATTGGTTTAAAGAGAATATTTCATTATACCTCAAATAGTATAATTGATCCCCTAGCTTGTTGCGCGTATGTTTGTATTAAAATGTCGATATAGATTATAGATTATAACAAGTTGCTACTCGAATGTGAATGGAACGTTCACGTGTAATGTGTAAAAAGCTGATTGAACGTATGTACGTCCGCACCGAGTGTCCAATTAAATTTAAGTACTGATTAAGCACAGGCGACTATAAAGTGCAATGGAGCGATTATCGAAATACAAATGTTCCAATAATCGATTACAATGTAACACCGTAATTTCATGTAAATTTTGTACATATCAAAGACCGACTGCTATTAGAAGCTATAATAAAATGATTATACTACTGTATAATGTATTAACAAACTCACCTGTGCATTTTGGTGCTTACATATACAATAAACTTGAGCAAACAAAAAAATGATTAGAACTAATTGTAAATGAATAACATACAAACTTACCTAGCAACCGTGTGTTTTCTTACTCTTTCCATTTTTTCTTCCTTTTCCTTTATTCGAGCAGCTAAAAGCGTTGCTTCGTCTTTTTCTTTTTCAGTGGTACTACGTTGTAAACCGGATGTTGCTAAACAACCCGCGTTCTGATCGCGTAGCATCAACGAAATAATCTAACGGCGTAATTTAATATGCATAGATTAATTGCTATTGTAAACTGGAAACAAGCAGCTAACAAATCGTTAATCGAAACGATATGCGTGATATAATATTAAGAGATATGAAACACAATGTTATTCTCTCCATACCTCTAAAACTTGCAGGTGATATTGCTGCTCGCTTCTATTACTGGCAATAAATAGCAACAAATCGACAACGCCTGATGCATTAAGTGCGAATAAAACCTAACAAACGTAAAATGTTAGAAAAAGGATTTGTATTGCCATGCAAATATATATTGCATTCAATACCATACCCCATCATGGATCGTAACATCATTATCAACACGTTTTTCATTTTCATCTGGAGGAATTTGCAAAACGTTTCTAACGAAAATCAGAATTCTCTCGATTATCATTTCCTTCTCTTCCCCCCTTTCTGTACTATCCTATACAAGCGAAAACATTGATGTATATTCTCCACACTTCAAAGGACATTCTTGCTTGTTACAAAGAAGAACTTACTAATTTAAGAATTTCGCTTAAACGATTACTCAGTGCTGTCCATATACGATCATCAGTTAATGCTACTTTATACTGTTGGGTGTGTAAAATTAATTTTTGATATATGCTACGTTCTGTTTTTTCAGCGGGCATTTGTTCATTATAGATCAATAGAACTGGACTAGTAAGATTAATAATCAATCTAAAGAAACGAGAAATTGTTACTAGTATAACAAAAGAGTTTGTAGAACACTGGAAGGTATATTTTGAGAATTCTATTACTTGCCTCAATAATACATCCCACAATTGGAGTTTATCAGAATGTTCGACAAAAATCTTAATTAGATCAGTTTGAAGTAACTTGGTTTGACCGAGAAACTGACGTACAACATGAGAATCGCTGTCCCTTCGTAGGTATTTAATAAGATCTTTTATAACGTCTGTTGTGAACACATTTTCAATATTATTTAGGAGATTGAAACAAACTAAACAGGATGGCTTAAGGCATAAATCATTTAAATTATAAGATACACTCTTAACAAAGAACAGCTAGTCTTACCTAAACAGTGCTTATCTAAATGATATTTAGATCCATCGTAATAACCAAGTGCAGCGCATGTAGCTGCTAATTCAGTGGAAAGATAATCGCTCATTTTGATTTCCTTTTTATAACTATCTATGCTATTCGTAATGATGTTTCAATGGATTCTAAATGTCATTACTATTGTCAATTCCGTTCCTTTATCTGCAATGAAGTATACAATAATTCTACTAAAATAATATTTAAACTTCATCGCATAAGGATGATCGTAATCAAATATTAATAATTTCTAAATCGAAAATGGATATCTTTTCAGTGATAGTTCTGTAAAATGGAACGATTTATATTCAATTTAGTTTCATAGCTGACACTTTTTAAATATTATTATATGTTATTATTTCTACAATTTTTTTCGATAGATCTATTATAACAGAATATAGAAGCCATTTGACATTCCAAAGAGAACAATTTTGTTCTGAATGAAAGTGAGACACAATGCTGCAATTCAGTATATAATATAATAAAATCGTAACGATCATATAACACCGGCAATCAAAACAGCCGGCATGTGCGTGTTTTGAGGTTAAGGTCACTTCGTCAATGGACACATTCGGAAACTGAACATAAATAATAAAATATCACTAATACTCACCCCTGCAATAGGATACCGAACAGAAATTGTAATCAATTTTTACTATTACACTGCAAAACACAGGACACTCATAATTAACACAAGAACAGCTCGTTACAAATGTCAAACGCAACAAGTGACGAAGAGAGCGCGCGAAAGAGTTTATACTGCTTTTAGCAAAATGATCGATAGAGTGCTTTCGACTTTTATTGAGTCATGAATCGATCGATAAAGCTGGGCAATTGTTTGAATGGCATATTCCCCGCTCTGTTAACGAGTGCGCGATATGCAACTTTTTAATTTACTAGAATTTGTATAAACTCGTGAGTATTCAAGCAACATTCTGCAATGTAATAATAATGGGAAAGCTAAACAGGAATGTCTCGTGACAATAGTTTGAAAACAACTTTAGTTTAGTTTATCTAATGCACCGAAAATAATTAATGGACCATCGCTATTTATTGTTTCTCATTTTAGACAGTAATTTTACAGTATTGTAAAACCGGTTAAAATTGTGTAACATTTTAAAGCTTCCATAAATGCCAGAGCACAATAAAAGAAAGAATTCATTTTATCACCCATAACAAGATACGACAAAAGGACATACTTGCTATACATGACATACATGCTTTTATGCCACAAAGATATTTTAAATAAAAAAATATTCAAAATGTTATACATATATACATATGTATATATAGATATATCTTATATGCATATGCTTGCGTCTTAGATAAAATATAATTATTATTTTTCTCGCAATGGGGGTTGCGTGGTGCTTCTAAACAAATTTGTTTCGCCAACTTCGAAACGTATCAGAGCCTCAGCTAGAATACGCTTCGGGCCTGTTTCTTTTTTCCACGTGGCTGGCATGAAAGAGGCGCAAGGGCTCCATTATTTCACTATAATACCGAGAGTCGCACTCCACGTCGAGCAATCTGCGGTAGATATTGTCCACGAAGGAGGAAAATAAAGCCATAAATCCAATTTCGTTGCCAGACCGTACGAAAAAGAGTACCGGGCGGACGCTGGAAGACTTCGCGATGGGAATAGGGCAAGAAAGAAACCAATACAAGAGGGTTCAAACAAAATCGGCGGAGAGACAAAGGGGGGCAAATTATTGCAAAAATGATGGCATGAGGAAAGGCCGTTGCCAATCATCCAGAGAGGAAATAGAGGATCGTGGGTCACTATGTTTGACCGATGTGATAAAAACATGAGGTGACTAATCAATACCATCGGTCCCATCTGGGTCAATTGATTATATCGACCATTTACTTCCCATTCCCTATCGATACTTGCCTGTTCATTTTGCTACATTCTTCTTTGTTCTCGCATCTCACGCCGCGCAAAATGAACAAATCATTTGCCGGCCGTGTATACTGCTGTCAATCACTGGCCCTTCGTATTCATGCTCTCATTCTTGCGCGAGTGTTTGCAAGCTTTCGAGAGCTTTCTAGGCAACGTTATAAACCTCGTGTGATTGCATGAAATTCAATAACCGTACACAATTGCGCCCAGTTGTTACGTGGGATAAAAAAAAACGGATCGCGTTGAAAACTCGTGCTCAGCCACTTTAGGAATCTATCATACTTCGTGAAATCTTCTTTCAGGCTAATTTTAGGATCGAGTATTGACCTTTCGTGGGAATTTATTTTTTAAACCTAAAGTTCATACATTATCACTTCGTACGGTATTCATATGTTACAAAGAAATGTCCATAAATTATGGATTAGTTTCTTTTTCTTTTTAATGTTTGATTGTTAGCTCTTCGTTTTCCTTTACTTTTTTTTTGTCAGAAAGGATATGATTTTATTGACAAGGTAGGTACCAGGATACATTCAAGCGAAATACATATAGCTAAACTTAGCACTGTCACTATATTTTAAGCGAATAAAGGTATTCGATGCGATAAAATTGTTAATTTTAATATATTGTAAAATGAACTTTTGCAACTTTTTAGTATTAGTTATCTAACAATTTATAAGATCCGTTTATCAATTATGTCATATTGCTCATTATCTTCACTCAGCAGTTACATGTACTTCTTATAGAATATCTACCGATTAAATTAGGCTATTTGCATTACAAGACCGAGGTGTATTAATTGCCTCGCATGAAGGACATTTGGATTAATTTAATCGCGCTTCGTCTGTAAGCTTAACTCATTAAGGGAGGCGAACAACTCCGTGTTTGAACTTACGTGATGTGTCGAAGGCTATTTCGCACTTTCGTATGGAAAACTATAAGTCTTTCTGCCGCACGAGTTGGCAGTTAAATGTCCTGTGCATAATCTACTCGTTAACTAGTTAATTTAGTTAAGTTTCGTGAGTTTCGCCACGCGTAAACATGACTGTCTGGCAGACGGGTGAGTTGGAAGCAGCAAATTTAGTCAAGCCGAAGTAAAGCGATTGTGTTCGGCGCTATGAGTTACAAACGATGCCAACTCTTTGCAACTTCTAACGATATGAAAGTATCTTGGTGTTCATCACGCGGAGCTTGTTACACAGAAAATGGTTATTAATACACTCTTAAGCTCCGTGGTTCCAACTATTTTACATTTATTACAACGCGGCAATGGAAACTTCGTGCACTAATCTCGTGTAGTATGAAAAATATGTGAGAAGGGATAAAATACTATCTCATGTTGTACTTGCTGTGTTCAAACTGGAGGTAAATTGGATAAAACGTAACTTAACCGACTGCGATTTGCGAATTAAACTTGACACTTGCAAGAAAACGCTTAATTCTATTATGATTGAGAGTACGTAACGGTTTTATGTAATTATTATATTATCATTCTCTATGGGTAGTTATACAAAAATTGTTCGAATTGAGAATAACCATCAAATTTGCTATGTTTTATGTGTAAAGGCCACCGTGTCTGACTTTTCCCTGATCTCTTTCACTTGAAATCGTTAATCGTGCGTTCATCTTTTTATTGTATTTCGTTACATAGCTGAAACAATAATTCCTCCAAATTTTATATTATTTTATCTCTTTTCACTGTAATAGCAATGAATGGGTACAAAGGACGGTGTTTTACGTAATGTGACTAATTTAAATTGAAGTTTAAGTCAATTTTCTACATGCGAAATTACAGAATTACTGAAACTCGAAGTTGCTGAATAAAGTAAATAATAATACCTTATTTCATCAATGAATCATAGTGCTTAAAACTATTGTATTATAACTATAGTATAGAATAGTACCTAAAAAGTGCGGTATACTTCCTTGATTCTTTTGCAAGTTAAAGTAGCGCATTTATTAAGCAAACATACTTGGACAAAGTGCAACATTATTCTTTTGTGTCGGTGCCAATCGATAACGTGTAGTCATCATATCGATGAAATTTTCTAACAACGTTTCTATTACTAATGGTGTCTCCAGTTAAAGGGATTTATTCCTGTGAAATCCGCTTAAGAACGTCTATATCACGAATTCGATTGTTCACTGACAAAGGATTTCGATTATTTGTATTCAATCTACCTTTGGGTATTAAACCCCGCTTTGTGGTCTAATGAAAAATATTGTCCACAAACATTGTAAATAAGAATATATTCTAATTTTACTTCTGATTTTAAGCTCTTGTTTTACCTCTGACGATCAAATTTGTGTCTTATTTTTTATATAACTTCATTTTTTTGACACATTGCGTATATCTACCACATATGGTACAAACAATATTATTTTCCTATAACCAGCGTGTGTAAAATTTTCTACACTTTCACATGCATCAACGATGCATTGTTTGATATTCTCAGTTCATTTCCTGCGATTATACGTTAAATATAGTAATATTTCTATATCGATTATAAAACAGAATACATTTCTCGATTTCATGAAGTTGATTGTATTTCTATGCTAAATAATCCATTCCAACATTATTGTGCACGTGTATGCTAACATGTGCTGCTAGTTACTCATTTCTGTTGATGTAAGCTGAATTTCATCGCACGCATCTTAAATATTACATAAGTTACAAACTAATTATTATTGCAGTATTTCTGCAATTGTAATCATCCGTTTTGCTTTCACTGAATATCCCATAAATAATTACATACATTTGTTTATTCAAATATTGCTGCACCATGTCGTTAAAAACATTACGATATCACTGTTCTTCTTAGCATTTAATAATGAACTTTGCAACTGTTAAAAACATTAATATTATACTTCCACCATTCACCAACTATGTATTTCATTAGTATGTTAAAAATGCTTTTAGTTTAACACGGTGTGTAATGAGTGGCGATTCTGTATTATTGACTTTCCATGAGCCCGTCATGGTGTACCAGTGACGCTGAATGAGGTGACTGATTTTCAATGGACCACAACTACACGAATGATCGCGCACTCTCTTAGCAGTTTCGATATTAAGCGTGTATTCAAATTTCATCAGCCAAATGGCTTTGTTTCGATCTTGGTCTCTTAAGTGCATTCAGTCGAGGTTTCGTTATAGGAAAGGAGAAGATTGCTCCTGTGAGGGTAAGTCACTTCCGTTTCGTTAAAATTTCAATTAACTATAACTCGACTAACCCGATGGAAAATGTATCGCAAAGATGATTCTTGAAAATACGACGGTGCAATATCACGTCGAATTACGTCAATAAACGTCAATTACTGCGCACACATATCTCTAACATACCTAGTTCATCATTTATAATGTCAGACTTATTTCACTTAACCACGCGAGGATGCTTTAATTTCGAATAGAAAAATTTAAAAAAATTTAACAATAAAAAAGAATACAAAATAATCCCTAAATCCTAAATCTCTTAATGATGAATGGTATCTAAAATCTTTATAATCTAAGTTTTTTTTATTAATTCGTGTGCATGCGCTAATTTATAGGCTATTGTTGGCTAATACATCCAGTCAGCTTATTTTGCTTCGTAACTTGTACTTGTTTCTCTTTTCTGTGACTAATATTTTGAGCATGGAATATCATGTAAACTTAGATAGTTACCGAACCGAATTATTTGGCATTTAATATATTCAAATATTTCTCATTTCTATATTTACACCTGAAATACACGTAATAAGCTTTCTATCCTTGTTCTTCGTACAAATAACTGCGGTGAAAACAGACCGCACTTTCAATTCGTCGTAGACAGGTACACGCATCGCCTTTAATAAAGAATTCTTTTATTTTTAGAATGCAGAAGTCTTGCTTCAGCAGAAACTGCACAAATACAACGCTCCATAATGCGTATTATACACGTGCACGTAAAGGCAGTTCGATACGAATGACACAGCGTGCAAGAACAAATTACCACAATGCTGGCAACTTCTTATTTCTTATGATAGACCATGCACACAAGTATTTTGCTAATACTTTCAGCTATACATCATCTCTGCTGTGTCTGACAATATGTACTCACCCTCCTGAATTTCGTAACCCTCGTTCGTAATCCCTTGAAATGAACGGATATGAGATCAAACGAAACAGAGTACATATATGTTGTCAACAAATATTCCCTGAGTGAGCCGTAAAGCCTGTCTAATTCTCGACAAGTTTTCCACGCATAACAAATTTCCCCTAACATCTTGAACACCCTAACGTTTCCGTGGGTAATATCTCTTTTCTAAGATTATTATTTATTAGCAAAAATATTCGTAGCACGACATACATATATGCGAAATTGTAAACATTGAAAAACATTTTTGCCCTGAAACAAATGAAAAGCGTGACCTGAATGACGGGAATAGGTCTGTTGTACACTTGAACGCGTTGAACACATTTCTACTGGATGGTAAATTTTAGGCCCCCCTTCGAACACGTGAATTTTTATCGTGGTGGGAAAAAACCACGGGACGACTACGTGTAGCTTCTGTTCGAAACGACACGCTGTCGAGAGTACAGCGGTTGTACTGTAAATGTTGCGTGCGGTAAAGGTCGCTTGTCCGAGAGTTGTTCTAGATACAGCATTTTCATGTGCACACGTGTTCACGATTGTTAGGGAAAAATATTCTGAGGGGCATTTAGATCGGGTTTTGTTTAAAGCCGAAGGTCTGTAATTCGTAACTTTTCATACAGATACGTCAGGTTTGATCGATAGTTTCCTAAATTGATTGGTTTAAAAACTGGAAATGTATTTTCACTGTCTGACTTTATCAATGTTTGTCAAAATGTAGAAATATTTGTCAATACGCCAATGTGAAATACATATTATACGTCGTATTGTTGAATGAAAATTCAATTTCTATGGTTTATTTAGATTGAATTATAATGCACTGAATTATTGTTTAATCAGAATTAAAGTTCACATGATTTCCACATTCGACATATGATATAAAGTTAGCGCGGTCTTCGTTATTTTGTGAAACAGATATTTTTTTTCTTTAAATTGTTAAATAATATTGGTCATGAGAATTTGATACAGATGTTATCGAGTAATTTTCTTTGCAAGCTCATACCTGCTTCCCAAACAGAAATAATCACAGGAATATGATTGAAACATTCTTATTTTATGCAACACGTAACATTATATCCAATACTGCCTGCGGCAGACTTGTTTATCCTGTTCCAAATTAATTTTCCATCAGAAATTTCGCCGAAAATTTCTGTTCTCCTTGCAACGTCTAATGCTTCCAAACTTTTAGCCGGTAGTGTATGTTGGACAAATACCAATAATCGCTAACCACATTCGTCTAATGATTTTCGCTTCCATAAAGTTCACTCTCTGTTAAATTGTCCCGTATCAAATAACGTAAAGCAGAAAGTAAATACTACAGCTGTGCCCGAGTCTCCGTATAATTGTGTTAAGGGTTCTTTGATCCAGTTCAACGGGAAATGGACTAACATTCTGCGCGAGCAAGCATTTCGTTAAACAGTAAACCTATAAGCTGGGGATATTCTTGCTTTATGTTTGCGCATGAATCGATTACACGCTCTTTTCTACGTTGCATTGTCGTAATTTTTCTTCGGGGAAAGGAGAGCCAGCAACTTGGGATTTTGGTGATCTTGATACAAACGTTTCCAGTGTTACAATAATGTCATTGATATCGATTTAATGGGCCACATAGGAGATATAAATTCAAGATGTTTCATAACAAGATTCCACAGTTTCATTGTTTGCAATGTCAATGCTATTATGCTGATACTGTTTATACTGCAACAGAACATCACTTCTATCAAGATTAGCTTTACCTGCTACTCGTGGAATGCAGTTTAATTGCATTTGGTAATTTCCATGGCAAATGCGAATTTAATGATAAGCGAATTTCATCCCTTTCATTTGATGTTGAAATTGTATTTGATAGGATAAAATCTTGATTATTCTATGAAAAAGAAATGTGATCGTTTAAATCACAATAATTCCGGTAGTAGGGTATCTATTGTTTTAATGGTAACTACTAATGTTTAATATAGAGTGTGTTCTCTGACGAATGAATATAAATTTAACAGCTAGCTTTGGGGGTGGTTTTTTTAAAATAAGAAAACGTATATGACCAAAATAACATATTGAACGTATACGTACTTCAGGGTATTGCAAATAATAAACTCTGCGTTGAACCTGTAAAATTACGTATAGTAGTAGTGAAATTAATATAAACTGTAACTTTGGTTCAAAGGTGCACACAGAATTTAATATTCAACGTCAAACAGCATTCGAGCTGTCGCGCATTCAGAGAATGCCACTTCGTATAATTGAAATTTTATTCTGACAATTGCATTGTAAGTGAAATTTACTAAGGATATTCTTCATACTCTATCGTACATGTACGTATAATTTTTAAAGGAGTGAACATTATCAATTAACAAATGTCATTAAATTATCACTTAATATACAGATCAAAATTCTATTTTCATTATTTAAATACCGTGCAACTATTTATATCCTAAACAACAATATCGAAGCTTCCATTTACCTTTCCCTTGCGCGTACATTTTTATCCGACGAAGTATCCGCAATATATTTCAGGCAGAAGTGTCATTTACGAGGCAAGCTAATCTCGCCAGTAAAGTACTCGAAGCTTTTTTTTTTCAATTAAACTGTTGGAACGTGTCCAATGTTTATCGCGCAAATTCCATTGATCGACTGTGCGTTAAGATCGCCCCAAAGTAGTTAGTACGTCGCGAGCAAGGGGAGATAAGAACATTTTTTATAGGCTTGGCAAATGAGGCGTCGCATTCACACGGTACGTTGGCTCGATTATAAAATACGCTTCTTTGAAGTCACCACCCCTAGTGGGTGTAATGCACAGAAATATACCGTGCTCGACTAAGCTCACGCTCCAGTTCTACAAAGACGATAATTCACCATCACGGCTTATTGAGCTTCAACGGGAGCGAGAGTTATAATCTACTTTCGCATTGTGATTCGTCGCTATCAGGATTCACACGGCTATCTGACTCCATTTCGATTTAATACGCGAGAAAATTCTGTTGATTCGTGTTTGCAATGAAAAACAGAAGGGACTTTTTTTACATCCATGTAAAACTTCGCAACTGGTTCATACGCATATTTATTCGGCATTCTGTCGAATGGTCTGAAATATTTTTCACCTGTTTCTCTGGAATTACTGGATTTCCAATGAAGCGCAGGTAAACACAAATTAAATACCCCGACTCTTATTATTTTATTCGAAACAAAGGGAATAATAATGACGGTAGCTATTGACGCACGTGCAAGAGAAGAATAAAAGCTTCATGCTACCATAGTGTACTATAAATGAACATAATTTTATATTGAAAATTATTAACGTTTAGAATACCTGAAATCGCATCTTGAACTACATTGCTATTATTTATTCTGCTTTAGAGCCTATGATAGACGCATATTTATCTTCTTGCTCAGTGTTTCTTTGCTCTGCTTTTATTATAATAATCTCACACAATGTTGATGTTTTCTTTTATTAAACCATATACCACTGTATAAAGTACAATTTAAACAGTAACAACGAATAGAGTTACAAATCCAGCATAATTTTACACGAAGGCAGCCCCTTATCGTACTTTTCCGTAAAATATTGGCCGATTTTTCGCGCTGCCAGATTAGCAGCACCAAGCCACGTTGTCTGTTCCAGCAGAAATATCGCCTGCTGCACTGCCCCGTAGCGGTAGATCGATGTCTAATATTAGAAATGAAGCCAGAGTACAGAGATGATGGCGTGTATTACAATAATGGAAGCCGGTGAACTTGACATAGCGAAACTATAATACAATGGCGTTGAAGCTGCTGACTGTCCGGTCGTGGGAAAATGACAGAACACAAATGCGATGGGCTATAGAATGGTTAGTTAGTTTCCAACAACGAGGCGTATGGACGCAGATGGTGCAATCTGAACTTAAACGTACTTCCGCGAAGTACGGCAGGACGTCGGAGAAATTGAATAGCTTCACGGACAGCTTGTTAAATCAAATAACCGAGAAAACGTTATTAGTTGCCCTTGGTTTTTCAATTCTAGAAACGCTAAACACGTGCAGGAACGCGAAGGTATCTCGAGTGAACGTTCAATGGAATTTAAAATCCCTTTGTGGCGCGAGAACGTTGATTAAAATTCCGTTCTTAATATCCTTGGTCGTGTAATCCTTAGGAATACAGAGTATAAATCTGTGCCTTTATATTACTTTTATAATAATATTAGATCGTCCAGTGAATTCGTTTATCGGATATTTATTGCACGGTGTTTAATAGCTTTTTTGTATTTTCTTTTCGAAGCTGTTACACTTTGCTTTTACACTTTGCTAATAATAAGGAACTTGATATTGAATATCTATGAAGTGCCTCTCGAAATGTTTGCACCGTTTGCGCTGCAAAAGAAGCAGCCTGAAAATCAGTGGCACAAGCGATACGCCGTACTCCCAACGAGCCTCTTGTTTCGATGAAAGGCGTTTTGGAAGCTCCGCTTTAAACCGAAACCATAAATTAGCTAACTGCTGGATCGACCGTGTAATCGATTAATTAGTATAAAGCACATTTGACAAAAATAAAATTCCAAATTTACAAGAACAGCTGCGCATATTCATCACCGTTGTATGTTATATTTTGTTACTAAAGCATGCGCAATTTATAATACTGATGACTACTGAAAAGTATACAAGGTCAGCGGCTAACTTTTAAGCACAGGTGCTTACCTTTTCTAGAGCTTTCAAGTAGCCAAATGCAAAAAGTATAATTTGTGGACGTTAAACTACGTGCAATACAGTGTTATATCTTATTCAATTTATTCATGAATTTAATTATTCACAGCTGATCGAATAAAATATTGTACAAGTTTGCACAGAATATGATCAAGCTTAAACTATTTTCTGTTGGGAATTCCCAATGCGCAAAAATTCGATGGAATTTATTTCGAAATTTTTCACAGTCTTAATTAATGTCCCCTTCGACATTTTAATTATGTCGTTTATTTAAACTGTTCAACATTATATAAACGTTCAACAAATGTTTTACATGGTGAAGATTATGTAACGCAAGAAAAGGTGGCGCCCTTATTGTGTCACCGTCGTCGTGATAAATATGGTGCATTCAAGAGTCTGGAGGTATCTTCGCACCGTTACGTCAGTCAAATGTAACAATAGACTTCCTACCAACAGTTTATTTCACAATACAATGCTACCTAAACATTCGTAGCAGTAACTGGATCGACACACCATCAGTGTTTGAAAATACTTCTTCAGTTATTATTCATTGGTTCAAAGTTTAAATGAAAATGTCTTAAAATAATGTAGCATTAGTTCTGCAGGTTCATACAACCATACAAAATTTATATGCTTCTTGTTTTATTATTTTATTATATTTCACATATATCTTTATCAATGTTTGCCTGATTCCTATAATACATAAATGTTCATATTATGAAGAAGTACATCACTTGAACACTTTACAATAATAATTTTTTAACTTTTACGTAGTAATTAGGGTGTCAATAATTTTAGCACCGCCTAGAAAGGTCAAAATTTATTAATTTATAATTCGTATTACAAAGGTATTAATATTTAAATAATATTATGACAGAATCGAATAACTTACACATGTAATGTATTCATAATTTCGGATATATTTTCAAACGACACGATATGTGCCTGGTACGTAAAGCGACCGAGCTTATTTTATCATTTTAAAAAACACGAATTTCATCAGGCACTCGACAATTTTTTGTACAGAATTCACGCTTCGGCGAAAGTTTCATACAACCGAAACGAAGTTTACTCTCTGCCGGGAGTTATTGTCAACGTGAAGGACACTTTCCACTCACTGATATGAGTCCGCTCCCAAATAATAAAAAGCACCCGTTAACAACTCGTTTAGAGTCCTATACAACTGCTGGGGGCTGTTACCCTGCTTCGCGAAGGCCAAAAGGGTGGGGGGTGCTAAGCCCCAGTCTTTCCACGAAACGCGCGCCCGCATGTAAATTCCCGCATTATTCTAGGCTGTACGTGTAAGCAGGCGTGTTCCACCTTTCCCTTTTTTTATTATTCTATGTGACGTTCACGAACGGGAACGGTGGTTTCGCCAATTTTCTTTGTGGAACCTACAGACGAGTCGTAAGCTACGCGGTGATGACACCCTCGCGATTTTACTCCGAGGGAGTCGGAGGTTGGATAAAAATGTGCACGAGTGTCTCCGGGGGATTCCGAACCTGTAGGTTATTGACGCTGATCCTTACTGTTGTATGACTAACCTTCGAAACTCGACTTATCTGGCCTCCTTTTTCGAACAAAGGGGAACGTTCGCGTTGGAGCATGTGTGACGAAATATGTGGACAGGATTTATATTAGTTTTTTCTTCTTTAAAATGTTATATTTTCGTGTGCACTGCCATAGAAAGGGGTGCTGCATTTTACTAATAATTATGTTATCAGGATTTTATTCTTGTTTAATAAATATATGGTATATTTATAAATCGTTGAAATTGAATTACACAAACATTTAAATCACTTTTTTGTACGGATTAATGATGACAATAACTCTGTTGATGTACGAACAACGCAAAATACAGGACAAGTACTTAGTCACTAATGTAGAGGAAACTAAAAACCTGAATTTTAATTAAATTTTCATAATCGATTTTCGGAAGTGAATTTTTTTTTAATTTTATTTCTTTTTCCATAAAAAAATCATTCTCTAATCGGTTGTGCAACAGTGTTGAGCAACCCCATATAATACTCTGATATCAAATTTTACTTTGAAATCTTTACTGTTTTATTAAATCTCCACTTTCGTCAAGTTTTCATTGCACGAAACTCTGCTTATGTATCAAAGTTGATATAATGGAAGCTAATATTCCAGAATCTCTTGTGCTCATCTCTATGAACATTTTAACCATGTGTACGGATGAATCTGTTTGCCAAGATCATAGCATTTATTTCTGGCAGGAAAACCTGTAGATCGTCCGTTAAAATATTGATCTCTACTACTGGCACGTAACACGCGGCGAGTGTATAGTAGGCGCGAATATAGAAATTACTTTTTCATTACTGGAAAACATAATTAGAATATTTTCTCTTTGAACACTCGCCTATTTTAAACTTATTCTCAATTGTGAAATAATAATTTCTATTATTAACAAAAATTCAATAGTCTGACAATGAAGTATTAAAGATAAGCGGCGATTGCTGGCAATTAAAAGCTTAAAAATTATTAGCTTTCATTTCACTGGATATTCTATATGATCAGAACGTTAAAGATTTATAAGATCCTTTTATTCAACGTTATGAAATAAATTATAAGCAGGCTAATAGAGTGCCGTAGTTTATACAATTGTGCGGCAATAATCGTTAGCGACAATCTCATATGAATAGATTTACATCAACAAAAATTTGTACGCGTCAATATCGTCTGAAATTAATATCGCGGCGATGTATTTGCAACATAAACATTTTTATAAATGCTATTACTTGGAGATTACAATATTTTGGGCCAATGCCATTATCATAACATTGTTACAATGTTACAATTTGTTGAATGTTACAGTGTGAAATGATTTTTAATTATATTTTTATATCGAATTCTATTTACTACTATAATAAAAAACGAGTTTAATTATATTAAAATTGTAAGTAATGCGAACGGTTGGATGTATGTAGTGGAGAAAAGAAGCATAATCTTTTTGCGAAATCGCATACAGTACATCTGCGGATCGCATTGGAAAGCTCGGTCGACTGAAATTGAATGTAACAGTGTTGGAAGCTTAAACTACAAAACGGAAAAGGAGGTACCAAGACCGAACAGACATTCAATATTGCAAAAATGTTATTCATCACCTGGAGAACATTTATCAAAATTTCTTTAAATTCTATTACAAAGCTTACTTAACTCGATACGTATACAGTGTTTTCGAAAATACAATAATAATCTGCTTCAACGCTTACTGATCTGTGTTTTTCACATTTCAATCGAATTCGCGAACTTTATAGTCACACTGCAGAAATCAATTTCGGATAATCGACACATCTGAAAGCAATACATAACAATGAACGCGAAAGCTAGTTTTCAAATGAGAACTCGAATACGTATTAGCTATTTAACCCGTGGAAAAAGCAATGTAAACTTGCTGGTGGAAAATATTTGCCGCGTCGACCCGCGCAATAAATTATTGGAGAGTGGAGCACGCGTTATAAATTATTTCGTGGGTTTAAGATTGTTGCTTCTGCCTGAACGATCTGTAGCCGCGATTAATCGCCGCGCCGCGGCTCGAAATATTTCATAGCTGGTATCTCGACTGCGTTTTCCCGGTCCGAGAAGGAACTTGTAGGTGCACGTACTTTTCGAGAAGGAAGATGTTTCACGCTTCATTTGCACGTACGAAGTGCTTTCGCGAAGAATGAACGATCGGCGCGGTTGTCGGTGCTTGCAAATTCGTTGAAGGTGAAACACGAGATATACAGTCCCAGCATTTCGTAACTCATAAATATGGAAACGGCAGAGTTTTGCCCTGATGTATCACTTGTGTCAAAAGCAGCCCGGGATTGCAAGAAACTGATTCGAAAGTTCTTGTTAAGTACAGCTGCAAATGAAGGTGGAGATTGAAAACGTTTAATATGAATGAAACGGTAGAAGAGGAAAAATAGGTAGAAGGTTCAGAGTTATATGTGCAGGGTTGGGTACTTAAAACAGGCCACCTCTGATGCTTCTTTCTCTGTCGCAAGTACCAGCCAAGATATTCAGGTGGCCTGTTCTAGCTGCCTCGCCCTGTATGAAATAAAATTATGGTTAATAATTTTGCCTTTTTCGCAGTTTAGTTGTTCAGCTATACAATATTATTCTTATGCAGAGTGATTTCAAGGGACAGTCGTAGAGATATAAATTCCACTTCTTTACCTGAAAATTAATACAAAAATAGTGCTAATCGGGGGAGATAATTTTCAATTCGCGACGAAATCATTACACTGTTAAATGTATGGATTAGCGTTGAGTCAATAGACGGTGAATTTACTTTTGAGGAAATGGCTGATACGCATTTCAGTTATGCTTGTGTTAACGGAGTACGGTGTGCTTAGGAATCGCAGCCACTTCGAACACCTCTTATAATTATTTGTACAGATTACTGTGTCTACTTGCCATACGTATTACAACATAAATCAAATACTACTTCAAAGACAAATACTTCGCGGCTCTATGTTCATTAGAACTGTCGGCTGTTAATTTTGCGATAAATTCCTAATTGGCGATCAAGACTTAAAAGGGACGTTCTTAAAACTGTGCGCCTACTGCTAAATAGGTCTCCATTATTCTGTTCGGCCCTTTATACGTGCATGTATCCGGCATATTACCGATGTAAGATTTATGAGTCATTACGCTCGATTCGCCTAATTGTTACGGAAGGCAGGCATAGAATGATTGAACAATAGCAAGGCGCGTGAAATCGTAACACGCCACGTGTTGACATGACATACTTGTCATTCCATTCACGTAGCTAGAGATTGTCCGTCTATTAACAGCTATACACACACTAAATGTGTGCGAGTGATGGACGCTAATTCAATATGCGATTGACGTGGATCGAATGATTCAATGACAGTAAACCTGCTTCCCGAAATTGCACGTTGATGACGCTGGTTCGCGAGATGCGCGTGAAAATTGCATTAAAAGCTAGCAGTCGCTTGAACGGGATGTTCTACCGAACAATAGTTACATCGAACAACGAGCTCGCTCGAAATCATTACTCTTGTAATTCAGTTTCGAAGGGAGTAATCAATGGATGCGCAATTCGTGTTGTCTGTCTTTCTACCATTCGACTGTTCAAAATAATGGTTGCTTGCAGTGATTGGAGTATTTGTTGAGGAAAGAAAAGTGTTTGACCAAAGAAAATATTATTATTCATAAGAACTTGTGAGAGTATGCTTAAATAATATCTGGATAATTATTATCTAGCACTTGTAAATATATTAGATTCTTCAAACACGTTTATGTCAAGAATTTGATGTGTATTATTGCATTGATGGATGTGCACCCAATGCGTAAATTAAATTTCATTAACAGGATTACCATTTATAAAACGTCTTTGAAAGAGTATGTATATGCATTTACAATATATTCCAAAAGTATTTCAAAACATAATTGTTGCCCCAATATGAGAATAATATTACCTATAAAAAATAAATATTCCTACCTATCACAAGGTGCTGCACTGTATACCGTAATTAAAACCTAACTACCGCAAGATCCAAATACTTTTATTTTCAAAATTGAAGTTTGATTTTAATTTTTCATTGCCCGGACAAGATTACATATCAGCGAATGGGCACGATACTTTATAGCATATAACACATGGTGCATGCTCGAGTTAAGTATTTGTAAAAATATTTTCATTATCTTAAAACTGTTCTTTTATCAACGAATGCTAAGAATGCCTGCGATCGTTCACGAAAATTTGCTTCACAGACAGACGGTATTTCTTTGGTCTACAATTTATCTATATGCATTGAGGTTTATGTTGTACATAATTTACCCCTTTGCCGTATATAGCACGCACGGTGAGTACACATACATCCACGGGAGAATCAATATCCACAAACTGCTGAGTCTCGTATTCTGCAACGTGTCTATTGACATTAGTGATAAACGTAACGTGGAAAGCTTTGAACGAATTCGGTGAATCTCGTGGGACTTCATGCCAGTTAGGCAGGCAATCTTCCCACTCCTTTGTGACACATTCGTGTTTCACGAGCACTGTCAAAGGAAATGCGTTTTGGCAGAATTTCAGAGATCCTCCTTGCAGCTGCGACCGGCCTTGTACTTTATTATCATTTGAATCACGAATATAGCACGCCTCTTCGAAATGCCATTTTTAAACTGATTTCTCGTTTGCATTTCTTCACCTTGAAACCAATTATCTACAACACCGAATGTTGTTTAGCTCAAAGCTGTTTGCATATATGTAATTCATCGAACAGTTTAAATAGCAGAGACATACACACGTGCATGTATAATGCTTTAAACTTTAGTGTAATACAATTGGGCATTGTAGGAAATTTTATTTACGTTTGCAGTGGTGAGTAATAAACGTTATAAATGTTGAACAGTCACATACCCTTTGCGCTTTTTCAGGACAAAGAACAGAATTAAATTAATTAAAACGTTCAGCAGTTTCGTTGTTGATTAATACTTTCTACAACATTATAAAAGTAAAAGCTATTGTGCAGTTTGCAATATGTCAAGCCGGTACTTGTAACTATCGATAAATTCAACGTTCCCCGGGTGATTCCAGTCGGTTTCGAAACTCGTGTACCAAACTATTTGATATGTTAAAATTAGTTAAATAAATAATCCTACGTCACTCAAACTAACGTTGCGGGTTCGACTCGTTGTACATGTCAACAATGCAAATACGTAATTCGTTGATAAACCAGTGTTCGCAAACATGCACATAAATCTCTAATGTAAATCCTTAGTTTACGCTACTACGTATTCCTAAATGTTTGAAATTTTTATTTTGTGTTCCGTGTTTGTTCTCTACAATAGAACTTTTTTTATTTACTGATAGAATAGAACATTTCATGCACAAATTAGGCGTTCGGTGCTCTGAACGAACATAACAGCGTAGTTTTTAAAAGAATGGGAAGACGCGTCGCGTAATTTCCATAAAATGTTTGCTTTAATTATTAATTACGATCGAGTGGAACAGAATTCTTCTGTGCAAAACTGGTAATTGCTTGGAGAATATTTCACGAAGAACGAAACACCATGAAATTTCTACGCTTCCATATATTTCCATTTCTGGTGTCGATTAAAATGATCAGACTACTCAACGTCTCAGTAACGTCACTGCTATTCATCATTTTTATGTACGACATTTATTGCTCGTTTCATTCATTCACTGTAAAATAGCAATAATAAACTTAAAAATCATTTCAGAGATTTTCTAACCAAAGGTTTATCATTGCTGCGCAGCGCATCCGTAAATACACGTAATTTAAATGACATTTAATTGCCTCAATCTCTGCAAACGTTGCCCCGAAGCGGCGCGCCGTCCACAGAAAACTGTTTTCCCGCTGTTTGCACTACGTGCAATATAGCGCGAATCGTAATTTCCCCACTATCTGACATTTGGAATTTATACAAAATGTCCCTTGAATCAACGATGACGTGACCACGTGTAAAAGCCTATCTGCTACTTGCAAATGTGTCTACCATGGGTATTGCACCCGGTGGTTAGATCCCTGCTATACCCTTCCCGGCTACAAATTCCCGTCCACCCCCCTATTCCATTCACTTCTACACTCACCCTCTTTCATCTGTATCTAGTGTTCGTATTACATGTCGTACGCGGTATATTCACGGGCATGGAACCACGAATCACGTTGGCTTACCTCGGTTTCCTTCGAAATAACACGGCTTATTGCGCGAACCAATTCATTCGGGCCCCCCGCTGGCCAGGGTATAATAATATTTTAATAGCGTATAAATAGCGGGACACGAAATATTATGTACCATGCCTTGTTCGAAATTTTCTTACCATGCGTATATAGTTGCTAGTTACATGTTACTGATATTATATTTCTTTGCCAATTATTTTTTCGAAAATTTTATTTCAAAATCGTTGCGGTTCATAAGTGGTTATATCATTCGTCAATAAATATATAATAATTATTGTAGATTTCCATGGTATGGCCAACGATATAAGCGCAACTGTAGTTTTAGCACAGGTGAGTTAATATTGCAATGGCGAAACGCAGAATCCTGGCATTCATCGTGGATTAATAAAATGCGGGTCTCCACCCAGAATGTATATATAGCATTATGAAATATGAAATAGCTTTCAGCAGATGGTGCAAATCACCTGCAATGCTTTAGACCACTAAACACGTGGAAACGTAGATTTTAAATAATCAAGCAAACTGATTACTAATTACAGTTCCATTGCAGGATAATTGAGCATCGAGGGAAATATGGATGAATGAAATTATTACTGCATGTATAATGTTCGTTTAAAATCATGCCGTTATCATTTTTGCTCGAATCTATAACAATGCTTTAATGAGGGGGCATAATAATTATTTACTTACAGTAATATTCGCGTTTGCGTATTTACTATCTGCCAACGTTTGGGCGTTTCAAGAAATTACATGCATATATGCATATACAGCTACGCCGAAGGGGTGGAAAGTAAAATAATGAGACATGAAGCTGTAAAGCATAACGCAGGCGTTCACATAGAAAAGCAGTGGCAACGTCAGTGTGAAGGGGAAATTCATATTAGCCGCTATCTTTGAACGCTTTTTACAATAAGGGAAATTACGTGTACCGGTTTAATTATCTAAATGCAAAATTATAAATAAGCTTTCCTATTTAAAAAAAGAAATTAACGAGTTAATTTCTAATTTGAACAAATTTTTTTATTTCCACTTAATATACGTACGTCTTCCTTGGCGCGCCTCTCATGTTATACCGTTCTGTTTGTTTAATTACTTTATTATACATCGTTGCACAGCAACCGCATTCTTCTGGCCACTTGAATACACTCGTTTCTTCATTACAATTGTAATTGCATCGCAATCGGACAATGATATGAATAAATACTGCAACAGTATTCCCACATTATAAAATATTATTGCATTCATTATTCAGATGAAAATAGTGGCTACTGTAGCGTATAATTAATTTCAAGAGAAGTAAAATAAATGTGAGCAAATGAATAATTGAATCGAAGGAACACACTGTTCGGTTGCAACGAAACATATTTAATTTTACTAATGCTTAGAATGATTCGAGACGAAAATCTTCCAGTCATTCGTACCCTTATCTTCGATCAATGTTGCATTGCACTATTAACAATGCGGCACGTGTTACACACATTTGTGTAGACAGCGGAGACAGGGGTCCGATTTTGAGAGGTCAAAGATACTGGTTGGCGAAAGATACCATAGAAAGGGAAGACAATCTTAAGATAGATATCTTTTTACCCTCTCTGCTAAATTGCTCGCCAGGGCGACCTTTAATCATATTTGACCAGAGATGGCTTTATTGAGCCGACGTTTCTCTCGGAGAAAATCGGTTTCCCCTCAACAGTGGAAAAGTCATCTGAGCGTAACAAAATGAAGCAGCGGTAATTAAGTTCTTGCGGCTTAATTATAATTCCGCGTAAGCTCTTTTGCATTTCTCCGTCAAACATATTACACCATTATTTATATAATTATTACATTACAGTGTTGCATAAATTTTCTATACTTCATTCATCTTTAAACTTCCGCAGTATAGATAGTGTTCAATGAACAGTAATATAAAATTATATTTGCAAGAGTATTTAATAAGATATAGTAAGGTACCTACAATAATTCAATTCTTGTACATTATTTTGTTTTAATCTTATTCCGTCACCTTTCCAAGTTCCTCGCGGAAATATACTAATATGTATTACCTAGGGATTGGAAAAAGTGATTTTCATTTCTAGGATCATAACTCAGTTTAAAATAAACTTTACTGCACAAAATAATCACTATTTGAATCGACAGCTTTTCGCCAACGTTCTACAAGTAGTTTCATTCCATCGTTTTTACTTCCGTTCCCGTACTTTCATGCATTTTCAATCGAGGCACACCAATCGCCCGCATTTCTTGTTAATCACCACGAAACAAGATGCACAGTGCACGATTGGTAATCTTAAGTAATTCAATTATTTAGTCTACACGAAGCATATGTGAAACGCGGCTTGCGACTCAGGGATACACGAATGTACCAACGTTAGCCGTTCGTTCTCTGATTTACCAGCAAATTGGGAGTACACGCGTACGGCTACCGGCTCCCGTCGGAATAGTTATCGGGATCGGAAGACATCAACGAACGGCGTCTGGGACAGACATCCGACAGGGAATATTAGATAGAGAGATAGCCTCCAAATAGATGTCATCGTTACCCTCCAAACAGCATCCCGGTCCGGACTATCTTTAATCACAAGGACCGTCGAGGGTGTATCTGTCACATTTCAAGAACCTCCTTCAAGAATGATCCATTTCTTTCTGAATCGGGCGGCTGGTCAAATTAATAATTAATAAGGAACGATGGATCTCATAAGGAAAACCACTTTATCAAATATAATTACCAGCTCGGCATAATGTTAATTAACTGCAACTCATCGTGCAATGATTATAACCTTCGCCCCTTTGGAAAGTTAATGCCTTCGGGATAAAGTATCGTGTTAAATGAAATTACTTTATAGTCGGTTTATTATAATGGACTTACTGCTGTGTTTGTGAGAGTAACATAATCGAATCTTAGAGAACACTCTGGGAACCTTATTTTATTAAGAGGTGAATATTGATACTCAATAGAGCATGTAATAATTTTTAACAATTTATGCCTGAAGAACTGCTTCTTCAAAGTAGGTCTCGACGTAAGGGGAAACGTGAAATATAATACTTATAGTATTACTATTATAAAATGTTGAATGTACTTACTTACAAATATTTATTTATCACACAGGGCGATAGAAGATTAGTTTAAATATTAATTTGATTTTTACAAGACTATATACAGCTTTGTTACCATTATATTCCATTATTGATTGTGTACTTTTGTCAAAAAATTAAATATCATACGAATAATGTAATAGGTGCTTTCATATTATTTTTTTTAAGTTATAAGTTCGATTGAAAATAGCTTATTTGCTTTTAGATAAATTACGATTGCTTAATTTATTCATATTTTTCTACTTTTGAAAGTTCATGTACCTTCAATTCTTTCTAGACCTATTCTATTTATAATATCAAGAGTTGTAATGGTACATCATATTTGCGGACAAGATATTGCACAACTGCGATTGATTTAATACGAATATCCTTTTATTGAAGTCGAAATCGAAGGGTCCATAAATTCACTGACACAAGAATAGAAAATAAAAGGAGAGAAGTAAATAATTTACGAGGACCCGTGTTATCATATTACCATCGGTAGAAATAATTAATAATGAAATAAACATAATATTCAAGTCGCAGTCGGAATTAATATTTAAAAATGAAATACCCCACGAAGATTTATTTAACACTTTTCATTCATTTTAAATCGAGAATCTGCCGCTGTTCTATCGACTCTACTCTGTATTATAATTTGCATTACCTATGGAAGCATGGCGGTGCTCGTGAATCCGAAAATCGGTTATTAAGTTTTCAACGTGTGTATGTACATGTATGCACGGAATATCAAACACTCGGATATTCTGCCGATATTGATCCAGTACTTTTCATACAACACCGGTCGTAATATTTGTTCCTCCTTTTCCATCCGTTACAATTAATCCGAACCGTGAAGCAGTAATAACCTCTTTTATATACCCCAGTTCGCCTTCCATTTTCTCCGAACAATTTGCAAATACTTCCCCGCGTGCAATTACTTTTGCGACGTCTCAAAAACAGTTTTTCAACGCCGTACAAACAAAAATCACATTTATCGTACGAATGCTGCTCCCAGCTGTCGCAACTTCAGCTCACAGGACTCGTCGACGTAAAAACCGAAGCAAATAACAACAATACCGCTACAAAATATGCAACACCACGTTACCGCAACACCAGTGCACCCTCGCGCGTTACCATTGTATCCTATCTGCGAGTGCAACCATTTACAAGCGTTCAGATACCCCGAATCCTTATCGATCATTTCACATCAGTGGCGCGTAACCAATCATTGCACCCGCTATACCGTTCCCGGGTATCGTATTAACCGTGCTGCCCGTCGAAAATCATGAACGAGATCCAGCTGCTCCGCGATCGCGTTTCGTAGGGACCAGATCGACCACGGGTCGTTTCGGCAAACATTGGATCAGCAGCGATTTGTCAGCGTGTACGTATCCGAGGGCCGACGGACGGCCGTCATCGATGCGGCATCAACGGCGGAATAATTCAGGTATAATTGACCAGCTCGGCTAATAGCGACTGTTAATTAGTAGGTAGGTGGACGGCGGTGGCGTTGGGCGTGTGAGATATGATCGGGTACACGGCACCTGGAGACACGTGCGTGGAAACGCCGCAAACCCGGAACGTTAGACACCGTGCGGGGTGTGCACGTGTGTGCGTACGACCGCGTACACACCGCTAGCCACACGCGTACGTGTTACAGATTGCGCCCGTGCGGACGCCCCACGGTAGCCCGAGGGAATTCCAGGTATCTACTTGCAAAGTACTCGCGATACAAACCGCACACCCTTCCCCATTGTTGCTCGGTCCGCCGCCGCGTTATCTGCCGGAAAAATGAATGGGCTAATGTTAATGGGTTAATGCGGATATCATCGACACCGTTCGAACCGTTCCCTACATCTCTCACGCAAATTGCCGCTGGCGTTAACAGTTTTTCTTTGCGCCTGTTGAGTGTCCCGCGTTTACTTCCATTTCTTTCATTCTCTGGTGTCCCTGTTTGCGAGTGTACTGATTGGAATGGGATTCGACACGAGGATAACGCTTAACTCTTTTGCTTTGGGGATACTGGGTGATATGCACACGTGTAAATGGTTTAGGGCGCTTTAGGAGAACACTTTAATGTTTTGGAAGCGATTAGTGTCGTTTTTGGCGACACGGCTGATTTTCATTGCGGTATGATTATTTATATTATAAAGTTATTGTGCATGTGCGAATGTAATTTTTTTCATGGTTCATCGTGCAAGCATATTGAGGTATGTGAAAGGAGATAGGGAGATTTATAAGTTTCGATTTATTGCTGAAAACACTCGGTATTGAATTCAATGAATTCAAAATGAGGCTACAAGAAATTATTATACATATGCATATTCAAAGATGTGAAGAACTAAATAATTCTAATATTTTCTTTCGTAATTCAAAATATGTACCTATGTACATGGTTAGCATATAAATGAAAGGGTTAAGGTATAAATTTATCAATGCTAAAACGTTGTTCCTTATGTAATATTAGGAGCACATGATTTAATGTGCGCATTCTGTTATTTGTAGTCGCTGTACAGAGTGGGCGAAACAGGATTCAGTTAAAATTTACTATTTGCCTTTCGTGATATCTTGCGCATTTTATTTGTTGACTTTTAATTTGCATAAATATTTATATTTGACAGGCAAATATTTGCCATCTGCAAAGTTAGTTACCAGATGTATTGAATAGTAATGAAAAGTTTGGAATTGCAATTAAATAAGGTCGAAGCGCGGCATGATTTATGTACGTACGTAACATTTGACGAATTATAATTATTTACCGTGACTTGTATCGTCTTTTACACTTAAAAAAGAAACGCCGAATACTTTTGATTAAAAATAAGCAGAGTTCGCTTCTTTAATCTAAAATTATACCATCGTATGTATCTTTCCAAATACAAATTACTTTTACTCTTCCGTTGCATCTACCTATCTCGACAATTCCTTATTATCTGAAACCCCAAAAACCAACCCTCAGCACCCCCAAGGTATTATTCTCGAATATGTATAGCCTATAAAATTTGACGTCCGTGGAAATACATAGTTGTGACGGTGGAATAATGAAAGTCGTATAACATGTGTCTTATTTTGTTGATATGCTCTCCTTTCGTACTTTTATAAAAGTGATACACGTTTACGTCAGCTGTAAAGATCTTTTATTATATGTGCCATGAAAATTTAATTCGGTCTTTCGAGTGTATTTATTTCTTTGAAAAAATCAATGCAATATTATAACAATGATGGTGCCATGAGAAGTAAATGAAAATTGTATCTCTTTGAATTTCAATTTAAAACGACTTCTGTAATTATAAACCTTGACTGTTACTGTTGAAGTACGTAAAATGAAATTATGATACTACAGTTGTGTTACAATTGCATGTAAGAAGTACATCTTAAATTACAAATTAAGTGGATCACTTCTTACCTCCAGCATTTAATGAATAATCCCAACGCTGTCTTCTCTGTGAAATATTTTTTAATTCGATTTTAATCGTTCCCATTCAACGTAATACCATACCAAAAAAAAAAATAGACACTATACAGTATCCTTTTACCGAAAATTCTACGGATTCATTCGCCGCAGAATGCATTACATTTTCCTGAAATTTTACATGATACTTTCCGCATGAAAATTTCCGCGAACAAAAGAATTTAATCATGACGCTGGAACAATGCAGGGCTCGCGGAGCAAACGCAGTTTTACCTTGCGATCGAAACGCTACTCATTGCAATCCTCGTTTCAGCAATAAGCAACCAAAATAGCGTGCATTGTTTAACGAAGCCTAGCCGTACGTGATTTTCATTTCTATCATCAATTCATAATCGCAGGCCAATCGAAAATTCGTTAACCAGCTCGACAGGCATTTTGCCGCCCTGTGCCTCCACGAACGATCCCCGGCCGCGTAATCTTTCACTGTGTTCATCCCCTTTGTTCCCTTCGCTCCCCGGTCTTTCTCGATGCCGGTATTGTGCGCGAATTGCCGCCGGCACAGAAGATGTCGGGGGCCAAGTACAATTGTCAGTGTTAACAAGTCACACGTCAGCCCCAGAGAATTTATTCCTTTCGCGCCTGTACCGGTGTGCAATTTAATTAAAAACACCACGCTCAACGGAAGCGATATTCAAGGACGGTCGGAGCAGCATTTTGGGGGAATAAATCTTGCGTCTTGGCGGACGTTCGCCCCGTTCCACCCTCCTCAAGGCAGCCCACATAATAATCCCTGTCGACGAAATATATTTTTCGTCGCTTCTGCGAATATTCTCATCACTTCCGCGGAGCCCTTTTTTTTCTCTCCTTCGTTTTGTGTTCCTTTTAGCGTTAAACATTTCCTGCCTCGCTTCTTTCCAATACTATTTTTCCCTCGCGAATTCCGCATCCACATTGTCGGTGCTTCACCCCGCCGTGTTCTTCTTTGTTGCAAAATTTATTCTTGCGCAGGAAATAGGTAGACGGGTCGCTTGAACTGCCACGGAACTGCTTGTCGTTGACATACACTTTGATCCCAGCTTCGAGACTATGGGAGTTTAACGTTAGGTACATGTTAGCTTTTGCAGATTCTTGATAGAGGTAGTTGGTTTAATGTTGGCTCGGTGTCGAAATATCGGGGTGCCGATCGGTCACCGTGAATTTGTTTTATTATAAAAGCATAATTCTAGCAAATCTGTAATAATAATAATCATTTAATTCATGAGTTGTGTATTATGGGTATGTACAATTCTATGATAACATTGTAGTAATGACTATTGAACTGTAGAAATAGTTTGGGAACGTCAGCAATTATACCAGCATGTTTAACACGTTGAATGCCGCGGGGGCCACCGGTGACCGGCCACGCCAACATTAGTAGAAATACACAATTAGAATAAATGTCAATACTTATAAATTCTTCAATACTACCGTTGTTACTACAATGGTGTGCAGAAATTAACGCAGTATAGAACATGTAGAAACAGTTTTATTTGTGCACAAAATATACACCTGTCATGCGCGCAATTTGCGATGTGCCATATTAAAACACTCCAAACAAAGAACAGGTAAACCAGTACAGTCTTCACAATATGTCACGACTGTTTTAGTACAATCTTTTGCGGTTGTCGTACCTAGTTTATTCGAATTTCTTTCATAGCAAATTTTGCAAAATCGTCGCACACTTCTAACTCATGACGTGGTTTTCTTAGCAAGCTTTCACCCGGAGAAATGCCAACGTGAATTTCATTATCGCGACATTTCGTTAAATGCATTGCTATTTTCATTCTAAAATCGGGAATTTGAGTATTTCTGCGAGTTACCTGTTTGAATAATATCAACGCGTTTACAATGCATGTATTTAATAACAGTTCTACTGCTAATTTCCTGCACCACTTCGCAGTTCTCCGCAGTGGCGAACTATAAGCTACCATTTGGTCAGATAAATCGACTGAAGATATCCCCAAATTGTAATCCACAACTATTTTTGGTTTTTCATGCGAATACGTCTTTTCTATTGAATGTTTCGTAGAAAGCACCGATACATCTCTCCTGTCTTTCCATTTTAAGACTGTTATACCATCTCTACTTTCTCGAGCAATAACTTCTCCGCGTTTTAATTTTTGGGACACCACTTCTTGTGGATTTCCTTGCCGAGTTTTTCGTAGGTTACCCACTAAATGTGTGCGCATCGCGATTAATGTTTCTGCCAAGTCAACACTTGTGTACCAATTATCTGTACAGATAGCATGGCCTTTGGCCCAGTATATCCTCGCAAAGAGACAGTACAATCTCAGAAGATTTGTCTTTATTTTCTTCCTTTCCCGCGTATATTTGAAATGAATAAGTGTATCCGGCCCCACCACATAATTTAAAAACTTTTATTCCGTATCTGTGACGTTTCTGCTTGAAATATTGTCGAAATATTATGCGGCCTCGAAATTGCACTAACGATTCATCTAGGCATAACGTTTCATCCGGATCGTAGTATTTCTTAAAATTACTGTTTAAAATATCGATAATATGTATAATTTTAGACAATCTATTATTAGGATCATTCTCTTCGTTATTACTAAACTGAACGAACCGCAAAAGTAATTCAAATCGATTTCTTGACATCACTGTACGTGGGAATGTCTGGTTTTATCCTTCATCTCCACTCCAATACAAATGAATTTTAGATAATCGTACTAGTCCCATCCATATAATTAGTCCAAAAAACCGTTTGATTTCGTTAGGATTCGTTTCGAACCATTTGTCTAGGTCTAGGCGATGCGATCGCTGTTCTGACATTATTTGCGCAGCATATATGTTCGTTTGATTCGCGATCATTTGGAACATTTCATCCGTAACAGAAAGAAAATAAAAAACTATACGGTTCTGTATAATTAAATATCTCAGAGTAACGCGCGTTGATTCCACTTGAATTCGAAAATGTGATCTCTGCTTTCTTGTAGAAAGGAGTACGGTCATTTATATGACACTCCGTTTTTTGTATATCATTTTGATCGTTGTCGTCATCTTCAACTTCCCTTTGACTATCTGACTCAATTCGAAATCGACGTACAGAGGATGTCCTTATCATGTCAGATAAACTACTCGGAGAACTTCCCTCACTATCTGATAGCACTGGACGTCGTTTGGCGGGACTTGGTAAAAATGTATCATCAGGTGAATTACTTGACGCAAAATCTTCATTTGGAGTCATATCAATTTTAACGGCCAACTAAAAAATTGAAGAGAAGACATGAAATGCAATAATTCGTGTAGCGTACAGAAGTGTAATAGACGCTCTTCACTGATTTTTGGACCTACTCGACAATAATTAACGAGTCAAACAGTTGCTGAACAACTTGACTAAGCAACCTGAGACAACTGATAATCGCAGAAAATAAGGAAATCGCGCGAATTCGACAAAATGATTATACACTTCAACTTATCTGTTGCAGATAACATATACGGGATAAATATATACGGGAAGATGAAACTAATTTCCGAATTGTACACGTGAAACGGAAAAGGAAGAATTGTATCAAGAAAGTGGAAGATCGCGTAACAAGTATTGTACATTTAATATGACAGAACAAAGTGATACACTATATAAATTTGTAAAATAAACATTACTACGTATCAAATTGAATACATTTTCGTGTTGTAAAGATACAAAGTGCCGGGGCAACGAGTAGCTCTATACTATTTACAATAGCGTCTGATATTTGCAACTATAAAGTAAACAATAGCGATGATTTCTAGCCATATAGCCATACTCAATATGTAATGAGACTGATTAAGACGTCCACTTCTAACGACAGATCGATAACCATGTTCGTCTCGAAGTTGCGGCGGATAGAAGTCACGATATCTAACGTCGTAGACCGGTCGTAAAACTTAGAGAGCCCGATAGTAGCCAGGTTCGCAAAGCTCCTTCGAGTTCGATCCCCGTGGATTTTACGATAACACAATCCCAATCGTAGTTCCAGTTTCCAGTATCGTCAAAAGATCGCGGCATCTGAAAACTTGACATATTCCGACACTGTACGTATCTTGTTACGTATCTCGTCTGTTTTACTACCTTCACGCGAATTTATAGATTAAATAGTTCCAGCATTTATTAGAGTTCGAAGACCGACGAACGTGTATTCGGCCAATTATGTTTTATGAGTTTGAGGAAGATAGTTGATTAAAATATTTTTAGGTTTTTTAAAATAGTTGTTTTCGAACACACGTAGCGAATGAACCAAGTAGAATTATTTGTTTGAGTCGCGTGTTGGTAATATTGATTTTGAAGGCAAGTTTCGTGCTGCACGTTGTTTTCGAGAGTCGCCGATGTTCTGAGAAGAAGTCATTTAAAGCAGTCATCTGTTCACGAAAAGAATAAAAATGCGAATCAGTTTGTTGAAACGTGGAATAATCATAGAGTCATCCTAGAGCTGCTAAGTCGACATGATTTCCTTACTGCCTAATGTTAATGTTAACAAGTTTTCCTAGCTAAAGTACAAATTGCCCAAAAATACCATTAACCCTTTCGTGGCATGTGAGGAGCACACTAGATATCCCACTTGAGTACTCGAAGGTAAAAATAGATCTTAATTGGACAGCATTGATTGCAGACATAAAGATCGGTAGATGAACATAAAATTCTGAAATAAAATCAGTCGCGAAAGGGTTGAATTTTACCGATATGCATTGTCTTATGCAATCCATTGGACGTTGCTATTCGACCCGTTGCCAGATTTCATTCACAAGAACTGCATTACGTTGAGCTTTCTTCACCTCGAATAAATATAGAGGAAGCACGTGTGCCGCAAATCGCGATAAATTTGTCAACTCCTTTTTATGCTGCTTTCAGTAACGGCGATTTGGACAAAGCAGAACAATTAATTTCGCCGAAGGCGAGGCGGTTCTAGCTGTCCCCGGCTATATCGCCGTCCCCTTCTCGTTAATCCGTATCCTCCTTTTCACTGGCCCGGACTTTTACTCTTTTTAACGGCCCTTCACCTCCCCCCATACTCGTTTCTTTAATGTCAGTGGCAATTAATATATCCCGGTCGTTTCGCCGCAACTGTCGACTCACAGCGCTGTATCGACTTTTCTCGTTTATGCCCCATGAAACTACAAAACTACCGTCCCGCGGTAGTGAAAATTCCATTTCCCAACAGAAAACACGATCGACCTCAACCGCCCTTACCCCCTTCGCTGACGTTGCATCGCCGCGGTTGTAACGCGCCCATCGGTGAATTGCATCGAGCTCAGAGGGCTACCGCGTTAAATCGAATCCTTTCGCGTTTTGATAGTGAAAGGGAATCAACGTGCAGAATGAATTACTCCGCAACGTTTGCGGGACTCGTGAATTTGTTGCTACCCTTAATTGACAATGCACTCGGCATTACGTGTCATTCACACGTTACCTCGTGTATGTGCCAGGAATTACGAATATATTAACCGCAGGGAGCCCAGGGGAAGGTAGAGCAGTATCCATCGGGATTTACAACTTTAGTTTGACTTTAGTTTATCAGGAGCGATAGTTTCTTCAAAAAATAATTTTCTTTGACTTCTTAGAGTTAATAACATTGAATGCTTTAAAATGATATGGAACAGACACTGCAATTGAAAGCTGAATATTTTTAAAAGTCGTAAATGTTACATATAGATGCGTACGGTGCACAATTTGTATATACATATATCATTTATATTAATATACATAATTTGTATATATTAAGAGATTAGAAAGAATTAATAATATATAAGAAATCATTAATATTTCTTTTCAATATTACAATTATATTATTTTCAATGGTCTTAGTTGGTATCAACGATACAAATTTAAAATAAATATGCAACAACACTGAAAGTGAAGACTGTTTTAAATATAAATACTGATACGATACCAGAGTTTCCTATTTATTGTCACAACTTATTCATTATTTGTTATTAGAAAATGCAGGACCTATTTTCAAGACTTAGCCCGTACTTATACGATTTCCAATTCAGCTCATTAAATAACTTTACATTTTAAATTTCCCCTTACACTCCTCAAATGTCCCAAGTTAGAAACTGCTTGATGCTCTTAAAATCCATGAGACTTCACGAGCGTCTTACATTTTCCAAAGTTTTACAGAATATTATTACTTATATACAACTAGATTTGCATCAGTTTACGAACAATATGGATGGTGATAAGGGCCGCTGCTGAATATCAACTTGGAGATTCTTCAAGATTCATAAGTCCCTGGGCAGCTCGATAATAGCCCAGAAGTTGAATTTAAACGCAAAGCACACCGTAAATCTTAAAATATGCTTAAATAATTACGAAAGCAGACTTGCCGGCTACGCTTACACAAGATGGACCTTCCTCGTGGGTCAACGTTTATTATCTTTGCGACGTTCCTTGCGACTCCTCGCTTAAGTGAAGCACCTCTCTGCAGGAAGGGAAACTGTTTGTTAAATCTCTATATTGTACGCGTTTTTAAGGATTTCAAACGTTTCCGTGGCATTCGTCTTAGCGTGGCAAATTTTTCTCTGCAAAGCGAATGGACAACGGAAGCGTTCATTCATCGGTTGTCCTTTTCGTCGAAAATCGCGCAGCAGATTGGAAACAATTATTATAATCGTTCAAGGCAGATAAAATTATAAACTTCTTGGTCTCCAAGCGAAATTGTAACAGGCATACAATAAGCTGCTCTTCAAATGTGATTCTCATTTCACGTCTTTCAATTCTGTTTTGCAACTAAACTGAGAAATGAAAAACAATGTTTTACTGAGAAGCACACTGTTTCTCTTTCGTGTACTAATAGAAATCAAAATTAATTGGGCATAAGCCAGTCCACTTTTTACGATTAAATGATGATATTCAATAAAATACTAAACAAAGCAATTTTTAATAAAAATGTACTAAAAGAACAGCTGTTCCAGATTTTTAAATAAATATTGTAACTGTCGTGAACGCGAACATGTGTATAATATGTAAATATGTATACTTATGCTCATTCTATCTTCTAATGTTTCAGTTAATAATTAAGGATTTCATTGAAGCAATTTGTGTTTTTTTTTCAATAATTATTAAGATCACATTATAATATCTGTAAAAATCAGCAGCTGTTAAATTACATTTTCTGCGACTCCTCTGTTTGAAACATCTCGTTTTAAAAAGTACTCAATGCATACATGCATCTTACTGGACACCTTCGTCAGAAGCAAGCATAAAAGTTCCCCTTGCATGTTGCATCCTCGCTCGATTTATTTTTCACCTTCATCCCCGTTCATTCCCATTCAGGTTGCCTCTTAAGTGTTTCTCAATGCTTCCCCGCAAAACGATAACATGTTATCAAGCCCTTTAAATCCTTCATTCGATGTCGTTTGATATTATACTTCTTTCAGTGGTTATACATAAGATTGTTTCTCCTCTGCCAATCGCATCAATAAAAACACGCCTTTATGTTCGTCCATGCACGTAGAAATTTTACGAAGTGGCCTGTTGTACAGTTTTCTCCCAGAGCACGAAAAATAATTGATCTGGAAAATACGATTGCAAGCGTGGCGTGTCTTCATACTAAAAGAACTCTGCGCACATTTTAAATCGTAATAATAATTTTATCATCGCAGAAAATATGAAAGCTCCATGTCTGTTTCGCGTCAGTATTAAAACTAAGAAACTACCGAAAACAGTGTTATATTCTATTCTTTCGTAGATATTTTCTGATCGAGCATTTGGAATGAATGGAAAGCTGGTGGATGGTTATCAAAAGATTCAATATTTGTGAGACCGAGAAAGCGATTTCCGGACAAAGATCCTATAATATATATTACAGTAGGAAAGATTCTAAAGATCAATATTTTTCTTTAATACTTTCCTCTTAGCAAACTAATTTTTGTGCAAACGCAAATATTTGTCGGTGAATCTGCTTCTAACATATATTTAATGTATACGGGGCTCTTTGTTAAATGAACTATCCCTTAAACCAGGCGCAATTAAGTCCAATTAAGAGCTCTATTCTGATCTACACGATTATATAAACATTTTCGACAAAATCATAACATTAATGTTCACTGTGGTTATCAATTTATCCACCGTTAATACACCATAACGTGTTCCATGGTATCCATTCGTGCCGCAGAACCAGGAATCGACCAAAATACATAAAGCAGAAAAGTAACGAAAGATCAATACATTCGTTTATTATATTGCTCCTTGCTTAAGTACACGTTTCAAGCAATTTAATAAAAACGTTTGCTGTACGGAGTTTATATATAAATATTTGGGAACGAGCTTATCCTTCCAAAGCCATGCCTTCCCATAGCGAACTTATGAATTCCACTAACGTGGACGATGTGCACGTCGACCGTGTAAATCATCGGTCAGAGAAGCGAAAAAAAAAAAAACACTACCCAATATCGAACTATCTGATCGAAATCACACGTAAGTGTGCACTTTATCATTGTTGCGCCCGTTCCCATTTTGCCAGCGCAAGCAATACAGCCATAATATTTCACAGATGTAATATATTCTATCTGGCCACGATATATTTCCAGCCAGAGTATCAAACTTCGTGAACCTCAGAATAAAAGAGGGGAAAGGGTTGGCAAGGCTGGTGGAGCTGGTTGGAGTACGAAAGTTCAAGCTCGAGTGGCGGAAGCAGCGGGAAGAATGTTTCGTTGCATTTTATCATTTTTGAAACGTTACACCATGGAACCACCGTGAAAGGTTACATCGAAGAGGGTGAACGGAATCACGATATAGAATTTTTCCGTACCGCTGGTAAAAACTTAACGGATTCGTAGAACTTATTGAGGCAAAGAAGAAAAAAAAAGGATAGACATTGTTCGGGAAAGAATATAAATGTAAACAGTTTGGAGTATCAATTGTATCAAATATTTCGTTTAAACATACAGCAGTTAAGTGCAAATACAAGAATATGTAATTCGAAATCAATTTGTCCGTTTCTAATAACGTTTACCAAACTCTCATAGTTTCTTCGTGAAGTAAAATCTTTCACAGGTAATCCAGAGCCATTAATTAACCGAAGCTGCGACCTTTCTATTGTATTGTATTATATTTAATAAGAAACTTAATAACGATTTTAAAGCGTTGTATAACTTTTGATAACCGTGGTTGATAAGTTTTGATAACTGTTTCCGATACGACAATTCGCGGGAAACTGTTGCTTGGGTACAGGCACTCTCATCGCCGTTCTTTAAGACAGATATTGCTTTCGCCGTTTCTTTGTAAAGTTCACTGAATTAATGACGGAAGTTCACCGAAAGTAATATCGAAGGCGCGGGGCAATTCAGTTTATTTAGCTGCGGTATTGGACGAGCGACTCAAAGTATCGACCAGTCAATATCGTCGTCGTAAGAATACAACGAAAATAACATCTCTCTTAGCGCGATTTTTATCGAACTTTAAAAATACAGCGTTATAATCTTCCGATGGTTAAAAATGGGACAGTTTCTTAATCTACGCATTCAAAAGCAAAATAAAATAGGAACAGAAAATAACTAAATAGTTGCATAGATTCGTAGAAGAAAATATGAAATATATATTTGGTATTACTTGCAAATAGGATCGATGGATAACTATAATACTTTAGAGACATTAACACTGCTCTGTCTCTGGTAATCAGGTAAAATTCGAGAGTTTTATTCCTGAAATTAAATACATCCCTGTTTGAACTCCACAGAAAATGTGAAATTCATATTGGTATAATAATTCATATAATAAAATGCATATGATATCATATATTGGTTACACAAAAGTGGTTATAAATGGATCGCTCCGAAAAAGAGGAGCAGGACGCGGTTTAACCGTTTCAGAAGAACGAGAATTCTATCGGTTGCATAATTTACGCACCGCTTTGTATAATGAAACTCTTGCTACCCACTAAGTTTCAGAAGCTATCAAATTGACCAATGAATCCAAAGTTGTAATCTTTATTAACTCCAAAACTGTGTCGCAAGGTCTTCGAAATTGAAAACTTTGTGAATTATAGGATTCAGCTGTTGAATTTATTACGAACTTAAACGTGAAAATATTGCATCGAACGAAGGAGTTATTCACGCAGAAATTCTGTTTCAGATTGAAAGGGAAAATAATAACAATCTGGAGCAATAATCAAATTTTTCGCAACGACATACAAAAAATGTTTTCTTACAACAAAGAAAGTAACGAACATTGGAATATAATATTAAGCCAAGCTAAACCTAGAAACTTATTTGATCCCAGAAAGACTATATGTATTTGAAAACGTTCAACTCCATTCGATGTTTTAGTAAGATTGAATTTATATACTAATAATTTTCAATTAGTTGAGAACAGGGAATCGACATTAACTCTTAAACATAATACAATGTTTTACAAATATGGTAAGACACAGGTTTAAGAAGATACAATGAAAAGCAATATAGAACTGAATACATTTTAATTGTACGTACATTGTCAGAGATGGCAATATTTTCTCGCCGGATATAATAAGAACGATACAATTTTTTCCAATTTTATCTGGGTAACATTTAAACGTAAAACAAGGATCAGCATACGCATACATATGTTTCAGAGCGGAAACGCACGTGCACTGGAGAGTCGACAGAATGTCAATCGTACAGTTATGAAATTGAATTAAACCAGATTTAATGAAATTGGAGCAATTTATAAAAC
The DNA here is from genome assembly GCA_963667235.1 of Nomada lathburiana. NCBI lineage: Eukaryota > Metazoa > Arthropoda > Insecta > Hymenoptera > Apidae > Nomada > Nomada lathburiana. The sequence goes on from OY763905.1 coordinate 3,716,769, forward strand.
AATAGCACCGGCTGATGGAAAGAATTGCTTAAATATGATTAATATGTGAAATTCCGTTTTTATACAATAAGGGTACAGACTGAAGAGCAAATTTAAAAACTGCCAGAAATTGCAAGAGAATCGAAACAAGCGTTGCTCTCGTTTCATTTATATCTCTTCAGGGATATTGTTCTTGTATTACCTGTGACCTGCAACCGCTTACTAAGATTTATGTATGCGTCAATGCACGAGTGCGAGCATAACAATCCTAAAATAATTACCTAATGAGAAAGTGTCACTGTGTTGCTTAAAATATGTATTCTATGAAACGTATAAATGCAACTCATTGAACATCGAAGATTTCTAGTATTTACTAATAGAAGTGTATCAGGTATCACGTATGAATTTATAAACCAGTAGGTCCACTCGTGTAGCTTTTCGTATTAAAAACTATATAACGTTATTGCTATAATAGATAGATGCAAAGAAGTACTACAATTACTTAAACTTAAACGACTATTATTATAGAAAGTGATCTATAAGGTATATGGGTACAAGGAGGATGTAACGTGTGAAAGCTATCGTGTATCTTTTCTGCGTTTATATTTTTACTATCCTTTTAAATAAAATCACTACTTTCAAATCTCAAAGCATAGCCTCCAGAACCATTATTAATTTACATATTTCTCTTCATTATTAAGAAAATCTGTTGCACCAAATTAACCCTTTCGCCGCGGTACCATCAAAATCAAAAATGTCGTCGGTCCACAATAATACGAACCGTTCAATCACTTCAGTATAATTTCTATAAATATTTTCAATAATGATATGCCGTTTTACAGAACGTCTCTATCAGTTTTCAATGAAGGGTTGCTAAATAACAAGGCGTACACGTCATCCACCGTTCATGTGGCACAATATAAACGAGGGACAGCGCTGTTAAACGTTTCACACTTTCCTCTTCTATTATTCTAAATACCAATGTTCCCTCATCTTGCTGCAACGAAGACGTATGTAACTCGTGGTGTACGCGTATCGCCAGGGCGTATAGATTCCTGGTAAAACGTGCCTCGAGCGAAATCTCTGCTGCACCAAGGAGACAAGGAACGCACGCACGTGTTTCCCTGTTATCGGATGCACACGTGCTGAGAAGAGTTCAGGGAAACGGCAATGTGCATAAGTATCCCCGGGTTTTCCATGTGAATACGCCGATTGACCGTTAGAAGAGAAGGCAATATCGAAGCTCGCTGACGCGGCGGACCAAACGGTTTCACCTCCACTTCCTGCAACCTCGTCCGGCTCGCCCATGCCCAGAGTTTTCGCTTGGCTAGATCTATCGTCTTATTCCCATGGCCTGTTAATGTTCAATATCTTCGAAGTTCGCCGTCGTCAAAGAACTTATGCTAACGTGCACCGGGGTGGCGAGAAGAATTTTCTGCGCGACATTGGGCAAGTGTCCAGGGGTGCTGTCCCTGGGCCGAGGATCGTCTTCTACGAGCCAATTGTCCTTTCTCATCGGCGCGATGAGCGGAAGATGAGAATTGTCGAGCACGTGATCGTTCCAATGCTTTAATCGAACATGAAGTCTCTTTGGAAGTTCTTGCGGGTTTTAATTGATTGTGATAAAGTGGCGAGCGAATTATTGAGTACAAATTAATGCTCGCATGTTGCGGTCTCAGTTGTTCATCGTTCAATTTTTTTATTAATCGTATGCAAGCGAATCGATTGGCCCGCAGAAAAAGTCAATATTATCCAACAGTAGCCTTTTTTCTCGTGGTTCGTTTTCGAACACCAACACATTCGCATTCGTTACCAAACTTTTTGAAACAAAATTACATCTTGGGATCCATAATAACTGCGTCCACCACGAGTGTATTTGATGTGTATCTGATCGCTTCTGGAGCGATTTTGATTCTGTTTAAGTGCACAAAGAAAAGCAGAGGGAACTTTGATCGCTGTATATTTAAGAGTATATTTGAAACGTTTTGCAACGAGTTAAATTCAGCCAAAAACGTTTTGGCTCGAGGTAAATTCTGCTTTGCTATCAAAGTTCTATCTACCCACGGAAACAAGACAGACACTGTTATACATATTTCTGCTCTAGAAAAAATGTGGTAGACCAGAAGAGGACAAAATTTATGGTCAGATTTAGGAAACCGGTGTTCCAAGGGATTAGAAGTTGAGTTTGAAGAATGTCGTTACAATCGTAAACGCAATTATTAGAGGGTAGGTTCACAGGAAATTAGCTATAAATCAATACTCGAAAAGAATTACGTAATGCAATTACATATTATGTGCAAAAGAATGGAATAGATAAAAAAAATGGAATTACACAAAAGTAGATAAAATACATAAAAACCGATGGCACGACATTAAATGCTATTCTTGCAAATAAACTTTTTTCTTGCAAGACTCCAACCACAGTGAAAATAACCAGCTGTTATTAATTAGTCTTTAGAAAACTTTGAAGTAATACCGGACTTCAGAAGAAATAAGTACGGTTGCAATAAAAGAAAAGGAAACGACAAATTTGTTGATTGAAGTAGTATACGCTTATTTGGATCTTTAGAAGTATTTTTAATTCGATTATCAGCACAATTTAATTGGAGAAAATCCTAGAATAACATTTTACGTCATTATTTTCCTTAATAATTTTCTTGAATTGCATGAATACTGTTAATAATACTCTTTTAGCTTTCACAAACGATCAATTAATTGATATTTATCCAGTGGAATAATTGGTAAATGGAGTAACATATGCATAAACAAATAAACACCGGAAGGTGTGTAGTTAAAATAAATAGTAGCCTAAATAAATCGAGTAACTTAGCAAGAAATTATTTTCATTGTGAAAGTGCATTTTTCGCGTAGTTACCGTTTTAAGGAATCGTAACAGCAAAGCATATCGACCTGAATAGGTTGCTTCAGACGAAAGAGACGTTAACCCAAGTTGGCACAAGAAAGGCTACACAGGAATTTCACGGTGGTTGTTGGGCACGAATTCAGTTTCTACCCTACTGGAGCCCTATCTAATGTATTCACCCCTGTTTTTCATATATTTGTCAAATATTCGTCCTGCAAAAACGAATATTCAACTGCAGCGAAGCAGATTCAATAAAAATCCGATTTAACATAATTTTGGTGAACATTTGGAAAAATTTGCAAAGGAAACAAATATATTACATACAGGTGTTAGACAAATTCTAATCCGGAGCAAGATATTATTAATCGTTCTCTTTGATAATATTGGAAACTAATATTCAATGCGCAATGTTCATAGGACATTAATGCTCTTTCTGAAATAAAAACGCTCACCTGAATTTAACGTCAACCTTCTGGACAATATTAGATTCTTTTGATTACCGTTATTGCGTTCCATAAAGCTTTCGCACACGTGATAAAAACATCAAAGTTAATGCATATTCACGTACTTTTTTATTCTTAACATTCGGATAGAGGTATTGTATTTAGATTTTTACTAATATAATAATAATACACCACATACAATTTATTGGAACAATTACCATACATATTTCTATTCATATTCCTGCCAATAATTCGGTAGAAATCTTTCCAAATAGTTTTTATGTAGAAAATTAGTAAGTGGCAAAAGTTTTCCGCGTTTCCTTAATATGTTGACGATCTTCTTTCATATCATTACGGAAACTTCACCACTCTCTTCTCCTCTGTGTTCCTCTCGTTATCCGCCCTTCAGTGTTTTTAGCACGACTCACAAACAGGGTAGTTTGCACTTTCGTGGAATCTTTCTACAAAGTAAACTTGCTGCATGTAACGACTTGTACGAGGTACTCTAAAATACGTGATATTATACTAGTCGAACTGAAGTGACAGTTTTCGAAACAGTTTCCAATAAACTTTAATAGAAATTTGCTGCGAGAAACATTATCCAATTACCAGTTGCAATATTTGAGTTATGGATTATTAAGGTGCGACGTATATAAGAAATTAATCATTTTAGATAATTACGCATATGTCCTTCTTGTTCAATCTGCTAAATCACATACCAATTTAATAAGTTAACTTATATTAAATAAATTTATTAATAATAACCTGATATTACATCTTTGATCTATGCCATGTCAATAATTCATTCAAAACTTTTATTTAAAAGTTAATACCTTTATTTAACTTCGCGTTGACCAAGAGAATGGTCAATTTAATTACGCGTTGTGCAACAGCCAAATAAGAATATAACACATTTATATTATCTCGGCCATGAAATAACAAGTATCGCTCTACTTCTTCAGTATAATATGACGTTACCCTTTTCATTGCAATGAATGCCAACGAAATAACAAATACGACGTATTACTTCATATCATTAAGGTCTACAAAACTGCGCATACCAAATACTCATACCAATATCAGCACTCGATCGATCCACCAAATTTGTCCAAGTACCGCCGCTATTTTACAAAAACAAAAAAAAAAGAACAGAAAGAGAAAAGCGAATAGGACGTACATGAACGTACGTGCAAGGTTCCAGCCGTTTGTTATACACGCGTGTCGCGTTATATTCGCTTCGAAATAAAAGAGTCGGACGGAAAGGACTTTTGGCCGCTGGAAGCGTGGATTTTTCCACAGATTCACGTCGTGCGGGCAACAATCCAGTATTTGCCTGCAGTACCTCGAACTACGTGCAATCGATTCAACGCGAGTCTCACGTGGTTTTCGGTCGCTCGCGAAATTGCCAATTTGAAGCAGTTAGGAGAATATATTTTCATGTTGCGTCGGCTCGAGCGCGAAGGCGTATCAGGGCCAGCATTTTATATATAATTAAATTTAATTGAACGTAACTAAATGGTTTCGTACGGCAGGCTTGCGGCGGCCACATTTTTGGACGGCTCGGCCTTCTTCGCCGCACTGGGGGGGTTACAATTAATTGCAGTTCATGAAGTAGCATTTTATGCTCCCGCGACGTTCAACCGTCCGCTTTGTTAGCGTTTGCGTGTAGCTTAGAACGCCACGCCGGGGAACGCCATAGATTTTCAGTCGGCTGTATTCAAATTCATTCTGGAAATACTTGAAGGAAATTAGTTTCCGTTCGTATAATACGTACGAATGCAACGCCATGAAATTTCTCAAATTTATTCTGGTACAGAGGTTGGAGTGTTAAAAGCATTTCTGCAATAGACCGGCGATATAGCGATGCGCGTAAATTGCACGTCGATAAGCCGATCGGCGATAGCGACAGGAATTATCATATTGAATTGCAATTGAATTTTATTTCGGCGCAGTAATTGCATCACTACTGTCAAGGAAACGATGTTGGCACTATATCAAATATTCCCCGACGAAGGAGAACAGTAGTGGCAGAATGTGTTAAGTATGTTTGAGATTACAGGCAAAGGAACGGTCAATAATTCTTAGTGATTCTTTGTTAATGGACTGTATCTTATTTATAAGTAATAGTATACAAATTTTATATAATCTTCTATGCTAATTATCCTTTCAATTGAATTAATATTCCATACAACAATCTGTATTACCACCAAAATTTTCAACAGTTTAACAGAAAATCCAATCTATAATTAGTAACATCGAACTATCAACAATGATCTTTCTGCGGACATAATACTTCATTCAAAAGGATGTCCGCAACATGAACACTTACAAAACAGCAGTACAACTCTAATACAATCAAATATTCCATCTGCATTTCAGAACAGAACTTGGTAGGTGATACATAGGACTTTACGAACTATCAAAACCATTTGAAAAGCAGTTAGGATAAATAAATTAGGCCGCTTCTAGACCCGTGCGAAGCGCGCAGGGCTATCCAGCTTTATTCAAAAACTGCAAGACGCGTGGAGCTAAAAATATTTCAACGTATTTCGAACAATGAAGAAACCCTGGATAGGAAATTTTAACTAAGACGGGCAGGGTAGTAATTACAACACAGTTTATCCGCGGTGAAAAGACTGAGGCTCTTAAGCTCCGAATGAAATTCGTCGTGAAAGAGTCGTCCCGTTCATATACCCAAGACATCCACTCCTGGATGAATTACAACCTGCGAGGCATATTGTTGAAGAGGTCGTAGCAAAAAGGGCTGCCAATGTGACCAAGATTTCCACGCGCTAACGAAACTTTCCTCCCGTCGAGACGTCTTTCTTCATTGTCCCCACTGGCGTTCCAGCGAGACCGAAAGAATGGAACGGATAGCGGAGGTGGTCGTGAGTTAAACATTTGGCCAGAGAGACAATGAGTGGCTCTGTTGGCACACGCGTTGAACAGTCCGTCCTTAACAATGCCCTGGCAATATCTGTACCTAGAAGGACTAAATGGCTAGTCCAAAAGAGGAATGGAAAGCGAGTCGGCGTTAATGTTACCGTCTGCCTTCATATTTCACCGCGTGCGACAGTCTCATACCGCTGTCTTTTTTACGCGCGTAAAATACTGTATTCGCAACCATTTCTTTCCTTTAATGATAGTATAAGATGTTGGAACATCATCCTGCGTAAATCTTGCGAGGAAGTATGGAAGGGAGGGACTCGCCATTCGGAAGGGAAATATTATCGCTGGTCATTACGAAGTATGTCTTAAGTGTTCTGGAGAATATAATCATTTGCGTGCAGTGTGGCACAAGTATGAAAATGTCAGCAGTCAAAATATTTGCAGGTTAAAGGGACCCCAGCAAGATACCTCTAGGGTCGACGGTTTGGACTAGGCGGACCAAAGATGCCTAAAGGTCGGACCATCCCAATAGATATGACTCTGGGGTCGTGAGACCAGCTGCAGGATACCTCAAGGTCAGAGGACCACAGCAAGTGGGATGTCAGGGCTGTGAAAATCAACACACACAGATACCTGAAAGTTTGAGGCGTCCGGGTAGCAGGATCCCAGCGTAGTGAAACCTAATTTTAGAATTAGAATTAGAAACTACTTTTACATCTTTTATTTTACGTGTTTCGAGGACAACTTACTTCCCTTATTATTGACGTGCACAAATTACAAACATTGAAACTGATATTACCACTGTTGCACACATTGCACACACGAAATTACATATTATAGTAACTCTACGTAACGTAGATCTAACCCAGCAAAAGAAATGCAAAACATTTCAAGAACGACAGATATTTATTTGTCATTAAATCCTGGCATATACCTCGAATATGCGGTAATTCATTCACCTTCATTTTTTACCCACGAATACCACGTTCTACCTTTATCCCCTCGCCGAAATTTCAATTACCAAGCTCCAGCACGAACCGTAATGAATTTTAATAACCGATGACAAAGCTAAAAATTGGATAGGACCATTTGCATGTACGATTTGACGTTTCCAACAGGCACACGCAATACGTGACACGTTATCAAATCGTGAAATCGAGGCTGTTTGACAGTGGAAGCTAATGGATCTGCTGGCACGATGTTATCACAAGGACTAAGATCGAACGAACGACAAACACGAGGACGATCTTGACCGATAAGGGTCAAAGGACCAATCTAACTTTCAGACCACTCGGGAGACTGGTGAAATTGTTTGCTAATGAGAGCGAGGTACAGATAACGCACCGATGGATCTACATGATCAGACGGACGTGAATCGTGGACCTTTTGTGTTTGTTAATGCGAGGAACATTTTATTACGCGAGACATTTTACGTACCAACGCCAGGAAGCGAATGTTATGCATTAATTAACATTGTTAATTAACATTGTACTGCGCCGATATTTACGTAAGAGACGCCGTTTCAGTTTTTCCCCAGAATACTTTTCGTATTTTCAGTTTGCCGGAACGTTTCCATTGTACTCTCTTCAATCCCTGTTCGCGTAGGTATGAATATCGTAATTGTATAAGGGTAATGTCTAATGATATGTAAAGAAATCGTGACAAAAGATTCGTTCTTCAATTCACCACGGTAAATGAATGCTAAGATGAATATTAAATAACGGTGGATTAAAATGTGGTAAAAAGAACGAAAAGAATATATATACAGTCTAGATTTATTCTTCCCCGTTATAAGAATGGATGTACAAATCTTTCTGTTTAAAATGTGAATTAGCGAGAGAGAAATACTGTGGAAAATCATTCAATCGCGAGACGTTATTTCAATTAACAAAGCGTTCAGAAATATTGGAAAAATATTTCCAGTAATAATAAAAAGCGCGTTCAAGTCTCGATAAATAATGCATTTCATTCAAAATATTACTGCAACACGAACGAACATAAGAAGTTAATATTGTTCAGATTTTACCTGTACACACCACATTATGTCCGAATTAAATATTCTAATATAATTGCTTCACACTAAGCGGGCTCGTGTTAACTTAAACAATAAATCACAGATAAACTAACAGCGCGCGAGACAATTTATATATTACCTGTGCCACGCGAACCGCGGTCATGTCTTCAATTTCTTAAGCGACAATACCGACATTGCCGAGCTGTTTCTATGAAACAAAGCGAAAGCCCCTGCAAACGAAGCACTGTAATACATATCAAAGGACAATATGGTTCGCGCACGAGAGTACCAGAGTTATTGCAACGACGGCAAACAGGGGGGCAACGTAGTATCGCGAACAATGTCTTGACGGAAAGAACCTTGAATATCTTTGATTAATCATACAGTGCCCGTGCATACATCGTATTCCTTAATTGGCAACGAGAATTCAGAACAATGCACGCAGGAGTTGTTCGAGATGCCTAAGTTCTCGACACAGACCGAAATGAAAGGGTTAACGACGGAACAATACAAACCTCCCTCAAGTTACCCCATAATGACGTCTTCCGTCCGCGGAATATGGTTAATTATCTGCCAACTGGCATGGCTGACATCGGCCACGAGCACGAGTACGTGCCGTTAATTTTATAGATAATTAGTGGAACAGAGCTGTTCGAACGGTGCTCACGACGCTGCGGATGAATGCAAAAGTGCGCGCGAGACCTGCTGATTGCATTACCGGAAAGACGAATAGCCGTTTCGGTGAATGGGCTCGTTAACTTGTGCGCTTACAAATTGCCCGACATTTTGGTCGGCCATTCTCCCCCCTTTCCCGTGGTTACACTTTTTTTTCCCCCCGTTGCCCCTTTTCTACATCGACGAAAATCCAGCGAAGGTAAGATAAGACGTCCAGAGATTAGACGCTAATGCCGGCGCAGATCTTTACATTAGCTACCGTGCATTAAGTCCCATATCTTTGTGGCGAAACGAGATTTCATCGGCGGTGGCTATAAAGGGCGTCTACCAGGGGAGGTTTAATACTAAATCAAATCTTATTAATTGAATGTCTAAGGCGCAAGTATCCGATAACACTTAAATTATGTTGTTTCGTGCAGCAACACATGGATTACTGCGGTAATTTTTTTTTTTTAGTAAAATACAGTTCTGTGCGTCAATGTTTATTTAAATATTTGTACAGAACCCTTCATAATATCAAACGAAGTGTTTCATCGATTATTTCAAATTCGAAATAATTAATTTTTTTAACTAATTATTTGTTATTTGATAAGAATAGCAGAATTATATTATTAAGATTGAAACTAATTCGTTGCCAATTTGATAATAACATAGATAAGCGTGTTTAAGGATCACCACAGTCTTCATTTAAAACAAATCCAATGTACACCAACGAAATTAAATGAAATATAATGGAATAGAAATAAATAGTCCTTCGTTATTTTGTCTCATGCAAGTGTACCTGTGTGCTGCCATTTATTTTTAATTAATCAAACGGAAAACGACGTACATTTTTCGTAATGACCAATATTGGCGTAATCACATTACGGAAACCTGTTATCTACATACAGAACAGCAGCGTACCCATTGGGAAAATGTTTCTTGCCCGTTTCCGGTATAATAGAATACTAAATAAGACAGCTAAATTGTAATTTCCAATCTACTGTAAAATTATCGAATTGTGGAACACGTTCGGATAGCAGCCAATCTGGGACGTTGATTATTCGTTTTTCTGCGAATTTTCATAAAATTTGCCGTTTCATTTTCAATCGTTCACGCGAGATTCCTGAAAAATATAGATATTAATATTCGTATCATTCTCCACATTTGGCTTTTTCGAAAACTACCCTTCCGGATATGCGGATGTTCTGAAGGATCGTCCGAAATCCTATGTCTAAAAATTTGAAGAACTATTTCATGCAGAACAGTGTAGAATTTGAACGCGCTCGTGGCAATTGTTAACAGGTGAATGGAACAAGAAGCTGATACCGCCCTTCAGTTTTTTTTATACGATACAACGTGACATTTTGTGATCCAATCCATCATAATCCTATGCGCACATATGACGCCACGTACGAGTTCGTGCCCAATGTAGACATTGGGTAAAGTCGAAAAATCAATATCTGTATTCGTGATTTTATCCTGTTCCCCGTGTATGCACATGATCGCCCTTAACAAATTATTTTACAATTATTTTATTCATAAAGATATAAATAATTATTCCATTAAAATCCAATGATTATTATTAATGAAATATTTTACCTTGTCTCGTTGTTACTTGCAAACACTTCATTTCACGGAAAATAAATTCAGCGCATTGATTATTGAATAAGTGTATATGAAAGCTTTTTAAATTGTGAGACGCGATGATGCAAACGAATTACTTTTATTACCAAATTGTCAAACGCTTTTGCAAGTACAATGCTCTTTGAGGCCTCAAATTAAACTTGTAATATTAAATATTTCATTATTACGTACTTCAATTTACTCGTTTCTTTTCTCCTATTTTCGTACATTGCATACATTTCATTTAGTATTCTGTTATAAATCTTTTGAAGTTATTACGAAAAAGGCACCCCTTCTTTAATAAATATTAAAATTAATATCTGTATAATATATTCATTGATTTCTATTGCAATATCCTAACTTTATTATTTTCTAAAATTCTTAGCATTTCAGTTTCAATATAAATAGAACAGAAAATAGAAATGCTGCAATTCTATCACTTCTCATTCACACAAGAGCATGCGAAACGTTGGAAAGAAATATTTCGCACCTCAAACAAGTGTAAGTTTTACCATATAATGTTATTAGATAATGAGAGTAGTTGTATCGTCAAATATACAATTAATCTATCGCTGATAGAGATGTATGAAGGCACTGACGTATTGAAATCAACACAATTTTCAATGAAAAAGCTGGCAAAAGTTGAAACTATGGAGAAAGTAATGCACACACTTGGAGAACAATTAAAGATTTTACTTGAGGGTGAAGATGAGGAGTTATATGCTTTTAAAATTAGGACGGGTAAGTAAAAAGTAGCGCGTCTCAGTTTCAATTGCTTTAATTTAAAATTATGAAAATGAAATGAGTTGGAAGCGATTCTAAAAGTGGCCTCCTTGAGTAATTTTAAAACGCCATTAGGAATCTTACGACGGTGTAGAGCCCTGGTTAGCGCCAGGGTGTAACGAACCATTCTAACTTTCATTGAACAGCTTTTATTGAAATAATTTCAGAACTATCATCGCGATGCATATGCTATTATTGAAACTCGTCCAACATTGATTTATCAATGCTTCAGCTTGACAATATCAATTCTCCAAAGTTCCCTAAAACGAGGACTGCTCAATTATTTTCGTGACAGCTGTCCTTCGTGCACAGTCGACTCATATTTTCCCATACAATACACAGCGGTTTTTAATTATTAAACAACGCTTTTGAAGGACTTTCTATAGCGTCAAAGCGAATCTTTTAATTCCGGCATTTCATTATCCCCATATAAAAAATTCATTTTAATTCTCAAACTACTGGTCGCCGTTCTAAAACAATTTATTCCCATTAATATTTTATTCAAAGCTTTCTCGTTCACCCCCAGCAATACACCCCGTACCTGATAACACATTCAATTAAGCATTTGCATCGCGGTCGTGCCGCTCTAAACTCTAAATTATACAAGAATTCGGGAAACATAAAAGTAGCGGCACACGCAGTGGGGCATTATTAACACGATAGCAATTTCCTTGCCTGTGGTTGTAGTCGTCATAATGTTGGTTCGGGTGGAAAACTCAACACCTCAGCCGGCCTCGAGGGAAATGTCCGGAGAAAGACTCAACGTTGCTCGACCGTTGCTTCGCACGTTCGAATAATGCACGTCTTCCTCGAATGCTTGCGCAGTAAACCCCACTGCCCCTTTAAAAATGTATTCCCGTCCACGTCGTTACGGTGTTGACTCATTAGAAGACATCGTTCACCGGTGAACGCAACGCCGCCGTTCCCATATATTCCTCCCTCTATGCTTCCTCGGGCCCCCCCTTTCGTCGCCGTCCTTCCCTAAATAATTTATTACGATGGATTTGGCGATGATATCACTTATTACGGGCTCTTTCGTGCGTAAAAAATTTATATCGCGCCGTAGCTCAAAGCATTCTCCATCCGCTTTTACTCGAGGGCCCCCCCCCCCCCCCCCCCCGTTAAAGTGAATATCCTTTTTCCAGGGATACGCTTTTAGTCTTCTGCGCGGGGCATGCAAACAAGCTTTCCGCGTTACTTCTTGCGCCAAGAAACGTTAAGTCACGTGTCGCCAATCGCAATGCAGCAAACAAACATCCTGTTGTATTGTTGGCAGATTTGAGATTCACGAATATTCATGAATTATGCAAAATCATATATATATATTTTGCGGGGAAATTTATTGCAGAAGCGATGCCGTAAATTATAATTGGAACGGCCTTGCTTTTAATGCTTCTATTGGCGTGAAAGAAGCAAGGGTGTGCGTTGATTGCAACGAGGGTTTTTTTTATTAGCACTTAAAATAATTTGATTCCGCTGGATGGTTATTTAACGAATAAAAGACAGAACAGGCAGTCACGCCGTTTTGAATAAAAACTTTATTATAACATTATAATTATCACACATTCTTATATACATCTTGCGCAACATATTCTTCGTTAGCAGCGACATTCTTACTTTGTACATGACTTCAACGTTGCGCGAAGTATTTTACTGTTTCACACCCTCACTGTAATTTATTTAGGCAATACGACTGAAATCGTTTAACAAGCGCTGGTGTCGTTCGTCGGTCGATGGTCCGTGCCAAGCGGATGGATCACTTTGAACTCGCTGAGAAACTGGATGAGTATAAACGCAAAGTATATAGAATACAGGAGGTAGCCGTATGACTTTCGGGCGATCGCGCCGGTAATGTTCAGGTAAATAATAGTCATTATCAGTGAGCACAAAAGGAAAGCCATGCAGCCGGGCGCCATATCGCTCATTCTCATGGGGGTGCAATATTCAGGGTGTTTACTGGTAGCTCTTCCATAAGTTAACCCTAATCCCACGAGTGTATTGAACATTGGCCCGCCAAAGCAAGCCGCGTATCCCATTCGTGGAAATCCTTGCCTAGCTATGGCAACGTTCGATATCAGGTCTGCAAACCAATTTTCGTACACGATGGGTCATAATTAGCCGCACAACGAGATGTATAACAATCTCGCGTGCTCTCTCAACAAGCGACACGCGAAGCATTTATCTTTTACTCACCGCCCACACTGTTGCCCCACGCGAGAAACGTAATGCCGAGCATGGCGTCGGATATACTAAAAGCTCGTCCCACGCTAAGCAGAACTCCTATCACCTCTCCTGCTATCAAGTAGACCGTTAACATGGCACCAAAAAATCCCAGAAATGCAAAGGCCTGCAATTAATTTATCGCCGGCCGTTATGAGCAGGCGGCTGGGCAAAAAGGCGCCGACTGGGTGTGCCGGGCATGAATAGCGAAAAGGTAGAAAAAGTACTCACGTTATGAAACCTTGGCTGGCGATCCACGTGGGTAATAAGATATACAATTACACCACTTACGATGCCCAACAGCAGGAATATCGGCACTATTGAAACCGGGCCAAAGTGTGTTTTCCAAACTGCGAAACGAAGGGGAGAATGAGGCGGCGGTCGTTACGGCAGACTACAATATTTTGTACCATTATTGGGGGGGGTTGGAAAACTTTTTATGAGCCCGATAATGATTCCCCCCTGTGCAATTACTGAGATACAATTTTTGCAAGCAATGTGTGCTAAAAAGCAAGTTACAGCGTGTAAGCGTTTGTATTTGAATACCGTAGTACAGGAACTAATTAACCGCAATTTTTTTAATTCATTGTTATTTGCTGGAAAAGTGCACAATTGCTGCTCAACTTTTTACAAACAGAGTGAATTATCTTGACAATTCTACTTGTGATTAGGTGATGGCAAACATTTTTATTGGCCCCGAATAATGAATTTAATTCATTTTAGGAGTCATTACGATTAAGTGCATGTAAAAATAATTTCGTTTCTTTTGTTTTGTAGTGAGTGTGGTAGTTCTGTATATTTAATAATACATTCTACAGCGTGTAATTGTTTCCTGTACCATATTTCAAACGAAGTTTACACTTCTTGTTTGATGGAATTAATCAGCTCGAATTCTGAGTGAAAAAATAACAAGCCTCGAGCAATTAAAACAAAAATTGTGCTTGTCTTTGAGCAACGTAAAAACCGAAGTATGCTACAATTAATCCATGATATTTTAATACAAAAAGTACTTACATTGAATAAAATAGTAAAACTTTATTTACGGCAACACGGATATTTTCCGTAGTTCTTGTGAACAAATTTCAACAATCGTTTACTATTTTCCTTTAATCTGTGTTCCAATAAAAAATTCGAAGAACAACGCGGGAATAGAATTTCAAGTTTGCCAAGAACTTGGTGAATTTTAATTTCGATTTTCCTAAATAATTCCATTGAAGGATATTCAGGTTTTCTCCCACTGATTCCGAACTCCGCAATTGAGAATATCAAGTACCAATTCATGCTACACGTTATATTTTCCTTTCCGATAAAGGTTTCATCGAGGGTATATAAATTACGTTTAAATCGGCCGAAAGTTGCGGAAGTTAAATGAAATCTATGCGTAAGAAAACGAGACAATTTGTTTTAATTCCGGCTACAGACTGGCGATTTGCGCGTTACAAAAAGCACATGCCTATATTTCATCGCGGTTAAAAATCTCTCTGCGAAAGCCCGAGCTTTTGTTAGTGCGGGCAGTAAGAAGTCGCAACAATTAATACGACTAACCGTTTAATAGAAACAACGCCATTATCGGTGACACACACAGCTGGAAGCAATTTAACAGCTTGGACCAGCCATTCTTTTCGGCAGTTGCGTTTACAACGGGGATATACAATCGAAGAACAAATATTGCGGGCGATCGTACAATTAAAATGAACTTTGTGATTTGATTCGCGTTCACCCAATCCTCCATCCCTATCGGATTAATGTCGTAGAGAAACTCCCGGAAAAGTCCTTTCGGCCTTTCAGACTGTTCATCTTCGTCCTCTCCGGTTTCATCCTGCCGCGGCAGGGTCACGCTGTGCCTCCTCTTCTCCCTTGCAAATTCGGCTGCGATCGCGAGATCTGGTGCATGGAGGAAGCAAGGTGTACAGGGTGTCCCGTAACTACACGAACATCGGGAAACGGTGGAGTTGCCGCGGTGACTCTGAACAAATTTTTCCTTTACCAAAATGTTGGCTGAAGCTTCGTTTCGGAGCGCTCGTGGCTCAAGCACGTGGCTATCAAGGGCGCGTTCTAATTGGCCAGTGTTTTTCGTTAATAATTCAGAAACGAAGCTTCAACCAACATTTTGGTAAAGGAAAAAGTTGTACAGTGTCACCCCGGCAACTGCCCCTTTCCTAATGTGCATGTAGTTACGGGACGCCCTGTATAACATGCCTTACACGGTCGACTCAATCGTTTGGAAAATAGTTGCACTATGGGTCGAAAGTTTGGGTACATGTACTTACTAGTGTATGAAATGTTATTATACATATTTTGATTGTTCATGTAATGTGGAAGTGGGTACATACATGCGGAAGTTATTGAAATGACTTAAGATAGTTGCAATATTTTTTAAGCAAATGTTAGGCACTGTTAACAGTTCGGTAATAAAAGTAACCACTTTTTTTATTCGTAATATTTTATGCAATTTGGAAATTCATGAAACTAATTATTCACAATTTCTCACAATCTGCTCAGAAGGCAAGAATTCGATTCGTAGAGGGTCTTAAATTAATAAAAAAACGTCAAATCTGCAGGTTTAATTAAAAAATGTATTGCCTGCAGTTGAAGAGAACCAGTGCCTATTTAGAACAGTAAAATATTAAACTCTGCTGTGTGTAATTTAGAGTGTAAGATACGAATGCACTAGGTGTAACCAAAGTTTCGACAGCCAGTGTACATGTATTATGTACCATTTGGTCTAAACACTGTGAAGAACTTTACACATGAGGCCATTGATGAAAAATGTTCCGTTGAAATACTAAATTATTAACATAATAAATTAATGATTGTGAGTGAGGTCATTAGTGATTAGAATTAACAGTGTATGAGGCTGTTTAAAGCAGGGAATAGGAATCGGTCGTATATAATTTTACTAATATTGAATAAAATAATAATGAAGAAATGACAGTATTAATAGATAGGAGCGTTACTGCGATCGTAATGAAATGTTTTAGTGCACTGTACAAAATGGGTTATGTAAAATATACGGGTGTAAACCTAGTTTCGCGGAAGCTATTAAAGATAGCAACATAACTGCTTGTTTGCTGTTTTATGACCCATTGGGACCCTTGCCGTGAGAAATGGTATATTGGTGTGCAGTCTCCGCGGAGAGAAACTCAGAAATTGAACTTGTCTTTCTACTTTTATACGTTCGGAGTGACACACTGGTTCCTACATACTTTAGCAGACCTTTAAACAATGAGTAATGCGTTCTCTGTCACTGTTTTTGGTAACTTTTGTAAAGAGTGATCCTTTCTTTTATGTCCAATTTTAAATAAACTCGGAAAACGTTTCATACGTGTATGTATTAAGAAACAGATAAATAGCTGCTCAGAGGAAGACGAATAACACATAAATACATTTATATTGGATAATCGATAAAGATTACATATTAATCAAATTCTGCAATGGAAAATAATAAATAATACCAGAGGGGTGGACAAAATTACCACATATCGTTTAAAAAAACATAAATGATTAAATATTCAGTAAAGTAGTCGTAATAACATTTACTTCACTCGTCTGTATATATCCTCGCAGTCGGTAAATAATGACCAAACACAGAAACTGCTTCCCCAAACACGAATAGTTCTGCTATCAAATAAAATCTATAAACAAATATTAACAAATATCGCGGCAGGCAGTCGTTAAAGCGAAGCATTTCACCGCGAGTAGCCGTATTCGATCTACTCCGCGAAACTCGTCCGAAAGAAGAACTCAAGGATTCATAGAAAACGAGTTGTTCAATTTTAATTTAATGGAGTCGGGAAGGGCTCGTGATCAATCGTGAAAGCAACATTCGTACCCAGTTTGGCTCGCAAGCCAGTGGCACGGGTCCTCACGGGAATCTTTGGAATGGTGGCCGTGTCCTTGTTCGCCAAGTAAGTGCGCAGGATGTCTGGATCCGATGCGGTTGGGATCCTGGCTGCGAAAGTATAGAAGGAAACCTTCGAGGGGAAGGATCGATAGCTGCACCGGCGTAGGCAACTCTTTTCGTCCACGGCGAGCAAAGGGACTCGTTTCGAAACGTTTTCGGAGCTTCCATGCGCTCGAGTAATGTTCGGCATTTGTTGCATACAGAGTGCCGAGCGTAACAAGCTCTACACATCGTGCATGTCAAACGGACGGCCGGCAGCGTTCGAACACGGTTTTTCCTTCGTCCCGTTCGGCCTTTCCTCGATTGATGCAAAGTAATGTCTTTCGTAAACACTGCAATTAGTATTCGGGAAGACGGAAGTGGTTATTGGGTGAGCGGGGAAGTTCTGTCGTTTTCCACCTTTGCCAATAATGACCTTATCTTTTGAATGAGTTATACTGATCTAAAAAATTGTTCTTTATTGTTTGTAGTAACTACAGAATTCTTGCTTTAATAATGAATAATGGATAATGCAGAGATAGGTCCAAAGGTATTGACAATAGTTGTTACTTTCTTGTTATTTAACCGAAGAGCTGTGTGTACAAGCACTTATTAGATACACTGTTCAATTACCCCAGGTATAATTTACATAAATAATTAAAATAATGATATACTGTTGTGCAGAACGTTCGTATTAATTTTAACAAACATTTGCTTAAAGAATATAGGAATGTATACATATACATACGTCCACCGCAGCGAAAGGTTTAAACGCTGCAAGAACTTTTGCACTCACCTAATATTTTGTTTCTAACTGTACGTATAGTGTATTGATCCGCGGCTTAGGTAAACGTTTCCTGCTATTACTTTCGATAAGTGAATAAAGACACGAAGGAGGAGCTTCTTATTTTATTCGTGAAAAATATCTACGTCGTTGGAGGAAAATACGATCTATATTAGCAATGAGAATGAACATGGATAGGATCGAGTAAATATTTGCTCCGCCATTTTTTATCAGAAAAAATTTTTCCTCGCCGTCTTCTGGCCTCGACGTCGCGACGCGTCGAGGAACTTGATCGAAAGTTTCCTCTCACT
The DNA here is from genome assembly GCA_963667235.1 of Nomada lathburiana. Lineage (NCBI taxonomy): Eukaryota > Metazoa > Arthropoda > Insecta > Hymenoptera > Apidae > Nomada > Nomada lathburiana. Next base: position 3,735,218 of record OY763905.1, read on the forward strand.
CGTTATAACGCGTAATTGCAATCAAACGATACCGTTTTCTTAATTAAACCGTGTCCCAAAGCTGCCTTCGTTGCTTCTAATTTACGCCTTCTTTCATATTCCCATTTTCAAGTGTTAAGGTTCCGCGCTTAAATTACGGAGAAAGTTATTCTTTTAGATGGGCCCTGTCCGAGTTTCGATACGAGGCCCTTTGTTTCATGCAGACGGCATTTCGACAAATTCGTTCGCCAATCCAGTACTGACTACGTCAGTGTAGCCGTGAAAATTGAAACCAGATGAATTGTATTACTTTTTAACATCTCCTCCCGGGTGTCGTGTACCTGCATTATTACCACTAGGATGATGAAAAATATGTAGCAACAAACGAAACCTGCAATCAATACATAGTTGGTAGAACAAGCGTACGGAAAAGTCATGGTTAATTAATCGCTGCGAGGATGCGACGTGACGGGGAAAAAATATTCGGAGCATCGTAAATCTCCCCAATTGTATGGACTGCAACACGCTAACAATTTCAATTAATTCACGTTTCTTCCCTCCAAAACAACCACGTAAAAAAAAGAACAAAATAGAAGTGCCCCTTAATTGACTGTAGCTTTCGAACGAATTTTTTGATTGTTTCGCGAAAATACTTTCATTGTTTCATTCGGAACGGTTTTTACATTTTCAACCGTCCATTTGATTTTGATTCAACCGTAGCCTCGGTTTCTCCCGCTGAATTTTTTTCCCGGTTCTTTTGGCTTTTTTTTTCACGTTCGGAAGGCTTATCATGGAGCAGTGCAGAAATTCGTCGGCGGTTAGATTGCGAGGAAACCAACGGCAGAAAGATCGCGGCTTTGCTTAATTAAATTCGCCCCGGAGTTATCGTTATTGCAGAATTAAACCGCATACTTTAGGCTCTCCATAGATAAACTTTTTCGTTTCTATGAGGCACGGCTTATCTGATAGCACCCATGCTGATACCTTCTTTACATTTTTTCTGTTTTTGCGCGACTCGAATCGAATATTTTATCATTATTTTCCGCCGTTTACGTAGCTTCCTCGTGAAAAGCTTAATGCTTAACAATTTTATGCGTACGAAATACTGTTCTATCTTTCTGATAGTTTTTAAAGTGATTTTTCTGACGTTCAAAGTTACCTGGTTCGATTAGTGCAAAGGGAAAACGGCGATATATGTTTTGCCTTTTTGATTATGTACTTATCAAATTTAAACGCTACCATTATTTTGCAATCGAAGATTTGAATATATTTTAAGCATGGCTCTCTTTCAACCAAATTTAGTTGTCGACATAAAATAATTTTCTTACTAAATCATTGTAAATCAAATATACAAATCATTGGAAAGTTATTGGCAAAGACCTCTTGCGAAAAGTTTACATACAACGTTACAAGGAACTCCCCACAATTTCCAGGAGTTCCACGCTCCTTCGATCACCAAACTCGAAGGGCACACTTCGTGAAAGTTGAGGGAACTGCAAATCGTGCCTTCGAGTCTGGTAACAGGATAACAAAATAATAAGTCGATGCATAAGTAATTTCGTTTCTGACCTAGAGTGTCTAAATACAAGTAATCAGAGGGAAGCTCTACTGTATAAACTTTCTAAATCGAACGAAATCATAAAACAAAATTTCAATTAATATTTAAGACAAGAATATTTGCAAATAGATCGATAATTTCGTTGATCGAAAATATTCAGACTTATTCCGATATGGTATACCTAATAATATTTAGCTAAATTATTAAGGATCAATGCTCATTGAACAAATTTATATCTTACAATAATCAATGGAAGGGTTAATGAAATATTTGTTCATTACGATACCATGCATAATTTATTTATCTAAACTTTCAAAACTCTGGTACTTTCCAAACCATTCACCAATATAAATTGTAAAACGTTGAATTAATACACCATACTGAATTCAAGAAACTAAAGTATCATTTCAACGGGTGTGTCGATAATTGAACATTGATAAATGAACTGAATTACTTGCACACCTCCTCAACGAAATTTACGATTAACATTTGCACAAAGTATGCGAGGAGTAGCGGTGCACGTACTTATAGCTTCCCACATGTGAATCACCTCGTCCCGCACGACATACCCGATCCAGCACACGCAGCATATGTAGAAGCATGCGTCCCTCATCAGGGGTTTCAGGCGAACCCGAAATGGATTGACCACCGCGACGGAACCGGCGATGATCGCCGAGACGAAGATACCGGCGCCGAGTAATTCCGTGAACATTATTATCCCTTTTTCGGTGCCCGACACGAGAGCTGTGAAGATGTCAGGTGCGCCGTTTCCGAATGCCAATACCGTCACGCCCGCTATACTTTCCGACAGTCGAAAAATACTGGTTATCGCCGTCAGGGCTGGGCAGAAGCTGCACAGACAGAAAGAGTGGAAAAAAAGGAGAAGGGGCCGGAGTGTCGGGGCTGATGATACGTTACATATCGACTAAAGAATGAAAAGACGGTTGAAGGGGTGGGGGGAAAGGGGTGGCGAACGATTAATTTACGTCGATCGACCTCGGCTCGATATTTGATTTCCGGACGCGGGGCAACATCGAAGTTGCCCCCCGTCCGGTTCCATTTGGTATTTTACAGAGTGGACACCCTGGACGTACATATATGTGTTTGCATGTTCTTCGTTTCCTTCATCGCGAATCGAATTTCGATGCGGCCGCCTTTGTAAACGCAGCCGCGAGGCTCGCTAAACGAATTAGGGGTTGATCCGTCGAGCGTTTTAGATATGGGCGAAGCGGACGAAGGGAAACGCGACGTCCGACAAGAAAATTCCCAATTAGTTCGCGTTTGGTCTCTGGGTCACGAGCGGTGGAGGGCTTCCCCTTTTAAGCAAGGCTGCACTTTCTCGGACTTAATTCTGTCGATCCCATCAAGGCGAGGGAAATATTGATTTCGCTGAATTGATTATGTTTTGTTGATTTCGGAGGGTTCGGGAAAGTTAATCATAAAATTGCTGCATAAAATCGATGGCTTTGATAGCTTTTCTTCACTTTACTTTTCTCGTGTAGTGCATTTTTTCTCTGCTTTTCTTTCAGTTTTGTGTGTTTACTGAACTGCATGTATGGAGGGGTCAGAAGCCAATCAGTGTGAGCCCAACTTTCCCTGAACACGAGCTTCGTAGTTCAGAAACCTCTTTGCTGCTAAAGCTTTCAGTTGATAAATCAATTAAGTCATCATTTTCATACGTAAACAACAGATGACGGTAATAACATTGTCATTTTTTTCCAAGTAATTTGTAAAAACCTCGTTTACCTCGGTTTGAATGCTAACGGACTTACTCTCATTGGCTTCCGAAAACATCGTATGTAATTTACATGCGTGCGCTGTTGTGAATTGTGTCTTTTTTTTATCGCGTATCCCTAGAGATAAATAGAAATGAATAAATATTAAGCGTCAGGACAAAATGCTACGTTTTTCGTTTCGCGATCCACGAAACAATTTGAAACCGAGAAAAAACTTTTGCACAGTTTTCGTTTCTATTGTTCGACTTTTCTCATGTGCGTTTGCATAAAGCAGCGCCAATATTAAGCCTTTAAGAACATTCTACAGTGGACGAACACGATCGATTTATTTTTAACTCTATCACGTGTTATCGTTTAGTTCCCCGAAAAGTTACTTACAAACTACGATAAACTTAACACCGTGAAATTAATGAAAAATACATACAAAGCTTATTCTTGTCCCGGGCGTAATTTCAACAAATAAGTGTACAATTATTGTAATTCATCCCGTTTCTGGTATCTGGCGCACTGGCGTTCGTGAAATGCTATTGCGAACTCGCGTCACACGGCATCTGGACCCCTTTCACGTAGAACGGGCAATGACTTTTGGTCCATTGCGTCCAATGTCGAGGATTATCATAGCTGTTCCCATTCAGTATGGCCAGTGACGCAGGTAACAGATTGTAACTGCTTACGTCGCGATTAAATTATGCGCGTGAACTATCGAGGGATCATTATTGCCTGCATGTTCGAATTTTATTCCAGCAGAAAGTGGCCGGCAACCGCTTTACGAGCGTGGGTCGTTTCTTTTTTAATGGCGGTACATAAAGCTACGCCGACCGTTTGGATTAAAATTAAATCCGTTTCCACGTGAGGATATGTCGATTCGTACGCACACGATGAGCCATAACTCGCCCTTTACTGGGCACAATGTGCTGTGAAAGCTTACTTTACGTATCACCTAAACAGTCCGCGCCGACACTTTCATGGGAAATCGTAGAGATTTTATCCCCGCCATAACTATTTTATTAACGATCATTCTGTGATTTCCCTCTCGTATGTGCAGATTTATGTACGGTGTATATAATACATAATGTGTCACGTGAATAAATCAGTGGCTTCAATAACTACTACTAGAGACTACCCGCGACAAGGTGATCAAATATTGTAAATTAATTGAATACGATACGCCGAAATGCAATTCGTTTGTAGACAAATGAAGTATCATTTATGTGAAGCGTAACATCGTTCTGAATTATTGAAAAAATAATGGATGTAACAAGGGACAAGATACATATTCTTCGATGCGCATGAGAAACTGCAAACAGGGAATTCTTAGTACCAATACTAATGGATGAATATGATAATATGGTAAATGACAGCAACTTTTGCCTATAGTACACCCAAATCAATATTGAAAGACGTTATTAAAATGCTCGATGTAAAGTAATTTCATTAGAAGCATAATGAATGAATTACGCATCATTGCAATCGCTTTTAATTAACGTTATGGGTAGAATAAAAGCTACCGAAGAAATCAATGAAAAGTAATCCAGACGGCAATATAATTTGATTAAACCGTCACTCTAACTTTCCACGCTTTAAAAATAAACATTCAAACTATCGGGAAACTTCGCAAGTACTTCGAAAGCTCGCATACATATATTTATCACAGCTACTATCTTTAGATTCGATAGGGAACTAAATGAAGCGAAGTTTCCATATAGAAGTTTTCAAATATCGATCAATTGAAGAATCATCTTCACAAGTTAGAACCATTCAATCTTATCCGTACTTACAAGTTGTCCGCGGTGGTTCCTAAAATCAGAAACATATATAGTAGCCATAGGACTAAAAGAAATAATCCAAAGCTGAATAGAAACATGTTTTCCGTGTGGAAGGTGCAAAAGAGTATCTCCGTGTATTGGAACACAGTGTCTGTAGTACAGTCCACGGTTTTCTGGATCCAACGGCAACGCTCTGCAGGTGCAATGTGCCAAACGTATGAACAATCATCCTAGAAATTTGTAATGAGCAATTAAATAAATTCGCGCGAGCTCAAAAATAATTATTCGCAATAATACGTGCATTAGTCTTAAAAGTAATCTAGCCGGTTTTTTTTTCAAAATCTAGTTTCGCCGTCAACCTAATTGAAGTTTCCTGAATAAAATCGCGAAATGAGAAAATATATTAACATACAAATGTAAACTCACTGGATGTATTGGTAGATATCCATGCCTGGCGTATGAATGCATAAACTGTTTATTTCTATTTTCGTAATGCAAACCATAAATTAACCTTATTTTAAATTAAAGATTACGGCGCCAGTGTTCCAATAATAATGAAGTGTGCCATAGTTGATCGAAGCTGCAATTGTTTAATGAAATGCACACGTTTTTAATAATCGCTGAAAAAATCTTTTATTAAAATGCAATTCAATATGGGATGAAATATTGTTTGAAATATTATTTGAAATATGCTAATAATCCTTGTAGAATTTGATACAACTGCGAATGATAAATTAAAAGGAAGTTCATAAATTTGTTATCATTATCAAAACTAATATTCGGCGTGTATTGTAATACAGTGGCCGAGATCATACGCAAGCCTAAAAATAGCAAAATTAATTTCTCCGCTGGGCCGAGCTCTGTATAAAAAAAAAATTACTACGATGAGGTTATACAATGCGAAGTGTATTCTTTCGTTTCGCAATTGTTCGCGAATGTAACTTCAAACGAAATTGAACAGAAAAGCTCATCCATAATGGTTGAATGGATGCAAGAGGCTCATTAGACAGAAGCAGTATGCTCTCTTCCCATTGCTTCTTATTGTCATGGAACGATGACAAGGGAAGACTCCGGTAGGGTTAATGAGCACGGGAGATTTCGTAAATTGCTATCTTGTGAAAAACAATGTTTTGTCAATTGTTTCGCAATGAAAATTGCATGGGTACGAAGTTGCAATATTTTCTGGTAATTTCAGTTCACAATCAGACTGAAGATTAAATCACAATGAATCATTTAACATGATTAATATTCTCAATTAATATTGCCATTGCTATTTATGGAATCATTAATGTACGTACATTTCTCAAAGCTGTACAAAGAAGGAAGTCTAATTAACATGAAGCTGAACACAAATGTTCGACTGGGAAGTTTTCTTCTTCAACGTGCAGAAATAGACATGACAAAAGAGCGTTCCGTATCATACACAAGCAATGTTTCAAAAAACTTCCATGCTCTTTTTTAATTTAATTCTCGTCGAGGGAGCAACAAAGTACGCGGGCACATGGTTACAATTAAGTCCAGAAAAAATGTCAAAGGTGTGCTCTTCATTTAAGTTAATCAAATTTGGTCATCTAATTGACATGCGACTAAAATTACTCGGTCTATGCCACCTGAATAATTATATTTTAATACGAATAAAATGCTTTGTTTGCGCTGTTCAGATACAGGGCCAAAAACTATACCGAAGTTGTGCACCAAAATAAAAATGAAGTTATGCACTAGCAGACACTATAATTTCCACTATTATTTGTATAAATAAGGATTAAATACATTCAACCGGTAAATATTTTACTCGCACGTATTTATCAAATATTTAATCACAATTATAAAGAAGCAAACATGTTTATACAGAAATATCGTTCCTTTTGAAATTCGGTTTACTGCGTGGAAGCTTAAGCGAATTTTGTTAATGAGTGGCTATTTATGGAAATATGAAATCGCATTACCTTATAAATTCGGCTAAATTAAATTCTCGACGCATTTGTTTCGTATTCCAGGTATCCTCGGGATTTGTACTATCGTGGGAAAGTCTAAACACTTTATTGAATTGCATTCGGAGCTGCAGAAGGGGCAACGCACCCCTACCCAATTTATAACTGCGCTTTTATTCTCTAGACGAGAAATGTGCGCCTGACTTTTCCGGTTTTCCGTTTCGCTACTCCGCGTTCGTGTATTCATAATAAAGCGCGAGTGATATAACGCTGCGATATGCAAAAGCTTCTTGTCGCCGGGTGAGATGGATCTTATAACTGATCTTCCAATCTGAAATTATGAAGCTGCGGTTTCGGTTTCGTTTAGAGCACTCGTTGGACGAACGTATTGGTTAGAGTAATATTTCAATTTATTTCAATTTTTTATAGTAATTATACGTCACGCAATAATTTTATTTTAGAAGCTAAGCGTTCTACTTGAAAACTTGAAGTGCTGATTTCAGAGGACCCTTTACTTCTAAACTTCGAAATTCGTATGATATTCAGAAGGGGAATTATTTTAAAAAAGAAGCGAAGAGCTGTTGAAGCCTCGCTTGAAATTTTCGTACTTGTTGATCCAGCAGCTATGGCTAGTTATAAAATAGTAGGAATTTTTTTATTACCTATACCTACAATGCGTAAATTCGTAATTGAGATATGAAGACAATTGTGATCTTTATCGAACATGATGAACAGATTTTTATTATACTTCAAGAAATACATATGTTCAATTTTCTGTTGATTTCGATTTCTGATACGTGTTGCAATGTCACTGTTACGAAATCAATGTAACAACGTGCACCAATATTTATTCGCAAACTTCCTGAAAGTGTTACACAGATATACAGAAATTACACAGGAAGTTTAAACACGCTTCCGTAACTTGCCACCTTAGTTAGAAAATTTTGTAAAACGCTTCACCAAATATTTTGTAACAAAACGCGACTTTTAACGCTCTACTGTCTTTTACGATTAATCGTGATGTGAACCATAGTCCTGTTACAGGGACATTGAACTAGGATATACCTCGCTATAACACAGCTATTTTCTCCTACATTCTTCTTTTACTAAATCCAGAAATATTATTCAGCGACGCTGATATGTTTCAACAATGAATTCTGTATGCTCTCAATTAATTGTTCTTTGTGAATGGTAAATAGCCCTATCTCACGTATGCAACAATCAATGCTACGGCAACTATTGACCATTTGAAAGAGTATACAAATTTTACGAATAATATCTCACTTTATTTCATGTATTTTACACTGCGCTAAGCAGTTAAGCAGGAACTTTCTTTTTGGAGCCAATAGCTGGTGTTATATGCACAGGTTTTTATAAACATCTAACCAGAAAATTTCAGAAATTCTGTGCCGCGTTATGAACGACAACGGGTGCGATATGTGATCCTCTAATTATTTTAAGGAGTGTATTTAAAATATTTCTAGCAAATTCGATCGTGCTTATATAATATATAGTTAATGATGTTTAAGCATAAATATATTTGTATTTATTGTACACTTTAGAATCGTCGGCCATAGGAATATCAGTAAAGTTTTATCGCTCCTAGGATAAATTAAAAAAGTGACGGGTTTTACATCAAGCATTAGATAAAACGACATTAATAAAAAATTAGTCGTAGCAGTAAGTACTCATTTATGTTTCTTGTGTTCTGCCAGTGGCACAGTTTTCTTACGACGACACGACAATTTTAATAATTTATATATACACCAAATTGTCAGCAAAATTGATATCGTAACTACAGCTATAACATCCAGCAACAGATATTGGTACCATGTTAAATCTGAAGCTGCTATTTTCAAGGAGTCTGGCCCATTGCGAACCAAATATTCTATCCAGTAAACTGCCTCCTCCAACGGCGGTACCAGTCGATCTCTGAACTGCAAAGAAGCTTTCCGTGCCGATTCCGTGTAACTGTAAAACAAACATAATTGTCGCGCTGTCACACATCAATACTCAATCAAATGCGTGCGAAAAAGAATGCCCTTTCAATTTTTCAAAAGCGACCGAGCTCGAGAAATAACTCGATCAATGTTAGCCTTATTTATAGAACGCGTGTAATAATCTATTTTATTTTAGTTTATTAGTAATAAACTATAAACGTGTAAAAACTATCCTCCTACAAATAAATAATTCAGTGATCCTAATAATATTATACTGAATCCGTCAAGTTACCTACTAAAAATATTTCTAAAAACAATTTAAAAATGAATCAATTATTAAACCATGATGTGCTTAATAATTTAGCCGTGCTAGAATGAAATATAATTTGTTTGAAAACGTAAAATGTCTGAGTATTAAACTTTCAATATACAATCAACATTGAACGCATAAAATATTGAAAACCTATTCTCTGATAATTATTGTATTTTTTTGAGTTATTGTATATTTGCATCTACCTTTTTTAAAAAATACTGTATAGCGCGATGTTATAATATACAAATTTTCTACCTCAGCTGCTGACGCGGGCTTTCATTTTATTCTGCAACTACATATGTGTCCACAATATGTATACATACATATAATCTTATGTTTATCTACGAGGTGCAAATTTTCTTATCTCAATTTTCTCTATACATTCATTTATCATGCCTCGCATTTATGCCTACAAAGGTCTCAGCCGATATTTTAATATTCATACAGGTGTGCATACGTGGGATGTATGTAACTTTGTATGCGGAATGTGTGTCAATGAGAGTAGTTAAAAAGAGAGTGAACGACTGAAGAACAGGGAAAAATGGGATTAATAATGAAAGGAAAGCATTACTGTCGACTTTTCCGAAGGTGAATTTTCATTTCGTCACTCGCGTGTTCAATCGTCCATATATTTTTTAATATAGTTCAGTTCCTTTGATTTCCAAATAAATCTTACAAAGTTGACTAGTCTGCCTTGCAATTTTTATTTCCTCTGCTTTTACTAACAATAGTGCTCACGCCCTATTCATTTCTATGCTTCTGTTGGAACCGTGAATATGCAATTTTTCTTCTATAATAATTAGATTTTCCGACATCACCGGGGACTGCTATACGTAGTTCCTTTTGCTACAAAAATATATTACGGACAAAAGGCATTGAAAGAATTCATTCAACAAATCACTCCGTTGAAATAATATTAGAGTTACAAATTCACAAGGCAATTAAACGTAAGAAGCACGCGAGGTCGAAGTTCACCAGTGCACGCTCGAGTTGCGTTGAATAGTTTTCAGTAAAACTAGTTTGAAACATTCCGTGCACAAGCAAATTACACGTTACACTGTTCTGTAACTCGATAACCAGTGGGTAATCAAAACACGATATTCACATCAACGATTCGTATCGGCAAAGTAGCGAGCAAGTTTTCGATTTTGGTTCATCAACTGCGCAAACACGTATTACAATTTTAATCGCCCGTTATACGCGAACAATGTAAACCAGTTGATCGACAAAATTTCAATGGATCGAATCTGCGGTGTTCACCGGCGAAGACGTTCACACTCGAGTGTAACTGCAATTATTGGCAATGATTTGTAACGAGACAGGCGATTAAAAGGGGTGGTGTAAGGAGGGCGGGATAATTAATGTACGTTCAACGCGAGAATCATCGATGAAATTCAGTGCGCGAGGCGATTGTCATTCGCCAAATGAATACTGCCGATACGATTGTAATGCAGAAACCTTTGTATGATGCGACCTTTATTTGCACGGATGACCACGTTTAATCGACATTTTTCATTTCCGGGTTGGCCAACTGTGAGTATTGGATAGTTTACATGCTATCGTTTGCACGAATTGCTCTCGTGTTAGTTAAAAATAGCACGTTTGAAATTTTTATTTTGGTGGTAAGTGATATAATAAATATTGAATTATTAATACAAGATCAGTTCCGGATGTACTTTTTTGCTGCAATATGTTAGACTATTTTGTAATTGAATGTATAAAGGGAATTTAATTATTCCTAAATATCTTGAATTGCATAATTATTGATAATGTAATCATTGCATCGAAAATGTAACAATAATGTAATGAGAAATAGACGTAAATATTATGGTTAAATACTTGCTACGAATCACTATAGTATGAGAAAAATGAATGATTAAATAATTAAATCACGAAAGCAGGAAACAGTACATATTACATTAAAGCAGCAATAAAATCGACAACTTCTGGCAGATGTTTATAATCCCAATAATCTAAATATAATAGATGATAATTATAACCTTCATGTTACACTTAATCTGTAGAAAAGTAAAAAAGCGTAAATATATAAACTTCATCGCACATAATACAATGGTCATCCCTTTGATACATTTCTTTCATCAAATATGGATTTCTCATTTCTCTCCATCTCCCTCGACCCTAAGTATCCTTTTCTATTGCTACGTGAAGCACGAGAATTACATTCGCACCAATAACGGAGATTCTAATTACCTCTTGTTCAGGAGCAGTTCGTTCAAAGCTTTCGATACTGGTTCGTATGAGAGTTGATGGTAATTCAGCTGCAGAGCTAGCCCCTTTTGCACGAAGTAGGCCATGTTCAAGTGCTGATCTCCAAATAGGGGCATACCGAGGATCGGTACCCCGCAATAAACCGCCTCTTGGGACCCCAGCAATCCTCCGTGTGTGATAAATAGCCGCACATTTGGGTGACCTGGCAATTTTCAGACGAATAAAATTGCACATCTTTAAATTTATTTGAATTTTTTTTCCTTTCCCCTGTGGCAGAACTTTGTGGAAGAAGTAGCAAATACCTTTGAAACGAACACGTTTTCACGTTTGAAGATTTATGCATTTATTGGAATGGTACCTTGACGTGTTCATCATCGATATCGTTTGGGGTATGTATGCATCGGTGTATTTTACATTTCAAATATTAAAGTGTTTTCAAGTGTGCATTGAATGTCAAAATTTTGCGAATTCTTTCTCTTGACAATTTTCGAGTGGCATAGATTTTGATACACAGCGTATTCCGTTAAATAAATGTTTTTTCAGGTAGTAAGTAAGTTTTTGATTAGCAGCTTATTATTCGAAAATATGATTGATATTTAATTCACATATGAATCTTGTGACGTTAAATATTTTGAGAGTTTTAACATAAAATTGCAACGTATTTAAAAGAATTTCTATTTAAACGTTCCATCAAAAACGATTGCGACGTATCGAAGAAGTTTGATTCGAGGGAACGATTAAGCCTGAATTTTGGTAATCATCGGCGCAATTGTCAACAATACGTCGAATCTCATTGGCACATCTAAATCAATTACTTGAGCAGCGATCGTTTGCATACAAAGTGATCTGATTGCTAACAGCATACGAAATGGAACGTGCAGGTAACGCACGTGCAAATTTGGATCCGACCCAAGATTTAACCTAGGCGCAGACTAAATTTATCCCTGCCCTAATTAGCACATTATTCTCGAGAGCCCATAATTCGAATTGTATTTACGACATAGTATGGAAATGCGTGAACCGAACGGAATTCTGCAATATTGAAAAGATAGTGCTCCTGTCAAATGTTGCCATACCGTAACATTGAGATATGCTGCTTTCGTAAGAAACTTTAGTGGTATGCAGTTAAAGAATATATTATTTAAGCGAAATCAGCCACCATTTGGACGAGCTAAGATGAACATATTATATGCCTCCAATAATTTGCTTTGTACTATATTTCTTATTTCACAACAGAATAGGTTAATATAATTAAAAATGATTGACTGGTACTTTCTCCTGACAATAAAAATTCACAATCACAGGGGATATTCATATTTGCAAAGTTTTAACGCAGGCGAAGCGAATAATGCTTTCAGGTTTGAGACCACGAGAAATTGTACGATGTGAGAAAATTACTTTATTATAATATAGAAGCGTATAATATTTTCGTTGATCAGTGTACATACCATTTTGAACGATTTTTCATACAGAATATTGAATGGAATTACTGATTAAAATATGTGGACTGTCTTCAATTGATATTGAGATTATTATCACTTTACTACTGACGTGGTACTTCGTTAAGATAAAGCCAGATATTTATCTTTCCATATATGTACGTATTTTATTTATCTAAATCTTCTGTTTTCATGCATCTATAGAGCAAATAATGACAGCAACTAATATTTAAAATGTATTATATACAATTCGAAAGGCTTCTTTGTTCATATAATAGTTTGACATTTGATTTCATCGTATGGGAAGCGTACTTGTCTTCTGGGAGCAATCTCAGTCAGATGTAGTAAAGTTTCGTTGTGCTTGTTGAGGTTTGCTTCTCGACAGCAGTACCGACTGCACTTGACCCGATTTTTCAAAGTTCGAGGATTAATGCACTTCTGTATGAGGCACACTTGTGTATATTTCTTTTGAAGCACACGCAGCGATTTCTCTTTCTTTTTATCGCGGAAAGAAATATTACGAACATAATAGTTCAAACATAAAAATGAATTCAGCGTGGAATATGCTTTGGGTCAATTCAAATCGGATTTTGACAGAAAAAGTTATGCTTAAAAATAAATATTATTTACGTTTTAACGTATAACCTTTGACTTTAACATCTTTTTTTTAAGTTATACTGCCGGGCCTCCCAAAAAAACACTGTTCAATTATGAAGAAATGTACACTCTGCTTCACATGAAAGATAAAAGCACTTTCTGACAAATGCCACTTGTTCCTTGTAAATTGTGTATTCGTATATCTTGATCAATTTCATTGTTACTCTTCAAGCTGTATTAAAAATATGCAACTTCGATTTTTCAGGATCTGTAGCGAATTCCAAATCTTGAAAGGTGAAGGGCCGGGAAATTTGATTTCTCTAATCTCATTTCCCGTCTCAAAATAAACGTTTCCTATCGAGAATATCTCTTTGCCATTGTCTCGTTTAGAATAACGGATATATTCTAACCAAGCAAATCGGGCTGAGCGCTATCTCACAACGGTGATTACTGTGTAGCTACACAAAACAAGATTATTCATAACAAACGGCGTATGGTATACAACGGGCATTAAAAACGGATCAATACTCGGGCAAATTGGTCTGCAGATTATTTAACGTTAATACATATTTCAAATCAGTTTCATAGGTTTTCAAGGGTTCAATTTCCGGATTCGCCGATGGACTCGTCGATTACATGCGGTAAAGTGTTGCCTTTTCGATGCAAACATGGATGCATACGATGGAATATTGATATGAATGCAGTGGGAAGAGGAAAAGCTGCACTATTAAAAAGACTTTAATTTCGAATATGTTGCTTGGAAATGAAAGTCTTAAAAAAGTTTTCAATATTGTCACGTACTTGTGCATGTAATCGTTAATATAAAAGTGATTTTTCCCTTATGCAGTTGAAAAGAAACGCAAACGACCTGCGATTGCTATTTCAGTAGCGTTACATTCCGCTCAAAATCAATGCATATTAATTTGATTTACACTGTTTAAGTTCTCGTCTTCTACAATAACCATACGTCTATTACATTTATAGAAATGTAATCTTCGGTGGTCGTTACCTTAAATTTGCATGAAACTACATTTCGGGGATATTACTTTCCACTATGTCTTCAGCAATCGTTCCGTTAGAAATTTTAAGCAAACGCCCGTGAATATTCATGAGCATGTTCCACGTCGATTTAAAGGTAAAAGTTTTCCAGAGTGCCGATTCTAAGGTGAACATACACGTTCATTAATTGCAGCTGGATCGATAATTATTCATATTGGTAGCTTAGTATTGATATACTAAAGTGAATTGCATTCAAAGCTTCATATTTTCATGACAAAAGTGTATTCTCATCCACGAGAGAGTAACACAATAATCCCGATCAAATAAGAATGAAACATTTAAATTAATTTTTCCAATTCGAAAGTAACGGTAATACTTGATCCTCGATAATATTCTTGTTACAATGGTTCTACTTTGTATACTTCATTTCTTGTTTAAATGCGGATTGTCGCTCATCGATTTCCCCTATCGAAGAGTCGAGAAAACAATTTCTCGAGCGTTAAACACTTGTGTTCGCGTAGCGTGAATTTATTATCCATTGTCGCCCGCGATTTGTACGAGTGCAATTACTTAATATAACAAGCGAGTAATTTATATGAGAAAATAAACGTGAGTTGTTCGCACTATTAATCCCGTGTCGAGATTGGTTAACATGCGGGTAATTAAGCTATTCGAGACATTCTTGCTTTTTCATATTCCTGTCAAATTAATTGATTGCGCCACTGAAAGTCAATTATAAATATCTGTTTCCAAGGAATAAAACTGTTCCGTTATCCAAATTTCCAGATCAAGGAAAGGAGTCTAACGCTAGCAATGCAAAATTCTACAAGAATCCCTTTTTCGTTTCCCTGTGCGCGAATCTAATAGACACTATCTTTTCCACCAACATCTTTCGTAAGTTCAAAATAACGTCTGCTAAACGAAATATACAGGGTGTTTGGTAACTGGTGGTACAAGCGAAAAGGGGGTGATTCTACATGAAAGAATAAGTCGAAAATATAGAATAAACATTTTTCGTTTGAGGCTTTGTTTTCGAGATAATCGACTTTGAATTTTCGCCCGGTACGCGTGCACTGGGCCATGTCTCGTTATAACGGATCTCACTGTAGATCATTGTCTCGATGGATATTATCGCAGTTCAAGTTTGTTTTTATCGTAACGGAAAATTAGGAACACGTGATGAAATAATATGTTGGAGTAATCGTGAAGTTTATTATTAGTTCTCAGTTCTAGTTCTCAGCGGCACATCTTCCAATAATTCCGGTAGTTTGTGCTGCTGACGTTACATTTCCTTCAAAAACAAAGCCTCAAACGAAAAATGTTTATTCTATATTTTCGACTTATTCTTTCATGTAGAATCACCCCCTTTTCGCTTGTACCGCCAGTTACCAAACACCCTGTATAACTCTATGCAAGCTGTGCAATATAACCTGGCTTAATCCAACAGTTTATCATAGAGCAAACCGGACAACTTCTCCCCTAAGTTCAGTTTCATAAAATACCTGTTCATCTATCTGCACCCTGCACGTAAATGTTTTGTAGAGAAGAAGAAAGAAACGAAGCAAAAAGGACTGGAACGCGGGGAAAGTTGCGAAACCTTGCACACGGATACCGGAGAGAACCATGCGCGAACGCACTCGCGGACTTTTTTTCTAATCGCTGTCGAATAATATTCGCTCGATGGTCAGATTTCACCGGCACAGGTGAAATATATGCGCGTATGTATACTCACACAATACGGAGAGCTGGGGCGCCCATTCGATGCACTTAACGTTCTTGGGCAGCGTGGGCATTTTCTCTGTAGAGCACTTCCACAGTATTTGCTGCGGTATTTGCTCGAATGCCCTGTAAAAAGCTGCGAACACCTGCTTCGATATGGTGGACGAGTCTACTTGCGATCCTAGACTGAAGTAAACAACCCCGTCCTTGCCCTGCGAGTCGAGAAAATCCTGAAGATATTTCGGCAACGGCTGCGGACCGGACGGTGGGATATGAATGCCACCCAGCTCCTTGAATCCTGGAGCCACAGCTCGTGGCGTGCTGATAGCGGGATGTCCGTTCGTCAGGATCAAAGACATCTTTGATCGTAGATTGTCGAAATCAGGCAAATCATCGCCGAAATGTTTCCTCGTGATCTCGTAGCTTGGTCCGTCTGAAATGTACCTGTCGCGGAACTAAGTGTCAGCAGAGATGGAAGTAACGAGCAAGTTAGATGGTCGCGTTAATTATTAGCGGGAGGTGTAGTCGATTTTGTGCACCATTGATTGTTATTTGGCAATTGTACATATTGAGACCTTCAGGGGTTTATAACAAGCGTTTGCCCCAATGAGATGCATGGATATCTAGATATCTATCGATTGAACGACGCGAATAGTTGTTCAATTTAATTACGATCAGCTTCATTGGAACAATAGAGCTTCGGTACAAACAAAAATGTTGAGTTTCACTTGGATGTATATGGAATTATATTAGAGACGTTTGAATTGTTTTGTACGTCGATCCAATTTTTAGCAATCTAGTATTAGTTATCGTAGCGTATTTTGTATTTGTATTTTTGTTATAAGAAAACAGTAATTTACTACTTAAGATGTTTCACTATTCAGGAGAATACTTATGAAGTTACTAAATTACAATTACTTTGCATATTGTTCTCATATATACAGGGCGGTCAGCAACTGTTGGTACAATCGGGAAGGGGGTGATTCTACATACAAAAATTAATCGAAAATGTGGATTAAAATTTGTTCATACGAGGCATTGTTTTCGAGAAAACCCTGCAGAAAATTCAACACTTCACGGCAATTTTATGACGATAAACACAGTCAAGTAATCCCAAAGTGTTTTACCTGTAGGAGAGCTTGGTGATTAAATAGTCCACGAAGTTTAGGGATCTTTCGAAGAAGTCCATTCGATCTGTTAAGCTGCCGACCCAATTCGGGATGTAACTAGGGTTTTCAGGATTCATCACAATTTCGTTTGCCCATGGTAAACTTACGCTACTGATCGCACCGACCACGATCGGTATATTCAAAGCGTGACCAATACTGAGAAAACAGTCGCTGGCAAATAGCTCGACGATGTACACGTCGAATTTCTCCTTGGATCGCAGAATCTTTTGCAGTCCCGGATCGCGCAGCACAGGATCACATATTGCCACGCCGCGTAGGCGTAGCAGAGATTTCATTTTCGAGAATGTATACCTCTTCGGGAAATGTGAAACCGGGATAGTGTCGACTAAACTGGGCAGCCCCGGGGAGATATCCACGTCCGTGAAATTAGACAGAGGTGCTTTTTGAGGAAAATGCGTTAGAGAGACTACCTGGTGACCCCTCTCCGCGAGCCTCTTTAACAGAGGTTCGTACACATTGTAATGGCTTTTCGCTTGGTGCGGAAATATTGACAAAATCCTGGCACAATTAACACTCAGGGCTAGACACGCAAGAATTATAGACAGCGCAGGTGAAACGTTCATTGTGAATTAAATTAGACAACGGGAAAGACGGTTAGAAAAAGTTTGAGCACTGAAATTGTGTCGCGCTGATACTTGTTGGACAGAGAGATGACTGGAACAACCGATAAAAGGAAATGAATGAAGTGGTACAAGTCTCATGGAGCGTGTTCTGACAGATAGCGGAAGAACTGAAAGCAATGTACTGGGTGAAGGTCAATCCGCAATCTGAAAACCACGCTCATGTCTTATAGGTGGCTAGATAAGAATTCCAAAAGATATAAAAATTTTCCATCATGTATAGTTATGTCCAGGGCAAATAAAATTTATATCGAATTCCATTGCAGCAAGTTCTGTGTAATCTTTGTATAATAATATATAATGCCAGACACTGTCAAGGTATGCCACTATCAAATGCGCATACGTATACCTGTATACATATACATACTAGAGCACACTGTTTGAAACGTATAAAATAGCTATCGTTCACTTGGATGGTAAACCAAGTTTCCTTTTCTTAATTTTTTCACATTAATTTAAAATTAATTGGGAACAAATTTAACATAAACGACACTGCCCCATCTATTGATCTAATAACGGTAATGGGGTAATTTCGATACCTGAAAGTGCAAAAGTAACGAGATAATCATATGCATGAAACATCAGCGCTGTTAAATCCATTTCCATTTGTTGTAATTTAATTAACGAGCATTACATTACCATTCTTATTACAATATATTTACTAAATTCGCTGAGTGTAATGAGATAATGCATGTCGCAAGAATTTCAATTTGAAGTCGTCAAACACTGATACATGAAAAGATATAGTTACTAGAACAAAGAACGTAACTGATACGCAGTCCGCTATCAAGACAGAAACATCAAGACTTCAGAAACATAACGCGCACGTGATCGAATTATTGCGCGATCATTGTACTAATTAATTAGTCCTTTTGGTTTTACTGAAAAAGTTGCGAACTCGAGGTTCAAGACCCGAGTATCCTCGCGCGAGCGAGATTAAAGCGGTTTATTATTAAGAAATGCGCCGCGGAATAAAAACGGTACGACACGACGGGGTGGTTGGAATGGAATGAAAGGGAAAACGGGGTGGAAAAGATTCCACCCTTTGTACTATTCATTCTGGGGCTGAGCTCGACTGGAAAATATCCCAATTCTAAATTGTCCTTGGATTATTGTACGGAGAATTTGTTCGACAGAATTTAAACGATTTTTCGTTACAGTAATATTAGCATGTTAGCTTGCGAAAGATTTTATTTATATTGCCTCTCGTTGGTATTGAATTCTGAGGTCTCGAAATAAACTGATATGTGCCGGTACTTTACTTTAATTCTGGCAGTCAAATGTTGGTGAAATATAGACATTTTTCTTGCATTATATTTGTTATGTTGTGAAAATATTTTTTGTGTTGTTAAAGCTAGGATATATATTTAGGTGGTCTGTTTTATATTTCTTTGTATACGCAGGTAACTTCATTGTGCTTTTTATGAAGCACTTGCCTTCTTGACTCATATACTTAATGTACACTTATCCTAGACCAAACAGTTATCGAAAAATTCTTTGATTCAAAAGTTATTTGCCACTCTATAGTATGGTATAAATTTTGTTTTAAATTTCTGTTTCTTAATGTTAACCTTACGTCCCTTAATTCTGAAAACTGTCTTCTTTTGTAATCAGATATACATATAGCTTGTAGGTACGTGTTTAAAGCCATTTACCATAATGCAATGGGGACAATATGAGAACGCAGTATACAAAAGTATCATTAATAATATTGCACAGATTGATAACTGGGAATCAGAATACTGTCAGTTATTTAAATATCAATTAATTAATGTAGTGTGATTACATTTTTCAGTCGCAATAATAAACCGTTTTAACGAGGTACTCTGTTGGCTTGGAATCTACAAATGAATCACGCCTGTACCATTAACATTTCGGTATATACTACAGAAATGATTGTATAATTATCGTTAATGTAACTCAACTTTAACGTAACAAGTTCGCCATGATTAGGTAAATTATTGCGTATGGCATCCACGTCAGAAAATACAATATCGTTCAATATACATATAAACGTTATCTTATTATTGCTTGTCTTTTTTAACAATATAAACTAAAATTTCGTTGTTTTTAAGGCTATTAATTTACCGAACACTCTGGCAACACGAAAATATAATCTTATAATGTTTACAATAAGAATAATATAGTGGTAAAATTGGCCTAGATTATTTGTCGCACCCATAGTTATATCATGAAGATCAGTCTATCAAAACGTGATAAAATAGCTTTTATTTGTATAACGTGATATAGTGCTCGTTCATATTGGTCGATAACGTTTTTCGCGTCAATTCATATCCGATCAATTTCTTATATAAATATTCATTCCATCACTTAAACAATTAAATCATATTCGATGAGTAAATTCCTGTAAATTCCTGAATCCTGATATCTGTTAACAATGTACATTAATTTTAGGATTAAAAGTAGGCAATCAGGTAGCTCAATTTACTCTATATAGATGTAAAAAATTTAATATTTATTTATAAAGCTTGCTACAGAATACTTTATAACTAAAGTTGCAGCGGAACTTTTATTAAATAGAATTTATGATCTTACATTATCGGGTTGCTTTAATGCCTTTAACTAAATCCCATACAAAAATTAATTTTTTAACCGGAATTAAATGTCCAAGATACTTTAGCAATAAGATTTAATGCGCATTTAACATATAAAAATATCATACACATTTTGTGCATACACTACTGAAGCAACGATTATGCAGATATTAGTGACGTAATAAAAGGCCACGTTATTATATTATTATTATTAATAGTACTCAAGTAATAACATTGCATAAGATCACTTGAATAATTAATAACTAACAGAAGCCTTCAGAATCCAGGAAAGCAGGAAAAAAGTATTGAAGCTTAGAGTGACCCAATTTTCACTATTTAAATAGCAAGGCAGATAATGATAACGCGTTGGCCGTGTTTCTAGAATCAGCATAATGCTGAAGCAAGGACAAGTTAAGGTTCTATCTTGGCAAAATGATAGAACTTGTGCTTCCAATGACGTCAGCAGAACCAGTTCCAACCTTATACATGCAGGTATATCCTTCCCTGTCCCTTCTACGGACCACGGTTTGGAAATTCATATGAATGGTTGATGAATTTTATTCAAGGATATAGAATGTTTAACCAATCAGTTCATCCTCGTCAAATTTAGACTTTAAACCCGTTATGATTTCAGCGCGGCGAAAAATATTTTGTTAATCATTACAAACTCCCGGCGATCTACGCAGAATTAAAGAGCATCGAATATTGATTAAGGAAAGCAAGCCACCAGGAACGCGGCTATAAATTATTAAAGAAGAAAAAAGGAAAATTGAATTCCAATGGAATATTAGATTGAATTGTGCACCTTTCATAGATGAAGAACGCTGAAGTAAATTAAGCAATAAACCGGGAGGCTCTCGTTATCGTGAAATTCCGTTCTCTCTTGGAAAAACGGACTTACAAAGAGCCTGGCGAGCTCGTAAAAAGAGTCATTAACGTTCTCGATGCAAAGTCCGCAAGAATGAATCGTCCGCAAAGTCGGAGGCTTATTTCAATTTTCAACGCGCCACGAATCGTACCGATTATGCAGCTGCCTCGCAAAAATCTTAAAAATACTCGACGATACGTCGGCATTGTTTCGTCTCATAATACATTCCTCGATTAAGGGAACGGGTTACTCGATGATAAAGACCAAACGACATTACATTCGACCCACATTCGCGTGAGAAGATTAAAGGGCATTTACAGAAGGTGGAGCCGTGTGTAATGCAGTTCTTCCAGGGAAACGCAGGCTTCGTTAATGCGACGTAAAATAAGGAAAAGTATCGGGACATGGTGTACGGGGGCGTATGCAAATATAGAACCCGGTCTCGCGACCCACTTCCTCCCTTGGCCGCGACTTAAATCGGTCCACGAAATTAAATGGAACCGCCCTGGTAATTGCTCCCCCTTATTCCCTGCTTTAATTAGTCGTCCACGATATCGCGAAACTTTGCTGCAACGGGTGGCGCGAGAAATCCGAGGAGACAAGGAGCACAACATTCTTCTTGCTGGCGAGCACTTGAAATTCAGATAAGAAAGGCTTTACCGTCATCTTCGCTGCCCGCCGCATCTTGCCCCCTTTTTGCCACGAACCCCACTCGTAACTGCTTCCCGTTACTCTTTTGTCATTGTTTTCTGCCCGCCGTGTTTTCGCGGGGACTCGGTGTTTCATTTGTCTGTACACGTTTTGCGCAAGCGAATAAAAGTTTTCCGCGTTCTTCAACAGACGATACGAGTTGCGAACTCGGGGAAGTTTGGGAGCAAAAAAAAATTGGTTTCGCAGTAATTTCAGAAGCAAGTTGAGCACTGTTGTTGAGGCAAACGGATTATATCCGACGCGTATTGTTGTTATTTATCATCGGGAGATTTGGAGGAAGAAAGATCTATTTTTATGTTGGACTTGGACTAGTCAAAATTAATTGTTTCAGAGATTGCTGTAGTTCATTTGCTTTGTGGCATATACTGTGCTCAATGGAAACTTGATTAAAGATTAACCTTGCAACTAACGTATTAGTTTACACCTTTTGTAAAGTGCTAAAGTAGTCTTTGTATCGGAAATAATATACGACATCGGAATACATCGTGCCAAGTACAAAAACGAATGGAAAGAATTTTAATATTTCAATCCTAGTACAATAAGTTGACAGAACTATATTTATTATATTGCAAAGGTAATTGCAGTAAGACAATGGTTTCTTATATAATGAGCAGATTTAATGTTGTTGCAATATGTTCTTTCAACTCGTTGCGTTGTAAAAAAAAAATGTATTTCTCTTGTTACACGTGCGAAAGGAAGTGTACTTCTTTCGGCCGAATGAACGCTTGCTTAGAAAGTTATATAAGCTCAAGAACGTCCAATTAGAAAGCTCCTATTCTCACCTTTTATCTACCTCCTTCTCTCAGGTAACAAGGGAGTACTCAGTACAATTAGTTCTTACAAGAATCGAAGTATCTTTTGCTTCAAGAGTCTAGATGTATAGACCCTAAACGTGCTCTATCCATAATGACTTCAGCTGGTGATTAAAAGATGGATGGAAAATATTGCAGCTGTGAACATCAATATTTTTGAAAGGCTATGGAACTAATTTAGTACAGGTAACCCTTCCATAACAAGGTAGATAGGTTCCTAGAAAATGCCGTGTAATGTGAAACCCAGTTATACGAGGCGCCTCCGTGGACGTCACGAAACGTACACAAAGGAGAACTTACAATTAGCACGGAGATTCGACAGTCTATTGTGTTCCTTCAATAAGTTAACAAATTTAAACAAAACCAATTTTAATTTATACATACATATACATATAAAACCGCGTTGTAAATAACTGTATTGTACGAGGGTTTCCGCAAATTTCTGATCGTGTTAAAGGGAAACCGTGTTGTTGGATACCGTGTTGTAGGAGGGTTAAATGTACTAATAGTACTAATTTTTAGTTGATCGAAGTGTTTTAATTATCGGGATTCAACATTTCTTTGTGTACGAAGTTCAGTCGTTAATAATTTACCCAATTGCATTAAAATACTCACAATTAATAGTAAGTACTTACAAGTTCTCGTTGCATCCGATATGCATCACAATTGATTTACTATAGACAACTGATGATTTACTGATAGACTATAATTAACTCAAAATATATAATCAAAAAATTCCGAATATTATTTAATCAATCTGATTTGTATTATTTAATAAATTTGATAACATTTGATAAGGCACTCGTCCGGTAAATGCAGGCTAAGGCTTAACCTTTTTCACAACTACAGCTTCAACTAATGACAAATATGATAATTACACCGATAGATATTTAATTAAAATGTTCCTTCTGACAAGAAGGGAATGCAATGATATATTAAAATTCCATATTCCTAAAATTTCCACTTGCAATTAATTGCTTTGCATTGGCAGTGATATCGTGAAAGTTTTTTGTGCTCCGATTATTCCTGCCAACAGATATGCATACGTTTTTGTACATAACGCGTAATCGACTGTATGAATGAAAATTTTTTATTCACTCACATCTCTGTATCACTTTCAATTTACACTTGTGCAAATGTTTATTTTGGATTTATGCAGTTTGCTTGGATATAACGTCGATACTATTGATTCATTTTATTTCGGCATACGTGCAACACTTTTTATTTAAATTCTCGCAAGTTCAAATGTTATCAAAAACAGCGAAATTGTGTTTGCACGTTGCTAATAAAAATATAAACATAAATCTGCGTACATTTCAAAGTTAGAAACATGCGAAGAAAATCCGTTGGTTCCATGACATTTTCAAATAAGTTAACACACAAACTGTTGGAAACATTTGTACAAGAAATCGAACGCATGTCTTAAAAATGAAATAATCAATTGCGATAACATTACGGTATAATTAATTTTAAACATCATTTTTTATGTCAATGTAACGATGAAATTATGCCCAAGGAGAATTCAATACCTCTTGATTAAGAATAAAAGACAATTTCTCTGAAAAAACAATTTCAGAGTCATGCTTTCACAATGAATTTCTTTCTATGATTGATTGGGCTGTCGTTTATTTAAATTCCAAGCACGTCGTGCAATCAATTTTGTTCCGCCGATATCGAACAAATTAATGAATATGGACTGTGGAAAGCGAGAAAAAAAATTCATATTTCGTGTATCGAATAAATCATAATTCTTGAAAATAGTATAATTATAGTACCATTAGAAATGAGTATAAGATTATCTCAATTTTTTAATGAGAATTTCGATATATTCCACGAAACTTTTTGGCATTTTCTCCACGATATACGTTCATAGTTGAAGACGGTAGCATCTATCAGTTTGAAAATAGCAGTCGAAGGAACCAAAGTGCATCTATATCCATAAAGAAGCCACGTGCAAATCTCCGAGGTGTCTCAGTCCTAAGGGGAAAGAATTTCAAAAAGTACTGCGTGGAACGCGAAAGGATGGAATGCCTACGACGAAAGAAGAACCAGAAAGAGAAGATAATGATGAAGAACCCGGCAAAATGCAACTGAAAGATAAACTGCGATGCATAATCTTTCCTTTAGAAAAAAATGTATTCCTCTCCCTTAATGTTTTAAAACTTATTGGATCGAGTAAACTTTGAAACCATCATGCAATATTTTATATACACATAATATATTAAATATTATATGCAATTGCCATTAATCTTATATAGGAATAGTCATTATGATTGACGAAAACGTCTTATTTTATGTATTATTAAAAAGAGTAGTTACTTGAGAAAAAATATTTATGATAAATATTGCAATTATTGAAATGAAAGAAAAAGGTTGACATAAAAATACTGTGCTACTACGTGCAGCATTTTTACAATTGATAAAACGAAAGCGAAATATAAAATTTGATTTGCCATTATAAAGAATACAAATAATTTACACTGTGCATCGTGTGTATGCATATATTGTACATCAGACGATCTACGTAGCATTCGCGTATAAAATAATATAATAGAACAGTAATATACTAAAAAGTTGTGTTTTTTAATTTATTTCAGACACATTTAAGAGCAACTTTTTAAGAGCATAAATGTATGAGACAGCAATGGCGGCTCTTTTTCGTGCTGACATTGTAGAAGTTCTGCAGATAAGTTAGTGCGAACTTGAAGGGAAGACGTTAAGCTATTCTTCCTAACTGAGCAACTGAAATTCAGATAGGACCTTTTTTTCTTACCAATCACAATGAAAAGCAACAAAAACAAATCACTGCAAACAACTCTGTATAATAAAAAGAGTTACGCGTTTATTATTAAAATGGTGTATGAAAATACATACTCCTAGTATTTTAACAAAAATTCAGTAAAATTCAGGGGAATTCCAAAATATAGTCTAGGAAATGAATTTTCTTTAAGGAACGCTAGTACACTGGATATATTTCTTGCACGTTGTAGTTCAAAATTCACGAAAGGCAGAATTACCTTCGCCTTGTTATTTTTACTGCTTCATACAGTTTATTGAAGACTGTTCGTGCAGTTGGGACAATAACCTCGTGTTAAATGTACTGCGTTCATGCTCGGCGGACTAAAAATTATTATTTCCTCGGCACACAGTCGCGGTCTAAAAGAACGTAAGTAATAGGAACTTATATTATTGCCACGTGATCTTCATATATAGAAAGTTTATTGGTAGGTGGAATGCAATATTGTTTCTCACGTTGCAACAATTCGAGAAAATAATATCTTTTTATATACAAATGTTTTATTAACAATTTTTTTTAAATTGGCCATATGAAAAATTGAAAATAGTAAGTAAAGAAATTCTAATCACATTGTACGATCTAGAAATCGTGAAAGCGCGGCAGAGTTGTCCCTTTATTGTTTTCCGTTCACAATAGTTTTATAATTTTGTTACTTTATGAGTACTACCTATCATAAAAAGTGGAAAGCTTGAAAAATCTATTGTAATATAAAAAGATTGGCGATTATCATTTATGTTTTAACGTTAAAGGCAAACCTTTGTTAAAACCTTTCTGAATTGATAGATTAACTGTTTTCAACATCTCGACTTTAAATTCACAAGCAATTTAAAAGTTAGTGTGAAAAAATCAAGTACAGCGGTGATAAAGGCAAAGCACAATATTAGTATTGTTTTATTTGACTTGATTGAATAAATAAACTGCTAATTTATTTTCATTTTATTCTAGGCCAAAGATATAACACGACTTCCACTTTTAAGCATAGTACAGTTGGTGTTCGTAACAAACTGGAAAAAATGGGGATTCCTTGGCATGATAAAAATTATAATTAAGTAGTACTGGAATTTTGAAAATATACGGAATATATTATATATATCCGGAATATATCCAGTACATAATAGCCCTACTTGTTTTCTATTCTTTTGCAATCCACATTGCGTAGTGTAGCAAACTTAATTATAAACAAAAAGTTCGTAATGTTTCAACGTTGCGTGCTGCATTGTGCTATTTCTCAATACACAGAACAATTAGAACTGTAGGAATAATACTGAAATCATCTTATTTAATTTTATATATTTCTTTCTTGAATAAAGCACATGCATATATAACTATTAAATGTTAGAAGCGACTAAAGAACTCCGAATTCAAACAAAAAATATGAGGCGGAAGAAACGTTGGAGGCACCACAATTTTTAAATCGTAAAATACAAGCATTCGCAATGTTGATATCAAACTTTATCCTATTGAAGAACAAACTAAAATGTTCCTCCGCAAAAGCACACTTGCAGTAACTTCTAAGTTATCGTTATTTTATCAGCCCTTCCATGCCTTCCATTCTAGTTTCTTACTTCAGGAGTACCACTCCGTGATTCTTTTGTTCTTAACGTTAATTACTCCCCAACGACAGTGAAAATGTTTCTCGCAGTAGATTTATTAAGAAGTCGAAAGGCTACGAAACAGCACCTAGCACCGTTTCTGCCGGTCGGCAGGTGAGATTCAGGCGTAAATCCTTCTTCGTCTACGTTCGATATTATAGCAGTTTCATCGGCCACACAGATACTACACCCTTCCCTCGCGGCACGCTCCAACGAACCTGTGGCTTTCCCTCCTGAATATCTATGAAACGTCACGCCCTAGAACACGATGGATACCTTTTAACTTCTATAAATTATGTAGCAGATTGAACCTCATACTTGTACCCGACCTTTCTTCCATTCCAAGAACGCCTTAAGTGCCAAATTATATTCGTACTACGATCTTATCTATTTAGTAAAAATATCTAATTAATTTTAGCAGAAAGTGCCATGTCAGGGACTATCTGCTGTCTTTTTCCTTTTTCGCTTTTCTACTACTTTCAGTATTCTGTTATTATTCGA
Source organism: Nomada lathburiana (assembly GCA_963667235.1). Lineage (NCBI taxonomy): Eukaryota > Metazoa > Arthropoda > Insecta > Hymenoptera > Apidae > Nomada > Nomada lathburiana. The sequence continues at coordinate 3,763,070 of OY763905.1, forward strand.
TTGTATTTTTGGGGCGGCTGGGATACAATACTCCAATGCAGATATTAACCGAGGGGAATTAAATTAAAATAGATAGGGTTGAAACTCAACGGATATACCTTAAAGCTGATTTAAATGACCGGTACCTTATCATTTCTAATACCTTGCATTGAACACACGAAGATAATTACGATCAGACGATTTCTGTATTCTGTATGTATCAGAAAAGAAAAGCTTACCAAAGCACATCAAAAAGTCTGAGCGTCCGACATATTAACCGGAAACAAATTAAAATTAATCGTACAATGTGTTATTTAACGTGCAAGTGAATAAGAATGGTCCGTAGGTTTCATTGAAAATGTCGCTCGGATGGAACGACTGAATGTTAAGAGATCCTTTGCCTTCCACTCCAGGTATGTCCTCCAATTATTACGGCTATTAATTACGGGACGTTTGTTAGGAGGAAAAAGAGCTTGAAAGTGGCAAAGTCACCGGGCAAGCTTTCTGCGGGGGTAAAAACAAGAAAGGCCCTTCCCCGCGAAAGGGTACAAAAGGAATCCGCTGCGCATTTTTACTGTCTGTAATCAGCGAAAATCTTGACTTATTGTCAGCACGAAACCGTGATTTCACCGGGTGGAAACTTCGCGGCGAAAGAACAAAATGTTATCCATTTCATAACGTCCCACGTCGGAATTAACTGCTGCAATTGTCCGGCTATGAATTATTGAAAGTTACGCCTGAATGAAAGCCTCCATTGAAACTGAAGGGTCAAGCGTTATTAAATCTAATTATGGGCTAACCGTCGGTTTGGAGTGGTCATTTCCTCCTTTCACCGCAGTATTTCACTTGATTTCTCTTCAATAGAAGAGCAATTACACGACGAACTAATTTAGAAAATTCATTAACTTCCTGGAACTCTTTAACAGCACGCTGCTCCTTGATTTGGCAATTGTATGTTAAATGGTTGATACATTATCATTCATACGTATCATGTATAATAGGAATATTTTTAATTAGATGTTCTCTTTATAATAAAATGTAACATAGGAAAAGAGTCTTGAGCTTTTCCTTATCTAATATCGCACACGAAAAGATAGAATGCAAGAAGCACATTCACTTGTATAATTCATTATATATTTTAAATATAGTTCTATTATTACCAAGGATACTATTTGGATTAATTGAAATCGTTCTATACATATATGTTTAACGTTGAATGTCATTACGGTTATGAAGCGCTGCAGTTATTGGCTTATCAATGCCTTGTCCCCTACTATAAACTTTGGATATACAGTTTTCGGGTAAACAGTAATTTTAATACACGTATCTCTTAAATAAAAACTGAAGAACATTATTTTGCCAAAGGACTTAACAAGTGGTGCTTTATAATCCAATATGCAAGTTTTGGTCGACTCGGGAAGTAAGTTAACGTCCTCACCAAGAGTTTAAGTGTATAATAAATATTACTATAGTATAAGTAAATAAAAAAATAAGTTACAAAAATTTCCATATACCGGTGTTATTAAACATACTTATGTCAACTTCATTTGTACATAAATGCCAATCGTTAACTTACTTTCCGACACGACTGTATAATCACGCAATGAGTTGTTATTTTTCAAAATCTTCAATAACTTTTGAATTTTTCAACGCAAAGCTTAAGTGATTTAGTGAGTGAAATTTTGCTCCAAGTAAAATTTATTTGAACGTACCCACATTACAAATACTAACACCAATTCTTTGGATATTAATATAGACTAATAAGTATAAGTCCCGATAATATTGTCTCAAAATAAATCAGCATGAAGTATATTAACTATAAGGTTTTCATTGCATTCGTTGCCCTAATTGCTCTTCCTCTCTAACCTTTAATAATTAATATGCACGCAGAGCTCAAACTTGCTCGCCACTTACGCTCCCGAAACGCAATGAAAAAGGTGACCCACATTTCTCCGGAACTGCAGCGCACAAAAATAACCAAGAAACCACCATCATCATTACCACCATACCCATCAACCCAAATGACCCCCCATTTTCCATTCCGACCTCCCATCGCCGAACAATTCCCTTTCTTCCCCAAAACCCTTCGAACAATCTCCAATCCACACGTACGGACTAAACGCTTACAGACACTATACACAAGTACACCATAAACTTACGCAGGCAAGTCATCGTCGCTGACGCGCAATCGAGCGACCTTATCCGGGAAAAATCACGGGCCGTGGGGGTGGAGGGTGCCGTGTTAACCGAACGAGAGCTCAACGGTCGTCCTTCCGTGGTAAATTAACCAGGAAACCCGAATAGTGAGATGGGCGGGGGATGTCTGGGCTGGCGAGGGTGTGCTCGACTATTTGCGATGAAACGCGAGTCGTGGGCAAGGCTCGTTAGAGTTTCGTCGGTCGCTCGTTACACGCCGTCACGGAGAATTGCAAAAGGGCTTTCCCGAGGAAAAGGCGTGCTCGTTTTTCTCCCTCACGGTGACAACAACACCGGCTCCCAGGCCCGGAAGCATCCGATCTGTCCATTTCCAAGCGGGACCGGTTCCATCCCTCTCGAGTGTCGTGCGTCGCTCATTACCAGCGTCGAACAAAAGGCGACCCCACTTCTGTCTTCAACGAGTCCTTTTCCCCCCCCCAGGGACATCTGAAAACACACACGCGTTGCGTTCGTCACCTTGATTCGGTGTCCGTGTGTGTATATGTGTGTGTGTGTGTGTGTGTACGTTGGTGTCGGCCCGCTGTAACGCGACGAGCGTTTCTATTGTCCGGACAGAATGTCGTTCTTCGTTAAGGGTGATGTCTGGAATCTTGAGAATGTATTTGTGCCCTTCGCGCTCTGGGCTTGCGAGTGTGGCGTTTAGCGGCGAGGCGAAACTCGGGGGGGCCCTGACCAGGACAGATGCTTCGGCTGGGTATAGTCGAGGGAAATGATATAGCACGGACATAAAATCTGTCAGACGGCAGGGAAACACGTGTATCGGGCGTGGGGACAGTCGTTCGAGGCGATCTTCTTGGGGGGAAATGAAGAACACGAGCGTCATTTAGGCTGGACAGAAGGTGTCAATTTGGAGTTGTTTTCCGCTCGAGCAGCAAGGTGCGCGAATGATAGGGACGATGTATGTTGACAATGAGGGACGATATTGTCACTTGATGCTCTGCTTCGTTTGCGAACACAGTACGGGTTTAATGAGCCGGTGGCAGGGAAATGAAGCTACCTTGCAAAATTAATCGGCTGTTTGTTATGATCTCGTGCTGCGCAAGACGCGTTTATAATGACAGTAGACGAGAATATTTGGGAACCAAATATTACCTTGGAGCAACATATGGAACTTTCGCAGAGAATCGAACGGAACAAAATACATATAAAGGAGGAAAGGGGCGAGAGGGATTAGGGTTTTATAATTACGGGGATGATCAAATGATTTAGTACTTTGAATGTATTTCATTAACCATGGTTATTAAGATTCTTGATATTGGTTTAGTAAGCTCTTTGTGGTAGTTGATGCCAAACCTTAATTAGTCATTCAATTTAATTTAATTTCGTTTAGTTTGTTGCATAAATTATGCAAGGATTTCTGGTATTAAATATTATGTACATATTGTTCTCTGTGCAGTTAATGTTATTTAATAAAACGCGCATTAATCGAAGGAACGTGTTTTATTTTTTACACTAGAAAAATAAATCTTGTGCGATCAGCGTTAGAGCCAATCATTGACTGAAATACGCAAAGATAAACATCATATTAACTACGTTTGAAATGAAGTAAAGCAAGTATAATATATCTGATACGTGCTGATAGAATTTATTTATCCCATAATTTCCAATAAAAGCATGCAATAAAAATCATATTAAATTCTTTTTCTTCGAAGGTTATTCCTGACTGTTTATTCCATAAAGATTGCTTGACGTTCAATTATCGTCAATTGCTTTATAAACTGAAACTATTCGTATAAAACGCTGTGTAAGAGTTTATAAATTTACGTGAAACTGTAACTTTTAATGTGGCCCATTGGAACTTCACTTATTAAATGATCGAGATCGATTTTAATCGTGTTACCCGATTGAAACTATTTGATCAGTGTCGTGTACCGAAAGGCTAATCGAATAAACGAAAGTTCCAATTGTTAAAGTAAACTAAAATCTCGTCGATTCGCGAACAGCCTATACCTCGAGTTCGTTTGAAATTCTTGATTACCTCAATCGTCCTTAAACACAATTTTCACGGCAAATTTCGAAACGATATTTGTTCAATTACATGGTACAGCTTCATTGGTAACTCAGTTAATCGAACTAATTTAGTCTACAGCTGTTTGCAATCGACGCCCCGTTCATTTGCAACATTTCTGAATTCGAAAAGAACGAATCAATTAAATTGTATTTATTGTCTTACTTAGAAAAACGAAATGGATCATTACTCAGAGTTAATGCAAGAATCATTCAAGCACACAGTTTTCTTTTAGCCTCAAGATGAACGTACTAAATGAAAGAAAATAAATAAATAAATAGTTCAAGAAATTCGAGACATATCTTGCTAAAGTAATAGTGACAGATCAGAATGTTTCTTTCCAAACTAATTTTCAAACGCTTTTGACGGTACTTCAAATTTTATTAGCAATGCCTGCCGATGTATATTTATGAGCGCAAAAAACTCATTTGTTACAGTAAATCCAGGGTTGCAGCATTGAATTTGGAACGTAGCACGGGGTAGATCCAAGAGAAATTGATGGAAAATTTAGAGGTGTCTGGCCATTCACACAGAACGAACCTAATGAAATTGACCATGATACTGTGCATAGGGGTTGTTCCTTTGATTTTGGAAGGGCAGTCGAGAGAAGTGCTAGCTGAAGGGTCGTGGTAATGTTGTAAGCGAGGGAGAATCTCAGCAAGGAAAGGGTACAAATTACTGTTTCTTCAATTACCTAAGGCTAAGCAGTTGCGCATTAACATTCAGCTCGAATTTGTTTGTTTCGACACAGCAATGTAAACTTATTTTGCTTTGCTGACAAAGAAAGAAATTTCTATTTCCTTTTCAAGAAACTAATTATCCTTCGTTTTATATATCCCTTTTGTTTTCAAGTTGTGGAGTACCAAACAATATTATAGAAGATTTAAAATTACGTTATTTACGACTCTGTTTGGTTCATTTCGAGCCATAATACAACTTATAATACACAGGATTGACAGAATTGAATATTTAGTGGAAGAATTTATTAGATACTATTTCAAGTAATAGACATGTCGAGCTAAAAAAGAGAAATATTTTATCCGAAAAATTAAAATACCGGTAGAAAGTATATACTTTTATTTTAATACCTGATGACATATAAGTATATGTATATCCTAGGAAGATAGGAAAATTACCATGTTCGGGAAAAATAAATGCATTTTTAATTTATGTACGATTTTTTTATTTTTATCTTGTGCATGGAACAGTTACCTGCATGATGTGCAATATTACTTCCGCTAATTCAATTTTCCAAAAGTGACACCGAGAGATTCAATACTTTATCAAACATGTCGTGCACTGGTTTAATAAAGAAATAATAACAGGCAACTATGATTCGATTTCAAGCACATTTAGTTAATTGCTGATGGACAGCGAAAATTTCGTATATGCTTTATAGATAATTCGTTCAAAAATGTGTTTTTCTATTTAAAAAGAACCTTTTCTTCTACATAGTTTCACATGGAAACGTTTCAGGCAAAGACATGCAAAGTCCGGCAAGGCGAATTTGTTGATAATATCATTGCACAGTCAACTAACTCAATTCAAAGTCATTATTATGCATAAGTGTTGTACCCACGTGTATTATAAAATAAATCTCACTGCCTGAAGTCAGCACGGAAAATATAATAAATTCAGGGCAGCTTTACTCTTAATTTAAAAGTATCTTCTCTCTCCACTTTTGCATTTTCCGCCACGCTCTATTATCGAAGTTAATAATTCTAAAGCATTTTTGTGGCTCGCAACGCTTTGTCGGTTGCCTGAAAGGAACGAAAATGAAATTCGACAGAGAAATATTAATTAGAATTGAATGTAATGTGAAATATAATCCTAGGGTGGTAATGCATTCGAACGAAATATATTCTGTTTAAACAATCGTAGTAGAATCTCAAATATCCGACCACATATTACATGCATACATACATCCCACATATTCTCGATATATTGCCCGAAAAGTATAGTATGTACAACATACAATCCTGCCAGCCAGAAAGCACCGTACATCGAAGAGAACCACACCGTGTTCACTTTGCAAACAACACCACACAATTTCGTTCAAACCTGATGTACACATTTTTATTAACAAGAACTCCCTGCACCTGCCCCCCGTCCGTAAGTCTCGGCAGCATTTCTCATTTGCATACCAATCAGAAATTCGAAAAAAAATAACGCCGGAACTGAAGTAGCGCGCCGGTTACACGAGCATACAAAGGATCCCGAGCGAAATAGCAATATCAGCGCCGCGCAGCGCGACGCTGACACAAAAAAGTGAGCAATTTTGCATCGCCCAGTCGATCCCTATCCCCTTCGTCTACTGAGGCACGCACGCACCATAGATATTTTGCATCTGAATTACATGCATTTCCGTGTTCCGTTCAATGGCGAGAAAAAAAGGGGCGCGGAAATCAAGGACGAACGGGCGGAAAATAATTCAGCGACACAGTTCTTTCATGCGGGGCTTTTTACAAGGTACCGGCGGAGCCGCGCACGAGCGCGTTCGTTTTCCATTCAGAGGGTTGCTAGGTGTCCTGGCCGGCGGCGGGACGAAGTAATGAAATTGGCCGGACGAGCGACCAACAGCGGGGGCGTCCCTTTGATTTCAGGGCCGGGCGGGGGAAGCGGCAGGATAAAAGGAACCCCAAGATAACTCGGCGAACGAGGGTAAATTTGGCGGGCGCTCGGCGGACGCGGAGGGGTCGTGGCCGTCGACGAATGGAAAAGAGTGGAACCGACGGCGAGGGTTTTCGGCCCGGCCGTTCGCTCGTAATTCCACGCGTGTCCACTTGAGATAACTCCTGTTAAGCAAGCATTAATGACGCCCTATCCGGTTGGGCGGCGCTGGAGAAACGCCGATAACCAAGACCCACGTGGGAGCTTCCAGCCCGGTGAAGATGGTACGAGCGGGGCCCCCCCCCCATTGTGCTGACTGTACGCGTTTTCGAAATCTTCCCGCCGCCCCTTGTCTACGGCAATAAATCCCGTTCAGCTGGAAGCCGAATCATCCCGATATAATCTACGGGAATTTCTGAGACCGCCGACCAACCCCGCCGTCGACGTGCATCTCGCGAGAATTCTGTTTGAAGTTCTATCTTTTGTTGGATATTATGCGCGCTCGCGTTGAACGCAAGAAGGCCCCTTCGTTTGGACGTGGGTAAGCCCTTCGGCGCGATTAAAGATGCTGGAGATTCGGGGAAACTCGAGGACTCCTTTCGTTGACTGGGAGATTGAATTCGTTTTGATCGTGGCGATGTATGTGTGGACACGTATTTGCTTGGCGGAGCTTTCACTGTGAGCTAGTGCTTTCTGATAAATTAAATGCAATGATGTGAGTGTATATATGTGAATATGCGAGACATTACGGAGTAAGTATGCTTTAGTGGTGATTTAGTAAGTCATCATATGTATGTATGTGTATTATGTATATGGTTTTGTTTGCGCAGGAGAAGTTCTCATTTGTATGACTCCTTGTATAATGAATACGAATAATATTTTAGTTTCTCGAAGGGCAAATATTTTTTAGGAAAGATGTCTTATGAAATGAAATTGGTTTACTGTGTTAATCCAGAATTTATTATAGTAACTGAATATAATGATAAACGAAATATGTTTAACGCGGAATGATGTGTCCGCCAGAAATAGTTTTGTACGAAACGAACAAGATTATACATCTGACTACAATTAAACAGATTGTTATTAACAACTGTAAACAAAATTTACTAATAAAACAGGTACTATGTAATAGTAATAATGAAATATCTATATGTTGAGTGTACATAATATATTACTTTATTTCGTGTAATGCATTAAAAATAATATTGACTTGAACTTGTAGGATAGCAACTTTTTATGGAATAAATTTTTAGGCGGAAAAAAAGTGGAAACTGTGTAACAGAAATGCAAATCACAAACTGTACAATGGTGTTGTTCATGCTTCCTAATAATACTAACCGATTTATATTAGAACTCTGTAAGCAAATATTTCTCAATTATTGATGGCTACTGTGCTACTTAAGTTGTATTTATAGTTTCACTATTTTAGACTGCAACATATAGTATATGCCATATTAGATTCATTAAAAGTAGACTGAAAATTGCTGCAATAGAACTACTGTTTTCACTTCAAAGAATGCAAATTTCATACAATGTTTCCAATTTACATTCATTTTCGCGTTCAATCTACATACCTTTAACTCTAAAATAAAAATAAAAAAATTCTTCAACGTAAGTTCCAAGACTGTATATTAACTTAAAAAATCTGTTGCTATATGTACTTGAACATTTCTACTTATTCCTAGACGATCGTATCACCGTTGGAAACGGAAAAAGCGTTCATATACTTCGTTCGAAGAATTTCACTACCGTTCCAGTACAAAAGAGGAAAGCCAATGCAAACAAGACTGCAACAATCTGCGACTACCACTCTTGTTTACCATTTACATGGAATTTCCACGAAACCAGGCCACATTTGCCATGATATATCCGCAACTTCCAACCGTTCGGCATTCGGGGACACGTTTCACATACCCGTTGACCTCCCCGCAATTGAATTCAATTAGTATTGCTCGAAGGAACGGGCTGGAAGGGGAAGAACAAGAGACCCGGGCGAAAGTTTCTTTTCAACCGGGCTTATTTTACCCTCTTTGTTCTTCGCCTGCCCTCCGGGGGAATGTTCTTAAAATTAGTTCGCATTGGCGTGATGCACGGGGCTGGCGCGTTTCGGGGCGAACTCTTCTCGTTCCGGCTGACAACGGGATTTAAATCGACTTTGGTTCCCCTACGACGCTGGTAAAACGTCAGACGGGACGGACGGGTATTTTTAATTTTCTCTTAATTACACCGATTAATTTCTCGCCGGACGAGAGCGAAGAGCGGCGCACGTCGCTCGTTGGGTAATCCTTATCGAATAAATAATTTAACGCGGCTGCTCGTGCCACGCTTTAAGCGAAAAATATTCAGCGTTTCTTTGCGCGACGCGTCGCGACGCTTCGTCGCTTGGCTCTACGGTGTCCGTGTGTTTGCGTGCAACGTACGCCTGTTACGTTAACCGGTCCTCGTCGTTATCCTTAACACGTAGCTCGTGCAGTGAAATACCGGGGGTAGAACGATTTTAATAGCGTCGTAATTTCGGTGAAATTTAATCATTTTTTTGGTTCGACCATGTGCGAAACGCGACCGGGCGCGTCCGAATGTTTTTTTGTTTCGATTTCATTTCATTATTCGCCCTGCGATGGATTATTTTTCATGAGCCGCCGGGAGATATGTATCTTCATTTTTCATTGAAACGATGTGTTTGTAAATTGGTATCGCAATGGCAGAGTTTTTATTTTCAATAAGCTGCTACTTCAATAAAGTGCTTCATTTATGATCGTGTTTGATCAATTGAACAAACATGTATTGTATCAACCGTACTCGTTTATATTTACATTTGCTTATGTTTGTTTTTTTTTTTATTTAAATATTGTAACTCTAAATTGAAATCTGTATCACGGTTGAAATTCAAACGGATGCAACGAGCGAAATAGGAAACTGGAATTATTTGTTAATTAAATTAATTAAAAGTTGTGCGTGCACGAAATAAACACGTGAAATTATGCAGTACGCATAATGTACACGAATTACACGAACCAAATAATACGTTTTCCCAACCTTCTAACAGGGAAGCAAACTTTACTCTAAGTACATCTTCTATAGCTGATTCCCGCAAAAATATTGTAATATAATATCCGTGAGAGTATCAACTATCTACTCACAACTATCAAAGTGGCTCAAAGAATATCATATCAAAATCCAGTTTCCCCTACCTTAACCGTTCTAACAAATTCCACCAAAATGTTCAACAATTCTAATGAATACCCAGAAAGATCCTACCAACGATCCCATTTATCGAATCTACGCACCAGCAAAGATTCCAATATTTCTTGCACAGCGGATCGGGAATGACAAATGTATCAAATCGTTTTCAACATTCGTCAAATCTACCCGCGAATGAAGACACCAATATTTCTCACGCAGAGAATCAAGAATAAAATGGACTGTATCTATCCTCATTGATATCTTTCACGCACATCGAGACAAGACGCGCACGATTTATACCCTGTTTCCCGACACTTGCGGCGATCAACGATATCCGCGCGTATCTCGATCGTTACCAGTTTCCCGTTCTTCCACGGCCACGAAAAATAGGGGACTCGCGCGATTTAGCGTCGCACGCTCGTCCTGTGTGGCAGCCGCAAAGTCAGTCGACAGGGGTTGCGGCGAGATTTGGCCCCGTCCTCGATCCCACCAATCGCCACGAAACAATCGGGACCAGAGGGGGGTAAATGTTCGAACGCGAGACAATGCGTGGCCCGGTCGGATTTACACGGTTCGAAAACTGCTTTTATCGGGCGGTCGGCGTTTCGTAGCCGGAGATTTATCTCGTCGTCGGATCGCGGTTGCAATTTAGGTTTTACCGGTAAATTGCACCCATTGCCGCGTCCGATATGCTTTATGACGGGCCACCGCGAACAACGGGAAGAGGAAGACACGTGCCAGTCCCGTCGCCGTTGCGTCTGCTGCGCTTCGGCTTCACTCGTTCAAACGCAAAATTGATTTAACGCGTTGGCTACGGGTCGCAGACGCGTGTGCGGCGTTCACCGTTCACGCGATCACGGGCAACACGTGTGCATTTTTCTCCACGCGTTTTGTCTTTCATGTATTCACTGTTTTTCCTTTTTGCCGACACGGTCCACGGGCGCGCGCAAAAATTTTCGATCAAAAACGCGCATCACCTTCGGCGATAAAAAATTCCAATTACCAGTTTTCGATTTTTTTATTCGAAACCCTTTTTATCTCGAATTCCGTTGCTTCCGTCGTCGCGTTTCTCTCTCGTTTTGTTAACTGGCAATTACACTGACGGCGTGTGCAAAGTTTCGAACGTGTTCGGAAAATTATGTTTCCTTTCTGTTCGTGCGTTCGTTTACAGCTTGTGGACAATGCGTGTGGAGTTTTAACCATTATTATTATGAAGCTAACTGATGTACCCTAGTTGATTAATTCTGTCGTAAGAAATTGTGCATTCTGCATGCGCGAACTGCTGCCGGGGAAATCGGATCGAACTAATTCGTCGATTAGTGATTACTTTAGACCGGTCAGTCAATTTACACTCACAGATAGATAAATAACGGACGATTGTGCAAATAGAAGCTTGCGCATGTTTCAAAAGAATCGTTGGCTATTATGAAAGTTATTTAATCACAACATAATAACGAACGTCTTTTTCATGGCGCATCAAACTAAACGATCGCAATTACTAATCCCCGTCATTCCCCTCCCGAAAAGTCATAACGTTTAATTCGTTCACCGCGACGCCTCGAGCATCAGTTTTCAGTGCTGCACGAACAGTTACGCACAACCTATCCCACTTTCATTTCTCTGTGGCGCGTAAATAAAGTTTTCCGGTTACGCGATTCAATTTAGCAAGCACGAAGAATCGCGGGAAACTTTTCGGAACTTGTTTTACAACTCCTTTAGAAATATACGCGGCGCTTTTACCTGCCCGTGGCTCAAGTTAAATCGCGAACTTCAGCGATTTTTACTAATAAGCTCGTCCCAGTTACGCAAGAGAGCCGCTCCTATTCTCCGGTAAACGGGACCAACTTTTTCGCCCGATTTTTCACAACACTCAGGGACGCGTCTAAGTTTCCATCTATGCGGATCCTCCTTCGGCCTAGTTAACTTGTTAAGAAGAATATTGGACGGAGCCATGGAAGTTGCAACCCGATGTAATTACTTCTTGTTACCTGTTCAATAAACAGGTAAAAAGACCTGCGTTATCCACTTCATATTTTAACGTCGATGTTCCTTAACAAAAGTCCGCGGGGGAAGTTTTTAAAATCATTAGGGGTTAGAAGAAACTTTGATTAATAGAAGCGGAGTGATAAACCTTGATTAACCAGGTTGTAATTAACCACCGTCTCGATTATCCGTGGCGTCCAATTTGCGTGCTAATAATTTATTTAGAATCGTACCGCATAAATTTTAGATTAGTAATAAAGGTGGCAGCTACGATTTTAAGACCAAATTCTCAGTATTTGGAAAAGATTCGTTTTGAATCATTTCAAATTATTTTAATCTATTTAATTGAGCATCTACTGTAACACGAAATGATGTATGAAACAAATCTTTGAAACCTCGAATCACTGTTTCGAAATTTTGTTACCATACAATTTGTTCTTTTCGCTGCGATTAATTAGAGTATCCATTTAAACTAGGGATACATTGTTTGAAGAAATAATTTTACACACATGTATAGCTGCACCGTGCACCTAGTATTCATGTGACAGCATACAGTTTTTGACAAAATGCTTTTAAAGTATTTAACGTGTTGTGGAAACAATTATTCAGAGGTACGTCTATTAAGAATTTATTTAACCAATTCCTTTGCGTAGGCGTTTCCGTCTAACATATTGTTCCACAATAGTTTTGCACAGTTGTATAAAAATATAGTAATATTTTCCATGTTTCACATGAACAAGATTGGAACCATGGAAACGAGTATTATGTAGATTGAACGCTGATTAACGCGAAACTCGAATAGGCTCATTATACGAGCAACTCAATTCCCTTTAATTGAGATCATTTACTGAAATCACACTAAAGTGCTGATAACACTTCACGAGCTATAGCTGTTAACACAAATTAATATAATTCCGATAATCGCTTTTATTTGAATTACTATCGCATTAAGAGTATTACTGGTTTCGGTAAAATATACGAAAGTCTGAACTGCGAGCGACATTATTCGTAGTTTACGTTTAATTGCAATCAATTGTAGAACTGTTTACCTTTGTATTTTCTATTCAATCTAAAGTTACTGTAGTGCAATCTCATTCGAATAATAATTATTACTAATTGAATTCACGTTGGTTTCACCGTTACGATACCGCGAAATTAAATAGATAAATAGCACTCTAGTTAATCAAGCTTCGAAAGAACAGAAGCATTGATATTAAATTTTATTTCTCAGTTTGTATGAATACAAACGCAAAAGGAAATTTAAGAAGTAAATTAATCTTATTACATCCTGATTTATTTCATCCACGCATCCATATTGAAGTCGGAAAATAAATAATTTCCAAAATAACTTCAATCAGGACCCGTTTAGTAATTTATTACAATTCCATATTACTTGTCACAAAAACGGGATATACCGTACCATTCTTTTCAGTTTCACATCCAATTTGCTCTGCGAAAAGCGTCCAGTCTCCCAAAAATTGTTATTATAACCCTGTCCACCCAAACAACTCTAGACAAAAACCCTAAAAAATTGACGCCAAAGTATCACAGACAAATCGACAATAAAAAAAAAACATCGTTCGCGAGCAACCCACGGATAACACGACGCTTCTCGATAAATTATTTCAACACCTCACACGTTCTCGTTGTTCTCCTCCTCCTAATGAACCCTAATTCCGTCGTCGTCAGTTCCCGAGGTTCCACGACGCCGCCCAAAAGTCGAGCCACCTGAAACAATCTCACGATGGCGAAGTTTCCGTTTTCGCGACGGTTGGCTTGCCGAGGAATCATTAAACGTGCGAAACGAGCGTGAACGCACAAGTGGGGCCCGTCGAAGTACGGTTTAATCAATGGAACGTGAGGACGATCCAGAGATTGTCACGAGGCGGGTTGCGTGTCGTAGTGGAAGAGAACACAAACCCTTCGCCGTGCCGGATCGGAACAGTAAAAGAGAAAGGGAAGAAGTTTCGGGACACCGGGGTTGCCGCTACAAGAGAGATGATATCGTGGCGCAAGCCAATTAGCCCGGATTTACTACATGTTAGCCAGCGAGCACGTGTGGCCCCTCCTCTTGTCAGTGAGCACTTTTGATTGTTCTTGCCGAAAACAATCCCGAAAATCGCTTGGAAGCCTCGAGGAAAGTTTCGCGACGGGTGGTCGGGATTCGGTAATAGCGTGCTCCAAGAACGAAAGATCTCTCAGGATATTCGGAGTTTTACGACATCATCGTCTTACTTCTCGAACCTTCCTATCCCGAGGATTCGATTTACAGCCCCTATTATATGTAAATGCGACGCTCAAAATGTCCCCCAGCCTTGCCATGAAATTCATTTTGGTGACGGCAAATTTTTCGGCAGATAATTTTTTGCGATAATGGCGAGTGTTACGATACAGTAATATTGTAAGCGATACGTTACATGTAGAATGCAATTTTTGTTAAATAAATGGTCAGGGTCAAATGTATGCTGGAAGCAATAACGTATAAGAATTATATAAATGTTGTAATTGTGTTGGTGGAATTAGCATTTGAATCACTCAATCAGTTGCAGAATAATTATTAAATCTTTACAGTATATTTGTGATCTCTGCGATTGTATTAATCTTGTTTAATTTGGTTATTATATTCATTATTCATTAGTAGGAAGTAAATAAAAAATAAATAGCAATTTGTGTGAATCCAAGTTTCATGAATTTGATGAATGGTTCTGGATTCTAGCATAATTGTAAATTGTGAGATAATTTACGAGAATATTATAAAATATCTAATAACGCCCTTTGTTTGACTGCATATTCTCTGAGACGATTATTTCAATTATTTTCAATTCCTTACATTTTGCACATTATTTCTGAACCCTATCAAAGCTGAATACATACAGTGATTCTTGTGTCTATAATAAATTAAAACAAGTTGAATAACATTAAACATTTGCTGAATTATAGAATTTCATTTAGGATTTGCGTTAAGCTTCTTTCCTCTAACGAATATTATCCCTGTTCTGTTCTATTTTAATTAAAAGCGCTTTTGCGTAAAATTGTTCGGGAAGAAATTAATCGGTTTGACTTCAATTATCTCTTTATCTAGATATATCCATTTCGTTTTTAATGCAACATTAATGCAGCAATGGTCCAATATTTCGAACCGAACGAAGTGTAAAACTGTAGACATTTACGAACACCACACACATTAAAATACACTCATTAAAATTACATGAATTATAAATGAGGAAAGTGAAATTTGAAAATTGTTTGTAATAAAAATTTTTACCAAATAGTGTCCAATTTATTTGATTAAAAAAAGGGCTTTGGTTGATCTATTACCACAAATGAATATATTAGGTCGTCCCATAAGTTCGCACCGTGGATGCGTTTATATGTTTGAGTTTCTTCCAGCCAACCAAACAATTAATTCAGACGAATACTGTGCCCGGATGGATAAATTGAAAGAATCAATAAGAGTAAAACGACCAAAACTCGTGAATCGGTACAATGTGGTTTTTCATCACGATAATGCAAGACCACATGTGGCACCAAAACGTGCAAAAAAATTACGGTTGCCAAATTTTATTACACCCACCATGTTCTCCAGATATTGCTCCATCGGATGCCCACTTATTCCGGTAGATGCAACATTTTTTAGCTGGAAAAAAATTTGATAATGTCGAGTTTCGAAAAACAAACAGTGAAAAGTATTTTAATGAAAAACCACAGAAATTTTGTAGTGACGGCATAATGACTTTACCAAAAAGATGGGAAGAAGTTGTGGAACGAGAGGGTGATTACGTTTTTTCATAAACTTTAAAGGTATGTTTCAGACATTAATTTAAATAGCAAAACCAAAAGCGGCACGAACTTATGGGACGACCTAATAGATTCACAACTACTTAAATATTTTATCTTTAACTGACATTGGATCTGCATAGCAGACAGAATTGATATCTATATTTATACATGGTGCTTAAATAAGTTGCAAAGGTATTTTAAATATTTTTAATGAACATGAAATTATATAAATATAGTTTATTATTATTCAGATAAATTCTTACTTCTTCGACTTTCTAAAAACAGCATCAAATTTTACAAGTTTTAGGTTTTATTTTTGGAATGGTTGAGAGAGAGAAATGTGTACTTCAAGAGAAGGTGGATTTATTTATAGTAAAGGAACCGGCTTGACAATTATAAATTACACTTTACAATTCTTCTTCCGCTAGAGAAATACCGAAACTCAGAGTGCTACATGACTAACACATTGTCACGAGCTAACAACACGTCTTTCTTCTTTCAATCCTCGTGGGACACTAATTGTGGGTTCCAAGATTAACAATCGTGATACGCTGCGCTTGGACGATCACCTACGAAACTAATTTTGGGTGATTAATCTTGAGCTGCGCCAAAAGGGAAAGAAACAGTACATTAAAAATACCTCTTAGTAAAATAATTAGAATTTAAATAGTAATTGAACATATTTATGACAATTTTAGAATTATTATACAAATTATTGTCGATGGAGAAATGAATTTTATTATACTTTACATACACCTCCAATCTCGTACATATACTAATGCATACTTCTTTAACTGACACTCATTGTGAGTGGGCAATGTTTTGTTTCTGAATATGACAGTTCTATACACTAAATTTCACTTTAAATTACAATTGCACTTGTAGCCAGTCGAAACTAACTTCCTTACTGCTCACATCGACGATATAAAACCGCCCTTAATATAATAATTTCTATTTCCACTATTATAACACATAAAAAAATCGCAAACCTAATAAAATCTCCAGCATCCCAAATATTACGCGAACGAAAGCCCGAGTGGCGTAAAAATTTCGCGCAGAAGCAGCGTTCAACTTTACTTTCATTTACGTTCATATCGGTACCTTTTCCCATCAAACTTTTGATTGCGTATTTTTGTTTTTACCCGAGTTCCTTATTGGACAGTGAAAAAAAAAAGTAAAAAGTTCGATTCCCTTGACGGATAGGCAGACGGGGAAATTTTGTTAAATAAAGACGCGGCCGGCTAAGAGGGGAAAAAGCGGAACGGCCGGCACGACGTCCAAAGGGAAATTAGTCGATCTTGTCTGAAGGGATGAAAGGGAACGGCGTGCAGCGTTAAGGTAAAAGGGGGGAACGATATAAATTCGCGAATATTCTGCTAGGCGATTCGTAGCGTCCGCCGCGCCGGCATCGCAGCCCGGTAATTTCACGCGGCTGCATCCGACGAGAGATCGATCGACCGATGTGACATCATACGCCGCTACACAATGGGAAACAAATTACGAAATTACCATACTAAGCGACTTCCTGCATCGACACAATGGGACCAAAAGCGTGGGGCAGATTGAACGCGATTCGCGGACAGAAGGTCCGCGGGCCGGATGTATTATTTGCACCTGTCCAGAAGTTTATGATGATTACTGTAGCAATCTGGCAATCGACGATACCGCGTACCATAGCGTTCAAAGTAAACTGAACAACTGGACGTCTCTTCGTATTGTATTGAGTAGTTACTTGTTGGTGGAACGAGGACGTTTATACGTGTACAGTATCATGTGGAAATATGCCAAATATATTCCAGGCATTATGTCATGGTATATTAATATAGGGAACGCATATTTTATTATTTAAATTGTAATATTTGACGGTAGTTCGGTTGATAGTGTCATGCCAAAATTATATTATCCATAATTGTTAACATTATGGAGAATTTAGGTGAAGTGTGTATGTATATGAATATTTAAACAGCTGAATATGCATATTATATAAATCCGAGTAACATATTTGGTATAGATCAGGAATCGATTTGCTATCAAAATGTATAAATTAACACCTGTTTACAGTGTTCCATTATGGTGATCAGCTTCAACCACCAATCCTCACATAGACAGACCAATATCGATTGAAAATGATATTCTCAGAGCCCTATTAACCAGCTTAATCGATCTTGAAGCAGATGAAGTGAAGCGAAAGGGTTCCCATAATCAATATCTAACAATAAGTAGAATCGGTTTATATCGTGTCTGCTTTCGAAATTGTTATCCTATAGTATAGTAATGTAGTATAATACCATGAAAGGAAATAATACGCTTAACAATTCGGCATCGGTCCCCACACAAATTACTTGTGCACAATTATTACATTGAACATCGAAAGGAGAATAAACTCGAACGAATGCATATTTCCCTTGAAACAGACGAACACTTCAATTTACCATACGTACATCTCTATATTCCTGAGCATCGTTCAAAACCCATCGCGCATCGAACAAGTAGAGTAGTCAACCAATTAATGTAGAAAACATTCGCAGTCACTCGCTCGAAGACCAAAGGGAATTCGTAGAATGCGAGAGCACTACATTAATCTTTCACTTTATATTCACCTCTGTTTGTCCAACGCGGGTCTACTATCCACTGTACTTTTTCTACGCGCGTCGCATAAAAACGCTTTGTTAACGACACATTAACTAACCCGACGCTGTACGCGATTCATCGCAACACGACAGCACTAAACAGTAGTCACGATCCATCCAGGCGATGTCTGACCACGCACGGCCTCGTTCCACTTAACTCGCTCTCCGACCGCGAGCAACGATTCTACAAGTACCCCTTCAATTACCACCGGAAGAATGGAATCAAAATAACCGTATGAAAATTTCCATCTGAACCCGTGCCCAGCTATTCTCCCCCAATTAGCTTTTTTTTCGTGCTCTCGCAAACCGCAAGCCTGTTCCCACTGACATACGCGCAGTCATAATTCCACTTCTCCGCTAATGAAAGAACAACAGGATAGTTTCGTGGATTCTTGCCCCGTAAGTGAGTAACAGCAACGGCTGGAAACTTGCAAGCAATTTAGATTTTACATGGCTGAGTTGAACACGGGGTTAAGATCAACACGCCGCGGTACGCTCGGGAAAGTTTGTATTACGCAAGCACCGCGCCGCGCCGCGTTGGCTAGATGCTGTGCTTCAGACTTGCCCGCCGATAAGCAGGAATTATTACGCTCGAGTTACGTAATCATCGTCATTTTGCCATTTGCGCTCCGCGGTCATCCGACGTGGTTATCGTGAAATTTGAACCTCATTGCAGCCTCGATCGACCGGAGATCCCAGCGGAGTTCCTGCATATTTATTCATTTGTTCCGCTCTGATCAAAGTATTGCCTTACACTTTACGCGATATTGTATTTCTGTTCGTGGAAGTATCATCTGGCAACTGGTAGATATTTCATTAACAATTCAATGATTAAATAGCATTGCGCAACAAAAATGGACGACTTATACTCCTGTATGAAATATTTCTGTGAACGGCAAAGCGATTTTTTTCAGTAGGAAATAAATACGAATCTCTGTTACTTAATTGAAGTCCGATAATTATAAGCAACGTTGCGTTTCATACCTTTTGCTACGTCCGCCAAATACTGTTTGCTACTATAATGGTCGTCTGCTGCCAAAAGTATTTAATCCTTTCTAAACCGATCTTAGAATACTTTTCAGCAGCGTTTCGCAATGTTAATGGATCGCGTGTAACTGAAAATAAACTGCAACATCAAAGCCATTTAAATATTGCACTGTATCATTTAGGTCACAATTTGTGTACAGGCTTCTAATTCAAATTATTTTAATAACTTTCATAATTTTGCAACAGCCTGTTATATTTAAAATCGCCTGTCTTACATTTGTCCGTAATTCAATTGAAATAATAAAAAATGGAATGCAAGTATTTGCGCACATCAAAATCCCACTAAACCTCTTCTAGTAGAAACGAACTGAACGGTACTTTTCTCGTGTAGAAATTATTGTCAAATATGTATGCATAATTTAATTCATGTATATAATACACAGTGATTCCAATCTACTAGGTTTTCAACAATTTTGATTATAAACATTCGTGTAATTAACGATTGCACAATTTATGTAATTCTCTAATAAATTGCAATAAAAGCCTTTAAAACAAAATCAAGCAAAGAAATGGCACTATAAAAAATATAAATAATGTTTTTCCCTTGTTATCCATGTGCAGAGACAATAAAAGGGAAAAGTAGGAAACGTCATGTAACGTTAGTTTGTTATCAGTCTATTATAGTTAGCCACACATATAGTAAATTACTATACAGCTACTACACGTTCGATTTGTGCTAGAATCAATTGCAATTGAACATTTTCAATAGACAATAGACAGAAACACATTGCACCTGACGTGAATTTGTATATCAATTCACTATGCTGCTGGATATTTTACAGTTCGTGGAAACACGACAGCCATAGGGAATTGAGGCGAAGCCAAAGGGGGTTGTAAACCGAAGCCGATTTTATACATAAAAATTAAATCAATTAAAAAGCGGACACATATAGGACCATAACGTTTTCACGAAACGATTCAGCTATAAACGGACGGTTATTGAAATCTCTACAATACTATTATTATTTTTATAGGATGAACATGAAACCATTTTATACGCTTGCGACCGTAATTCGCAGAAATTTCGTTTACTCGACCTGAATTGATGCCATACGTGAAATAGGCAACACCGATAAATTTACAAGTGTCTCATGTTAACCCACGGCAACAACATTTTTTAATTTGCACATGAATTTAATAACGATTCATGTACTGCAGCGTATTAGACAAAATGTAATAATTCCTATCTAAACCCCCACTCAATTATATCTTGTAAAATAAAATAGTTGACATAATGTTAACCATTTGCATGAGAGGATTATTAGAATATTATCAGGTGTTGGATTCCGGGGTTAAGCGAAATCGTGTGCAACAATTACTTTTGCAAAGAGGTTTTATATAAGAATACCGTGACGAGTTTGCGCGACAGAGTGATGGTATGCGTCGTGTCCAAAACTATTCTAAGTACAATTGGTATTCCGCCACTATATATATTATGAGTTTTAGGGGGGAAGGATGACCTTAGCCCTTGTTGTGTCGCTTTAGCCAACGCGGAGTCTGGCCCTTGGCAGTAGTCATATCGCTGACTACTACCTTGGTGCATAATATTGACTCTGACTAGGCCAGGATCCGCGGGCCTTACATATTATCGGTGACTCAAGGGCTGGTCATCCAACACAGGTTACATTATTACACATGTATATTTGTTATGCCAAATGTGTGCACAAAATAAAGTTTTTGAGTGTATATCTCCAGATCATATTGATACGTCACATATTCAAAATATATGTTTGAAATTGTTTCATTACTAAGATGTGAAGTTTCAAAGTTTCTATATCATAGGACTATTTAAAGCGACCTGTGTGAGCAGCAATTAATTACTAAACACTTTCAAAACTCTCTGCAGTATTGTGAATAATTAAACAAGCATTTACAGTCCTAAGCTTCTATTCTAAAGCGTCTACTATCGTCCAATACGTAACGCTCTTAATATGCTCCAATTACATAATAATTGCTATGTTGAAGAAATTTAGAATACTAAACTTCAATACATTTAGTTCTATCTAATATTTGCATTCTATTTCATTATTGCCATATACTAACATATACTTTTACTGTTTCAATATTTATTTTAGAAATGCTCTGAAAATGAAGCTCTTCACATTTCCGTCTTATTTATTACTATAACTACGAAGTCCTAAGAAATTAATGTTGAGATTATTGTAAATTTTAATGAAAAATATTGAGCATAATCATGTGTACATACTGATCGGTCCTTAAAGCTGATGAAACATAGTAAATGAATGGTGAAACCTTAAAAGCTTCTTGCAGTGGAAGATTCATTCCACTACATTGATTGGTACGTTCAGGTAGGAAGCACTTTAACAAAAACGATTAATCAAATTATTCCTTCCTCTACATTCTGAATTGTGAAATTTGTTGCTGATCAAATGAACAAAATGAAATTGCATATCTTTTATCGTGGTTGGGCTGCAATAATGTTTAATTTAACATCATTCTTTCGCGATACTCAAACAATTTCTATGTATGATATAAAATATTTTTTATTTCTCCACTGGTTGGATAGAATGTTTCAGTCGGTTACAAAAATAAATAAAATGTATATCTTCTAAAAAAAAATTAAATTCAAATACATTGCGAAGTATCTGCTCGTTATATTACAATCGCTGCAAAGACATTAACGATACCAAGTGAATATGCTTACCAGTAATAAAGTAATACAAATTGAACTAATATTTTGGCATTTGTTAAACGTGATAAATCATTAGGGGTACCTAAATATTGCATACTACCCACTTTACTTGAAATTTAAAATTTCAGTTCCAGGTGCAGATAATTTATGCAGTCTAGTTTGCAAAATTTAAAACCGTCTTAAAACAAGTTCCAGCGAAGTTGATTAAAGCGAACTGACCTTTCACCTTAACAATGTATTCCTTTGTCGTTCGTACGCAAAGAAAATTAATAATTTATCAAACATTCTACTCGCCCCTGAACGAATTTATTTCAGTAAAATCACACTATTCGCGTGTGAAATCCATTAATATATTCCTTCTCTTCAATTAAATCACACAATTATACTAGCGCACGTGCATCTCATAGGCCTACTATATCCTAATAAGGAACACGATTTAACAGTGAAAGTACCCACCTCTGCTGGAAATCCTTAACGAAAGTACTGAAAATATTAAAACCTCGTTCATCAGTTATATTATAACATTTAACGTACATAAACCAAATTCGACATAAAAATTCGGATTACCGTACACGTGAGCGTTTCAACCTGAATCATCCGTGACAAATACAGACCGACGGTGATTCCATCGCACGATATGCTGAACCAGCACGCATCAGGAGGGAACAGGCACACAGCTCACGAAACGTGTCTCGGTTCGATTTTAGGAGTTTGCCGGAATTACGGAGCAGCAGAATACAGTTATGAGAACGGCATTACCGATTATTAGCACTAGTCTTGTAATCACGGCTCCCAATGACAAGGTGCACGAATTAGGGGCGTCGAGTTGAATCGGCTGTTACGGATTTAATTAAAGGATGCGGAGTCGCGTGGATCAACGTGCGCTCATTCGTCGACGGTCGAACTATCTGCATGAACTCAACCGGGCAGAATTCGGTCAAATAAATATAATTGAAAATTCGACTTGAGTCGCGCCATAGAAACGCCAGTTGCGCCGTTTAATTTCGCAAGCCGCGATCCTCTCGCGATCCCGCGAAGATGTTGTTTCGTTCACTGGGATATTAGCAAGACTCCGCTGGAACACGAGGCGCTGGTTTGCTTATAATTTCTGATGCCCCGCAACCGCGTACATTGCGGAAAAAAGGGATGCAAATTTTTTTCGAGGATAGCGGCTGTTAGCTTTCAGGATTTTTTTAATAAGTCTCTTTTTATAAATTTATTCGCGCAGCAGTCGGACTGCTTGCAAACTTTTTACGACGATTTGTATTCCCTTTTATCGCCTGAAATGAAATATTTTATTGCAAGTTTTAATCCCTACGGCGAACAAAGCGTTCAACTGAAAGCTGTTTTAATTCAGATTAATTCAAACTTTGTACAGTAATTCATTTGTTCGGACAATAATTCTGTTTCGTTTCGTTTAGAATACACGTCAGATCTTATCTTGATTTATCTTTCCATCAAATGCAGCATAAAAATGTGACCGTTCGTTGAGCTTAAAGTGAAATTGTACCGTTCAAATTCATGGTTTCGCTTCGATTTTCGCCCAAGTGAACAATCTTCCCCGACACGCGGCAACGAGTCGACGTATATTACCATTCGATTACGAATTTTTGCCGATCAAGCGTTACCGCCAGTTTCCAAAAATTAATGCGAATCCCCTCTGCACAATAGCGGCGGGCGAACACACATCCGTGAAGCGATGCAGGGCGGGGTGGGGGACAGACATTCGCGCAGCCCGGGACGATGCAAATCGATTTCGCGTTCACGCGTATAATGTCCGCGTAATTGCGTTATTTTGATAATGTGGAAGTCTATTCCGGTCGAGCGATCCGGCCATCGAGTGTAAACGAGTACAATGCCGCGTTACCGGAGTGAACACAGGGCGATACGGTTCCCCGTGTAGAACGTTGCGCCAACAAATTCGCGGCGAATTAATTTTCTAGCCCCAACGATGCGTCGATGCACGGGGTCAGCGACGCCGTGCATACGCCATCATTAATGCAACGTAACGCCGAGTCGTCATTAATACGGAGGGCGGTACATATAATTACAAACGAGAGCTGAGTGTGCAGCCGGGGTAATTATTAAAGGGAAACGTGGCGATTTGTACGATCCGGCGGTGGCCTTAAAGGAACAACCACCACGGATAGAATCTTTTCGGTTGTGCGAGGTGCATGTGTACAGGGTGAACCATGAAACGTGGTCAGCTCAGATTATTCTGTTACCAGTGGACTGATTGAGAAATTTATTGATCTAGTAGAGCGTGGTTCAACGATTATAGTGGATTGTCGACTTTTTGTTTTAAAAACTTTCAAGGTTAGCTTTAATTTTTGTTGTATACATATGTACAATTTATTATAAAACAACTTAAGCATCTGATTAAAAGATGTTGGATCAAATGTATAAACTTTCGACCGCTCCACTAGCAACAGAATAATCGTGAGGTGATAATGTTTCGTGGTTCATCCTGTGTGATATTTAGTCTATCGGAAAGTTCTGTTCGCTTCCAAATGGGTATTTAATGCGTCAGGAAAGAAGAGTTCCTTTACAGGTGTTAAAATTGATTATTCACAACTCGCGTCCACCTTATTGGCCCAGGTCTCTAAATATCGATGGGTCTTGTTAAAAATGGATCGTCCACCAGAATATCTCGTGCAACTTCGCCTTTAACATTTGGCGAGCTTCTGGAACAAGGGTCAGCTTCAGATCCAAGATTTAGATTACAATCCTCAGGCTTTAAATTTTTAAACCATTTCCGGCACGTCTGTTCTAATACCGTCACTCGTTGAAGAAACGGAGCACAAATTACTTCTTGGCAAATGCACCTTTTCGATTGTCATGCGTATAATATTAGGCGTGGTGGCAGATTAATAAATTAAACGCTTGAACCTATAGTAAACAATTAGACTTCCTAATTACTTCTAAACAATAGATGAAAGAAAAATCGACTCATCAGAAAGTGAGCAGGTCTTCTCAATAGACCAAACACATGGGTGTAAAAATGAATAAATAATTCTCTTACTCAACTGCCGAATATACTTAAACATGAAATATTTGAGAGAAAGTAAATATCATGACAAAATAAAATTCTCCTTTGCTGCCCGAAAAAAACTAATTCCTCGACAATACTTTGATTAACACACATATCGTTTACCAATTATTTCGAGTCTTCCATAAATAAAACAAACCTCCCTAGTCAAAATGTCTCATCCAGTACTTTTCATCTTTCAAGATACGTTGAAATACCTCAAGATCCACGCGTCTTTTAATTCATGACAAAAGTCAGAAAGCCCCGCGTGCTTTGTAGGCGTCTAGAAGCGTCCTGATTTATTCATCCCAACTGTTTTCACTAGTTTAAGATATCCTATGCATCACCCACCAACTTTACTTCTGACACGCGGACAGGACATTTTATTCCACCGGGGTGGATCTTCCCATACCTATCCGCGTGCAGCGTTTCATTGCAACTCGAATGGCGTGCCGCTCGCCTGAATACAATGTTCGACTTGCAATGAAAAAGTATGCGAGAATCGACGAAATCGAATAGACACCGTTCGATCTCGTATTAGCCAGGCGAAACCGGCGCGACGCGTCCATGAAAACTCGACGTGCCCATCGGACTGAGACGTGTCGAGCGAGTTACTTCCGCTTTTTGCCCCGATAACAGCCGAATCGACGACAGGCCGAACGATTTCCGAGGGGCGGCGCGCCGGGACGCAGGACAACGCTACGTAACCCATTGCGTTAATTGTGATCGTTAATTCGAGTCACGTAGCGAGGGTCGCGGGAGTTTATACGCCACCGCAACGTCGACGACGGAAAGCATCGATCGGGGCGAACGAATTCCGTTAAACGTCCCGGTCATCCATGGGCTTACCTCCTCTTCCTAGAGGCGGCGGTTCGATTGGAAATCGAGGTTCGCGGGATTCTTATTACGGATATACCTGCCCCCGTTCTTCGTTTTGCCCGGCGCCTGCTCTTCGTGGAATCGTTTAATTAATACGCTTTCGAGAACTTTCCGGGGCAGAGGTCTGGGGAGCATCTGCGAGAACGGCGAATCGCTGATTCGAAAGTGGCGGAAACCCGGGACGACTTTTCGTTTCCGGGCTGGCCGGGTTGCACGGTGACCGTTTCGCAGAGGATCGCAGACTTCCCTGAAATTGCCGAACTGCGAATACGCTTTTTCGAATATTTAACAACACACTGTTTGCCCCGCGAGTGTATTCCTATTGCGTTCGCATCCTGCTACTTGGCGTAGAATATTGGGGAAAAGGTAATACCCTGTGAGTAAGGTAAACAGGATTCGGATCGCGAGCGTTTTATTTCGGACCAAAGTTTATGCAAAGAGAACGGCTTGTGCAGGGATAAATAGGAAAGTGTATTCGAAGGAAATAAGTTTGTAGATATGGATCTGTCTGTGTATACATGTATACGTGGATATTGCGGCCATTTCGCACCGCGAAGATGGCGACCAAAGTGTTTTATTGGAAATAGAAATTGTTGACCAGTTTCATTTACGCAGTTTTGTAGACGTTAAATTTACATTTTAACCATTTTGTCATATCTGCAATAGCTTTCAAGGAAAATAGGACACCGTACATCAAAACCTAAGAGGTGTTTTTTCCGTGAGAAATCAAACTCAATGAATCACGAAATCAAATTCTTTTGTATTCTTTATGTTTCCTCCTCAATAGACTATAACAATAATTAAGAATCAAAATTTGACAGAAACGTGTCCCGGATACGCAAACATACATGTTTCTTAAGCACCATAATATTAAAATGTTTTTAAATTAGAACGTTTACTTCTACTTCTAGAAACGCAGAAATAAAGATCAGTGATACGCTTTGCATTCTGTCGTTGTTACGCCTCGCAACCAGGCCGCAAAAATCTTACACTGTCAGCCCCATATCGCGAAATACGACGCAACTGAAAAAACCGCCTCTTGCATTCCGGATTTCCTTTGACCGTAGCTCCAAATAACAAACAAACAAAAATGTACTTTTAGCCAAAACTCTTCAGCCCGCGCAGAAGAAACGAAGAGTGCGCAACGATCAATCACACGATTGGCTGCGTCGAAAGTGCCACAGGAAAGTGTGCAGTGAGAAAAGGGGTTGAGCGGTCCGACGTTTTTCATTAATTGGCCGGCTGCCGGTTGTTTGCGAACCGAAAGACAAAGTTAAACAGGAGCACAGGTCTAGGTAGGAATTGAGAGGTTCCCATAATCGGACTCGTTATCGGATCAGGTTGGGCGCATAAGTGCATTCCTTCGACGCAGGCTCGGGTGCGCTGCTTCTTGCCAGTGAAATTAGTTCCACGTCCATTTAGTAATCACCCGTCGTTCCCGTTGATTAGCCGAAACTTTCGCCCTCCATTCGCGCCGCCTATGCTCGCTCCTCTTTGCCAGCCGGCGCGGCGTCTCCGATCCTCCGCCGCAGTTCTGTACTTTAATGGACAATTTACCTGCACGCCTCGGCGTCGCGAGGCGTCGCACAGTTTAGGAAACGCTCGTTACGAATAAAGAACCGCTCGCTCTGCTGATGGTTATTTTTTCAATTTTTATTCCCTTTTGGACAATTGCGAAGGCTTTGCATTTAATTCCGCAGTTGGATGCTTTCGTGTTACTTCCAAGCTGTTTTTAACGTCTTGTACATATATTTTGGTGAATTTCGTACTGTTAGAGTTGAGAATATTCAAGTTTAATTCAGTTCGTTTGGGAAAGTAGGGATCACGAAATGTCTGGTTGATTGATTGAATTATTCGTTATTGAATTATTATTACGCCTGAATTTATTGCAATATCATTCGTAGCGTGATTTTGCAAACTGCTTGCGTAAATCCATACCACCAGAGTCAACTGCAATATTTGCAATAAAAATATTGTAACGACAGGAGAGATTTGCCCCTATATTTATGACACGTCACGTTTATACGTAAAGCAATTTTGCAAATTTCATTAACACACCGATAATCACCTTCTCTGCTATGTACTAGAAATATTATAATACCGAATTTAAGTGTCACAAACAAACCACGATTCTTATATAAATTTGGCAAATTCAAGCGATGATCATGCCACCAAATTCGCATATCAAATTTCAGAGCATCGATGCCGTTTGGAAATGAATATATGTGAATCTGCTTAAGTCACTCGTAGTACAACTTTCAGGAACAAGAATAAAACCAAAAGAATCAATCGTTGCGTAAAACAAACGAGGCACGGGATGGGCACATAGCGTTGGTCGGTTATACTTGCTGCAAAAAATTGTCGATATCCCCAGGGAAAAGTTTCCAGCCAACATTTTTTACCGCTATTTGTTGAACTCTGCGAGAGTATTAACCTGCTTCGTAAAATAGTTTCGCAAATGTCCCGTTCGCTGTGGTCAGTTCGCACAAAGGGAGGAAGCGCTTATTCAGCGCCAAGTTTCTTTCTTCGACGCTTTAATTGCTCCACATTTTTTTTTTCGGTTCAATTATTATTCCACCCAAAACCAAAAAAAAAAGAGGATAAAATACGTCTCGCTGAAAATGCAGTGGCTCCGTTCCGTCAGCGGATAGCAGGCAATACACAAAAAAATATATTTAAGCTCTTCTTCCAAGGATCCCATTAAAGGGAAAGATAAATACAATAATTGCATTTGAAAGAAAGAAACGTTCCCCCCATTCGACTAATATCGTCCGCGCTGAAATAAATTCCTCTTCCGTCCTAACATTTTCCTTTAGAACAGCCCAATTAAATGCGTCACCGGACGCCCAACTCCTAAGTCAAAGATTTTTATTCCACAATTTACTTCGAACAGACCCCTCTAATCGCCTTCTACGTACCAAGCGGAGAGCGCACCAAAGATCTTTTAAGCTTCCCCTAATTGGATATTCCGGCCGTTTTAATACCATCGAAAGATACCCCCTCTCTGCCCCGCACTGTCTTCTATCTCCTGAATGAACGAGCACGCCCGAGAATGCCAATTTCTTTCGCTGAAAA
This sequence comes from Nomada lathburiana, assembly GCA_963667235.1. Classification (NCBI taxonomy): domain Eukaryota; kingdom Metazoa; phylum Arthropoda; class Insecta; order Hymenoptera; family Apidae; genus Nomada; species Nomada lathburiana. The sequence goes on from OY763905.1 coordinate 3,792,142, forward strand.
CGGCGCGCTCGCCTTTAATTTAACCCGATAATCGTGCGACCGCCCTTTGTTGATAACTTTCCGCGAAAACCAACTGTACTCACCAGCGTGGAATCGCTTTTGTTCGAGTCGAGTCGCCCTCCCGTTGTAGACCCGGATGAAGACACGAACGATTAACTGGCGAATTTCATCCCGAAGGAAAGCATTTTTCTACATTGTAATTACCTGTAAGTGGGGGCGCGTGACATCAGCTCGTTGGTTTTCGTCGAGAAATCTCGTTGCGTCAAATTCGCGAGAGAGGCACGTCTCCCGACGATGGCTCGCTTCGTAGAATTGACGAAGTCAAGAGAAGCCAGGTTTTTGCCGTCGCCCGGCGGACACGCGAACGAAAGGAACACGCGTATTCGGAAGACGGAGTTTACACAGGCCCCCGGTTAAACTTGACAACGGGAGCCCTTAAAATACGTCGTTTCTTAACAAGACGCGCCGGATCTTTAATCCCATCGCTCTTTTAAAAGCGTCAAATAAAGAAGCGCGCTTCCGGGCGTGCGCTCTTTGTCCGACTGGAGTCGTTTGAACCGCGTTACGTGTCTAGTTGCATTTGACTCCGTTGCCCGTGTACAATCACGCTACATCCCGGTTTCTTGACACCCGGACACCTTTTACCTTTTGTTTCCCTCGTTTCCTTTCGCTTCCCTTGCAAGGTGGGCTTCTTTGTCCCTTTTCCTCCCTGATTCCCTTTTCATCCTTCCCTCGCATTGAGGCACCAACCGGAAGGACCGCGTGCACGCCACGAAGCTCGAGTCGGCTTGCGAACTGTGTGCTTGTTTCTTTCTTTGCTTTTTCCTTCTATTTTTTTTTATTGCAAATTACTTGCAAGTGGTCGTAAATACCCCGTTACGTCTGAGAGCGGATTATGAATGAACGACGTGTTGCGTGGCCACGGTGTAACCATCCCCTCGGTTCTTTATAAAGGCTCCTCACGAAACCATCCTAATTGCTGGTCCCGAGCAAACGTTTCCCTGTTCCCTGCGCCTGACATTTCACCGATAATACTGAAAGCTCCGTGCGAGGAGCGAGGAGCGAAGAGTTCGGCATTTTCGCGTGAATTCGACGCTGAAATATTTGCCGCGGCATCGCTGGCTCGAGTATTTGACGCTTCGTTTCGCGCCGGGATTACGATAATTAAGTCGTAACTGCATTATCTCGCGCCGGTTGAACTGCCGGCGAACGGAATTATTATTGCGTTACGTGGATTATTGTTCTAAATCAGTTCGTGTATGCGGGGCGCGAATTATGCCGTTTACCATGTGCTTTGATAATATTGCGCAGTTAATTAAGAAATTAGGGGTGACGAGAGTGTACGATACGCGTGTGCCATTTTACCTCTCAGTGAAAGTGACAAGTCTCGTTAGAATTTCATTCTCGTTTTGGAATAAATACGGGATATAGGATCGGAATTTAAATTGCTGGCTATCAATGTACATCGCGATGTGTTACAACCCCTTGTTTAATTGATTATGTTAGTATTCGTTGATGTTTTGCAATTCTGTCACCTCAAAATTGCCTTTAAGGAATGTCAATAATTTGTCTTCTCATTCCCACGACATTGCCAGTTAAGCATTGACGCAGTCGGATGTAAAGGAGAGTATCGCCACAGTAATGTGTAATATATTTAAATTTTCAATGCTTCAATTGTCCTCCGCCAGCTTGCACAGTGCCGCATTTCACGACATTGCACGGCGTATGTTCTACCCTTTCATCCAAGAGTGTATAACAAACGATCACGAAAGCACACACGACACTATCGTGTTCTATCTCCTTTTTCAAGCGCGACGTTCCGCTGTAAACGCGGCATACGCTCTAAACGCAACGCTATCGCATTCCAAATGTTTCCACTTTCAAAGAACAAAAATTTAATTCGTCTCCTTAGATCTGGTTTCGATATAAGGACCTACGGTGCCCTTTCATCTTTGAACGTGCGCTGTCGAAGGGCTGGGGCGCGGAGTTCTCCCTCGTCGTTCAAACTTATCAACTTATTAAGCGTAAAAAAATTACCTAACTCGTCCCCAGACTACATCTGCCGTATACCTCCGCCTTGGTAGGAATCGCGCCGATCCATTCGTTTGACAAGACGAATGTTCCGGTAACGCGAGCAAGATGGCGAGGGTCAGAGATCATGTATTAGGGTGGTATACTTTTGGGTGACATATCTTCGGCCTGAACGTTCAGAAGCAGATATCGAGGGGACGAACGACCTGCACGAGTAAATGAGATAGTTTGGTATAAATCAATAACAGGAATCGGGAATGGTTATTCTGGCGAGAAACGCCAATCTGCTCGTTCCTACGACACCGACTACGATAAGAATACTCGTACGTGATTTACAAAATTGATGTGCAAGCTCGCCGTTTTAGATTCAGACGGGATGCAAACATTACTGTCGGGTCCTTAAATAATTCGACGCGTTTGTTTCGATGAGATTTGGCGAAACCACGACGGAGAATAATTTTTGTTCGCAATTTTAAGGAGCTTCGGTCGTGAAACAATGACGCGATTTTGTATTGGACAGGGAATTATATAAAGTTTCGTGGGAAAGGTAGGAACATTTTCTGAATCTTTCAGCTGGTCGCGTGGAACTTTATGCCGAAGTAACTTTGACGTTTGAAACTTCTGCTTTGTGCGATGTGAAATTATTATAATACTAGAATGAATCAGAATAAAGTCAATAAAGAATTAGAATTAGTGACGCGGGTAAACATGTAGTTTTAATATTCGGGGGGTTGTGACCAGAACAATGACCAGAACAAGTGTACAGTGATTAATTATTATAACAGAAAAAGAAACTAGATAAATGTTTACCAGCCCTCTAATCCTATTTTGTAATCATTTAATGACATGCTGTATTTTTATCGACTGAAAAGTAATATCATTTTTTCCTAAAACTTAATATGATGAAAAGAACATAAAATTGCAGAATTTTTTAAAACAATGAGTTGTGTAATTTATACGCGGAACATTCAGATAAAAAGGCGTCACTCATTGAATACATGCAGACAGAAGAGCATGTGTATACTTTAGAGTATAATTAAAGCGCGTTCAACAGAACATGACAGGTAGCAAAGCAGGTATGTATACACGTCTTGATGTGTACTTTTTAATTAAAGCGAATGTCTTTGCGGCATAATTAAACTCAGCTCGTTTTTAATGTAGACTTTTCATTTTCGCTTGTGAACAAGTGGAACAGCTTTCATGTAATACATCTACGTACACGTATAATTGTCATATATGGCTTGTAATTCTAATATTACATTATTTTTAGTGGGATCTCGACAAGGTCTTTCGGGGGATCTCTTCCAAAATAGTTCTATCCGATAATACGTTTCAACAATTAATTGGAAAGCGAAAAGTTTCGTTTACTTGAAAAATTAAGGCTGATGAAACATTATACCGAGAACAAATGTATACTGCTACGTAAACGTTACAATAGCCTATACATTTTTAAATATAATTCTGCTTTACTGTGTTATCATATTTTTTACTATAATTTACTATAATTTTGTAATATTACACATTTATTCGACTGTATAAATTCACAGATTCTCAAATTCACATCGACGAAGGTAATATTTATCCATGGAAACCATTTGCACACCAATTTCTACACCTAACATTGTCCATACAGTTTACGGTATTAAAAGAAGCATATTTATTATATGTATTCTATAAATTCGCCGACGTATCCTCTTTTCAAATCTACACCTACCACTCTGCACCGTTTTTGCTCACATATAAAACTCAAATTGAGCTAAACACCGCGTCCCACTGTTGCACTGTACTGTTAAATCGAAGCAAGCAAAACATCCAAATTTTCTGAATCAATTTGCACCGTCACCTTACACACGGCGTTTCGAACGAATAGCGCCGGGAAATAGAAGCATTTCCCGCCGGAATGAAATTGATGGGTTCGCCTATCAGGGACAAGATTATTGAAATTCAATCGTCGTGCATTAATGCACCCCGGTATTCACGCCTCGTTCACAGGCGTGGAGCTTTTTGAGAAACGCCAGCCGGTAAATCCGAATGTTCCGCGGCAAGGTAGGCGCCGCCGAATTCTCACGTGCGTCGCGGAGTTCGAGTTATATTACCTCTTTGCCGCGGCGGGAGGCGTTGCGACGCCACGGAGCAATAAATCAGTTTTTCCACTCCAGACGACGTACGCCGCGGCGCTGACGACGCTTCCTTCTTCGTTGCGTTATCAAGCCTGTTCTCAAGGGAGGGTCGAAAAAGAAATGCCTAAGAAACCCGGCTCGAGGAACGGTGAAGGAGATGCTACATTATTCGCGCCACCGTTCCTAAGAATTTTTGCTCGCCACCATTGCCGCCGGCGAGTTCGCAGATTCGATGGGGCCAATTAGTTAGTCTTTGGTGCTGTCCCGTCTTCGACGTCGACTGTTGATCGGTTGCCGCCTGTAACTTGTTACTTATTGGGCGCTGTGCTCGAGTACTCGAGTGCACTTCCGATTTTCTTGCCTTCAAGGCGACTGTGTCGTGGAAAAGCTAGGAGGGTTAATTTGGAAAATATGTTCTTGTAGGGATATTGAATGCGATTTATAATAACTTGAGTGACATGTGTATCTGTTTGATTAATTTGAGGAGGATTGATCGAGTATGCAATTAATTGTAATTCTTGATTGCCCAGAGGAAGAAATGTATTTATAGTGGAACAATTCGGAGGGGTGAACAATTTTTGAAATATTGAAAATGACATGGAATTCGAATAAGTAGCTCGTCCACGAGTAAAAAAAGCGAAAGCATTTATGCGGAGTTATAGCCGCAACTTTTTCAACGACCCAGTAAAAATTCCAGTCAATTTTGAATAAAATTCTGCCAGGAGTTTTGAAATAAATTTCACGTAACAGAATAAATCGCGGTCGTAGTTAACTAGAGAGATAGATAGATTACCTCTAATAGCACAGAAACGTAAAAATATATTCAGAATAAGTGTTGCCGTATGTTTTATGAAACTGATCCCTTGGTGCAAAATTAGTGCACATACTCAATGCATTTCGTTGGCTGTTTAGATAAAATACAAAGAAAGATACGAAAATTAGATGAATTCTATTCCATTACATGATGTATTCAATGTCAGTTTATGAAACTAATTATCAAAATAAATATTTAAGAAGCACGGGCAAACTATGCTCATTTCATATTTTCATTACAAAGATCCGACATTTTTTCTAACGCTTATCGTTATTGTCGTGACCATCGACAGAGAAGCGAAAAATATTTGAATGGCCGCTAAATTTCTTAAACACCTTTGATTGAGAAAAAGTTTGGTCCACCGCGTAAGTAAGCACACCCTCGAGCCAATGAAATATCGTTTCAAACATTCAAACGTTTCTCCCTATCTCCAAAACTGTAGGAATTTTACATCCGGTGGGTTTTTCCTAGGTGTACCATCCTGTATATTAGTGGCACTGATTTTTGCAAACTACGTACATGAAAAGAACATTTGACTGGGGTTGCAAACGTATGGAGTGCCTTATTACCAAACGATGTTGGCGAAAAATATTTAACCATAGAAATTCAAAAAGTGTGAACTGCCAGAATTGAAGGAAGAATATTCAAATATCAGTGCAGTCAAATATACTTATGCAATGAAGCAATTAAGCATTGAATTCAGTGAAATTTTGTCTCCCTTGGATCATCCTGAGTATTCTATTCAGCTGATTCTGGAAAGTTGTTTATCCGCCACACACGTGCCCACGGCAGACAGGAAAGAAAGTAGCTTTATGAAGAAGTTTATAAAACTTCAATATTATAGTCCCTATAATACAGGGAAACAGTTGTTAGAACTATAATCTCCTCTTCATAAGCCGACTGTCACCCTCTGTCGCGTGTAGAAGTTTCATCCATCAATTTTCAAAGTAGTCTTTCTCGAGACGTACCATTACTAGACATCTGTATGCAATCAAAAATATGTAGGGGTTGAGACGGAACACTTACTTCTTTGTACATTAAAAATGAAACAAGCAGAAAATGACGTTGAGCAAAATATTGCTTGCTAAGCAACAGTAGATCGGGTGAATATTTTCTACAGGAACAAGAGAGAATATTTAATACAGTTCGAGCACGACTACCAACTAAAAATACAATGTGGTACATTTATTCTCCATTGACATAAATTACATGCAGTATGAACCCTTTGCACTCCCTTGTCGAGTGTGACTCGACATCAGTTTTTATCACAGGAGCTCCTATCTCGAGTCACACTTGATTTCAGATAAAACCTTCCCAAATACTAGGGAATTATTTGAAAAATCGAAGCGATCTGCATCGCCTCTTTTTCTTCTTTCTTTTTTGCGCCTTTACCTTAGCCATTATTGCCATTATTCTTATAACATTTGTAGATGGGTCATATGTAGCTGCCGTTCAATATCTCATAATACCCTGAATCGACAGCTACAATTTGGATGCACTTAGTGGAAAAGTGGTTCTTTATACGAGACATAAGATATTCATGGCGAAAATAGTGCATGTCAATATCAATTGCACAGTCTATGACGAGTTGCGTGTCAGAAATAATATGATTATTTCTATAAGTTTGTTACGTTTACTAAAAGAATGCTTATTCGTTGGAGGTTCTGGGGTAAGTGCCATGGGGTTCACCATAGTCCTCTTACCAAAAGGCATAGCCCCCCGCCCCCCACTCCGTGGCCAGATCCTCCAGGACGTCCCTATTCTTTAGCAATGTCGTGCGCGGTCGTGGCCGGGTGCATCGAGGGGCAACGTACGGCAAATATTACATCGTCTTAAATTCTTAAAGTCTTGAACGTATAAAGTGTTTCATTATTTATTAAACACTTTAACGTTTCGGATAACGAATAAAACTATGGAACAGTTATTAAACGACTTGTTAATTTAATTGTTATTCATGAATAACGAATAATTAAACATTATTCTTAATTTAAGACGATGTAATATTTGCCGCACGTTGCCCTTCGATGCACCCGATCACGACCGCGCGCAGTTGTACCTGAGCGCGCGCTATACGGGCGCTCGCATTGGCCAGTGTTTTTCATTAATAACTCAAAAACGAAGCTCCATACAATATTTTGGTCAAGGAAAAAGTTGTTCAGAATCACCTCAACTACCCCACATTTCCGAATACGGCGAGACATACGGGCCACCCTGTATAACAAACAATCCCTCGACACTCGATAATTGGAAGACCCATAGTGGTCGCCAGCCACCACCCGCCAACAGGATGTTTGGGTCCATTAATTCACTTCCAAGACGTGCAATAACTTAGTCAATCCTAGGACATTCCCAAAACACTCTTCGACCACGCGTAGGACTGCGTCCCCATCATAAATTATCCACAGGGTGCGTAGCACTTCGCCACCCGATCCTATTCCTTTCTGTAAAAATACGCTATCGCTAACATGCGTTTCACGGAAATACGGGTAAAGTAATGTGGGATGCGACAATTCGTAGGAGTCGCGATTAAGGCTTTTGTACGGATCGTGTGACGAAGTATCAAATGAAACGCGGGTGCGAATGAAGAGTGTTAGTGGAAATGTCGAATGTGGATCGAGTGCATGTTTATCTCTAGGCAGGTTCGCTCCTGCCCCATAGACTCGACACCCTGCTTGGCTATATGTCACAGAGATGGTGCATATAACCAAGCAGGGTGTCGAACCTGTCACATACGGCTTCGGTCACAATCTAAGGTGACGCTCTATTATTATTTATTTTAATGTATTGTTATACGTATTCCAATGTATTACGGTATTTATTGCAATGCACGTTACTATTTTTCATTAAGCTTTTATTCTTATTCTAATAAATAAATATAATTTAAATTGTATCCTGTTTATTTCAATGTATTATTATATTTATTATTATTGTAGGATTTTCTTCCTCTAGTTTAATTATTTATTACAAACGTCTCTGTTACAACCTGTTCTCGTACACGTCTCGCCAAAACGCTTCCTCCACGCATTCCTTCTCTCTCTTTCTCCCACGCATCAAACAAAACACAACCAGTAACCATTCGGTGGCACGTTCCGCGAGATCGGCGCGCCGCCGATTCTACATTATGTACTTTATTATTTTACATTATCCTGTTATTATTAGTTTAAAAAGAGCAACGCGTTTTTGTACTTTGTGGTTACGTGTTTAATCAGTATCCACAAGTAAATATAATTCGATCTATATCTTTGGTCTCATTTGAATCAGAAAAATCTCGCAAATACATTGGTAAAAGTTACATTTAGAAAAATTATTAAACAAAAAAGTTTGTTGCATTAGTATTGCCTCACCGATACGTTCCGGCGCCTCGCTTTGATTCTTTGCCACTCTCTCTCCTCCACTGTCTGTCCCTTTCTACGTTCACACTCGGCTCAAGCTGCTTCTGAGAATGGATTCGACACCCTGCTCGGTTATATGCATATTTTGGGCACCCAATATTTGTGCATATAAGCAGGTGTTACTGTACTTTATAATTAAGTATTTTTGTTTGAATTGTTGGATAATTAAATAAATTTCCTCATAATCACCTACAAAACAGGTATTTCTAATTTTAAGAAAGATACCGATGTTGCAATGCAAATACAGATGTCTGTTTTCTTTTTTTTATTAATTAGAATAGTGTACTAGGTGACAAGCATCCTTACGTGCCATGAAGTACAAAATGTGAGTCTAAGTAGAACAAACAGTAACAAAAATAAAATTGTATATAGAAGTGTCTGCTATTCTGGCTTGTGGTTTTAAACGGAATGAGCAGAACATTGTCTCTATATTTGGAACATTAGAGTTTGTTAAAACAAAAGATGTCGCATCGGCATGGTAGCTCCATTAGCGTTATATTTCGAAAGTGGTTTATATACTACAAACCAAGGATAATACGGCGCGAATACGGCTACCAGATACTTAAAATATTAAATAACATGTATAGCTAAGTTAGTAGTAACTGAACTGCTAGTGTAATTGAAAATTAATTCATAATCTTCTCATCTTATTGCTTAGAACCCAACGTCAGCAGGGCGCTTACGGCCCTGCCGATCGGCGACATCAATCGGCCGTTCTCACTCCACTTTTTTCATTTAGTTCTGGACTCTATACTATATGTACAGTGCGTCCAGAGCTAAATGAAAAAAGTGGTGTGGGGATTTCTCACCCCACTAAACGAACTACAAAGCTCGACCGCTCGTCAAACCGAGCAGGGCAGTGTCATGCCAATTTGAAATGGGTGCACATATACAGTATATGATATACTGTTGATCAATGTGTAAATGGTTTGAGACAGTGTCAGTAGAACGGACCCCAATTTCTCGAAGTTCGCGGCTCGCTTTTGTCGGTGTCGCTAGGTTGTAAAGGAAAAAACAAGGATAGAACGATAGCCGAGGCAGCCGAGAAATTTAAATGCCACCGTGTCGGTGTGATTCGACAAATGCAAAACGATGCTATAATAAAAAGGACAGCTTAACTTTTTTATTTTTAGTTTTTTCGACTTCCAATTTTGTTAAACATGTTATTGAAATTCATCCGATTAAAATGAGACCAAACATGATATATTTCAGACCACATTGTATCTTTATCTTTATTGTAAGGCATTTATTACATATAATTAAAAAACAAAGTTTATTAATGTTCAATTTATTGTATTCCAAAACCATTAATAAATATTCAGGAATAATACATATATCTGTACAAATATGTACAAAATATATATAAATTAACAAGATATAATTATATCGGGGAGACTGAAGGTGGTTGTTATACTTTATAATTAAGTATTTTTGTTTTAATCGTCAGATATTTAAATAAATTTCCTCATGATCACCTACAAAATAGATATCTCTAATTTTAAAAAAGATACTGATGATACAATACAATGTCTATTTTCTTTTTTTTATTAATTAGAATAGTGTACTAGGTGACAAGTATCCTTACTTGCCATGAAGTACAAACTGTGAGTCTAAATATAACAAATAGTAACGGAAATAAAATTGTACATAGAAGTCTTTGCTATTCTGGCTTGATGTTTTAAACGGAATGAGCAGAACATTGTCTCTATATTTGGAACATTAGAGTTTGTTAAAACATGAGCTCTATGAGCGGTATATTTCGAAAGTGGTTCCTATACTACAAACCAAAGATAATACTGCGCGAGGAATTAAAATTCTATCAAATACTTAAAATATTGAATAAAATGTATAGCTACACTAGTAGTAACTGAATCATGAAGTAACTGAACGTAACTTCATAAGCTTCGCATCTTATTGCTTAGAACGCAACATCGGTAGGGCGCTACGGCCCTGTCGATCGGCAGCATCAATCGGCCGCTCTCACTCACGCACTGTACATATAGTGCGTCCAGAGCTAAATGAAAAAAGTGGAGTGAGAGCGGCCGATTGATGTCGCCGATGGGCAGGGCCGTGAGCGCCCCGCTTAGAACCCTGGGTTCTAAGGAATAAGATGAGAAGATTATGAATTAATTTTCAGTTACACTAGTAGTTCAGTTACTACTAACTTAGCTATACATTTTATTTCATATTTTATGTATTTTATTTCCGTTACTACTTGTTCTATTTAGACTCACATTTTGTACTTCATGGCAAGGATGCTTGTCACATAGAACACTATTCTAATTAATAAAAAAAAAACGAAAACAGGCATCTGTATTTGCATTGCGACATCAGTATCTTTCTTAAAATTAGAAATACCTGTTTTGTAGGTGATTGCGAGGAAATTTATTTAAATATCTAACGATTAAAACAAAAATACTTAATTATAAAGTATAACAACCACCTTCGGTCTCCCCGATATAATTATATCTTGTTAATTTATATATATTCTGTACATATTTGTACAGATATATGTATTATTCCTGAATATTTATTAATGGTTTTGAAACATAATAAATTGAACATTAGTAAACTTTGTTTTTTAATTATATGTAATAAATGCCTTACAATTAAAATAACCATATGTTTAAAAAAAATTGTACGTGGAAAAAACTAGAAATCAAAAAGTTAAGCTGTCGTTTTCATTATAGCATCGGTTTGCATTTGTGTAATCACACCGACACAGTGGCATTTAAATTTCTCGGCTGCCTCGGCCATCGTTCTATTCTTGTTTTTTCCTTTACAACAGCGACGCCGACAAAAGCGAGCCGCGAACTTCGAGAAATTGGGGTCCGTTCTACTTACACTGTCTCAAACCATTTACACATTGATCAACAGTATATCGTATACTGTATACGTGCACCCATTTCAAATTGGCATGGCACTGCCCTGCTCGGTTCGTCGAGCGGTCGAGCTTTGTAGTTCGTTTAGTGGGGTGAGAAATCCCCACACCACTTTTTTCATTTAGCTCTGGACTCACATAGTCGTCTTGACTACAAGCGGATCCACCGTATGGTGAAACAGTGCGAACTGACCAGTGACCGAATACAGACGTGCCAGAAATGAAGGAAATGTATCACTATTGTCCTAATAAAGATTATAAATCGAACTCCAGGGCGTTAGAGTAGTGCAAACGTGAACGATTTGTGAAGTTAAATTAAAGACAGTGCAAAAGGAAAGTGCTTTATCAGTGATATGAGGCAACACACACAATATCGAAAAGTTGGTCGATGGTGATTATAGTGAGTCCACACTTAAATGAAAAAAGTGAAGTGAGAGCGGCCGATTGATGCCGATGTTGGGATCCAAGCAATAAGATGAGAAGCTTATGAATTAATTTTCAATTACACTAGTAGTTCAGTTACTGCTAGCATAGCTATACATTGTATTTAATATTTTAAGTATTTGATAGAATTTTTTTCGATATATTCGATAGAACCACTTTCGATATACATATAACGCTTGTGGTTTTACCATGCCAATGTGATATCCATTGTTTTAACGAACACTAGTGTTCCAAATATAGAGACAATCATAGTCAATTGTTTGTTAGGTTTTATTAGATATTAATGTTTGGTTTCTATATATCTATTGTAAAACAACGTTCGGGTTTGCATGTGTGGCGAGTCGGGATGGCCGAGTGTGCTATGTGTGAGAGACGCGACGTGGGGAGCGATCAGTTTTTGTTTTAGGCAGTCTCCATATGGCTTTCGAGGCGATCGAAGCCATCGAAGGATTGTTCATAAATAAAATATTGTATCCTGACTAAATTAATCTCCTACACTATATACGTTTGTGTGTGTATATAAATAAAAGACATGTTTCGACCGTGGGAGGACATCCCCGGTACCTCTGTTCAACAAAGAGTAGTAGAAGAGGAGGACGTAGTGGCAGCGGAACAGGAAGAGGAAGAGGAGGAATCTGTGTTCGGACTACAAAATAATGAACGCAAACCGCGTAAGCAGTTATCAATTGATGCACAGGAACATTGTCTTAATACGGTGCAAAATATAATAATAAATGAGGGGATAACGCAATCAGCAGCAGTAGAAAAGGCGGCAGCCCTGACAAAAGTTTCCGTTTCAAAAATTTATAAAATACTCAAAGGCGGCGTGAAACAACGGAAGAAACGCTCAGATTTTGGAAAATGCAGAACACTAAACGTAGAAGAAGCTATTCGGAAGGAGATCTACGAATGCTATCGCGGTAATGAAATACCGACAGCCAAAATTCTCCAAAGAAAATTGCAAGGAAAGGGAATAGAAATAAAAAGGAGCACATTATACGTGCGGTTGCATAAGTTAGGCTTCAAATATACATAAATAGAGAAGACACCCGATTTTATGGATTAAGAAAGAATGATCAGCTGGAGATCCCAGTATGTATTTGGATCAAATAGCAGCATTCCGGCAAGAAAATGAGAATGATCTATTATCTTGATGAAACATGGTACGATACCCATGATACGACTACAACTGATTGGACCGATGGATCTTCGAATTGCATTGCAAGGATGCCCACGACGAACGAGGGTAAAAGACTAATCATATTGCATTGCGGTAGGATAGGAGGATTGGTGGAAAATGGGTTAAAATTGTGCGGAGAAAATTTAACCCCATGTCACGTGAATTATCATAAAAACATGGACGCTTCAATATTTGAGGAGTGGTTTGAGAACCAATTGTTCCCAAATATTAGGCCAAGTAGCGTTATAGTAATGTATAATTCACCGTATCATTCAAGGTGCATTGAAAAAATTCCAACGAAATCAAGTTCTAAGCTTCAAATTCTAGAAATTCTTAATGGCCAATGATTTATATTTCGAGGAAAATTATACAAAAGACGAATTGCTAGAAGTGCTAGGCACAAAGAAATTTGAGAAAATGTATGTAATCGACGAGATGGCAAGGCGCAATGGACATGTAGTATGAAGATTACCACCGTACTATTGCATTTTCAATCCAATCGAACTAATTTGGGGACAGTTGAAACGGAACATGCGACGAAAGAATACATTTCCGAAGTTTCACGTGGAACTTATACAACTTTTAAAGGAAGAAATAAATAATATCAGAGATTTTCACTGGAAGAATTCCATAGAAAAAGTAGTGTCCACAGAGGAAGAGCACAGGCAAGAAATCACAAGAACATAGGAAGTGGACAATTTGTAAAACCTCGAAAGGAAGAAGCTCTATTGTAAGTATGAATTTCACATACGTGTGTAAACACTATATACATATTCCATTATGAGCAATTTTAACTATTTGTTACGTACTTTTATACAGGAAAGAAAAACTTTGAAGAGACTACGAAGACGAAGGGGCAATACTCACAGACGTCATACCTACTGGTTGCAGTTTTTTCTATTCAGTTGTTTCATCAAGGTGATTCTATTTTCTTGCCGGAATGCCGCTATTTGATCCATAAGATCGGATTTTTTCTCTATTTTTGTATATTTGAAGCCTAACTTATGCAACCGCGCGTATAATGTGCTCCTTTTTGTTTCTATTCCCTATCATTGCAATTTTCTTTGGCGAATTTCGGCTGTCGATATTTCATTACCGCGATAGCACTCGTAGATTTCTCTCCGAATAGCTTCTTCTACGTCCAGTGTACTCCTTTTTTCCAAAAGCTGTGCGTTTCTTCCGTTGTTGGACGCCGTCTTTGAGTATTTTATACATTTTTGAGACTGAAACTTTTGTTAGGGCTACCGCTTTTCCTACTGCTGCTGATTGCGTTATCCCCTCATTTATTATTATATTTTGTACCGTATTAAGGCAAAGCGTCTGCGCATCAATTGATAACGAAACCAAACAAGTTTCGTTTAACACATTGTTTTCTATCACCAATAGCAACCGAGTTATTCAAGTAAGTGGATTCAAGTATGGAGGGCTCAGGATCCCACATAAGTTTGAAAATAGCGTAACCTAATCGTGGTAAACAGACTTTCCATATACTTTAAATACAAATTTAAAGTTATTTTCATTTTTATTCATATATACTTTTGTAACAAAATTCACTGAATTTGTGATCAAACCGACCTTTTTGTGGTCAACTGTACAAAATTAAACCTGAATTGACCATTGAACTTGGACTTATGTTTCATTAGTTGGCGCAATACCATCGTGCATTCACAAGTTCTTCCGCAGGGTGATTAAAAAGAGGTTCAGAATTTTTGGAATAAATTTCTTTCGTCAAATGAAGAAAGAAGAACCTTTTAAAAATTGGCGAGAACCGATAGCGCACGAACCCAGCGGACACCATAGGCCGTAGGGGAAACGTGACCAAGGCCCTCCGAGGCATGACGTCGGGAAAAATTCGGACAACCCGCCTTTTGGGGACCACGATGCAGCGAAGGGCATTCTTGCATCGATCACCGTTCGGAGTAGTCCTGACTGTAGTTTTGCGGAATATTGTATAATAATATTACGAACTAAGTGTTGGGAATAGCGTACTACTTTGTTTAAACAATCCTTTTTTGAGGTTTTTATGCAACTCTTACAAATATGTTATAGATAATAATATAAACTAAATTTAACTAAATTCAGTGTGTCTCAGAACTCAGGGAACCTAGGGAAACAAAGGGTTGCTGGAGTGATTCTGAACAAATTTTTCCTTGACCAAAATGTTGTTCGTAGCTTCGTTTTTGAATTATTAACGAAAAACGCTGGCCAATCAGAGCGCCCGTAGCGCGCGCGCTCGAGCAGCGACTCTCAATCGCGCTCGGTCGCTGTGTCAATGCGTTGGCTCACAACCACGACCGACTTAACTCAAATTCCCAATCTCCAATACTCATATATCATTTCTTAATCACTTGCAAATTCTTGGGCGTTATTTCGAAACATTTTTACAATTATGCTGGTAACAGTTCATTCTCCTCGAAACACAAACATTCTCGTGTTTATTTCGAGTGAATCACCGTATAATAGGACACAGACGCTTTTATAATCTGAAAGTAGAATCGAATACACATAGAATTATGAAAAAGAATTAAACATACTTTTGCATTTGCTACTGTATTACCTCAGCAAACGTCTTCAAGTTCAACCGTATAAATCCGCCAGCTGTTAATAAAGGAGGATCTAAGCTTCTTCTTAACGACAATACGTACAAACGTTGCGTTTCGCTTCTGGAATTGTACCACGTCGCCTCGTAACTGTAAACCGAATTCTCCATATAGTTCCAAATAATTATACGGCGAGTAGAATTTATGAAATTAGACATGGTTTCAATTTGAAATTATTAAAGATTGTCATGAACTTAATTTACAGACATTTTGGCTTGAAATTCTGTATCACAGTTCACATTTGACTGTAGGAACCGAATGAAAAGGAAGGGCAGGCATCGGGAATCGAACTCGAGATCTTCACATTTGCAGGCCACTGGACAGTCAGTCCAGTCCATCTACGCCACGGCCCTTTCCTCATATTCGCTGTTCCTATGTTCCTCTTAGTTCTTTCATGGAGGGCCCCGATCCCACACTCGGCCATCCTGCAGGGAAATTCGCCCTCGAATTTCGTCTAGTCTCTGCAGCTTCAGTCTTTCACTTTCGCATTCAACACGCCAGACAAGTTCACACCCTTGAACTCGTGTCCATCATTGCCGCCGTCCGCCTCTTATTGCCTCCGTGTCGTTCGATGCTGATCACCATCCCACTTCTGACACCAAATGTAGGAACCGAATAAAAAGGAAGGGCAGGCATCGGGAATCGAAACCGAGTTCTTTAACATTTGTAGGCTCTGATCGGTCCAACTACGCCACGACCCCTTCCTCACATTCGCTGTTCCTATGTTCCTCTTAGTTCTATGATGGAGGGGCCCCGATCCCACATGAATATTCAAATTTCCAAACGGAGACATATGAACTGAACGAAATTTAAATATATTTTTAACCTACGAATACTTGCATATTGTTATAGAGATCGTCATACGAATTCATCACTAATTGCCCTTGAACAGTTAAGAAAAGCAAGTGAAACAATTGAGCCAAAAATGTCGCGCAACACGTGTACCATTCCGCGTTGTGTTCTCCTTCTGCCACCTAAATTTATGCGAGTACATCAAACGTTTGCTAGTGAAAGAATCGTATAAACGTAAATATTAAATATTATTCACCTCCAACAGCGAAACACTAATAGAAACCATTAACAGTCCCACGGAAATGAACAGATACGTGTCGTGGGCCGTCTCTATTTCTTTGATGTACCTATCGAAATAATTCGCAATATTCCAAGCAAAATAATTTTCACCAAACTAAACACTTGACTGTCTGTAAAGAACTAACTGTAAAGCACGTCGATGTCCTCGTATCGAATGGCAAACATTTCTGTACATTCCGTTCACCAAGTTCGGCGCACCATTGTCATCTTCCACAATGATATTATGACAGGCATGTTTAAAGCGATATCTGTGAAGGTTCGCGACATCAAATACACTGAGTAAATAGTAATTCCATAAAAATTAATTGCTCTTTTTTTTAACCCTGAAATGGCCAACAGACCGCAGGCATGTTGAACAGCGTAAACGTAGTTCGCGTCACAAGCGCAATACACGGTACAGACCAAAGTTAGTATAGCAGTCATGTGCAGAATGATCAGGTAATAATAGCTGTCGTCCTCAAGGAAATAGTAAGCTGGATACATGTACAACAGTTTTCGCGATTCGTTCAACGGCCTTATCAAATCCATAATGGGTGGTATGAGAGGCAGACACATAAATACACTTACACACAAAAATATGTGCACTGTGGAAGAATAACACGGGTAACATTAATATATTTTCTATACGAATCACTTGATTTTAAATTAATCAATTTTATCTTCTCTTACACACGTAGAGTGTAACAACACATACAGCCCGCTCCGCATATTTTGTCATGATAACGTACTCATCTCTCGATGTTATTGTCCTCCAATCTTCAAAGATTCCTCCCAAAAGTGTTTTGAACTGAACGTAGAAAATTTGTTTCTAGACGCTCGATGGAAACCACGCAGCCAATGTATTTCTCTTACCTTCGATTCATTTATGAAATAGTTACTCAATTTTATAAGGATCCCGAAAGTCCCGAGTATAGAAGGATATTCCTTTAGTACAAGGTCCAAGCTACGGTAAATTATCAGTCTCGAATACTACAATTAAAAAGTAATAACGAACTACGTTCTTCTGTATCGATAAATAACAATAAATAGTGCGATGCATAATAACGGATCGTATAGGCTAAGTGCTTCCATTAGAAACCTGTTAATTGGAGAATAATAAGATCGAGTACACGTTTACCTGTGTGATGTAACCCGTTACCAATAAACTAAGCACCACTATCCGAGCAAATATCCTCGACTTACTCTTCTGATAGGGCCACACACCGGTAAGCAGACCGAAATGCTTGTTTATCCTTAAAAACCGTTTCTCTATTGTGCTCCTGTCCATCGCGAAGCTAAATCGAATCTAACAGTGCAAGGAGTTATATATTTGCGAGCGTCGTCGAATGATCCATGTACCATCCCCTCCTGACATGCCATGTACGTTTCAATAATTTCTGACGCATGTGGATACTTCCCACAGTTCGATATCGCCGTACAAACTATTTGAAAGTAACCATCCCTCTTACAGTTCCCCAGTTAAGTGGTTGCGATTACGCCGAGCACTTTGAAACCGTATAGTTTCTTGATTACTCCTTGGTAAAAAAATGATGGGTTGCATATGATGTCCAATACGTATTGAAAGTCAAACTCTTCATATTTCCATATTGGTCTTAAGTGCTTTACCATTATGAAACGTATTTCATGGCTTGTTGGGAATTCTTGGTAGCCTATCCGGTGTCTGACCAGTGACGTACTATTCCCCTTTTCGATTATACTTCGCGTGTACGTGTATTGTCGATCGTGTTAGTCTACCACGATATAGTAGATGTGCTTTGTGGCAAATGTTGTACGGCACTCAGCTCGCGAATTGACTGTTGATCAGAAGCACGATGGCCGTTGCGCTCTACGGGAAACTAGTGTAAGGTGATGAGAACTGATTTCACTTAATAAATAGTCGTATATTTACATGTTAATGTACAAGATGATAATTAAATGTGACTACTCAAAGGTGAGGAGTGTCTGTTGATAATGGTGGGACGACTAGTCAAAGGTGATGGAAAGAGACCTTGATAGAGACCTTGAAGGTGATGTCGTGACACTCGAGTCTTCGTTAGGATCGCTCTTACGAAGGGATGACTGAGGTAGTTACTGACCTGAGGGTGCCTCCCGCGAAGTCCACATGTGCAGCTAAAGGTTCGCAGATCGTAAAGTCATAAAGCGCTCTGAGTATAGGAAAACCTACTATTCCTAGAAAAGGAGATGTACGAATTTATAGTTATATAGCTTGCAGCTGTAGAATTTAGTAGTTGTACCCGACACGTAAATAATTATATTTTAAGGAACTCGATGGCTCGATGAATCCACTGTTGCGCCGCAACAAATGTACATACAAAAAAGTGTTCATACAGTATAGAAAGAGCCCGAATCAAGGGACAGAACATTCTTCTTCACGTACGTAAGTATGAACAGTTATAAAAACATTGAATTACATTAGTTTTTTATAATAATACATCCTATGAAATACATTGTTATTAGGGTGAAACAAGGAATTCCTCCTAATTGTTGCACTACTTCTTTTATTTTGTCCCATCCATTTTTTTAATGACTATACTTGTGGTCACTAATGATTACACGTAGGTGGACGCAGATACTGATAACAGTGTTTTAGGAATATTTTAGTACCGTGAAGTATGAAATGGATGCTTTTAGTACATGAAAAGGACTCGTACAGTTGTTGTATCATTATTGATATAGCGAAATACAATAATGTCGATCATTATACAGGGTGGCCCGTAACTAGTGGTAACATCGGGAAATGGGGGGATTGCTGAGGTGATTCCGAACAACTTTTTCCTTGACCAAAATATTGTTTGAAGCTCCGTTTTTGAGTTATTAACGAAAAACACTGGCCAACGAGAGCGCCCGTATAGCGCGCGCTCAGGCGCGTACCACTCAACTGCGCGCGGTCGTGATCGGGGGCATCGAGGGGCAATGTACGGCAAGTATTGCATTGTCTTAAATTAAGAATAATGTGTAATTATTCGTTATTCATGAATAACAATTTAATTGACAAGTCGTTTAATAACTGTTCCATACTCGTTATCCGAAACAGCTACTCAGCTACCCGCCATTTCTGGACACTTCACGAGTTAAGAGACACCCTGTATATTATCATACTATTCCATACACAATCTTATAGCTACTGTTGCTTAGTTTCTTTGGTTTCACTTTCTTCCTTCTCCCTCCCTCTATCCTCCTCTCCTTCCTTCTCATCCCCAACTGCTTCCCCCATTTTCTACCTTTCCTTTCGTCTCCCAACAGCATGTATATACATATATAATATCATTAATTTTTTTTAAATAATTTTTTGAACTTCTGAGAGAAGTTTGTAGTTTGCGGTGTCTCACCGATTCCCGTCTTGCTGTCCCTGTCATCGGTACATCAGACTTACATAGCTCTATCTTTTTCTATCATAGTTATGGGTCGGTTACTAATAAAAAATGTAAAGCAGATATTTCAACCGTAACAGTAACTTGTGTTATCGTTTACTTAAAACGAAAATGCTCAAATTAAAAATGTTTCGCCGTATATGCATACTTCAAGTGCACCAACAGTTCCATATTAAGAATCGGCATTAAGGGGATATTCTAGTGTGACGAAAAAAAAGATCAACATTTTTTTTTACATTTTCTAAAATGTTAGATGTTATAGAAAATAGATCTGCAAAAGGATTTGTCTGATTTCATAAAAACAACAGAGTTACATTATGGCCAACAATGGTATACTGTATATGAGAAAGTTTGAGGATTCTAAGCATTCGTATGTTGGAAATGATTAACCAATCGATCTATCTCACACTCATAATCTCCTGCACCCATACACCCCTATTATGCCTTAATCGCTTGCAAAAAGTAGTGCACGCTTTTTCGACACTTGTTAATAATTATATAAACAAGTACATTCCCCTCCAGGCATAAAGATTTTCATTTGTATTTACTCCGATTGCACCATCGTATAATAAGACATTGACACTTTTACAATCTGCAAGTAGTATCGACTGCATGTATAAAATTTTCATAAAATTAACTAAAATGAATTCATTAATAAGAAAGAAAGTCGGATGATTGCATTTCCTGTACTGTACACTGTACACTGTAGTGTGCATAGTACTACTGTGTCCAAAAAATAAGGTGACTTTTGTTATAAAATGAAAAGGGAACGGTGTCCCAGGGGCGAGCTTTTGAGTTTACTGAATAGCCAGAAGTCGCACGGTGCTAAATCAGACGAAAACGCTGGCTGTGGAACGACATGAGACGAATTTTTGGCCAAATGATCACGAATAACCAATGCAGTGTGAGACGGCGCATTATCGTCGTGCAAAAACCAAAAATCGCCGAATGCACTTTTATTGATATGGATAAACAAGCGTGTCTCAAAAACTACTGAATATAATGATATGAAATTTGACACAGATGACAGTCACAGAGCTACCAAACTACAGAAAAAATTATAAATTATAAAAAAAAAATGTATATTTATCAATTTGGATAAGACCGCGAAGTTTAAATTGAAAAGTCACATTACTTTCGGGACACAGTAGTACACTACACCTACTGCTCATTATCACAACGTTAAATTCAAAACTGAAATTCGCTCGATTCAAGTGTCTTAAAATTATTTACACTCATTTACGAAAGCAATTATAAGAAATTTTCAAAATAGTGTTGCAAAGAAATATCATTATATCACACAAAAAGGACAAATTCACAGAAAGAAACTTTACAATCAGTGGATAAAACTAATAATCAAATTGCAGACTACACTGTTCATTAAGTAAATCATAGCGTAGCCCCATTTATTCCTCAAGATATAATAATAATGTAAAGACATAATTATAAGTAAAGATAATAATGTAAAGAAATAAATCATTGCACCACTCACTCCGGGAGACATTTGTTTCCCAATGTACTTGATTATTGGTCCCAAAAATGAACGAATAATCGGACGCAGATTCTGTCGCGCAAGAATAGAATAGCCGTAGGATAATCTCGATAAAGCAAAAGCTGTTTCGTGTGTTTCTGTCGAATCCAAGAATTCTAGTGAACTGTCAGACTGCACTGGGAATAGCTACCCTCAGGAGTCTCGCGATCAGATGCGAGCACGCAAATGCTGTTGGAAATACAAATGTTCCTACGGCTAAGTATGGTTCAAAGCGACTTCCATTACCGCGGCAATATAAATATTTTTTTAACTGCACTCTGCAACGAAATGAACATAACCCCCTGCCCTTGGTACGAAGAAATTGTAGACTTTTGTGTTGGATGATGAATGAAGTGACAAATGAAATCGGAACTCGAAGCATATGAATTTAAAATTTGACGTTTTATAATTTACCTTTTCTTACGATTTAACCACGTAGTATTATGGGTTAATTCCAATCAATAATTATATAATATTTAAATATTAGGATGTATCGTCTAATAAAGAAATTGTTTTCTTTCATGTGTTGGTAACATCATCATTTCCTCCTGATTCTTGCTAAGTACAAAAAGTACAATGAAAAAACGCCACCTAAAAAATTTTGAACTATTCATATATATAGAAATATGATATACAGTGAGGAGCGAAATTGAACCAATGTAAGTGCTTTTTGTAAAAAATGATACTTTATTTGTATCACTTTTTACTTTTACTTTTTACTAAAAGTACTTCTCCATATGTATACAACGCTATATTGCTAAAACTTTCATCTCCATCGATGTTATTATACTGCACAAGACATGAATGGCGATCGTCTTAATAAAATTAAAGTACATAAACTACTTTCAGTGTCTCGTATTTCTTGCGACGATCAGATCGACGACGAATTTCGCTGTTTTTAAAACCTTTACCTCAGACTGCTTGAAATGCACACCCCATGCAGCTTATCCAATACAGTGTTATTCAAAATCCAATACTTTCTCGCCGTACACATAAATCCCCTCCACGTTACAACACAAACGCCAATACTATATAATAGCTATCGATTGCAGTTTACTAATTAACTCGTGCAGCCGAACGAAACAAGGGAGAATGTCTCGACGGCTGATTAAAGATCTTAAATCGAGTTAAATCCATCGCGCGACGACTACTGGTGGACCGGCGAAATTTCGAGGGTCGCTCGCAATTAGTATACCGATAAAATCCGCCTTTTATTTTACCCTCCCTCTCGATTCGCTGAAACACGATTTATCGGGGAGTTCACTGAAAGCGCCGCATACCCTAGGCGACAGCCTTTCCTCGCGGAAATACATCGGCGGTGTGGACGCGGTCGCGAATGGCGAGCCGGCGAAGGTTTTCAACGTAGCGTGCACCACGGAAAGTCTTTAAATAATCCGCTTACCCCGCGATTGTTGGGGAATCGGCCAGGCGGGGGATGAAGCGGAACGGGGGCGAATCGGGGGGACCGTCGGCCTTCCGATGGAAATCCAAAGTTTGTATAATTGCCATAGCCAAAGAAAATACGCCGGGAAAACGGGAGGCAGCGTGGGCACGCGGACAAGACAAATTAATTAAACCCGCCGGAGATTATATTTCTACGGATGATCTCCCGCTATCTGAAATTTCCGCGGTCGAAACGTACCGGCCCACGGTTATTAATAACAGCGGACACGACAACGGGCGAAAAGAAATCGACGAAATCGACCGGCAGTTTGCACGCTCCAATTATCGAAATTAAATTAAAAGTTTGATTTCGACGGGTGAGCCGTTAACGACGCCGCGACGTAAATTGTCGCGACTGCGAAGTTACGTATCTATTGAGCTGTAACTTTGGACGAGAGTCGTCTGCGGGCGCGTTTACATTAGGGGCTGGTAATTTTACGATTTTGGGGCGAAGCTGTGCGACTATAAAGTGAATAGACTTTGTACGCGAACGTGTACATGTATATGCAGTGCCATTTAATTCCGCTATTACGGCGTTAACGCTGGGAGACCAAGCTTTAATTTGAGACCGAGTTGATTGAAGAATACCAAATAGAAGTGGTGTAAAATGAATTGAAAATATTTAACCGCATGAACCAGAAAGCGAGTGTCGATTTCTTAAATTGGTCAAGTCATCTTGTTTGACAAAATAGCAGAAACAACGTATCTTCTGAAAATATTTTATTTTATATTGTTGCTTTATTGTTACGTGCAATCGCATGCATAAAGAAAAGTTAGTTAACATGAATGCATAACAAATATTGTCTATCGTCATTCAGCTGTCCATTACGTGCAATACAGTAGTAAAATATTATTTGTCGCGAGCATTACGAATAATCAAGCATTAATTACTTGTTGGCCTCGATTGTCATCTGGCTCTACCAGTTGCACCAGATTCGTGAATACGATCGCCATAATTGCGATCATTGTTCTCAAGTGACACAATTTGTCTTCCCTGTCTAAACGTTGTCATCGCTTTACAATAATCAGTCTACTGACGGCAAGGCATTGTCGAGTTGTAACCGAAACGGAACAGAACTGAAGATCGCCATAAATCATACCACGCATCGCGTATCCTGATGAATATTGAATGGATCGTAATTGCCTGCCTGTCGAGTTCGCTGCTCTCGAATGAGTATCAAAAATAAATAATATTCGAGAAGCAATAAACGAGAGAGCAATTTTATTTGATAATCTAGCTCTGAATCTATTTGTATGTATGATCTTTGTAATGTATAATTTTAGTGTAATTATATTGCTGCAACCCACGAATTGGAAATCTGAATGCACGCATAAAATATCGATTCAAATTGTAATATTAAATATAGGATGTATACTGCAGATACAAATATTAATGTAGATGAATGAAAACTATTACTAGGATTAATTGAAACTTGGCAGAAATATTTGTTATACTGACCAGTGATGTGAAAGCATATATCAATTGACCGGCGAACAATGGTGTGAAAAATAATTCCAAATTGAACGAATGAAAACAATATTTATAGCAATGCAATTACTTGTGTATGAAAATTTGTAGTTTTCTTCTAAATTGTAAAATACGGTAATTGTTCCTGTAGCAATATATTGTATATATACGTGTGTCTTCTACGTAATTGTACGTAAACATGACTGTATGAAAACTAACGTTAGTCGAGTCTAACGTTTTGTACAGAAAGCTTATTGTACATTAACACAAGAAAACGGACCTTCGTTAATTGCGCTGTGCCTAAAATAGTTATTCTCTATGTACCGCATAAATTCCTAGACAAAAGTTCACCCCGTTCGAGCTAACAACTTCGTCGCGTTAAAAACGTTAAAGTTACAAGCATTTAAGCAATTTCACCTACCAATTTCAAACCGCGCAAAAATATTCCAGACAATATAAAATTAACAATTGTCCATAAAATATCCGAAAACCATTCTAAAGTCTAAACAGAATTAATTAGAATCAGTCCCCACAGTATTAACATCGACTTAAATAGGCTGTCAGCAAGAAACCCAGCATTCCAAAGGCTACTAAAAAAAGGATCCCTAATACCCAAATCTTTCACTCGCTGTACATCTTGAACCGCCGCTGGCACATTGTGGAACAATTCCCCAAAAACGTTTCTGCTCACAGAAACGAAGGGAATCGTCGGATAATTCGCGGCAGGCAGTAATGACAAACAAAAAAAAAGGAGCACCGTTGACGAGAGATGCGTCCGGGCTAATAATATGGCCGTCGAGGATTCATTCGGCCCGTATGCACCTGCTACCAGTAAATCAATAACAGATACCCCGCTGTCGCGTAATTTCTGCGCGTGCCGGCTTGCTCGCGTTGCCCACCACCACCCACGGCTCGCCACCCCTGTGTGCACCCTCTGGTCGACCTGTGTCAGCCGTAGTCTGGTCTCGTGCCCCTTCGACGAGGTGCAACCCCCGGTGGCGCCGTAAGATAAATTCTCTTTGGCACTAATAGGCGTTAAATATTGGTTATGTACCCCGTGGCTCGACAAACGTGGCCACGCGCACCGGGCCACACATAATTCGCTAATCATATCGGCATGATCCGCCGCTGGATGGACTGGTGGGCCAAGCGATTGAACGTGCACCAGCTTCCGCCGGTGAACAGCTTATCGAGTGTGCTTCCATGCGACATGGGGGGGAGGGTTAATTATTTATGCCGCTCGACGGTGCATTTTTTTCGGGATTTTCCAGGACAGAGCGTTTTCTTTTGTTGGCCGTCTATATTTTTGTTGTTCCTTTGTTTTGCTATCGGTTACGATGAGTGGTAAAGGGAGTGTTGGTGTTCGATGTTATTTTTGCGTTCGATGATATGCTTCAGTATATCAGTGTCATAGATTGTTCTGCAGTCTCCTTCGTGCATAGATTTCGAATATGTGTCAAACGAGAAATAAGCGTGACTAATTGAACTACTTTCTGACGAATTTGTGTTAGAAAGGCAGCGTTTAAAATTGTAATACGGTAACATAAAAATGTGAATTGCAATAGTTTGGCTGGGGAATTTTTTGAATGTACTTCCAACTCGTTTAATTCTCTAGATAGTCCAGCAAGTTGCGTGAACATTTTTATTTCATTCCGGACATGTCTTGTTTTTTTGTATCGATTAATGTAAGTAAACGCAATTTTTCAAGCAGGGTCAAGTAACAGCAATGTGTTTGATCCAAATGAACAGGGTACATGTGTTATATTATTCAGGCAACGAAATAAAAATATTTAAACAAGTTAAAAACTTTTTCACATTTTTACGCTACGATAGCTTTCAGATAATTTGTACCTACGTCTGTATAAATAAAACACTTTCCACAGCAATCTACCAATTCAACAGTGTTATATTAATGATTTTATAACGTGCGTTTAATGTCATTTCAATCTTAACGTCATTAGTTCAGGTACTAATTCGATCGAAAGATACTCAGCCATCTCTAGCCTGTCAGATTCCATTGCATCCTTTTAATAAAAACTTCTTTTGTGAATAATGGAAGATATGAATGTATCCACATTTCAGAAACAATATTCTGCTTTGTAATAATGAATTAATGATGTAATTTAGAATAAAACTGTGGCCTGCACTAGCTGCAATCCTTTATGCATTTGCTTCGTATCATTACGTTACTCTATTCGATGGGAAATCAATATTTCAATAATCGACCCTTAATGCGAAGGGGGGTTTCACCATAAATCACTTTTTTAGAGAATATTACGAAAAAAATATTTTCGTATTATTGGAATTTCTGCATGTGCGATTAATATTGTAACAATCTGGCGAATATAAAATAGCCGTATTGATTAAAATCAATAAAATTTTCAAATTGTTCCTACACATATGTTAGACAATATTTAGTGAAGCATAATTTTTGTGTTTTGATATAGTAAATTAATAATAATATTTCTTTAATAACGTTTCAGTAATAGACTCATAAATGTTTCTAGAATTGGCCCCCTGATTCCATTGATTTTTATACATCCCCTTGAAAGTATAGCACGAATCTCATTTCATTGCCCTGCAAATAGATGCAATATACGCGAATTCCGATAAACCGACGGTTTGTAAATAATTAAAAATATGCACCCTGAAATGTGAATAATTCAAGAGTCAATTCGACTACGCACATTTAAATATAAACCCCGCAAAACAACTACAATAGACATCGCGATTCTCAGTAACAGCATAAAACCATATTTCGTTTGTTTCAAAACAGAAATTTAATATCCTCCAGGCCATTACAAATGTCAATATACTGTCGATGTTGAAATTGCTCATTGATTACTTTGATCAAATTTTTTTTACCAATCGTGCACAAAAACGAACAACAATCAACACCTGACAATATAGAATCCAGGGTATGCTGAATATAATGTTGAAACGAAGCATCAAAGGACGAATTTCCTTTCATGTCTGTTCGATCGCGATTTCAATGCTTTCGGGCGGAATTTTCTAAATTAAAAGCGGGAAGCATTTCAGTCTGGTGTACCGTTCGGTCCATTCAAGCAGCATAAGCGATAAGCCGTTGCAACAAAACGATTCGCCGCAACTCGAAGACGCAACACAGCACCGAAAAGTTGAATTCGGGCTAGAAAATGTCCGGAACTGCTCGTACATCCCTCCGATAGCACCTTTCCATCCGTCTGAGCGGCTCCATTCACCCCTTCTTAAGACAAATGTATTCAATCCAGAGTATTTTACGATTTTTGCACGATCAATTTCACGTTGAACGGAGATGCTTCGCCGATTATTTATTGCATGATTTTTCACTTGCAACCAATCATCGTTATTTAAACATGTAACATTAAAACGTAGATATAAGCAGGGAAATTATTATTCGATGTAACAGAACTCGATAATGGAATTTCGACTATGGACATAATTATTGACTGCATTTTTATCTATGAATTAAAAGACAATTGTTTTAATTAATATTTATACATTTAAGTAGAATCTATTGCATTAATGTTTTCGGAAGGATTTATTTAGTATCTTTGTGATAGACATAAAGTACATAATGTTCAAGGTGTAAATTTTCAATGAAAATAATAATAAGAATATGTGTTAACAATGATAGATCAGGCCACGTATGGTATAAATGCCATGTAAATTTTATTTTGCACTAGAATAATATTTCATAAGAATTCTCGAAATATGTATTTATTCTAAACATGTTTTTGAATTTATTATTAGAATAATAAAGTATTGATATTATTTTCAAATGCCACGTTTAAGAATTGAACTGCAATTGGGTATATTGCCTTATAAAATCTTTGAACAAAGTTAAAAGCAAAAATATAAAATATTATAATAATTATTAAGTTAAAAATAATTATACACTGCGTAGTGAATTTGGCGCTCTTATATTATGCAATGCTATTTTACTTCTTTATCCAATAAAAGAGAATGTTAAGTAACTCTGAAAAATCTGATTATCCTTATAAAAGGACACAATAAATGGTACAAATCCATCAAAATGACGTAGTCTTTCGGGCGAATTCATTTAAAAGATCGACATCTAAAAATGTGCAGCTTTAATTAATTCTTTCCGACGTTTTATTCGACGATGGAGTACCGTATGTATTTGTAGAACTTCTGGGCTTGCAGATGTACGCGCAGCCGAGCTTCAGTCGAAAATATATTACGTCGCCGTTGCGTAAGTCGAAAGCTTTGAAACAGTCAAGCCCTTTGACAGCGCGACGGGCACAATCGCGTTCCCGTCGACAAAATTTTCTGGATTAATTACCTGACAATTTTATCCCGGTGCACGTAACGGAATCTTCGTCGCTCCAACGCATTGATCGTCGTATTTTCGAATTATATAACTATATTATTTTCGTTCGCGATGGTGGAGGTGAACAATGCATTTCAACACAATCTTCCAATGCAACGAAGAGCGACGTCTACGCATCACTGATTAGGGTAACAAATTATATTTTGCACCGAAGCAAGACTTTATTTATAAAATGGTCTGTTTTTTTAAACGTTCCAGCGCAGTCGTGTATTCGACAATTTTCATAAATCGATTGTTCGTGTTTTTTATTCTCGTCCCTGCGCCATTCTGAAAACGGAAACACACGGTCGCAGGAAATGCAAAAAGGGCGAGCAATATATCGAAATTCTTCTGAAAATTGGTGCGGCATTTCATTACATTTTTTCCCGGAATTGTGTTTGGTCTGGAGAGTACGAGAATGGCAGAAATATTTAGTTCTTTTCGTTTCGACATGCAGTGGACATTTAGTGTGTCTATGTTATTTAACGGGAAATGTTTGAGTTGGAATCAATGCAAGATAAGATGCATCTGACAATTAATCTGACTAAAATGTTACTACGCTACAGTGGCAGGAAAAACTAAGAATAATGTTATACTAAATACATATTACAGGTATAAAAATTAAATTTATTTCTATTTGGGGAACTGACACAAAAATGTATTATTTTACCAATTTTATATAAATACAAAGAAATGCAGTTCTTTAACAATTTCACTAATTCATGTTCCGAAATCTGCATCGTAAACTCATTTAAAAATTAGCATCAGTATTAGAGTATCATGTTACACAAGTTCGACACATATGCGATATGATAAACTTTTGAAATCTTTTTAAGTCTTGCTTAGAACATCATTTCATCGTGCATATCATTGTTGATTGTTATTAATTGAAATCTACAATTAGCAAAAGATAAGTATTGCCAGATGCTACATAAACTTTCAATCCGGAAAATAAGCTTTGTTTCATCTATTGTCAATCTGAATCACACGTAAATCAAATATTCGCACGCAAATTTATACAGCCGCGTGAAAAGTAAATATTGAAAAAGGTGGAACGGAAATTTACCTCGCAATAATCGAAAACATTCCGCGTCGAATATCTGGTACAGCGGCGGACAAAATAAACAACTGTAACGAATAAATATATTATAAAACCCCTTCGCATTCAAACACGCGCATATGAAACAAACGAAATAAACTTAATTTCTATCCTGTCTTCGCAGGTCCGAGTTAATCGTGTAATTAGCCGGCAGGTTTCGACTGAACCGACCCACTTGAACCCCCCGATTAAATCGATTTGTCGAGTGCTCGCTAATGATCGTTCGACCGGCCCGTTTGTCACGCACTCGAAAAGACGAACGATCCGATCCGCGATCTATCCGATCGATTCGAAGATTAATTCGAGAGAACGGAGGATATCGGGAAAGCTTGGGGATTTGATGCGAACGCGGGCATCTTCGTGATTTCTACTATCATGGGTGGAAATTTCTGAATTAACGGCACGGGGTTTGCTCGCCCCTAGCGTACCATTGCGCTTCATTCAAAGTGCAAAGTGGTGTGGGGTTGGGGGGTTTGGGGGAGGGCAGAAGTGGGAGGAAAGGTAATTCAAGAGCCGAACTTCCGAAAGCTGCGTTTGCATTTAGCGTCGGCTACGTTATTTATGCAGTGCCGGATTGAATGATTCCGGCGGTGGCCGAGGTATTAAAATTACAAAAGAGCTCTCGCGGCCGTGAATCGTGGAACGCAGTTTGTTACTTTAATCTGCATAAAAAGTAGCAACTTCTGCGTCAATAAACGTTTTCGGCTAACGAACTTCTCGAAATGTTTGCACGCGCTGGGACACGTGGGCCGCGTTCGCGGCGCTTTCGCGCAAAATGTGTTTACAGGGTGCTCTAAACGGAATATTGAATAATACGCGCACCGTGAATGGGGAATGGGCGACGATTAAAAACTTACTTATTTGCCGACGTGTATTCTCTCGATCGCGCGTAACGTAATCTCGAAAATTGTCCCGCGAAATATCGTGGGAGGTGCGCTGCAAGTGTACGGGAGATTTCGTTCGACTGCGAATTAAATTATTATACAATTCGGAATTCTAATTGCGCGATTCTGAATAAACGATTTATACACGGTGCAAACATATTTGATGAACAGTTGTTTATTTCAACATTCTCTTATCCTTTGCTAGGACTGAAGCAACTGTGTATTTTCGAAGCGAGGAAAGAAGACGTCAAATCTTAAATACATACAAAGACTATTATATATTTGTAGTTTCATCAAAATATTCTTGTACACTGAATTGTATCTTTTTCACAAAGAGCCAAGCTTTACAGCACACGAATAGCCTTGCTATTTGTATCGAAGACCTGTACTATTTTATTAAATATACATTACAACAAAAAGTTCAATATACGTCCACTAAATATTATTTGTACATAGCCTCGATTTCGTACCCAGTACCTACGACTCCATAAATTGCACCATCCCCCCCCCCCCCCTTCCACTGAACTATTAAAAGAAACCTAGCGCAAAAGTTCGAACCAAAGTTTCCTTATTATGTCTGCAATCCCTCATTTCATCCCCCGCTGTCAAACGGCGAAGCTGTCACTGAAGAAACAAAACCTGATGCGAAAGAGGCGCTGCTAACAAATCTATTCACGATGCTTCCACCCTAATAGAAACCTCTTCGACGCCCTTGCAAACATTTTAAAAAGCCTCCAAAGGTCCCGCGCCGAACCCTCGATTTTCAGGCAGTTTGATTTTTTTGATTTTCTCGGTAAACACCCCCTCCTGTCGAAACGACAGACGACGAAGGTATTCTCGCTGGCTAGCCTCGTTATCACTGCAGACGCATAATTTGGAGAAAGTGGGGACGAAGAAAGGCACCCCCTCGCCAAGGAGGGTGTGGCAGCCACCTTGCCTTTTCCACCCCGACATTCATTAGGTAACTTGTAGAGACGCGACCGCGGTACACCCTGTCGAGATACGCCCGACCCTGCGTTTATGAAGTAATTTCACCTTCTTGAAGGAGGAAAGTTCTGCAGCTGGTAATAAACTTACGTTAGAGCAGTGGCCTTCAGACGTCTGCGTCGACGTCGAGACGGTGAAAATCGACGACGAATCGGTCGTGTTTATAGGGGTATGGGGAAGAGGCCGACGCCGAGAGATCGAGTTGTACGGTTTTAAAGTAATTCGGAATACCGCGATGGAAATGATATATTATTTAGGAACGGGTCTTTGCGATAGTCGTCTGGGAGTAAACAAATGATACAGGCACACGTACAGAAAATGTGCAATTACAGTGTTTGAATGGTGCATAATTGTACCTGTATAAAAATTGAAGTGGTGAATTAGAATTAGGTATACACATATGTATAGATTCTCCCGTGGCATTTCATTTCATTTCTTTGCGTATAATAAGTACAGAAGAAATTATTGAGAGCAAATAAAGCGTAATAAGTGAAAATTATAGACAACACAGACTAGAAATTGTTTGCAACGTTGAAAATGTATAAGGCACGATAAAAGGAAGATCACAGGGGTGTTTAGAAAACGCAAGTTTAAGTTTCGTTCCATACAGTAGACCTGGCTGTACAAACTATCTACATTCAAAGACAAATGCACAAATATTTTGAAAAACGAAATAATAAATCAAACAAACGTGGAAATCAAGAATACATTTTAATGCGCCACACAATTATATGGATACCGCCGTGCCATTCAATTTCGCTCTTTACCATTTCCCTCGAATCCCAATAGACAAGGCCCATTAATTTAAATTTCGTTTCAATAAAATGATGTGCGCTGCACACCGCAGTGCCCCGCGATTCTGCAGTTCGTCGCCATCCGCAGGCGACGATACTATCGAACAGGACGTAATTTTACGAAAAGCTCTCGAAAAGCCATAGACGCACTCGATCACGCTCGGGGTCCAAGATTATCGTACACAGAGGGGCAGCGATTCGCAAGGAAACAGTAACAAGCAGGGGGGTCCGTGGCAAACAAGCTGCCTTCGTTTCGCGTAAATAGCCACGGAGCAAAAAGGTTTCGACCCGTTGCGTTGGCTCGAATACAACCGATACAGAAGAAGGGGGTGAGCCGATAGTGCCGGAATCGTATTGTTCGAATTCACGCGCCCCACGACCCACGGCTCACACAGATTCACGGT
Organism: Nomada lathburiana; assembly: GCA_963667235.1. Classification (NCBI taxonomy): domain Eukaryota; kingdom Metazoa; phylum Arthropoda; class Insecta; order Hymenoptera; family Apidae; genus Nomada; species Nomada lathburiana. The sequence goes on from OY763905.1 coordinate 3,825,010, forward strand.
TTCGGCATGGCATTATTACGAGTCTGGCTATCGTGACACGCTGCAATGTACTACCGATCCGCTCATTACGTTTCATTTGTCCGGGGGCCGTGAGCGCCATTTATGCACGCCAGGCATCATTAACCCTTTTAGCAACGAATGAGCGAACTATCGATCGTTCGTAACGCACGCATATCCGTGTGCACCCGGGGTACGAAACGGTATCTGTGCACAGTGGGACGCGTATTATCGATCCGGATAAGTTTCTTCGAGGGTTCCCGGCGCGATCCCCTCGGGAGATATTCGGGGAATTAAGTAATTTATCAAATTGATAATAATTATCGTAGATGAATAATTCTTTAGATGGATACGCCTTTGCTTTTGTAGGGGATGAACGGAGAAATCGATTGACAGTCTGCGAATGGGTGGTTAATTATTTATTAATGAGAATGAGTTGCTAGGAAAATTGGTTGTTATATCGTTCTTCTGAGGACTGGTAATTACAAAAGACACCTGCGAGCTGTATTGTAGTACAGTAGATAAGTTTGGGTTAAAGAGGCATTTGATATGTGGATTTATATTTTACAATGATAAGCGGTAATAAGTATTTAGAGATAGAACGTTTAGTTAAACAAATGCTTGGCGATGAAGAAGTGTTATCGTAATATAATCGATGTAGATTGAAATATGTACGACGAAAATTCTGGATGTTGAAGGAACAAAAAACAGTTACCTGTTTCTATTTTTGTGGGCATACAGGTACATACGTTACAAAAGATCATAAGTAAAATAAAAAATAATCGTGAAAATGTATGAAGCGACTCTCTTAATTTTATATATAATTTTATCACTTTGATAGATTTAGAATAAAGTTATTTGGTGAAAGCTTAGTTTCTAAACGATTTCTGTCACAAATGATAAAATTAACGTAAAAACACAGTGTATAATTATCGGAAAACAGTGCTACCATAATTTTGATTATTAATAAACTTTCATGTTATATTTACTCTGTTTAACACTTTAATATTTGCTTCAATTACAGACGTTGTTATTTCATCCTACCCACGCTTGCATTTAACCCCATATAATCAAAAATAAACAAGTGTGACTTCTTTTGAAATGTACCTAACTTCTTCTAGCCTTACAGTAATAGTTCTTTAGCTATGAGACCACATACTTACTTTCTCCGGGATAGTATGCGATAGATACGTGCATGGTTTTAATTAATTATCTTTACAGCTTCTGTTTCATCTACATGTACTTTTTGTCACGTACTTCAGTCCCTTGCATGGAATTATATCATGTCGTAGGTAATTGTATTCGTCTCAGCATACGCTGGCATAATGTGAATAAAAAATACAGAGTACCTTAACTTTGCTTTGATATCTCTCCCACCACTACACCTACTGAACAATTATTTATGCCATCTAATGCCCCCCTTCATACCAAATAACTACTGTAAGAACTTTTTTTTTTTGTAACTTTAATCTGTCGAGAGATAGTCCATCGTTTCCAGTTAATCGGAAAACCTTGTGCAGTATTTATAATTATTAATCGGTAATTTACCATTGCACATCGCAGACGTACATCACCAAAGGAAAGGAAAAATTACTTCAGTTTGTAACATTCGAAACGTTTCCAACTTCTTTTTACTCCGGCAGCAATACGTTAATAAACACGAAAAGTAACCGAAGCTGTTTCATAATTTGCTTGAAATATCAAAAATGCTACATTTCATTTTAAAATCTTTAAAATCACTTTTCATTTTGAATAAAATTTTATTTTGCAATCTAGAATCCTGTATTCGTACCTTAATATCGAGTTTCTAACTAATTAACTCTTTGTACCCATCATGCAAAAACCTCTCATTTCAAAGTACTATAGCGTACAATATTTAAAAACGAGTGTATGCTATATATGACTTACGAATTTGCAATTCCACAACTATATTATTTTCAAATAAATACTTGAAGCTTCGTGGATTGGCATGCCATCTGCCAACCACGACGCAAAGGCCAAGAAAAATTGCCGATAGCTCGTAACTGCAAGTAGATGAAAACTGCACTCAGAATTATGAAAAATGATTAATGATTATACGTTGAAGCATTCACAAAATAGAAGTATGGATTATATGGATCATTCCCTTCAGTTTCGCTTTTTAACGAACCGTTTAATAATCGGTGAAATTTACGCAGCTATCAGATATTGATTTTTGATTAATTATATTTATTTGACTTTTCAATGCGATATTAGATTATAATTATGCAAATTGTATTGCATGGAAAGAATAAGAAAGATATGATACAAATATATACTATACAAGAATTATGTGCTACGTTCGATAATCATTTCATATAGGAAAGACAAGAATGCAATTACATACTAGACAGTTAGAATAAATAACATTTAACAATACATGACGACGTAACAGTTTAGGAATTCATCAATTATCCGACCCCGTTATATTATGTATGATGACAAAAAGGCACAGCAGTACACATTTTACAATTATGTAACTTCACATGTTAATGATTTATTAACTTATTTTCACATACAATAGTATTATGCGTGAACGATCAAACATTGTATAAACAAAATTTACAAAATAAAGTATAAGTCTTTACAGCTAAAAGCTACTAGTAGTAGTGGATCACATAGCTTCATACTTTTTCCTCGGCGAAGCAAATATTGCCAACCGAGACTATTTCATTTTTTTTGTTTGTTTGTTTATTTTATGCTCTATCTCTCATGTATATATATTTATTTATATTTATATATATATATTTATATTTTGTATTTATATTTGCATTTATATTCATATTTATAATCATATTTATATTTATATTTATATTCATATTTATAATCGTATTTATATATATTTATATATATATATATATATAAATAATATAAATATATATAAATATTATGCCAAATATTAAATAAGCTAGCTTTCCTAATTTTTGTCCTAGCACGGAATTGTGGAAACGTGGGGGATGGGGGGGGGGGGGGATGAGTCGCAAAAGAAAGGGGTGTTCACGAAGTGGAAGGTGTATACATGTGTATATATGGTATTTGTGTGTGTTTCTTCTTTTCATAGTACAGACGTATATTACACTCATTTAGATTCAACGATCTTCTATCTTGTAAATATAAAATTATTATCTCTTATTGTAATACCACTGACAAATGATATCGTAATATGTATAGCTATTATCTGCATCAATAGTCATATATTGTACACCAAGAAGTGCATCCGTCGCTGTTTCCTAAATTTGTTCACTCGGTAATTATGATCACGGTTAAATCGTTTATTCCTAAGGAGTTTAATCAGTTTTCGTTCATCTTTTCTTTTTTTTTTTTGCTTTTCTGTGGTGCTTCTTAAAACTATTTTCGTTCGCCGACATTGACATTTCTCTCTCGTCTTTTTCTTCACCTTTTTTGTTAATCTTACTCTCGGCCCTCGCATTGGCGCCAACAGTATCTCATCTCGCACTCTTTGCTACTACTTTTATTCCCGCTTCTGCCCTTCCACACTCGTTCTTCGACACACGTTTCGCGACAGCAAATAGAAGTCGCGACGCATTCGACTTTTGCTTTTTTTCTTTTCTTTTTTTAGATCTCTCTCAAAACATAACAAGCGAACGAAACGCTCCGTTAAATATAGCTACATTTTCCTCTCTCGTTTTCCGATAAATAATAATAGTAATAAATATTTGCCGAAAAAACTCGTGCCTCTCAGTCACACTTTGATAACTATCGGTATATATAGTTCTCCAAAAAATTTGTTTCCCGCGATTGCTAGTCGTACCTTTCGGCTAAACGCATTATCTATCTCTAATCACTGTTCATATCATACCCGTCCGCCCGTCGCAAGAAGAAGAACGGAACACGAAGAAAGGATGCCACGCGGTGTCTATTAACATAGGCCTCTTTTTCACGCTATTGTGCACGCGGTTCTCTGTGTTCGTTAATTTACCATTCAATTTGCATGAAGAAAAAGCAACGCAGGTCGTGGGCGTACAAAAATTCCGGATATCGCAGCATGATTCTCGTCTGGACCTGGAATTTCGCTTCGTTCGAGAAAGAAATTAAAATTGCAAAATAAAAGGACCGAACGAGTTTACGCGATCTTGACAAATACAGTTACTAAATAACAAATTTCAAGATAGAAACACCAAAGCAGATATACATATATAAGTGTTTATTATATTTACTTCTCTAGGAAAACGTATCTGAAATCGAAACCACAGGCTGAACTAATGACTAACGGAAAGTCAAGTAAGAATAATTACACATGTACAAACAGTGCATACGGACTGTGCAACCGTCTTCGAAATTACCAACACGATAATAAAACGTGACAAACAATAGATAGGCAATCCGTATATGTATACGTACGAATAAAAATCTTGCACAGTGATCCACTTTACGATAATGAAAAGAACAAAACCATTCACGTGTCCAAAGATTTCGCATGAACAGAGAACACAGACACAAAATTTTCGCTAAAAATTCATTCACGACGCGCGTCGCTTTTTCCGCGAGTTTCGCGGGCCGCCCGGATCGGTGCAGCACCAATTGATAGATTCGCATAAATATTAAATAATGCGCAGGTCGACGGTTATCGTACAGCGATAATTACCAGATAAGGCGTATGTATAATTATTTACATTCCAGAAAATATACAAAGGACGTCGGCTCTACGATGTATACGTACTCTCGATCATAAAGACGTTTGATTCTTGCGTACATTACATTACTGAGGTAAGTCTTTACTGTCTTCTTTCTCCCCCTCTCTCTCTCTCTTTATCTCTCTCATTCTATAAATTTATCCTCCTGTATGGCGCGTCGACACGCGCAGCGGAGAAATGATAAAAAGAAGCTTCACCCTCGCGCCGAATCGATCGCCGGATCGATCTGACGAAAACTACGGAGGGGTCACCGGGCGAAATTACATTTCGCCGCTTGGCCATCGACCGGGCGGGGGAGTCGAGCGATAAAATTAGAAATGTCTTATCTTTATAAACGGTCCCATATTGTGTAATAGCAATGCCAGCCGTCTCGCGCGGTTTCTTTCGCGCGATCCTCACACTGCAGTCTTCTCGACCACCCGTTTCCATCTGTTTACAACCCTTTCGTCGTTTCTATCTCAGTCTCTATCGAGAGAGCAATGCCTGCCTCTCGTAAATCGTCATCCGCGGCCGGTGATATGTCTTTCGCCACTGATCACAAACGGAAATCTACGACACTGACATAATGCTTCTCCCTCTGGTCTCTAGCAATAAGTGTCTCTTCGTTTCTTTTCCCTTTTTTTTTTCCTATCTTTCTTTTGTTCTCCTTTTTGCGATTCACTAATTGTCGCCGTCTCGTCGCAAGGAAGCGAGACGATTATGAATTTGAACGCGGCGGAAGGCCCGACGACATTGCGGGTCGCGTAACCCGGGCTTTTGATTCGATTTGATGTACCGTCGTTGATTAGAGGTGCGTGAACGATCCATTCGATCTGAGGATTCACGAACGACTTCGAAACGAGGAACGAGCTGTCCCGCGTTCCCCGGATTCGCCGTCGATTATTCGTTGCCACGACGGTAGGAAACAATGGCTTTCATTACACACTCACACACTTTTACTCGTACTTTCGTGCAGCATAAACGTTAATGGTCCTTGCGTTTAGAATGTCAGTGATTCTGACTCGACTAGCGTGACGTGACGTGAACTATTCGCGTTGAACGTAACCGATTTCCACGAGGTGTACGTTTAAAGTTAATGCCGATACATTAAAGTTCCCTAAGTTTGGGAATATATTGCCTCCTGCTATTTGTCCGATTTCTTTGACATTTTGCGTGTGTTCTTTCGCAAGTTGAACCGCGAGCTGAATTCAATATTACTAATGTTTTAAGTATCTTTATTTGTTATTTTCAATGAATGCTTTCAGATTGGCTTCCAAATGCCTCCAAAGTTTCTGTTATTTGGTGTTTCAGCAGTTACGTTTAAGACGATTCATTGCGCACAGTTGAAGAAGCTGGCGACGTTTAATCGGACGCGTCGAAAACTAAGAGCTTTATCGTCGATTCCTTCACTGATGCGAAATTAACATGTACTCTGAATAATTCACTGAATGTTATTGGTCCTCAGTATTTTGTTTTTTAATACTTTATACAATAATATTATACTCGGAAGTGTTTCAACCTTCTTTCACAGTAAAATCCGCGGATCAGTTACAAAAATTGTAAAGTTCGCAAAAGGTGTAGAAATTTTGTATATTGTTCGAGTTTCATTATCAACACTTACTATCTTTACCTTTACTCATCATTTCGGCAACGAATGATCGACAGTTAGCGAGTTGAACACGATCGAGAACGTTCATCTTCGACAGTCACAGCGATGAATCGCGAAAAGAATTCGCGCAATCCTCTTTATCTTTTGATAATTGCATTTTTCTTTATTGTCTGTCTGCTGTGTGCTCGGATCTACCGAAAACATTGCCATTAACACGTTGCTCGTCAAAATCTCACTACTCGCATTCTTAAGAATGCCAAAATTCATAACATCCCATAGAAAAGATAGAAATTAGTCGAGGCAGTATTAAGTATGTTATTTATTTACGTGCTCGGAAATTTAAGGGAAACGCTTATTTATTACAGAACGATCAGCAACGTGTTAATCGAAAGGATTTTCAGTTATCGAAATGTGTATTTTCTGCGGGCAACTGGTATCCGATCAGATAGTCGATCAAATAATATATCCATTCAATACTCGCTGCATATATCCTACTAACTTTTAAAAATTCACTCTGTATGGTTTTTGTACATATTTATGCGTACATACTTTGCAAAGGAACATTTATCATGTGTCAGAGCTAAGTTGTGCGATGAATAACGCTGTGTAGTTTTGGATTTTCGCATAGATACAAAAATAAGGACGAGTTACACGCTATTATACGTTCGGGATTAAATACTCTAAAAGAAGAAAGTACGTGAAAATGGAGAAGTGTTCTCGGAAAGATACACCCGACCCTCTCTCTCTCTCTCTCTCTCTGTCTTTCGACATTTTAAGCTTCTTCATTTCTGTTTCTTTGTCATTTTCTCTTTTTCAACTGTACCCGCATTTAAGCTACCCGAGGAAGAATGACCTACCGGATTAAGCGTGGAAATGCACCTAGAAAATCTGGATACGACACATCGCGGAATACCTCGAGTTCGCGAATTATTAGATCACTTCTTCTATACACGATTTATCTTCTTGTTTCTCTTCATCGTTTACAGAATACATCGTTAGAAAATTATTACACGAATGAAACACGTCGATGCCGTGCCCGATTAAGACTGAAAAATTCCTCGACGCGCAGATGCCGCGCGTTCCAGTAAAACATCTACTCCATATACGCTTACATACAGCCGTTTAAAAAACGATCGATTGGAAACAATGATCCTCCTGCAGGTACCGTGACGCCGATTCTCACGGAAAAATATCGTTTAAAAGTATAACGTGTCCACGCCCGCGACGCTATTTCAAAAAAGACGGACACCGAGTGCCACGTAAATGTGTGTCCCCCGTTCTAAAACGGAGCGCACGCGCTCGTAAAACACTAGCTGGTTACATCACGCGTAACTAAAAGTCAATATTCGAGTTACAAACGCCTCTTGCTTCCTCGTTTCATTCTACATCGATGAATGTCGATGTAACATTCGAAGCAACGTCTCCAGTTCGAATGTGGCGAGAATCGCTTTCTGCTCGCCTATGCGACTCGCGGAACGTTGTTGCGCATATCTTTCTCGCCGCGGTTCGAATCCATTGGATAAAATACGCTCGTCTTTGACAGTGTCTACGTTCGACAGAGACTCGTCTAAGCTAAGGGAAAGAAAACTACGGTCTCGCGCAGTATCTTTGCGATTGATGGCACGCCCTACGTAAACGGGCACAGTTCGTCGAACCAAAAAATGTCTGCATCACTGGATCATCTTACGTTTCGTACGAAACTGCGCTACACAAGTGAACGCAAAAACACAACGGTGTAGGCCATTTCCATGCGACGACGAATCGACCATAGATGGATAACTCTTTGTCCACTAATTGTAAGTGACTTTCTAATTGCGCAGTTATTGTTACATTGTTACAATTCTCGCCCATTTTCCTGTTAATTCTGTTCGCCAGCGATATCATTCTCGCGCAGGTGCATCGATCTAATTAAATGACTTTTCATATTATTCGTAACAGATTGAAGATCAAGCTAACTCTACCGTTGACGGTGAAGTACTGATATAATCTGATGACTCGCAGAATCGTCGCCAACAATGTATTTGTCCGTTTAATCAATCGTTAATGCTCAGTATAGAATGGAATATCCGAAGCTTAATAGGAAAATGGTGTTCACTAATAATCAGGCGCGCCAGCAGCGAATTTACGTGAAACAAATACGACGAAATATCTTATATCACGCCCAGAACTGTCTCGATCGACTTTCGATCATCAAAAGCCTTCTGCAACCCGATTACGCGCAATCCTTCGTTACTTCAAGTTCAGTCCTCCGTTCCACGTTTCTCCATTCGATATCTGCTCTAAACGACAAAATTCGGCAGCGTTTCTAAAACTCTGATTGCTGGTTTCATTGACGCTTATGTACAAGAAAAATAAACGAGGACTATTGTGTAATGAGGAAAACATGTCAGAGAAATCACTGATATCTATATTTTTGTCTATTCTTATTTCCATCGGAGCGATACCGATCATTATCGAATATTCCGGATGCATTGGCTTCGATGGTTTTAAATGGACCACGAGATTTATTTTTGCAGGAGAACAGTACGTATTTAGGATCCTGCGATTTGTTGTCTAATCGAACGATTCCCTGCTCCAATAGAAGAAAAATATATGTACAATTTATTTCATTTGTTACTCGACAATCCCTCTTCCGCATTGCGAATTTCGTCGTTTTCGTTTCACGTTATCAGCCCTTGCATTTCCAATCCCGTTCATTGTACCGTGAACTATAAGATACTCCTGTGAACATTTTGTATTGTACGACACAATGGTAGTCGAACATTATTAACAAAAATTATTCACGAAGGTGTTGTCGCAATACAGAAGTCCACGTTGAGTACATCGAGGCCGAAACATTAACGATAATGCCGGTAAAGCTATAGCAAAACTAGGGACTCCGCAAAATCGAGTTCGATCAAATCAGTACTGGTCAATAATTATGAACACCATCCAAGCTTCATCGAATATTTGTGATCCGGTGTATCTGGAGAAAGGTGTAACCCGAAGTGAATCACACGTTTGAAAAACCACGCGACAATCCTTATGCTCCACAAATATTTACAATAATTTCATCGAATACACTGCGGTACTTCTGCTGGTACAGCGTTGGTGAAAGCATATTAAATCAATCACGAATCGACAACAACAAAAATGAGGACCGCCAGATCTTGCACAGTTTCGTTCAATTCCGTCGATTCCAAGAGAGCGCACCATCGTGATCTTGGCGATCGATCGATCCGGATCACCTGCATTGCTTCTGTTCTGTCGTGACGGAATTCAAAGACCCGACAGACTTCTTCGACGATCTTTTCCCTTCGTGTTTCGAAGCCCCGCCAATATCCGTGCCCTTGCTTCCGGTCACTTTGCAGGACCTGCCGCTTGTCTTCTGGTCCTTGCTTGACTCCGTCACCTTGTCCAACTCTGCCATCGCCTCCTGTATGGCGTTCTCCAGCTGCATGTTCAATTTACGACTTCTAGAAAAAGAAACGGGGCAAACGAGACAATCGTGGGGTTAGTCGTGAGGTACATCGAGCTTGACCGGATTACGGTTTCATTGAGCAACAGAAAAGCCGCGATACGTCTAGATTGCACTACGCAGCTATGCCACTACTTTGCTGATTGGCATTGGTTAAAAGTATCGGCAGAGGTGTCCCCGTCGGGTCGATTAGAAGTTAGAAATAACGCGAAGGTCACTTTACGCGTTGCTAAGAACATTCTGTACCCTGTGCGAAACTTACTCGAGGAGCTCGATACTTTTCGAACACCGTTTGTCGAGACTTTTCAATCATTCTGCCTTCGCGATAAATTAGATTTTATTACTTTATGAAGTTTATTACTTTATGGAAATATAGGAACGTTCGAAGTTCTCGTATCTTACTCGTTTGATTATTATTTTTCAAATGGGGAACGCGCGATTTAATTGTTCGATGATGCAAACGAAGTACCGATTGATTTTGCAATTGTTTGTTTCTACACTCGACGACAGATTTTAACGAAAATTTCAATAATGTGCACAGAATGCTCTCGTGTAGCTGTGACGATCAATTTTTTTTTTTTTTTGTATAACAACGTTTTTAGTGAAATTATTAAAGGTATATTTTTCTTGCAGCAATGAGAATACACGATTCTGAAGGTGTTACGCTACGAAGGGCTGACTACTGAACAAAGAGTATACAAGTTTAATTTAAACAGCGATACTAAGCGAGATAAATAAAATTGCATATATATTTGCAGAGTGTAGACTAAAATACATCTAAAACGCGCAACTGCGATCAAAGAGACAGAGTAAAAGCGTTCTCCAATATGGGTCTTCTATATGGGATACCTTAAAAGCTTTCTACTGTTAAACGAATATCATGGAATTAAAAATCGCAGCTACGCAGAGGCTTTCTTAAATTTAACAGAGACTCGATATGATTGGCTGTTGGTTTGTTAATAAATGTTGTACAAAGTTGATATACTAAGGGACCATTGAATTAAATAAATTACCCAAATATAAATGGCACACAAGGCTGACTAATAATCGCATGGTTCAACTTTGTAAAATATTTATAGGGTATAATAGGATAAACGACGACAACACACGAAACACAATCTCGATATTTGTACCCAATCGTAAATAATTTCACTGAGCCTTCCAGGTGTTCATGGTCCTGTTTAAAAAAATAATATATTCTACCGATTATATTTATTAATCAATTAGTTGGACATATGTACGTTATTTAAACTATGAATTATCCAAAGTATCAATTGTAAATCAGATACGAAAGAAACAAATTAAACTATTAAAAAAGAATGTTCTTGCAATGTAATATTACTTTTTATATAGACAATTTCTGTTCTACTGGTTATTTTATTCTTCTTGTCATATCAATGACTTAATAAATTAAAAGTACGTTCTACACTCGCGAGAAAAAGCCAGTTAACCATAAGAAAAGAAAAAAAAAACACAAAAGGAAAGATAAAGAATAAATCTAAAATTCCGACCCCAGTCGATGGATCGCTTTCACCACTTCTGCCCTACACACAGAGTGTCCCGATTGCAAGGTACAAATATTCCCGAAATCTGCAACCATTCGGCATGAAAAATTCAAGAACATATAAAGGTCTCCAAACATCAACGTCAAATCCAATATCCAAACTAATACTTAAATGTATATCTATGAAAAATTTCAAAAAAAAAAAAAAAACCATGCAACAACAACTATACATTGTTCACACCCCTTACATAAAGGATATTGTACACGGTGAACCAGCAAAGCTAGAAATCAAATGAAAGAGAAACAAATCGGAAACGCGTCGTACACCGCGATCCTTCCGTACATCGTGATCGTTCATCCCCGTGATACCCTTTGTCCCTAAGAGGGCTCAACAACTCAATTCTGATTAATTCCCCGAACGAGGTGGTGCGGACTCACTTCCTAAACTTTTTTCGCGCACGATGGTGCGCTTCGAGGCCTTCGGAGAGGGACTTGAGAGCCTTGACCTCGACCTGGCTCCGACCTCCCCCTCCCCCGTACCAACGGACCCAGACAGTCATGGTGCCCGGTGGGCCCAAAGACTCGACCTTGCCCGGCCATGCCGGACTTCCTCTTGCGGCGCCCCATACTAGCTCACCCACTTCCAGTTTCCTCTGGCTCTTCTCCTCGGGCTTTGTCTCGGTTACTAAAGGTTTTGAAACAAGGCACGGTGTTTTCTTTCGATTTCTTTACCATTATTCTTACTTCGCGCCACTTTCTCGCACTCTTTCTCTCGCTCACTCGCTCGCTCTCTCTCGCATCTGATTCACGCTGCCTCGCCTTCGCCACTGACAATGAGGGTGAGAGGACTCGTTCGAACGCGGTGAACTTGTGTGAGACCAAACTGATAACCGGAAAAGCGGGACGAGCATCGTGGTATCGTGTGCTTCGATCGATCATTCGATCGTTGCTACTGTTTTTAACATCCGTGGCGGTTCGTGTCGGCGAACAGTGGATTGAATGGAATTTTCTCGTCACCTCGATGCACTGCGGCGGGTGATTTTAATTGGCAGGTTCGCACCTGGCGACGTGTACGTGTAATGGATCATGGGGATTTCGTACCGCGCGTCTAGAGGCGTGCATATTTATCCAGATACGAGATTCTGCTTTTGTACGCGTTTTTGAAATTTCGATGAATGTTAGCACATTTCGATCCAGGTGCGAACGCATTAAGTCAAAGTCAATACATTGGATGCACTAAACTGTCGTGGTTACTACAAGAAATACTTTAATGTATCTCGTACAATTCCAAACAGTAGCAACATTTGTTTTCGTAAAATATTTTCAATCGCGCAACCCTTTGAGGCCTGAGTTATGTTGCCCTTATCTCCTTATCGCAATTTTTATTCCAGCTGCTTCGAAACTTTTTTCATTTGAACACTAATTTAATCTGAACGATACTGCAAGGTACCGTCAGGCAGCAAAGGGTTAACAGCTAAAAGTAAACTCGTTACTTTTAGCAAAAATTCGAATAGAAACAATTGTGAACGTTGACTCGCAACACGATACCACGCGGCACAGTCTGGTTAAAGTTGTGTGTTAATTCTGATCAACAGGTGCAACGCATAACAGCGAAATGGGTATGCTTTTGGTGCGTGCCTTGCGAATAGGATTATCCTTAACATCCTAAACTGATAACACCGCTGCGTCTGTACTTGCAGGACTGTTTTACGGCAGTTCTCAAATGTGCTCTTCGCTCGCGCGTGTGCTCGTTAAAAAATGATTAGTAGCTCCATTCAGATGATGGTAGGCGAGATCGGTGGTAAAATGAGATATCGGACGGTTCGGGCACATGCAATCACACTCCGTCCATCGATCTTTCCTACATTCGACTTGACGATCGTGAATGACGGCAAATTGTACCGTTCTCCGTTTACGTTTCGCGTCACGCGAGAATTCCCTGGATTTGATCCACAACTCGCACATCGTATAAATCTATCTTTAAACGACCGTAAAGGACAAGACGCGTGAAATTCGTCGGACGACAATTTATCGTTACTTTCGCCGCTTCTAAATGTTTAACGCTCCGATCGTAAATTCTAGGACTACCGTTTTGTAACCACGAATTACGCGCGCAGTAAAGCCGCGAATTTACGCGACAAATTCTCGCGCACGTGTGCCTCCAGTTTTCCGATACGACGCGGGCAAAACAAGAACAACGGATCTCACCCAAGATTATGCGCATGCGACACGGGAAACCTGAGGATGATTATGTACAAGAAATGTCGTAATAAATAAAACCGGTGAGCCACACCCACGCCGGAAATGAACGTATGACTGAAGCCCCTCGGCCCCTCGTGACAACTGCATGGACAATGATATTAACAAACCTGACAGCCAATTAGTAGAAAAAAATTAAATAAAAACAGAAACGCAACAAATCCTTCCGGCGAGAATTATTTACAATGTATTAATCGAATGTCACCGCGGTTACGTTTGTGTAGCAAAGCATCGAGTCTCCTGGACTTTGTAATGAACGATATGTTTAATATTGACATCACTTACCTGCCTTTGGCCCTCGTGAAAAGAATCAATTCGTTGTGTTGTATTGATACGTGAACGGACAAAAGTTTCGAGGAAGGATGACAATCGAAAAGGAATATCTTTCGTGTATTACAAGAGGCCAATCTCTCGTACAGTCGTCTCTATAATTGCAATGTCGTTCGAACAAACGAAATACAATGCGAAGATATTCCTCTTCGTTTCCGTGGAAATTAATTTTAGTAACGTTTGAAACCAATGCGAACAATTATACACATTTTGAAAACAGAATCACGCAGGAAATATTTATTCCTTCGACCGTACGTATTTGGGGATGAATAAACCTGGGACATCGTTTGAAAAGCGTTATCAAAGCGTACACAATGCAGCAGGCCATAATTGAACATGCACCATCGTATGCAGCAAACAAAAGCAAACAAAAGCAAACAAAAGAAGAATGATCGCGCAATACACCAAACACAAACCGACAAATCAACGTACAAAATGAAAGCATGCCCCGTCCATCAAAGTATATACGAGAGTGTATGAAGAAAGCTCGAAACGTAAATACATGTATCCCTAAGTATGTAAATATGTTACGAATCGAAAATAACAGAGGCAGAAGCATACTTAATACTAACGTTCACTATGTAACAATCACTGACAAGCAACGTGAAATATTTGTTACAGAAGTGTTTCGAAACTTTTCATGCCACAGATTCTTCTCTGTTATTCACGTTGCCCGTCAATGGGTAACTACGATCAGATACCACTTTGATAAAGTAACTTTCATAATAACGTTTCACAATGCGCGACGCGTCAAATTCTGTCTGCACCAGATTCCAAATGTTAAAGCGTAAAAATTTCGAATAGAACTTATTTCAAATAAAATTTAGCGTACAGTTCTTGCGGCAATTATCAATGTTGATTATCAAAGTGCGTTTCAACGTTATAGCTGAGCTATTCGTATAACTAATGTACGATTAACGTCTAAGAATACCATACAATACTGACCATCTTGGTCTTCATGCAGGGTAGAATGCATGGAATGGATGGAGTCCAGCTTTCGCTTGATTCCGCGGCCGAGGGCATGTTCCCTGCCCTCGCACCTCACTGTGCTCACCACACCTTCGGCTTGCTTCAACGTCTCTGACGTATAGATCTGTCAAATACAACTCGATCAACTCAGGCACAAGCCTACCAGTCACATGCTAATATCATTTCAATCTATCGTCTGGCAAATCGCTCGTTTCATTTCAATAAACCCCTCTTTCTCACTCTCTCTCTCTCTCTCTCTCCCTCTCTCTCTCTTTATCACCAGCAAGATCTTCATCATTCTTTCGACCGAGCGTGAAAAACATAAGTCAACTGAACGATATATGAACGAAACGAAACAAAAATGAAACATGAGGAATGGACGAAACGGATGATACTACTTGAACGGTTGATACTACTTGAGCGGTTGATACTACTTGAACGGAAACCTTCTTTTTTTTTTTCCCGGACTCGATCAACACAAGTACGAACGCTTGAAACGATTAACACGACGAGAGTTCGCAAAGATAGTAGAAAACTTACGTTTTGTACGCTAATGATGGCCGAATCAAATGACACGTTCAAATTTCATTCTTCGAGACATGCAAACGAGAAATGATACCAAGGTGACAAAATCCAAACTCTGATTACGCATGCTCATCGCAAAATTACGGTTCTCTCATTTCGACTATAATAGGAGTATGTATGTCGGACAATTTCTATCGAAACGATATTGTTTACCAAAAATTTATTTTTTCTCTATTTGTCATTATAAAGAATCATAGTAATATTTTTTTTTTTGTTTTTTGTTTAGTGATCCGTTAACACACGGTTGATCATACAAATTACATTATTGCAATGTACGTTTTAAATAATACCGCTAAAAGCGAGCTTTTTATACCGCTCGGCCAACAAAATGTCTGCGGGTAAAAATTAATAACGTTAAATACAAACTAATTACAAACTTAATAGTATCGTTTAAAACACGTATTATGCCCTTGCGTGAAGGGAATGCCACTGACGTCTAATTGAAAATGTACAAAATTAATTAATAGACCCGTACGAAAGAAAGATGCTTATTCCTCCGACGATGAGTCGGTCTCCTCACCGTCGTCAGCCTCTTGCGCATATACGAACTGATTGTAAATGTATGGATTCATGTAGGCCTGCTTGCCGGGCGAATAGTTCACGACAGCAATGCTATTAGGATCAGACCTATAATTATACAAATGCGGATAAAGCCCAGGCGGGGCAGCTATACCGATATTTACAAATTTCTGATAATTATCATCCTCGGGACAATAAGGAACGCCAATATTCTGATTCTCCGTGGACTTTTCTTCCGAAGTTTGTTCCATTTCGTCTTGCTCTGCAGCCTGCTGAACAATTTGCGAATCAATCTGATCGATTTCTGCGCAAGACTTGGGCTCAAACTTCGTTTCATGTAACATCGTGTAATGAGCATGGTCTGGCGCTAAAGATTGCTGTCGATAAACGCTCGTATTGGGAACGTAATGTTGACTATGATAGAGGATGGGCTGATAATGGCCATGATCTACAACCGGTAACGTATTGACATCCATCTCTGTGTAAGAGACGTCCGTCATTTCTTTACTGACGCTTAGCTCATCTTCCATGGGGGAGTGGCCCATTGTGTCTGAATATATGGAATGATTTGGTGATGATGTGTCCATATGCTCCTGTGAGTCAGCGTATGTGTTTTCAGGGTGTGTCGTATCGGCTGGCTGGTGCATGTCTGTTAGAGTTAGATGACGGTTGACCTGCTCTACATGGGTACCAACCTGGATCCCAGTAGTCACCGTCGATTCCACGTAAGTCTTCCCATGGAGACCTGGCTGGCTAAGCGTGATTTCCTTCGTGGTGATACCCTGAATCCTCCAATCTTCCGACGCCACTGGTACATCGCCTGAGTCCGGTTCGCTACTCGACACGCAATGAACCATCGGCTGAAAGAGTCAAATAATATTCAACGCGTTCTATTACTAGACTTCATCTTGAGTTAAGAGACACTCTATTTACGAGAAACACAAAATACATGACTATAAATGGAATTGTTCCATTTTACCATAACTTAAGCCAAGTAGCACTATTTGAATAGTAAATATATACATAACAATTCACACACTTATTCAAAGTTCATATTCAATAATTCAGTATTACCGTGGACGACGAATGATGCCTAGCTGTGATCGGTGGCGCTGGTGATGCTGCTCCGTGTGTCGTTGTATCCACAGCTGGACTGTTGGACCTATGGCTATTTCCTGGGCTATGGGTGGTAGTATCTGGAGGTGATCCCTGCCTCATCATAGCTGACTGTGCCATGTTCGCCTGATTACCAGCTGTTTGCGTGGATACAGAATGTCTTGCCATAAGTGGACTGTGTTGGTCGGTTTGTTGGCCCGTCTTTTCAACAACAGTTGTGCTACTGCTAGCAAGGACATATTGTTGCTGTTCTATACTTTGATCCGACGATGGCGAATTCACGCTGCTCTTTGGAGACGTGGGCGCTTTTCCTTGGATCATTCCAGAGCTCAAGATATACGACTGATTGTGATCGATGTTCATCGAAGGGTCGACGGTGGTTCCATTAGAAGCTGCAGCTTGAAAGTTAGGTATCTGGTTGTTGGACACCATGGTCGTTTGTTGCTGCACTATTGTAGTATTTTGTTGAACGAACGTTGTGTTCTGTTGATTAGGAGCTGACGAAACGGCTATATTTTGCGCGGTTCCACAAGGTACCATTAACGTCTGTCCATTCATCTGTATGAACTCCTGTTGGCCTTGCATATTCGTCGGCCGAACTTGCGAGGCATTGAAAGTCACCTGTTGATTCGGACTAACATTCGCCACTATTGGACTCAATTGATTCCCGAACGACGTAGTCCCATTTACTAAAAACTGGCCACTATTCGGCGAAAGGAATTGTGCCCCTGGGCTATGCTGTTGGATGATTTTTCCGCCGGTCGCTTGAGGTGCTCGAATGACCATACCAGCAGGGCCAGCTGCTAAGATGCTTTGACTGGGATTGAATATACCACTGTGACTTTGCACTGGCGTTAATACGTTTTGACCGTTCACATTCTGTATCTGGAGCTGCATACCGATGTTTCCAGTATCCTGCAGCAAAGTTGCTGATCCATCAGCGGACATTACCATACTTCCGATACCGGGCACGATGAATTGTTGGATAGTAGGGAAATTCTGGACCATGCCAGCGGTTCCATTTAACAAATTCACTGGTTGGAGAAGGTTAATCTGCTGGGCTGGTTGGGGATTCGTGATAATTTGTTGAGCGTTGAACTGCGCCGATGCCGCACCTGCCTGCCCATTCATCACTAATTGGGCGGGCGCTCCACCTTTTCCTGGAACGATGGTCAATGCCTGCAACATTGGACCACCTATGCTCTGAGTCTGGAAGTTCTGCTGCGCAAAATTTGATTGCGATTGCATTAGCATGCCAGCATTCTGTTGGGACGAAGCGATGTGCAACATAGAGGCGACTGTTTGCGGATTTGCCTTTCGTTTCTTGTAGGCTTTCTTTTTGCTCATGGCCGATTCAGGCGACAATAACGCTGGTTGCCGATTCACCATTCCTTGCCCGGCACCGACGTTTCTCGCGACATCTTGATTTGCATCCAGAATTGACTGAGCATTTTGTATCACGTTTCCTGTCGCAACGGTCAAGTGCGGTATTTGAACATTCTGACCTATGCTGTCCATCGTCATGACACCAGGTTGAATAAGTACCGGAGTCTGAATAGTATTCACGAGCACCGTAGGCTGCCCAATAACTTGCTGAGCAACACCCACAGCAGGGATAACCTGACTAACAGCTCCCGTTACATTCGTAACCATAGGCGACACTGACAACGGTGGCATAGAACTGGAATTGGAAATGATTTTTGGAGGAGGTGGTGCCATTACGCCGTTGATTCCTGATCCCGTGCTAGCCATTATAAGCTGACCACCGTTAGACACTAGTATATGGCCAGGAGGTAAGGTTGAACCAGCAGGATGTTTCAGTATTCCACCAGACGTCAAAACGTTGTGAACTTGAACGTTAGATTGGGGATGTTGCTGTTGCGCTGGGTGTTGCTGCTGCTGTTGTTGGTGCTGGTGATGATTTTGCGGTTGCACCTGGGAATTGGTACTGGCCTGGGGTACTTGAATACTACTGACGACACTCTGAACCATCTCTAATGGCGACTTCGTAACACTCATCGCTATTGGTGGTTGACTTGTAGGAAGTGAGGACATCGTAGTAACTGCAGTAATTGGTACATTCGTCAGTGTTGTCGACGATGCTTGATGCTGCGGTTTATTCGAAAGTATATCTGGTATGGCAGGATTCGGTATTCCAGAAGGCGTATTTATCGAGACTGTGGCGGTATTCGCCCTTCCAGCTAGCACAGACGTGATAGTATTACTACTAACCGTGTGCCCACTGGCCATTGTAGTTATTACTGAGGATGTGCCAGTAAAATGATTCATCGGTACTCTGGAAACGGCATTTATGGTATGTGGATGAGGCTGGTAACCATCCAAAGACGACTGTCTCGTAGCTTGCCTCTTAGTCATTTGAGGTGCCATATTGTCTGAAGCGGAAGTGGAGGTTTGCGACGAAGACGTACTAGAAGGAACTACATTCGAACTTGTTGCTGCAGAGCACGGAGTTTCGGAGCGCTGTTCCGGTGCCGCACTGCTCACCGAAGACTGCGATGGTTGTTGAGCCTGTGGCGTTAAAGGTTGAGATAGCACTTGACCAGACGTAGAATGCGAATGAGGCGTGGGCGGTTGGGAGTAACTATGCGGCGTCGAGGGTTGGGACGAAATAAGACTTTGCGGCGTCGCCGGCTGTGACATTCCAGGTGTTGAAGCCGGCGTATCCGAATTCGCTGGACTGTTCGTGCCGATTGGTGATCCATGACTGGTGCTCACAGTACCACCTTGGATTGGTCTTGAATCTGCTTGCTGTTGGCTGTTTTGGTACTGTTCTCCGAATGTCGACGACGTAACAGGATCTTCTCGTTGATCCGGATGCATCAGGTACTGGCGTTGCATTTGTTGTTTATACTGATCCTGCACGTAGGACTGAGTATCAGCACTGGTTACGCAGCCTTGACAGGGACTACTCTCTGAATCGATTCCACCGTTACTCGACGTCGGCGTCATACTACTATGTACTACCACTGGCGAGGTTGCATGATTTTTCACAGAATTAAATGTCGATGTGCTTGTAGGGCTAGCGCCGGAGGAAGGCTTTGGTTGTGGAAGATAAGTGTTGTTAGGCAAGTGCGACCCGTGACTCGTTTGTGGCGTTTTGGAATTATTAACCATTCCCACTTGGGAACTACTAACACCCGTTTGTCTTGATATCGTGCTATTTAATAAAGCAGTCTGCTGTGCGAGGTAACCACTGGGATCTTCTAAAAATGACGGGCCACTGCTGTTAACAGTGGAACCTATTTGATTATTGTTCTGTTGATTTTTCTCGTTGAATTCATCGATTGGACTTGACGCCGATTGATCAAGACTGTTCCGAACATCTGTAACGCTATGCTGACGTTGCTTCTTTACCATTACTTTGCTGGACTTAGCCTTCTTGCGCGCCACTTCGTCGGTCCACGTTGAAGCTTGCGGAATGTGGTGATGCAAGGGTGGAACACGGTCGAAGGAGTTGCAAGTAATATTCTGTACTGTGACGAGAGGTGGCTGATGAGAACCTGACGCAGACCTATTTTGTTGCCAAGGTGGTGTTCTCGAGTTGAAATGCATATTACCGGGCTGTCCGTTTGGTCCCATTCCAGACTGCGTTTCAATAGCATGATTGGTGTTCGGACTCCTTCCCGAGAGGTTGGACAAAACGTACTGTTGCTGATGTTTAACATCTGCAACAGTTCCTTTTGAGCCATCGAAATTCCTCACAGGGTACTGAACTTGGTTCTGTGTGTACATTCGTTGCATATTCTCATGCGTATTATTTGATAAATTTCCATTTTGTACAACGTGGTGCCGTTGTATCGCATGGTTGTGTAACAAAAGCTGCTGCTGCTGCTGCTGCTGCTGCTGTTGTTGTTGTTGCTGCTGTTGCTGCTGCTGCTGTTGCTGCTGCTGCTGTTGTTGTTGCATTTGCTTTGCATTCAGATCCTCGTCCGTCACGGAAGGTGCACGATTATGTCTGGCCTGCATATCAGCTGTATTCACCCCGGGAGCCGAAGTTTGTTGTTGCATCCCGTCCAACGAATGATGATTCAACTGTTGATTAGGATACTGAGGCTGCACGCACACTTGAGATACTTGCTGTTGATGCTGTTGCTGCTGTTGTTGCAGCTGTTGTATCTGTATTTGAAAGTGATCAGCTGGTTGTGCCTGCATTATGTGTTGATTGGCCTGATGCTGTTGCGTTTGCTGTTGCATTTGATGCTGGTGAATTTGGTGCAACTGCGGATGAAGCGTCGATTGCGCCGACATTTGCGACGATTGCATATGGTGCACATAATTCTCCTGCGGTTGCTGGGAATTATAATTCGCCGATTGTTGATCAACTTCTTGAGCCAGATGTTGCTGTTGCTGCTGCATTTTGTGCTTCTGCATTTGCTGCATGTGCAATTGCTGTTGCTGTTGCTGTTGTTGCTGATTCAAATGTTCCTGTTGCTGCATTACATGTAACGGTTGTTGATTTAACTGGCTGAGATAGTGCGAAGCTTGTTGTTGCGTTAACTGGTTCACAACTGCATTTTGGTGCTGTTGTTCCTGTTGTTGTAAAATTTGCATGTGTTGCATCTGCTGATGATGAGGTAGCAACTGTTGCGTTTGCTGCGCCTGCTGTTGTTGGGCTATGTGCTGTTGCATAAGTTGCTGCTGCTGCTGCTGTTGCTGTTGCTGCAGTAGGAGCTGTTGATGTTGCTGCTGTAGCAGCTGTTGTTGCTGCTGCGTCATATTGTTGAAGCTGGCGCCCTGCTGATTCATGATCAGCGAATTTCCCATTAGCATTCCCGACATATTATGCTGGCTTAGCCTTTGCTGAGGATTTCGCGTTGCACAGCCATTTACGTCTTGATTTTGCGAGGGGGAGTTTAGTGGCTGACAAATCTGCTGATTGTTTTGCTGAACTTGTAAATTAGGGATCGCAATTGGCCACACCTAAAATGTGAGAAATGTTCTTATGTTAATATTGCTCTTATTATTAGTATTACGATCAGATTACCGGGAAAATTACAAAGGGGAAAAAATCTTTAATTACTCCAAAAGTTTGTTTTCAAGATCGGTGAAATTACTATGAAATTACCTGCGATCCATTTGGCACTGGCGCTCCTTGAACTCCAGATGCCGCAACAATAGCTCTTTCGCGTTGTGCCATAAGTTGTGAAACCGAAACACCGGAGAAAATGTTCCCTATTCCCCCTACTTTTCTCTTCTTTTTCTTATTCAGACCATCTGCGAAAAGAAATAGAGGAAATACTGTCACTTACAGATATAGTCGTCCAATCAACTAAGGTTGCTGGTTACTTAACGTGGTAGGAAATCATTTTGATTCTTAATGGGATTCTAAGGCGCGGTAACTTTTCGAAGTCACAGCAAATTAAAATACGCCTCATTTCCCTAACTCTAAGTTCAGCCCTCCACTTATTATTCAATCGCTGCTTCAGACTTCTTAATGAACAAGTGTTCCATTTGAAGACCCACCGCAGGGTTAAATCCTATTTAACGTAACAATTCCAAGATTCGTATCCCCTTTATTTACTAATTTTCCTTTTAAGCAAATTTACCATTTAAACTAATATTTCTGGTTTCGTTTTCGGACATTTTAAAAGTATACTTTCATACTCTTCCTATGTGCAAGAACAAAAGATAAAAATACAAAATGTCACTTAGAAATTTCTCCAAATTATTAGATGTTGTCCGAATACCTGCTTGACGGTAAATTGGTATTTCAAATTTTTCGTACACAATTTTCGCGAGTATCAACGAAATATGAGGGATACATAAATACATATTTAAAAAAAGCAAAGATATAAAGATCGAAAAATATTTAAAAGAATCAAACATCGAGAGACCACTTTCTAAGGAATGACCATTGTTCCAAAATAATGAACGCATCCGACGGAAAAGAAACGCATTAAAACGGGGAATAAAAAGAAACAAAAACACCGTTTCACATTTTTGAATTCATGCGAGAGTATGCAACCCCTCGCAATCAGTGGTCGACAAGCTGCCATAACAAGCGTTCGCACTACGAAATTGCCTTGATTTACGAGGATAACAGAAAGTAGAATGGCAAGGGGGATGGCTTCCAATGGCGGTCTTTTATCCGTAAGCCTACAGCGGATAATTATTCTCCACAGCTTCAACGGGAAAGATAATTCGGAAGCGGTAGTAGGAAGACGAGGGGGACGAGGAGAACGGATGAATGAACGGAGGTAGGGTGGATGTAATAATGAATCTACCTAGGAGCCAGGCAAGGTTGTCTGCAACGACGGTAGTTTAACCCGATTTCAAAGGGGGTGAAGATTCGCGTAAAGCCTTTCCAGCATTGTGGCTTCCGAGGGAGGTTCACGTGAACGCGTAAAATCCTCCTTCCACTTTCAGCTTAAAAATCTGCAGTCAATGGCTTATTGCTTAAAGCGGTGCCGCCGTTAAATCCGACGAAGCAGAGATAACGTAGCAATTACGGAATATAGCCGCCTGCCTATCGTTTAAGGGTATTTGAAACATGATCTCTGGGAATACAAACAACGATATTGCAAATTTCCTAGAACAAAAATTACCACGAAAAGGTAAAAGGAACAAATTATTTTTCCGCTATTTCCTGACAACACGCCTGCCCTGCAAACACGGTGCTTTTTCCTTGCAATTTATTCCAATCAGAAATAACTGATAATGAAATTATCCGTTTAGCTAATTGATTGAACTTGAACATCATTACCATTCAACCCCTAATTTCTTTTCGGAATGCACACATCTGTACGACTCAAATATGCTAACCAAAGATTGCTCCCATTGCTCTGAAGCAACTCCTGCGGTGCAGCTCGAAGTTGCGAACTCGATAACAGCGGATCTCGATACAGGGACCAAAACAACCGAACCAACGACCATAATTATAGCGATCTTCTGGCGGAGACGCCCCAAGGAAAACTTCTGTTCAGGACTGGCTGGCGCAACAGCGGGATTCGATAGCACTCGAATCACTGGTACCCAATTTGAACCTCGGCCAAGGACGGCTGCCCCAATCCGCTCATGACGATCCCAGCGTGGATCAGACGTTACGACGTGGCCGAGCCGTTGATGCGGACTAAACGGAAACAGCGTAAAATGCGCTTGCGCGACCACAACAGGACGTCGGCCGAGGACGAGTCGGAGGTGGTTTGAAACGGTGTCGGCGGGGGGTGAACATCACTCCGGGGCAGGCGCAAGAATCACAACCGGACACAGACGTTGGACCGCAGTTCCGCTTCTCTGTTCTCCCATTCGGAGCACCGCGGCGCCGCGCCGTTGCCTCCTCGTACGAAATTAACCCTTATCAACTCTCTGTCTGCCACTACCACCACCTACGGCGCCGCCGCCGCCGCCAACCGCTGCTACCACCCACCCCGTCCTCGTTCTCCTTCCTGTTTGCCCCCACCAGCGGCTTCGTCCAAACTAACATCGTCGCGTTGACGTCGCCGGCAGCGAATGGTGAGCGGATTCTTTCCTCCTCCCGGGACTTATTGATCGCCCGGACGATAAGAAGACACCAGCCGGGCGATTGGTTCCTCTTCCGGCCAGCTCGCGACCTCTGCAACCCTAACACCGACGGAGAGGAGGCCGGTGTCCCGCGTCGGGATTGCAACGACAGAGGCACAAGAATGCAAATTTGTGGATCGTCTGAGGGCCCGACTGAGTGGGCTTTAACCTGTCTGAGCCTCGCGTGAGACATGCTTCAGAATCTCTTGATAGGAGTTTCAGAAAACGATGCGACACGCATCTTTTTTGTTGTTAACGGTTGAACTTGTGTTGCGGCTGAATGGGATTATGTTTGGTAAGACGATCGGTGTTGGCTCGCGACCCTTCACGATGGGAGTACTCAGCACCAGCTTCTCCATAGCCAGGTATCGCGGCTAGTAAAGGTAGGCCGCGCGACAGCCGGCACGCACGTGTGGTGCGACACAAAGCTAGTTTTTAACGGCACCTAAAAATTACTCATCGCAAAACGGGAAACACCCGGAACTCGGTATAGCGACAGGAAAACTTACCCCCTTTCCCACACCTTTCCTTTATTTAACATCCCCACCATCTTCCAAGTCATTTCCAAACACGAATCATAATCGAGTATTAGCAAATTTTCCTCCCACGTGCACCAGCTCATCCACCAATAGTTTTTGCATACCAAAAAACCGAGGTGACATTTTAGACAGCGCGGAACATAACGACAGAATAAAATGAAAACTCGAATACATCGCAATAATATATCTTACCAAGAACTCGAACAGAACACACTAACAGCTAATCATAGCACGTTAATACAAGTGAAGATACGTGGAACTTGAACAGAATATTTATAACTAGTGTAATATTCAGAATAAAACGTATATATTTCAACGTGTACATAGTAACTTACAACTACTTGTTATGCTTGAAATTCTTCAAACCTCTATCAAATCGCAAACAACACTAAGCGCGGTCGTATCGAGTCTGGATATACTCGAACTCGAGCTACTGCGAGCTGGGTTGGGTAACTTCTCTTTTGAAATTAAAATGACGGAAATATAATGGCGGGACACTTGCTAACTCGAAGCTTACGAGGATTGAACGTCTATATCGTAGTAAGTTACTGCACGAATGTAATGCGACAGAAATACATTTGGACAGGTATTTGCGTCTCTATTAGAGGCGCAGTCCTTGAGTAATTGAGCGGTACACTTAACGGTACAATAATTTAGAAATCTGATCATTGCAAATTGATATTCTTTTGCCTCGCACGAATTCCATTAAAATTCGCTGGGGAACCACGGACTGCCCTCAAAAAAGAAATATACATTATGCAACGGCTTTTAGCGTTTCCAAGTGTAACCAATTCCCATCGCGGGCGATAAGCGAAAGGATACACGCCTCGAAATGGTGGCGGGTAATGTGCTCCCTGTAAACCCGCACTCTCCGTGATATCAAACGGCGCAAGACGCATCGCACAGCGGTAACGCGGCCGTGATCGATCGAGTAACAAGGACAGCTGCTTGTCTGTCAGGGGGGGGAGATTGTTTAACAGAGCAGGAAAGACGTAACGTCGTGCGATCGATCCCGTTAACGCTGTCCCGATTCTTCAACGCGCGCCGCTGGTCCCGTCTGCCCCGCGGAATCTGATCGACAAGATTTATTAACGCATTGACAATTCAGCTGACAGGATGTCTGACGCGAAGCGTAAAAGTCAATAGCCGGGGGCGAGGATCGCGGGAGAGATTCCGGAAATACTGTTTGCGCGCTCAAACATCCGTTGCCCCCTCCCCTCCCCCCCTGCCCCTGTCAAACGGGTCTACCTGATGAACGCGTATTAAAAACGAAAGTAAATCCGGGCACGAGTAACGAGCCGTCGGAATTCCATTAATCGCGCCGATCGAGATTCGTTTCTCGTTTCCCGGCCGAGTTCCCTTGGCAAGTTGTGCTACATAAAAGCTCGCCCCAACCCACGGAACGGGCGAAAACCGAACGGAACGGAGACGAAGTGAAATCGACTTTCGTTATTGAGATTCGTATTCGTGGAACAGCGGCGACGATAAAGATTCATTCGATTCCCCTGCCCCGCGCGGCTTATTCCTTTTATTTTCTCCCCCCTTTTCCCTCGGTACGCGATTCGAAGGGTGTGTGTTTGCACACCACGCGAACGTATTACCTCAGCCGCTGGAACACACCGACAGAGGGAAACGGGGAGGAAGAAGAGAGTTCGTACGGACGAGGGAAGAGAGAACGAGGGGGTGACGTTTCTTCGAGCCACGTCGTTTTATATCACCGGAAAATTGGAATCGAAGCGACGCCCATGAACGCGAACGCTCGCGTCGATGTTAAAACGGTCCTATAAAGTCTCATGGAAACACTGCCTGCGATGTATATACAGGGTGGAACGTAATTCGTGATATAACCGGGAGGGGGATGAATTTTCTGTATGAAATTAAATCGAGAGTGCGGGGTAGAACGATTTCGTGGAGTAGCACGACCGATCGAATCATGTTTCTCATTCGATTCGTGTCTGAAATTTCGTCCCAGTTTTGATTGCTTTCATTATTTAATCCGTAGTGAAATATTTATTGGAATAATTATGTAATGCTCGTATCGAAGGTGCTTATATATTTGATGGAAGCAGTTACATATTGCTTTACTGATTTGAATCCAATTTAATTGAATTTTATTTCAATTAATTTAGTACAAATTTCGGAACGAACAATAAAAGATTCCTATTAAATTGACTCCTTGTCAACATTAATCTCGCTGAAACCTTTGAAAGGATACATTCCGTATCGGGCTATTGAATTGCACATCTACAAAAAGGGCCTACAGTTTATTTCATTGCAAAACGCGTTCGTAACAGCGACATATACAACTGCGGTAATAATAAACTCGAATTTAATATCACCACAATATAACTTTAATTAAATGCCATTGAGTTTTGGAGAATCACATCGTAACAGTATATCGCTATATTTGGCGGCGTATAAAAGTACTGTTCATATACGTGCAGTATATTAAAAGTCAAAGGTACGTATTCAATCTACAATATACTACCCGAAAAACGAAGTATTTTATTCCCGACTATGAAACAGCAGTAAAAGCGTAACTATATTGTTGAATATAAACGACTCTTGAATAACTCTCGTCGCCGGCGATAAAAATCACAGATAGAGATAAAAGAGATTTTTAGTGCACAGGGTAAGAAATATATTTAAAAGGACGAATAAATAAAAATCGCCGGAAATATGCATGTAAACGCACGTATTTTTTACAGAAGTCGCGATACAATTCATTTCGAGAGCCAACGTTTGCGAAGATGTGGAAGACTGAAAATAATAATCAGCTATGCATGATAAATATTGACAATTTTTAGACGATTTCAAACATTCACGCGAGCAACGTGCAAACGGTTGCAGGTCTTACTCCTGAATCTTTCCTCGTTATTATTCGTCACGTTTTAAACCTTCCATATAAATCATTGCTGTGGCAATAAAAAAATGTTTTACGGGACGATAATATTGCGCAAATATTACGGACTTCAAAAACCAATTACACTCGCAATTGAAGACAACAGGAGGACCCCGTCATCATTCTCGAATCGTTGCGATGAAATTAGTCCGAAACGTATGCGGCGGTCTATCGCGCGAGTGAATCAAGACCGCATTCCGCGTTACCCAGTACCCCAAAAAATGACAATCCATCACATCGGGCGGCAGCAAAAACAACCCGAAAGCCGACTGGAAAGTTTCTTAAGAACGAGCAACCCTGTCCCTAACTTCCTCGACCCCAGAAACCGGCGAACGATCAAAACACACTCTGCAAGTTTCAATGCAGTGGCGCGCCATTGTTTCCCCGCCCCCGTGACCGTAGAACGCGAGTGAAAACTGAGTGAGGGCGGCCCTCGCTGTGCGCACAGGCCCGGTCGGAATAACAGCCGTTTAATTAGCGACGCGATGAAGAAAGGAAAATACGAAAAAGGGAATAAAGAAGCAATGGAAAGGGGGTGAACGAGGATTGCGGAAGAAAAGAAAGAGGAGAGGAGGACGGTCTCGCTCGGTCGGTTATAGGATTTAGTAATGAAATCCGGACGGAGAGTTTAGCCGCCACGGTGATACATCATTCCACCCCCGGGGCCAACGCCTCCGTCCACGGCTTCTCCGTCGCGTTTGCCACCTCCGCCCCCTTTTCTTTTTTTCTCCTTCTTTTTCACCGACATCGGGAGCTTTAATGCCGTCCCTCTGTACGCGAAAAGGATCGCGAGAAGAAGAAGGGGGGGGGGGGCGAAGGAGACGAAACACGACCAGTGGAAGGGAGAAGGTTGAAAGGGGTGGCAACAGACCCCGCTAATGTCGCAATTTCGTCGTTCCTTTTCTTCTTCCCGGCACTTTTTTCCCGTTCGCTGCGCCCTAATGATCACGGCCCGCTCCGTTGCCGCGAGGCGCGGCTCCGCTCGAGGAAAAACTTTTGGTCGTCCTCCAATAAAAGTTTCCGCCGCGTGTTTTCTGCTACGACGGTGAATAAACGTTCCCGGCGATTATGGCGCGCCGCTCCGACTACCGGCGGAACTTTGTTAATACGTCGGATCGATGGGAAAACTTCTTCGGGGGGGTGGGATATATTGATGGCCGGGGGTGATGTGTACGTGCTCGACTCGTCACGATGGTATACGTGAGATTGATTGGCGAGTATGTATGTATAATGCGATCGAGTTCGACGAGTTCGTGGCTCGTTCGAGAGTCCGCGCAAGGAACTTTTCCTCGGGGAAAATTCTGATTTCGATCGATCGGCCGCCCCCTCGCGCTGGATGGTACATTCTCCCCCTCATCCCCCTCCGATCCCCCTCGCCCTCTATCACTATCTCTGTCTGTATCTGGGTGGCAAGATCCCTTCCGAACGATTTCACCCGCGAGACTGCCGCCGGCTGGAAGAATATCTTCTCTAATTGGGCTACTCCGATCCCGCGTTTGTCATTCGACATGCAAAGGGAAAACCTGTTCCTCGCGTCTCGGCGGATATGTAATCGCCGTGTAGAATGTGTAATTCGGGGGCATCGCGATTTGTTTAGCTAGAAAGCGTGTATCACCCTTGCACTTTTTGCAGTCGACGTGACTCACTAGTGGCTGTCTTTACGGTTGTTCGTTCTGCGGACGTGTCCGAGGCGATTTTACCCGAGGATCTTATGCAAAATTGAAAACCAGAAGTTGCAGCAGCGAAGATAACACGTAAATTACAATGAAAAGTAATGCGATTATAATACATACATAAACAATGCATCCCCTGAGATAAACTTTGCTTTTACTATTGGTGAATACCATTTTGCTCCAATTCCTCTTTTTTCCTCGTACAATATTACAAACGCAAATTTTATGTGAAAGCGAAACCGGTAGAAATATTACGAACCCACACCGTAATCGCAAAATGACTGTTCACAGTGAAAATTCGAGATATAAAGCAGCGCGGGATACATCTGAATCAGGCTGGCCAAAATTGCTCACGAACCCCTTTTACCTTTCGACGCCATTCAATTTCTCTAGGTGAGCTATTTCGCCTCCGGAAAGCTATCTTCCCCAGTCGAACCACAGAATCCCCCCCTGAATGGCCATCAGAATTATGCAAATCGCCAAAGAACAGATCGCGCCAGAAGTCCACGAACGGGATGCACGAATGGCAGCGTCCCGTGAATTCGGCCGTCTCGAAATTAGCCCCGAGGCAGAGTTTGCGCGTGCAAGGTCGCTTTCTTACCTTTCCTGGCTTTGTCCGGCGAGGTGGGCGAGTCCCCGTTCACGTGAATCGCGGTTCCAGCCGTGCCAGCGGATAAAGTCGAGGAGGAGACCGCCGGTGTAGAGGATGCAACAGGACTGCCGGCCGCCGTAGTTGGCAGCAAAAGTTTCCTCTTATGGTTGCACAGCTTGGTCATCTCCCGCGTCTTGCCCTGATCCGGGCTCCAAGGTCGTGTCGCAACCTGAAACAAGAACATAGTCCAGTCGTTAGTTACTCGGCGCAGCGTATTCCGCTTGCACGCGAACATAGAATGAACTCGTGCGAAGGTGGTCTTCGTGGTCGTCGAACCACGTCGATCTTGTGCGTCCGATAAATCGACGAATCCCGAACGACGACGAGACGTAACCGGCGGGCGACGAGCAATCGGTTACATACAATTTCGAGAAGCTTTATGGGGGGGTCAACATTCGGTGCCGCTGTCGTAATTTCGCGGGCTCGTTCTATCAGTTCGTAGAGAGCGGATTCAAGGGAGAAGCAGCCTCGTAAAGTGAGGCCTGACGCCTGTTCTCGGGGCGCACCGTATGTGGTTCACGAGGGAATAACCTTTGGCATTTGCTCGGGCGATCAGGCTGCAGCCGCCGAGGACACGGATAACGGAGACTGACAATACGAGCGCGGACATTGAAATAAAGAGGCAGAATCGCGTAATGAAACGCCGCCTACGACCTACTTCTCTGCCACGAAACGAAACCGCGGCCCAGGCTCGCGTCGGTTTCGTGAGCCTTCGTGGCTTTCGACTAACAGTCGATACATTGTGTACATCGAGCGGTCGAATTCCGGTTAGTGGAACACTTCGCCGAACATCCTCATGATCGTCTCATAATTGCAACTGCAATAATTGTACGCGGACGATTCGACGAGCAAACTGCTTCGCATTGATTCCCGTAAATTGGGCACGTCTGGTGGATGACGATGAAATTCCGTGTCTAAAGGAAGTAAGAGCTTATCAAAGTACAAATCGAGAAATAAGTTCGAATATAATTAAATTAAGTTTGGCGACTGATTTTATTTGCGTCACTCGCATCCGAATTTGGAGTACGCTTAAGCGACCGGTTCAAACGCGCCTCGTTTCCCATGAAAATCAGCGGGGAACTGCCAAACAGGATCCCTAATTGTCCATTCCCAACGAGACGACGTTTTCTCGCGCAGCCGGTGCAAGAGGCAACAGCGTCCGCGTCACGGTTCAAAGACACTGTGCGTCGCGGTGTTGGGGAAGGAGAAGGCCCGAGGAACGCTGTTACGCGGTTCGCGTCCGCGAAAGCAGGCCGACGAAAAGGAAAAAAAGAAACGCACGACCGTGGACCAGAAATTAACGACGCCCACGCGTAACGACGGGTAAAAATTATGAAGCGGCGCGTCACTCGCGTACAGAGCGCGCCGCGTCCGGCTTACGAGTCGTCTTATTTACGATCCGCCGTAATGGCACTGTGTACGCAGCCGTAAATTGCCGCGGAACGTCTCACGGACTGACACGTAACACGGTGAAATCCTCGACGGCCATTACCGGCCATCGGCCCGTGGCCTTCCAACCTGGGACACGTTTAAACTCCGTGCACGGGGCACATCGCGCATCGATCATGAGATTCATGAGAGTCCCCGGATCGAGGCCTTCCCCCCCCCCCCCCCCATGTCGCCCTTTCGATTCGCGTTCTTCTTCGTGCGCCCTCGTTCGCCGGGCCCCTGTCGAAGTTCAGGCCCGCTTTTGCGCGACGTCCGTACCGGCGTTCTCCAATTATGGCGAGACAGCAGACAGCGGCGAAATCGTTGGGGACGCGGTCAGATTATCTGCAGTTTTAACCGAGCCCGAAGGTGGTCCCCGGTTTTTCGAGACGCTTACGTAACCAGCGTCGCTCGCAGGTACGCGACGATCGTTTGTTCCGTGGATTGCGAGACTCCTTCGACGACGCCATTATTGGCGTTTTTGTTGCGCCGCGACGGTAATGATACAGCGGGGACGAAAGGGGAGGGAATAAAGCGACGGACGGCTCCGATCGGGATTTGCATAACCAGGCCGATTACGGGTCAATAGCACCGGGCTGGAGTTGTCGAGTGTATCGATATTTTGATGGGGAGTGCTGGTCGATATTCACGCCCCCGTGGCTGGCTAATTGAGGGGGAAAGTAACTTGTACTGGCCGCTGCTGGATGTCACCCCATCGAATAAATTCCTATCGATGTTTCGGCAGGGGAACCTTCCGGTAAGACGGTGTAATTTGAACGATCAATAAAATTGTTTTCCGCGAATGTTTCGACAAGCAATGTGATACGCAAGCGGTACTTGTGCAACGAGTTGTTATTTCTTGAAACTGTACGTATCGAAATGTACGTCCGATTGTGATTTATGAAGTCTGACCCTGGTTGCACAATAGCTTGGGGAATATGTAAAAATACGTGGTGCGAAGGCACGTTGCTGTTTTAGTTAAGTTGAGACAGGATTTTTCGTATGAACTCTAGCACGTTAAGATATACAGGAAATTTTAATGGATATTATGTCAGCCTAGATTCAGTTAATCGAGTCAATTTTCTAATAACATTTTTGCACCTCGTACGAATTATATGTGCCGGTGGTCGACGTTGCCATTAAATGTATGCGGTTTCGATATTATTGTTGCAAAAAAAAAGGTATATTTACGATCTGCAGCATTAGCAGACATTAAAAGAATTACGACTGAAGTTTGAGTAGCACACGACAACCAATCATTTGTCGAGTATTAGAATTTCTTTTACGCTTCGTAATGTTATGCGCGCCCGAAGTGTTACGAATAGTGCAGGCTATAAAAATAGGTATCAGGAAAAAATGTCTTTAAGTTCTCTTTGCAATTATTCGTCCCACGATGTTTCGCAACCGACGCTGGTAATTGTCTGTAATAGGAAAACGAGAAACTAATTGCATACGACGGACGTAGTAATTATCGACCAATTTCTTTCGCACAAAAAAAAAAAAAAAAAAAATACGTCGCAATACGTCAACGATCTCGAGAAGGTTAATACTGAATGCTATTAACAATTATTAAAAACTACAAACAGGGATAATATCAGGTATACATTTAGTAAAAAATGCCAGATTCACTTTTCCTTGCAAACAAAAATATTTATATGAGACGACTGTTTACGCGATTATATCAATAAGTTCGCCGCGAATCGGGGACAATTTATGTATGAATAATTTACAAAAATGAAACTAAATAGCTATTCGAAATGTCACGTGTTATTATTAAACCAAAAACGGATACGAATCTTAAATAGATATTGTAAATTTTATTCAAGGTAAGCAATCCATTTCTATTGGGATGCAAAAAAAAAAAGTCGAACACGATGCAATCCTTTTCAAAAGATACAGAATGGCTCCGCTATCTTAATTTGATCTGCCTCGAAAACAGAAGACTGCCCCGAGGCTGTTTGCCATAATAATTCGATGAAGTTGTATCTACATCTATATCTGCCTCTCGATTCTGCAGACGGGAGACATAAATTACGCAGAATGGATGAACTGATATTTATAAATTCCATTTTTGCTTACTATGGTAATCGGTAAATTATTTAACCACAGAAAAACTTCGTGGCCAAGAAATAAGGAACATAACAGTTGACGCGCATGTTTTTATTTTCGAAACTGTTGTATTCCTGTTTTTAATAAATTTTCGTTTTTGCCTAAATGTTTACAGAAAGTGGTCAGCGCACCTTTTACCTTATATACATTTCACGAGTAACCGTCCGAAAATATTACTTAAATAATAAAGTGTGAACACACTGATGAATAATAAAATTCGCATTATAAAACGATCAATTTTGATCATTACTTGATACTTTACTCAATCATGAAATTCTAAATCGTTCAACGCGGCAATAAGACCGTTACTGTACCAACAATATTCATAAATAAAAGATCCACCAAATTCATTTGTTCGCGTCAAAATAAACTCCCGCACCGTCGCTATTTATAGAATGGAAAGCACTGTTAAAATACGAAGAGTTGAGAACCCAAGTGCAAGGATACCTGGCATTATTTGACCATTGAAATTGAAATCCATTCTCGATAAATTCCATATAATTACACCAGACATAAAAGTGTATTTAAGACGAGGACCTGTCCCGGCGCAGAAGGATAATTAATAATTGGCGAACGAAGTCGTCGATGGACCGTGGAGAAACATGTCGATGGTTCGTCGTGACAGGGGCCAGATCACTGGCAGGTTAATTAAGAACGAGCTGAATACGATTTCGAGATTATACGTATTTGCAGCAGTTGGCCTTGCCGTCGAGAGTCGACAAGTCGGTGTGTAATGACGTATGCTGGCGGTTAACTCAATCAGAACGTGTTCTCCACGATCAGGCTATTATTCATTCTCGTAACGGCGAGCCGCTCATCAACGATGATCACTTCAAACGCTAATCTTGTCCACTTGGTACGACACACCGTGCTTGGGATATTGAATAAAATTGCAGTGCTACCGACTCGTCGAGCGATTCCTTCGAAATCGTATAAAAACGGTTCACCGTACTCGATCCACGAATCACAGAGGATTACACTTTTTGGTCCAGTCATCTTCGTCGACTCTGTAATCCGGGAAGCATCTTCCTTTACGACGATCGATGTAAATATTAATGGTAAATGGTGCAGGAAGGTTCGTTGCACGAAACAGGAAGAGTGATTGAACGTTTAATGAATACGGGAATACTTTCGATAACCCACTATGTATTTCGTTTTTCAGTGGATAAATAAATATTTATTTTAATATTATTTTTGGCGAATGAACAGTGTCTTGCGTGTACGATGCAATTTTATTTCAACTTGTTCATGGTTGTAACTATGTGTGCATGGTATGGCACGCAAAGGGTTAAATGATACCAGCTGGATATGAATTATCTGTTTCTTAATAAGGGATATTTGAAACGCCATTCATGAAAAAGTGTACATTCGAATGTTACAAGTTAACATTTGTTAAGCTTTTACATATTTAATAATACAGTTATTTGTTTACTATATACATAACTGGATAAATTATTCTCCGATAACGGATAAATTGCATTAATTAAAATGCGCGTGTCAAATATTTCAATTGTCTTTCGGAGGTTTATAAAATTGCTTGAATACAATGTATCTGAAATTGAACGAATTATTATATCAACTTATTCTCGCGCAAAAACAATCAACGGAATATTATTTGCGTGAAGAATACTACGGCGTGAATTGTATCGGAGCCATCGTTCCCAGGCCAACGTTTCTATCAACTATTCGTTCGTTCCAGCGAAATACAAACTCGATCGTTGTAAATGGAGAACGTCGAAGCGAAATGAAAAACGAAATACAGACAGGGAAACTGTCTCGCGAAACTTATTCGCTATCGAAGTTCAACGCACAGGAAGTTGTGCGCGAGCGAAGGGGACGTGTACACTCGGTCGACTGACCAGTTCGATAATCCTTAACACGGACAAGGCGAATCGTTTTCCACTGAATTCTTTCTCGTTGCACTCCGCCCTCTGACGCCGGTATAATCGCACCAAACGACGGAAACCACGATTTAATCCTTTTTTCCCCCCCGACAACCAGACATCGTTCCCCGATAAAAACGACCTTAATAACGCCGGCTTTAACCAACGGTGACCAGTGTTCGCCGAGGGACAAACGCTGCCTTTTTTTATCGTCCTCCTTGTTTTTCGGTTTGGTCCGCTTAAAATGCAGCGGGTAATTGAAAAGAGCGGTGCAAGACGGTTGCGCAACAAAATTCGTCGGCCTCCCGTGTGTAGTCGGCGCGGATGAAAAATGGTTAATTTGAAGGTAAAGCATTTTGATCGTCCGTAACGTCGAAATGGTCGGAGAAACACGAGCGTTACGTTTGTTTTCGTTTTTTTTTTTTTTTGGAAGATGATTTTAGCTTGATCTTACCTAACTGACAGATTTACTTGTATATTTCACCGGGCAATATGAAAATAAATTGTGCGAATGACATTTTTTATCGCGCAAAATCGTGTTTTGGAATGCAATGGAAGTGGTTTTGTCATAAACGATACGTTGCTGACTTTTTAATAAACTGTCCATGCTGGCAATATCTTATCTTCGTTTTTAATTAGACAGAAATTAAATTATTAGAAATAATCAATGTATTAACAAAAAAGACGTATGCAATCACAAGCAAACTGTTCAGAAAAAAGCTTTCTCCTGCGAATCCTCTGCATGTCGCCTCGACAGATTCACGTTCTCGATACGTCAAGCGCATGTCCAGTTGGATCGAAGATGTCGCTCGAAGATTGCGACTTTTTATTTTGTCACTGTAAATTATCGCACGCGAAAGGAGTCGGTTCGAGTTCGATCAACCCTCGACGACTTGCAATCCTTTTATTATTTTCGATTATTTTCAGATTGTGGCAGTTGAATGCTCCGGAATTCATAATTGTACCATATAATACTATATTCGATCAAGTGCACTTAAGTGTACAATCGTGTTTTCGCAATAAAATAACGTGTTTCATGCATTAATAACATCGTAGCCCGCCCATAATGTACCGACAACGATGACATTAACGTTTCGTTTATTCGTTTTTTTCGTCCATTTATTAAACGTTTAAGGATGCAGCGCCCATAAACCAGCATAAATGTATGCTTCCCTCGCATAAGAGATACCTGAAATAAACTCGGTTGTATAGTATTAAAATTTTAGGTATCTCCGTGCGACGCATAAAAGAATAATCGAAAAGCATTATATCTAAAATGAATGTCGTGGCAATATTGTTTGCACCCCGTCTGTCATAATTGAATTTCATAGCATTCATTTTTGGTTTGATTACACCGAATAGAATGGATTTTAGTACACTTCAATCAATCTCCCTAATTTATCATTCAGTTTCGCTAATTTAGTTTTATTCATTCTAATATCATTAATTTTCCTGCATACTTTTGGAGCGAATAAACACTGATGCGTTGATTGCTGCACATTGAAAGAAAATCATTGTGCAACTTAATTTCACGTAACAATACACGATCAAATGTGATCCAGATGCAGTCGCATTAAATTCATCTTGGATTGTTATTTCCGTACCGTAACAATTAATTGAAAAATCAATTCTGACAGCTTGAAATATGATTTTCAATTCATCGTTGCACATAACTCATTTCTCCTCGATTGGAATGGATTATACGAAAATGAAGAATTATTCGCAACACGAATTTCGTTTATTGTTTCTCTTTGAAAGTTGCATACGAATTTATTCGTTTGAATCTCATTTGTAAGCTTCTAAAAGATTTAATGCATTTAAAATGTCATTGTCACGTTTAACAGAAACGGTTTCCACGTTATACTAGATCAGTCGCGTTTCATCTCGACTGGCTTAACGTTTAGTTCTAGATTTATACACCTTTTTGCTCATTTTAAGGAGCGCTATAATGTTCGTAGATTCTTAAAACGTCGTATTAACACTTTATATATTTTCTATTGGCGTATCATACTAATATAATTTACTTCTGATCGTAAAATTAGAGACAGCTCACTATTAAATTTTATGTAT
Organism: Nomada lathburiana; assembly: GCA_963667235.1. Lineage (NCBI taxonomy): Eukaryota > Metazoa > Arthropoda > Insecta > Hymenoptera > Apidae > Nomada > Nomada lathburiana. Next base: position 3,862,784 of record OY763905.1, read on the forward strand.
CGTATGCAACTTTTGTGAGCGATATTTCATGCTGAATCAATAAGTTACAGGTTTCGACGAATATATGATATCATGTATGTACGTAACTTCCAGCTTTTTTTTTTAAACATATTCATCCCCATTCTTATACACCTTTTCCTACATTTGTGAAACATTACAAATTATAAGTCACTGGGAACACTGATTTGAATTGACAGAAAAATCGTCCAAAATACTTATCGCAATAACCTGCGTCGCACTGGTCGAAATAAATAATTCCAGTCGAACTGAAATAAATTATCTCACGACAGCTAGCATTGCCAAGCAAATTTGATGCCACTAAAAAAAAAAAAAAAAGAATAAAAGTCCATCGAAAAATAAGAACAGTCACGTCAACGTGCTATCCTAAAATGAGTTACCACTGATCGATCAAATTAAAGCGAACAATTGCATCACTCGTTAGCGCGGCCGATACATCCAGGTACAACAAGGGACAGCAGTCCGCGCGAAAGGTGCAACCAAGCAACGTCGATTAACATTCACGGTGTCATCTCGGGATAAAAGTTGCCCGCTTTAAATCCGCGTACCACCGAAACGAATGGATTTCAACCGCGTGCAACGCGGAGGGACATATTTACGCGCGTGCACCTATGTACCGTCAGCCGCGTATCGAACGCGTCATGCGTTTCTCCCGTGCAACGTCGTCGGAAGCCTTTCATTTTTTTTCCCCCCGTGCAGCATCGGTCGGGATTGATGTAACGACGCCATTAGTTGGCGATTTTACGACTTTAATTGTGACGGCCGATCAGGGGGGGGGGGGGGGGGCGAATCCGCGTCGCAAATTGGACCGTCCGCGTACAATGGCGTGTCGCGTTTCGTACGTGCACGTTCGCTCTACGGCCAATTAAACCCGTGTACGGCCGATCGCGAAGAACGTTTTCGACGGGTCGCATGCTGATTGAGTGTTCGCGTACCGATTGTTTTTGCGTGCCCCGGCCCTCGCATTACGCAATGCCGGGCCTGCCCGCGATTCAATCGCTCATGCCGTGGGAAATTTCACATGGCGACCACGTCTGTGTCCCGCCTTTCCGCGTCGAACAGCCTCAGAATATTCGCTCACGATCGCGAGTGAGTGCTTATTCAGTTTCGTGGGACGATACGCGACCATGTGCGTTGTCGTGCGCCCGCGGTTCGCCCGATTTGCCGAACGAATTTGGTCCTCGTGCTTGAAAGAATTGGCTTCACGGTGGCGGCCGAAAGGGACATTTAAGGGTGAGAAATATATTTCGTAATTTTGCGGAAAGAATACGTGATATGAAATATCTATTATGGAAGTTGGCGATAGTTGTGTATAGAGATTCTAATTTTAAACTTTCTTTTGTCGGTCAGTGTACATTCATGGGCAGAAGGGCAGAAGGGCAGAAGGGCAGAAGGGTAGAAGGGAAGATTTTCTGCACTACTCTTGCTTAATCCTTCTATTGTGCTTGGATCTATGCGAACCGATTCTTCAGTTTGAGATTTATTTTTGTTAAGATTTAAAAGATATAAAACTAAAAAATGTATTCCAATCTAAGACCAGAATGGAGTGACATAGCCCCAATAGTTGAGAATACAGAGAAGATTTTGTTTTTGGTGTTGATTTGATATTTTGTCAGCGAAGGTTAATCAATTAGTCCGAATGAATTAGTACACGTGCCTACGATATCGACAAAATATATTATATTCGATTATGAAAAAGGGCAGAAAATTTCGCAACGTAACATTTAAATGTTAAATTAATTTTTAATGTCAATTAGTTTTAATGTCTGTTAGTTTTATTCAACCCTCTCGTACCTATTTAGTATACCATTGTTACATTCACCGCACAACCTGAGGACGAAGGGGGAAGATACGCATTTCTGCAACTTCCAGTTACGCGAACGGGCATGACATTTCACAACCATCCCCGAACCAATAATCCCAATACAACATTCGGCGATCTTTCGCCGATCGCACGAAAGGACCGAAACTTGGCCGCTGTTCGGACTAATTAAACGTCGCCGCTTAACCGTGGCGGAAAGCAATCGACGGTACATTTTTATTATGCACACTCGGGCAATCGAGTGCCCGCGTTCGCCGCGGTGGCTATCAATAACGGCTACCAAGCCCCGCTTCAATAACACAATCGAGATCGACGACGATAAATAATCGTTCCCGCCGAACGGAATTACGGCTAACGAGCCGCTGGCAAGCGGCTCACCCACAACTTATTACACCAATTAGACGAGCCATAAGTAACCGTCCGCAACGGTCAATCCCACGTTTCGCGTCTCGTACAGCCGATCACCTTCCCCGTTCGATATTGGCCGGCTGATTGACCGGCGAAACCTTTTTCCTTCTTCCCCCCCCCCCCCCCCCCCCCCCCCCCCCCCACCGGCTCGTTGCTCGCGCCGTTTCGCTCCACGCGCGCGATCCTCGCGGCGTGCAATTAATTTCGCCGGCTGCCCAAATTGCGCTCGCTAACGAATAACATAAATATCGCTGGTAGACGAGCGCGAAACTCTTAAGGTCATCGTCGGTACCGCTCGTTAATTATCCACCTTCAGCGTTTGCATGCACTTACGTGCGCACGCGGGCCGCGAACCGTCGAACGAACGGATCGGGGGTGGGGGACAAAAAGGAAAGGCAAGGGCGAAACGTATGGAAACTGTACGAGAGGCGTTCGTGATTGGAGAAAGGGCTGGGAATCGTACGGATCTCGAGAGGTGACTATAATTCAGGAGTCAACGCGTGGGCGGTGTAATTTTATCGGATACACCGGGCGGAGAGAGGAGCGGACTGGAGAAAAGTGTGCCGTAATATTTTTGCGAAGAGGTTCGAGCGTCGCGGGCGCTAACGATGCCGGCTCGACCGGTCGAAACTGGTGCACTGTGTCAATGACACGAATTGGGATCGCGTGCAGCCGAGATTCGGCAGACAATGAAGAAGTACTGTGCGTGAAAAATCGAATGTCGAGGAGGTTTATGATGTGATCAACTGCTTAATAGATTGACGAATCGGACGCAAAGTCAACCCTTTGGACAGCGGCGCAATCTCGGAGAGAACCATCCGTGCAGACGGCGCGTTATTCGCATGCCAGTCCACTGAACAAATTCTTTTTTACGCGTGACATTAATGTTCGGACCGAACAGTAGACTCATAAAGCCACCGAGTTCCTTCAAATATAATTATTTACTTGCTGGGTATAATTACTACATTCTACAGCTGCAAGCTATATATCTATAAATTTGTACATCGCCTTTTCTAGGATTAGTAGGTTTTATTGAAACTTAGAGCGGTTTATGGCTTTATGATCTGTGAACCTTTAACTGCACATGTGGACTTCGCGCAAGGCACTTTTCGGTCAGTCACTACCTGAGAGTGACCAGTAATTAGGGGCGGTTGATTTCCACTTCTACCAGATTTTGGAATATCCCTTCCGTCACCTCTCTACATCGGCAAACCATCTTAATTAGCCAATCCGCATGTCACCATCAGCAACACACCCATTCCGAGGTTTTGGCGAGTCTTCGTTAGAGCTAACCTAACGAAGACACGAGAGTATAGTAGTACGATCAGGAGAGTCACGACAACATCATCATCAGACTAGTACTAACATCAGAGTACGGTCACATCTAAAGTAACATCATCACCTTACAAGTATCATCGACACCTTCAGAGTCTGTGCATCACCTTCAAGGTCCTTACACCACCTTGCAAGGGAATCTTTCCATCACCTTTGAGTAGTCACAGTTAATTATCAGCTTGTACATTAAACTGTAAATATACGACTATTTATCGAGTGACATCAATTCTCATCACCTTACACCACCTAATATAACTAGCCCTCACGGCATTAGTTTGCCGTAGAGCGCAACGGTCATCGTGCTTTTGACCAACAGTCAATTCGCGAGTTTAGAACCGTACAATTAACAACGAGGTACCCAAAAGACAATACGTTTCTTCTATATTAGTATTGTAGCATGAATTTATTCGCAAATTGTGATATTTATTTGTTTCTTCTACGATGAAATTCACTAAAGGTTCACTACAATAATTGAAAATAGTCTAGTCTAAAGGTTTCGGCATGTTATGCACGCCTGCTTTGATTCCAGAATTTTTGCATCAAAATTGTGTATTCCTGGACTTAAATTTTCTTGGTGAGATGTTTGCGATTGTGAAACATCTTGATCTCCATTCTCTGATTCTGAGTCAGAACTCAATAAGCGCAAAACGCGTTTTGTTTTTTGTGTAACGAGATTCCCTTCTTTAGTCGAGGAGAATCTTTTATTACGAAACTCTACTTCTTCTTAAGAAAAATGTAGTTGGCTAATATTTACGTCTCTCGTATATGTATATTGATATACTTACGAGGGCGTATATATACGCCTTTCGTAGTCAAAGGGTTAAAGGCACTGCTGATAAATTAGCAGGGTAATATGGATACAAGGACCTGTACGTTAGTGTTGGTAGTAGTTGTTCGTGAAATAAAGTATAAGTTTTATGAAAGAGAGGGAACATAAACTTAATTGCTCCGCAGATAAATGTGCAATAGAAGTGGGTTAATATTAACAATTGTCTGAATTTTGAAATGTAGATGAATATTGGAGAAGACAAATATTAAGTTAAAAATATCAAGTTCAATTTTGAACAGGGCGTTAAATAAATTTCAAATAAATCAGTCGTAACAATTCACGTACATAAATGTTATTACAATACACCGCAGACTTTGTCGCAAACATGATCAATGGCTGACAGATAAATACTTAAAAGTTCGCCATCGATTAAATAACTGCTCCAAACAAATCCTGTTAATCTCCATTTAACAAAAGCTAGTAGTCAGTTAAAAGATATCGACGCTGAAAACGATCGACAATTAATATATGCCAGCACATTCAATCAATTGACGTGCAGGCCATGCTTGTAACTCGATATCACAACTTCCAAATAAATTGGAACGTGGAAGGACTTCCATGCAAATTAAATATTGACATTTTCTTCCAAGATGCCGGAGCAAGAAAATTCGCCAAGAAAATATAAATGTCTCATTCGGAGTAACGATTGATAAAATGCATGAATGCAAACCTGCATTTCCCGACAAATTTACCAGAAACAAACGATATATAAAAGGACATGAAAAGAAATAAATAGAAACAAAAAGAAACACGTGATAGCTGAACGATAGTAGAATGGCGAACTAAAGGAGGAACAAAAATGAGTGCACAGTACGTGCCATAATGTTTTACGATTCTCATTTATAATGTTGGTAATGTTCCGCTCAGTATGCAGTGCGTATTCACCCCGGCGTAGTACAGTGGATGCAGTCAACGTGCGGCCGAACGGCCCCTTTTCTTTTTCCGCCTCGTCTTTGCGACATTAATTTTCGTACCTGAAATTTATCGCAAAATTCCCGTTCCACTCTACTTGGACCGACGTGCATACCGTGCAAATTGAGATCTTAAACGCCGAACGGCCAACGGTACTTTCTCGAGGCGAGATGCGTCATCTTGTTGGACTTTTCCTTTTTGTTTTGTTTCTTTTTTTCGTTAACCTGGTTCAAGCGAGACACTCCGTGTCGAAAGTCTGCAATGCAAATTCGTGGACTGATACGGTAATATATTGTGAAATGGCGTGACGTCACTTTTTCACACGGACACCCGATTGAACACTCCAGAAACGATAATGCTAATTAAGTAGCAAAATAAATATTCGCGCTTCGATGCTAAAATTGGCAGGTGAAAAACGATTCGTAATAATTACAGTTCGTGGCAATCATCCTCGTGTCGACGGGTTAGTAATTCAGCTGGAAAGGGGAACGGATGAATCAGAAACATCTTATTTAAAAGAACTTATCGTCGATCGAGTTATCGGGTTGGCCATAAAATCTATCTCGGGGAAATACCACCCTAATAGCTTCGTTTCATGGTGCTTCCGCGGGGCTCGTTTGCCGGGGCAAAGCGAAGAAAGAGCGGTTTGCCGTGGATTCAATAAAAGAAGCTCGAGCCAAGACGGTGTTCACTTTCATGACGTTATCGAACGACGACCCGTCTCTCTTTCCAGCAGAAAAAGATCGTAACGATAATACGAACCGTAAGTCATGCAAGGCTGGGGAAAAAATGGCACGTTTCTCCACCCGCTCCATACATTTTTCCAACTCGGCCCCCCACCCCCCCACCCCCTTCCACTCCTATTCCTTCCTTTTCCTTTTCTACCCGTTCAACGAACCCGAAGAAACGACCGCGATTCGGACGTCTCCCTGAAAGAGTTATTTTCTTACGACCCAACCTCGATTTCGATCGAGAATCGCGATACCGTCGGCAGATTAATCGTTCCTGGGTTAATTTCTGCGAGTACAATCTGCCCGTTGTTGTTTGCCGACCGGCTTATCGATAATCAATACTTAACAGGTTAAAGTTGACGGGGGAATCAGTTATGCTTTTGGATTAAAACGTGTAATTGCTCCGTGTATAGAATTTCCCAAGTGTTACACAGTGGAGAACTACTGTACTAGGTTTAAAGGACTAGGTATGTTACGGTAGAATTTACTCTCACAATATTTGAGTGATAAATAAGTGTTGTATCCGAGGATCAATTTTACTAATTAATATCGCGAAAAAGGGGGTATAATTATACATGTAAGGGGATCATAGAACTTTAACATAAATAATTTGGAAATATTTAAAAGGGGCCCAAGCATATTTCTCTTTCGTTTCAAGGAACTTGCATATCGAAAAAAATGATTTTCCATTATACCAAAAGGCAAAGTAAATTACTGTATATACGGTAACGCTCGCCCGCAGGCACATTACTGAACCATTGTGGCAAGAAGTCGTAGCGCAGCTCGTCGATAAAAATGCTAAAGGCAGACAGTTTGGAAGGTGAGACGTATTCGCGATGAATCACGCGTGTTTTTGAGCATGACAGAATCGAACTCGCGAGTGATTCACTCTCTGCCAGACCCTTATTTCGAGCCGCCTTGGCACCAAGAAATAATGTATCTCGGTTGAAACTGCTGCCCGTTTTACGTCACGGCCGATCTGATCTGGCTGAACGCCCGCGTTTTATGGACACTTTTGCAGCTCACCGCGGCTAGAAACGCCGCTGCATTGATTTACGATAAATGTCGAGGGGTGGGGGGGACGGAAAATCAATTTTCTGCGGCGTGCCGCGAAACCGGCGTTGTCGCCTTACGCGTATCGATTAATCGACAAATCCCCGTCCGGCAGCTCGCATTTCCACCGGCAACACCACGAGACGTGTAATTTTCTTCTTTTACTATTGCCCGAGCCGGTACACCGCTTATGCCCTACTAAATGTCTATGATTAACCCCGGTTCGTTATTCTTGAACCGATGCAAGACTTCGCGAGGGTTAAAAGTGGGACGAGCGTACCGAAAAGTTTACGAAACACGACAGAAGTTCGAAGTACAAAGAGTTCTAAATGTGTACATGCTCCAGTAATAGAAACGACGCAGCCGTAGGATGCATAATCCGGTACGGAGTTGTTCACTCAATTGGAGTTAAATTATTTCGCTCGATATAAATAGTGGACAATCATAGTCGCAGGGGAAAATTGGTTGGACGCAATACGGCGAGCAAGAAGGTCATGAACGTCTTTTATGGAGCAAATTAAATAGTGAAAAGCAATTTGGCGCAGTCTATGTCGCTTTTATGATCTGAACGTCGCGAAGGGTTTCTCCGATAATGAATTAAAAGACTTTAATTATCGGAACACCGGGCAACTAGCGTTTTAATTAGGAGTAAAATTATAAAATATTATGTTCCTGTTTATTGAAGGCCATTTACGATGGAAACAATTTTCTCTCAAATTACGCTTAAATATACTGCAAGGAAAACGTATAAGTTACGTTCTTCAATTTCTCATACGTAGCATGCAAACCTAATAAAGCCTGAATTACCCGACTTAATATTTAAACGAAGGATTAACTATCACGATTTTCAGTTCGCTAATTTACGTGCGTGAATTTGGACCAAAATAACACGCGATGCACGACTACGATTGGGAAACAAATTAATTGGTACTACATAGTTGTTGTTACGATGCATGTAATAATTCATTGTTAAGATAAAATTTACTCGAATTTGACTAAACTTACTTATATTAACTACAAGAGCTGCGCAATTGCAAATGCAGATTCGCTAACTGTCAAATATTTTGTATAGAAAAAAGGACAGAACACACGTAGCAAACTTTGTTACCTGTTCATATTTAACGTTACACCCCGCGCTCTATAACTCTAGTAACATTCATGAATACTTCATCACCCTGCACGAGCATCGAACGAATCCGAAGGAACTGAAGGGCATGGAACGCGACCGGACGAAAAGAAGAAGCAAAATGGGCACACCACCTTGGAATAAAAACCATTCGTCAACATTTCAACGGGAATCAGCGAGAAATTACGGCGCGCTCGATAATACGATATTCGATCGAGCAGAGCAAATAGGAGTAACGATGCAATTTGAAATTCAGCAGCAAGCAGTATCGATACACGACGGTGTGTTCTCAGTGTTAGCGATGGAAGGTGGACCCCTGTCACGGGGCCGCGTCCACAGAAAGTCGACGCAATCGATAGTGGACGAACGATAATGCATGGCCCCGTCATGCTCCGAAGCCGGGCTCAATATGCGCTGACAGCGTAATGCGAATGATAAAACCGGCCGTAATACACGGCGCGCGGGCTATTGTCGCGGCCGTCGTGGAATTACCGCCGATCGAGCCGTGTGTTTTGCCGATCGTTTCTGAAAATTAATGCGACACCGCTACATCAAACGATCCCCCGTAAATAAATCGCTGTCGCCGGGGGGTCGCAATTTGCCGGCGTTTACCTATGACCACGCGCGTCTGAACTTCGTCGCGCAAAGAAAAATGCATGTACACGAGCATCGGGACAATAAATTGTTACGGTGCACATTTCCCTTACGGCGAAGGAATTACGATAGCTCTTTATCCCCGTTGGAAAGCGTCGACAGGGGTTGATTGCCCCGTGAAAATTTTATGGAAAAATGTGACTCCTCCGTTGCAAATCGCCGCGCGGCAATTTCTCTCCGCTCGCGTTAACAAGCGCGGTCTATAGACTGTAGAGAATCGATCGCGGTTTCCCGTCAGGATAAGGGAGATTCGATTTTCAGCAGATACTAAATAACTGGTGTTATCGGCGAGGGTTGCTAGATTCATTTTGATCCGATGCAACGCCCAAGTGGAATTTCAAACAATGCGCACAGCTGCGTTCGATTAATCGATGAACTTAATCGTAGACGTTCAATATTCGAGGGTAATTGAAATGACACGACCAGGAGACGTGCAAAGTTCAGGACAGAACAAAAGCGTTCTTATTTTAGATAGTGCTCTTTGACATTTCATGGAAGCATAAAAGAACGTTGAAGTGTTAAAGGGAATTAGTTGAAAGTGAAACTATGCTATCACCATCAGAACTTGCAAATTAGTTTCTATTCCCTGGTGCAACATCGATCTCTATAGTTTACGTCCTAGAGTTGAATTATCTATAAGCCTTGTTACGAGGCGCAAAAAGAATATACCTGTGCAAACGAAGTCGATGCAAAGCTTTAGATAGCAGTCGCGAACTTTGCCTTTCGTTATTAGAATCGAGGCCCTCCCAGAGGCAAGCTTTACGCAAGAAACTTGCTCATAATCAATTTTAGAGCGCGCTCACCTATACCTTTATCGTCTTCACATATTGCAACGGATATCACTACTCAACTTATTAACACCAACATACTGTTTTTACTTAGCTTCCTTTTAAATTCATTCATAGTGCAAGGCATTCATGTAACGCATTTAAAAACATTAAAATAAGGCACTGCTGAGATCCATGCTTAAAGTTTATAGGCAATGAAAATATTGCAGTAATTTCCAATACGTGTAATGCAACGCAGAAGTAATTTAAATATTAGTTCTTTTTGTGACAAAATGTGCGATTCACTTTTGACCGAAACCCCGAGATAAGGACAGATGTATAGCAGTATTACAATGTATTACAGTATTACAGCATTGCTCCAGTAATCAATACATTGCACGCGTTGAATATTTTTAACCATTATCAATTCGTGCACTGGCCCCTTCAATTTAATATACCGTCATACAATTTTTCGCCATCTATTCTCCCAAAACGTATACCAAAGCTGCACACGTCAATCAGTCAAACAGCCACCGGCCAATGCTTAAATCTGAGTGCGTATTTCTCTTCCGAACTCGAATTCAAACCCAACGAACAAACGGATAGCGCGGCCGAGGCAAGCAAAAGAGCAATAATTTCATCAGGAACAATATAATTCTACGATCGCGAGAACTCGGATATCACTGTTTGGTACCTCGTCGACAAGCGGCGTGCAGCTCGACGAGCAAAAATAGATTCCCTTATAATTATCGGTGCCGTGATTAAAAATAGCCCCGTCGAAATTGCGGACGATTGCGAGGGTACCAACGACTACATAGTAAGCACGGCCACGGTCCAGAATATCCAACCAGGTCTTCCGACCATTCCGATAAATAAAAAAAAAAACAAAATATCGCCACGCCGATTCAGCGAACCCTTACCGCCGCAGCTATCGCGAACACAATTTTTCAACATCCGAGCGAACGCGATCGTGAATCGCACCGAGCCGGACAGACGCAACGAGACTCGCTACGACCGTCCACCGGTTCAGACGCTAAAAGCCAGGCGAACGCGCTGAAAGCCGGCGCATCGGTGCTTAATTAAATTGAATCTAAAATCAATTACCGACGTGTACGTCGCTTCCGTGCGAGCGTCTAATCGCGCCGCTGCGCGGCAGAGCGAAAGTGCGACAGAGACGGCGAGGACGGAGGATCGAAGGAGACGGAGGAACCAGCGTGGTCTCTGCACGCCGGCAGAGAGATGTGCGGTCAGAAAAGGGTAGAGGAGCGAGGAAAGAGAGGGAGCGGATAGATAGTTGGCCGCCAAGCAAAAACATAAATCCTCGCGAAGCAACGCACGTGAGTTCGTACCGGTTACGGGACGCCAGCAATTATGTAAGTATTCCGAGCCGATGGTCGACGATTAAATCTTCCAGTAACTATGCGTGTGCTCCGTGTTGCCGGGGTTCGGCTTGTGTGCGAGAAGGAATGCCCGTGTGAGTGGCGATGCTGCGCGAGCTGGTGGTCGTTAGGCCAGAAGATAGCGTGGGATCTCTAAACGCTTTTTATAGAGCTGTTTAGCGAGACCATCCGCGATACGGGACTTTCAGCGACCGATGATTAAGCTCGCCGAACAACCGACAGCGTGTAACGCTTACGACGCTGTTCGATTCTTGCGGCGGGGATCTTCCGATCGTCCCAGGGGCTGCTGATCGAGAATGTGAGCCGGCGGAGTCACCGGGGCATCTTGAGGCGCACGGAAGTTTCGTGAACGATTATGTACTTTAAGATGAGGATTTGAGAGCATTTTCAAAGACAGGACACGTGGAAACGAAGTTGATTAACCGTCAGCCTATGGTGCGTTAATTTTCAATCCATGAATCGATAGGCGGTCGTTCAATATTTCTGCGACGTGAGGGATGTAACGCAATGTAGTTGTGTTGGAAAAATATTTCCGCACTTCTCGGTTGTGTAAATTGACCTGGGTGGCTTGCATATTCGTCTTGGATAATGTGTGCATTGGACTGGTTGGTTTCTCTGTGGAAAGATTGCCATTTCTTATTCATACCGGTGCAGTAGAATGCGTCACGCGTTATTTGTAAAACCTTGTTTCCAAGTCGCTGCAGTTTGGATTACGCTTTAGTCGAAATTATCATTTCAAAATGTAGAGCACAATATAAATGTAAATGAACGAACATATTGCAGTGAGTATTAATTCGTAATACAGCGGTAAATACGTGTACACGTACATTCGTTAACGTGTCATTCTGCCTCGCACCTTTTCAATGTCGAGCGCTCCACTTCGATTAAATAATTGTAAGCTATAGTATTCTTTATTAGACCTTCACAATACAAAGTCTGTAACCGAACTGCCTTTCGAGGCACTGTCGTAGCGCGACAGTGCTCTCCCCAAAAACAAAAGTGCATCGCTACGCAGCCACGTCGATGGCTGCACCAACCGGCCATATACATCGAGGTTTAGGCTTCACTCACACACACACACACACACGCATATACTACAGTTCGGCTATCCTGACCCAGAGATCGGCCTCGATCTCCGACTACAACTAAACGATGTTACAATGTATGACTTACAACTTACAAACTTACAACTTAATATGATTTAGTACTTGAAAAGGAAAAAAACTTATACTAATTAGAGCTATTAGACTTTCGTACGCTTTTAACTTGACTTCCGTAAATTTACATTCAACGCCATTTTTCAATAAATCGTACAATGGCTTAGCAATTAACGCGAAACCTTCCACAAATTTTCTGAAATAAGAACACAGCCCAAGAAAACTTTGTACCTGGCGCACGCTTTGCGGTACTGGAAATCGCGACACCGCTTCGATCCCAGTTTTTGACGGACCAATACCTTTCGCAGAAATAAAATATCCTAGATATTCAATTTCCGTCGACAGAAACTTACATTTATCGATCCTTAAATCTAACTTATTCTCTACCATTAATATAAACACACGCTTAAGCACTTTTAAATGATACTCTATAGATTTGGTGGCTATCAAAAAGTCATCTATATATGCGATCACGTCATCCGAACGAATTAATTCCGCTAATACCTCATTCACAAACCGCTGAAATTTCATAGGCGCTGGTTTCAGGCCAAATGGCATTTTTACAAATTCGAACTGACCGAAATGTGTAATAAACGAGGTATACTTAACAGATTCTTCGGCAACTGGTATGTGGTAAAACCCATCTTTCAAATCAAGCAGGCTGAAATAAGCTTTTTCTTTTAAAACACTCAACTGATCTTCAATCAGTGGAATCGGATAATTATCCCTCGCAATTTGTTTGTTTAGTACTCTATAATCCACACACATTCTATATTCGCCGTTTTTTTTCTTAACTAATAAAATAGGTGAAGTGTATTCTGACTCACTTGCACGAATTATTCCCTTTGCTAGAAGATTATCTAAAATTTTCCGTAAACTGGTTTGCTCAGTATATGAAAGTCTGCGCGGAGAAAAATTAAATGGTTTCAATTCTGTCGCAACTATTTTTAATTCACTTTTAACTTTTGGCAGTTCAGGACGTTCAGGCCGTAAATATTCTGCTGCAAAAATATTTTTAACGCGTAATTGATCAGACTCAGGTATTTTTTGATCAATTAACAAGTTATCAGTACTGTTCACTTCAGTTTTCCCAGTGTCAATGTTTAAAATTTCTGAGATCGCCTCATCTACAGAATCTGTTGACGGTACTATCAATTTCATGTTGAACTTTTTCATCACATCCCTGCCCAATACTACCGAAACTGTCATGGTATCATCGGGTACCACATACAAAAATATTTCTTTTTGCACCATTTCATCTAATTCGATATTCACTACTACGGACCCTGAAATAACCAATCTACTACCATTCAGACCACAAAATACCTTGTCAGAAATACTCGTGCAATTGATCAGATGTCGCGGAACGAAGGTTTCTTTCACAAAACTAATCGGGCTACCCGTATCAATTCGCGAGTCTAAGAATAATTTCGATTGTACGTCAGCGTCGCATATTTCTAATCCAATAGTTTTTATAAAATCATCCCGCTGCTCGGATACATTGTCTACACATGCTACTTGTTGTGTTTCGAACTTACTTTTACAATCCATATACGCATGACCCACCTTGCCGCATCGGAAGCAGGAGCCCTTCTCTCGTCGAGGCTGCTTGCAGTCGTTAGCCATGTGCCCGTATCCGCTGCAATTGTAACACCTTATCTTCTTTTGATTCTCCTCCTTAAGAGAAACGCTTCTAGTTTGATGCTGTCGTTTATTTTCTTGCGCTTCTGTCTTGCTTCCGCACGCCAACTCTCGATTCATCGGCTGCTTTCCATCCGTCAGTGTGATGCTCTCGAACGCCGACAATAGGTCCGATGCCGACTGGAAGTCCTGAATCCGTGCCTGATTTCGCATTTGCCGGTCCGGTATTCCATCGACCAGATATTCAATCATCTCCTCTTCGCCCACCGGTACATAATTGCCCAAAACAATTTTGTCATGGTAATATATTGCGAAGGGTTCACTTGATTTCCAAACACGCTCTTCAAACCTTCTTCTTAATATTAATTTGCTTTCCTTTTTCTCGAACATTTTCTTCATTTCCTGCAGCAATCGGGTAGTATCCATTTCGATATGCTCTGGACGAGACTGAAACCACCGAAGAGCTTGTCCCCTCAGCCGCGTGCCAATTAAAATTTTGGCAGCGTTGTCGTCCAGTTGGTATGATGCGCACAGCAATCTAACTTGCTTTTCCCAATTGCTAAACACAACACTCACACCGTCGAAATCGCCAAGCAAATCACTTACGGCTTTGATGCCAATTCTTGTATCAATCGTGGTATTGCTGGACCGGGATGAACTGCGCAACAATTCGTTCTCCCTCTGCATTACCCTCAGCTCTCTTTCCATGAGTTCCCTTTCTCTTAACAGGAATTCGTAATTGTAAGCTGACCTGCCAGTTTCTCTGCTTGTCGCTATGGACGTCGCGTTGTCCTGCGATACACCGGGTTGTGGCACATCGTCCGGCAGCAGCATGCTGACATTCCTCATCCATTCACCACAGGGATCTGCTTCCTGAAGTCTGCTGATCAGTTCACTCTTTGATCCCGCAGTAGTCAATCCCATTTTTTGCAGTGCCTCCTTTAACTGCACGACTTTAAATTCACTTGGATGCACCATTTTGTCACTAAATAATGCCACACGTACGGAAAACTCTACTGTCTACAGTCAGTTATACTTAAGGCGAGCGTCGCACGTTTCAAATAATGATTGCTTAATGTCAATCTTACTTAAAAATCACTTAAATTGAGTTCAATCTATCCCACTTCTGAAATTGTAAGCTATAGTATTCTTTATTAGACCTTCACAATACAAAGTCTGTAACCGAACTGCCTTTCGAGGCACTGTCGTAGCGCGACAGTGCTCTCCCCAAAAACAAAAGTGCATCGCTACGCAGCCACGTCGATGGCTGCACCAACCGGCCATATACATCGAGGTTTAGGCTTCACTCACACACACACACACACACGCATATACTACATAATCGTGACTTTTAAACTCGGTTGACTAAACACCCGATGTTCTCGTAGCTAGGCGCAGCATTTAATATTTCAATGCTCGAATCGTTTGAATTTGTACCTAATCCGAATAAAGTCCCCTGTGATATTACGTAATACGAAGTATAATACGATGAATGTAATTCATGGCAATTGCGTTTCCAAGGTAAACGAGAGATGCTATTATTACCATAAGTCACGACTAGGAGGAACATCCGGTATTCCGTTAAGCTCGAAATCAATTACCAAGCAGTGTTGAATTTCCCAGGATCAAGAAAAAGAGACGAGCAGGAATAATCCAGGACGGATTGAACGGGTTGCCGTCAGAAAGAAAAGAACGTACATTCTCGTATAAATTGGCACACGTGACTCTATACGGTTGCTGGATGCCAGCAATTATGTAACTATTCCGTGCCAATACTGGGCGATGAAATCTGCCAGCAACAATGCGAAACGGGGGGGGGGGCACATATTTCTCTGTACACCGGGTGTTCTGTTGATACGAACTCGTATTACTATTACCGTAACTACAATCGTTTTAATTCGCAGAAGTAGAGAGTAATGCTCGTGCCACTGGTACTGTAGCAATATTTTTTTAAGAAAATACTTTGCTATGAAATTACATTTTTGCACATTCTCAAAATCAAAACGAATCTTAGTATTATTTCGTTGAAACACTAAAAACGTATGTACTAAAAATTAAATAACTCTTTGTAATTGTTTAATAACGTTATTAATGTTAACGCTACAAGTAATGGTGCAATTACTTTATAACAATACATGATATGACATGGTAAAATTCTGAAAATTGCAGCGCAAGAAAACAGCACATTAAATGTTTCGTGTGCCAAGCATTTTGTTTCATTGACACGGTAATGATATTCGAAACTCTTTTACGTTGGAAACAGTGCAAAACACGCTTATGAAGCAACATATCAATTTTAACATTTTCATGCATCAATGAGCAAATCGATAGTTAAAAACCGTCCGTGCGATTCGCAACTATCATTACCGAACAAAGAACCGAACCATACTGAATTTTTTAGCAACATAGCTGCGAGCAACCCTTCCGGTCTGCACCGCGATACAAAGAATAAACGCGTCCCGGGCATGATTTATTTATTTCACGATTTAATCGATTCCGAATAAAAGGGTCTAGTCACGGATTGGCCGTTGATTGGCAAGAAATTCGACGGATGGTCCGGGACCAGTTCGAGATTAAGGCCTGCTTTTTTTGCTTGTAGAATAGAAAAGCTAGGAGAGGTAGAGAGTTCGTGAAATAATGCAGAATACTTTGCAGTCAGTTTATCGGAAACGATATTGTATAATAACGTTCGTGTCCATTTATGTTTGTATAAATTATGAAACGAAAGGGGTACGCCAGAATTGAGTAAAATCATAGTAGTCGGAGAAAATAGACATTTTGGTAGCGTTCAATATTTGTGTTTGAATAAATAGCAATAGAAGAATTGATTGTAGAATTTCTGATTCGAATAACGATCTGGGCATTTACTTTAATGTTTCAAGTTCACAAAAATCTCACCTATATGCAAGTGATTATTTCAATTGCGATAGTTCGGCGGTAAAACAATTAATATTGGCTGTTAGGTTGGAGAATGAGTAAACATTTCTCAGAAAGAAGGCCATGTATAATCAGTTTTCCTTATAGCAACAGAACGATGCATTTTTATACTCGTTTCCAATTCGTCCTTGTTCAATACGTTCACTTTCTGTTTTGTTTGGTTTTTAATTAAGCATAAAGTCATTTTTTCGCCGATCAATCGTTCAGTAGAATTCTCTGAATATCATTTTCGTACCGGCGAACCGATTACCTGGAGACAAGATAATATTAATTACGGTTGCTCATGAAACTGAAGGCAGCTGTTCTTGGCATAGGAGGGTAATATATTCTTGAAGAGAATCCTCATCTCTATAGATCATTATTAAACTCAAATAGATTACGTAAACTTTTCATTTCAAAAAAGTAAAAACAGAGATCCATTTGGCCGGAGATTATATATACTAAATCACGTAAGTAAATTATTCAATTATTCTCGTTCGTTGTTTCGACAGTACCTGAAACTTCGCGTTCAAGATGGAATTTCAACCAAGTTAACAGAAAATATACCATGTTATATAAACGATTTCTTGTTGATACTATCAAAAGCGTTCACGTAACTTTCCATCTCTTTCAGTCGCAATTACAATGGCTCTCACGTTCTCTCAATTACAGCAATTACAGCTTTCCTTAACTATACTAATCGATTTAACCTCTTTCTTACCAAATGCAGCAACACAGCTCCTCGGACTACAAATTAGAAATTTACATTACACTGTACGGGCTGAAATCCGAGAATAAACACGCCGACGCTTAAAGGTCTCCCGAAAAATTGCAAGAAATTCGAAATTCCACTCTGGCGCGCGAAACGAAACTCTCTGTGCAGGGTGCGCGAAATTGAATGAATAAAATCACGCGAATATCTGCAAGGTAATCTACAGCCGTTACCGTTTCATATTCGATTAAACGGAGACCAGAACGGGATGGAATGCGGGGGAAACGTGAAACAGGACTGACGCTTCCGTTCCGCGCCCTCAAGTGGGAGAAGATCGTTCCAAGATCAATTTACTTCGCGTCGTTTGCACGAAAACCTTTAACCGGGCAGTTAGCCGACTTTATAGAATACTTTGGGAGCACGATGTTCCCTATACGATCTATATTACGATTACGAGGCCGCCTGTAAACGGGGGTTGTTTCGTCCCGTTTAGAACGGCCAGAGTGACATCAGGCGTGCCAGCCGTCTCGTAAAAACGGCTTTCAGCGTGCTTTCGTAATTGTTTCGCCCGCGTAGAGGGTGCAAAAAATGTTTAGACTTTTATTCCCGTCGGGACATCGACTGCATCGTAGCCGGGAAGAACGTCGCGCGCCTTCCTCCTATGAGCGAAGTCAAAACGTTATTTTCCAATGACCACGCCGCTGATCCCGCTGTTTTTATCGCGACCCTTTACAAGCAACGATACAGCCAACATCATTCCTCACGTATCGTCGTAAAAACGTCGACGACGCGGGCGTTCACGAGTTGCAAATAAATAGAAATCGAATTGCTGGCGATGCCGTAGCAAATATTCCAGGGAATTCGGGACGGGCGCGAAGGACCTTGTACAGATTCGTATCGTATTTTAATGTAACAGAATGTCGACGCAACGCGGAATAAAATAGCTACAAAGAGCGATGGAAAAGGGAATGTCGGGAAAAAGGAGCACGATAGAGATTTCGGGGCAAAAAATCACTGTTTTCGATGGGTCAGGCAGGTTCATTGGATCGAGATATTAGTTCGATCGAGTATAAGACAATGTTCTGTACAGTATAAATGCGGACCTTATCATTCAAAAAGTTGTAAAAGTTACATGCTCCGTTCTGTCATTGGAAAATATTTGAAGAATGAATTAAGGAAGAATTTTTTCTCAACGCCAGAAAAATGACATTACGATACAAGTTTAACTGCACTGTAGTTTGGACGCTCAAGTAGCAACAAGTTTAAGAAGAATCCGACACTGAATATCGACATTCAATCTTGAATATTTTTAGGTCGTAAATACTTCCAGGAAATTACTTTCACGATCAATTTTAATAACCAATTACGTTTGCTCGATTGTGCTCGTCTAATTAACTCCGGCTCCCCTATTAATAAATTTTACTCCTGCAGACGTGCAATTAAAGTTCCCCTTATATTTTGCACGAATTCTGCTGGGTCCCCGAGTCGGATCAATTACTACTCGAGCACTTCTTCAATGTGCAAATACATAAAATACACTGTAATTAATAGTTGTACGAACGAACGAACGACTGCTGTTATTAGCTTCAACGTATCTTGGTATCGCGGCAAAGAAAAGCAGCATGAAAATTCAGATTTTACATTTCGCCCGATGATCACGTCCGGTATTCAAGGTTGCAGCAATTATTGTATTTACGGGGATACCAAAAAGAGCGAATTCCGTGACGCAATTTCATTCTTCTTATAGGTGGGACGCCTGAACTGCAAGGCTCAATCGCGAAATTCAATTGCGTCTTTGTAAATCATTGAAGTACGTACGTATTTTAATTCGCGGCAACCAATTGAACTACGAAGCAGTTGATTCTGCTAAGAGATTTACATTATTTGGCGAATTGTTATCCTCTCAAGAGTATATGCTTTGTTAATCAAATTTTGCGGCTTTACCGAGACAAATAAATTACGTGGAAAGTTCGCAAGTTCTTTGACGAGTTCTATTTGACATGTGTATTAATTTATTGGGCAAAGCTCTTTCATTAATTAAGTAAGAGCTTACTGATATTTATTTCTTAGTCTATTTCTTCTATACCCTCTGTATCCTTGTCCATTCCCTTCCAACAAATAATACCTTTGAAATACCAAATAAAGCTAAGCATCGTTCATTTGTAACAACATAAAAACGTTATTTATAATCAAATAAATATTGACATCGATCCATATAATTTCGCAGCCCATCACAAGCCCAAGGACAAAAAGGAATACCTCACGAATTCCGCACAGAAAGACTTTCCTCGCAAAAAGAGATCACAAATCGTCCTACATGAATTCTCGATCCCGTCCCCGTGAAAGGGAGCAAAACGAAATAAAGTGAAATGAACGTTCGAGCAAACACCAAAACCGTCAGCCGTCCGTTCGTCGTTACAGAAAGCGGATTGCGAGCGGATCAGACGGGCCGGAGGCGAGCACAATGGAGAGCTGAATTCAAATTGAAACGTCTGTGAACGGAACACGAACTGGCAGAGATACAGAACGGCCTCGTGGCCGCGTTAATAAATACGTTATAAAAAAAAAAAAAAAAAAAAAAAAAACAAAAAAACGCACGGGTCATTCTCGTGACCCCCGTGAAACGAAGAAGATCGCGTGGACGTTCAAGAGCGGGCCCAGTTATTGCATTCGTGCCAGCCAGATATTAAATGCACCGTTTATTTTAATCTGCGACACTGCCGCGTCCTGCAACATGTACGAGTACTAACACACGGTGCGCATCGAGCGTGTAGCATCGCGGATGGTTCTTCTGTCACATCGGGTAATCACAGGGAAAACATCTCGATAACGACCAAGTGTGTACGTTTGGTAAACGTTTTTGCAGCGAATTTTCTTCTTTTCTTTTTTTTTTTTTTTTGGTACGAATTCACGTATTCTCGTTATTATGTACGTAGACAGAGAATCGTGTAAATGAATTACAAATGAATTACAATTTAATTACAAATTGGATTCAGTAAGGGACGGGGTACGTATCCGAGTTTGGCCGGTCAATGAAGAGATTCCGTTGAGAGTGTAATGAACTACGCTAGGTGCTGAAATTGTTCGGAGTGTTCGCATATTTGCCGCGCTCTTCCACTCTCCAATGCCCGTAGAACTTCCACAGCTTCCTTCGTGTGCTGTCGCGCATTTTCTGAATTTTCCCATTAACGAGGTTCAACCCGTTGCATGTACAAAAGCTTGAAAATTGATAGACTTATCGAATAGTATCGTGCATGTTACTGTCTGACGGAGTCGTGCAAACAATTCATGGCTTTTAAAAAACCACTGATTGTCGATAAATGAATATTTCAGATTAGAGGCAATACCAAGCGAATCTCTGTACAAATTCAATTGGTAATAAAATTGATTCCTAGTAAATATTATCACGCGTGCTACAGAGCTTATCGTGTCCAGCAAATAATTCATGGATCTTAAAAACAAATAATTAACAATGAAATAATATTTTACGACCAAAATAGCTTCAACCAAAGTTATCGCGCAAATCTAAGTCTCGCCAGGATGGAACTATGTACGCGGTCGAATATTTCCCCGACTGCTGAATCCGAATACTCGTTGAAGATTCCTATAAATACGGAATCTACGTGACGCTAGACGTCGAGCAGTACTCGGGAGAAGTCTAATTGCGATAAAAGCAACGCACCACCCGAAGCAAAGAACGATCTTGCGCATCGTCGGGTGCCGTCGAATCGAAACGACCCTGCGAAATAATGCGATCGACGTTCAATAATAACTGACACGCGACATTCATTATCCATTAAAGCACGTGAAAAGCAGCTTCGCCGGCAGGCTCGCGATACGGCCAGCAAGATCAAGAAAATTGAAATTCTGGAGCACGCGAGGCGATTCCTCGGCGCGCAAATAAATTTGCTCATACCTGGCGGCTGTTGAAAAATCGCGGGGATCGGTTAATAAAGTCCGACGCGCGCCGTCGTTTTTTTTTTTCTTTTTTTTTTTTCTCCACGCGACGCCGCTTATTTGCGACAGCCCCGGCTGGAGCTTTACGCGGAACGTTCAGTGTAAAACAAACGGTGCAGTAAATATCCATCTGACACATCTATAAACCCAATAATTGCATCGGCCTTGAATCTCGGCGGCGATCGTCGCGGTTCAAGCAACTCCGCGGAACGAGTGCTCCCATCGAAACGTCAAATTTATACCCGTGGAGCTGAAAGACGAGACGGCCGCGTCCCCGCCGGTTGTTCGAGGGAAGCAGCGCGTTTCACCGGGCCTGGTGACAGCCAAAGTTAAAATTATAACGAGCTTTTTGCCGCCCCATTATTTCTCAGACACTCGTGCACGACGCGAGCCGTCGCATTTGCATATCGCGTTGCCACGAGTGCGCGTGAATTAAGCTCGATGTTCCACGAGGAAGCCGGTGCTCGGATAGCAGTCGCAAATTGGCGACGCGTATTTTGGAGTTTGCGAGCATCCGAATCCTATCGAATTAATAGAAACTAATGGGTAAGCATTGGCAAGTGTTTTGTACGGTATATAATTCAGAGCAAGTGAAATGAAATAAACAAATTGTATAATGAATAGAAAATGGAGGGGAAGAAGATTGATAAATGCGAGAAATTAATTTTTGTCTCGCTTTTGAGATAACTGACAGGGTTTCTGTGTAAAGGGTTAATAGCTGAACGCGTCGATGTGCCTGTATCATCGTGTTCCGCGACCGCGGGAAGGAATCAAGCTTTATGCTTGCAATGAATCCGACTAAAATAGGAGCCGCTCGTTAAATGCTGCCGTTTAGATTGCAAGTTTTATGGGGCCGACTGTTTTTTTATTTTTGGGAATCTCGCTCGCGTCTGCGTGCATTTGTAAACGTTAATTTCGCGATAACAGGGATCGTTTTGCGACGCACATTAGAGGCTCTCGCTTGATTAATTTACAGTGGACAGGAAATTAATTACGTACAAACGGCAGAGATAAAAGCAGTCACAGGTGAAAATACATAGTAGCGTGAATAGGCAGCATTTAATAACGTCAATTAACAATTAATCAACCTTCTAAATATTTAGAAAACCTAATTGCCTGCCCGTATAATTATCCAGACGTATGCAAATACCTAATACCCCCGTCAATTTATGCAGATTCCACCTGCTAAATTTAACATTCAGCACTCCACTTCGCGACAACTTCCCAACCTCATCCATCAATTACCGTGAAACGATATCACCCGTAGCAGCTGTGCTAATTCTCGAACTAGATTCGTCTCTTCGCCGTGGTAGGAACAAGCGTCCAAGATATGAACGAAATCACATACGTATACGCGCATGCGAACCGTAAATTGCTATCTCACATAGCGCAACGATATTATCCACGCCTTGCGACAATCGAATAAAGCTATCCGCGCCGGGCTATCGAATACATCCGCCAGGAGGGATCGGCAAATCAAACGCCGACCAATTCTTCCAACCGCTTCCAATTCGATTCGATCGCGTGAGCTACTTTCCTGAAAAATCACGAACAAAGAACAATGAAGATTTTATAGTAGCAGCCGGGGGTCTCCAAGGACGTGGCGCCGCGCTCGAGTAAAACACAAGCGGCATAAATATCGGCGATGCATGTCTCCTGGAACTGGCGCAATTAGAGACAGAGACGCAAGTAAAGAAGCTGCGAAACGAACGGTTAGCACGGCGAAGGGGGTGAGAAAAAGAGGGGGGAGGGGATAGGGCGAACCAGTCGACACCGTGAACAGTACCACGAAGTCGTGACCTAGCGTCGGAATGGAGTTATCGGCTATGAACCGGCTGCTAGAGAGCCAAACCGCGGCAGCGTGGATCTCGAAGGCGTAAATTGGTCGATGGGGATCGTTTTATTGCGACAGGGGGGATGCTCGAAAGACTACGGGGGTTGGAGGGGGCGAGGAACAGGAGCATGGTCCTTCTGACCAACAACTGGACGGTCACTGGTGTTGCCTTCTTCGTTCTCTGCCTTTGTGCACAGCTTCTTCTTCTTCTTCTTCTTCTTTCTTCTGCTTCTTCCTCCTCTTCGTCTCTCCCTGTTCTCGCGTTTTATTCGTCGTGCACAGTACGCGGACGAAGAGGTGCCGGGACACCGTTGTGCTGTACCACGGCATACCATGGCATACCTTGGCAAACCGTACCAAACCGTGCCACTCTGTATCCGTGGCCCCTGTGCGGAATCTTGCTCGGTGATGATCAGTGGTTCTCATCGCGAGGTCCAGACTGTACTCTGCCATTTACGGACGGTGTTCTTCCGAGCACCGATAGAACCGTTTTCTCGGTTCATGTACTTTATACGTCCTCGTATCGAATGCTCGCGCCGTTCAGTTACGATTAGCGCAACGCTGCGACTTTTTCGCGTGTTGCAATAAAGGTTATTGCTTCTTGCAGTGCCGACCCAAATGACTCACTTATTGTCCCTGGCGTATTGCAACCGTGTTGGGCGATCGAACTTTGCTTAGCGTTACGTCAGCGCAATGCTGTACGTCAATATACGATTTGCCACTTACCATTATGGTTAGCAAATATTTTAGCATACGCCGGTCTAAGTAAGGAGATTAAATTTGTACGACATTGTTACGTCAACAGGAGCGCATACCTTTATACCACATCGTTGACATCGAAATGACTAATCCCATTATGTTTCGAAAGAATGCAAGCACACTGTGCGCGCAAACATGTGTCAACGAGAATCGGCTCTATCGAGAAAGAGATAACTTTCTGGTTATGCAACTAGTAGCCCCGCCGGTGAGCCCCCGTTGTGAAAGACGAACGGCCGTCTGTCGATGATCGATGTCAAACGACAGACAATTAGCCCGATCACTGTTCCACGTCGATCTATCAACATTAATAAACGACAGCGGGAATCGTCGAAGAATCTTGGCATTTATCAGCGACAAATCGGTCCGCCCTGCCGTTTTCGACGAAGCGCCGTCTCAATTATTGGCCGGGATTAATGGCCACCGAGTGCAATTCATTGTTCGATATACGCGCGACGACCTTGAATCCTCGACCGCGGCACGGAACAAGCGGAATCGAAACTCGTGTGCGCACAACTCTCTGCCGAGGGAAGGTTCACGGCTAGGCTCCTGCTTCATGCGCCATAAATATTCCCGTGAACGGCCGGCCACGGTGTTGCTGGTTATCGGGCTCCGGTTCGACGATTAACCGCATTTAACAAACGAAATTTTACGAGCGAAACGCGGCCGGCTCGTTCGCGGCCAAATTGGACCGTACGCCAAAACGTCACGGCAAACGGGTTACACGATTTTCTAGAATTTTCAGCCGCGATCCGTTCGATTGCCGTGACGGGCCGGTGCACACAGAATCAATTTAAAATTTACTGTTTCAGCTTGAAGCGTACGGAACACCGGGCATTTATTGGCGCGTATAGTTATACGCGCGAACGTGGGTATCGTTCGGATGGCAGAGCACGCGAATAAATTACGTTTAATTATACGACGATACAAAAATAATGGAAAACAACGGGCGATAGCGTAGACGTTGGAAATGCGGCACGATTGCACGTGAATCGCAATGATTATACAATGCGATATGATAATCACGGAATAATATTATATTGTAGTTTACTCGGCTGGAATAATTCCGAGATAAGAATAATATTTGTTCATTTGTGAATGTGCCGCGCAGTTTATTACTCATTTAAACTTCAATTGTTTTCAACGTTGTTAGTAATGATCGAAATTATGCGGATATCGTTCGAGACAAGATTTAATGTACAAAGGGTATAAAAATGGGTGTACCAGCTTCCTGTACGGGTTTATTTTGGACTTTGACGCGTTCACGGACAGTAAGAATTTCAATGAGATACAAAAATGATTTATTACGCTTCTTTTTTTAATTTCAAAAAATTAACGCTATATAGAATTGATTGCATGATAATGCGGCTTATAAATTTGACTGTTATAGCATTCATTGTCATTTTGTATCACAATTGCAATGAATGCTACAACATTTCCGTCCACGAACGTGTTGCGTTAATAAAATTGATTTAAATTAGAGGAGTGTGAACTATATTAATATACGAAATAGTTTATTTATCTAAGGAAGAGGCTGCTTGAGAATGTGACACGAAAAATATTTTACAGAAAGGAAAAAAATTGTAAATCTGTAGTGAAACGAGATCTGCTGATTGTAATCATATTCAATTGTTACATTTTTAGGTGTTTTAAATCAAACAAAAATGTTCACGAATTCAGAGATCCTACACATATTTAACACTACAAAATTTCCAACTTGTAGCGCGAAGATTTTATCAGAAAAATACAGAATCGGCGAAACTACTTCGGTAATCTACAATACCGAAGAAATTAAATGTCATTTTATCACACTCTCGAAATACCTACTCCAGTTCAAATAAAAATACACCCGACACACAGCGGTGCGACTACCGCTGTACAACATGTACAGTAACCATTTTGCATTTCCGTATCTTGCCAGAAAATATTCAACCGTGCTCGAACAAAAGCGATTACAAATGTTTGTCTCCAAACTGTGCGGCGGTGTTCGAGGCGAATCCGCCGGGATTATTTAACCGTTCGGCAAAGGGTCTGCCGTACGAAGCCCAACACGGCGACGATACGTTTAACGAAATTAATTTCGCCGTTGGCGACGAACACAGGATCGCTCGAGAAAGCAATTCGCGGCATGTCGAAACGAGCGACGCGGAAACGTGAACGCGCCGCGATCCTCCCGCGAAACGTTGAAATCGTTCGACGAGCGTGAACGCGACAAAAGAAGGTCTCCTCCGTCTCCGCGGCCATAAATATTCCCCGGCTTTCGTCCTCGTGCAGGAACCCACCGCGTCGCTGAATTCGAGTTATGCAGATACGTGCTAATAACGGGCCGATTCTATTCCATCGTGAATTCCATCGTCCTTCTGTTGTACCCGGGGATGTTTCCACCCCCCACAATTTATAGACATCGCTGGCTTCCAGATATGCCTGTCGCCAGGAGTCACCATTTTCCGAATACGTCGAAGATCACCTGGTGGTTATTTATTCTGTATCTTAAACTCGTTTCGATTCGTTGCGATGGAGATTGAATTGTTTGTTGCTTTTCTATTTAAGTATTTTTAGCTCTCAATCGTTTGGAGGAATTCGGAGAAATGACTTGAATAATAGTACAGAACAATTACACGTCATGATATTTGTGATGACAATAAAATATTTTGAAACTTCTACTTTTGGTGCTGAATAACTGTAAAACGGCCTCTGTTCTTTTACTTTTGCAACGGTTTGGTTAGAAAAAAAGGATTTCAAGGATTCCATTTCAACATATACAATAAATGCAACAGCAAGGTAGTATAATAATTATCGCATCATTCGTTGTTCCAAAAAGTCCCGAAGAAGATTCCGTGTTTAAATCATCGGACGAGTAATCTCAATATCGAATTAAATGTCAGACAGCAATCGTTTCCTGCACGTAACCTTGTTCAAATGTCGATTTGATACTGTGAAATAAACAGTGCAATCGTACCAATCAAACTGCACTGCCAACCGTAATAAAGCGTTACTGTGCACTTCTTATATTACCCACACACTATGCACTCCCATTGAAAACGTGTAAAATATTCACTTAACCGAATCTAACGGGCAGCAAAATTGCAGGACAATCAAGCAAGGAGACAATCAGCAGTCTTTTCAATATGAAATTGGCCGCTTTAGCTGATAACCCAGTTCAATTATTGGTTCCACGGAATTCGCGTGCCTCATTAACATCCTATCTTTACACGCCTCGCGTATGAATATACATGAGGGGCATAAATATTAACGCTTAAATAACAGCACGATAATTTCCACCGTTCACTTCTGTCCAATAACGTGTCTGCAATACAGCCTCTCCAAAAAGAAAACGAGGCGACGAACAAACAAATAACGACGAAGAGGAAAAAAAAAAAGGACGAAACCACGCCAAGGTGTATTAATCGTTCGAAGGGAGAGAAACGAAGGGATCTCGCTCACAATCGGAGGATTGCTTTTATGAAGGGTGGAAAGATAACGCGCTTGGATAAACGGCACGACACGTTGTTCGCGATGCAAACGGTGCAAACAAATAACGTAACTGTCCACGCCGGCGACACTTGGCCGTTTAATTAGCCAGTGCAAACGTCCGACTGCTATTAGCATAATCGGGACTGATATCCATCGATAAATCGAGTGGCCGCTTGCCACAATTCAGCGCGCAAACCGAACGTTTTCTGAACTTAACAAGTAGAACTCGTTAGGGGCAATGATAAGATAACGGGGGAATTAATGCGCTCTGTTTAGTTTGCTCGTGACGATGTGGTTTTAATGTGAAAATACCGCAGTCCCTCCCCCGTGTCTCGCGATCATTAAATAGTTGAACAACGACGTCGTGCCCATGAAATGTAGGTTCCGACTGTTTCGGACTATAGAGCGCCTATTAGCGATCGCGTATGAAATATTTTACATTTATTTACCGGGCTATTCAATATGGATGTTATATGCGACGTACGCTTAACGACACACCGGCGTACATCGAGCTCCCGTTGGAAACATAATCGCACGATTAAGCGGCAATTAGGGCGTTTCAGCAGCTGCGATAATCGCTCGTTGCTGTTTCTACTGTCGTTAAACACTGGGAATGGATAGCGATGTAAAAACTTTCGCCCGATGTTTCTGGCGGTTTACACGTAGGTTTTGATAACCAACCGTTAAAGGACTTTCGAAACCGTTGCATTCGGTAGCTTGTCCGACCAAGTTAGACGGGATAATAAGGAGGATCGTTGATGCAAGATCGTTTACCTGAATGCCGGTAATTTTGAAAGTCGTTTAAGTCGCACGCTCGTCGCTTTAAGGTACATTCAAATTTGGGTCAGTACAGGTTAACAAATAGTTCACTACGGGTGCAGGAAAATGAAGTGCGCTATCGTGAAATAATTCTATCGTGCACATAATTGTTACATTTTTACTGTGAACATTGTTACTTATCGGTTTAATATAAATTCTGTAAGTGTATAATCTCTCACCTGCAGAATTGGTGTATGTCAAAAATCCTATGCAAGCGATTCGTATAACTTATAGTTACAAATTTTATAAGGCAACGAACGTTCGCTAATGAACGATATTAAAGCCGATTATCGTAATCTTCATCCACTTGAATTTCGTTGCCACGTCGTGTTTCAAAACATCGTCAAATTAAAATCCTTTTACACGCGCTTAAACTTTATGACTCGTCATAAAGCTACAATTCAAGTCTAAACAAGCAGCCAATTTAAATTCCCGTAACGTTTTAACAATTCAAATTTCAATTTTCAACGCGTCCGCCATTCGGCGATGCCCGCTGTTAGTACGGTCGACGTAGTGAATAAAAAAGGCAAGATCACGGCATCGAAATCACCGCGAAATCATGCAAAGCATGTCCAGACACTTGTCACCTGTTCCATTTGTATTTTACAAGCGGAGCTATTATAATGACATTTAAACGGCGTGCTGCAGATTGTACCGCGACGGGCATAACCTTTCCTAACCGGTTGATTTATTTGGCACTGAGTTGAGCCAACAGCGGCATCATGAAGAATCACGAGGGCGTGATGAATCTAATAAAATGCCCGTGCCCCTTGACCCCTAATTCGTGACGCTTTTCGCTTCTCGTCCGACAGCTCGCCAACGTGTTTCTCTCGTTCCGGCGAAAGCCGTTCCGGTTTCAGTTTTTCGTACGAAACACGGTAAATATTATGCGACAGGGGTCTTCGTAATCGTTCAGTGCGTAAATGGAAAAATAAATTTCTGCGATACACCCTCCGGAATCTTAACGATCGTGAAGAGTCTCCGAAGCGTTTAACAAACGGAACGGTTGAAAATGTGAATATCAATTTTCCTTCGCCTGTCTCTCATTCTTTAACTCAACCAACCAAATGCAATCGTGCAAGAGCAATTACCGCATCTACACCATTCATCAGCCCGTCATCACTCTTGTCCGCAGCAACGAAACTCAGCCCGGTGCCGCGTCTGCAAAAGGAGGTAAAAAATCGAACAGCACACTCTTGGAGTGTCT
The DNA here is from genome assembly GCA_963667235.1 of Nomada lathburiana. Lineage (NCBI taxonomy): Eukaryota > Metazoa > Arthropoda > Insecta > Hymenoptera > Apidae > Nomada > Nomada lathburiana. The sequence continues at coordinate 3,892,312 of OY763905.1, forward strand.
CGCAGCGTGAAAGTTCGAATCTTTCTGCTTCTCGCGAGCGCAATCAACACGCACGCAGCTTCCACAGTGCCAACACTCAAACGCGATTCAACCCTTTCAAACTAATGATCCCTCGATCATTTTTCAACGCCGAACAATCGAGCGCTCGTCGCTCCCGACTTTTCTGATCGAGTACTCGCGGGGCAAGATTCAACCGGGTGAAACGAGCATCGCCCGTTGCAACGGGTGAACCGCTTCGATTCGCCATCTCTCTTTCCCTCGAAGCCAGTGTTAACCCCGCAACGGAGGAGCTGTCGTCCACCTTTCCTGCACCCTAAATATCTCGTTCCTCGCGAAGGATACGCTCGATACGTCCGCTGTACGCCTAGCGCACACGCGGTCTTCACGTCGGCGACGAGTGGAGTGGCACGGGTACCACACAGCAGCGCGCTGGCGGGCACGTTCCAATGGTGTGTGAGTCGGTGACCTTGAATCATGCACGATGGAGCACCCGTTTGAGTGTCGACGGAGGAGCAAAGAGGACACGAGCACCGGGGGGGGGGGGAAGGAACAAGGACCAATACGAAGGATACGGAGGGAAGAGGAGAAAGGCAGAGGAACGAGAAGAAATGGCGGAAGGGAGAGAATACCAAGTACGAATACCTAGGGTATAAAAGCTGAAGTAGGCGAGAGAAACATGGGACCAGGCATGAAGAGGCCGAACAGAGGGGGTTGAAAAGGATGTTGAAGAGGGACGAGAATTTTCTGACGAAGGAACCCAACTAACCGGCGCAAGCATCCTTGCGTGCACCGCAATGCACAGTTTGCTTCTTTTGTGCCACGGTTTGCGCGAGTTTCACGACTTTGGATGAGAATTGTCACGTACAGTCCGATCGAATCATCAGTGACACGTGGAACGCGTCTTCGAAAGTGCAGGGAAGAAAAGTATACGTAAATTAGTTGTCGTTGCAGCAGGGCCCTGACTGTCTGTCTTAATTGGGAGACAGATTGGTTAAGTAAATTTGATGTTTCGGGAGAAACGAGCGGAGAAAAGTTCTTTTTCTGAACAATGAAAGACCAGATTCGAAACTAACTAACAATTATAAATATATTATCAGTACAATTGACAGCCTGGATAATCGAAATCACGGGCAATCGCGACTCGATTAACCGAGGGGTTCTACAGCACCAGCATCTATTCACTGTTCATCCTCCCCGACTACTTGCTCTCACGTTTATCTCGGAAATCTTACGATCCTACAGCAGGGCTATAAATACATTATAATGCCCTAACACTGACGAGTCAAACGCTGAGGACTGTGAGCTTCTTTATAGCTTGCTGTTTGAGCAATACGTGCCTCATGCCAGAGGGGGGTTATAAAATAATAATGAATTATTCAAGCGACGCGATTTGAGCACCGCTGTTACAGGTATTCTCTTGTAAAACGAGAAGCCAAACATAATCCCAATCAGCTCTACGCGCCTACAGGAGGGGATCTTCCTTGATCGTAAGCTAACAATAAGTCACGAATGGCTTCACGGATTAGCAGCGAGGAGCCCGGGAAAATCTTCGCGGAGGATGTGCACGCGTATTATACAAACTGGTACAACTTCATTGCCGCGTGATTATACGGATTCGAACGCGCAATTTCTCTTCGCAATTGTCTGCAGTGATATTACAGCGCTGCGAATCGTAAGAATTCTATTATTTGTCCCACAATTAATGAATCGCATTCAACCTTCAGCTGCATCGTACGCCTGTAACGTGTTCATAAAATACTTACTGAGCGGGAAATAGATAGGAAACGATTGACAGACTTGTAATGTAAAATGAAACAGAATGTTCCGCAAAAACGGAACGATTAACAAACACGAAATAAAACGGGAACATTATTATTCGATTTTTCTTTCCAAACTGTTGCGTCGCTTCGACGTCCACTGATTAATTCATCTCCATTGTTTTACGTGCATTTCGATCGACCCGGCGCCACGTTTTTGCAACTGAATTCGCGTACCATGGCGGAGCTGTCAAATAAAATTGTTGCCACCTAAATTCGTTGAATATTATATGATCACTGGTCGACGAGGCTGATGAAACGCAAACTGGCCACCGTCGGACACAAGCGTAACCGGTCGTTAGGGCGGCATAATTGAAAAATTGATAAGCATTACGAAGTAAAATTCGACTCAAGTACCTATCATCGACGAAGCCACGAGGTCGTCCTCGACGTTTTGCACGTGACACCGTGTGCTCGTAACAAGTGCCAGTTGTTAGGTGGCTGGTTCTCCTGGCTCCTTCGTCCGGTCTCCCTTCGAAATCGAGAGTCCATTGGCTCTCGCAAAACCAGTCCCCGGTACGCGAGGGTAGAAAAAGACGAGAACGAGGCAGAGCCGTTCGGATCGAAAGGGAGAGAAAGATTGGTGGAAGTTGAATTTCTTTTGGGGAACGTAAGGTGAATCACGTTTTCCCGCGGCAACTTCCTCTCGACGAAACGAGGCTGACCGCGGCCACGTCGACGTTACTTTCCGTTTCGATCGATTGACGATCGCGGTTAAGGGGGACCGATGAACTGGAGAATGATTTCCAAATCGTTTGCGGTCCGAAATGCTGCGCTCTTATTTAAGGAACGAAAGTGAGCCGAACAATTCCGTTGCCGTATTTGGTTGATTATGTGCGGTGGCAAAAAATCACGTTCAGAGAAATGTCTGTATTATTTTATTTTCATTAAAATTATTGGTTTCGTATGGGGAACGGGTGTGCATGTCCGTCACAAATTCTTGAGAATTCTTTTCACAAGCTAACGATACCTGTGAATGGACAGTCGATACGATTTAAGTAACTGCAATGTGCATTAGTTGTTTGAAAATAAATTAACATGCCAATTTCCTTTCGTTACATCGTGCCACCGAATATATATATATACTTAACCGAATACTTTAAATAATGTTCGCGTCCTATAAAGTGTGCCGCGCGTAACGCATTAATAAAATATAATTTAACGCGACTCCTTGGGGGATTACTATTTCCTCGCGATTGTTCATTAATATTTTCAACCTTGCCATCTTTCCACGAGAATGGCCGAGGGATTGCCTACAAACGTCTATAAATAATCCGCGAAACGGCATTAAAAGTTATTACGACTTGTGTTGCTATCCCAGCTCGCCAAGCCAATTACACGTCCGCGCGGTTTCGTTCACACAATTTATTCCATTAAAGAGTTAAAACATCGCAACGTAACGTAATAATATCACCCGCGCCACTAAAAATGTTATTACCGGGGCGACCGGCAGTGTTGCAACTCGCAGTTCATTACGAGCCGCAGGAAGATTTGGATTTCAATTAATGCACGTTAACAGGCCAGAGCGGAGCGGACGGAGAGAGCACGGGCGATAAAATCTTGCCTCCGCGCTGAAGAGAAAAGGCCTCTTACGGTCCTGTACTGGAACGTGAGTCATACACTGGCGGGGCAACTCACTTTCAGGAGCACTTAACGGCGTCCGCGTGTAACGCTCAGCTTCTAATCCGAGTCGACTAAATATCTGTTTGCTAATTGAATGCGCGCGCTCTCGTCGTGATTAAAGTTGCTCCACAGACGTAATCTGGCCGCCCCGACATCTCATTATCTTCTTTCCCCTGGCAAACTGTAGAACGTGGCGACCCTAATTAACGGGCGTAAAACTTTCCAAGATTCCCGCGGGAAACGTCGACGCGTTGCTTACTTAGTCCGCGATAAACAGACGGAAAAATCTCTATGAATGACACAGGCCTGGGAGCGCGGGTACGCGACCGCGTTCAAAAAGAATCAAACCCCCTTTTCCCTCTGCTTTCGAGCGCAACGGTCGTTCGTTTGGCGTTTCAAACGCGAGGCCGGAATTTCGTTGCACGAGACTTTTCCTTATCGTTTCGCGTAGGAGCCGGCGTTCGATCGAGGGGAGTATTTTGCATGGGGTTGTTACCATTGTTAATTAGCGCGTTTTATCGCGCCCACGAATTCAAATAACGACCGATGGATCGCGTTTGACTGTGGCGATTAATAATTGTCTTCCTTTTTGTTTGATAGAGTCCTTTTGTAGATTGGCATGGTAATGACACTTGTTACTCGTTTCTATGGAAACCTTGTTATATTTTGCCCGGCAAGCGACGAATTCGCGATATACAATAGGATAGGGTGAAATATTAATGATACACCATCAGCATGGTACTTACCACCTTCGAGTGATTTATCGACGCCGTGCACGGGGAATGTTAAATGAAGTAAGAGATCGAATGGCAGAAAATGGAGAAACGCGAGGTACAGGGGGACAAGATACGTATAAAGAAAACGGGGAGCTTATTAAAGTTGCATTACGAACGTACGCTACGCTTGTATCGTACTGCCTCTCCGGTAGAAAATAATTTTTACCTTTTCACGCGACTATGTTTCCGAGGTATATAAATTGTATAATTTCTTCACATTATTTATTGAATTTTGTCCGAAATCAGGAGCTTATTTTTAACCGAATGTATTATTTATGTTATTTAAAATTTAGCAGCGGAAGAAATATCGAAATTGACGTGCCACGTAAACAGCTGTGATTTATTTAACAAAGTAATACAAAATAAGTCAAAAACAAATAGAGCGTATATAAATAATGCTGCTTCTATGTTATACAAATATAATAACTCGTCTTGTGTGCGTTACGTTATTTGTCAGAATTTTTCTATCTGTAAGACCTCCATTTGGAACACAGAGTAAAGCAATTTATTAGGAATATTTTTACCGATGTTAAAACATCCTCTTATGAATAAGGTACACTCTTTACTGGCCGTTTTGTGCCAGCTGCAAGGCCGTCGCGGGAGTTAAACTGTGAAACCATTATAAGAGACAACTGGTTTGAAGGCATGATTTATCCTTGAACTTACACACATAAACCTATGCAAGCCTACAGGTGTGCGTTCAAAGAGACCAATGCTAATTTCGCTTTGTACAACGATGCTTATTCATCTCTTTCGAGACAGGTCTAGTTCCATTTATCGGCCGTGCGATTTGTTGCGACAGTTTAACAGTAACACAAACGTTCACGAATGCAACTTTGTAACACACCACGCAACATTGTAATTCTGTGCTTCAACAAAATTATATGCAGAGATATAATTATAAAAATCAGTTATATTTTCGGAAAATTCATTCATAGTGTATTTGAAAGTTTTGCAGCAAATTGCAACAATGTTCACCGAGACAATCCTGGATATTATAGTCATCGAATGAACAATTTGTCGTCCCTATTTGACATAATAACAATCTAGTATAATGAAATGATGATAAGGAATGTCAACGACAGTTTCGATTAATTCACGCAAATTGAATTAAGTGCTCGCGAAATCTGTTAGATACTCACGTATCGTAACGTTGGCAGATAATTTCACGAGAAATCGTACGGAGATATCAAAATCCTGTGATGCGGTGTCAACGATTAGTCTCATTAAACAACCATGCGACATTTCGCGTTTCGAGACTAATCGTGTTTCGCGCGGACAAATTTGTAATTCGTGCCGTATCCCGGTATCGTTACCTGAAAATTTTATGTCATATTGCAATGCGCACATTGGCATGGCAAGTGCTGAAACGTTATCGTGGACGCGATTAAAATCGTTGGATACATCTGCCGATGTAATGGAAAATAAACTGATGAAATAAGATTGACACTTAATTATACCTTTCAATGCGTCTGACCCTGTACGTTTTAATGCGTGCTGCATTAATTTCAGTTAATATCTGATTTAACGCGTTGGGTCAAATGAAACAAGCTAGATAAATCGACGAAACACATAAAAACAGATATTAAAGAAGTAGTGACGTGTTAAATATATTTTAATGTTTGCTAACAAATCGAATTGTATCAATTTATATTTTACTTCAAAAATAAGAATTTTAGTGCTTTCCATTAAAGACGATTCAAATAACCACAGGCGGCAATAACTATAGACAGAACCCTTTCCCTCTTTGCTGCCGCTTTAAAAGTTCTTTAAAAAATGTTTGAACATTAAAGTAATCGACAAAAACAATTTGAAATGATCGCGAAAGAGGACAATCAAAGCGAAACGTCGAATACTTCTCTGCACGAGAGCACTGTACATATATTTCAAGCTTCATCAGCGCGAAATTACAAAACACGAACAGCAGCAACGCGCGATAGATATGCATCCATTTATGCGTCCGCGTATTTATGCTCGCGTACATACACGGGATCTTTACTGCACGGACACCATAGATACACACGATGGGGTTAACAGCAGCCTGGAATGTCGTCGTAGTGGCGCTCAACTCGCTTCTTTAATTCACACATGCCCTTCGCGCTCCGGCATCACGAATGAAATATTTTCTCGATTAATTTAACCCCCGTTCGAGGGGTTTACTTCCACGGGAGACGTTCGATGGAAACGTCTCCACCCTTTTACGATCGCAAGAATAATCCGGGCCGCTATAAAAATTACGGTGGCAGTAAGATGGCGAAATTGCGGATACGTCGAGGTGTTTCATGTTAACAGAAACATTTAATGGATACTGAAATTTGTCATAAAGGGGATACTGTACTGCAGCCGATCGCAGCCACGTATAATTTAATGGTTCATGATCCCGCAACATGGTGTGTTGTGTATATCGTCCGAATTATTGAAAGATATACGACATTATATTGTCTGAATTCGTTGTGTGTTTTAGTGAAATGCACTAAAAATCTGGCGGGTCTAAAAGTGAGGATTATTATAAGAAATTACCACATCGCGAACAAGAATTCCAATTCTCAGAGTTCTACGATACACATTCGTGCAACTCGGCAACGAACATAACGATACGAAATGATTCACCAAAATTTCCACCCCGCAAATAACGAAACAAGCAAGACCGCGTTTGACAAATGGAACCGACTCGATCAATAAATCTACGACAACCGAGGGAAATGAAACGAAAAAAAAAAAAAAAAAAAAGAACGAATCGCAATTGCATCAGAGGTACGCCGATCGACTGGCGACCGATCGCGGCACTCGAACCGTAAAAATAGCGAACGCATTCAGCGGTCTTCCTTTCGTTTCGCTTTCTGTTTCCCCGCGATCCGATCGTTTTCCCCCTCGTCGTCGACAAATATCGCCGGGCATCGAAGAGGATCCCGGCCGAGGAAAGTTGAACACGCCGGGGATGGTCGCGGCATACGACAGCGAACTGCTCCCCCAATAAGATTCCAACGGATATACGGCGAGGAGCGGAAACGATTTGCCTCGCAGGCAGAGGTCCCTTTCCACGTCTGGAAAATCGATCACCAGCCTTTCTTCTACTCCGGCCTGTTTCTGGCCTGTCCCCCTACGGATAGATTGGCATCGGGTTCTGTCGCATAAATAGATAAGGTATCGATACATTATTCGCGAACGGCGCTGCACGGTGGCTCAGGTCTTCGATCGAGCAGACCGCCGCCGAGCGAAAAGGAGCGAGTTTTCCGGCGAGTTCCTCGCGCAATTCCAGACATGAGACATCTCCGCGAGGACATTGTGCGCTCTTGCGGGAATCCGTGAAACGCGAATCGATATAGAGAGTTTCGTAATGCCGCGAACGCGAACAGCGACTCGGAAGTTTAACTTCGCTATTTACGGTTCGAAACGGCGGTGTCGGGCGAATATTTACGATGAATTGTATAGTGCTGCAACGATTGCCCCGAGGGCCTGTGTATTTGTCGAGGTTAACGTCATTTCTGAAAGTGTTAACAATCATTGGATGAACCGTGGATAATTTGTTACCAGGCTTAGTACTGACAAGTGTCACTGCGAAATATATTTTATTGCATTTAATTCGAGCATAATCGTAAAAAGCCTAGAAATGTAGAAGCGTTATCGGGATATTTTATGATGTTTCAACGTGTGCGATATCGTAGGGGGATGAAGCAAGTGTTCAATTTATTGTATCCCACAGGTAGTACAATTTAAGTACTGTTTAAAAAAAAATTTTTTTTATTTCTTTACAAATGATACTAGTAATATCTGTTGCGTATGCGATAGAATATTCCAATACTTTCAATGCAATTTCAACAAATTTCTGGCATGTACGAGAATAGCCAATATCAATCGCAAGATAAGCATTATTCTGACTTTAGTTCTGCACTAAATTGGCTGAACACCGGGTTGGTCAGAAACTTGGAATCAAAAGCACTTTCAGCGACAGAGGGGAACAGCGCCATTGAATGAACGAACCCAATTTAACTCGCTTAGGTTTATGATGGCGTTCTGAGCTCGGAATAACGCTCGACTGCATGGTTACAGTGAAACAAGTCCACAAATACTGTATTAATAGGAGCTCAATGAAAACCTCGCAGACAGCAGTTAAATTTCTGCTTCCGTGGAGGCAACGTTTTACATTTCTTCACTAATTAGTAGTTCACGTTCAGCCGGGCTTTGAACAGATTACTGGAACCCTTAATTGGAAACGTAACGTGCATACAATATCTCAAAACGGTGATCGTCGAATTGCTCGCGAATTATGATAATATTATTAAAAACATAATCCAGAGCCAGATGAACCGGGTGGTTTCGATATTAATAATTTCCCCAGCCATACAAATTTGCAGGAAATCGTTGGCCACGACTAATTAAAACTTTCCGAAAGCCGACGAAAATTATCTGTCGCGTTCGAACGTAAATTTCAAATTACTTGCCCATTCGTTTCAGCGCAATCAAACAAATGTTACCTTCAATCCAAGTGATATACTTAAACGAACAAATACATAAAATCCCCGATTACCCAATAACGCTATTCACACGTCATCGCAAAATACCTTTCGATCATTCTCGTTATCGCGTACTCTCCGCAAGACGAATGGCCCACAAACAAGGGCAGCGATACAAAAAAAAAAAGATAAAAGAAGAAACGAGAGACGTACGCGTTAATCCAGAACCGCTCGCCGCAAAGGACATTTGCCCCCGGGGGGCAAGGCTGGCAAAAGACCGACGCGAGCGGATGTCGGGCGGAAGGGGCGCGATTCGTAAAAAATCAGGAAGTCTCGGCGCGTTCGAGGGGTCGGTGGACGCACATTTTGTCGCCGCTACAAATCTAATCCGCGCGTGGGCGGGAATTCATAGCGGGATTCCAAACTGCTGGTAACCTGTGGCGCATTGTTACAGCCGGCAGAAGCAGAGATTGTCCCCACGGACACAGAGGAGCGCCGCCGCCGCCGCCGCCGCCGCCGCTTCTGTCGCCGGCCGAGATTAATTTCGCACGCCGTTGCAGCCTGACACCGTACTAATACCCACGTAAATGGGATCACAATGGCGGACCGCAGTTTCCAATCATGTCTCGTCCGTGTCCGCGGCTCTCCCTGTATCCGAGTGTAATCGTGACCCGCCTCTATGTACGCCCGGCCAACTGCGCCGATATAATTAAGACTTGACTCGGGGAGACCGCCGGACGAAATTAGTCTTCCGGGAATGGGTGCGACCTGCGAAATGTCTTTGCCCGGCCCGTAATTAAACGAACGATATGGAACTTTTTGCATCCGGCGGCAACGAGAGAGGAACGATACATGGGCCGGAATGATTCGGGGGAGCAAGAACTTTTTCAGCTTTCTGTGCCGGGGTGGTACTTTTGGATAGCGGGGGTTAGAGACCCCCCTCGATAGGAGACATTGATTGTCTCGTACAAGTAGTTCCTTCTTTTTTTTTTTTTTTTTGGTGGAAAGTTATTGGTACTGATAGTAATATGTTATTTTGATTTGTTTGGGGGGGTTCGTGGAAACGTGTTGCAAGTCCTCGTCGGTAAGAGGACGAAATTAGCGGTGAAATTAGCAAGTATTGTTCTCTTTTTATAGAAATTTGTTAATACTGGCGTTTGTATGTAATTGTGATTCATTTGGTTGATTTGTAGAAAGAGGTTGCAAGTCTTCATTGGTAAGAGTAGAAAATTAGCGGTATGGGTAATCCTTTTCTTTTTGCAAATATACTTATGCCGGTACTAATATGTAATTTGAATTTATTTGGTTGGTTTGCAGAAGCATGTATCCTAGTAGATCTTTATTCATTTGCGGGCAGAATTAGCGATTTCCTTTGGGATGCATCGTGTAAGTAACTTCGTTTATGGTCACAATTTATTGCTGTTTGTATTAATACGTAATTTTGATTTATTGGATTGGTTTATGGGAATATGTTCTAGGTCACATTAGTCTGGACCTGACAGTAAGATACAGTGCATAAATACATGTATCCTCTTCGTTTAACTTATCCAAAGCTGAGAACCAAGTCAATATTAAAACGTACACCGCCAAGTGTTTCGAATACTAGTAACTGTCAGCGCAAATTGTAGTGTCCAACTGCCAATCAAATCTGAACGTGCTCAGAAATTCACTCAGAACTTTCATTCAATCAGAAAATTACAGGTAATAGGAAATAATGGTTTCAACCTGAGAGAACAATTATCTGCAATTCGCGGCTTCTGCTACGGCGTCGAAAACAGTTGTTTTGAGACTACCGAGTGTTAATTGTTAAGTAACAGGGACGCCGGTCGGGAATCGAGATAATTCGAGGGCAGCTGAAATATTGCGAGCAGGAGTTAACTGCAGGGTCACGACGATGCCCTTTCGTATCGTGGCAATATCTTCAGCAACTTCCAGTCCGGTTCCACTTTGATTATAACACCGATCACGGAATATAAAGCTCGCCTTTTGAACGGTGATCACGAGTTCTTCCACTCGTGATTCCGCAAATTGCTCCTCGAATTATATCCTTACTGCCGTCCATTTAACTTTTTTCTCCTCGCGCGAGAGATGAACGCGCCCTAATGCTTCCCTCCAACAAGTACAACCGTTTACTGGCTGTAAACGTAAACCGAAGTGCAAGAAACGGAATACGTTTGGAGATAATGAAAATGGCCGACATATTATTTCGTATTGAAAAGCGCGCCTGCATTATTATTTCGGTAGTTACATTTTTAAGTTGAAGTCGGCCTCTGCAATTACAGACAGGTAGGTACTACATCGTAGAGCTTTGTAGGTGCAACTATACATACTAAGAAATAAATTTTATAGAGAAAAATACATGTTTCGTATATATGTATTGCAAACACAAATCGTATAGTTTACTATAGAACGTTGTAATGGAGTATTTTTGCAATTAGAGTAGACTAACCGAATTTAAATGTTTCTAAAAAAAAAATTCACAAAATCGATATAAACGTAACGCACGCTTACAAATTGCGTTACAACAATTCTCAATTATTATAACAGAAATCATCCTTTATATATATCTCATGTATCCACGCCAATAAAAAAAACCATAACCAAATAAAAAACAAAAATTATTTCCAACTTCGCCGTACTCCCTTTGCGCAACTAATTCACCGTTTCAATTTCCAAACTTACCTTCGCCGACCTCCTCGACAAGGAGGGAAAAGCCGCTAATAAAACGCAAGATCGATGGGGCGTTGAATCAGCCAGAGAGGCGACAACGAGCCACGATTTTCGCGCGATGGCAAAAATCCACTTTCGCGGAGGGCGAAAATGCTGAGCCAAAATTATGCAGATTCGATCGGACGGCCGTTGTTACCAGACAAGAAGGAGAGAGGCAACGGGAACGGAGCTTGCACGTAATGCGGTGAAGTGCTTTTATTATTCATCGCTCTCGAGCAGAGGCCGGAGGCAACGCCAGGACAAAAGCAAACGTCTACGGTGTTTTTATAAGCTGCACTTCGAGGCGTCGACGAGAATCCAGGAGACCGGCTCGATACCAACCGGACTTTTATTCAGCCCGGGATTTCTTCTTTTTTAATCGGGGCGAAGAAACGCTCGCCGCGTTGCCTCTATCGGATTTTAGAGTTTTATTTCGCCGCGGGTGAGAGAGGCGCGCACGCTTCCATGGGATTTCGGCTCGGTCACTCGAAAACGAAGAGAAAGGCGTGGAGGGAGGACACTTTTGTCGAATTTCGTAACAGGCGCGTTTGAGAAAAAAGAGAGGAACCCTCCGTGCGAGCCGTGCGAGATTTGCATTTGCATATGCTTGGACTTAGAATGCTTTAGATGATATTGAACCCCTGACTGACACGACGGTCCGATTAATTCGGCGTTAAATATTGTCACGATTAATTGTAATTGTATTCGTTTCGGTCGAGTTTAGTTTGGTGATTTTGTCGACATTTTTCGCTTAACAGTTTTAAGGTCATAGATTCGTTCAGAAAAATTTATAGTGCAAATTCAATGAATTACCGAAGGCATTCTTTTCATCTTCCGTCACCTATACAGGTGTTGAACTCACGTGGAACGCTTTTTCACTGTGCAGATTATAGGAAGCGAGAGTGATGGACGACGTGAAAGTTTGCGTGGAAAAAGAAGAACCGTGCAAACGATGTGTACATTGGTGGAGCAATCAAGATGTTGCAAACTTTTCACCAACGTAAATCAATCAGTACACCGGTGACAATGTAATAGCGTTTTAGAAATGTCTAAATAGCATATCCTTAAGTAATACAAGCGCGTCTGAAAAATGAAAAATTGCCCCTGCAGTATTTTGCTGAATCGTGTAGAACGTTTACTTATTTCGAACACTTCATTTTCTACCCTAATTGCCATTAATTTCTATCATCATCGCGAAACATCGCAACCCTGTATAAAATATCTCATTAAGTTGTCCGCATAGCTATTCCTGCGCAACATGCAACATTTTCTAACGTATACATCTACAATTTTCCCTCCTACGATTATTGCTGCACGCAACTAATTTCATGCGGCGTGCAGAAATATATTTCCACGCTTCTATGGCAAGCGAAAATAATGACATGAGAAACTTCAGCAACCATTTGGAAAACGAGGGTACCTCCCCCTTTTCCCTGTAGACATTCAATGGCATCGCTGAGACAGTGAAAATAAAACGGGCATCCGACAAGAGCAAGGTGAACTGAATAATGGATGATCGCGTAAGAGAGCAGAAAACACGAGCTACCTTCTCGCCGACTGAAAATCGCCTCCCAGCTGAAGGAAGAAATAAAATAGGTGACAAGAATGATAGAAGGAGAAAGGTAGAGGAACGTGGAATTTGGGATGAGACAGAAAGAGTTCCACCCCTCGTTGTGCATTTATGTGATGAACCGAGTTTCTTTGTAATTTTAATGAGCATGAATGTTGCACCAATGCCATGAATGGATTATTCAATACTTCATTTGCCTTTAGTCCCTCCCTTTCATCGTCGTAAAACTTTACAACAGTTACAATATCGGTGTACCCGCGCGTTCCCATTATTACGACGCTTACATTTTATTCGGTTTCCTCGAAGTAAACGTTCCACCTTACTCAAGGATAAAATATGTAGCAAGGAGCAGACTGCAAGTAGGCAGGATCAAGAAAGCCAAGTAAATTCCAATGTTCAATGGTACAATATAAAAGTAGTTACTCCAAGTCGGATAGCGAAGAAACTTTAAAATATCCAAAGTGATTCGCAGATGCAAAATCTCGAACGCGCGTGATAAAATTTGACAATCAATGCGAAACTGTTAATAATAAATGAAGACTGGGCGCAAAAAGAATACGATGCGCGTAATGCAATAATCCAGCAAATCGCTGAACAACCATAGTACAAAAAGGGCACCAAAGTAAAACTTAAAATTCAGTGTTAAAAAATTCAATCGCATAGTTCTGGATAAAATACTTATGCTCCGCTTTAAATTAAAACAAGAAATTGGTTTGCATCGAACGGAATAAATTGCCAGGGAAACGAATAACGAAGGATCAGTATCGTCTGACAGGATCGCGTTTCGTGAAGCATCTGCTTCGATCTCGACTTGATTCTCATTAACAAGACGTAACGCGAACCTAGGGTTCGAGTGAATCAATCGAATGGTAATTAACCGGTGCGCGATCGGCTCTACTCTCTCACGATTTCGAGCGCCGAGTGCAACACGGTCGATAGATTGGCAACGGGGATAACGAACGGATTTCGATAGAATCGTACGACACGATTTCTGATTTGCCCCTGCGCCAATTGTTGTCCGTTAATCAACAATTAATCGCGACCGAGTTCACTAACGGCTTGCGCGGAAATCGCGCCTGTCCATCGAGCTTATCGTCGCTGGTTCAATTAATTCATGATCATGGCAACGCCGTTGGAGTCGCGAACTTTAAACTACGCTCTGCAGCTCATGCGAACATACCGCAATGTAACGCACAATTGCGATCACGATAACACCTATCGGTTTGCGTTCGAGCCAGCCCTTTAAATATTTCATTCCTGCTTCGATGGAGAGTCCGAATCGGTCGCGCGAACAAGTATTCCATTGCTGCGTGTTTTATCGTCCTGCCTCTCCTTTTATCACGCACGGAGTGACTGAAGCGAGGATTTGTGAAAATTATGCGTATGATTAAATCGTTGACACCGGTAGCATCGAAAGAAAGATGTCTTTAATGCGCAAAACGATAGAATTTTTGTTATTACCTATCGAACAACAATCGTACGAACACTTACATAGTCCGTTTAATCGGCTGAGATATCATTTGTATAAATAATTGCAATAATGATGCAATATTTCGGAGAACGTTTATATAGATGTTTAGTGAGGCATTTCTGAATATCTGAGGGCAAGTATACGCGGTGAACCTTTAAGCGTGATCAGCTCAGATTATTCTGTCGCTGTTTAATTTTTAATGAAAGCTTCAAAATGATTATAGCAGATTGTCGACTTTTTTTCGAAATTTTCAGACACCTTCAGCTACTTATGTGAAAAGTTCTAATTAAAATATATTGTACCAAATAAAAGAATTTTAAGTGGGCCTACTAACAACAGAATAATCTGATCGCGTTTCGTGGTTCACTCTGTATAACAATAACATGCTAAACACATTTTCATGCTGGTTAAAATTTTGATCTCGCTTCACAACGGACCAAACATTATTTGTCACCCTGCTTCGCGAACTTTAGGTAATTGTGCTACATAGAAACATTAGCAAACGCCAATTCCGCGTAAACTACGTTGCACCCGTACTTTCCCAGAACGTTGTTACCAATTTTTCCGCACGCTCGTTTCTCCCATACCGGGGACGATAATTCAGATCGTCTCGTTTACAAATTACACGAACCGAGCATCGTTCCGCGCGCTTATTGTTAATCAATATCGCCGGAAGAACCATCGATACGCTCGCCATCGAGGAATCGAATGCCGTAATTGCCGGGCGCGGTGGCGTTTTCCAGCCGGGGCTCGAAATGAATAGGCATAATTCGAAATCAAGAATGGCCGGGCAATGTTCGGGCGAACAGCGATGCCCAAGCGTCGCATATCGTTGCGCGATTCCCATCGATTCCCGACAATGGAGCGTTACTAACTGCCAGTAATTGCCCGGCCGACGATATAAATTCGTGCGTTTCCGCTCGCGACCACCCGACGATGAGTGCACCAACACGCGCTCAGCCGCGACGAGATTTTATTATCAATATTATTCTATGGGCGGCGGCAGACAGGTAACTGCATTATCCAGACGTTTGTACGCGCATGCCACGATTCACGGCCGTTTCGCGTTTCCATTGCACCTTCTCTTCCACGGTGTTCCTGCTCTCGCGTTATCTCCGACGCGGATCTACCTGGATGCATCGTTCGACAGCGGCCGCGATCGCGCGCGTACATTTCGCCGAATATAAACGTTCGTACGTTTCAATGAATTTCTATTAGCGCTCGCCTACCACCTCGACTTTGCGCCGACGGAGGAGCCGCGTTAGCGCCATAGAAAATATGCGGAACGAAATTGCAACGTGCTTCATGTTTATGGAGTCTTACCGCAGCTGGCGCGTTGATACCCTGTCGTTTTTTTGTTTTTTTTTCTCCGTTTCTTTATCTTCGTGGGAAATGTGGGAAAACGCGAAGATGTCCGATCGTGATTAAGCGCGAATGGTAAATAGCGGAATGAGATTGCAGTTTAATTGGAATGCCGTTTCGAAACGCTGCGTCTTACCGCTGTCGTAATATTTCATTACGAACTTTATTATCCGTCATTTTGTATTATGCACAGCTTGGCAATGGATTAATCTTAACTCGCCCCCTTTGTACGTTAATGTCGCTTGAAATTTGAAAATGTCCGGAGCGAATTGAAGCATAGCCGCCGTAAATGATGCTCGTTTTAATTCGAATTGGGGCACGCACGTGGAGAATAAATTACGTTCAAGGAATTGTTGAAAAGTCTACAGTGGTAACGTCAGTACAGTTGAAAAGTCTTGTTGAAGAAACTCTGTGAACGCGAAACGGCAGAACCAGCAGCAACGTATATTTTGTAGCGAAATAAAAAGTACTTCCATTCAGTTTTACGATAATTTATGCAGTCCACTGCAGCGCACATTTCCAGCATCAATTAAATCAATTTTATTTCACTACACGAAGAACGAACGAAATAATAAAGCTCTCGTCAATTTCTGATTATGCCTTATCGTCGAGCCGCGATAAGTCAATATCAATTTCCTGTATCCTTGCTGTGCGAAGTAAGTGCACCAATAAACGCTCGTGTATTTCGATAAATGTAGCGTTAATAACCGCGACTACCGTCCCTGTATAGTTGTCCAATCGTTGCATATCTGGCTTATCATTGACTCGTTCCAAGCGTAAATTGACTTGGACCAATCGCGTTTCAGCGTGTAACGTAGGACGATCATTATACTGCGGCAGGTGTAACCGTAATGTTCGAGGGCCTGGCAGGTGCCTAAGACGTGGGATCACGAATCGCTGAAGCCGGGATGGCTTTCCCTAAGCAGCGGTAACGTTTCACTAATACCGTATTCAACTCCATGCCGGGGTCCAGTGAATCGTTCTAATGTTCATTCAGAAACCGTTCCGTGCGGAAAGTCTATTTGAACGGGGAATAACCAGACCGTGCCTGCAGTATTCGTTCTACGGAACTGGATATCTTTGCATTTGACGGGGACGTTAACGATGAAACGTTATTATTATTTAATGAAATGTTTCGAACGCGGAAAGTATGCGGACGATAAGGGGGCCAAGTTTGGCTTCCGAATTTCGCGCCACCGCAGGCTTTCCGCTATAATTGCCGCGGTTAATGTTGTCACGATGGAACAATGATTTTCCGTGAAACACGAACGAAGGAAACGTTCGGGCGTTCAATGAAATTAATATCCCAGTAATGCGAGGCGTTTAATGGCCGTGCTGTTCGTTATAATCATAATCGTCCATTCGGAATACGAGAAGAATGTACGTTATCTGTACCGTGAGGTGATTTTATGAATAATCAGTTACTCGGGTCGTACAGAGAAACTTGTTAATCGCGAACATTTACGCAAATGGTTTAGGAACTCATTCAAGTAGCCACTATAAATGATTGCGTGTCTCTTGCAATTGGAATTAAAATTCAGATACTGTTTAGCGAACAATATGAAATATGGTTTTCATATGGTTCCAAAGAAACGCGTTGCTCAATTCCCAGTACATTTTTGTTTTCTTTCAATGCTATCTGATAATTACTGCGACATGCAACTGATTGCAAAGAGATAACAGCTTGCGAATAATAAATTTTGCATATTTCCCGAACATACATAAAGTCACGAAATCGAATTTAATTCCACAATCCAATAATGATCGAATCGCGCAATTAAAAAAAAATGCCACGCTAAGATGTCATTCTCAGTCAAGCAATTCGGCATGGTTTAGTTGCGATCCGCGCGCGCGAGAAAATAGACAGCAAATCGAGAAAGAGAACGAAACAAGGGGCAAAATAAGCTCTTACTCTGGAAGTGTAAGGGATTAATGATAAGCAAAGTCGAGGAGGGACGCCCTCGAAAGTAGACAAAGGGATGAAAATTCCAAGTGAAGTGTACGTATAGAGCCTAATCGTCTCGGCTCGTGAGGTAAAGAACCGTAGGAAAAAGCTGAGGAGAGAGAAAGAGCGAAAGCCACTTCTGCCTTGGTCCTCGAGCGAACCCTGCAACCCCTGCGCCACTAACCCTCCAATCCTACTAGGGATTTCATTGTCTCCCCTGCAGAATTACCCTTAAAGCTTCTTCATCGCGTGTGCACATACCTTCGTAAAACTTGATCCATGTATAATGCCAGATCACGCTTACCTGCAACAAAAAATCACATTGCACCAATTAATAAAAGTCACAGTAACGTGGCGCGACTGACATCGCGGCAAATTATTTTACGCCGCTGTGCGAACTGTTGTTATTAAATGTAAAACTGTATTCCATCCGAATTAGGGATACTCGTTTCCACGTGAATAGCGTCACTCGAGCATCAAAGATGTGCAGTGAGATCCATCGAAATTGCTCGCTGACGCGAAAGATCGTAATAAATGATCATCGGGTGCTTCACACCTTTCTTTATTAAAAATACAAAACGCATCGTTCGAACAGACAATAAATGTGCTTCTATCCAATTAATTACCGTACGCTCCACCTGCTGATTTTACAATTTCCCCCGCCGAAAGCAATCAAATAAAAAACTCCTCCATAAATAAGAGCGATGATTATGCCTGAATCTCTTTATCCCCGCCATGCATAAGAGCGATGATTATATGCTGAATCTCTTAATCATCCTTTTCAATCGCGTCGTCGGTTTCCAACGTGTCCGCGTATAAATGTTCAGCGAAATTGCAGACGCCACCCTTTTCCACTACACGTTTTCGCGTACCATCACCCCCCGGACCCACCCCCCCCCCCAACTGTACGTGGTCCGTCGACGTGAAATCATATTTCCCTCGTTCCCGGCCGAATAATGAAACGGTTGTTTAAGGGTAGCCAGCGCGGCGACGTCGAAATCGCAATTAAATCGCGCGCGCGTTTTAGCTCGCCTCAAAAGTCCATCAAATTAATTCATTGAAACGCGCGGACCCGCGCACCGCTACTTCGCGCTGTGTTTCCGGGATAAATTGTCGTCTCTACGCTCCCCCCCCCCCCCCCCCCCCCGGGGGGGGACGCTTAATGACAACGGGAAAGTATAATTACCGGGAAGCACCGGCGCCAAATTGACACGCGTTCAAATTATCACCAGACTCGCGGGTGTTGCCGGTTATCCCTCGCGACGATCTTATTGTTCCCGGCGTACCCTCTTTGCATCGGGACGACCCCCCCCCCCCCTCGTGCAACCATCGAATTCAACCCGGCTTCTTCCTTCCATCGATTAATCTTCACTCAATTGCGCGGTTAATTAATGACGTTAGGGCATCCTTTCTACCCCTACCGCCACTTAGCTTATTGTCTTCCCCCAGGTTGAAATTATTCGGCGACCATGAATCACCTTCTTACACCCATCCCCCCGACGGCTCTTCTTGCATCTACACCCTCGGCTCTGTTATCGGATATAATGATCGCGGATTAAGTGCGCCATTGCTCGCAGTCGCGTTGCCTCGCCTGGGGTTTATTAAGCGGGGTTCCGATTGAATTCGACATCGACCGCTTCCGGGTGACGAATGCGCTGTATCATTCTCGAAATTGCCACGTCAAAAGGTTTGGTTAATTGCGTGAGGTACTGTTTTGTCGTGGGAAATCGTTTCAATTGCTTTTTAACTTCTCTGTTTTTCGTGCAGAGAAGAAACGGTGAGAATTATTCGTGTTGGGACGGGGGTAGATTTTTTATTACGCGTGGGACAGTGTATGGTAGAGTGTACAATTCATTGACTGCGATCCCATTTGATGTAAAAAAAAAAAAAGGGTCAATGGTTTATTCTTGGAAGAGTAAAAGTTCATCGAGCCATTCTTTAATCGAAACCGTAAATACGACGTTAATATTGATTAACGATAAGGGGACCTGCTTTGATGGCTGCAATAACGTTTATTAAATTGCAGTGAATTAATATTTTATTACACTGACTCTCAGTAATGAATATAATGTCGGGATGATATATAGTATTTACTTTAGCTGCTCTTATAAAATTGGAAACAGACGGTGGAAATTTTCCTGCGTAGATCGAGGATTTAATAACCTGAACATTTAAAGCAATTTAAACCGATACGGTTCTATGACGATGGAAAATAGAAAATATCGATCTAAATGTTAAATTTTCCGGATTTCCGATCGGTTGGAAATGAAAAGTCCAATTGTCATGATGATGAACGCAATATTCAGTCCTCGTTTGCATCGTACGATCCGCGAAAATAGTATCGTGCGTCATAAAAATTTTTCCATTAACAGATTCGTAAATAATATTTTACGTGAGAATCTCGTGTGCTGCGTTTTGGACGATATATTTGAACTAAACGCACACGAGAAAGCTACGAGGGCAAGATCCACCTGAACAACAGAACACTTCTAATGCATAATCTCAGTGCATTTCATTCTCAACAACATATGAAGCAATAAACAATTATGAACGACGCATTACTAATAAAACGACCAGCGCAGTTAAACGGGCCAAAGATCTGATTTCAGATTAGATTTTATTCGATTCAGTTTTTCCTCGATAATACTACCCCAAAATAGCCCATTCCTCAATTACACCGCGCAACATGAATTCGAAGACCCTATACCCCTCTAATCCTTCGAATTGCTCTCCAGCATTACATTCAATGTTCGAACGAACTCCACATTAACTGTCCCGACAAAAAAAAAATCTCGATCAAATAAAACCACCAAATAGAAGAGCACAAAAACCGTGTAAACTCCGAATCCTATGGAGACGATATAGAGACGGCAAAAGTTTTTATGCTAATTCCAAGTACTCGAGGTTTCCCATCGATTTGATGTGCACGGCAATCCGCTCGCGTCTCGTCTCGCGTGAAATTAACCGCGCTCGAGGGACTAAACTAATTTGTCTATAATCGAATATTCGCGATATATCGTGCAAGTTTAATTAAATGCGGACTGACCGGATGGAGCCGGACCCCTTTCCCCGGCCCAACCCCCTTTCGTGTATTTGTGCTTTCACCCTCGCACACACAGAACGCGGCCAGCGTGCGCGCGAACCGTCGACGATTCGGCCGCATGCGACGCGCGTAATCGTCGCTGGAATGTCAATAATTAATGTCGACATTTTTCCATGGAACCTCCTCTGCCTCTCGATTGTATAGCGAAACAGTCGACGATAATTGCGCACCGTATTAATCTTTGTGGCCAGGAATCGAGTCGCGGGCATCGTGACGTTTCATCGGGACTCGACGCCGACCGCGAAGGTGCTAAATAACGAACAGGACAATTAGAGGGACGAAAGCTCGACCGTTCGAGCCGATCGAAGATTGTGGCACTCTTGATCGAACTGTTTTTGAATCGAGTTACCAAGGCTCTCTCTCTCTCTCTCTCTCTCTCTCTCTCTCTCTCTCTCTCTCTCTCTCTCTAATAGAGCGGCGAACCTGGCACGCATCGTGAGAATCGGAAATTGCCATTGACAGTAGTCAAGTTTTTTTCATCTATCGTCATTATTATCGATGGAAATTCGTTTCGATTTCTCTTCTCCGTCGAGATTTATAGCGAGAATCGTGGGAATTATTCGTTAATTCGTATTTTAATTTCACGTCGTGTCTCATATACTCGCTTCCACTTCAACACTGGCGCTTGATATTAATTAATATCGAGCGGTGCGGTTAATTGCATCGACTGAATTACTTTCTCCCCTTTCACTGTTTGATAATCATCGACGTGCCACACGATATTGACCGTAATTTTAATCCCACTTTACTATTTATGATTTAGATCAGAACGCAAACAGGAACTCGATTTGTAGGCGTCTCATTACGCCGTGGATGCGACAAAACGGACACTACAATTCCCCGAAGCGAAACGGAGAAGAAATCAATTTCGAAGGACCGCAAACAGGCATGCATATACATGCACGCACATAAATCAAGACGCTCGAGAGCAGACGTATTCGGGTTCCATTATCGCATCACGGCCTGTCATTGGCCATTTTCGCAAGGGACTGGCAGGTCAGAACGGTTCCAGGCACGATCCCCTGACAGAAATTACACGGGCGCAGGTGTGTATCCGGCGACCAACAGATACGTCCCGATAAAGTCACCTCACGGCAGAGGCAAACGCGGAGAAACGTTTCAGCGCGAGGCCCGCGCGGCCCGGAGCTGTTTATGCGCGTGTACGGGCGATCAGCTGCGTGCTCGAATCGATTGTTGGAAGAACGGTGGAGAATCGGATCGATGGGTCGACGGGCGTCCATCCGCCCACGCATCAATCGGTCCATTCGTTCGTCGTTCAATCGAACGATCCGGTGTATCCACGGCCACGTCGGTGGTCCATTCGCCTCCCAGGACAATTTCCACCGATAATTAGATCACCGCCATCGTGTTTCGCCACGATGTGCACGGGAAAATTTATCGTTCGCCCGGCCAACGCGACGATCGCCCGCTGCGACGTAGCCGGTCTTAGCTCCTGGCCAATTCGCGCCGAACTATGGCGAATAAACGATCGCCGGGTCGCGGCGCGTAAATTTCGAGCAACGATCCCTTTTAATTATCCAGGCCGTCGGGAAATTTTGTAACGACGAGTTGTCGATGTTGGAGGCGTGTTGGAGCGTCGCGTCGAACACGGGCGCGATGAAATATTATTACGGATACAACTGTTGTTACTGTAACGCAATTAATGCGCGACCGATCGATCGTTTAAAATTATGATGCAAACGAGATTATGTTTTCCCTTGAATTGCGCATCTGTTGCTGTCTTTTTAATTATAATATTTATCTTCTTCAAGTGCGCCCCCACGCTGTCAAGACACTTTTGTTTAGGACAAATATGCGTTGCAATATTCATTAGATTGCGAAACTCGTTACTATCAAGAAAAAGATGTAACGTTTACCATGCAGTACAGAGAGGGTACGCATTTCTGTTTTAACAAATCATCGTCACAATTGCCGTCCAATTTGAGCCAAAGAAAAGTTATCGAAAATCGGTGTGGCGTGGAACGTGTTAATAGAATGAAAGAATTGGTCAGACAAATGCGATACTCAATTCGACGAATGCTTAACCGCTTCCAGGGGAAGAGAAACTGCCACGGTTTACGGAACAGGACGCTCAATCGGCTTTCATCTATCAAGTCGATCGACGCGTTAAATAAGGATCAAGTTGGCCGTAACACGAACATCCTCGCGCTCCAATTCCAGCCGCATCCCACTTTTGGCCCCCCGATTCGTCTTCCGTGTCTGATTAAGTAGTCGAAAACTCGGCCCTGTTAATTCTCGTCGATTTCGCGTGGCCGTAACGCGCGCACACAATGCACCGGGAGTCGCGGGGATCGATTTATCGGACGGCCGCAACGCGAAAGAGAGGGCGGACACGAAATTCAGCAATTTCGAACGTTTGACCACGGGAGTGGAAATTAAATGATCGACCAGTAAATTCGTTGATTCGCTCGACACCGTTCCTTGCCCCTTTTTTCTCGCCGATTTCACGGTTCCGGGGAATAAAATAAGAGGGTATCGGAGGCTCGTTAAATCGGCGCATCGGAAACAATTGCGCCACGCGATGGAACGCGCCGAACCAGGGGACGACTCGGGAGGAGATCCTGCACCAGGGGTGGTATTAACACTCGCGAGAAAAAACACCGGTCGGTTGTTTCATTCGGCCGTGTCGCGCGTAATACGATTTTACACCGACAACATGTTACTCGTTCAATGTTTTGCCGTGCTTGTTAATGAGGGGAAATTTAATATTCGTCATGTTTTATGCAATTAACAGATTTTTTTGGCCCAAAGTGACGCCCCGGTTGACAGAATACATTGCTGGGCGCAGGGGGGGAAATACAATTACCAACGATTGTACGAGATGGATAATTCGAAGAGTACAACATCATACCGTGAATGTTTGCATGGCACAGTGAAAGTAATTGATTTACTGTTAACATTAATATGGGTAATCTAGACGGGTATTTGCAGACTTATTTTTATTGAAAAAATATTTGCAAATGAAGAGCTTGCTTTATTAAATATTATTTATATTATACTAATTATTTAATCACAAATCAAGGTCCATCCAAATATATACAAAGCTATGCGCTATCTCATTCAAACAAATAGTGGGACAACAAAAGTTGAGAAGCAGAATATGTATGTCCATTATGTTTAATAGTTTCCAACACAATAGCTAATAACTCTTTTGTGCCCCATGCACCCTGCAATCATCGATGCCGTACTTTAAACAAAGTAACTGATTCCGACACTCGTAATAAAGCAAACCTCGAACCGCCCACGCGAACAATACATTGCATAACGAACATCTTAACGACTTCACTATTTTTCAAAGTGACCGGCGAAATCGAAACCCGTTTCCCATACCTACGGTTCTCGCGAACAACGCGGCACAGGTGTTCCCATCGAGGCCCAACTTCCACCGTGCAAAACCCGTCCGCGGTGGTTTTACAATACTCGCCGAGAGTTGCGATCGGGACAGGCACCGAGCAAGAAATCCCTCGACCCCGGATGATCAACCAATTCCAGTGTTTCTCTCGAAAATCTACAATGCGGTTTCCAGCGGGTTCCCCGGCAATCGGGACGATTACCAGCCAGGTTTCACTCGTTAGAGGCGGAAAGAAAGCGTGTCGTAACGCGATTGAATCGCATCGTCGAAAACAATCGCGAGCCCGGACCGACGAGGCGGACGAAGAAGTCGGGGAAAAAGAAGGGACGAAGGGCAGAATGGACGTGGAGGGAATAAAAAGAGAAATAAGAAAAGGAAGAAAAGAAGAAGGAACTCGCGATCCAGCACCAAGTGCAAGGCTCACCGAGGCCGACTCGTTGCACTTTACAGCCAAGCTTGACCACGACACGAGAAAAACGTCTCAGGGCCGACCAGTCTCCACCCCCCTCCCTGCCCCCCCCCCGTTCCACCCTTACCCGGGAACCGCGTCGTCCCTTACCAACTCCCCCGGCTCTTTCCTCTTCTTGAATGAGCATTTATTATCGGGGCAAGACTGCGTGGCAGCCTGCCAGGGCGCACTTGATCTTACTCCGTGCGCCTTGTAAAACACCACTTTCATACCTCTGAAAAGCAATTTAATTCAACGCTCCCTTATCCCCCCCGGCCACACCGCTGTATCCGTGTTCCTCTCTCAGTCTATCGCCGGCGTCCTCTCCCGTTCTGCATTCAACGTTATCCTTCCTCCTGGTACCCCTGCCTCGTTTCCCCGGACGTATCCGACGAGATTCGTATCGCGGTCGCGCGTTATCAGCGCGAATCTAAATCCTACGTTTAATCCGACGCTTTTCCATCGCTTCTTTCGGCGCGGCATTGTCGAGAGGAAACGGAACGGCCTCGGCTCGGCTCGGCTCGACGCGCGCCGCGGCGTTTCAGCTTTTGTTGAAATGTTAATTTCGCGGCGGGAAATATGGTTCGATCGGCGGGGTAGCGGCGGGGACCATCGCGCCGGATATTAATCGTAGGAAATAGTTTCGTTGCCCACTTCGACTAACGGGTTGCAGCTGCGAGAGTGCTCTCGTTGCGATTCTACGCTGCCGGCGCTATGTCGTTGTCTAGGGAATATAAATGGACTAGACAGAGACGAATCGTTTTTTTTTTTTCTCCTCGTTTTTCTTTCTCCTTATTATTGCTGTCTTTTTGCGCGAACATCTGCGCTAACAAGCCGGAGACTGAACATGTACGACCAACTCGGGATTACATACGTGATCTGCGGGTCTTTACGCTTACCACTGTGGCCGATCAAGCTCCTTTGACCGGTGGAACTTTCCCTCGAAATTTCGCCCCGGACGTGATCTTTTTCGTCCGCGACTAGATTACATCGCTGAACAGTTGGGAAGGACATGATGAAATTGTTTTTTTTTTTAATCGATGTTAAATTATGAATTTTTGTAATTTAATTTTTAATTCATTATTTTTTAATCAATGTTTTTTAAATCTTCATTTATTTGATTTTCGAGCAATGAAACACTGATGACAGGAAGTATTCAGTAATCCCCAAAATGATTACACTATCACGCTTGATCCAATCAATCGAGAATTGAAGCACGATATTTATATCGTGCAAATAACTGCTAATATAAAGACGTATTTTACTAAACATCTTAGCGGTCGCATCCTCGTTTTGCCGCGAACTCGCAATTCTAATTACCCTGCATTCCGCTTCACGCGCCGTCAGTCGAGACCGAAATAAACTTCCCCGCGCGCGAATAAAGCATGAATAGGAGCAAGTTTTCGCTCACGGTAGAAGCCAGCCCAATGTTACACAACCGTGCGTTCCTCCTGCCACCGCTGCAATTTCATCTTCCCGGTGCGGGGAGAAAAAACGGCGCGGAAAAACTTGCAGCCGCGCGAAGAAACGAAAGTTCGTCGCGTTTAATTCGAATTTAAATACTGCGAATGCACGCTCCTTCCCTCTGTTCTTTATCACCGTCTGTCCGCCGCACGCCCGTTCGTCACTTTCGTTACGGTGGCCCCGCATTTTTAAGATTCCCCCGGCAATTGCGGAGCGAGAAACATTTATTTATCGGTCGTCCACCCTCCCGCCCCTTTTGTCGCCCTCGACCTAATATCTGCTGCGGCTTTTCAGTGCCGTCCGCCGCCCCCGTCGCGCCGTAGCACGCGAAGGCTATTATTAATCTGGCCGAGCACAATGTTACATTGTGCCGCGACACCGGCGGTACAGTTCAATTAATTCGAAATGTACGCGAATACCAGATCACGGCCGTGCCAGCCCCGGGGGCGGATGGCGCTCGAGGACAAAGGGGTGTATGGGCAAAAGTTTGCACAAACTCGGAACGTGACGCGCAGCTGCTGGAATCGGAGGAATATGTGCCTCGTCCCTCACGCTTCGGAGTGCGAACCGCGGTTTTGTTACTGCTTTTTGTTGATATCTGGTTCCGAGGGATTTGGGACAGTTTGGGAATGTTTGGCGTGAATCGAGTATGAAGAATTATTACGAATTATTGTATGAGTTAGTCGTTAACATTGAACGGGATTACTAATTTCCGTAGTATCGGTAATTAATTACCAGTAATGAATGCATAAGATAATTGAATTCGAAGACAAATTCCACACCGAGACCTCGTTGTCACATTACACCATATCGAACAACAAACATGGACTAATATATGAATTACCTCGAAAAAGACAAAAACACGCGACGTAACCCAAGACTTCTAACAAACAATGCCTAGCAACAATATGAAAAGGGAAGACAGAGTAATCATGAGTAGCCTTAGAACAGGGCACTCCAAACTTACACATGAATGCCTAATAAAAATAGCAGGACCGCCAACGTGGAACGTCTGCGAGCAAATTATATCGACCAACCACATAACTATCCGAATGCAGAAGATACGACTCACGAAGACAAAAATATCAAATAACATAGACTGCGTTCTTGACGCCACAGAAATGCGTAGAAAATACCTTAAACTATCTAAAGGTAATCAGCATCTACCATAATTTATAACATACATATATGACACAAATCAAATGATGGTACAGTGTTACGAATTTTCAGAAAGACCTGATATCCGTGCGCATCTTCCTAATGCCCATAAATGAGAAACAGATTAGCGGCCATGCACTTGCATACGTATCTGAAATTCATTCCGAATATTACTACAGTTTCCTTCTACAACCGCGGCGCACTGAAAGCGTAAGAAAGGGTACATGAGCGCAAAAAGTGTCATAAACTAAAAGCATCTGTCAAAGGCAAAGTCCCATAATTTTCATTCTACGCTCTACGCGGGAACGATTCAGCCCGCAACAAAGATTATCGTCAACTGAGGCAAGAAAACAGGTTCTGCATCTCTTCCATGAAGCATGTTAACGCGATAGCGCTGAACTTTGGCGAACCCCCCCGGACAACGATTTTTCAGTGAAACCCTCGCGATGCCCAGTGTCTCGTCGTTCAACGCCATAAATTATCCGGCCGTTCGTGGAACCCGCGAGAGAAAAGTTCCTCTCTCCCTTGATATTCCCCCAAAGAAAAATGACAATTTAAACGAACGGGCGAGCAGGCCGCGAAAAAAGTCGCAAGATTAACGCCGATAAACTTGCACGGTCCACGTTTAATCCTGTCGGCGCGATGCAAACAAATCGCAGTGGCGCGTGATAAAAGCTTCGACCGTTCACAAAGCGATACTGCCGCGTCGTTGTCGGGGCGTTTAAAGTGTCATTAGCCGCGACCAGCCGAAGCGGAGGCGAATTCAACCTGATGTCCCGTCGCCCTATCGCCAAAACTGGTGATACGCCACTGCATCGGTGGGCTTCGATCCGCCCATTGGCGTCTCAGATTCGATAATACATATTTCCGATACAGTAGAAGTCCATTTATCCGAACCCGTTAGGGGACTACCAATTCGTATCACTGGGCAATTCATGCAATAGGTGCTCCACTCCGCTAACTATGACTTTGCGTTCGCGTAATAGAAGTTCGCTTTCAGATAAATGGATTCGAAACGTATGAATTTCGTAAACTCATTATGAATTGAGTATTGATTCATTATGAATTGAGTATTGATTCATTATGAATTAAGTATTGATTCATTATGAGTTGAGTATTGATTCATTATGAGTTGAGTATTGATTCATTATGAGTTGAGTATTGATTCATTATGAGTTGAGTATTGATTCATTATGAATTGAGTATTGATTCATTATGAACTGAGTATTGATATATTATGAGTTGAGTATTGATTCATAATGAGTTGAGCATTGATTCATTATGAGTTGAGTATTTATTCATTATGAGTTGAGCATTGATTCATTATGAGTTGAGTATTGATTCATTATGAGTTGAGTATTGATTCATTATGAGTTGAGCATTGATTCATTATGAGTTGAGTATTGATTCATTATGAGTTGAGTACTGATTCATTTCTTAGGCAAAGATAAATGTATCCTTTTATTGATTACCAAGAAACTGTGCTTGAATTGCATTGTAAATGTTGCAGGCGTGTATTGAGTAAAATTTTGTTCCGACAAATGGAGTTCTAGAGCATACCGTGAATGGGTGAAATATATCGGACAAATATAGAAGAATATTGAAATATTCGCAGTCGCATCGGTCTTGGCAAATACAATGGGAAGACCCAGAACCACATTTCATTTGTATACCGAGTGACTGATGAAACGAGGGATACCTCTGCGCCTCAATGGAAGAATAGCTTAATCTTATGGCGTCTTCGATATTGCATTGGACAATCTCCTCGTAGTTACTACTTTATTGACAGTGGAATTGTAATTCTGTCTTGTATATAACGTTGGCATTTTTTAATATATGCTTGAGCAGCGGAATAAAACGTCCAGGTTGAATATACTGGCCAAGATATTTATATCATATCATTTCTATACAACGGAGACGATTGAATGGAAATAAATTGAGGTGACGGACGATCTTTGGTTATCGATATTGAATGGTGCTTTGAGCTACACTCTGGTCGAATGTACGAACTTTGCGAAACAATATTTGTGCTGTATGGAATTATTTTTATACGAGCAGTAGTGTGTAAAATATATTTTTAAAAAGATGTTCAAACAAGGTTGGGGAACAAATGTAATTTTCGTTGCTAATGGGAACTTCAGATAACTTTACGTTGTTCCAGTCAACAGGGTACAAAAAGTGTACACTAAATTACGTTTCGAGTTAAATCGAACTACGGACCGATCTGTATTTTTCACGTGCACGAAGAGAAATTTACAGCAAAATTCATTAAACCTGGTTCTGGTCAAGTGCACGTGGTCCTCGATGGTTTTTCAAATTTCAGCATCGCTGAAAACTAAGCCTGTTATTGAAAAAGTTCACTACATCATTTTGACATATTCTTTGTCAAGGAGAATCAATCGAATCTACACTCTTGAAATGCAATGAACAATACTTTCAAATATTACATGGATACTCTGAACGATTAAAAAGTTCAAAGAATTTTTTATATCAAAATCTGTCGAAGAAATGGAGGCAAGAATATGCACGTTTTATTGAAATAAACGAGTGAAAATGTCGGGTGTCAAATAAGCCAAGCAAAAATCAAGACTGGAAAAAATATTGCACAATACTCGATACAGTATAAAAATGCATGTAACTGTTGTAATAATTGTTTATCTTTCTTTTTTTTACATGGCTCTTTATATTACAATATTTTGCTCGTCTGTATACAAAAACAGAACTAAATGAACAAAATAGGTAACACATAATTAATAAATTATGAAAAAGAACATTGGCAAATTTTCAATGAGACATTTTTAATTAGATTATTGTCCAATTTAATATTTATAGTAATTCGATATAATGTTCTGTTTTTTACTACACTATTGCTGTCGTCATTAAAAATTTGCCAATATTATTATCAAAATATACAGTCGACTCGGAAAGTAAGTTAACGCTCTTACCAACAGTTTAAATGTATAATAATAATAATACTAATGTATATATTATTATTATTATCTATGTTTATATGTTATAATGTATTCCTTATAGTATAAGTAACTAAAAAATAAGTTACAAAAATTTACATGTATCGGTGTTATTAAACATACTATATCGACTTTATTTGCACATAAATGCCAATCGTTAACTTACTTTCCGCGCCGACTGTGTGTATGTATCATATACGTACGGTATGTATAATACCTACTATTAATGTATTATCTATTTCGTTTATTCATCTTACAAATAACGATCCACATTAAAAAAAAACAGATAAAGCCGACCAATTATTTCAATAATTATATACGTCTTTCTACCGACTCGCCTACTGTGGCAATACCTTTGCCCATCCCTGTACATAAACGAAGAATAAAAACTTCGCCACTTGTCGCCAACCATTACGAATCTTCCCTAGATCACACGTCTGCCCTCAACTTCGTACCACGTTAACCAACAAGCCATCGACTAGTTCCGCCCTCGTATTAGGAATCGGTCGCCGGACAGGGAGCAGAGTGGCGCGGGAAAACTCCGTTCAACCCTTTCACGGTCGACGTAAAGGTAGAACTTTGTTCTCGCAGGACGAAACTTTTTATCGCCCCTCGCTCTACGCTAGTATCCCCGGGACTGGTGTCTCTCCAAGCGAGCACAGGCGAGACCGTGGACGCTCTGTGATCCGGAACTGGCTCGAAACAGGCTGACGTACATATATCTCAAGGAAAAAAGTGCATCGCATTGTGCGAGTCGAATAGGCGCGAAGGCCCCCGCAAAATAAGGAAAGAAAGCCGTCGGGCGAAGGACGAATGAAAGAAGAGAACGAGAGGAGGAGGAGGAGGAACGCGGCATGGCAGCCCCCGTTTCGTACGCCTGTTTCCCATCCGTTCACGTATGCACTGTATATTTCGTTTGCTTTTGTTTTGCGCGTGGTACGATATTGTCAAGTGGCGCGCAGACGTCGGTCTCCAATGTCCTTTTGGCCCGTGTGAGACACATTGCCTGCCCGCCACCATGTATAGAGAGAAATGTGCACAGGAGATTGTCCCCGTGCGTTTTCCATTCTGCGCGCTCGCACAGTATTCCCGTGGAAAAAGGAGGAAACAGACAGGGCCGTGCTTTTCCGCGCGGTTGGACGCGGGTGCGGAGACGTATCGGCCCATGGAAATGACCAGCTGTACGCGGTGGTTGAGACGTTTCCGATCGTTAGGGATACACGCTGGTTTCGTTGAAAAACCGCTCCAACGAATGCTGCTGCTTTGCTTCGCGTTGCTGGTGGACTACGATTCGATGTAATAAATGGGGCTGAATTGGGGTTTCGTGGTTGTCAAGATAATTCGGGAGTGTTCACTTGAACGATTCTATTAATCACTGAGTCGGTTCATAGAATTTGATATATTTGTGCACTTGTGCAACTTGTTGATAGTTAGTGCAGAATGATAGAACAAGCCAATAGCTGTAAGATGGAGGGTTTAAAGAGAATAAAATTATGGAAAATACCTAATACAATACTGACCGAAAGGTAGACGGAACTATGTATATAAAAGGGGGTGATAATTTAATAAATATAATATAATAAAGGTATTGGAAATTATTTAACAGAAGTATCATCGATGCAAATAGTATCAGGGACAACAGTTTTTGCATTCAGATGTAGGAGTAAGGTATAAGATTTGCATCGTTCGAGTAATTATAAGAGGTACAATACATTGACCTATACTACTGAAAAAATATGCCTGACCATATCACTGATCAGATCATTGACAAGGAAACGATAATCCTCTATACATCTATGTAACTGAAGTCACGTATACTGAATATCTATATTTTGTAAATTTTGTCTCATTTTTTAAAAATAATCTGCCATTGTTTTCCAGTTATACATTGTGGACTCAATGCTGCAACCTGTTTTTGATAATAACCTATTCAAAACGTTCTCAAGCGTGAAAATACATCACAGTGCACCATGCTAAGTTACTATTAACTACTTACTGTTAATCAATCCGTTACCGTAAAATGGGAAACACAATGCATTAATAAATATAAACAAAATTTCGCAAGAAAAATTCAAGAATGTGAGTGCAAGGTATAAAAATCGCGTCGTCCGAATAATTAGTGATTCATTTAAAAACAAGTCCGACGATCAATGATATTCACCTTTCTCTCTATTCTCCCTTTTCAATATCTCTGCCGGTTCTTTTATTCGTGTTAACCCTTTTAGCGCGAGGCGTTTAATTAAAACAGCTAAAATAGAGCTCATATCCGTTTTATTTAAAGAAGTAGAATTCGACGTTTCATTACACCGTATTTTATTCGACCGTTATTTTATTACGGCCCTCTCTGTTTCATACCGCTTCCCATTCTCATGCCCCGCTGGTGTGCACACGACGCAGTAAAGTTTTTCATCCGAGATAGGACAAGCTACTCCAATCTTTTCTCGAACGGCGCGTGTTCAACGATCTGCATTCGATTCTAGGAATAAAGCGAATCCATTGCAACTCGTATATTTGATTCAGAGGAAAGAACGGCGGAATATGCTTGCACAAAAGTGCGCGACAAAACAAAGTGTACGTACATAAAGCATATGTATAATATACTATACGCATGCATATACAATAGCGTTGAAGAAAATTAAATGCGCAGAAGGTCTTACGAAGGCCGCCGTTATTAAAGTCACCAAATATATCCGTACAAAACGAAATGCTTATTGCCCTGTTCGTGCGACTGTGGTACGGAACAATTTTAATTAAAAATCCTTTCGGAACCACTCGCGTTCCGTCCACGAGAGTTCTCCGCGAAAGAAGTGCTCGAAACAGAAATGCGATAAAGTAAAATAACGTATTGCCCGAACGACCCATTTATCGACGTTTCATTTGTCAAATTCTTGCTCTGTAACAAAGTTTTCTGCCTTTGTCGTGGACATTTTATTACGCGTTCGATCTTTTTATTTTTGGTATTTGTTGCTGCAACAATATTTCGTCTCGCGCATAAATATTGCTACATTATACTACTCCCTTCTGGCTTTCCGTTTTTTGTTTTTGATCCTCTGTTCTTTTTCCTCCTGTTACTTCTCTCGTTGCTTTCATCGTATCACCGTGTGTCACGTTGCAACATAATTCCTTCATGCTGGAAAGGACACACGCAACTCGATGGAACAATTCAACGGTGAGATTAGCATTGTGCTTTGTTGGAGTCCCGCTTATAAATTGTCGTCTCGAATCCATTATTTCCTGATTAACGGGAAAGCAAACGAGCTACGATGCCATTTGTACAAAGGGTGCCACGCGAACAGTAGCGAGGGAAAGAGAGGCGGAATCGTGGAAATGAAAAAAACTATCGTCTCTCGCGGGCACAATGTCTGTCGTTTATACGACTTCGTGTTGCGACACACGCTTTTAACGCCGAAAGCTTCGCCATTGTTCGTGAAATGATCGAATAAAATATCCGTGGCCAACGAAACTTTGGGAGAAATGGCCTGAATCGAACGTTCGAACGTATTTCCCTGTGTTTCAAGCACGATAAACCCCTTTCTATGAACATTAGTTTTGCCCTCTCTTGCTGTTTAGTTTCCTCCTCGAGTCTAACTTCAAAAGTAACAGTCGCTCTTGTTTCTGAACCTTATGTGACACTGAAGTACATAATCTTAGTTTGTCTTTTCGTGAAATAATTATTTCTATTTTTCTAGCGATTCTCAAAAATTGGACGAAAGTATATCTAATTTAATGAACGATCTGTTAATGATTGAACGTTCTTATTTCGGAAAATGTATCCTGGATGAAGTATAGAAATTAAATATTATTTATAGCAATTTATTTATAGTAATACAAGCAATACCGAAAACGATAATAAATCTATATATATAAAAATATAGGCTATATCTTTCTAAGAATTAATCTTTTCTTTCAGCAGTAACCGTATTATTTTCTGCGATAAGTTTGTCCAGAAATGCAAACGACAAACATTTGCTACTATGCAATTTATATCACGACACCTTTAAATTAATCATTGTGAAATTAATATAAATCGAGGTACTAGTGTAAATTCCGTCAGAAAGGAGTAAATACGAAATATATACAAAGTTCAGCGCAAAATTTGCGACTAATACCCTGCTGTTAGATAGCAACGCACACAGGAAACATTTACTACGAATGCATGATTCCTCGCTATTGTATCATAAACGTGGATAAATTATTCGAAATACAACGTCCATATTTACCAGCCGCAGTTTCATTATGCACGATTTAACGTAATATTCTCCACGTCTGTCGCAATTTTCGAAATTCATGCGGAAAATATCGACGAAGTTTTACCGAGTTTCATAGAGTTTCAACTGTCACAAGATACACGTGTTAATGTCCGGCCAGAGTGATGGATATATCATTCGATTATAAATCGTTGCTTGTGTGCAGGATATTGATACCAGGGACAAAGCGATATTTAGAAATCCAGTACATAATGGATCATCGTTGTCACCTTTTAACTGCGTGGATACGACAAATACCGTTGATTTAACGTACACCGCGCCTCCCCACTGTCATACACAAATTCGTTGCGCCACGTTTTCTTTTCCCCCTTGTATAAAACCCGGCGGCAGTTATCAAATCGACAGCTATTGTATTTTAATGCCACGTATTATAAATTGTACCGAGCGTATTTCGAAATAAACGATTACAATTTCACATTTATTCATATCATTGAGTACGAATTATTGCGACACAGTCGATTGTAATGTAATTCTATCGGCTGTAGTAAAGATGTGAATGTGTAAATTTTCCTAAAAAAATTCTTTTCATCGTGCACGCATAATAATGGCATATTAGTCACGCGATATTTGCCTTGGCATATTCTTTTCATTCATCATTATTAATCGTAGACGATTACTAGTTATCAAAAGGTTATCGAGACAGTCATTGATCAAACGAGTTACATTCACCAACAAACAATGACAAAAGAACTTTTCAATTTCCACGATACACTAAATTAAGGTTTACAAAATATTAATAATCCGACAATGCCATCTCAAGTTTCAACATATTACGGCTGCTTTGTTTCTTCAATCTTTTTACCATTCCATTTCTACATAATATGTGCTCTTCTAAATTACAATAAATATTAATAAATGTATTGAAAAGATATTATTTTCTTTTAATTACAAAAAAACGGACCGAACTTTCCGGTAGACTTACTAATTTATCCAATCAAGCAACACGAAACAACATTCCCAAACCTTCAACAAATTATTATATTTGACACTCGAACTGCCAAGCCAGTCAAAATGACTGGTTTTAGATTCCTTGCTGGAAAATTATTGACATATATGTATTATTGCAGCAATTTATGCTGACTTACAATAGACATTCAAGACAGAATGGCAATTATATATCTTTATTTAATTTCCATTCAACAACTTTCGTGTTCATAATCTGTCTAACGTGTACTGTCTAAATGATACCAAGATCTATCGGTAGTTTTAACGTTAAACGTTACTTTCCATCCCTAACGTCAATCGTACCAAACGACAAAAAAAAAATCGCCGCAAAGGCAGCAATGAAAAATCACAGATAATGCAATTTCAATTGTAACACAGACTCTGAACGAGCTCTGCACAAAAGTTGCATCCCCTACTACTTGAAATAGGTGGCCCGAAAAGGTACACAAGGCCAACAATGCAATTTCTCGGACAGGTTGCTTCATCGAATACCCCTTGTGCCCCACCAGTTATCCTTAACCGTGAAACTAAATCTGCGAATATGGCCAGGGACACGGACGGAGGGATCGATCGGGCATACATCCCTGCCCCTCGAAATTCCATCTATTTCGTTCGAAATTCACCCGAAACATGGGTCACCTACGACCCGTACAGGGGAAGCAGCTCCAGCGTGAAATCATTTGTCCAAGAGGAATAGGGCGGCGGGGTGCGAAACGGCCGCAAATTGAATAGCTGGCGGAAATACAGGCGGTGCGAGCCAACGAATAACCCCGTTACAAGCGTTCCCGGTGCTCTCCGCGTAAAATCGCGCAACCAACTCGGCCGCCGCCTGATTTATTAGGGCCAGGCACCGTCAAAGAAAACGTACGACGCCCCGGTGACGGGTCCCTCGCTATCTGTCCCTCATCCGCGTTGGTCCCGTTGGTACCTGTTTCCGCTTGCTCGCGCCGGGCAGATTTCCCGATCGTCGTTTCAGGGAAACGCGAAGCCCCCAAGGGTCGTTCGTTCGTCCACGCCCACCGCGGCCGCGAACGTGGATCGAACGTGGATTAAAACGCGTCCGGTATCTCGGGTACCGTGACACATCGTTTCGTCCATTGTGTCTTTAATAAATCGAGACAGCGGTCGCGATTCACGCACGGCCGCGAAATTGCTTCGCATATTCGTGTCTCGATGGCTGCGCTGGAACGGGGAATACCAGAGACACGAATGGCAACCGGATCTCGCGATCGACGAACTTCTGATTCTCCTGATACTTCTGATGTACTGCGCGTCGATTGGATCGTTCTGTCTTTCGTTCGATTGAGCGCGTTATCGTGCGCCATCGGCGGAGCAATCCGATTTCCGGTCGTCGCGTCGTCCAACTCGGCTGAAAAAGATGTCGGCCGGGCGATATTAATGAAACGTCAGTCACATTTGCGCATTGCCATGTCCAATCCCGCGAGCCTTCGAAGAACAAGGGACCGAGGAAAGGAGGGGTGGAGAGGTCGCGGTCGGCGGTCACGCGATAAAATAATTAAAACGTCCCTCCCTCGTTTCATTTCGCGTTGGTGGTGAAATGGTAATTACTATTCCGTCCGTCAGAACGGCGCGGCGGGAGGGGGGGGGGAGTTGCACGGGAGGGGGCAAGGGAAGTGAAAAAGTACATCCCACGTCGGCTGGCGAAGAAATCTTGGATCTTCATCGAGGCGAACGATCGCGGGGAAGCGAAGGGAAGGGAAGGGAGGGGAAGGGAAGGGAAGGAGGCCGCGAAGAATCTCGCGAAACGAATGGATCGAAGGGCCATCGATAAATCCAGGCGGAAGGCACGCGAAACGGTCGAACAATGCGAAAAGTAGAAACGCGGACTAGTCGTTGACTGTTGAATGCGGGAACGGCGGCGCGACAGCGAGCGGAGGAGCAATCGGTGACAATGAGGGATGGCCACGAAAGGAATATGGCGAACGAGCCGGGATAAAAGGCGCCGGGGACGGACGTCGGCCGTGTACGCCGGGCAAATCCGTGGAACGGAAAAGGTCGAAGCGAAAGTGAAAGTAACGGGACAGGCACGGGGGTGGGCGGCGGTGCGGCGGTCGAAAATTTAGGAACCCGAATAAACTGGGCGGAAATATACGGGGGAGCCGAGTGGCAGAAAGAAGTGGAGCATATAAAAACGCGGTAGGAACGAGAAAGACCGTCCGGCGGCGAAAGGAGGGAAAGGAAAGAAAAGGAAGGGCTTAATATCGTGTAACGTAATTTAAAAGTGTAATTGCTCTTGTCATGCTCGACGCTGAAGAGGAGAACCACGAGAGAGAAGGGCCGACAATGGCTCGGCCCTGGCCGAGCTACCGGCAGCGTAATAAGTTTTCATGCAAAGCGAACGTGGATTATCCAACCGTGAATGTGCCCGGGAATTATATTTCACGGGAGGAAGCAGACTGTTACTGTTGCTATCTTCGTCCTTCTGTCCAACCCCTTCCAACCCTCTCGCACCCTCTTACGTCGACTCTCTCTTCCCTCTCGCACTCTCTCTCTCTCTCTCTCTCTGTCGCTCTTTCACTCTGTCTCCGGCTTGTCATAAATTACACGGACAAACCGGGGGCCACCGGCAGGATTTAGCAGTATCCTATACGAGAGCTTGTACCTTTCCACCCGGCTCCGTTTTGTCCCGCTCCACGACGTTTCTGGTTTATGCTCGTCTCTGCTCGCCCTCGACTACAGGTGAACCGACGCTGCCGTGTCCGTTGACTGCGAACAGAGACGATACATCACCGCCGATCTACATGAACGGCGATTCGAAGCCACGGGGGGATGAAGCGATGCAAACCGCGTCGGTGGCGTCGGAGGGGCGAGATTTCATTAATTGATACGCCGCGTATTGCCCCTTGTATCTTTATTTCGCCCGGCACGGTTGGAGCGTCGCGGCGACAATGCGATTGACGAAATCGTTTCCCGAATTGCGCTCGACACGGGGATTCATTTTTACACGTTTCGCGACACGGTTCGCACTCGAAACCGCCGGTTGGCGGTTTCGACCCGACCCTCCCGGTTCAATTCCACTACGCATCCGTAGACCCTTCGCGCCACCCTTCGCGTTCAATCCCGGCTTCTCCGCAGTCGCAACAGGACCCGAAGAATCGAATCGCAGGGACACAGGATCGAGCACGTAGCAGAATGGTCTGGAACCCCTTCTACCGCGGGCAACAGAGGTATAAATCGAACGGTTACGGGGTTTGAGGTCGGGTCGGGAAAGGGGTGAAAAGCTGGCGGCCAGGGTGGGCCAAGCAAGTCCCGGGAGTTTAAAGGAGAGACGTTCAGCAGACAGGCAGGGACGCGCGCCGGGGCGAAGGAAAGCCGCCAGAGCGAACAGGAGGAGGACAAAGCGGGAGGGCGGGATGAGGGAAGAAACGAAACGCCGTAGGGTCCGCGCGCGGGTGCGAACGGGAAGGCAGGAATCCGTGAAGGGACGAGAGGTGAGACATATGAAACGGACATGAACTTTGAGCGGTGCAAGAGCAAGCCTCTTGATGTCGGTGCCGGTGAATGCGCTGGTGGTGGTCGAGTCGGTCTGTCCCGATGGTGAATCGGTGACGGTGTGCCGACGACCGTCGACGTGTAGGTGAAGAACAGTAAAGGGGAGGGGGGGGGTCGAAGGCGGCGGCTCCAGACTCGAGACCCAGGTCGATATCAGCCTCGAGCAAACCAGACATCTACCGACCATTCGCAAAACATTCACCTCAAGTGTCCCCGGCAATGCCCTCCACCCTCTGCTACTCGTGCTCTCTCAATACGCTGCGATGCAACCCCTTGTGGTGCAGCCGCGGGGGTGCGCCCCCGCCACCTTCGCCAACCCCCGCCCCCCGCCACCGACCCCTTCCCCTCTTACCCGATGCTTCGCTCCTCTCTAGAGAGATAACCTTTCGGACGGGACTGAAATCGCATTAACGATCGCTTGCCCCGGCTTTTTCGCGCCGTTTTTAATACCGTTTCGTCGGTGGGATTTAATTGTCGACCGGCATCGCCGGCAACTACCTCCAGCACGCGGCCAGCGGGAACCTGCGGCACGATTATCTAATAGAATCTATCCGCAATCCGCCGCCGGCTGTATTTAGTCGCGGTCCATCGTTCGCGAATACTTTCGCGGTGGAATGCAATTTTCGGGCGACAGATTCGTGACCGCGATTGGTAATCAATCCGTTGTCGGTGTGCCGGTGGAAGAAGGGGTGATCGATGTCGCTGGTCGAGTGACAAATTGGCCGCCAGAATTGTTCCAACGTAATAATGCTTCTTCTTTTTGCTCGATCGTCTCCGTGTGTTTGCGTTATCAACGTGTCTATTGGTGAATTACGCTCGACACGGGCCGCCGACGTTCCCGTGCCCGTGACAGAAGGTTGAATGGACCGGCTCGTGTATCAGCGCGAATGTTTCATTTCATAAGAGTAATTACCCCCTCGTCGAACGCTTTCATAGCCGCCCCGGTCGAAGGCAAAGAAAGTTATGGAAGTTTGAAACGTGGTTGCGCAACCTCGGGCCTGTCGTTTATAGGTAAATGTACGCGTAATTGGCGGCTGAATACGGATGATTGCGCGCAAATAGGTGGCATCTGTTAACTCGCAGCATTTGCATTTGAATGGTCCCACCACGATCTCGACCGTTTCGAAAGCGTTAATATTATTTAAGCTCGCGCGGCGCGGCTCCGCAAACACACGGCGTACACGCATGTTTTACGTTTAATCGCTCGAATCCAATTACGATCGGCGTGAAGAAAAAGATACACTCGAAGGGTAGACACGAGCATGGTAATAGACGATAATACAGGTAGCCAATAGCGCTGCGTCACATTTCTCGTTTGCGCCGCCAATTATTCGAATGCTGCGTTACTGCACGAAAGTGCAAATGTTTCGCAGTTATTTCGAAATACTAATACTTTCTGCGCCCGAAACCCTGGAACTATTGGCACGCGCCAAAAAACGACAGAAACGTTGATATTATATCATTACTTCGATCGAAAATGACGAAACAACCCCGTCGAAAAAGAACAAAGATCTATTTCGTGATCATAAAAGCTGCGTACAATTCTGACTTGTATTAATTATAATTTTATATTTTTATTTTCAATTAATTTCATTTTCAAGCGCTGCTTCTGTAATGGCATTCAAGCGTTCTACACTCGTGTTTCCACGTATAATCCACTATATTAATCTGAATAGTTACATACACTCCACACACACACACACACACACGCGCGCGCGCGCGCGCGCCGCCTAAAAGCAAAACGAGACTACGTCGTCTGCGCCCTCGAAAACGAGCTGAACGTCTCAGGATCGTCTCCAGAAGAGCTCGTCAATATCCCGTCTGATTGTCGACACTGCAACGAACAGTGTAACAGCGCCGCGGGCGATGTTCCTCGACGATCTTCCGCGGATCAGGCTCGTCAGATCGGATTTCCTCCGAGGAACAGGGGAGAAAGGAAGCTCTTTACATCGCATGAGGAAGACCGTGTCGTGGTCTTATTCAACGCGGTCCTATTAACGTTCACATACTTTTGAGCGCACTCGATGCCATATTTCAAGTTAATGAGTGCAATAAATTTGTACGTCGCGGTGGACTGGCAGGGCGGTTGAGTGGCAGGGACCGAAGATTGAACTACGAGGAGGGGCTGGTGGCCGGGTGACGCTTGGGGAAAGAGGACAGAGGAGGAAAAGAAGACGGGAACGGGTTACGAGTGGGCGTTCGCTGGCGGAGGAGGAAACTCGCAACGAACGAGAAGGAAAGGTGGTTGGAAAACGGGCGATTACGCGAGGAACGCTCGAAGAAGTAAGGGATGAGAAGGAAACGGGGGGTGGTGGGGGTGCTGAGAAAATAGGAAGGTGAACGGAAGACGGTGGCGAGCAAAAGTAATTGGAAATGAGGAAAGGCATTGTGGCTGGCGAAGCAGGAAGAAATTGCAGGCCGATGGGAGGGTTGAACGTTGCAAGAGAATGGTCAGGGTGCAGAGGGAATAACTGGGAATAGCGAGGACACGCGCGAACGTAGTGAAAGAATGAACGGGGACAGATATAAGGGAGGCAAAAAGCAATGGTGGACATTGAGGGAATAAAAGTCGGACAATGGGGAGCGACAGCGAGCGAACGTAATTGGAAAGGAAGACGAGAATTCTGGAAAATTCAGAAAACTGGATAAGTACCGCCGGGGAACGAAGACGGAGTGAGGCGCGAGCGCGGGGACGAAGTGAAAAGGTACGGGGCGAGTTATAAGTAGCGGGAAGGGGTTGAAGTAACAGGTAAAACTAATTAGGAGCGGAAAAAAGGACTCTGGGTAAGCGTAGCGCGGAGAAACTGTGAGTTAAGGAAAATGGAGCGACATCGGAAGAAAGGGGAGAAAAGTATGGGAAGGGTGGTGGACAGAACGGAGGGTGGATATACACACAAGCGACCAATATCCGTTTTTATTAATAGAGATTCAATTTGCGCGGAGCAAGCTCGGCAATTCGAAGAAAATCGAATTATCCTCGGAATTATCGGGAGTGCACGATATCCGTGCGTCGTGTGCCTGTGTGTGTCTCTGTGCGTAATCTATAACCAGAGCACGTTGTACACGTCAAGTACAGTACGTACCACGAGAGTTTCGTCGACGATATTTCGCAGCATGAAAATGTTGCGACCTTAATACCTTTACTGTCCAACGGCGAAATAGTGGATGTCGTACGCTCGTTCGAATTTCCATATTCGAGTTGCGTTCTATTTCTTTTCTATTTGCACTTTTCCGCCTCGCGATTTAATGGCGAGCAAACGAAAAACCTTCGCTTTGGTATACTTGGATTGGAAGCAGTTGAAACAGTTTTAGCAAAACTTGAAATTACAATTTCTTCGGCTAGAAGATTTGCATTTAATGCTTGAACGCTGATCGCTTTTTGCCTGACGAAGCTGAAAGTTTTTCGGAAATTAACGCGAAATGAGGGTACGAGGAAAGTTTTAATTGTTATTTCTTCAAAGTAACCGTGCAGTTTGTTAATTGGGGCACAGGTAATAAGAACTTTGAATCAGCCTTCTTGCACCAGGAATACACCTGCACGGGCACGCGTGAAATTGTCCACTTCGATGCACCTGTTTTCCTTCTCGTTAAACCATAAAATTGAAAATATTATATACCTAAGTCTAAGAGGCATTACAAAATAACGCGAATGCATAGTAAACTGTAGAAGTTATTAGACTCAACGGAATAAATGTATTGAATGAGTTTTGCATATTATAACAATTAAACGTGTTGGAATAATTTGTAAATTTACCAACCGCCTTTCAATAAAGATGATTCACAGGTGAGATTTAAATACCGTCCAAAGCTTTCAATTGCAGTCCCGTTCACCTTCGTAGGTGGAATTTAAAATAATTTCCGCGCGACATAAAAGATGTTTTCGCACATATGAAAAAATATTCTTCCCGTCGTAAAAATATTAAACAAAAATTGTTACCACGGAACGGACGATGATCTCATAACAAATATACGGCACAATTAACACCGCCAGCCACTGTATCACAAATATATTTCGCAACAATAATAGTACGATATATTCCCAAGCCGAAGCACCTTGCGATCCCCGCAACGTTTCCCTCCTCCCGTTCCGAATGAAACAATTTTTCAAACCATTCAACGCTCGGAAAACAATTCGTAGCATACAAAATCGTACCCCCCCCCCCAACCTTCGCCTGTTCAATCCATTCAGAATCAACTAGACGCGCAACACGAGCACAGGCATGAATACGAATTGCTCCTGCGGTTACCGCGGGGTCCAGGAATTCCAACGAAAATTCCAGCAAAGAAACGCCGGGACGTCGGAGTACTTCTGTCGGGCCGGGGGGGATAACAAAGACGCAAACGTACCCGATAGGATTCCCTATTCGTCGTGTGCACCGTGCACGCTCGGCAGTCATAAAGTTGCGGCGCACTATCAAAGTCGAACGACTTGTTCGTGGCGCTGTTCATCCGGGACCGTTTGCCAATTACAAAAGGGATCCGTCGCGAATTCCGCCCCCAACGGCGGTCCACGGCCCCGTTCCCTTTTTCCGCGGTGAAAACTTTGCGCGGTTCACCAGCCAGCCAGGCGGATCCTTTTACCACCGAGACACCGTACAAGATTACTTTCTTTGTACAAGCGAAGTTCGTTTCCCTGCCGATGGCTCCAGTCGATTACAAAGAGCGCTCTTTTGAGGCGGGGGCCCCTTTTGTGCCGCGGCCTCGTCGTCTTATCCGCGAAAGTCATACCCTCGTTCAACGTTCCGTGCGACACCCCCGCGTCCATCCGCCCCTCTCGACCGCCCCTGTCGCCCCTTTCACGGAATTAATCGGCGACGGATGGCCCGCGCTCGATTGGAAATTAAAAATCGACTCGCTTCAAAAGGGCGCGCACCTTTGAGCCAGCTCGCACCCGGAAGTCGTGCCTCGAATTCGCTGGAATTTCGCGGCACCGGTGCTCCGCCGCTCCGAGAGGGGTGTGCGTAATTTGATGCCGGATTACCTTTTTCTCGCGTGCCCGGCGAAAACTTTCTCCCCTTTGCCGGGGAATGCAATTTCGTGCCCGTTTTGTCGCGCGTTTCCCACCGATTCTGTTTCGCGATTAATCGACGCCGAGCGATATCGGTTTTCCCCGGCTTTTAACGCCTCGGTACGCCCGTTGAA
This sequence comes from Nomada lathburiana, assembly GCA_963667235.1. Classification (NCBI taxonomy): domain Eukaryota; kingdom Metazoa; phylum Arthropoda; class Insecta; order Hymenoptera; family Apidae; genus Nomada; species Nomada lathburiana. The sequence goes on from OY763905.1 coordinate 3,936,422, forward strand.
CGTGTTTGGCGGTACGAAACGAAATTTGCAGATTACTAGAAACTAAGGTTCCCCGCGGTTTTTAATTATTCTATTGTTTGTTATTATACCGGTGAAAGGATCTGTTAATAATTTGGTTTCGGTGAATTGCCTGTTGGGCATACAAGTTTGGGTATAGCTGAAAACTATCAAGCATTTTCATGGAAGTCTGTCACGGCGAAACTTTCGATCTGCTGGAAAGTTTTACGCGATAACTCAAATTTCTCGAATAATTACGTAAAACTGCTGCGCCAGGGTATCCGATAATTTTAGTTCGCTACGTTAATCGCGGAGAATTTCGCGAATTTCTCACAACACTTTTGTAACAAGTGCGTTCACCTCGATGGAACTATAACGTTTATACTGTAGACGTTATCTTGCATCGACCATCTTTGGTCATTTGAATAAAGAAACTGGCTATTTCGATAACCGCATGCATCAATATTAAATCACTCCGCTCTTACCCAACTTAAACGACGGATATCGTCCAATATCCTCGACGAGCGTAGGCACATGAACCCTGCCACGTCTCGCGAGAAAACAGAGTGCCGATCGTAAGTCCGGTCCAGTTTCGAAGTGGCGGCGATCCAAAATTGCCCGCGGCGCGCAAAGAAAAGGAGAAGTCGGAACGCGCGCGACAGGAGAGGATGCGAATTCATTGAAGCAAATTACTTACGCACGGGCTCAAACAAGACGGGCTCGATGTAGTAAAGGGGTACTCGCTTACCCTTTGTTAACGTCATGGTGCAACTCGTGCGTCCGCTTAAGCACCCCGCTAATACATCCGCCGAGACGGAGCCGGGCCGTTCGGGGCCCGTGGCGGTGATAATGAATAGCAACAACTCCATAAAGTAACTACTCTCGGGAGGAGCGAAACCGAGGGACGCGCGTTGCTGACTCGCGGCCGATGTTCTCCGCAGGACGACGCGAGACGTCGAACCAACGGGTTCCTGCGAGATTAGAACGCCGCGACCCGTTTAAGTTTCAACGGAGCAAATGCAATTCCGCGCGAATGGGATGCGTCAAGGAAGTCCACTCACGTAGCGGAGAGATTTAATTATTTGCGGCGGTGAGAATGATCAATCGGCCGTTTCGATGTTAGAACCGCCGACCGCTTTCGGTACGTTTAGGTCTGGATTGGGCAGATTCAGAAAACTGAACGATCGAACAGGTAACTGTGTACATAATTATTGCCTGTGCGAAAACCGGGGTGAGTAACGCGTAGCGTAATACAAGTAGAAAGATAAGGTCGCTAAATTGATAGCTGTTTAACGCGGTGTAACAAGGTTCAGCACGCGGTTGTGCTAGGGGGCAATTTGTGGCCATTGTAACGGGTGCTTTGTAAACCGTAGATATAAGATTAGTTGCAATTTTTGTACAAGCGTAGGTATACGCAAGCGGTGTGATATCGTAGCGATTTCGCGCCGGCGATGCGGTAACAATGAAAACGGCGGAGCACGATTGCCATGCGTGACGATTCCCGCGATGTTCGTATGCAGTGCATAAATAGAAATAGAAGCCCGTTGAATCGCCCGGCGTCGCGTGAGAAGAATCGCAGTGCAATATGGAAAGCATATACCTCCACTAGCACCAGATAGCAACATTCATCAAAATTGAAATCAAAACCCTCGCAAGATATTTCTTACTACAATCAAATTTTCGTCCCACATTCTCCTTCGAATCTAAATCCACAGAATCTTCTCATATATTCATAATCCAAGCTGTACTCCGTCCCAGTCAGAAACAATACCACCTATTCACCAGCTGCTCGGCAAACGATTTCATTCAAAGACAGCGATCGTTGATTCCATTTTAATTCAAGCCAGCCTCTTCTACGATCGATGCACACAATGCGTACAATGGTTCCTTCCGGCGATTCGCCTAACGTATCAATACAGTAATCCCTCGAACAACGCGGTTTCGGTTGGACAATTTCTTTTTCTTCCTGTCCCGACACATTTCTTTCAAATTAATTTATTCCTCGCCTAGAAACAAATGCATTCTTATCCCCATCTCCAAACAGTTTGTTATCCGTTTGAATTCGATGTACATAGCTCTGCTCGATGCGTACGGTAACTGGTCGCAGGAACCGATCATATCGACGGCCTTCGTTACCTGGCGAACTTTAATGATCGGGTTTTCTGACTCGTGCTACACGTGTCGACCAGATGCCGAACGGGTCTCAGAACGTGTCACAAAGTGGACCCTAAAAAGGAAATTTACAAATTTTTCCGCCCTTCCCCGCTCCTATTCGAGGGACCACTGTAATTTGTTCCCCGATTTGCCATCTCGGCCAGGTCCCAGACTGCGCCGAAAACCCCCCCTACGTCTGCCTACGGGAAACCGAGGGACCGCTCCGTGGCTCGATGATTCCGCACGGTGTACACGCAACAATAGGCGGAAACGTCGCGTCGGCCGCTACAAAAGGAGCATCGCGGTAGAAAGAGTGAACGTTGGACAGGAACACCGGTGGCCTGATAAAGAATCGGGCCGAATCAAAGGTGCCTGGGGGAAACGTTAAGGCTGTCTCCTACACACGGTGCCCAAGATTGTTCGATAGTTACGGTGTGCGGCCATTGTAATTGGGTATTCGCGGGCAGAAACGCCGTACCCCGTACCCCCGACACGACCCGTTCGATTTTTCGTCACGCTTGCGAATCGTAAGTCTTCATCGGTGCGGCCAACAGACTCGGCTCGTTTTAATTGGTTCGAGTGGACGACGGTCGTGAATGGACACAGGATGGCCGATTAATTGGACGGGGATATAATAATGTGGCATCGACGAGCGGGAGAGCGGCGTTTCGTGAATTCGCGTCTATTGAATGTTCTTGCGGGGAACGGAATTGTGCAGGCTTAAACAATCGCGGCTGTTCGAAAAGGGACGCTTTATGAGCAATTGTGCTGAATTTATTGCCCCCGGTCGGTTCAATGAGTGCGTATTTAATGCCTGTTATCCGTGGAATGGGAGCGGGTACCTTTTTTTACGTGTTCGCGCATCGTATTTAATAATTTCTTTTTTTTTTGGGGTACTTTGCTGTAGCGTATTATATTGTTGCTCGTGTATCATAAAATATTATAGTATTTTAATTAGTACATTAATTAAAACTGGCCAATGATTTAGGGGCAGGGTAATCTTCAGAGGGTATAAATGCAATGGACTAACCTTTCCTTTGCATTTAGTTCAACTAGAAGGGTAATCAATAATTGCGGTTAATTATTTTGTATATAATTCTACGTCTCTTTGTACACGTTTAAACGCTCGGGTATTAAACAGTGGCGCTAAATTATTTTCAATAACAATTTGTCAGTATCTACAATAATAAATATCCTTCTGGCACCTAATGTCTGTCACCTATAAAATCCTACTATATTTTAATTATTACCCAACGTTCCACCCAACGTTAAATCAGTCTATTACAGGAGGCGAACGGACCGTCTCAAACCGAAAAGCAGAGCAACGACACAAAGATTAACTGTTACGGCTTCGCCAGTGCCGGTCACGCTGTTATGAACCATAACGCTTGCAAACAATTCAATTAAATTCGTCACGTATCGTTGGCCAACGATAAATGGCTGACATCTTGGCGAACGAACGACTCTTGCCGCGATTATGGTAATCTTCGTATAATCCCCCCGGGGTCCCGGTATTTCAGGCTGGATGTTGTTCAAGAGCGTCTGAGAGACGCTCGGGACGAAGCCAAGAAGTTCTTCTACCAACGGTTGCCGATTTCACTTCACATACCGTTTTCTTGCCCTCCGCCCGATAGCTCCTCTTTTTTTCTACAAATCGCACGATGCCCAGACTGGCAGTCTCATTGTTCGCGGCTAGATAGGAAGTTTGCATTGCAGATTCGAGACCGATACAATCTGTCCGGACGGTTGCCAGAAGCGAACGGCCCCCCTTGGTTACGCGACGAGAATTCGCCCCGCGAGACGAATCGCCTACTACCGCATACGTAATAGAAATTGTAACGTCGACGATTCTAATTTATGGCCACCGTGGCTATAATGTCGTTAGACGTTCCGAGAGACAGAAACACCGACGATTGTCACCGCAGTCGCAATTAATTTCCTTCCGCGGATGCTATCTCTGCGAGAAGCTAGGAAAATCGTGGATTCCTGTCTGAAAACCAACGCTTGTTTTGTTCTTTCCTTTCACGGAAATTCCTGGCGACTCCCTGCTAATCCTTGCTCATTTTGTTGCTGTATTTGGTATATTCGCATTTTGTTTTCGGTTTCTGTTTGCACGCTTCGAAGCTGGGAATAATTTAATTGCCATTAATTTATGTTAAATTGATATCAGGTGCAATTCAAGCGAGATATCTTAGTTTCGATACATTCGTTGGACGTTTCCAAAGTCACGGATGTGTAGCATTTAGGAAACGGCGTACAATTAAGAAGCGATTAGAAGATTAGAAATTTACCTCCACGAAATATTCCGGAGGCCTACCCCCTGCACCAATCTAATAATTCAACACACTCCGCATCCTCGCTCAAAAAACCACTGCCTCGCGTGGACCCCTGACTTCCGAACACTCCAAGAAACGTTCGAACGCGTTCCTAAAAACCCTGGCGAACCGTTACACCGAGTTGACCCAAAAATTCACCTGCACCGCGGTGCACGCAAGATCGTGCCGCAAAATACGCTCGAACCGGGGCGTTCCGGGGCGCTTCGGCACGGGAGAAATTTCGAACGAACATCTTTATCGGCGGGCAACGTGAACACGCGTAACAATCGGGCCGTTAATCGAGAGCCATTTATCCGGTCAATCGATAATACGGCGCAGCGATCGGGCGAAATCATCGCCGCGACAATGACTGGAGACCGCGATAATTGGTCGATAAAGTGATAAACCCGGCTGGAGATTATATTGTAAGCACGCCGCCGTGTCGGAGATATGCGAATGGTTATTAATTATTAGCGCGTTGATCGTTATGTCGTCGACAGTTCGGGTATCGGATCGATGCTCCTATGAGTTCCCGTAGACCGTGCGCCGGACGATAAAGTTTAATTAAGGAGCGCATTAACGCGCGGCAGATAGTACGCACGGGACGGTAAGCAGCGGCTGAGTGAGCGGTTAGCGAGCAGGTGCACAGGTAATTATACGTTTTCCCCGTATATCGTCGCATGCTGCCGGAATAATTAAGCGAAACTGATGAGCGTGCTGGTCCCGATTGTTGGCGCTGTTGGGACACGGCGGCGACTGTCCTTCTGTCAGGTTGGACCCTACTTCTTCCTCGGCCGGTGGTTTGGCGAATTTTTCATCCGCGCACCGATACCCCCCGCCGCCGTGCGCCGGCCAAATTAGCGTCGTTAATACCTGGCCCGCGCGTTTCCTCGAGCTTATTGGCGCGCCGATGATAATTACGCTCGGTTAACCTGTTTGCTGACGAGCCAAACTCGTCCGTTTGATACTGTATCGTCCTGCCTCGTTCATCTCGCGTTCCGACCGGCACGGGACAATCGTTGGACGCTTTTCGTATGAATTATTGAAACGATCGGGGTATTGGAGCCTCTGAGAGAGGCGGAATTTTTGTTTAATGATTGCAGTAATAGGAATGTGGGCTTGGTGCGGGTAACAATCGAGCTGCCCATTGCACGATAAGGTGCTCTGCAGGTGTATAATAAACTGGCAGGGAATTGTCTAACGATTATATATACGCATGTTTTAGAGGTAGAATGGAGATGTAATGGCGGTGTAGATGTAGATGGATAGTCTTGGCAATATATTGCTAACAGAAAACGATAGTATTCGTACTGATTCCACTATCCCAGAGTTGTGAATCAAATGTCATACTCGACAAATAATGCATCATCTCCTTTATGCAAAAACCATGAATGAAAATATATAAATTAAATGAAACCTATTTCGCAGTCAAATATCCGTTTGAAATAAAAACTGATTTCGGTGTAAAGGAAAATTAAAACGTTTAATGTCTAGAATTATCTACACACATTTTCCATTCAATTATGAATTTCCACCATGAACGAGACGTTCAATTGAAAAATCCTAACCAAACGTCATTTCACTTCACCGTCAACCAAGAAGACAAATACGAACTCCGTCGTCTCCAACTCGTTCCCAACTTTCCAATCCTTTTTTCCCCCTCTAGAACCATTCACCTGTATACCTAGGAAGATCCCACGCATTCGACGCAAGCGTTTCGCCAAACTAATCACGACGACACCTTCGCACGTGTGCAATAAATGGACAAACAATGTCCAACTACCGAACGCAATTAACCGTCTACTGCGTCGCGATGAATCGTGGATCCCGCGGACCTTTCACTGTCGCGGTGCACAAAAACCGGTGGGATCATCCGCTTGGAAAACGCCGAACGAATTCCGCGAGGTGCGCATCGTCGACGCTACGCGCGGCCGTTTCTGGCGCGTTTTACACGGCTTCTTCGCCTCTCCCTTTCGTACGTGGACGTTGCACGCGCAAGTTTGCCCGGCGTCATCGCTCGTGGAGCATCCGAGTATTGACTCATTGCACGAGGAACGCCGGCCGCGGAAGATTTCCCAGGCCAGATTACGGCAAGAACATCGTTGGTCGTTTTGCTACACGACCCGCGATTTACTCGCGACGTACGGCGGCTCGCTTTTTACGAGCCTCGTTTCTTCGATTCGAACTTCTTCGTCGCAAGCTACGCGGCGGCAGATTTATTTAAACTGCACCTCCCCGTGGGATCCTTCGGGCAGCGATTGTTTTTCTTATGGCCGTCCGCGCGCTGAATATCGATTCCATCAACGAAATATCGTTTACCGGAGGGCCGACCAACGGGTTGTATTTTAAAAATCAAATGGCAAATAAAGGTGGCCCCGCGTGTTCGGGGGATTTGGAATTTTTGTCGGCCTGCAGCGTGCGTGATCCTCGATTGATTGCAAATGGAGACGGGGAGAGGTTCGAGCTGTGTAAAGAGAGATCTGTAGACAATATTCCCTTCAATAAATGAGACTGCGGGTTCGCGTTCAGTTGAAATACTGATTTCGGAATGAAATTATGATTGTTGGTAAAAATTTCTGTATCACCGTTTTACCACAATAGGCTGATATAAATCGAGACGCAAGATTTTTAATTGCTTGCGTAAGAACTGTGTGAAACGAGCGAAATTGAGACTAGAGTATTTCATGTATTATAAATTAGGTTGATGGAAGAGTCGTGTGGTGTGCATCGAATAACCTCTGTCCTATAAATGATTTGTAATTTTATACAAAATACTCGAAAAATCAATAATACATTCGATGTTGAACAATTAGCAAAAACTACTCTAATAGTCTAACATTTTTAGAACAAACTTTTTGTAACTAAATATACGCCAATGCGTCCAATTCAAAACTCTTATCTAAATAACACTTGTCACGCTCACCATGAAAATTACCTGCGAACAATAAGGCGATGTTCGAAATGACTAATAGCCGTCGCGTTTGCTCGTACCGCAATAATTGCAGCAATTTAACAGACACGATATACACGAAAGAGTCGTGACCGAAGAAATATAAAAATGACTGTGAACATACCTTGGGGTCGAAGTTGAAGACCTGCTCAGGTCTTAGCGGACACTCGAGACCGCATTTGCAGGTTCCCACTGTCGTCAGGTACTCCTTCAGCTGATCCAGCGAACCCAGCGCTGTGCTGCTTGGACTGGAATCAAATAAAACGAAAAGGTTAGAATAAAACGACATGTAGCAGTAGCTCGGAAATGAAGAGGGAGGTACATGTACAGTGGGCCAAAAAACTATTCGCACAGTGCATTAGTTTCACTTGCACCTTCGTGATTTTGGGGTTAAGCCAATTATTCCTAAAACAATATAAATACATGGATATGAAGCACATCAATTACACGTTTACACGGTACATGAATTTAAGAAAAATATATTGCCCGAATTCTTATATCCAATTAGCTGGTGTTATCATTTCAAGATTACCAATTATGATAAATTGCAACGGACGTGTCATTCGATCGCTTATTAACATTTATACTGCCGCTTGTCTCGCCAAGTGAACCAGTCTGACTAGATAGAAGCGATAACTACTTTGTATGAAGAAACGAAGAAATTTGTCAGGATATTAATGTTACGGTGAATATATCGCGTAACATGACAGCGCGTCGTGACAAGCACGTGGGTAGATCAGGTACGACTCGAAAATATGTCGCAGAGGTTTAGCCACGCACGCACCTGTGCCGTATATCTATTCCATATGAAATAAATTAGTTTATCTTTGCATCACTGTCTATAATAACGTATGCACTTATTCATCGAATTAGATACCGAGGTTTCTTTGATTTAAATATTCGAAATACTTGCGTTTAATCAACCAAAGAAATTGTTTCTTTGGCTTCCATTTGATAAATGATACAAGCGTATATATTTTGCATACCTTAATGTAACATCTTTAAAATAGAATATTTCTCGACAAGAAGCGTGCACGTTTGTTTATCGTAAAGCTTGTTACGCTCGATATTAAGCAAGTCTGTATAACGGAGAATCTTGAACGCGGTCCAAGTATTAAAATGTACTCGTGAATCATTTATATAACACGCACAAAAATAAAACGTACCATTTTTCAAATAATCGACGAACGAAACCGGTTGATCGGAAAACGAGTAACAAATCTGTTCTCTTCGTGAACACGCGCGTCCCTTGTTCTGAAAGTATGAAACCAACTGCCTTCGATTTGCTCTCGCGTTCTTATCATCGAGCCAAGAATATTTACGCACGTTCCTCCTCGCGCTGCACGCCTAGCAACAAAATTCCTCAACGCGCTCGGGCCCGCCAAGAATCTACGATTTTTGCGAAACTGATAAACCGATGGGCATCGTTTCGTATCTGTCAGAAATGAATGATAACGCGTTTACCTTTGCCCGAAGGGGAACGTTACTTTCCCCGCCCCTTTAAACGCAACAACAGCATGAACCAATAGAAGCATAGAAAAAGACGCTACCGCAAGACCCAATCTCGTCCACGACGGAACAAGAAAGATGATCCTCGAGCAGCATCCCCAATCGAACGCCGCGCGTTCAGCAAGGATAAGCGAAAATACGGCACGAAAATTAAAGCGTCGTTTCTCCTTTTTCGTTTGGACGTTCAAGCGTGTTTCCACGCGATACCTCCGACGCGGCGGATGAAGGGAACGAGCCATATCAGAGATAAATTAACCAACTCATAAAGAAGCTGCGGCAGGGACCGAGGGAGCCGATGTTTCGAGGGGAGAGCCAAATAGGCGCTTCATAATTTCACCGGCCGCGTCGATGAGCTGGAAGGAGACGGTTTATTACCTACAGGCATCGCTTGTTTGGCGAGACCAGACAGTAATGGTTCGAGGACGTTTGCTGAGCGAACAACGAATAACACGAGGGGGATCCTTGTCGATGATTCTAACTGACCCCGCGGAAAGTAAAACGGTTATCCATATTCGTGAAGGGGGACGAGTTATTGCGTCGTTTAGGTTACCGGCAAATTTTCTTGCGCAGACGCTTTATGCTAGTGGTGTAGAATTATGATGTTTATATTACAATTTTCTGAAGAATATAACCGTTCGTTCCATTCAGCGGAAATGGAAGGCTGTACTGTACATCTTTATCGTGATATGTGGCTTTCGTTTATTGTCAGCCTGGCGTGTTCAACGTGTCCCTCGTCGATTTAAGGAATTCGTATTTCTGTAGTTCGTTCATTCTTATACGATGCTCGAGTCTCTATAACACACGCTTGGTTTTGAATTAATAGAAGTTTTGGATTTCGATGAAATTCGACTGGAATGTTTGCGAAACTTCTGTATAAAAAAAACTTACGCTAACCTGAATTCTGTACTGAGCCGTGTGACCAAACGCAGTATAAGGATAAAATAAATATGTATTACGATAATACATAAATCTTCAAGCTTCATATAGAACGAGAAAGACAAGATGAAGTTTACGGTCATACCTCTTTCCGCGGAATTTACAATTATAATAATAAAAGAACCGACAAAAGAAATGACCAAAATTGCATTATGTACAAGATTGTAAAAGAAAATTTGTATACGCAAAGGCTATGCAAAATCTTAAAAAAAAAAATACTGCATCTTATAATCCAGGAAACACGATTCAAGCGACTCCTTTTTACCACCGTATCGGCGTTTTTATTCCGCGAGGGGTCAGTCGCGACGAATCGAAATTACGCAATTAATCCGTAAAACAAGAGCGTCGCAAAGTAGAACGAGGGGGTCTCGGTCAGCCGTCAAACGGGAAGATGGTTTATCACCTATCGCTCTCTGACGTCGAACCCCCGACAGCGATGCTTTGCAAGCAACTAATTCGACGAAGGGATCTTCGCGGGCGGTACGGGCTGAATCAACGAGCCGAAACGGAGGCAGGGTCGCCGCTTGTATATTGATTACCCTGTAGAGGGACAGAGAGACTTTGTTTCGGGGTACTTTGCAGCTTCCTAAACTAATAACCCCGGGCGCTTCATCCCGAGCGTTATAACCCCGAGGGAGGGCTCGCCTTTCTCATTTGATCCTGGCCCATAGGAATCCTCCTGGCAATTATTTCTCGTGACAACAAGACGAATTCGCGTGCCCACGTTCGCGCTAATTTGCGCCGGATTCGATTTGTTCGCCTTGCCGCCGGCCCACCCGTTCCCTCTGTCTTCCTCGCGCCGTTTCCCTCTATGCCGCGACGCGCCGCGAATTATGATGTATGCATTTTTACGTTGACGAGAGTTAGCTAGTTAACGCGGATTATCATTGGCGGGTAGTCGGGCCAAAACGTGTGGCTGTCGGCGAAAATTTATTTGGCCTGCTGAGCGAGCGAGGAAAGTGTTAATTATCCGTGGAAGAACACGTCGAAGAATTTGCAGCGGAAACATTGGTATTAGGGGTGCGAATGCAAATTTGTTGGGGAACCTATGGGGTTGCAGTAGAAGCCCGATTCACTGCATAGTGGTTATCCGTGGTCTCGATCGCTTGATGTCGAGATTTTTACTAATAGTATTAATATACTTAATAGTATATGCGTGTAAAATTTGGCCGGGCTTTTTAATGTTTGGGAAAAGTCTGTTTTTAATCGGGTCTTATAGGGTTTTAATTTGAACAGCCTTTATGCACCCCGTGTTAAACCGGTCGATCGAGGTTTCTGTGTGTTAGGAATTTGTAGCTATTATGTCGGTATTCGCGTGTACCAATAATTTTACGTATTCAAAAAGCAGAGGAGCTTAGGGGAGAGCAGAATAAATTATTTTAGAAATTCAAGAAATTATTAACCCAGGGTATCCGCAACTTTACTTCATAATATTACTTCAATTTCAAAGTGTTTTAATAACAAAAATCTACGAGGAAAATATTTTCCTACGACGATCTTAAAAACTCGCATAATATTTAATAAATATATCCGACGCAACGCCTGCTACGCATTCACCGAACAAATCCCATATTTTTTCTTGATTCTAATGCATACGCTTTTGTGAGTCTCGTCAGGGATCGAGCCGCAGCTGGGTTCGCAAAGCAGACTTTTTCCATGCAACCCTCTTATCCCGGATTCGAAATGCTAAATCCTTGGCGATGTATCAACATTCAAGGGACCATAGACCCAGCCCGGAATCCCAACCGCCGGAGAAAATAAGAATCGAGGGTGGCTCTCACTCCGCGTAGTCGGAAAACCACCTCGGCCAAGGGTGGAGGGCAGCTTCTGTCATGGATAATGCGGTAACATTTTTGGGAAAGGAAACCGTAACAGAATACGTAAACGTGCGTGAGATTCGGTATATTACACGGACGATGCGTACGCACGCTGAAATTGAATTATTCCACGCAACTATTTTGTTATTGCGAGAGAAATATCCGAAATGTTAACTTACATTACTGCAACGACGAATTCCGTTTCCTTTTATTCCCGATGCTGAGCTCGATTCGATTCTACAATTTCGAAACGGCGGAATATTTAACGAATGCAAAGGAAATCGCAGTGGCAAGAACGAAAATATTGATACAGAGAAAATCAGTGTGGCCTAAAATCGAGACACGAATACTCTCTTCTTGTTTTTAATACACTACTCAAGCTATTGTATTGCAGGAAGAAAATGATCTCAAAACAGTTGAATGGTTATTCATATAGTATTAATATAATGTATAATATAGTATTAATTCGGAGTACTCGATTGAAATTTTCATATAAATAATTCGAACTTCATTTTCGTTCCCCGTAAATATATCAGAAATAATTTTTAATACAAATGTCTTATTTATGATGCATTTACAAATTCCGCACAAAGGGTTAAACAGAATACACGTAGATAATGAATAAATTGTATTGCGGTTAAGAAAAGAAGATCTAAAATATTGAAAAATTGAAACTTTATAGCGCCTCTGCATAATTCATTGTCGCAGAAACCCGTGACAACGGGTCCGACTATGCAGCTGTGATTCCATAAATAAGGGTTACGAGGAGTTCCTCTGGTTTTCAGTTAGCACGTGAAATACGTCGAGACACGTAGCTCGGGGTAAAGAGACAGAGCAGATGAATTATATCAGTTCCAAGGGCTGGTTAAGCTGCTTGTCCTCGTAAAACGAATTGCACCACCAACGAAACCAACATCACCTTTTACGACCTCGCCCTTCGATCCAACCCCAAACCGTGTTCAATCGCAATGATTTTCCACGTTGAGGCTGCCTTGTGCATCCACTACTCGGAATCGAATCATCGAGATTTTCCCTGCGATCAATTGTGTGTCCCCGTTTCATCGGTATCTCTGTGGCACCAAATGATAGAAAAACGGCACAAACGTAGCGCGAGTGAACAATTATTTATTTGCTTTTAAATACAACTTGTCGCCATGGTTATGAAGTTGCTTTTCATGTTTCGATAACACATTTTATCTTGTTATTTATTAGCATTATCTGGCGTGTAAAATACATTTTACATGTACCTTCCGTATGCAATAGCGGCAATAATAGAGTGTACAAATTTGTTGCAATACCGTGTTGTTATTATTATGATTGTTATTGTTATTACTATAATCATTGTGCGTTATGTAAGCAGATAATTAGATTCGTTCTAGTTTTTTTTTATGTCAACGACAACAGTAAGACAATAGAATAAGGTGGAACATAATGGCACAGTAATATGACGTATCGTAAATATAGACGTGAAATGATAAATAATAAAACGGCAAAAAGAAAAGTGAGGCGAGCGTGTATAAAACTGCAAAGGTACATAGATCGACCGGAGCAGCAAAAAGTTAAACGCCCTGCGCTATTTTCGCTTCGCCGTTATACTACTTCAGACAGATATTACAATTTCTAGTACAATTTAAATCAATGAGCGGCAATTTTCCACGCGTTTCTCGGCAGAAAATATTTTTCAAAGCGGGTTTCCCGATCGTATCGCGTATACGCGTGTGTAACGTTGAAAATTACATAAAGCGAAGCAAGAAGCTATTTAAATGTTTGAACGTACCCGAGTATAACAGGTGCGTTCTACCGTGGTAATTTCATGGAAATACCTCTGGCAAACTACAAACATATTATTCGCCGATCTAAATGACTTGATTAACAAGCTGCTCTACCAACTTTAAATTACAGCTCACGGTATCGCCGAAAAAAAAAAAAAAAAGAAACAACTATTATGGTAATAGAAACAGTTTTATGGCGTAACAGCGATAGTAGCTCGTTCCAGGAACGATTAAATCAATCAGATAGCGAGGATATACTGCGATCGTATTGTTTTTTCCTTCTTTCCAAAGCTACTTTTCGAACTGTGCACAAAGTAAACTGACCTTATCTTTATCCAAGCATCGCGGGGAACGATCAATGCAAATCACGCACGCAGGAAATTTCAAGAAACCCCAGGGAAAGCGAACGTAACGGCGGGTATGCAAAGTGGGCGACAGACTGAAAGGAGTTGCACACGTTTTTCATGTACAGATCGCAATATCCTTTGACCGACAGCGTTGCACGCGTGCTGCTGACAAGGCGTGACATTAGAGCGGTCAGGTTCCCATAACCTTTGACTCGTGTCCGTGGCATGTACCTGAAGTTGGGAATGCTGCTGGCGCGTGGACTATACTTATCTTAGATCTATGGAACGGTTTACCCTTTGCACACGCTTTTCTGTGGGTACATGCACGCGCAATGGAACGCGTCCGCATGGTCGTTCCGAGTCGCAATTGCCCACAGCCTTCTGGACCGAACGTGGGAAGGCGAAACGAATCGTTTCTTCCGCTATGGTGCTTTTCGCGGCCCGAGCATCGTTTACGCGGTATGTGGGAAATACAGATGAACGAGAAAATCTTGGCGAACATTTGAACAGGCATCGTGCATACGTGAATTTGGAGGCAAGTTGAACTCGAACGTGTTTTTGAAATATCCTTTGCTTAACCCTTATGTTAGCAACCGGGCATCCGGGTACCATTTCTACATTTCCTTTAATTATTTTTGCGCGTTCTTGATGAAATATCGCCAAGCCGCTCCAGAACTCCGTTCTCCGGCGTCAATTCACGTTTTGTGAAAACAAATTTGTGCATAATATTTTGAATAACTAAGCTTTAAAGTTGTTGACCATTTCGGTTGCTAACATAAGGGTCAACCCTTTCTTTGTGTTAGTATTGAAGTTACAGTGGACGAGTTATACGTATGAGCTCTTAGATACACTGTTCAATTGGCTAAACTATAATTTATAGAAATAATTGCTACATTCATATATAGAACAGTTGCTGAATACTTGTGGGTGTATACATACGCCCTCAGTAGCGAAAGGGTTAAAATGTAACACACATTCTAAATAAACTACATGTGCATTTGAAAATAAACGTTCGGACAGTCACACCCCTTTCAACCTTCTGTATAATACAAACAATGTACATTCCACTTTAATTCTAAGCCATGAACCATACGATTGAGCAATTTCAAATTTCAATTGTCACATTAATTTTCAACGAAATCAAATGAATCTCCAACAAAGCATCGTTGTCCTCCCTTTCACCTACCCCGAAACGACTGCGCCGCCAGCAGATACCGAGACAATTAACTGCCCGACGATTCGTCGATTGCCGATACGAAACGAAGGAACCGGAGACTACCTCTCAACGCAGCTTTCAGATTTATTCGATACTCCTTCGAGTACATACGTCGTTCGTGCGATCGTTTCGCTCGGTATTCCAGTCGTCGTCGTCGTCGGCGTAATTGTGCAGGCAAACAATCGCGGGTACCTACCCCGAGAGAGAGAGATATCCGCGAAGCGATCGAAATTGTTAAGAGCGCGCGGGCGGTGTGCCGGCTGGCGAGAGTAGGAGAGCGAGACAGAGAGACAGATAGAGTGAAGGGAGAAACAGAGAGGAGAAACGAAGATCACGGGTGATAAATCGTCGAAGGCCAGGCAGGCCGCAACGCTAGATACACCGAGGCGTACCAATTGGAATTGGCTCGTAATTCGCGGCCATTCCGACGGATGGCTTCACCCCGATAATTACCGCTTCATGATAAATTTATGACGGCAATAATTTACGCGGAAACTGCGGCCGACTGGCTCGATAAAGAGCGATTAACTATAAAACGAAGCTACGCGTGGACCGACGTGACGCGACGCGGCGACGCACGTTCCTCTCGTTTCCTCCCGTCCCTCTATTATACGCGATCCACCTTTAAATCGTCGGGGCAAGGCTGTCGTTCATGGGATTAAACGTGGACGATGACATTCGATTCGGCTTTAAAATACCGTTCGTTCCAATGCGTGCCACCGCTATTATGCTGCGCGCTAAAGCTTAACGTTGGCAGTTTTATTTGACGGGCTCACGTTGGAAGGAAACGTTCATGTAAAGCAACTTGTTTTATTTTATTAACCCCTTGCGAGCTACGGGCGCATATATGCCTTCTGCGTAAACCATCGATCTGGCCGATGGTATCATATATGCGTTCGGCGAAATCGACTGATATGAACAGATATACATATATGCTGTTTAACAAATGACAAAAATAATCATTTTATTTATCCTGTGGACAATCTGTGCCTATGAACGATAATTACGCGCAGGCAGAAATGTGCGCTGGCAATTTCGAACGTACTATCGCGACAGTAGTTCGGCCCCACGGTATGGTTGGCATCGAAACGTCCCGTCCGCAAAGGGTTAAAGCGTTTTCGTCTGCGTTGATTAATGAGTGCCAGTGCGTGGCTGAAACTGGTGTAGAGAGCTCTATACAATATACGTAAATAATAATGCAGGTTGGTTCGTCATATCGAAAATGAGGGAATTCTTTATTACGAAAATCGAAAAGGAATTGTGCGATAAAAAAGACGGGGTCGGGGCTTCGACAAACACGACTTTTGAATCGGATGAAACTTTAGTAGTCTTTCCAAAAACCATAATCTACTGTGGATTCGTTTGAAATGTTTATCTCGGCATTTAAGTAGAATGTTAAAATGTTCGTTAACTTATCGACGAGTATTGTTTGTAAAGTGCACATCGCCACCAATGCATCGTCACATTCGTCGCAAAACTGTTTGCAAAGCTGGCAACAAATTGCCAAACACACGATGCAACATATACACAGTCACCGATTTGCACCCGCGTCAACCCTTCTACGGGGAATCCCACCTAGATGTTCATTCTACTGCCTCTCTCGAACTCGATAACTCCTTAATGGACGACCCACCAGATAGAGAAACTTTGCGCATAAATAAGACGCGAGGAAAGTTTATTTAGGATCCCCACTGATTCTATCAGGATCGACTCTGTCTCCATTAACGGAGTGAAATGATCGCCCTCTAACTTACCAAAATCCACCGAATGGACACGCCTGATCCTTATATTGTGGTTCGGGTCTGTAGAACCCAATCCTGGTTCTACATTGGCACGAATTTTCAATTTAAAACTTTTGCAACTTCCAAAAGTTCCACCGGAACGTTTCTATTTTAATTTAAAACTTCTGAATAAAAAAATTTATGCAACACCAGGGTTAACAGCGGCAACCCCTAGCATAGCTGTTAGAGACACGGGCACCCCGGCGCAATTCAAAATCTGCGTACAATTTTCCACTTCCCCGGAAACTTGACTACAGCAACCCATTATTGACTCGAAGCTTCATCTCACATGCCATATGTGTCGTTGCTGTATTCTTGCAATAAAAATCTCCTCGTTAGCCTTGCAAACTCACGGTTCGCCCCGCGGACTGTACCGACTGATTCCACACAACTACGCGCGGCCGTTTGCCAAATGAAGACAAGAAAAAACCGCGTATGCCCTTATCCGCGTTGCTCCAACCGGCGTCGCACGGTGGGTCACCAGTGTCCACGCATCGAAAGGAGCATCGTTAATAACGGCTACGGGCGTAAACGAGGGAAACGCGTTATCGGAGGGGTGGTCGGGAAGCGTTCTCGGTTTCCCATCGAAACGAAGCACGACAAGGCTGCGTCCAGCCGCGGCACGAAGGCAGAGCCCGGCCCGGACACCGCCGCCGCCACAAATCAATAATCCCATTCGCAAGATCGTTCGTGCCCGATCAATTTTGGTGTCCATTACACTGCGAAGAGAGCGGTCTCTATTCGCGGCCAAGCCTGCGGCACGATATTATCGGCCGGAGCTGTGCTCCGACTGCTCGGAGAGAGAGAGACGGGTCCAACAGGGCTACACGGAGGACCGAGGGGCAGCGGAGTGGCGGTCGAATAATTTTCGACCACGAAAAGTGAAACGTTAACGGCGCCCGATCACGAACCGCTTGTTTCCATCGGCTGTTTTGCACTTTTGTGCATGCGAGTCGAAGCTCGCGGGACCACGGAGTCCCGGGCCGGCAACGGGCCAGACAGAGACCCACCGGGAACCATTTCGCAACGTTGGATCAGGCGCAGATTGCAGTCATTTGCCGACATAAATTGCACGACCGGGTAATCGTCTCGCGCGGAGAAACGAGGGCCGTTATATACGGTTGCACGTCGAAAACGCCTTGGTTCGAGAAAAAATCCGGCGCTCCCCGCGGAGAGGTGATTCCCTCACGGCTTCTTTTCGCCAACGTTGAATTCCCGGTACGCGGAAGACGCTCCCGGCGTCGATGCGATGCTGGGATCGCCTCTGGAGAACCGGGTGCACGATGATTGCTCGATCGATGCCCGAGACCGAGTTCGATTCCATTCGATTCCATTCGATTCGTTTCGTGTCGCCGCGAAGCTTCGTGGATTTACGACCGATTCCTCTGGCCGCCGTGATAGCGCAGGACGGTGATTAAATTCGGCCGGCGTGGGAGATCGATGGGAACGAGGAGGAAGGTGAAAGGGAAGCAATTTGCTTCGAGCCGTGGATTTCTTAATTGGTTAATTTGTGTACAGGTTTGGGAGGAAAAGTTCGACGTTATGGATGATTGCGGGGGAAGCTGCGTGTGCCTGGAGAGAAACGTTTCTGATTAGTCGACGGTGGGTTTGTACGCGACTGATATCCGAGATATGTATCTTTCGGGCGGATTCACGATAAAATCACGATAAAATAATAATGCAACGGCTTGGTATTCCCTGGATAATAGAATATTTTCGTACGCAATAAATCAAAGTTTAGTAAGTTCCAACTTACATTTTCTTTTATAAATCTGGCTTGCTTCCGCAGTTATTACCACTGTGATAAGATTGTACACCGGTAGTAAACCGTACTTAAGGTTTCAAATGCTTAAATAAAGAAAATAATCGCCTGCAGCTTATGAGCAATGCTTTGCGGAACGGTGCGAAAAAATTGTGATCTATAGTGTTTCATTCAAACACGTCTAGTACAACTCGCGCAGATCATCGCTGCTATTGCATACCAGTTGCAGAGTAACTAAAAAAACACTAACAATATGCAAAACTTAATCAAACTCGACCATCATTGAATCTGTGAGATTAAAAGCAGCGGATAAATATCTTCTTTTTTATAATTAATGATGATAATAGTTGTTTCAGAACATGCAAATACATAATTTGCACTGGTTTAGCGGTCACTGAATGTATTTAAATGCGATCAGCATCGTGGCAATACATAACTTGAAAACAAAATAATGATTCGTTATTTCCGAATTCACCGATTCAATTATTGCACACGACGTGTACACTGAAATTCGTATCTTACCATCAATTATGATGCATTGTAATTCTTGCGCGGAAGCGACGAGAAATGAATAATATTTTTCATGACAATTCCATTCATGAAGATCAGACAAAAAGTGTACCGACGATTACCACGAATAGAAACAAGGGAAGTATTTATTATGCTTCTCGCGTTGAAGTACGAGCAAATGTGCTAAGCTCGTAAACGTTTGAATGAATATTTACGACGCTTGGCAGATTTGCTTCCGCTATAACCAAGTTCTCCTCCCGACTTTTTACGATGAAACTTTGCGACAACCGAGCCACGACTATCAACGACAATGTACGCATTAGTAGATAAGATTATCGCAGGTCACGTTGCGAGTATAGCTGATAGCGCAGCATAGCATGAATTCCTGTACTCAACGTAGGCATAGGTTGTGCGCGTCCATGGTGCTTGCCATTGAAACACGTGTAAGACTAATTTTAGGGTGAAATTACCCAGTGATGATAAAACAACTATTTATTCGTACTACTCGCTACTGATACAATATTCTACGGATCGCTATCCGTACGTTCTCGACGCTGGCGTTCTATAGAGTGCCCCGACGCTCCATCATGGGCGCCCCCAAAGGCGGGGTCGTCGGGCCCACGACGTAGTACGTTCAAGGGCCTGCTTTATGGCACCCCCAAATGTATACCGATCCCGCTCGCGTATCGGCCTCTCGGTGACATATCCCAGATGTGCATACTGGGCGCTCCGAACCCTCGGATTATCTTACACACGTAACCGTCAGGTGGCAAAAGAAAAACGAGAATATATATTTTTTTCTTTATAACACCACCATAGGGAAGCGTGTGAAATCGTTTGATGCAACTTCGACAGTTTTGTTCTCGATCTAAAAACGATTACTGAAGCGACTAAAATAAAATTAAATTAAATTAAATTAATGATGTATAAGAATGTTACATTTATTTTCCGATAAGATTTGGATAAGATTTGGATATACTGAAGGCATGATTTTATATTGAATGTTGCCGGTAAATGAATTGATCACTCCTTTTTTCTATTGATGCCTTGAGCTAAATGCTTGAAGTGTACTACTACGTTGGATAGAAGTCTTAAGTACGTGATATTTCCCTTCTTCGTTTTCTGACCTCGAAACTTCTTTTAAACACACTGATTAACAATTCTTATAAGAAGTTCAAACGCATGTGAGTTTTTCGTAATGGAGTGTGATTATAGTAATTGTTTAATGGCAGTAGTGCGTGCACGGGGGAGCAGGTAACGATCTTCACCGGCTGATTTCATTCTGTAGACGTATCGATTACACGTAAAATGCTGCCTGTGGTATCAATTGAGCATAAATTTGCATATTTACACGGTCGACAGTGCGCTTCTTTGTTTCGAATAACGAGGAGCAAAAGGCCGCGAGAAATAATTATTAACTTGGACGGAAAATGGAGGACAAGATCTGTCCAGCATAAACTAGTAGCATTATAATGACATAATAATACGTGATAACATAAATATTAATTTGAGATAATTATTTGACAGATAAGACTTTTCCCTCTGTGGAAAAGATATTTAGTTTAGCCAGCTAGTGTAAAACTGCAATCTAATGGAACTGAACACGCGACCAAAGTTTCCACCGGAACTAAACAAGCAATTTGTTGCCAAACCAGAAATATTCGTGCCGCGGACAATCGGTTATAAACTGTTCGGAACGTTCTCCGACCCGTTAACTGGATTAATGAATATTAAGCAAATATTTACAACACAGTAAATAAATTGAAACGCCGACACTCGTGATTATATTCGATAAAAGCTTTTAGAGTTTGCATATTGATTATCATATTCGATAACGAGTTACCAGTATTTTCCGTAAATAATGCCTTATGTACGCTCGTGCCATAAATGCTGCGAATACTGCAGTCTGCGAGAGCAATAAAAGTTAAAAGTGTTTTAAATTTTCATGTCAGCTGCAAGTCCCTTTGAAAAATATGTTAGAAACCGTGGTGCTAAATTGAACGCGTTTTATGAAAAAATAAACGTTCAAGCGCAATGATGAAACGCATGGAATATCCGAAATAAAAATAATCGAATAAATTTACCGAGTGCTTGACGTGTACAATAATATAATACAAAAATAAATACGGGAAGGTAATACAAATTTTACTCCGATTAATCAAATCTTGTTATTTTATATTACGCTGGAAAAATTCGTACGAATTTTGTAATTCGTTTGTATTCCCTTCGATAGAGAAAACAAATGATGATTTATTTTATTTGCATTTTCGGAAAATTCGTTATTTATGCTACCTGCGCATTACAATTTATTACTGCCTGCCTTTATTACACGTTTACTAATAACTGATATGTTCAATTTAGATTACAGTATTAAATACGTCTCACTAAACATTCATATGACACTAAAAATAAATCCCACACCCTTCTTACTATCAACCATTATTCTCCATTTCGCTTCAGCCGAAACCACTCTCAAACGTCTGTCGGTGTCTAATTCAATTCGATGAAAATTCACCAACCTCGCTGCCAATCATCCCCGAAGAAATTCCACGGAGCAATAACGACCGAGAAAGATTTGAAAGGAATTCCGCGCCGCAATCTCGGGAGGATAATTAGCGGCACACGCTCGCGGAATTCTCGGATCACGTTCTATGATCGCCGACCGGATCGCAACGAAAGCGCCCCAATCCGACGATCTTTTCCCCGGGAAAAGGCGCGGCGGGTAATTCGAATCGGTGATCAGTCGCGGGACACGATTAAACTAATTTCAAGACACGCGAGCAGCGCCAGTTCTCGTATTTTATTCGGCATATTCAATTACAGCACGCCAGCCAGCACGAGGCGACTCTCTCTCTCTATCTATCTCTCTCTCTCCCCTTTGAGCATAACTCTCCGACGCACGGAAGGCGAGGCGAAGTTGCTTAAGCGCGAAAACGGCATAATTCCGGCGAAAATTTAACGCTTTATTTACTGCGCCGCAAATGGAATTTCCCTAGTTCCTGCGTTGGTCGTGGCTCAAATAAAAGAGATTTCTGGCGGCGGTCGGGGCCAATAAACAAGGCTTACTGCCAACTTTACGATTGCGGCCGCAGGTGCTCGACGATCCACCCCCTCCCGTTCGTGTCAGCCACCCTTGTTCCAAGGAGCTTATCAATCGTTCGTGATGCAGACCGCAGTGCTCGCCGGAATTACAACGAACGACCGGGCAAATCGGTCCTGATTTCCTTCAGGAGTTGCCCCGCCGTCTGTGCAGACGGGAGGACACATTTTATTGGCCTTTAGCGATTCGTTTAACGGCTGATGCATACGCTTCTGGAACGATAGAGGGCTCAATGGTTGTCCCTTTCGGCAGGGGGGGATTGCCTTTACAGGATAATGTCCGCTGCTTTCGAGCATCTTTTATCCAGACTCTGGACCAAGCTGGGCTGGGATTCCGGTCTCTCCCGGCACCGGGCTCGATTTTAATGCTTCGAACAATGCTTCAGACCCCTCGAGGGTGGCGCGAAAGCGTGTAGGAACGCAATTTGTGATTGTGCTCGGATTTTCCGTGGAAGGTGTGGTTACTTTGGGCTACGATATTTTTTTTGGTAAAGTGCAATTACAATTTCATACAGACGATAAAGTCATTTTTATAATCGAGGAGCTGCGAGGCAAGATATAAGATTGACATTTCAAGGGACTTCGTCGAATATTTTCTTGCTCTCGATAAACTGCAGGAATATTAAATTACGATGCTCCAATACATTTGTACGGCACTATTTTTATAAATTAAAAATGATCAAGGAAGAGAACGATAGGAAGAGAAAGCGATAGATAGAACATCTAATTCGTTATCGATCACGAGTTAATACAGATAATTCGACCGGATCCATGGACTGGAAATAACAATTCTGTTCCGAATATAGACTCTCGATCGACGTCGAGGGCCGACAGCAAAACGTTCTTACCGGAACATCCCGCTCGCGATCGATAAACGATTTTCCAAATGGGGAAAAAAGGAAATGCGAACAGGAAGGCGAAGGCATTGCCGGAAGATTCGAGCTCGAAAACGCATTAATTAATTCAATTAGTGGTAAAGGAAACAGGAAATTGGTGCGTTCTATTCTGCTACGTTTTGATCGAGCGAACGGGCCCGCTCGTGAATACAAATCGCGCCGCCTCGCATCTGTTGTTTCGCGTTAACGACGCCCAGCTTCTTCCTCGGTTCGCGAATCGGCAGCTCGAAATATCCGGGCGAAAAAAGAAGCAAACAAACGAGAAACATAATAAAGCGAGAGATAATCGATCGAAAAATATCGGCGGTCCGCTAATTTCGCGTAATTGCCGGTATCCACCGTCGACGAAGCCGGCTGGGCAAACTTTTTCTCCCCTTCTAATTTTCCTTTCTTTCTCCTCCCTTTCACTTTCTTCCATTTATCTCTTTTTCTTCGCGTCGAAGGGCTTCGCCGTGGACGCGGTGATTATGCCCGACTGAAAAATACGGGCACGCCAGAAAAACGGAAGGGTATAATTATTATTGAAAACGGGTAGCAACGGGTATATTAATTAAGCGTCGACTTCCCGTTACCGCAGATTTCTTCTTTCCTAATTACGTTGTGCGCACGACAAAGCCGGCTGGCCATTAGAGATCGCGCGCGACAGAAAATGCCGCGGTGATTGTTTAAACAAATTTCTGCTAGCGAGGATATCGACGAAATGGTGAGTAGAGTTGCCCCGCAAAAACGCGACCGGGAAACAAATTTCGAAAGCTTCTGAAATAATACGGCGAAATTGCGTATTTCGCGGAGGATTTACCTCCAATTTTGACTAATAAATTCGGCGCTATTCGGGCAATTTATCGACAAACGAGGGACTGAAAAAGTTCGTGTGTCATTCGTAGAAAATGTGAATAAATTCAAGGAAATTGTCACTTAAGAAAGCGTAAGATCGATCGGCAGACACCCTTCTTCCTTAACTTAAAAAGCATCCATGGAAAGAGAAATCTGCGCAGCATTCGCTCTATAAATTGGAGGTAAGTTTGCTGGGGCACGAATCGAAGAAGCTGGAGAATCAGTGGAGAACCGAGGCAGAAAAGATTGGTCTTTAATTTCACATAAATTCTTCTGTAAATATGCGCTGGCCATGCACCGTGATTAAATTGGAATATGAATTAAAGAGGAAGAAAAATTAGGAGAGGAGGAAACAGAGAGAGTATTAGATTGGACCGTGTAATACTTCGTTTAATTAAGGTTCGAAATTCTGTCCAAAAATTAGTCGTCATAAATCAGATCAAATATTTGTAAACTAAATTATCTGTTTCGAGACAATCACGAGTTATTGTAAGAGTTTAGACGCAAAATAACTCGTGTAGATTTTGGGAAATAATAAAAATAATTGCTGGGAAACACCATAATATAGTTAAGTCATTTTATGACTACTTATCGTTCGAATCAACGGGGAAAGCACATAGACTGAAAATGAACAGCTCTTCCTGAGATACAATATTAAATTTAAACAAAATTCCTTCACCCTTCTAACATCTCTATTATGAAAAATAAATGACTGCAAAAGCGCCACATTGTAAAATTTTTAAATACCAGGCCCGATCGTTTTCATAAATCCAGAGTACGATAATACGGAAATTATTCTGGCAAACGTACAGTGTTTCGAACAGTCCGCGTGTATTTGCAATTTCGTAAAGAGAAAAGAAAAATCGACGTTCTATATGCACCGACCCAATATTATCGTGGGCAGGTAACCAGAGAGAACATACGGCGAACGAAGGCAACGAGGCCATCAACAATTCGCTTCTCTCCACTTCGTTTTCAGCCACGTCTGCGGCCGGCCGCAACGGAGTATCATTGTTTGTTGGGCCTTGGCAAATCTGCGTATTATTAGCTAGCGTTATTGATTTATTATTTAATGGTCGACAGCAGCGCAGGCGCGGGCTAAATCGGGGTTAACTGCTCATTTGTCGGAGGTGCATTATGGTTTCTGCGTTTATGGCCCTCGCGGGAAAGGAGCACGTGAAAGACGAGGGAAGAATGGGGTGCTCTCTTGCGAGTAACGCCATTCCTTCCTCCCTTCCCGCGTCTCTTCAGCCCGCTGCGCAAATAATATTGCGCCGTTCTGAAAATACCGTATTGTTCGCCGTGCCCTTATATACTTTACCGTTCGGCGATCTGTTTGGTTTTGGAAAGGCTTGAGGGAGCGCTACAGTAATCGCACGTTCAACCCTCGTGTCAATGATCGATATGATCGCGGTTGTTTTATAATCGGGATCCTTGGGTGCCACGAGCGTTCCATTCATAAGTATTCAAAGGCCTTTGTTCTTGGTCGGTGAATAAAATGTTTATTAAATCGGAGTGCTTTGAACAGTTCTTTTACAATCTGGACTAACGTACGGCGCGACATATTCTGTAAATGAGCTGTTAAGTTTTGTCCAAGGTGTTAATCACTGTGTCTCCATAGTTATACGAACACAGATCGTGGAACTGTAAGAGGACGTATTTAAAGAGAACAAAATAACCTGAAATATCCAAGGATAGTCGTAGCTATGTACATACAACGGGGGGTGATAATTCGGTAATAACAATGTTAATGAGGTATGATTGCAATAAAAGTATTGTATATTGTTTTAAAGAAGAATCATTTGTACAAACAGTAGCGGGAGAAACGTTTTGTCTTTAAATGTAGGAGTAAAATATGAAATCTGTGTCGTCCGAATAACTACGAGCGCCACAGTACAATATATTGACCTATACTACTTAAAACATATGCCCGGCCGCATCATTGATTACATCAGTGACAGGAAGACGTTCAGTTCAATTATGTACCGTTAATCCATTCTCGTAAAATGGAAAACGTAATGCATTAATATGCATACAAAACTGGCGTGAAAAATTATATTTTCGTTCGTGAAGCTATCTTTCGTTAAACGATTAGTAACTGGAAATGTGGGGAACCATTCGACGTTGTTAACGTAGTTGGTCTTAATCGTAGTGATCACAATTAACGTATATAATATTAAAGTAAGCTTTGATGCGGCAAAGGCTGTAAAAGGTACCCGTAAAGCTATTTTCGGCGCCATTCATGAAGCAAAGGAATGAGGCAGAACGAGAAGGTGGATATACAGTCGCCTCGGAAAGTAAGTTAACGATTGGCATTTATGTGCAAATGAAGGCGATATATGTAAATTTTTGTGACTGACCTTTTTATGTACTTGCACTACAAAGAATACATTAAAACATATAAACGTACATTATAATTATGATTATACATTTAAACTGTTGGTAAGAGCGTTCACTTACTTTCCAAGTCGACTGTATATCTGCATTTAATCACACAACCTCCTTCATAAATAACGTACAATGTTACATGTCTATATATTTCTTTTTTATCTGTATTATGCATCGTATTGTTACTTCGTTATATGCGCTATTTGCCTACTGCAATAAAAGATTAAAGGCAATAACGAAACGAGGCTGTGAAAGACGAGGGGAGAATCAAGGTCCTTATAAATAACCCCGCCCTTTCCCTTCCTTATCCTTATCCTTCATTTATGTATCTTGTAACGTTACACACAAAATATTACAGCGCTCAGCTTGCGCTCATTACAGTATCAAGATGCATAATTCATTACGCAAACCACTAACACTTCCTGCGAATTAAATTGCGCAAATAATTTTAGAACAGCGTTTACAAGCGTGCGTATTATATATCCAGCTGCGTTATTATAAAATGCTACCGTCAACTAATTGGACTGTCACGGATCTATGAAGCCGGTGAAGTTAATTTGCATTCGCCAGCTCGTTACGAGGACGTGCCGTTGAAGCCGGTGTATGGCAGGTTGACAGTGTTACAAATTTAATTCCCCGATGACAATGCGGAAAATTCGATTACATATTACGTTCATATCGTCAAACAGATTTAATGTCGCGCCGTTTCATCGCGTGCATAGAGTTATTTTTGTCACTTTCGTAAAATCCATTGATATGGAAAAATACTGAATGCAAATCGGATTGGAGATAGAGATTGCAGGTCGATTTCATATTGCAAGCAGAAATGCAGAATATTCTAATAATATTAGGCTTCCTAAAATGAAACATTTCAAGGTTTTCGTTGCGTAAAGATGTATCATTGCCTTTATACGAGTCCAATGTGAGATAGGGAATGGAAATACATTTAGTATTAGGAAAGCATTAGGAAAAATAATCCCTTAATTTTGTGTATGAAATTTATAGTTTAAATGAATTTACGTCGCAATAAAATGTGAAATGTTTAATAAAGAAGGAATCCTCGTATAGTCGAGATAAAATGTGTGATGTAATAATGAAATACGAAATATTATAAATTATAAATTAAATTTCACAGCTGATAATAATAAAGTTGATAAAATATAGTAGCTTTCAAAAATATAATAAATCATGCGACAAATTATGACAGACAGGTATAATAAGTATACAATTTTAACAATTGTCCGCACATAATTTAACACCATCGCTTGTAATGAACTCGACGTGTTATTTTACTGCAACAATAAAACCACATGATTTCACTGAAATAGCTTCTCCAATATTAAAATATATTTTGTTAAACAATCTTTAACGCGATAATTATGTCGGCAAAGCGACGCAAGCAAAACATTTGTCCACGATACGATCTACAACACGAACAGATTCAACTTATGACAAAGACGTAAGAGCACGAATACAAGAACCGTTCCAACTGAAAGTTTCGCGTCCAAAAGGAACGAATTCGCATTGAACAGTTCCAAGGCAACGGGTCGAAATCAAATTGTCATCGACGAATAATCCCCGCGCTGGGGAAATCGTTCGACAAATATCCGGAATGAAATTTTTCATTAATGAGCTCGTTCTCGTCGCGATTCTTCTACAAGGGCTGTAATTAAGCCGTGTCACGTCCCGGCAACCCGGCGTGCTATCACGAAAGAGTTCACGATTCAGAGGGAGAAACGGTTTGTTAGCCGAACAGGGGGAACAATCGTCGGTCGACGATATATATAGGAGGACGGCTCGTCAGTTCGCAGAGTTAATGGGGATCTCGTCCCAATTCCGATACAATGTGCTCCGTCGAGCAAAGAGGCCAGCTTCGATGATGCGAAACGTAGCGGATTCACTCCGCGATCTGCTCGAGTTGCTCGAAAGAAAAATCGGAAACAAGGGAATTCAGGATAAAACGATCGCCGGCCAAACAAAGAGCACCGCGAGAACAATCGGCCACGTTCGACGTGGAATCGCTGGTGGAATCGTCACGGGGCGAGAATGTGATTGAGAAATATCACGGCATTAAACGTATCGGCGAAATTGCGCAGCTCGTGGCAGCGTTATCGACGCGGCACTTATTAAATGCATTTGGCAATTATTAGCCCCGCCAACGATTTCGGCTTTGCGTCACGGCGATACAGATGCCGGGACGAGTTATTAATATTGTAATTACGCCGCGATTTGAAATTTACCGAATTAGAGTATGCATCGCGTTTTGCACGATGCTCCGGGCAACTCTACATACATACATACGTATGCACGTATTTGTTCCATCTCTGTTTTGAATCGCGCCGCGTCTACGGCTTCGCGTATTCGGGGCTGCACGTAGATGGAAATTAAAAGTTACGGTATCGTATTATTGAATCCGTAATTCCAACACGATTATCACGATTCGCGGAGTCGGGATGTTACAATTTATTCGCGACTTTCACCCGGTATTCGCCTGCACCTTTCACCGTGCCGTGATTGATCAACGAACCTTTCGAAAGAACAAAATTATCTCGATACGAAAAAGGGAAACTTATGTAACATATTTCTCAGGCCGAGTTTTAAGAAATTAATTAGAAAGCTGCGATGCACGTACGTACCCATACATTACGGCAGGTGAGTCATTACGAAATGAGAATAAAAGAGCAATAAAGATCGCGCGCAGTTGATGCACGAAAAAATGGAGAAACGGCAATGTGTCATTATATTATTATTGAACACCGAGGGCATATTAAATTTACGCGCTCGACACGCAAATGTTTGTCACGGTAGAGGACTGTGGTGTTTGCATCAATAAATTCCTCGACGATCACGCGAACCAGCATTGATGTGGCCGATGATTTACTGCGAACGCAGAGATCAACAAACGAATTATTATGTAACGTCATATATGTAGGTAACATCATAAACGGCTAATCACGTGTGTTTAACGCACTCATCGAATTTTAATTAAGGACGCGGGATTGAGTTGGCGTTTAAACACGGCGACACAAAGTATCATACTTGTAAATCTCTAACGACATATATTTTATTTACATACCTGTACGCCGTTTAGTATACAAGTATTATCAGAGCCATCAAACAATTTTATACAGTTTGCATCCATAATTTCTCTCCGATAATCTCGAATGCTTCTTCAGTATATATCCTATGCTGCCCATACATTAAAAAGACAAGGCAATTTGTGTACGACACACTTTTTATTCTCCTCGGATCTTGGACAAAATTTATTCTAAACTAAACTACTAATTGTCTGCGTACTTTCGTATCGAGCAAAAAATGCCTCATAAAATTACGATTCCTCTAAAATGTATCCACGTGTGTACTATCTAAACAAAAATTGGGAAGTCAAACAATCAACCCGTATCTGTTTGCTCAATCAACCCTTTGCTTTGCACTTTTTCGCATTACGATGCACGATATTGGGTGACTAATTTCTGCATTGAACAATTGCACAATCTTGACAGTTCGTAACAATTTATATAGTGCCAGGAACTACCACAAGTCACACTCGTATTTTTTATATTTGTATCTTATCTTATGCTATGAGTTACACTAGCGTTTATCAATTTTCACGTGTAACTTGTAACACGAGTGTCAGAGCTGTTACCAGAACAAAGTGTCCCAGGTTTTTCCTGATAAGCTGCGGTGGTCTATTTCTCTGCATGAAAATATGAAAGTTAAGTTATGTAAAAATTTGTTACAAACTTATTAGCGAATAAATATTGTGCAAAACATTCACTGCAGCATTTTATGCATATAACATTTAGATCTTATTATTATCCAGAGAATAAACTGCTATAGCTTGTCAGAAAAAAACCTTGTCGTTTCAAAAATTCTTCTCGCTATTTGAACGCTTGACTTTATTAGACACGGCATATAGTATAGTGCATACAGACAGCGCTATTTTTGTCGTATGTTATGTCATTCAGTTGTCTTCTAGCTTTGCAACATTATACATAGTACCAAATGAATCAATACATAAGTAGATACGTATTGATGTACATTCTGTACATCTTGAAACATGGCAAACCAGCAGAAGTATTTGGATGTAATTTGGAATATTCCATTTTAAACCCTGCTCATTCTCGTTACCACTTAGTATATTCGTCGCAAAAAATTCAAAACTCACCACTAAAATAATCGTGATCCATGTTTGGCAACGAAATGAAATATTTGAAAGGAAGCGGACAAAAATAGGAACGCATCGGACACAATTCAATAACGTCGCGCTGCTCGCAAAATGTTCGACCGTAAATAAGAAAACGAAACGACCTTTTTGGGGCAACCTCGTGGAATGTACAACCAAGCACTTGTTTCACACCGACAAACTATACGTTACTCCGACGACAGTGAATCCTCTTCCGCCTAACGCCGCTGACAGCCCATCCAAGGGGACACATTCCGCAGAACGTTTCCAGCATCGCGAAGGTAAATTTCAGCGGTAAAGTTCCAGCCGGGCAGAGCGACCCAAACATGCCTCGACGGGCACAACCGGTGACACCGTGGCGCGTACACCCCGTGAATCACCGCTGGCCAACCGTTTAATGGAAAATTCACTTTACACGCCACGCACGCACGCGCTCGACACGCACACGGGGCCCCAGTTATGATACCAGCGGTTCAGATAAGCGGCCCGCAGTACAGATGGAACAGGTTTCCGTTTTCCTTCGCGCGTGTACAAGCGCTCGGGCGCCTCTGCCCGCGCGGACGTGCTACCGGTTTATCAGCCTCGTTTAATTTATTACCAGTGCGTAACGTTATCGGGCCGTTTCGCGAGCGACAATTTGCCCGCGCGACAGCGACTCGCTGTTAATCGAAATGTAGCCTTCGACGGGGCTGACAAGCAAGATCGACGGGGAACTCCTTTTCGCCGCCGCGTCGCGACGACGTGAAACGAGCGTGGACGAAAGACGCGCACGGAATCCACCACGATTTGTAATGGTTTTGTCGCGGATGTTCCATTTATCAGAGGGTGCTGGCTTCAATAGCGATTGCCGATCGAGTACGCGATCGATGACGAAATTAACGATGACCGGAGCGGAGCTGTCGTCGCGTTTGCCGGTACCCGGGTGATGGATTTATTGTTACGTTGTCAGAGATCGGCGCGAGTTCGGTTTCTTCTGGACGCTTTTGGGTAGATCGGAATGCATTTGCGATGATAATATTGTTGCGGTCGACGACGAGGACCGACGGGAGGATTGAAATTGACCTGATCAATTGAGGTTAAAGGGGTGTTGTAATCGCAGGCTGAGCGTGATTCGTTTTGTCGGCGGGGAATATCTTTTCGATCGCGTATGGTAGTATTGCAATTTCAAGCGGTTATCGGTGTTTCGTTGTTCAAAGGAAAGGAACAGTTAAAATGGGTTTCGTGTATTCTGTGTTAGGCAAAAACCGAATTTCGCGTATTAAAGGAATTCTTTTATCTGTTCTAACTTGCATTGGCTCCGATATTATGACATTTACTGACTAGCGTATAATTAAAATGTTTGATAATCAGAGAATACCAAGTTCAGTTTTAAAGGGAAATTAATTATTGTTAATGTTGTTTAACGCGTATATAAATACATTAAACCGCACAAATAAATACACACGGGCGTTTATTTACCCCTGCTCTCGCAGAATACACGTTATTCCCTATATTAAGTAAAATCGATAATAGAAGCAAATATTTGACAAACTGATCATGATTTTGGTGTTTTCCATTTACAATCAGCAGAAATATAAAGCACAAGTATATTTCGCGATTTCGTCAGATAATATAGATCACGTTCACGTGTAACCCACGAATAACTATTTATTTCTCGTAATCGAATTTTCTGTGGTACCGCAAGATCTCAAATTGCTTACAATTACTGCTCCACCTATCTTCAAATTCATCCAAAAACCAACAGGGGGACGAAATTATTTCCCGAAGCAGCGAAATTTAACTGTCTTTGAGAAATTTATTAGTCATCGCTGCGTGTTACAGAATACCATCGGGTTAACCTATTTATGGAAGCAAGGTATATCGGTAACGATACCGATACTCGTTCCCTCCTGAGACTTGAAACTGGAGCGGTTTATATTTCTTTCTTTCCCCCCCCCCCCCCCCCCCCCCCCCCCAGAGTGGCCCGAAGTACGTACATTAGTTCTGTAATTTCATTGATCGCGCGCCCAATAGAGTTGGCCTCGAGCGACTTTATTGCGTTTTCTCTTCTGCCATGCGAGTCCTCGATCCGTTCGTGTTTTTCTTGCAATTTCAGTTACGTAATTCGCCTGCATGATTGTACAACACAACGCCGACGCGTACCGACATCGTCGAATACCGCGGTAACTTCTTTCTCATGGAACGATGGAAATTGCACGTAACCTTTCGTTCTCCTCCCAGCTCGGATTAATCCTTCTCAAGTCGTTTGTATAACATCGCGCCAGCGCGTACGAGCATGAAACGTTTCCAGAGTACGTGCACCGTTCTTATTTCTTGCACAGACATGCTGACAATTTCATCGATTACTTTGCACCGTTTATCGCGTATAAATATATTCCAACTACGATGAACTATTTGTTACGGCGAATTCGTGAAAATACGACAGACGTTCAACTGAATTATCGTACGGAAATCGCGCGCGTACAAATAGCCGTGGTTATGAATAGGCACACTTGAGCGTGGAAATTGCGAGCGAACACGGGGAACGGCGAGCAGGCATAAAGGCGAGCTTCATCGACGGTGGAAAACGGAGATGAGACGAAGAAACACGTGCGGAAATTTTCACGCGGCGTATTATACAATAATGCGACGACAAGGGGCGCACCGAGAGATGCACGGCTGACGGACGCGTGCAATGACAATTTGTCAAACGGGCTTCTCCTAAAAAAAATTACACAAAGTGGCGGTCAAGCATGTCGCCCTTGACTGGGCCACAATTACGCGTCCACCGCGCACGAGAGAAGACGGGGCGTGACGTCGCGATTTTCTGCTTTCGCACGTTCCCGCGGACTTTTTGCGGGGGGGTTCGCGCGAACCCGTTCGCTTGGCCCTAAAGAGAAATTCGGTTGAACTCGGGGAAAGTTGATCGCGACAGGTTTCACGAAATGATCGCCCGTCGCGTCGGTGCATTGCGAAAGTATCGATCGCGAAATGTTCGTGACTCTGGGAAGAAACGTTCGGGACGAAACAGGGAAAGAGAGGGGCGTTGGGAAATTGGTGAAAAATCAGGCACGAATAATGGGTTGGCGGGCCGGGCGGCTGTAAGCAGTGATTTGAACGATGTTAATAATTCATGAGGGAGAGGCCACGATTGGCGAGACAGAGGATTCGGGGCAATTTGTTTTGCAGGTGGAGGGTATGATTAATAAGGATGTGAAAGATAGAAGTTGTCATTTCGTGTGAATTTGTGAGGCCAAAATAAGACACGGTTTCTCTATTGCTGGGATCTCCGATGACCAGAATGTTTCAACGCTTCGATAGATTACGAGGCTGCAACAGCAGCGATTCATGAATCTCGATCGAGTCGGGAGTACTTATCGCAAATCGTGAAGTTTGCAAAACGCTACTGCGACAATCGTAGTGATGCTCAAATACATGGTGTGTAACTAGTATTTGCATAACAAACGGCTTGAAAAAGTGTAAGTGCAAGCTGCACTTAAAATACCTTCAAGATAATAACAAAAAAAAAAGGTACGAAACGTTATGTATGTACCTGAAGATACCATAACAGTTAAGTATGTAATATTTAATTGCTACGATAATTGAGCACAAAATTTCTCCAGAATAAAGCTCAATCGCTAGCAATGACCTTTACACAAATGTGCAAATAAATCGTAACTAATACAGGAACGAATAAATTGCGTTTCAATCGTGCACAATTTCCGAGTACGAAACCATCGATCGTTCCACCCCGCGACGGTGCATCCGTGCGTGCTTGGTAACACGAGCAACGATTGCCCAAGAATATTGAAATTACGTATTTAGAAGTTATCGTCAGCGGCGAGGGGGCGGCAAAGGATATATCGCGCGTCGATGCAAGGGTGGAAAGAGGGGGTGGGAGAGGGAGGGCGGCGGGGGGGTGTGGGGGGGGGGACTAATTGTTGGCGAGTTAACGATGATCGATGATAACGGGTCGCGCTCCCCTTATCGGGGACGACTGGTGTTTCACGTAACAGGAGCTATCGCGTGCAACGTTAAGCCGCTTACATCGTTACGTGTTTGTAAATTTTGAGAGGCCTCGCATCGGCAGAATAATCACGCGGCGCCGTACGATGTCTACGTTTTACGATCGTACTGCTACAACTTGTACGCAAACTGTTCGCTTTCGGATAACGATACGGTCGAGGCGACGCACCGCCACGTAACTCGATTACACGCGCTGTCGCTTAAAGCCTGATCCACGCGTTGCGAAAGAGCACGAATGAACAAGCGTGAATGAAACGTGTCTTGCACGAACGGGTGTCGATGAACCCTTTCTATCTCTGGTCAGTAAATCAAAGGAAAACATTCGTACAGGCCCCGTTCACGGCGATACGATGTGTACGGTTTGGTTTCTGATTGAACGATAAGCGAAAGGCGAATTTTTCATGGAACATCGATGAACGTAGATGAACGAGCTGGGACTGTTTGTGGTCGTATTGGGCTGTATTCGTAAGCGTTCGTTTGTACGTGCATGCTCGTTTGCATTGGCCGGTGGTCGTGCGTGCACGTTTCGTAAGTGTGAACCCGGTTTAACACTCCGCATGCTGGTCAAACTTTCGCCGTTTAAAATAGCCGATCAAATGGGGGGCCAAATTTATCTGTCACGCCGTTGGAAATTGAGGTGGAAAGCTGGCCGCTGCTGATTAGAATATTTTAGATGGTTAAGTGCATTAGGAGCCAGACAAATGGTTACTCGTTTATTTCGACCGTCCAAAAATACACACCTCATATTCATATCGCATAGTTTTTAAGCTCGCAACTCGACTTGGATTAAGCGTGTAGCAAAATACGTCCACGATTGAGTTCCATTGGATATAACAATGACAAGTATAAAAAGGTCAGAATGCCTTTGATAACGCTCGGTAATACAACGAAGCTTTTAAGAAATTGACTGTTATTAATAACAGTAAAAGCATTTCATTTTTGTATTGCTTTCTATATAAATAATTAGTGTGGCATTTACGAGAAAACGAGACTGTCATTTTGCAAGGATGCCGTACAAATATCGCGATACCTAACAGCAATTAATAATAGTTAACACAAATACAACTATAAGCGGCGCAGCAGCGTGTCGCCGAAAATAAAAATGCAGCTCACGCGAAAATCAACGTAACGCACATTGTCAGAGCAAATAATTGCGCGCAATGCACGCGTACGAAGGTATGCATGACGATTTTCCCGGGAATTATAATTCCGAACGAACCCTGTTTCACAGCACGAAGCGATTTATTCGTCTAAAGAGTATAATAAAAAAAAAAACTTGTCCGCCGACGAGACGCGAGATTAAAAAGCGCTATCAATTTTCAGCCGTGAATTGAATAAACCGGCGACTTCGGGCGAAATGAAAATTTCCATACGTATTACGAGCGTGACAGCCAGCCCGGCCGCGTCGCCTGTACACGATACCTCGACGAAACAGCCTCTGTCATGATTATTCAATTATTTTCTGCAATTATCTTCGCGCGAAGTTCGAGGGCCGCGCAAAAACGCAGCGCGCCGCTGCGCTGTCGGCGACATCGGGCAATTCTTTTTTTTTTCATATAATCCGATTAAAATTTCACCGATGCCGCGTATCCGTGCACGCGTAAAACTTGTTGCATCGAGAATGCAGATATGTACATTCGCCGGGCCAAATAACGATGAAACTTGACTCGCACTCGCGGCGGCATCGCGATGTGCAATGATTTTTAATCTCGTCCAGCGTCGCGTTGCTAGGTGACACCCTCTGTGCGAACGCAATTGGCGATCATGAACTTTTTTTCCTTTTTATTTCTCTCTCGTAACTATCAGTTGCTATAGTTGGTCGATTTGCAATAATATATTTCGTACGCGGTGCGTGGAATCAGATTGAAATGTCATAAATATTCTGCGTTCTTTGTCGAGGGTGAATCTTTTGCATTCGAATAGGACAGATTCCATCTTGTACGCCATTATGTTGTGCGCAACGTTTTGTGCAATTATGAGGACAAATATTCTTGGCATGCGGCAGCGGCGAAAATAAATTGATGATGCATAAATAATGTAAAAATGAAAGATTGTGCCGTCTGTACCGGGGGCTTGAATAAGAGAGAGAAAAAAGAAATAATACGTACGATGGCTGAATATTTATCGTTACGATATTGCTTTTCTTATCTTGTGTTAAAACTGCATTCAAATATTTGATAAACCGTTTAAAGCAATGAATTACGGTTATTTAAAGAACGACATGAAAGAGAAAAAAGGAGCAAATGTCTCGCCATGAGCCGAGGAAAAAGTGTTTCTTGTTAATTACCACCGACCGTATCTGCACTTGTTTAATTACCACCATAATATTTTAAGAAAACCTGATCGCTCGGAATTATCTCGCTATCAGAATGATATTCTCAAAGCTAATTTTTAAACTGGCTCGAATCAATTATCCTTGCGACCGCGCGTTAATGTCGTTTCGCGCGGCGAAGCAATTAAAATTACACTTTATCGTGACCGATAGCCGTCAATATTTAATTGCTTGTAATCAACGTTCATAAAAATGCAAAGAGCCGAGCGTAGCAACGACTGTTCACCTTGAGACATTTTCCACGTCAAGTTTCTGGAATAACAAAATTTTCAACGAGCGCGCCGAGCATCAAACGAGGGTCTCGCGTAATTATGACAATACTTGCCTAATGAGTTTTAAAGTCTTAATAAAATGCTGTCGCAGAAGTGTGGGAAGGAAAGAGAAATTGAAGGTACAAAAACCTTGTTAGATGAGGTCGATTTCGTCTTGATGAAATAAAAATTGCTTCTGCCTTCTGAAACTTTCACGTGCTTCCGGATTAACTGGTTACAACTTTCCTCGATTAATACGGCGAAGTTAAATGAAAGTTGTGCGTCAATTCTAATGTAACTGCGATATAATGAGATTAATGAAATCAATTTACGACCACAATGAGAATATGTATGTCAAAAATGTTACAATCGTGGTCAACCTATCTCTATTTTTGTAGTCAATTAAATAGGCCAAACTGATTTTACATATTGCCACTGTGTCGAATAAAGGTCCCCAACTTTTTATTTCCAATTTTCGTAAGTAAAGAAAGATCTAAATATCTAGCCACCCTCAAAAGGAATCCTCAACAAGTCCTCAGATTGTCCGAGGTATAAAAGTTAGAAATTAATAGCGTATAACCATGTAAGTTCTATCATTATAAGTTTGTAAAAAAGGGCATTGCCCGTTAATTGTATTATTAAATAAATAATATTAATAATAATAATAATGAATACACCTTGCCTATCAAGAGTCAAACAAATTCACGACATATCTGCCAGCTCATAATACAGTCAGACAATTCAATATGAATATTCAACAGTGCTTCTTCACGTTGCGGTTCGAAATTAAATAACATGTACATAAATGCAAGCATTTCCTTATCGCCATTGCCTGACAAAGAAAGTAACAAGACCCTGTTTTCCGTCTCATTTACCTTAATCCTTGCTCAATTCGCATTAACGTATTTTACCTCGCCGAAAAACCAATGAGCCGATATCTATTTTTCGACAAGCATTCATTGCCGCCACCGACGTTCAAAACCTGAAAGGCCACGAACGCTAAAAAAAGGTGTCTCTCCTCGCTGTAATTAAATTTGCCCCCATTCTTACTGTGTGCACAAAAGACAAGGAAACTGTTCGCCATTAATTAATCTTTTTCCCGTCCGCGTGACTAACGGGATGAAAGTTCTGTCAACCATAAAAGTCTCTGTCAGATATCAACGTGAAACGAGAAAAAAAAGGAAGATAATAAATAACCGAGAGGCGAGAGGCGAGAGACGAGGGTCGCGAAAGTATATTTTCAAGAAGGACTTTTTTTCAATCCGATAAAAGGCGGGATACGCTCTAATCAAGGATCAGCTCGAATAAATCTTCAATGATCCAAGTGATCGGCGCTCCTCGCGCAAGCCAACGAAATTAAGGGAAAATTCGATCGATTCTACCCCTTCCTTAGTTAGACCAGCCACGATTACACGAATCTCCAATGGTGAAACGTAGGAGTATCGCTTAAAGTGTGCACTCGACAACGTGTGTTCCGCAAGCATCCTGCGATAAAGCGTTTTAACGAGTGCGCTGAGTGCCTCGTGAGTTCCTTCTCCCTTTTTTTTTCCCCCCTCCCCATCCCTCGCAGCACGGATCATTAATTAGCCCCGCCGAATGAAAAACAGCCTCTCACCTATTCGGGGCTGCGAACGAGGCCGACAATAATAAAACGGGGCAATTAGCCACTTTTAATAACATCGTTTCGCCGGATGGCTTGTTTGTACGTACACTTTCTTCCTTTCAGATGGCCTCCCTCTCCCTTTCAGACGCGGCGGCACGCTGTTCTTTCTGCCTTTGGACACCAGCTTCCTAACGACTTGTCGCTCGCGTGTGGTCGTTCGAGCGTACTCGCGGCAATTTTCGCTCAATTGACCTAAAATTTGCGAGTAGACCGATTTCACGGGGGAATCGCGACAATGCCGGTTCCGCAATTCATTGTAGAGAACCGATGCGCCTTTCTTCGCGAATGCGCCAACGCGCTAGTTCTGCTGGCAAGTGAAATTCGTTTAAAAGCTGCCATTCTGTCGTAATTTCTATTTACGTTTGGGAACGTGGTAAATAGCAGCGGTTATTTAGCTCGACAATAATTGCTCGCTGATAGGATGCGTTTTTACTAATATCGTAGTGCAAGGTAAAAGTTAGATGGATTTTTAATCGGCTGTTTTGCCATCTATACGAACGATAGATAGTGAAGGGGTAAGTGCAGCAAGCGTTGAAAGAAATTAATTGGAAATTGTTTTTTGGTAGGTTCAAGGAAGTATGATAGCGCTCGAGAAGCGGGTAAGAAAAATTATATTTTAGCCGATGTTGCATAATTGTTGAACATTTTCCAGGTTAATCTGTTGAAATGTTTTTCCTGGATAATACTATAATCGTTGGGGTAAACATTGTGTAATCTTTTAATGCATTGCACGACGATCTTCCGGTGCACAGTGAATAACTTAATGACTGTTTTATAACCTGAAAAGTAAATTAAAGTTGCACGAGGCACTTACATTCATGAGCCAGCAAATTCCATCGAATTATTATTCTTCAATGATGTTTCGCGATCCCTTTAACAGATCTTAAATTTGTATCTGTTACCAACTCGTTAAAATTATGCGCACCAACATTTCCACGCACCGACAGTTCCGCGCCGTGCACGGTATTTAAGATAAGTTATCGTTCAGGTATTAATGATGATAAGATTCAGAACAATAATTACACTCGCAATATCAATCTCGACATGTGCCCACTTACATTTTACTTGAGCAATATATATATGCCCCTACCTCCCTTCTGAAAGTTAATTTTAAACCCACTTAAACATAACGTAATTACACTGAGAGAAACAATTAGTTTTGCCGGCTCTCGAAGTTTTTACGAGTTTTTGTAATCCAACACGCAATCAATAAGCACATGCTTTATATTCATAGGGCATATTTTATGCGTTTGCTAATGAATTTGTGTACGTGAAACGTATTAACCCTTGAAAAACGAAATTGCTAAATGTAATCAAGTAAATGTATATTTTCGTACAGTTGCCATAACAGGTGGCAAATAGTCAAGCCACGACGTACAAATCATAAAATCATGTTTCAACAAAAATTATATTTACATTCATCCCCAAATTAATTCCTTAAAAAAAGCCAATTAACTCCTTGCTTTGCACCTTAATTCGGCCGCGTCGGACCAAGAAATGCTATTTACTTTTCGCTCGGCGCTCCGTGCACCCAATCGTCTAATCATTTAAAATTTTAAATTGCTTCAACATGTTCGCGCAAAAATGGCCAGGCGTTTAATAAAAATGGTAAATTCCTATCGGGAAAGAATGTCACTATAAGCTGAACAAAGTTTGCGAAAAAAAGAAATGCTTTCAAAGTCGAAATTAATAACGCAAATTCACCGCATCGCAACGGATCCAAATGCATTCTGAACAACGTCAAACACCTATCCGATCGTTCCTCTTCGCCGCACATGCCACGGTAAAGGGGATGAAAAATCTGCAGGAAGCAGCGAGACGACCTCCCACGGTAGCCAGTTCGATCTAGAAGCACTATATATCGAGCGGCGACGTATCGAGGAGGGCACGGCTTCCTTTGTGCGAACCTGGCCGAGACCAAAAGCGTTGTAAAGTTGTGCCATGGA
Organism: Nomada lathburiana; assembly: GCA_963667235.1. Classification (NCBI taxonomy): domain Eukaryota; kingdom Metazoa; phylum Arthropoda; class Insecta; order Hymenoptera; family Apidae; genus Nomada; species Nomada lathburiana. The sequence continues at coordinate 3,977,088 of OY763905.1, forward strand.
TCCCGGCGAACAGCCGCTCGTAAATATGCACGGCGCTTCATGAATATGCATTGTTCGCGGGTGCATACGCGCCTATACGCGGCGTGCGGCTCGCCTCCGCCTGTACACCTTAAGACCCCCGACAAGTTTCGAGCACCGGTCGCCACGAAATATGACAGCCACGATCGTGTCCGTGGCCGAAAAAGGGGGCCACCCGTTAATTAACGACCGAATTTGCGCCGCTGAATAACGGGGGGGGGGAGAAATCGAATGGTGAAAAACGACGGCGAGCTCGTCAGCTTTTATCAATCTCGAAGCCGTCGAAACGACGACACCCAGGGTCTTCGTGGCGCCGCGTCGCCTTCGCGAGCTCGCGCGGAGAAAGACAACACGGCGCGCGAGCAAATGAGAAATTTTATTGAATACCCCGAGGTGGGTATCCGCGAGCTGACGAGCCGCTGAAAATTCTGGCCGCGAGTGGAAGGAACGCGCGTTAAACTATTAGCTCCGCAAACGTTGGAGGCTGCGATGAAAAGTTCCCTTGTCGCGGGAGCCGGGAGGAAATTTCATTAGGCCGTTGATCCCGCTCAAATGTTTAATCTGTCTGGATATAATCCGGCGGCCGATCGGAAAAACGTACAAAAGGCCTGACAGTATTGTCAAACGGCGAGCGACGGATCGGAAGGTGAGCTCGGGGATTGAACGGTGGTTTTGTTTGAGGAAATAAAGCGAAATTCGACGGTGGGGGGTGGGTCGTGAAAAATATCTACCGGGGTGTCGAACAAATTAGGGTGACTTCTTGCGAACGTGGAAACTCATCAAAGTTTTCCTTAATCAGACGGACAATTCATTATAACAAGTGCTATGCAACCACGCGAAAATGCCAGCACATTTTCGAGTATAAAAATATATGATTCTATATTGCAAGTAATGTAATTTCCAAACGGTTTTCTTCATGGCATCCTATGCTGGACGCAACGACCACCGGTAGATTACGGTTGAATTATATCCCAGGATGTCGAATTGGGTTCCATTTCAACGACTAGAATCGGGATTAGTCAAGGGAACGTTAGAGAGCGAGAGCGAGAGAGAAGGAGAGAGAACTTTCATTTACGTGGAACATGAACTGCAATTTTGCAACATGGCTGAATAACTTTGCCCCGTTCGCCGCACTAACTGCATGTTTCACCGACAGAATATCACTTTCCACTATCATCGAACAATCGTACGCGGAATGGATATACTGTAAGGAGATTTTTTTCCCTGCTCGATTCTAAAGTCCATGTATGTGTTTACCTGGATTCCGTTCGACAGGTTTATCCGCGAGAGCAGCGCGACGGCGAACGCGGCGAATCGTTTGTACTAAATTAAGACCCGCGAGTGACACTGACAACAGAGCACAGGCTGCGCAACCCTTGATTTGCTCAATAATCCTGGAAGCCTTGTTTCCTAAGAAATTCAATCGACCTTAATTAACCGCCATTTCAACGCCAACAAGCGAGCCTGATCAGGAGCGAAAAGCGTAGAAGCTATCATTTGCCCGTCCATTTCGGGCTGTCCCATTTTTTTCCCCCACAGCCACCAATTAAACAGAGACAAGGAAATCAATTTTTTTCAACGGATTCGCAGCCTGTCATCAACACCTGGACGAGGCTTTTTCTTCGGCCCGCGGTGCGACGATTTTACTCCACCAAAAGACGAGGAGGCAATCACCGGCCTTGGGTCGCATCACTGTCCAGCGACCGGGTAAGTGAAATTCATACATCCGTGCAGAGTCTAATCCCGTGATACACATGCATAGCCGACAGTGCGCGCGAGGGCACGCACACAAGAGGATCTGCCTCTATTACTATGTACACGTTCCTGAATAAACATGATTCGCCTGCGCGCCGGCAGGATTACGTATCCTGCACCTTGGCTCCGCGAGATGTGGAGCGTCTTAATCCATATGCATGGGAATCCTCGTTGAGGACGCCGACGCGACGCGGCCAATTGCTTCTTTTGTTCTTGCCCCCGTGGAGATACGTCCCGAGGTGGTGCTCCCGTCGTCGATCGCCGACTCGTTTTATGGATAAACACCGAATACGGCGCAGCCGACCGGTTACGCCGGGCTCCTCTTCTCGCCCTCTTACTCCTCTTCATCCACGACATTTTTGCTCTATTTCTTTGCCCCTCGACGGTGTTAATGCAACGGGCATGAATCATTTATGAACGATTCGAAATAACTCGGCCCGATGGAAATAGATCGTGAGCGGGCCACGTGCGGTAATGGAAACGCGTTATATAACGCGACAACTAACCGTGCGGCGAAGGTGCACGGCCGCCTTTCCCGTTGGCACGCAATCAATCGTCACTTATAGGAAACAACACCGCGAATAATTATGCTGCTCGCGCGCCCGGGGACATTTGGCTTTTGGCCGATTTCGAGCAAAGCTACGTTCGGACGAGCGAACTTTATCGAGAGAGGAGACAGGTAATGCCCGAGGAGGAACTTGTGCGTTTGACGCGGTGCTCGTGGGTAGAAATCGGCGTTTGGCTGATTTTTATTCGAGTACCGAATAACGAATAACAGGCAGAAACGCGATTTTAATAGTAAATAAGGCTGACATCTTTTAATTAATTGAAAATCAATGAAGAGAATAATTCATTTCTTATTTCTAATAAGAAATAATAATTCATTCTAATAATAATTCATTCACTATATTTCAGTATTGTATGCAAGAACAGCCCTGAGATGGTTGCAATTAAAATTGATTCGGCTGATTCATTTATTATATAATTGACTGACGAGAATACGGAAAGAAGAAATACTGAATTTCGAAACATCCTAGACAGTTTCGAAGGCGCGCGTCTCTACGTATAGGATATATTTAACTTTATAATATTTCAAGACACTTCTTCAAGAGGCATCTCGAAATGTCAGACTTAAAAAGTGACCAATTCTCCACGCAAAGGAAACAATTCTAAGTAAAGAATTTTCTATTTACTCCCCCCGTACATTAAGGGTTAAACCTGTCACGATTTCTGTTTCACGTTCAATTTACAGCCCTATTAAATAATCGACCATAAAGCACCCATCACTGTTCCTTCCCTCGCCTCAGAAAATACCCTGGTCGTCTCACCAAGTTATGCTCAAGAAAAGTTTCGATGGAATCGTCGTTGAATAACCCTTACTTTATAACTTTATGCGCAACGACGCGATCGATGTCACTGGTGCTCCAAAACAACAAAAAAAAAAAAACGGAAAAAACAAAAAACAAGACGTTTAAAATTCTCCGCCTCCAGCCTCGTACACGCTCGAGCCGTAACAAATATATCCAGCCGTGTAATATTCAAGTGGCTCGATGCATATTTATATCGGGACGGCGGAGACGAGGCGAAGAACGAAAGACAAACGGAACAGATTGGTTTCCGGCAGAGGCGGCAGCTGCGAGACCGGCCGTTTCGAGGCCCGGCTTTGTCACAGGAGGCAGGAAACGCTCGCACCCGTTAATAACCCAATTAAAATGGACAGGAAACGTAGCCCTGTACCGTCGGGCTGACCGATGCCACCCGACGCGTAGACAGCGTTACTATTATCGCCGCTATTACTGTCACTACAGGTGTTCCTATATCGGAAAGGAGACGCGCTCCTATTGGCGGCGACGACGCGTCAGGCAACTTGCCCACGGATTTTCTGCTTAACGCTGAATTTATTGCTTTGTAATTTCGCGTAATTTTCCGATTTGTTCGACGAAGAGACGTTGGTAAAGTGATTTCACTTGCGGCGTTGGTTTGATGTATGGGGGATACGATTCTCCGCGACTCACTTTTGAAGATTTGTCGAGGCGTTCGTGCCGTCGCCTCGTATAATACTTTTACGAGCCGGGTATCCGGAACAATCTAAACGACAGAACCCTCGCGGCATCGATATTTCCTAGCAGGGACAGTCTTCGAGATGTTGAACTTACATTGAAGTGAAATCGAAGGGGAACTTGTTTCGCAGTGTTTCAATTAAGAACTGTTATTTTGGAGCCACATGAATCACAATTTTGAATTTTTGTTCAATTCTATCAATGCCGATCGCACGCAGAGTATATGCGAAAAGGAATAAACTATAACCACGTTTAAACCTATTTTCACCTATCGCATACCTCCCACACGGGCAATCGTGAATCGTCTCGCGTACCAAATACGAATGCCCAAACCGTTTGCGAGTAAATAGAACGTCGATTACGCAGGAAAAATTAACAGTGCAAGATACATCGGCCGAATAATTCCAAGTGGATATTAACAGCGCTGTACGATCCGCAAATAGAAATCTGATTTCCACAGCCGGCACAAAGGCCCGCGCGTTTCGCATCGATTCGCGATTAATCAATTACGTAGAAACAACCGCCGCCCCCATTTCATGACTATAAATTCCCGATAATATCAGCAGGGATTAAACTTCGCCGTCGAAACGAAGATAACTCGCAAAATACGCGAAATATTAACTGGAAATAATTGTCGGATCGATGTGATCGGAATTCGTGGATCGGGTCTGTCGTTCTTATAACGAACGGCCGTGTAACCCGGCCCAGCTGGAACAACCAATTTCCTCCTTTAATCGAGAACGCGCAATTACACTCCATTACCTTCTCCCGTGGTATAAATAATTATCGTACGAACCGTGTGCCCGTGATCCCGTATCGGTCTTACCTGAAACATAGGAAACATAGGAAACATTTAATACGGTTATCAATCGGTCGAAACGAGGGCGATGGGAATGAAGAGGGGCTGAAAGCGTGGTCGAATAATACGAACGAGCACGGCATCAGGGGGTTAGTAGGGGGAAAGGAAATTGGTAAATCAATTTGCTTTACTTTACAATTCCTAATTTGTTTTGTTTCGTAGACGGCCGGAAATTATAGAGGCTTTACGGAGTTCGAGTGCCTGCGTATTAAACAACTGATGTAAGAAGTAAGCACCCATTTATCATGGGCAAGAAGGGTGCATTATTATATACATTTTTAATACGAATTCTTCGAAATTATGGCATAACAGAGAATCGATATCTGTGACAGTTATTTAGAATGGTCAGGTGCGTTGGCTAGTGTTCCTAATAAATAGTGCGTGCAATACACAAAATTGTGCGTAAGCACTTCCAATATTTCAAGACGGAGTGTGCACAATTTAACACTGTATTACGAAAAAATTGTTCTCCATGCATTGCTGCGTATCGGTCGATTTCTGTCCCGGTAAAAAATCACGTCACCAAAAGCAAAACATAATCACGTGTTCGCAAAGTACCGCAACCGTTCTTCACGAGTGTTACATTCAAGGTTTCAAAGTCGAAGGGATTAATCTCCATGCGAGGATGAATCGAATAATTAGCGATATTGCAGGGACACACGGGCACGAATATTTGTACGCCTTGTTTATACTTGTACACTTGTACGTCAGTCAGAGCGATGTACAACGATCGAAAGATGCGAGCGTGGACGGTGAAGCAATAATTTCTCTCAAATGGAAACGGCTACCGATGTCGATCGATTTCGATCGATTTGCCTCGATTCACGGCTGCTCGCGAACACGAGAGGCCCGATCGTTTCGTAAAACCGGCCGTAATGCGTTAATTATGAGACTTCCGCGGCGAAACTTCTGCTCGTCAGCCCTTGGTATCTCGAATATGTACGTAGCGTACACCGAGGATATGTACGCATAAATTTGTAGGCTGCGCGAAACGAGCGCGCACAGCCCCACACCGATCGATCCTTGCTTCTCGTGCGCACCGAATGATTCACGAAATTAATGTGTAATTACACCGTGCAACGTTCGTACACGGTTGCAAATGGTATGCGCTTAATTAAGACCCGCACGAAATGCTGGATTGGCACAAGTGCACGAGGTAACACGGGGAACTCCTTTCGATGTATTCGAGGTTTGGACGGGTATAATAACGTCGGTAATTGTTTGGAGGATAATGAAATTCGTGTTTTTATGTCGATTACGCGGTTAGTCAGCGAGGTACTCTTGTTCTTAAACGAGGGGATGCACTTTTTGTTTATGGTGTTGCTTAAGCATAACGCCCAAGAGAGTGCGGTGACGAGGATAAACGTTAAGCGAATTATTAGTTTGCCAATTATCAGGAATGATTTCACGTGCGTAAGAAGCATCGTTAAACGTTTAACTCGAGTATATAAACCGTAAATTCAGCGTCGAGTCTGTTATTTTCAATCGTCGTTCAATGATCGAGCCAGACATTCGTGCCAAGATTCTTATTCGCAGAATTGACATCGTACCTTCACGAAAGTCGCAGAAAGTCGACGTGCATGCAAGTAAATTTAATACTGTAACAGGTCCGTCGATTATATGAAAATGCAATTAAAACGTAAAGGTAATAAGTTTTCGCGTATCGAGTCGATCAGAAGTACGTTTCCCCTAAACGCGACTAAAAATGTCACTAGCCTGGACATTATACTTTTCACCCTAACAGCGGTTAGGCTCTCCCTTGCAGTCGTTTACGGCCCTTCTGCCATAAACACGACCGCTGAGGAGCATTAATAAGCCTGTACATTACGCCGTACTTTACAATCTTTAAGGCCATTCTAGTCGAGCCCTAATCGGACACGTTGAATTTATCGCGGCACGAGGGTGGGACGCGCGGGCAGTCTCGCGAATAACTGTGCAATTGCGGCGTAACGACGATGTAATTGCCTTCCGGTTGCTAACGGCGACGCCGCGTTGGCCTTACAAATAACAAAGAAATCCGTTATTCGGCCGGGGATAAAGTTCGAATCGGGGTACATAAGTCGAAACGATTTTGTCTCCGGTGTGGCCGGGAGTGCCGCGATAACGAACGATTAAACAGCAAATAGGCGTAATAACGCCGCGAACGTGCTTGACCATTAAGCCGCGCGAGGAAATAATTAAACGGGCAGGTAGCCGCGGCGTGTGTTGCCGAACTGTACGAGCAGAGGGAACGAGAAAGAGAACGAGGAAACGGTGGGAGAAGGCCGTCGAAAATAAATGAGCACGCGTTGTCAGGCCAGGAAGAGATCGGCACCGACGATAGCCGCGGAATAAAAGCATAATATTCGAGTGAGAGGGAGAAAAAAAGAATGCAAAACAGCGTCATTTAAATGCGCGCAACGAAAGGGACTGTGGAGAACGACGAGCTGGTCGAAGGAAAGGACAAGGTGACAAGGGAGGGTTTTGCACGGGGATTCGCGAGGAGATCAGGGGTCACCGGACACGACGAGATCGCGTGAGATTACGCCCTTTCATGTGTGACTCATGCCGGCGCGGGGAAAGTAAATGAGTGCAACTGCACCGGTACTTCTCCTTCCCTTTTTTTTTTCTCTCTTCCTCTCTTTTTTCCCGCCTCTTTCTTCTCCTTTTCCTTCGCCAGCATCGTGCATCGCGACCGGCGTTACTGCACACACCGACCCTTTCGCTCCTTTTCACGTGCAGCAATCGCGGCATTAACTTATCGCCGGTCGCACGCACGCCGATCGAATCAACGGAAGGCAAACTCGTGGCGAGCCCCCTTATTTCTCTGGGTTTTTTTTCTTCTTTCTCTTCTCTTTCGTCGCATGCCTCGTTGCCTCGTTTACTCTCGCGCGACACTCCAAATGGGCTCTCTCCTCTCCTCCTTCACGCGAGAACCTCGTAATTTCTCTGCCCGTACCGTGGCATTGCACATTCGTTCTCGGCGATCTTAAAAGAGAGTACACGCGAGGAAACAAGCGATCCTTTGTGCGATTTGTGTTTGCAATTGAAAACACTGTTGAATATAAACGGAACGCTCTGTACGGTGCGTTCCGTGGCTCGGCCGTTCGTTTATCTTTCCACTTGCCGACGCGTACTGCGCCCCATCGACGCTCTTCTCCTTGGAACTTGAATCGGCCGGGATATCGCGCTCGCTGTGCATGATTACATTTTTACGGAAAGGGTAACGGTACGCGATCGAATGGACGAAGGCAAATAATGAGAATGTGCAGCGAAGAGTGCAATTGGTCACGAAAGTGTCCAGGAACGTTGGATAGTCAGCAAATTTGTCATGCTAGTAAAGATGAAAGTAACTCGAAATCTATTTTGAACAAATATCTTGACCCCTCTACGAAATGTTTAAATATACCACGAATAAGAAATTTTGGGTAAAAATGGCCCAATCTTAAATATTTGTAGAAATCGAACATGAAACGAAAAATACAGTTTGTCTGGAAATTTCAGTTCGATATCCTAACATTTTCTTGAACTTCGAATACAACAGCTTCAGTATAATTTATTTTGTTCCCCAATATAATAATTTGAATGGTACATTAACACTAGAACTACCGATAGGTTTTGTTACTACTATTTGGAGACACATAAGTGCCATTCTGACTTATTGAAAATCATCATAAATTGCTGCAACAATACCTACATGTTAGCACTTTAAAAGCAAGAAATCTGAAACCAGTCATGTTCACTGGCTTGGTAGTTCTAGCGCTAAAAATGATGACTTTTCGTACAAGTCTTAAAAGTCTATTTTAATACAATTTAAATAAATAAAGATTCCTCTAATCCTGTTTCCAACTACTAAATACTAATTACCCTCGAGCTAAATCAAAACCGCCGAACGTTGCTGATACTTTCAACTAACCAGCGCAACCCAGAGACGTCCCCGCTTCAAGATCATGGTCAAATTCAATTCTCCTCGCTAATCTACACCGCGCCCGAAACACTCGTCCCCCGGCCTCTTTTCCATTATCACCGGCGAATCGGTTCCTGCACGTTCGCCAATGAACCGGCCGAACCCGATCAATTACGCCAATTCCCTGGTTGACAACGGTTCGGGTCGGTTCCCTCGCAGCGTCGAGACGTCTGGCCGTTCTGCACGGGCAGCCGGGGATCCTTCAGAACGTGGCCAAGTAATTCGGTGCACGCGGTCGGTCACCGTCGGCGAAGATTGTGCAAAATTAAACGGTTTATTGGCGGGTACCGAGCCGTGACGCAGACTCGAAGAGCCGTCCTGAAAGCGACTCCAGGAAGGCCGTAGGAGAGGCTCATTAGCCGCAGACAGTTGACAGGACAAAGCCGAATTGTTCTTTCCCCTCTGGTCTCGTTCGTTGCTGATCCCGGTCGTATCGCCCTCCAGCTCGCCGTCATCTGTCGTCCGCGAATTAAGGACGTTGCTCCCCGGGCTCGATGTCGACCGGCGATCCAAACCAGGTAGGAGACATTGTCATCATCCGCTACCGATGTTCCTCGTATCCCTTTCTCCGCCCTGATACGGCAGCGGGCTGACCGTTCATCTTTTCCTCCCGTTTCTTTCCCTCGTGCAGACCCCGGTGTGTACCAAGGAGACAGCCTTTCGCGCGCGCAAAAATGGCCACGGCTTTGTTTTGTGCTCGCCGGACCTTTTTCTGCTTCTCCCTATACGTCCTCTCGTGGCTCGTCGTCGCTGTCGATGGACGCTCTTGTTTCACGGCTCTCTTATATACTTGTCTTTCCCTTTTTCCCTTTTTCCTCGCTGCTCGAGCCTTTCGATGCGATCTTTATGGACGACACTATGAATGTCCTCTGTGGATCTCGTGATTCGTTGCAGAGCGTTGCGAGCCTTCTGCGTTCGTGCATCGAGGACGGTATTTACTCTTTTTGGAATAATGCGATTTCTCTTCGTATTAAGATGGATGAGATTAGGGAGTCCTGGGTGCATTTAAAGGTGATACGAGCGCGTTTGATTGTGCGAATGGTGTGTACATTTTCTTCGAGCAATGGTAATTTTGTACTGCAGTGTACGCGGGGTATTGCGTCCTGGCCGAAGTAGTACAGGTCGATCATTCTTTGTTCTGTAACCTTTGTATCATTTGCGTGAAACGTGTATGTAGAGTCTAGATACAGCTTCTAGACATTAGGCGCACGTGGTCCATCAGGTTTTTAATAATCACCTTTCAGAAGTGACATCACGTGTTGCAGCGGCGCAGGTATTGGTAAAGTACAAAGTCGAGCACCGTTTTGTGCTCTCGCAGGTGCCTATAGAATAAAATTGACGCGAATTCGTCCAATTCCGTTCGACCGCCTTTCAATTTATCTGCGATCTCCGTAAGTCTCGGGATAGCGCATGACGATTAAAACGTAAATTCTCGATGCAACACGGCGCGACGATAATAGGCCGCGATTTGCATTGTCAATAAGCGTAAACGAACAATCCCGATCGAGATCGATCGGGTAGGAAAAATCGTTTCGCATAATCGGCCAGCGATTTCGACTGCATTATCTGCTCGACTTCTGGCTCAATTCGAAACTGTGATTAGCATGCGCTCATTACGCATTAAAGTCAGCTGCTGTCGCGTTGCGACTGAATTTCACAGCCTCGAACGGGAACGGGTTTATTGCCTGGCATGCGCGAGCCAAAGTCGTGTCGCTGTTAAACGCGACGAGTTAAATTCGTTTCGGGCTGAAACTTTCACCGCGCGAGTTTCGTGTCGGAAAAACACTGCTTCCGGGAATAATTCGTTTTCGAGAAACACCGCCGCATAAGATTGACGTAAGGGCTTTTATTTATCGCCCCGCTCGGAAAGTACGCAGCGAAATGCGGGAGACGTTCAATTATAAGAAGGTTGTTCGGAGTTAACGTTCAATTGAGTAACTGTACCCGCTTGCCCGCAGCTTATTTGGGTAATTTTTCGGAAACCGGGTAAACAACTGATGATCTACACTACGAGATTATTTGGCAGAACGTTTTATTCGCCTGATTTTCTTTGCAGAAAACTTTAGCAACTCCGAAATTGTATTACGGTTTATACACAGTGTTCTTACTAACGATATCATCTCCGTGCACTGCGTATATTATGCTTCATTTTCAACGTTTTGTAACAAAGACACCTTAAACATAATGAACGAGCTTCGTTGCGCTATATTTTCTGATTGCTGTTCAACAAAATTAAGGACATGTTTCTCGTATTCTTTCCAATGATGATTAGGTGTGGCGCCAGCCTTCAAATGGTATTTATATGCGACGAGTATAAAGACAATGGGAGACATCAAACGCGTTAATATTAATACGCGATGAAAACTTTACGAACATTCGAAACATCATAATATTTTCTGGCTGGCATTCTCAAAAGACGACGTAGCCGTATCTGTCAAGTTGAAGTGTGAGTAAGGCACTGAGAAGCGGTTATGATGACCGTGATGAATGTACGAGGAGAGTGCTTTCAGGGCAACGGAATTTTGGTCGTGGATGAAAAAATGTATCGTACTATTTTTGACAGGACTACGACTTTTCTATTAATAATTGATTTGTTGTTCGTTGCTATCGCGTTTGTCCAAGTTACTTCTGTGAGCCCTTTCATATGTAATACATTGCTAAAATCTTGTTTTATGTGGGACAAAGTTACTTCGTTTAATTATATCAAGATATTATCTCAGCATTTATACTTTGAATATATACGGATATATCTTGAAAACATTGTAGCACATGCGTCGATTTAAAATTGCTGCTTTAACAAAATAGCGTAATTCAGCAAGTGTAAGAGTATTGCCTATAAAATGTTATTTAGCTTTATTTCTAATAAATCAATGTGTCACGCGAATAGATAGTGAACTAACTGGGAAATTGGGTGAAATGCGGACCGTTATATACATAATGAACAGTGATAAATAATACTAATGGAAAATAACTGTCAGAGAGAAATATGAATGCTGTGTTGACACGGAATTACCGAATGACTAATCGTCCGACACGAGGGAAAAATTCTAATATTAACTCTTAAATGTTTCAGCTGAGGCTGAAATAACATTCGTTAACGTTAAAACCCGTTTGCTCAAATAGATTTTACAGATATCGATTTTACCATCGTTCTGAATGATGTCGATTTGCTGCTGTATACCTGTTTCATCATTTCACGTTGTACACCGTAACGCACGGCAAACACTATTATCTATGCACATTCTTCCACGTAAATGTTCATCGGTAAAGACTTTCAAGTTTTTCGTATGAATACATTCATTTCATCTGTCGCAACGCTCATCGAGCAATAAAACGCGTGCAATTTTTGCACATTTCTCGAGTAACTTTCTTGCCGCAGAAAGCGGGCATATAACTCAATTCCCCGATAAATAAGAACGTTTCAAAGTGCAGAATTAAAGAATGGTATCCCCATCTGAGTCTGGATAACTTTCTAATTTATAACAGTCCGATATATTTTCGCTTTGATCTTGTTCGGGTATATATTTAGCCGGAGCGAAATGTTAGCATGGATTTATTAATAAGTTTCTGCGCGTTCAAACGTGTATACATTAGTACAATTTTCACGAACATGCGCGTATGTCAATAGCGACCGATAATTGAATCGGGATCGTTTATCGGACAGATTTTCGCTTACATCGATATTAAACCTGGAAATAGATAAACGACCGAAATGGTTTCATTACGCATCGTTCGCCGCGTAATATTATCCAGATATAAACTACACATTTTATTATTAATCGGAACGATCGATTCGGTAAAGCGCTGATCTTGCAGGAGCATTTGTAACAGATAAATCCTCCGTTTGACGACATTTTAAAACAGAAAACTCGTCCGCATGAACGAAAGCTAATTTGAATGTTAATTAATTTCTCCTTCCTAAATTTATATTTCAACTCCGATAACTGACAAAATTATACGAGCAAATAGCGAACAAGGCCGTTATACAAATCCAATTAAAGCAACGCTGTTTAACTTTGAATCGCGTCACAAGTAATGTACGCTCCGCGCAAATCTATAACAAATTGAAATTAACACGAATAATGTTATTTTAATGAAACATCGCTGTCAGGTGAATTTTATCACTTATCTACTTAATTCCGTCGTCAAATTGCACGCCAAAATCCCCCCCCCCCCCCCCCCCCGTTAAATCCACATCCACAAATAAATTTTGCACTCCATCCGCGGCAACGAGAAAAAGTACAATAAACCGAACCCACGAGACTGTGACCACAAATAGAAGAATAAGACACCAGAATAAGAGCCAGGGGAAAATTTCGTGCGAATCAAGATTAATGGAAATTGAACCCGAGGGAAAAGGCGAGACCCGATTCGTTTACGTCCAGACGAGTTTGCTTCAGCCAAAACATAACCCACTGTCCTCTCTAATTTATCGGGATTCCTCCGGCGGATTGGCTCGCACGGGGATCAGCGAATCGAAGGAGCCGGTGGAAAAAGAACGTGGACGTTTGTCGGTCGGCTCATAATTTGTTCACGGTTATTTTTGGACGCGGTCCCGATCGCCGTCGTGTCGACGCGAGGAGTGACTCCGCGGCGCCAGTGGCACTGTCAGTTTGTAACAGTGACAACGAGACCGGTCGTTCGACGGTGGAACGAAAATAAATCCCTCGATGGGCTGCGAAGGCTCGCGTGTCAAGAGCCGCGGATCCCCGTGGAATTTCGGAACACGTGTGCAAACACTGCGGCGAGGCTCGTTATTGTTCGCGGGCGAGAATTCCCGTGGTTTTATTCGTCGGCGAGTTCGCGAACAACGCCGGCCTTCATCCTGTCGAGGATTCCCCCCCATCGTGAACGTTTCGAACGGTTTCCTCGAGCGATCTCTTCGAACGGCTGCAATTGACGCGGAGACTTACGGTGCCCGGAACGTTCATTGCAGGGGTGCAAGATGTTCACGCGTATCGACGGATCGACGAGATAGGAAGTATATTTGTCTTTACGCTGGACCTACCGATGAGTTTCGGCACATTCGGGGAACGTTAAACGGATTATGAATATGAATGTAGCTGAATGGAAATTAAATGGGAATATAATAACTGTTGTTCCGTGTCATTAAAATCATCGTAAATTCCTGAAGCAGTGAGCATACGATGTTCATAATTTTTAGGCGAGAAATGTGGAGACGGTCATTTTACTGTGCTTGGTAGTTCTAGTGTTCAGTGTCTTCCTGTTTTGTCGATTCTACGTGCACAAGTTCTCTTGTATTGTGTGCTTAATATGTTTGAATGTTGAGCAGCCCAATTGGAAAAATAGTGATCCTGCTTATCTGAATGCAGTCTAGATTGTCATTTCAAAGTTTACAGCAGTGCTGTTCCAATTTGTACGTTGTCAGATTCATCAATGACATGGCAAATAATATTATATTTCTATTTATGTAGATATATTTTTAATCGAAATATCTATATTGCTTTTCGATCTTTGCTAGCCAATGGTATTTCTGTCAAAGTCAAAGACTTGTAATGAAGTAATTGCCCTTCTTATAAACAAGTAAAAACTTGATTAAATCGAGGGTTACCTGGAACTACCTGGCTGAATTGAAAGACTTGAATTGGCTAACGTTCCTGTTAATTAAATAAGCTGCTCGGTTGAATTTTTCCATTTACATTGTATTTATGTGGTTATTATATATCGTTGTCAGCAAATTAGTTTTCGTATCAGTTGCGAGATCAATAGGCTATAAATCTGTAATCGCAGCTGGATATGGCTCATTACAGATATCGTTACGAGCGCTGGCAATTATTAATCACGGTGATATTGCGAGCCCGGCTAATGCCTGTAATTATCGAGCTGCTTACGCATTTCGCAAAAATAAATCGCGCGACGGGGCCAAAAATTGTGACCAAAAACTATATTGAATATTGCAAACACAACTTGATTACTTCGATTTAATTGCGCACGAGCATTTCGCTGTCGTTGGATAATAATTTTATCCACCTTCAATCTTAACGATAATCTGCGCCAATTTTTCGCCCCCCGTACCAGTCGATGCCTCCCGTCTAAAAATCGAGGCACCGTAATTATTTTGAAACGCAACACACATACCCCCCCAGTCCACGATCCCACAAAACAAAACCCGCCATTCAAATGATCTCTCTTTTGTTCAAACGAACTCCAAAAGCGTGGCGCGGCCACAATAAACCGAGCCCGCGGGCATATTCTACTCACGCAAATAGATAGAATAAAGTGCGGCGTATTCAACGCGAATACCGCACAACGGCGCGTTCAGACGATAGCAACATTTGCAATAAAATACCCAACTGCATTGTCTAATTCCCGGGAGCGGGGCGTTTTTCCAAGCCAACCATCCGCCTCGTGTTCTGTGAAACAAAAACAACGCTGAAGCAGCACGGCACGAGAGTGACAAGTAAGACCTCTCGTCGTGCGAGATCAACGAGCAAACGCGTTCGGTATAATAACAATCTATCCGAGCTATCCCACTCGACGACGGCAGAATTTCACGCGACCCTACCTCGATAGACTTATCTTCGCGATCACCGCCGTCAAATCGCCGGACACACATCCACGCGGAACGGCCGCGAATCCACAGAAATGTACCCACACACGCTATCCGTGGTTATCCCACGCAAGAAAACGGGTAGTGGGACGGTAAAGAAAATACCGTATTACTGAATGGAGAACGCTCAGAAGAGGGTCTTGTCGCGTGGCGCAAAAAAAGACCGACCGTTTCTTTGAAGATGAATCGTTCGGGAACACTTGTCGAGTGGAATGTCTTCTCCCGTGAGATTAAACCTCGCCCTGTCCTCCCTCTGTCCTGTCGCCGCCTCGTCCACGATAAAGAACGGGGAAACTCGTCCCGGCTGTGATAATGGTCCGGGGCGCATCTCGTCGATAAATCTCATTGTATTAAGGCCCGACGTTACCGTTGCCCGATCGAACTTTCCACGGCCCTTTTTTTTGCCACCTTCCTTCGACGTCTACGCGTGGCCTCGGGGCTGCAGCCTCGGTCGCCCTGAGTTATTGCACGCGCGCGACTACCTTGGTCCCATGCGAGACGATCGGATTCATCGAGAGTTTGCGTCACGTTTCCGCGCTTTCATCCCTTTGGATAACTGCGTTTCGTTGCTCTCGTGGAGACGGAGTTTTGCGTACGCATTGGACGCTCGGCTTTCCTTCGGCGATTTACGGGTGGAGGAAGGATTCGAGGCGAAGAACGTCGCGATTACGACTGACCTGGTACCTTCTAAAGAAGGATCCTCTTCGGGGCACTTTGAAGAAGCCTCGGAGATAATTGTTCTGTATTTTCGTTAGACTTACGGATCAGTGTACCGACATGCACGAGTTCAACATGGTTATTAGTTCCTTTGAGCAGCTAATATTTATTTGTACGCGTCGCTTTCAGTAGCAGAGTTAATCTCGAAGTGGCTTACAAACGAGACACGGCAGAGGCTTGAGGAAAATAAATAGCCGAGCCGCAAATAAGTGTGGAATGGACGCATTGTGGTTTGCACAAGCACGAAGATAACCGATTTGACGAATAAAGCATGCCGTTTGCACAATATACAGTAATCCCCCGGGGGTCTACTAAGCGATTCCTACCATTTGTCAACAGAATGCAATGCCACAGTTCGGCGTACAAGTACAATGAATCGTATATGCCGTAGTTGTATCGTATCCTGCGCCAATTAATACCCTTAATTGTTAGATCAAAGCTTTGTTCAAAGATAACGAAACGTATATCCGATATGATCTATTACGAAGAAACTTAACAGCAACGCTCCATTGCCCACGCCGCCACACTTTGCAACGATAAACGATACCACATTTTGCTTCTATCTGAAACTGGATTCCCCGTAGCAGACGCATAAAAGGAGAAAAAGTAACGTTTTCCAAGCTGATATGCATAATAAGAGAAATAAATAAGATCACGTATCGAAGGGATAATATCTATATTCGCAGAGCCGACAAAACGGAAAGATAAACGGCAGATCTATATTGTAGGAACATGTTTTATGTACACAGAGAATTTGTCCCGTGTGGACAGAGGAGGGAATTTTTCTTTTTTTCAGAGGCCGGGACCCTCCGATTTCCTTCGGTAAAAGTTTCAGTATGTGGAGACCATCCCAAGGGCTCTGTGAAGATAAAAAAACTTCACTCCTTCTCCCTAAACAATTGATACACCGGAAAGGGAATCGCCCCTTTTAAACTTTCTTTCAATACGATTGACCGCGTCGAGGACACGACGTGAAAAACTGCTGTGAATCACAAGGATCCCCCGCATGATATAAAAGAAAAAAAGAAAAAGGAAGGAAAGACTTGAACGGATAGGCGAAGGGGTGCTCGATCGAACGTGGAATATTAAATATATTTATGCAGCGGGCTCGATCGATTGTCAGGCTATGTTTAAATGACCGCTTGCGCGATTTATTGCTACGCGCAGCAGATCAGCGAAATTGGGTTAATATTTCAGAGGTCCATATTAGCTTTATGCAAATTCTTCCGGCATGGAAACGTCAAAACACGCCGTTAACCAGTTCGATAATTGTCGCGGAACTAATTGAGCTTTCCTTGCATACATGCATCGCAACAAGATACATTATGATAATTGTTTCCTGTGTTAATTGCGGATTCGAATTTTGCACTACCGCACAGAAATGTTCGGAATATCAGGCGGAGGAAACAAGCGTAGAGTTAAATTAATAGATTAAATTGTACGTGTCTAACAATATATGTAGAATGACAAGCGTGATAGAAATACGCATCTGGAACGCGATTTCATGTGGTAATAATTATGTGTTTGGGGTAAACAGCGGCAGGTTAAATTTTTTAATTGAAAACAGCACACAGGTATTATTTATAATTTATATTTTCCCTTTTGGGATGAGTTCACATTGTTACGGCGAATTGTGTCGTCATTAAAGACTCAATTTGCGCAAATAACAGTAACGAGCTTTTAAACATCAACAGTGAATTTACGCAGCTATGGATGTGTGCATAACGTTTCATTTCGAGTATCAATCATGCACGTAACTGGCCTAATAGGAGAAACTTTATCTATACAAACCACGCCACGCGGAAATGAATCGAAAGGTTCGTTGCAATCAATTTATGCAAACAATGATGCAATAAATAACACACGACGCGAAAATATTTCCACAGAAATTGTACGTATAAATGCCACGTGTTTTCGCTGAATTTAATTCGAATTATATTCTGTTCGATCAGCTTTTATTTATAGAACGATACTAATCGCCAGAAATCTTCCTTCCTCCAGCACTTCCTTCAACATTATTTAAATAATTATCATTGCATTCTTTTTAAGAAACCCGACGACAATTATGAATCAAATGTTTCCTTCAAAACCCTTCAATAGATTATTTTGTTATCATTTTTAACCCACTCTATTTTACTTTCCTCCTGTATAAATATCGCGAGCGAAAATGCCGGTTTCAAACTCCAGAATCAATTCGCGAAGTGAAATTCAAACGGTGAGTGGGCAACAATCGGTCACAAGCACGCACTTGCAGGCGAATACATTTGATATTTCCCAAATTTAACGATACTCTCCCCGGAGGTACGCGATCGAGGTACCGTGAATCACAAACCCCACAGGTTGATACGTGTTGTACCGTCGAAAAGATAAAACCGGTCATACAAGCATCGACGACCAACGATCGGCAAGCAAATTATTCTCCGCTGCCGGTCGGTGCCATTTGCTTCGAAGCGTCCGCTGCATAAACAAACACGGTAATATCCTCCGAAATCCAATTAACGCGAATTGTTTAATTTCACTCTATCCGCTGCACTCCATATGCTTCGATTTCGCTTTTCAGTCCGCCTAGCCTGTCATTATAGCAGTAAGTGAATCGAGGTGTACGAAACGAAACCAGTTTTCCAGCGATGAATGGATTCTCTATGCCGATAACGCATTCGCCAGTTCCTTGCGCCACGAGACACCTCTAATTTCGCGGTTCGTAAACGCTTTTGTGTTTATTCATTTCCCTTTTAAGCACGACAGGTTCTTTCGCGTTCCTGCCGCTTGGTGCACTGCAATTAATACTGCTCGTATATTTTACGGCGTATGGTGACACAAGTAAATGCAAAGAGGTCCAAACGTGTAATCAGTGGATATAAAATCTAACGAGGTGTGCAAACTGCGACAGCACGATTATGAACTAATAGCAAAGCGTGTTACGTGTAAGTTGAAATTTATATAGTTTCAACATCCCCATTTTTTTACGAATATCTATAAATAACCATCGACAAGCAGCATCGATAAAAATGCAACTAACAAGACCAAACGGTGGAAACAATATCCAACGACCGCATCTCGCGTGACCGTTTCTTTAATCACTCCCTTAAAAACCACATGCACATACATATATAAATATTAAAGCATGGCAACACATGTCGCCGCCCTTCAAAATTCTCTTCCTGTCCGCCCCCCCCCCCCCTTCCATGAAAGTGAACGTTCACCGCAAAAAGATATAAAGCAAAAATGGAAGCATTAAACCGACAATTTCCATAAAGTTATCATAAACATTAACATGCCCGTGGTCAATCGACAAAGGGCATTAATTTCTTCATCCAACGCCGGGCATTAACTTTGCCCCCGGCTCAAAGAAACCTCCGCGAAACCGGTACTCTCTCTCTCTCTCTCTTTCTTTTTATCAAAGCTGGCACCTACCGCTAATGATTACTCGGAAGGTTCCAGCCGAAATGCAGGAGGGCCGTTCGTCAGCGCGACGCAAGAATGCTGTTGCCCCGAGTTTTTCTTCGAAGTAAAGGAGCAAAAAAAAAGTCGCGCTATCACGATCGGAATAGAGTTCACGCGACAACGCCGTTATGACTGGTGCGCACACAATGCGAAAACGAACACAGGGGGTGAGTTATCGTGACGCATTGCCGGCTGCACCGAAACGCACGTGGCCCCGGTGTCTGTTATCGGGACTATCGGCCGGTGCAACGGTCGTATCAGTGCCGTCGGCGTCGCTTATCGTTCGCGACGGCCGGCGTCGATCAGCGCCGCGTTACGAATCGTTTCCGTGCAGGGTGACCGGCCAATCGCGACGCTGCGCCGCCCGGTCGTACGAAAAACCGATCCGCTGGTCTGGTCATTTGCGGAACATGGAACATTTGCGAACGGGGACGGTAAATTGCCGGCCGGCGAAACGCGAACAAACGATGTAATGACAGGACACGCGTTGTCTTGTCCATGGACGATCGAACTGCGAATCGACGTTGCGAGACGTCGCGTGCACGAACGCGCCTTGTTCTCATTTTCCTTTCGTCGCTTGTTAGGGGCGCGGGACCGGTGAATTTTGCGGATCGAGCATTTTCAAGCCGATGTGCGATTTTTGCTATCGCGACGTTCGCATTATTGTGGTCGCTATTATCAGTTCGTTCTTACAGCGAGATGCGAGCGGTGCACGCGATTCAATTTCCGAGGTATCGCGGTAAGACAGAAGTTTCTTCGAAGTTTGTAAATAATATTACGCCTTGGCGCGCGAAGTCGCATAATCTGTCACTCTTTATCTTTATTCAGCAACTTTTTATGGCAACACCTTCTGACTGTGTCAACCGCATACATCCTGCCCGTTTATCGCCGGGAATTTATTTAAGGAAAAGCAAAACATGACTGCACTTTCCGCAACGTTACACCCAAAAGGGACGATATAAAACACGCTCCGCCGCTTTCAATTCGAGAGGCTTGCGAGAGCGAAAACCATAAGAACATCGCAACATGTTTCGTCCCCCCCCCCCCCCCCCCCCCCTATTTACCAACCACAGGGCGAGCAATCGTACAATCGAGCCGTGTTCCAAGAAATCTGTTCAATATTTTACAAATTCGTGTCGAGACGATTTAATAATGGTTAATAATTCCTTTGGCCATTGCATGGGCTTGCTTTAAACAGGGCCGTCGTGCACAAACTCGTGCGTGCAGGGGAAGAAAAATAGGGAGGTAGGTGGCAAAAGCGGAAGACAGCTGCCGCAGGCTGTCGCGTGCGCCACGGAAAGCGACAACAGCTCGATTCGCTTGGGTAAGCACATTAGTCCCGACAACCGTAATTAAAACTGCTACGTGACAACACCGGTCAGGCCCGACGCTATCACAGAGCTTGCATCGTTCCCTAATAACGATATCTTTTCCCCCCCAGCTATGGCCGACGCGACGTCGCGTCTGCGGTTCGATTTATGAGAACGCGACCCGCGGACAGAATCCTCGTGACGGGCAATAGCTTTGATAGCAGGCAAGTAGTTAGGCTAATGGTAACCGCGATGGAACACTGACCATGCTTCTGTGTTCGTTTTCTTTCGAAGAATTTTCGCAACTGTATTAAGACAGCTCCTTGCACTTTCTAATAAGGGGTAGATTTTTTTCATTGTGTCGCAAGTGCAACAAGTGTGCACGATGTACACTTTTCCCCAGCACGGTTCTATTGCGAGAAAAATCGTATTATAATGATACAATCCCAAACACGTTCGCACCCGAAATATTCCGAATCGCGCGTTATTATATTCCACGACCAAGGCAGAGGGAAACCGCTGCTGCGAATATTCCGGTGGTGTTCCACGGGTATCGACCCACACAGTAGAAAAGCACAAATTCACGAATTAATCACAATCATTTTCCCCTTTATCATACCCCGGGTTATCGTCGTAGGGCACGTCAATGGGCGTATGTTATTTGCGATATCTCGCGTGGAAAGTGGACGCCGGCGGAGTTATAATAATTTTCCTTCGTTGGGGGGCGAACGATACCCGGTGGTGCGCTGGGTTCTGCACGTAACCGATGCCACGTAGACGGCAGCGGCACACGGCCGTGATTCTCGGCTCCTGGGCTTTGCACCCTGTGCACGAGCGGCGAGCGTTAATGCCACATTAGCGGTGCACTTTTCCCCGGAGGTAATGCACCAGCAAATTCGCATTTAAAATATTCATCCACCGACGCAGACGCCGACGTCGACGCCGTTACCGGGCTCGTGCTTGAATACTCTTTAACGACGTAATCTATGCGGACGTTCGAAGGGGGTGGTTAAAAAAAAAGCCCGTGACACTCGACAATTCGCCTGTCGTGGAAATCGCGAACGAACCACCCCCCTTTAGAGACGCCTAATCGGTCAGTGAATTGTCGAGTCGTGCCACCGAATCAGAAGTTGCGATCGGTTTCTCCCTGTGATTGAAAACAAAATGGGGGAATGGAGGCTTCAATGTTCGCACGTGCGATTTAGCTCATTGTTCTTATTCGTTGAATCGCTGTATTGTCGCGGGGAGTAATAATATGTTCGTGGGTGAGAGAGCTTTACGTTCCTTTGATAGATCTGATTTTACTTTGCGACAGAAATGCTCGGGATGGAAGTACTGCAAGTTTCCCTCGGACGGATTGTTTTTTTTGTTTCAACGTCTCAATTGATGCATTAAAGACGGCGCGGGTGCGAATTACCAGAATGCACTTTTTTAACGCGGAAGTTAGCCGAGCGTGAAATGAAAAATCGTGCAACGCGTATGCAATTAGGAACGAGTTTGTACCGTATAAGGGCAACGTAACAATCCCGCGCTGCGGTACGGTATACACGGTGTTTGCGAATCGTGTAAAATTTGCTTTGCAGCGCACGTTTCCAGTCACGTATGCTCTATTCTACGCGGGCGTATCTTATATAATACACCTGCGCAATAATTAACGTGAGTGCATGCGGAACGTCATAGATGCAACGTTGAATCTCGATTATGCGAGCTAATTGGACGACGTGCAGCCCGAATGATCAAACGTTTGATTAATCAGTTCTGTAATCAAGATTTCAGCATTCGGCCGCTGTTTGTCTTGTTACATAAATAAACGATTTTATCGCGGCCGGTGTACCCAAATGAAACAACTACGGAAGGTATGTCATATTGCGGAAACGATTTAACGGAGAAGTTTGAAATAAAATACGTACGGATTTTCCATGCTGGTGAACCAATTATGGTATATCGTTGCTAGTGTCTCTTTTCCTCCATAATTTTAGTTTGCCCAAAGAGTGCTCACAAATATTGTGATTAAAACGATCACAGCTTTTATATGACAGAATATGTTAATATTGCAGAATATTTGTGTGATTGTCATCGAGAACATGAATATAAAACAGTCCCTTAAAAAAATTTATAAATACATATAGAAGGTCTTCTTGAATATAATTGATTCATCAATGTAAGCCAAACGGTATGTGTGAAACGTTGACTAAGAAAAATAAAGCCAAGTAATTACTATATAATAAGGAATAATTATAGATTTATAGATTATAGATAGAAAACTTACAAAAATTGAGCAGCACTTTTACCATAATAATTCCGAGGTATCGCGTCAAATACTAATCCTCTCTCCGTCGTCCAACGATGACAAACTTGCCGCCCTATAACTTAATCGCGATGCATAATTTGCGCATCGCAAACCCTTGCATAATATATTCATTCCGGGCTACCGCACGCCCAGAACCGCGCATCTCTAATATTTACTGCTCCCTCGTTAATAACTCCGTAGAAAGTAAAAATCCCCCGACTCCTCGCCAAATCGCGCGGCACTCAGGCAGGCCGGTGGAAAGAAGGAGAACAAAAACAGCAGCATCCACCAGTATCTACCTACTTATAATAATTAACTCGTTTCAATCAAGGCAGGCCGGCTAATGAGATTCGGTGATGCAACATTCGAATTCAATTCGCTCGGACTGGCTCTTATCGAGGGGAAAAAATCAAGCAGCAGGAAAAACCCGATCGAACTCGATGCTCGCGAGTGCCACGAGAAGAAACGGCGGAGGGGGGGGGTCAGTGACTGCGAGAACTCGATTCGATGCACGACACATAATAAGATTCCGCGGTTAAGGAGAACGCGAAGCGAACCGAGCAATAATTTATCGCACAAAAGGCATCGCCTTTGGCGCTCGATGCGCGTCGCCTCCCAGATAGGTCGCGCCTGTCTCGATGGGAGACGAAATCCGTGACGCAAGTGGCATCGTCCGCGTGCACAGGTGGTGGGTCCCGGTGGAAATGGGCCAGCGACGCGATAGAACGTCGACGGATCGTGAGTGTCTCGGGGTGCCGGTAACTTTTGCTCGTTACCAATTACGCGTCGATTGCGTCACTGCTGCCCGCTTTTGTATCGCGTCGAATCGCACGGGCCGTGCATTACACGCGGCGCTGTGCGAGCAATATTCGCCGACGATAAACCTGCGCCGGCTAAATAGGAGCGTGTATGGGGAGGCCGGCACGCTGCCAAAGACTTTGGTTCACCGGCGCGAGAGTGACTCTTCCTGCCTTTGATCGAGCAAATCGAAACGATCAGGCCGTTCGTGATGGGCATTTGCGAGCCGACCTTTATGGGCTTTGTTCGCGCGATATGTAACGCGGGGCTCCTGGCACCCGGTCGGCCAAATCGGATTTGTTCGTTCTATTCTAGGAGATGCACGGGGAAATCTAATTAAATGGTCGCGGTGGAATTTTTTTTTTTTTTTCCGTTAATAAGAGGCATACTCGCGGGTCGTTCGGAGGTGTAATTAACCTGTCTGTATTTTAGCGGAGACTCGGGTACAATTATATGGAGGGCTCAGAAGCCAATGAGGGCAAGTCGAACTTTCCCTGAACATGAGTTACGTAGTTTGAAAACCTCTTTTATTGTTAGAACTTGCAGTTGATAAATCAATTAAGCCACTCTTAATAGATAAGCAATAGATGACGGTACTATCATTGTTTTTTGTTCGATTGGTAATTCAATTGTTACATCGACAAGGACTTTGCGAATATTTTGGGAGAGGAAATAGCGGAATGCAAAGGCTATATTTTTTCTCGGACAAAGCAATTCTGAATTTTATTTTGAGTAAAAGCGTGTACAATAATGCACACGAATACAGGGCTTTAAATGATACTCGAAACATACGGAATTCAAGTGTTCATCATCAATTAAATTGCGACAGTTGCCGTTCGAACTGCATAAAACCCGGAGCGATAAAGCTTGAAATACAAATGTGCGAACAGGTAATCCGATTTCGAAGGGCTACTACCGATACGAGTTTGCAAAGCTTTCACCGAGAGATTATAGAATGCTAGTTGCACTGTTCGAGAATAATGCAGACACCGCCGCCGAAGGAGTCGCTTAATTAGTCAGCTATAAATCAAATTCGAGACCCGATTTCAGAAACGTGAACGGCGTAATGAGTTGGCAATAATTACTGCTGCCTCGTGAATTAATATCGCAAAATGTCTTAAGAGATGCACAATAATAACCCGATCACGCGGAGCTCAATTGAAGTCAAATAAGATTAAAAAAAAACCGCTTTTCAATATTCCTCAACCCAATACTCGTGAATAATTTGTAATAGCCCCATCAGCTGAATCGTCACTTCTTCTTGCGAGGTGCACTGAATTAATTTCAAAGATAATTCACAGGTATCGAAGGACTACACACGATTAATGCTCGGTCATTCCCTCCGACACACACACGCAGAGAGAGAGAGAGAGAGAGAGAGAGAGAGAGATCGACATACTAACGAATCAAAAAAGAAATTAATTATATCTCTGATACTCATAAATTACCGCGGACTCCTTGCACGGCTTGTGTTCCCCGAAAGTCATTGCCATAAACTTCCGTGTCCCTGATGAAACGACAGGAAGACGAGGGCCAGAGCGGGGACGAAAAAATAATGGAGAAAGAAAGGATTGAAAATCCCAATTACAAGTTTGGTCCCGGAGCGAACGACCAAGAATCCCAAAGTTTTATCGACAGAATGCGTCGGATCGCGAGGAGCCCGCTGGAGAAAAAAAAACGAGGTGCAAAAAGAAGATCGCAGGAGGCGCTGCAACGGCGAATTGCCGTGCCCCACCTGTGTAATGACGGTGCTCTCCGTTCCTGCGGAGAGGAATGTCGTGCAATTACGTCCGGTGGCCCTCCGCGGCTACTTGCCCGTCGAATGACTTAAGCGGCATTTAGTGGTTTTCGGTGTCACAGCAGTGCTTCGCGGAAGCGAAAAAGAAGCTACACGAGATAGTAATCGGTGAACAACGAACAAATTGCCCCTTTCACGGCCTGTCTGATGGGATTACCTGATCGGCGAATAATCAGCATAGTTGCGGGGTCCTTTAAGCCGAAGGAAACGGAAGAATATAGCACTGCGAATCGATTCTACGGAAACTAAAAATATTCGCGACATTTCGATTGAATGGCAAAATCCGACAATTTTTTCAGAAATATATAGAGCTGACAGAATGGTTAATGTCGGTGGTTTTGAATAACTAATGAAAGGGTGCTGATTTTATTTTATTTTTAAGTTATTTCGTTGCATTTTTTGTGTCGTTTTAGGCTGGACTAAGTATCGCAGTTTTGGATTTTCTAATTAGTAAAGATTGAGTATATGATTTTGATTCATGTATTTTATCATTACAGTTGCGTACTCGTGAATCAGAAGTCCACCCGTCGCCAAAAGCAAGCGCGAACTAATAACAATAATAAATAAAAGTACACCTGAGAGGATGGAGACTGATAAATGGAACACAATCGTCAGGTGCGTGAATAATCTAAAGTGTCGGGTGCCTGTTAGTCGATCTTTCGTTGCAAGTAGATAACAGAGTTATTACAAAAAAAAAAAAAGAAAAGAATTAATATTCAATTAAAATACTTGCTGAAAATTGTAAATGTACCTTTTAAACTGTCCTCTGATAAGAGGACTTTACACGCACAGGTGCTCTGTGCACAGAATTATATTTTAACGGGCAATAATATTTCTAAGTCAGGAAACAAATACAAACAGAAAGAAATTTATTGCAGGAGTGAGTCTGTAAATTCTAGCGGGCACCGAAACGCATATCGTGCTAAAATCTCCCGTGAAATATTGCAAAATGAAAGTTATTTTAATCGAACTATTTCACGGCAACGCGGAAAAATATTACGCTGTCTAAAAATCGACGGGAAAGATTATCGGAACTCGACACGTTCGACCATCAATTGGATTTTTCAGCAAAACCCGGCCGCACGATATCGCGTTCCAAAAGAAAAATGACCTATCAACGCACAAATCGTAATTTACTCGTCGCAAAAAGAATGGGCACCGGTTGATCGTAGCGTCCTCCTGACACAACATTCAATACTGTTCTTCTAATCCCAATATTTCTATCTATATGTTTTACGTCACCAATTATATCTGTTATCGCATAAAACACTTACACATAATACAACAAATGATTTTCCACTAAATAAAATTGTGACCCTTAAATTCGCCTTGGCAACGTCAATTGAATTTAAAGTTCTCGCTCAAGCACCGTATTATCCAAAACATCTGGTGTCGACGAACGTTCCGGAAATACTACTAGAGAGAGTCCAGATTTATGTTCGCCAAAAAATGCTGAAATAGAAAAACAGACGTAGACGGCTGTTCGAACGAGCCAGGCAATAATTTCAACAAACCCACAAACCGTACGCACGTCCCGGCCGCACTTCACCACGAAGCAAAATAATGTTTCTCACCGAGGACTGCATTTTCCAACTGTACCTAGGGACACGAATCGGTGCTCGCCTACTATGATATAACAAACTTCCAACGCCCACGTGCGCATCCTTGGATAAACACGTCAAAGCGGTCACTCCTTTCCGCAACGATTCAACGGTCGTCGTGCAACCCATGACAAAAGTAAAATCGTTCGTGAAAAGCACTTCCCCGCCGTAAAGTCGTTCGGTGCTCGGACGTGGAACGATAACGCCGCACGTCCGACTGGACACCTCCACCGGCGAATTCCAAATCATCGTCGGTATAATGAAGTCCTCCGTTGAGGTTCATGTTGCCCCGTAAAATGCGAGCCAGAGCTTAGGGGCACAATGGCCCGATAAATCTTCGGCCGGGCTCAATCACGCCACTAACGATCTTCTTGGACGATTTCCTGGGAGCACGTGAAGTACGTGAAACTCATTTGAACGTAGCGAGAGAGAGCGTGCGAGTTAAATCCGGCGCATAAATTACCGACGTCCGGTGCGCCGTGCACCCTTTACAGCGCCGTATGCACGTTTTACAACGCCGAAAGGACGTAAAGTCTCGGCTGCGGAATAACTTCCCGAACGGGGCTCTCCTGCGTACCGGTGTAATTAATGCCGGCCACGTCGATAAGTTTCGCCCGCCTCGCCGGGAGAGGTGGCCGCTGCCAGACGGTGACACAGGGGGTTCTGGGGGTTGGGGGTTGTCGGCGGAGCTGCACGAAAAACCGGCATTAAAATTCTTGCTCGGGGGGGGAGAGAAAATGGCCGGAAAGAGAGAAAGTAAAGAGAGTAAGTGAATTAAGAAGGCTTGGACGGTGGGGAAAAGGGAAGAAAATGGACGTGGCCGGCTCCGTTCGAACGAAAACAGAGGGGAGCGGCGTTTATTAAATCGCTTCGTTGAGACGAATCTATTGCTGGTACTTACAATTAGCGAAGGAACGAGCGATACTCTTTTGCCGATCGACTTGCGGTTTGGAAAAGGGGGAACTGTGTCTCTGGTGGTGGATGGACAGTTTGTTTTATTTATGTGATTTTACGCAGAGAGACACTTCCAATAGAAAATTAGGACAGGCAGGTCGTTCATTACATTCTCCGACGATGTTCGTTTATTCTGTCTAGCACAGAGTTGTCGGTGTACCTGGGTAAATAATTTGAATAAATCGAAGAATTTATTTGTCTACGCGATATCGAGTATTTGAAATGAATCTTTTATCATCACTATGTATTTGGATTATTTATTTCGGTAGGCGGTTCTCGTAAATTATTTCTCCAACGTTTTGAGCATCCGGTATCGTTATCAGCGTCTATCTGCCGGGCATAAAGTCGCGCCTGGTAAGAAAACGAAAGCTCGTTAGTTCTTTAAAAAAATTAACCTCACGGCCTAATGCCCCCCTTTAATCTGTCGCGACATATCCCACCGATTCCAACTTAAACGGGGCACCGTTCGTACAGTTTCCAGCCACCATTTCAAATCAACGCGTTCATCTTTAAAAAATGAAAAAAGCGCCCCCCACAGAAACGCGTGCCCCGACCAATAAAAATAGAAAGAGGCTCGGGCGATATCACGGTTCGACAGGACAGAGTGAACCGGAGCAAACATCGGTCTCGATCGGCGGTGAGTAAAAAGGGTCGAAGGCGCGAGCGCGTCGCGAAAGCGGCCTGGCCCGACGAGGCAGCGACGACGGGGGCAGCGGGGCCGAAGAATGGGGAAACGAGGAGGGCGAAATGAAACGAGGAGGAAAGACAATGAAAGATAGGAATGGAGAGCGTGTAGCAGGCGAGTCAGTCAAAGTCAACGACCCACGTGCCGCGAGAAGCCGGCCGACGTGGGCAGAGACTAATGGGAAGATATATACCGACGGCCGAACGTGGATGGATAGACGTAGGTATTACCGGCGTCAGTATCATCTGGCACATCGAGCGCTATGCGAGCACGTTGCACGCGTGGGCGCCGCTCTTTTCGCTTCCATAAAATAGCTTTCGAAGGCTCGCGGCCCGAATGTTTCTGCGGTTCGACGGCGTGGGCAAGCAAACCGCCACAGAACCGTATTACCGCCGATCCCTGTTACCTTAACACTGACAATGAAACGAGCACGTGTTGCTGCGACGTACACGCGGGGCGAATACGAGAGACGGCACAGAGAATGCGGGAGACGCGTTACGAAGTCGTTAATATTTTACGAGCTCCTCGCGCATTAGCTGTCTCACTACGTTCTGATCGGTTACAAATATTCGCGCCGTTCCACGGCGGGGCAAAAAGCCCATTTAGGAGTAGAGAAGTCTTTATGAAATACAGTAATCGCCGCGTAGTTCTGCAGACCACCCCTCCACCCCCCAACATCTAACGAAAATGTACATACACAGATTTATAATTTTCCAATGCATGTGCATATGCACGTTGCACATACGATGTATACGTACACGCGTAGGTCGCAGAGGTACACTAATCGTTTGATTTTTTTTTTTCCGAGTTCCAAAACAGTTCGTTATGTGTTTGAATTGAGTGCTACTGTACATGTTGGGCAATTTTTGAGGAGTTAGTTCACGTGGACAAACTCTCTTATTCGACATGATACAACAAATTGTAAAGATCTGCTGAACAAATCAGTTCGAAACAAATGTTTAAAAAAAAAATGCGTCGGGAAATAAAGTAACCATAGGTATCACCAGTTCTTACAGGTTGATATAATTCCTCACTAAAAGGCTTCTGCTGTTACTATAGAGACTTCAATTTATTATTAGATAATCTAAAATTTATTAGAAAAACTCAGTTTTCGTTTATATTAATCACACATGTAATATGCAGAACTGTTACGTAGCTACTGAAAAAAATGGAAGATCCTAACGTTTAGCTCTGCCTGATGATGATGATGAGAACGAAGAAAATTATAAAAGGCCTGATACAGAAGGAACAGTTTAAAAAATTTAACGCACCCAGTGATAAAGATACATAATCAGATATAACTGTTAATAAAATATAAATACAGCGTGGCTGTTAAAAAGTTATTTATGCTTGGCGATATAATTGATCGACGGCTTGGAATTAAATGGAGAACAATTAACGTGCAATGAAGTAATATCGAGATGCGTGGCGGACAGGAAAACGCCTCGATATTGCACTCCGAGAAAATTGCCAAGAATGGTTTTTATGCGGTCAACTCGATTTAGAGATTAAACAAGACAGGGCATTTTTCTCCTGTCAATGCCACCCACTAAACGGATGTTTCCATACTGTTTTATAGAAAAATGGCAGCGCCCACGCGACACTGGAGGACACCGGAGTGCTAATCGACCACGGTTCAGTGACAAGCCGACCGCAAGCCGGCCACTTAGCGAACCGCCTTTGCGGCTGAAGCAGTTTCCAGGCAATTTTTCATCGTCGTGTAAAAAGTATCGAGTTTTCATAAAGCACCAGCAAAAACGTAGCGACGATTCCGCTGCGAAGCATTGCGTGAAATTTAGGAGAGCTCCGACTCGGGTATTCATAATGAAAGAATAGTTTTCACGACGATTTTGAACTGCTTGATTCGAGCGAAATCAGTTTAGGATTATTAGAACTTTGCGAGGCCGCTGTGTTTCCCCTTTTCCCCCAAATGATAAATAGCTATCCCAAGTAAAGACAGGTGTAATAACAAACAATTGTATTGTTCGTACAATGTGCTCCACACGATCTGATATACAAAATTTAATTATTCGTATACAATGTATTGTACGTAAAGTTATATGAAGAACATAGCAATGTGAATTAACTGTGATGCAATAATGCGGTGGATCATCCACAATACATGTGCCTATCCATTATGACCAGTTTGTGAAACCAATTCATCAAAATTTATTGGATTTCAATGGGAGTCTAGTGAATGGAATTTCGACGCGATGTAAATTCCGAGTTAACTTCGTCAATATTAAATAACCAGTTGGAAAATATTGTACATTACGTACCCACCGAAACGGTATAGTATAGATTTAGAATGACATGGTTACATATACTGGGATCAGCGTAACAATAAACCTATGAAAAAGATATGAATGATTAAATGCAAACAATTTTTCGTCCATTCCTGTAACAAAATATATTCAACTTCCTACGCAAGAACCGGCAAAAATGTATATTCAATTAAAGCATTCTAGAAATCATTTGTTTCCAATGAATATTAATACACTCGAAAAAACAACCAGGTATCTAAAACTATGTAATCGTTGGAACCCTCGTTCCATTTGTCCGCGATCCCGACGCATGATCGCAACGGAATTATTGCATAACAACTTTCGTTAGAGAATCGAAAATCAACGTTTCGCGCAGTCAGACGAAAAGTTCAAAGGGTTGAAGTGAACGTTACGAGATTCACGATGATGCATAAGCAATTAGCGGGAGCCTCGTTCGCGCGACTCTGATGGCAGAGAAACGTTTAATGGCTCTGAGGCCAGCTACATACCGGTTCGTTGACAACCCGTGTCTACTGAACCTATCAACGACGACACTGGTACTCGTGTTTCAAAGAGATGAGACGGTTTTTGAAATTTCATCCACAGTCCCGTGGCTAATATAGAACGCGATGAAACGAGTTAACTTCGGCGGCTTACAGCCCCGTTCGCAAACGGTGGACACTTCGTGTTTGCAGCTTTTGTGGCGAAAACCTAGAAAAGCATTGCTTATAGGGTCTTTCAAGCGTTCACCGTGGAAAAGTGGTGTCACAGTTTTTTTTTCTTGCTGGACCACCATAGGGATGCCTCGGTTTTCAATCTATCGTTGTTTTATTAGAAAACACACACGATAGACGATACCAAGTATTGACACAAAAAGGGTTTCGTTTGAAACAGGGTCTATTATTAATTGGTCCTATGGAATTACATAAATATAAGTATAGTCTCTTCGAAGCTAGTTAATTGTGTATTCAGCGTATTCTGGAGTGAGTCTGGATATATTATTCTCATATGGTGCAGTATGTGCTAACTGCATATTGAACGCTGCTTCAAATTACTCGTTAAATTAAATCCTTTCTTAAATTACCTAATTGCATGACTATAATTATATAGATAATTGAAACACAAATCTCAACGCCGCTACCGTTTTCACATACTCTGCGAATGTTCCAATTAAACACATTAATTCTATTACTATTCAGCAATAGTAACAGCCGCAAGAAAATCTGTCCCCAAAATAAGAAACGCTTCAGAAATATCGAGTTAACCTCCAGATATAAAATGACAGATTTCTTAAATATTTCCACAAGCTGAAAGTAAGCTATAGATACACGTGTATACGTATAATGACTATACTAATAACGTATTATCGAGTATCTGCAATTTATTATACTATAATTAAGCGTGAGAAGGACTACACTTTTGAGGAGACTATTCATAAAAATATATAATATTCCAGAATTATTCAACCATATCGCCAGTCCACCTATATCCTCTTTCATTTTCCTCTTTTCTTCTCACTCCTTCACTCAACTACATTGCCGTCCCCAACCGTGACTCGCACAATTACGCAACGACGACGTTCTGACAAGTAAGAAACGTCAGAAAATTGCAGACGATTGGAGGGTGCTCGACAATTATCGTCGAACCTGCAAGCTCCTCACCGCGCACCCGTCCGCCGCGGAGACGAGCCGAAAACGGAGCTAGGAAATTACGAGCCGGTATACACGACGGAGCTAATTGAAAATAATTGGCCAGCCGGTTATGCGCGACTCGAGACACGAAGCGGGCATAAATCTTTGATAATTCGCCGTATAAAGAGGAGAGGATACGAATAATGACGAGAGTATCATCTCGCTGTTGGCCAGGGATTAAAAGTGAGCCAAAGCCGGGCGAAACGAAGGGAAATCGATTTATTTAACGAGCGGAAGCCTCTTTTTGTCCTTTATCGGTTTCGTGAAAAGAAGACGACCCGCGACGATATGTTCGAGCCGATGAATAATTGAAAATGGGAGAAGATTGATGATACATAGTAGAGATTTCGCCGGGATATCGAGAGATAATACAAAGACTTTGTCCTTTTGTGTTCGCGTGGAACGAGAAAGCGATGCAAACGCGGAGGAGATTAATTGTCCCGCTGCGAAATTAAATTGACAACGATACGATTGGTTTGTCTGCACGATCGAGAGAAATGAAGTTCCATCAGAGTGGGGAAATCAGCGGCGAATGAAAGTTATAAAGAATTAATTGAACAGATGCATCTGAGGGAAAAAGGAAGGGCCGCCAGCGTTATGATAGATAGAAATTGATTGCGAAATGCAACGTATCGTCCTTTCTGTGCTTCAATTTTCCTATCGGATG
The DNA here is from genome assembly GCA_963667235.1 of Nomada lathburiana. Taxonomy (NCBI): domain Eukaryota; kingdom Metazoa; phylum Arthropoda; class Insecta; order Hymenoptera; family Apidae; genus Nomada; species Nomada lathburiana. Next base: position 4,010,516 of record OY763905.1, read on the forward strand.
CTATTTTTTCCTCCTCTCTTTTTTTTTTTTTTTTTTTTTATCTGCATATTATAGTTTGTATTCGAGTGAACTTAATAATCAGCTTGTCACGCATGAATGTGCGTTTGATATATCTGTGCGGGCACATCCGGTCTGGTAACTTCGTTCTTGGAGCACAGCCCACACTGTCTGTTATTCATATCCAGGCTGATTGAGATGGAACTGTGCGTCTGAAAATCCTGGTTACGACTGGAACATCAACGATCATTTATTTTTTCCCTCGACGTCGTCGCCGGATTCGCTAACCGGTTCAATTTCATTTTCGATATTGAATGCAACTCCAAATTCGGTATATTCACTGTTCTCGTTGCGTCAATACTGCAATGCAAGTTGTGATTTCCACGTTTCCGTTTCTTAAACGGCATCAGATCAAAGAGAATATTAATACCGACGAAGATTAATCTTGTTGAAATATTTTCGATCAACGTTTTGGGCCGATGAATGAATCCTTCGGGAACGAATAAACCAAAAACTAAATCCCCCGTTGGAAATATCACAGAAATGTGAAAGATGCAGTTGATGAAAGCAGATAATTTATATTCGACAATAAAATATGCTGAAACGACGAAGTAAAAATTGCTGCTGTCATATTTATCACTCGTTGATATTGAAAACTAATAAACGGTTTTATTAATGGAGTAAGCGGCGTATTTACGGCACATCCCATGCCACTAAACACCAACTTCGATTTACATACATTCAATGAATATTTATAATTTCCCAGGCACAAGCACTGAAATAATGTGAATCTTTAGGCGAAACATTTACGGCTTGCAAGATTTTGTACAGTATTCGCGAATACGTCTTTCGATACGCGTAATAGGCGACGACTGTACATACATATCTAGCTACATATCTGGTTACGAGAAATTGACATTTATCCGCATGTACCCAGTACTCGTTTAACGTCGCCGGTAAATCATCCAGGTGTACTCGTCGTTCGAATAATAAAACGAATAACTAGGAATAAGTACAGTTTGAAACGTGATATTACACGCGGAAAAATAAAATCAAGCAAAAAAATAAACGCAGTCGTGCAACTACGGCCACTCGTAGGAGCGAATTTAGCAGCAATCAACGAAGATAAAAGGCTTTCATAAAATCCGAAGGAAAAATCATTCTTCCCTCTTCGAAATGAGCGTAACTCACGCCCGTATATTCAACCGAGCCGTCGGAAAATTCCGAGCCTGCAATTAACATCGCATACAAACGACAATTGCACGTCGACGAAAAAATAAACAGAAAATAAATAAAAAATAAAGATCTCTCCCTGCGGCTAATACGCAGCTAGACCGACCAATGCTCGTCACACTTATTACTGCACTTTCCCGTGCGTTTACCATCCGTATATAGGCTGTAGAAAAATCGCCGGGCCCTAACCGCGGCGCGGAATGCCTCGAATAATCCCGCGTCTCGGCCGATATCGGTAGCGGCGCGGTTATCTTCCGCCATAAAATCCTATCGAAAAAGAAAAAAAATCCACCGTTGCTCGCGTGTCCCGATCGCAAACGATTATCCTCCTCGGCCAGGGGTAACCACGCCGATATTATTCGCCTCATTATCGTGGCGGGATGATCCCGATCTTGCAACCCGCGGCGTCATAAAGCAAGCTGCAAAAGCGTACGGGGCGGTCGGACGGATTGAACGTGATAATCGGCCCGATAAGAATTTAATTAACGCGTTATATATCTCGCAACGCGATACACAGGCAGCCAGGGTCCGCTTGTAACTGCTTAGAAAAGATAGCGATGAGATTCAGCGGGGTCTGGCATGCGTGTCCCGTGGCGTGTAATATCGCGTGCTCGCTCTCTCTCTCTCTCGCTCGCTCGCTTTTCTACGCGCCCCTATCTTTCACTCTCTCTCTCTTTGGCCGTCGTTCCACGGCCTTATCGCCGTAAAGATATCGTGCCGGCCATTACCATATTATCTTGAGTTCACACCTCGCCTATGGACACGCCGGTAGCTGAACCGATACCGATCGGTTCTGCAAAAAGCATTTATAATCGTCGGCAATTAAAGCGGTTCCAGGGGCTCGTTGTTCGTTTACGCCGTCGCGCCGTGTTACTTTATGTACTTGTCCGGCGCGTTTATTACACTGCGCGGCACCGGGCATCCTGCGGGGAATTCGGTGGACGGAAGACGCGGTTTCGATACTGAACAGGGCCAATGGTTTGTTGGCTGTGCGGGTGAACCCGATTCTTTGGAACTGAAATTACGGCGAGCGCTCGAGTATTGTTCCGAACGGTTGGTTAACGCACGCGGGGGTCACAAATCTGGCGAGTTATCGCGAAATTGTCTTCGTGGACAATTCGATTTTGGCAGAGCTGCAGTTTTTATTGAAATCTGGACCTGTTCGTTTGTGCGTTAATAATAGTCGAAATAGAAAAACCCAAACCGAAAAAAATATAGATTGATTGCTGCAAAGAACGTTCAACGAATTTCTGAGGACGTGTCTATACACTCCTCGCGGCGAAAGCGTTAAAAGTAGAATAGAGCAGGCGCACTGCACACCTTCGCATAACTCGAAGGATTGCACAATAAATATGCCTCATATAAATGAATTATAGAATAGTCAACACGTCGTAATATAGTGCTTCTAATCGAAATTAATCACCGTCTTATCACGATACAATGTAGACGTTGCAAATGCATGCAACTGATATGATCTGCAAATCTTATTACACGAAAACGTAAAAGTGTTGCACGGTTTTTCAGTTCAAGTGTGCCACTCTTCCCCCGATTTTATCGCGATACGCATTAGCAGAGCAATGTGTTTTCCGCGCGGTAATACATTTTTCACGCTGCACCACGCGTTGAGATACCAATGGGTAGATAAACCCGCTTCCATTAAAAATCTAATTATCTTTCTCAATCAACCGACCCAGGGGCCGGTCGGAGTACAAAGTATCCAGCAATAATTACCGAAACGTGCAATATCACGAGATGACATTGTTGATCAAATAAAAGGGGAAATGACTTTCCTACGATGCATAAGATATGAATCGAAACTTGTTACCATAATATCACGACTTTCGAATGAATATTCAAAGAGCAATACATACTACGAAATACTTTCTACGTTACATCTAACATTGCGAAAACCGAAAAATAACCGGCACCCTAAATACGTTTCTTAAAAAATACCCTACATTCATTTCGCTAGCTCGTCAAAATTACATCTTCTTCAACTTCGCGTGAACTCTCTCAAATGTTATTACGCTCATCTGGACCTCCGTTCGCGTATTCCTCGGATTTCCCTTGAAAACCGAAGAACGTTCGTGCCCGCTCTCGATCGGCCCGCAAATCACCGAACCACCGGCAATCAAGTCAAACACCAGACGCGAATAATCCCAAGCGACGAAGCATCTGCGCTCCCTGCTTCCACTGAAACCCTCAACCGCGCTTTGCGGTGCATCGCATTATAATTAAAGGACTGGAAGCGTTATCCCGAAGCTGATAGTAATTTCGCGTCATCAGGAGCGCGATCACGACTGCAATTTATCATCCGAAAGTATCAATGAACCGCCGCTTCAGGGTCGCGCGGCGAGAGACAATTCGTGTAATGATCCACCGCGGCGGAGCGGCTCTTGGCCGTGCCACGAAACCCTTTCACGAGGATGATTTTTCGAAGGAGGCACACGGAGGACATGTCCAGGGCTCGCCTTGAACCGCTCAATTATGGAGCACCTTAAACGGCCTGATCGCGAGCGACGCGAGGACGCCGGCGCGGGAATATATACGAGCGACATTTTCTCGGTAACGATAATTGCGCCGATGTGCACACGTCGAATCATACGACAATCGAGCTGGGACAAACGACCGCGTACGAGCATACTCCCGCCGGTTGGGGACACCTTTACTCGAGCGGAGGTGAGCAGTGAGGTCATCCGGTGGTTACTCAAAAGGCACCCATCGCCGTCTCGGCAGTTCTTGGCGAACATAATTCCATCGTGTTCTCTCCCTGTCTCTCCTCCCTGCGACCTCTGTGGTAATAATGAGTCACCTTCTGTGCGGATAGAATCTCGTCGGGTTCGACGAAAATAGCATTCGACGAGTTGTATCGCGCGCCTCGCCTTTTGCTCCCTTTTTTTCTCCCCGCTCCCTCCTTCGCCCCCTTTGCTTTTCCCGTTCTTTTTTCCTCGTTTTCTTTCCTTTGCTCTGCTTGCTTTATTCGCGAGACGAGCACGCACGTCGCGCTCGGAATTCTAATTAATTCCGGATCCACGGGGCGATATCTGGTTCTCCTTTTTGGACGCGTTCGAAGAAATCGTGTACGGGAAAAATGTACGCGGCGACTCGCGTCGACGTTTAATATTCGTCGAATAATTCGGGCATGCGTGTGCGTATACAGGGTAAGCCCTTGTTTGTAGAGGAAGCGTCACAACTGCGTTGGATAATAAAACGGTTAAGCGGGAGAAATAGTCGTTTGCGGATAATATTTATGCGTTATTAATCAACGATGATGGCTAGCTGTATAAATATAAGGTATTACCGATAAAAGTTGCCGCAATAATACACATTTCAGACAATTTTCATAGCACCAAAAACAATCGTATAATACATTTTGGAGTCAGCGGCTGTAGAAACATACTCTTTCTCCAATCGATACACTCGCGTTATAAAATTCATTAGGACCGTTCCACGTGTACTACGCAATCGCCTCGCCATAATTTCGCAAGCAAGTACACGGGGCGCCAAGAGTGTTTTACCTGCTCGCCCGGTCGATTAACGAAACGACTAATTAAACAGGAGCCATAAACGACCTGGCGACGTTCCTCTTCGTTCGAGGCAGGCTTCCGTGGTACGCGTACGCACATTTCGCGAAAGTTGCAAACGGACGTTCTTCGAGTTGAAGTAACGCTGTCCAATTAACAACAAAGGAACGCAGGGCCACTTGGCTCGTAATACGCCGTCGTAACGAGTTCCAGAAATCGTTTTGCATACGCGCTGGCGCGTACCCCGCGGAACGAAGAACTTTTAATGCGTACTTTCTGGGGCGGTTTAATTAATTTCAGCCGGCTGATGGCCACGATAATGGCGTCTCGTCCGTACGAGCGAATCTCGTCCCGCGGAGCCTTTCTTATCGAACGTCATCTGGAGCGATCGGAGCCACGGTTCGTGCCGCTGCGCCGGCCGATCGCTGGTTGACATTGAGCCACGTGGACAGCGACTCATCCATTTTCCTTCTCGTGTGGCTGGCTCGTCAATTTAATAGTCTCTCCTCGACTCTTGTCACCGTGTCGATAAGGGATCGCGACTAATTTCCTCGACGATGCGACGAAACGCCAACGGACACGACCGCCCCATTTTGATCAGCCGGGGGACAGTAGTTCGGCTGCGCTGTGTGCTCGAACACGGGGTCGCGTGTCTTATGAGTTTCAATTTGTCGTGGAACGTGTATACGCTCCGTTCGATTAATTACAGCCGCCTCTTAATTTTGTTTGCTCCGTCGATGTCGCGCGAGTCCACTCGTCGAACAGATTACGATTCGTTTCGACGTTCGTTTGCAGTAATTGGTTGCGCAACGGTTTATGAAACGACTGGCCTTTCGTAATTCGCATTGGATAGGAAACCGAGGGGCCGGGTTGATTCCGCACAATACTCGGAAAAATGAAATGAAAACGAAACGAAAGATCGCTCTCGATCGTGATATTGAGTGCGCGTAGGAATATTTTCAGAGCGGTCAGAGGTATCGATGAATGGGATAAGGAAAACGATGACATTAGCCTGCGAGTTATAAATGCACAAATAATTAATGTTAATTCGTTGCTGGCAGCTGAGAAGAGACAATGAGCGCATTGTGAGTTCCACGTTGATCGAGTATGGAAGGATATATTCAAGTGCTGCTGTAATGAAGCGAGTGTTGGGATTGCGTTCTGTGTGCTAATCACTGCAAACATAGGAGATTATGCGGTGCTTGTATTTTCGTTACGCTTGTAACTAGCGCTTGTACAGCGGAAGCTTTGGTATTTCTTTTTTACGACCGCTTCTCGTACCGTTGGAAAAATTCTGAGGATATTTGACGTTCGTAAATTATTGTGTTATTTAGTCACAGGTACCAATATATTCAATGCATCTTCTAAGTTTTCTCGTCTACTTTTGTTCTCGGCAGTTCCTACAGTTTTCTCTATCTTTGTTTGACGTTTAAGAATTTATACTCCGAAACGCGCGAACTTATGGTCATTTAAAATTATCACTTAGCAGTGTATCATATCGAACACCTCAATCTCTTAACCTAATTTATTTTCAAAAATCATATTCAACGACTTTATATTTGACTAGGTGACTTGCTTCAAACATATTGCGGACCGGCCTTGTAAACTCCAAAATTAATCATAACGGAGTACACGCGTATTCTTGTCCCTTTCCGATTCTTAAAATACAACCGATAGCAACATTTAAATCGTTCACCGCGCCACGTATCTCTATTTATAACTCGCTTTCCTCCTTTAAATTGATTCCTTTCAAAGATACCATTTATAACTTGAGAAACTTAATACATATTTCACCATGTACTTTCGTTATACATTTCCATAAATATTTTCTTATCTGCCTGCTAGCCATGTATCTTCTATATCCTCGCGGAAATCGTCCATTAAGGAATTAATAAACGTTTGAAGAGTCTCTATGTTATCAAACCGGTATAAATCATCGCGCGGAGGATCGTAGCCTTGACGAATCACGAATCAACCCAATTATAAATGCGACTGTTACTGCGGCATTACGTAATCAGCGCTTATCGTCGATGCACAACAAAGGAGCCATCTACTATCTTAACGGACCCGTTGTTACTCGAATAACGACTTTCTTCAATGAATGGTGTAATTCGAAAAATGGCTATCAAATGATAAAACGAGACTTCGAAGCGTTTGCAAATATTATGAGCCGCTTGTATTTCCTTAATTGTATTGAAAATCAGGTATTTGCATTTGTATAGAAATTGTTTCCACGCTGCTGTGTGGTAGACGTTTAAATGTACACGTCAAATTGTGAAGACCGATGGGAATGAATGAACGTGTCAAGGGATATCTACATTGTTCAATTGTCCGCATTCATACGTTTACCTGCAAGTACATAACAAGCTAACACTGCACTCGCGGTGATAATTTTATATAATAAGCAATTAATTTAAACAATATTAAGTATAACATCGGAGTTGAACTTCCTTTACCAAAAATTGGAAACAGGCACTTTCGAAGTCAATTAATTATGATTCTAACAACGTTAGATACATAGTTAGCTCGCCAATTAGGATAATCCGTTCGATACGACATGAATGTTTTATTACGCAACACTAGCTGTCCTGCATTCCTAAATATAGTTCAATTGGAAACGGCATTTGCTTACGTAAGTTTACGCAACGCACGGTGAACTAATAAAGCCAAAATGATACAATGAAGTTTACATAACGCGATGTAAAAAGTTCCTGGCTTCCAGACGAATAAACGACAAGGAAAAACCGAAACGCGGTATAATTCAAGACACTATCACGTGGCTGTCGAAAATGTCGAATATATAAACGATCGCAACGACTGACTCACATCCGCGATCCTATCTGTTGACAAAACGATCCGATGTTTTATTAAGCAATAAAAGAGACCTCAGACTCCAATCTTCGTCTCATTTCAATACGATAAGCATACCACCGGCATTAATGTTTCTACGTATAAAAAAAAAAAACCGTGTACGTACATATTTCTCAATGAGAACGGCCGAACGGGAGGAACGTTATGCAAAACGTTATCTGTCCTCTGTGAAATATGCACACACCTATACACTCTCCGCCGCATTTTCACGATCGTTGCAGGAATGCAGGCAAAAAAAAAAAGAAAAAAAAAAGAACGCCGACCGTGCCGCGTAAACGCGTTTCCAACTGGGGAAAAAAGAGTAGAGCAGAAACACTTTTCATTCCGAGTTCCGTTAACAAACAAAAGAGAGCTATCACAGAGAAATATCGTCGGTGACGCACACTTTGTACAACAACGGCGGGATGCAATCGCTGCTCCCAAACTAACTGCCAATGTTCGCTTTTCCGTACAAATCTGCCAGAAACTCGTCTGCCGTTCGCGATTGAGTTTACGATCGAGCGGCACCGGCCCTACGGAAACTTTTATAAGTTCGTCCATCGGTAAATGCATGCGGGCGTTACGATCGATCAGAGGAATCCCGAAGGGTGTATTCGATGCTTCCGGATGAATAAACCGGCGATTTAAAGAGGGAAAAACGGAATCACGTAGGCGAAAGGGTGCATGGACGGGGGACCTGGGTTCGCCGGCTAGAAACCGGCATCGAGGCTCATAAATTCGAAGTTTCAATGCTGCCACGGTGTCTCGATTAAGATATTGAAACACTCGGGTCGCTCCGTTTAACTTGGACCGCAAAGTGCAAAAAATTAGCGAGGCGGTAAATTGGTATTAATTCGACGTTTCTTTGTCCACGCGTGACGGCGATACCTCCTTTCATTCGCTGGAAGATTGTTTGGAAAATTTGCCGCGAAAAAAGTTCAATATTTGTTTCGCGGGATTTAAACAAGAATAGATGAAACAGCGTCGCGCCGAAATACCTATGTACACTCTTATCCTCGGTGCGTTATCATGCTTGGGAACAATTGACACCCAGCTGACTCATTTCGTGATGCAAACATTCGAAAATTCCTCCCTCGAATATGAATAAGCCATTGCAATTTACCTATTTGAAACTATTATCGGCCATTTAAATACATACACGGCGTGACAAGGAGGAACGAAGACCGCCCAGGTAATCCCGTACAGTATTCTTGCACGAACAAAGAGGGAACAAACGCGCGGGCCATCGAATTTTTCAATCACTCAATAACGAACCGCTCCCTGTTATTAACAGCCGGCAGATAAATCCTCTGCGGCTGACGTTTAAAGCTCAATGCATATCGCAACCTCTAATTATCAATCTCTCGCTGGTACGCACTTCCTCCTCCACGCTTCGCGAACCGCACTCGTCTGAATCATCCAGCCAACGAAAATATAAATCGACCAACTGCGCGTCTCCGAGTCAAAGGGGAGGAGAGGAAGAAAAAAAAACACGAAAAGTATCCTCACCTTGAGTCGGTTACGCGGAAGGCTGGCCAAGATATATAGGGAGGAACGAGAAGAAAACGAGGACGAAAAAAGGAGGAAGAAGGTGGAAAAGTTCTTTTTACGTGGTTACGGCGCTTCAAGATGACGCATAGGCTTCCAGTGTGAGGTCTTTCTTCGATCCTCCCAAAGTGGCCCTCTGTTCGACTTTAACGCGTGTCACCGCCACGTGGCAGTTCTGGCTGACCTTGAATAGTCAGCGAAACACACTTGCCAATGGAGATGTATCGTGGAACACCGCGCGGACCACGTGTACACGGTGCACGCGTGTATTGGCGGGCTCGAAATGCAAATTATCGGCTTCCACGAATTCATCGATGCTAATGTTATGATAATGTATGACGAGCCTCTTCAGCTATTTCGCCGAATAAAGATCGATGGATGCGAACACCCGAGTTACGGATATTGTGTCGATGGTTATTTTTCTCGTGTCCGACTGCGGCCAACGATAAATCATGCCCGGTCTCAGTGACAAATAGCGGAGGAATGGAATAACGGGAGCGAACGAAACGTACGTAGCTACGTAGCTATGATTTCCGTTCATTTTGCGTACGGAACGTATGCACATATGTGCAGTATGGAAACGTACGCGGGGCATTTGGGAAACAGCGAGTGTGTCGTATTTGTAAATTGTGATTAGCCGTTTCCTTTTTTAACGATTCGGATGTAACGCGGATGAATGCCGATAGGGTTTGAATTTGAATTCGCGTAGAACGACAACCTGTTTGTGATCTTTTTAAATACGCTGCTGCAGGTAGGTATGGATGCCGAATCGATGTATTGGCTCCGCGCGACTTGTAAACAGAATTGAGCGTATTTTAAGTAATTAACTTATTAATAACTAAATTACTCGGCGTAAGTAGATGATTCTTTTTCATTATGTTCAGGCTATCGCGTGTTTTTGTTCCACTCCAAATAGGTATGCGACTAATTGTAAGTATAGTAATATTCCATTATCGCGAAAACGCATAATTTCTGCGAATTACGCGTCGGAGTTATTCAATCGAATCGCCAGGAATACGCCAGGCCCTAGCTTCCAAAGCAGCGCGACAGAAGAAACTGACTTTCCCAGACAACGCGAAGAACTATCTGAAATATCTGAGTACTGCAAATATTGATTTTTCCACTTTCAATGGAACTGTTGCTCGATCAAGTACTACCAGCACAAAGTAGATCAACTCATTTTTCCTGTCGACACTCGAAGTGTCACCGCGAAGAAAATCTAAAAAACCACCCCTCTGTGCCCCGGCGCATTCGATACTCTTGTTGGATTCCGGGGTAAACGAAATCGTGTGCAACAATTACTTTTGCAAAGAGGTTTTATATAAGAATACCGTGTCGAGTTTGCGCGACAGAGTGATGGTATGCGTCGTGTCCAAAACTATTCTAACTACAATTGGTATTCCGCCACTATATATATTATGAGTTTTACGGGGGAAGGATGACCTTAGCCCTTGTTGTGTCGTTTTAGCCAACGCGGAGTCTGGTCCTTGGCAGTAGTCATATCGCTGACTACTACCTTGGTGCATAATATTGACTCTGACTAGGCCAGGATCCGCGGGCCTTACATATTATCGGTGACTCAAGGGCTGGTCATCCAACACTCTCCCGGTGCGCACGCGCCTAATAAACTGCACCGAATCATAGCCCAGAAAGATTTCCCATTTTCCTCGAGCAATTCACGGCGGACGAGCGAAAAAATCACATTCCACCGAGTTGCGCCGCTCTCGAGGCAAGGGTGGTACACGCCGTGCCCGATTCTACCGCACGTTCCTCCGTAGCTCCGGCCGGAAATGAAATTCGGACGATAAAATTCACGGTCGAAGAAATTACGGCTCTCCTTTATCCGGCAATGATATGTATACACGCGGCTCGAACGGGAGGGAAGAAAAAGGAACCGGCGAAATCGGGGGAATAAAAATGTGGGAAACGAATCGCCGTCCCGGGCGAATCAGACCGTGAACGAGTACGGACGGGATACACGAAGAAGCAGGCACATTTGGCCGTGCGTCTCGTGGGTACTGACATTGCCGAGCCAGCAGACCAGGACAGCCATCTGATAGACGCGACACACACCGTGCTTCGTCTGGAGGCTAAACCGTGCGGCGAACCAGGGACGACGCAACCAGCGGCACCGACTCACGGACACGGAACACAGTTGGGTCAAGGATTCCGTGAATTTTCATGAGAACCGGCAGCGCGGAGAACTGGATCTCCTGCGATCTGAAGCGAACCATTGCGACGCGGAGAAACGTGTCCGGGAATGCGCGTTGTCTTGGCGAAAGGGTTGGTAGAACTTGGTGCCTCCAAGTGTTTCGGCCGCGACTCGAAATAATAGGGGTTGACCCTTGTATGCCGGCAGCCACCAGAACGGTCAATCAGTTTGAAGCTCAACTATTTCGAATATTTTGCGCGAATTATTCCGAAGATTTGTGTACGTCGATCAAAACTGGAAAAGTTTGACTCGTTTCTCGTCCGTCAGTTCTATTTTGTCACCGTGATGCAAATATTGTATCGCTTTGTTTATTAATGAATTGCATTTTCACGAAACGTGAATTGACGTAAGATTGTCAGAAGAACGTGGGTGAGAAACGTACAAAAATTATTCTTTCAGAGATGGATGCCCGGGTACTCCGGTTGCCAACATAAGGGTTAAACTATAGATTTGTGAATAACCAGTCACCCATTTCTGTATTCCTTTTAATAATTTATTTATGTTCTTGACAATATATCGTAAGGCCGCTATTCTTTGGACACTTTTAAAATGAATCCTGTTTTATGGAAAAACATGTGTGCAACATATTTCAAGTGACCAAAGTGTTCGTGGGAATATGTTCTAGAATCTAGAATAAGTGAGGGGTGTCTAGGACCGAGCGAACGCTAGTTCGAATGGGACGAGTGTTTGAAGTGAGAGAAAATGGGGAAAAATGTGAGAATATATTCTGTGGAACATTTTAGCGCGAGTGCGCAGTATTTGTGCGACTTGTAATAAATTTATAACTATTGGTAGTAACCAATATTTTAAACGTATTGGTATTTTTTATTAATTAATCAGTTTTTAGTTGACCATTGTCGAACAACGTCAATCTTATATTGCTTGAAAGAAGCAGCGTTAGGGATGATCTAAACCATAAACAACATAGATTTTCCAGTCAAAGAAAGTGGGCAATTCCTGTATTGGCCTTCCCCGATAAAATTCATCTTCAACTCCTTCAACTGAAGACCTTCAGAAATTTATCGCGACGAAAATGGTTGCCAAATAGAAAAACTTTGCAGTGATGTTCCACGAAACTGTTTCAGGTACCTGAAAGAAATTCGCAAGATATATCCCGACAGACCTATTCATTTCTGAGTCGCAAGAATCGAACTGGTATTTGTTACGTTCTGCACAAAACCATACCACGACATATGCCGGGCGCAATTTCTAACCAAGTTCTACTCTCGCGTAAATAAAATGGGGCGCAAATAAAGACCCCTGTCAGCCGCGTACGTACGTGCAACCAACATATTCACTCGTGAAGAAATCAATTAACACAGCGTCCCCCGTTTCGCGATCTATAATCATCAACAAATACTAATCAAGGATCGATTCGAACCCCATAAAACCGTCCCAACTAATTCCCTCGAACCCCGGCCGATCGCACACATATCCACCAACAGCCACACGCCAACCCAGAGACTTCCCCCCAATTCGTGGTACTCGCAAGTACAATTGAATCATCGTCGCGACAACCGATCCAGTCGCGCGACGAGGCCGTCGCGGGGCCGGGGACCGCGGACGGGCGCGATAAAAACGATATCGGGACAGGCGAAAAAGCAGCGGGGCAGTTAATTTATTCGCGACAAGTGATGCCGGGTCGTCTGGAGGTCGAATCGAGAGGCGTCGCGTCGCGTCGGCATCGGTTGTGGAAGTTACGCCGGGCGCAGACATAAAATGCGGGCCCCCGATGTCGAGTCAAGGGTACGCGGAGAGTGATGCACGACTTCCACAGCCTGCTCGTGTTCGGCCGTGATGCGCCTGGTCTCGCGGCTCGTTTCACCTTGAACGATTCGCGGAGTTTACGGCCTAAGAGCCACGCGTCGGCGCGAGAGAGTCGGAGTCTCTCGAGTGCGTGGGAGTGGACCGGCAATCGGTGAGAGATCTCTCGGGGTCCGTTCTCGGAAATCATTTTTGAAAACTGCCTTCGCGGAGGGCCCGGTTCCGACGTGTGTACACGTGCATCCATATAATACGCGAGTACACTCGCCGCTAACCCTTCCTTTCTTCCCTTCCCTCGCCCATCCATCCTCGGTCCCGTCCGTTTCGCGGGCGAATCCGCTTCGTCGTCGGTCGTTCGACGGTGACTATAAGTGGCGCAACAATTTATGAATTCCAACGCGGCGAGGGAAAGATAAAGATTTATATACCCGTTCGGGCATTGTCCTCGTTTTTCGTTATGCGCTCTCCGGTGTATTAATTAATTTCGCCGTGCCACGGGCCGGCGTTTCCATGCGAAGCGAACCGGTATCATAAACGACGTTCAAATAGAGTGCTCGGTACGAACGTCGTAATTTAGACGGCTCCTCTCCTTCTGCGCTCGTTCTTACCTCCGCCGATGGTTTTCTTTCGACCCGTTCCATCCCGACTTTTTCGCTTCTCCTCGAACGCAACCGAGAGTCCCTCCCGCTGGCCACGTTGGTGTTGGTGCGTTTTGCAAAGTCGCGCGTACACGTTTGCGCCGTCTGCTACGTCCGTTTCCCCGCGAAGTCGTTTTATCGGGTCGGGAACACCGTGTCCCGTATTAATCACGAAACTGTTGCGGTAATTTCGCGACGATAAATCACCGTGTCTTTACGACGGGCGAAAATAATCGCGCGTACCACGGTGCGCCGTTGAAGGAAGAGAGAAGCGGGATGGACAGAGAGCGCCGTGGGGCCACCGTCTTGTTCCTTGCCCCCGCCGTACCGACGATAATAAATTCATTTTTAATCTTTCTGATTCTCGGTTAATATATCAGCGCCGACCTGGCCCGACGGTGCCGCACATTTGCGGGCAGGAACAAGCCGCGAGGTGCCCGTCCGAGCGATGCCGGGTCGTTCGTTTTTCTGCTAGTGTAACCGCAACTGTGAAAGCGATCGCGTAAGGGGGCACGAGGGTAACGAGGACGGGAAGATGGGAAAACTGAAGTGACCGCAAGGTCCACGCGACGAAAGGGATGAACCGGGCGCCGGATACTCTTTGGCTCGCCGTGTGAGTTATGATCCCAGCGGTGTATAATCGCGAATTAAAGGCCACGATCCCGTTTCGAATTCGTCCCGTACGCGGCAAATCGTTTCTTTTCCTCGCGATTTTGTCCTTCTTCTGTTTGGAGTTAGTTTTCGATAATTTTTTTTGTATTTTTTATTCGCGTAGAAAGCGATGCGAGCTTGCAACATTCGTTTGGTATTTGCGCGAATTATTGTCTACGAAATTCTTGCACCGCGACTCTTTTGATGGATTCCGGAAAATGTAGAATAATGTTTCGTATATTCGGTGCTCGTAGCTCGTCAGCAAAAATAGAACAGCTCCGTGATAAAGTATGATAAGGTATAATTATTCGAACAAATTGGGTTCAATTCAATGTATACGAGTGAGTTCGCCCGGGACATCGTTTCGAGACTGCACACGCTACGCAAGTGTGCACACCAATATGCTCCTTGCATGCCCGATAACAGTATAAACACGGGGTTCTGCATAATACATATAGCAGACTTCTGCGTAACAATATTTTCTATTCCGTATTCCCAGTTCCCGTGCACATTTTCTCCCCCTGTGTCTGTCTTCCCGTATAAAATACCTAACGCGGTGCCTACAATATTTCCAGAGGATTTCGTCGTCCCATATGCAGGAGGAATACGCGAAGCAACTCGCGCATGGTACGCCGTTCTAAATGCAAAATAGCAAAAATGATTCCACCCGCATCTAGCTGCGCCGATAACACAGCTTGCCCCGGACAATAATGACGATCACCAAGGAACAAACACGAACTGTCTCACTGCCGATGCCTCGCAAAGATTGGTCGCGATCGAGCCAAAAGGTCGTCGATTCCCCGGAGGGGGGTGAGCTCAGGTTTTCGTGTACCGGCGACACGGAACGGATCCCCCCGGAAACCCGGTCGAACATTCGAATCACCGGCCAGCCGGTTGATCATCGCAAGCTGAAGGCACAATTTGTATCTCGCGATACGATACCGTCGACAGGATATAAAGCCGAACATCCTGTTCCAAGGGCAAACGGAGTCCTGTGGGCTGGTGCAGCTGAACAAGCGCGCCCTCTGTCGACCGAGATACGATCAACCTAAGTACCACGAGATATACGACCTACGATTGGCATGCACGAAGCGTTACCACTTACATGTACGCCGTTCCTCTGCGAGCCTCTTTTTTTTTTTTCTTCCTCGACCCCTCCCGACCCTCGACGAACGTCCCTCCTCCTCAGCCGTGTATTCTTGTCGAACGCGTTCCTCGTGCCCGCGTCCTGATAAAAAGAGATCGGGGCCCCGGCAGGCACGATAAGGCCTAGGCCGAGCCCAGATCAGCCGCGATATGTCGGGGACAGTGTTTGGAATGCCGTGTGAAATCGGTGGAAAAAATCAATACCGATACGTCGCGTTCGATAAACCATTCGCGATGGGGAAATTGTCGTGCCGGGGCTGTTCCGCTTGTCGACTTGGCCTCTCGATTTTCGAGACATCGTCTGCCGTTCCGTGCCACTTTCGGGATTCGTTCCCCACGGAGAGATCGATGGGACAGGGGAAGGGAATTCGACAGTGATGACCGTCGACGTAATGCAATGTTAATTTGAACGCCGGTTTATTTCTCGTCTCATTGCGACGAATGGTGAAACTTGTCGCTGCTATCGACGTTGGATCTTGCCGTTTATGCTAATTGCTGTGGCGCGGGTCGTTGGAAATTTTATTGCATACTTAAATGTATTTCGGCTGGTGTTTTTTTTTTCTTTTGATATGGTATACCTGGTATGTGTCGTGTTCCGCGCCAGCTTTTATTTATTATATTTAATAAATTACGGTAACGCTTTAGCGGAAACTTGACGAATACTTAGAGCGGCGGCGTTCCGTTGATATTCTCGTACCAATTCGCTGAGAGAGACTACGTCGATAAAGTCTCTAGTCTAAAGGAACTCCGGTTTTTGGGATGTGGTTCAGTATGTGTATATTGCCGTAAAATGGGAGAGTAGAGGTTGTTATCTAGGATTTAGTGGGGAATAGGGAAAGGGGTTTGAAGTTCAAGGTGTTGAAGATGACTAGTGGCAAAGGTTGGAGTTGAAATGCATCGCGAGGAGGTTTGGATTATTTGTCGTCAGAGTGAAAATGCGAAAAGTATCGGATATCTATGAATAATATAGACCATGAGCAATTCGCAGTGGTCGTTAAAGTTGACTAGGAAAAGGCGATAATTATATCGGTACACACAACATATGCAATAAAACGCGGATAAAATTGATAAGCCGATAAATACTGTTTCTATTGCATACTGCTCTCGTTCGATTTCGTAAAACAATTTCCTGAATTGAATAATTTTCGAGTAAAGCCTGCTGGCGGATATTCGCGAGCAGCAAAGCGTTATTTAAGACGGTCGTAACCGCAACTAGTTAACGACGCTGACGATTAAATAGCATGCAATTCAGAGTGATCATACACGAATATACCGATCTATGTAACTATTGCTATTCGTTCATTTAATTACGGTTCTCCGACAAAGAGCAGATCCACTCGCGAGTTACAAATGAAGGTACGTCCGAGATTGCCACAGCGAAACATTAATTTGTTAATTCCTGTCTGACAACCTAATCAGACGATGAACTCGATGCGGGCATGTACAATGGTTTCGCGTTTCCACAGTTCGATCGCGTGTCCCCTGATCACACGGTACGTGGCAGCATTAACATTTCAAGCAGACATTTTACACGCTCGTATCCTCGCGGTCTTTCGCACGATTGTCGTCGGGCTGCATGCGATATCGATAAACTTAATTAATCCTCCCCTCATCACCCCCCCCCCCTCCTCCCTGCTGTAATAACCATGATAGACCTAACGTCTTTGCGTTAAATAAGATGGGAAGCATGTTGCGACCATTCGAATTGTTCGGGCCGAGTGCGTCAACTGACGCGGCGATATCTTTTCATCGAAGGGGGCAGCCTGGCGTGTCTAACTAATTAGAATGCGTACACGTTTTGAGACCGTGACGAGTCGCACCGTATAATTTGGACTCGGTATTCGCACATTTCGTACCTTCCACGGAACCCTGGTCTTCGACATGGGCGTAACGTTCGGGGTAATTTTTAGTCCACGATTTTCGGACATCTGCGACGAACAATCCAGCTGGACGATATTCCAGTCGGCGGTGCTCCTCCGAAAAGTACATACACCGTGAGAAATGAATAACTGAAGCGTCAATTATGCCATGCGTAATTGAAACTGTGCGGTCCCTGGCATGCCCAAATTTGTGCGGATGCGGTATGCAAAAGTTAGTCATTTGGAAACAGATGATAACAGAACAACTCCAGTTATTAATTTGATTATTGCGCGTTTATTTTTTGCTTACCAGTTACAGCAAGATATACATTTAGAGCTGCGCGACCGAAAGAACTGCGTGCACAGTCGACGAGTAATTTTATTAATTGGTGGAAAAAAAACACTTGAGTGGGTGATTCGATCCATCAATCAGATACTACATTATTCGATTATTTTTTCCGGAAAACATACGCGTACAAACCCTGTATAATTGCGACAACTGATGCGGCGCCCGTGCTATCTACAGACGTCGAGAGAAAAGAAAGATGAACAACGTACACCTGTTTTCCACTTCGCAATACACGATCCATTAGACGATTGTTCATCAGAACTGCGTAAAAAATCGTTTCCCCCCCACGACTCCTTCGTCGGCACCGGCCAATTTTGATCCCGTGTTTCCTTGACGAAAACACACACCTAGCGCAGCGCGGCGAGTGTTTCGTTTCCGCTCGAAAATATACACCGCTCGAACCCCGAAATTAACGCTGCACCTGGCCGAATGAAATTAACGCCGCGGACGGCGAATGATATAAAAAAAAAGAAGACCGGGAATGATCGAAGGTACAGAGAGAAGAGCACGCGAGTGAAATAGGGCGGGACAGAGGGAGGGAGAGATAAAAAAAAAAAAAGGGACAATTACATACGTCGCTCGGTCGATTCGACGTGCTCGCATTCTCGCCTAGCGGCAAGTCGACGCTTGGACCGACGCAATTCCGACTACGTTGGCACCGGCGTCGCGTCGTTTACCGGGGATCTCATGACGACGTCGCAGAAACAAGGGAGAAACGTCGCGTAATGTGACTAACGTAATTAAGCCGGCGACCACGTTGAATTTTCTCTCAACCCCCCGGCATTTCATTCGGCCGTGTTTCCCGAAACTCACGGGCCAAAAGTCTTCGTCTGTTTTCTAGCTGGCGGAGAGAATGGCGAAATGAAAATACTCTGTCGGATTGGTCGAGAAATTCTTTGCCGCCTGTTGCGAAGGCCGACGCAACAATTAATTCAGTCGATCCATTCCGGTTTCGAAGCATAATTTTTGTTAAATTGAATGAATCGAACTCTAAGCAATCCTCGTCGGAACAGGGGTCTTCTGTACGCGGAGCACGGTTCACGCGAGAGAAAATTATGCATGAAGCACGAAAATCGTTTCCAGGCTGCATTCGAATTTGTCACAGGCAGCGGAAACGTTTCGGTCGCTCCGGACCGCTTTGGGGGCTATAATTGAACTCGTCACGTTCAAACTAGAATTTTCTCCGTTATTAGCGAAACGCCAAACAATTCGCAGCAGCTTTGAAAGCGGAATGCAGTGGCTATTAAATAATTTACGAGAAACATTTAACAGGCAAATGTTGGTAGTAATGTACCGCGTAATAAAAAAACGATACAAACATATTGGCTAACCGACTATTTTTCAAAAGCGACATCGGTTCATTGAAATGTTATTTAACGACTACAGTGGCCTTTTCGTTTAATGACATTCAGAGTATTTTACGACTTCCGCCAAGTACACGGATAGAGTAGGCCTCGAGAAAAATATTACATGCAGTACAAAAGTCCTACAAACTATTTCTCTTGAACTATATTCGTACGGCTTGTTACAAGTTTGACGAAACTATGCGCTAACTGTCGCAAATTCCTCCCCCGTAATAACTATTGCAAACGATAAGCACGCAACTGTCGTCGGCTGCGTATTAAAGTCGCCCACATTGCAGCTACCGTGTTGCGATACTTTACCTGGACAATCGCGATGATCGATCAAGGTAGGAGAACAAAATTCTGATAAGTCTAGTTGATCGTGGGACGTAGTTTACAACAAACACGTCCTATCCGATGGCCGAACATATTATGAATAGCATGTGCGTGCCGTAAATGGCAAGCCTGTCCTGCTTCGATAATAATACGATGACCGATATCCCCTTTCATTCAACTTTTCCTTCGTTTGTGCCGCCAGTCAGCCGTCAGTATCAACATTATCATCGAAAAGATCACTGACAACGTCAGTTTATTTACGCTACAAACAGCCTTTCAATTTCTGCCACGGTAATGCGAAACGTGTTGCAAGGTGTTAATGAATACTTGTCGGAAATTAAACGCAGGTGTCGTACTTTGTTCGCGAGAGTCATGCCACTCACACCCCCAACTCTCTGCCAATATTCTTCTTCTTTCTTCGTCTAATTAGCATTCGGTTTTGGTCGTTTTCCATTCGAACAATGGCGAGTTGTCGATCACGCGTCGATACACCGGCGAAGTTATTATAAAGATGAATTCCATTCTGTGGTATAGGAAGTATTACCGATCCTCGCGCGAAACGTTTATGTAATTGAGGGTAATAAATAACTCAAAAGCCCGGCATAGGCGGAAACGACTCCCCCCCCCCCCCCCCCCCCCTCCCCTGACGTATTTTAATTTACCGAGAATCGTCCGTCGACGTTCGAATATTTTCTTTCCGGACGGGAAACGCGGCACTGATAAATCGCCCGTCTAATTAATTAATCTCCGGCCGCGATGTTTCGTTCTGTTCCGTTCCCGGACAATTTGTTCGGCTCTCGAATGAAATTATTAATACGGAAACGCCGGGCGGCGTGTTTTTGCGAGCAAGCGATTCGTCTGGCGTGCTGCATGTTACGTTAATTAGGATATAAATTATATCGAAGCTATTGAAGTTGGATCGCCTTCTTTCTGCAACGTGTTTTTCACATTCGGTATTCGTTTTCCAGGTATCCGATCTACTGGAGCGTCTAATTAGAGGAAATATGTGCACGCGTATCTTGAAGCGAGGGCGATACAATAGTGTGCCTGCAACAAGTATCTGCTTCAAATTGGAAAGGAATTGGAAATCTGTTTAAACTATTGCCCCTCTGCGTTACTGGTATTTGGTGACGATTTTTAACGAGATGGAATTGAAAATACGGCGACACGAATGTGACAGGAGTGAAGGGAATGAAGCACAAGTTGCAATAACTGAACCTCCTGCTGAATATTGTTTAACTCGCTTTATATAAATCCAATTTCCCTTCGACTCCAAGTATTCCCGATACTTCCCTCGCCGAGATCTCTTAATGCCGCAATCGATCGTCACGAAAATATTCAGCCAACACAGGACGTGTGCATATTTCGTTCCCAGTTCGCTGCCTATTGTATAATTCCCCGAAGGGCGATATTTCACCGATACAAATTTTCGCCCGGGAGCTTCCTGTCGCGTAAAAAATTGTCAACCGAAGCCGTGCATGTTTTGCGTTTTATTTCCACCATAAAATGTACTCTACAAATATTTCTTTCTTTCTCTCGTATTGCACGGCGTGTTGACATAGCTCGCAAATAGTCCGCGTTTCATACGATTTATATCGTCGTTCAACACCGTCGACGGATCAAAATATTACGACTCATTACTGTGCCCCTAATAATTACTTCTTGGGAAAAACATTCGTCAAACACAAACCGTGCACACGCCCACGCGCACGTACATTTGCCAATGTCCTGACAGACCATTATTATATTCTCAACTAAAAGTCCTGCTTATTCGTCATACGGTCGAGCCGCAAGAATTCGAACGATCCTTGTCACGATACAAAAGGCGGGCGAAAAAGGAGCAGGCAAACACCTGAGACTTTTGTCCGCCGTCCAATTGGTCCCAAGGATTGAGAGAATCCTCGTGAGCCGGGTCCATTTCGATCCAGGCTCCCCTGGTTCGACCCGTTCCCCGACAAAAAGACTCGCGAAAGTGATTCCGGGCACGCGTCAGACCGCCTCGTCGATTAATTTCACCGCCACTGCAAAACGAAACGACAAGTTTGTCGATTTTTAGCCGCTCCCAGCTATCCTAACTGGGCAGGTGTGCGATCCTTCGTTTCGAAGAATCTGAAGAAGCTGCGAACCGGTGGATATATGGGGACAACGACGGAAGAAAAAGTAAGAAACTCGCAGGCCCCGACTCGTCCGAGCCCAGATTAAATTGTTTGTCACGTCAACGAGGAAGTTGTTTAACTTCAGTTAAACAATGATTAGTTATAGGAACAAATTACGCGAGTTTTATGTCACAGCGGGGAAATATTCCGTCGGGGGCGTAATATAACGTAAAATTTTTGTTACGTAGGTTTATATTGGAAGTGGAGCATTATCACAGCAAATGAATGGAGAACGTTTATATAAATTCCTTTTTAAAATTTCTTATGAAATATGTACTCAAATATACATTGCAGATTGTAATATCACAGGTGTACCTTTTACGTTACGACCACAATTTTCTAATTTAATTTCGCGTATGGAGTTAATCACATTAGCCTCCGAAGTAAATTAAATATTTATTAATCAACCGCCATACAAAGTTTTGTCATTCACTGGCTTCACGTAACTATCAAGGAAGTTCATTTTAAACGTAAAAGGTTGAGCAGCAATCAAGAATCAAGTGGTTTGATAGCGCAAATTTGCAAAAATTCAAGACCTGCAACTATGTACATTAGGGGGAAGAGGCACTTAGAATTTCTAATTTACCTTTGCATTATGGCCAGAAAGTACTATCAAGCATGCAACTGAAGAATTTAATATACCTAGATACTAAAAAGATATCAACACTAACATCGATTGCATTATTAAAATTTTAAACTGGTAGGCAAATGATGAAGAATGAAAATGTTAGAGACGCGATAGAAAATTAAATGCTTACGTTCCTCGTGTCGACAACCTGTTAAGTTTCCAAGCCATTATTTTCCCGTAGCACGAATTCGTTCCCCATCTGTCGCACGTATTAAAATACGCGTCCCCGTGTAGTCTAATATAGAATAAAAGAGCGGAAAATGTAACTGCTATAAATAATTACTGGTCACGCGAGGAGCGCGTAATACAACGAGTGAGCAAATTTATTTCACGTTCCCAGTACGTTAATTAATTATAGAGAAGTCCGTCCTTTGTTCTTCTATTCATTCCGAAGGGGATTCTCGCGACTGGAGGCAATGATAGGTTTCTAGAAGTTTTGTACGAATTGCGCTCTGCATTCTTATTTCGATGCGAAATTACGTGCGGCTTTCCTGAACGCCCTATAACATTTTAACCAATAAAAATTGTGTTCCGCGTATTCTACATAATTGGTTCGCATTTTCTTTCGAGGAACTTCTCCTCGGTGTTTCGCAACAGGAAGCAATTTTTGAATGACAGGTCGCATGTAAAATTGAAACAAGTGGAAACAGTTCAATTGGAGTAAAGTGTTAGGGGGAAAATATTGAATCCAGTGTGCTTCCTGGTGGCTGCAAATGCGATAATTTCTCAGTCCATATTCTGTGCATGGAAACTATATTTAGAAATATATTTTCAATATCTAGTTGCTCGAGTAGTAGTTGCTTTTGTAGCATCCCCGGTTCTCCAAATTGAACATACGCAATCAGACATAATCACTTTTATGATATTCCTGGAATAATTGCATTTTCAAATTCGCAATGTAACTTAATTTTCTTCTGAATAAAACATTTCATTTATAAGCGTTCGAATATACTCAAAGCTCGCTACATGCAATTACACTCTTCTGCTCTCCAATATAATTACATCTATGTTCCATCTAATTGTCGTACTTTTTACTCCAATTTCCCTTACCCTCTTCCAGCATACATATTTACAATTGCATCGAATCGTATGAAATTAAAACTAACTTCCCTATGCATTCGTTTTACCAAGCAATGCATAAGTTTAATTTTTATAAGGCCGAACCAGAACAAAAGTTAATAAATAAGTGATGCAAAACTAACAATCGAATCAGAATCGTCCAATTTTTCCACAGATTTCCACGGATTTCCACCGAAGAAAGGATCGAATGGAACGGCTCCGTCGTGTGGCTAAAGGTGTTCGAGGGTCGATAATAACGGCGTAACAGGTCCCATCGTTTCATTGCGGTATTTACGTTGTATTATTCTCGGCGCTGCCTCGTATATCGTTGCCCCGTGAAATTCCAGTAGAACCAAGCAGCCCACGAAGAGAAAACGAGAAAAAGAGTAGGGGCCTGGCCGCGTATGCCAGGGACATTGTGTAGTATAGGCTGCCTCTCGGTGAAGTAATGGGCCATTTATTTTCACTCGTTGGCCCCCGCCGAGACTAATGTGTCTCAGCAAGCTTTTTCGTATCCCTGCGCGGCGCGCCTTAACCTTCCGTCGCCCGAGTGCTTCTTACAAAGCTGCCTCTCGCTACGTTACAAAGCGCTGAAACGCCGACGCGGAAGCTCCAACAGAAACCTAACGAGAAAGGAAATGTCCTCGTCTAAGACGAGGTACTGCCTCGTCGCGTTTACCGATCCTCCTTTAGCCATTCGACGATCCGAAGTAAAACGATGGGAATTCACTTTGACGACAGAGACAAGCGAGAAGACGTACACTCTCTCCCTCTCTTTCGTTCTCTCCTTCTCTAGACACGGGGCTAGACGATTCGTTCACCGTGAGCACGTCGCATGAGACGCTCGAAAGAAGTCCACAGGTGAAACTCTCGGTGATAAATGAACGCTCGTTTCCTGCCGTTCAACGGCGGGTCGATGGAACCGACTAGGCTCGCTGTTAGCTGGCTTCGAAGTCTCTGCTCGTTGGGAAAATTCTGACGGTTTATGGTGCGGAGTTTGGAGTGGCTGTCGAGGGGGGGGGGGGGGGGGGGGTGAGCTTTGAGATGATTGAAGCGTTTGTCGGACACGGATTAACCGGTTGCCCTGCGATTTTTTATTTACGCTATTTAACCCATTAAGTGGCTGTGTCGTATATGTACGTCGTGATCAAA
This sequence comes from Nomada lathburiana, assembly GCA_963667235.1. NCBI lineage: Eukaryota > Metazoa > Arthropoda > Insecta > Hymenoptera > Apidae > Nomada > Nomada lathburiana. The sequence goes on from OY763905.1 coordinate 4,034,961, forward strand.
GGCAGCGCACGGTGGGAATGACGGGCGTAGTTGCGGTATGACAATTCTGCTGTATCTCGTTGTATATTATGTCCACTAGCGTCGCTGCACTTTGGAATTTGGAATTTTAGGAACAAGATGTGCATCGGCGTTGACCGGCTGCACTTTCAGTGGCGAATCGTAACGTTGAGAGGGTTAATTTTGGTGTGCCGAAGATTTATAACAGTTAAATAGAGGGCATGCATTGTCAGGAATGTTAATCGTGTTTGGACGATTATTGTTCTGTCGTCATTCAACCGTCAGTAAAAAATTGTATGAAACCGCGACGTTTATGAAACAGAGAGGCAATTTAACGATCGAATTGCAGCTTAATATAAAATTCTTTCCTGGAGCGCGCTATCGATGGGAAAATAGTTGAACGTTCGGGAAAAATAATTCTTGTTGCGGAAAATTAAAATGTCGATCAGCGTTCCTCCAACGAAAATTCGATTATCAATGATCCATTTTCTCGTTTCAACGGAGGTAAAGGTTTCCTTTTACGAGAAATATAAATTTCGTTTAGAAGGAGGAACGATAATCGTGCCACGCCGAATCAAGCAGTTATTTAGCATTTCCCGGAGCATCCTGCTTTCATCTTTCCCTCAGCAAAAGGCTATTCACGGGAAAGTTTCATCAGCCGAGGAGAAAATAAACCGTCGAATCCGCAACGTGCAGGTCATTGAACGTTGATTCGCTTATCCCCCGACGGTAGTAGACGATTCTACAACAAACTACCTTGCAATCTCGAACGTAAGCTCTTTGGCCACGACTGGCAAGGCGAGAGAACACCACCAGCCACGAGAAATCGTCGACCATCGGAGAGGGAATACGAGCAGACGAGAGACCAACGAAAAAGCTTCAGAAGCTCGAGGGGATGGACGTGGGGAGGACCGTGACAGACGTGGCGGTGGTGCCGAAGGAAGAAAGGAGACAGGTGGGTGGAATTGGGGGTGTGCCACGGTGATTTCACGTCCAGAAAAGCCGTTCAAGTCGTCGTTCGGCTGGAAGCCGGCCAAATGCACTTAGCGTGCTATCAGAGACCCTGGAGGACCGTCTTTACATCATCCTTACCAGTGGCTCGCAAACTTTTTTAATCGCGTATTACTCGAATGCTTGTACACGCTTGAGACGTCGCGGAACAATCCATAAAAGTCGAACCGACGAGAATGATTCACGTGGACCGAGGGACGCTGGAGTTTTAGATCAGTGCAAATTACTTGAGGGATCGTATTGCACGCTGTTTTTCTTTTGATGGAATAAAAAGTTTGATCTCAACATGGCTGTAAAACTTTGCGCTAATTTTTTCTCAAGCTTAATCGCAGTTGGGGATTGAACAAATAGTTACGATGAAAAGAAGATTCTAATCTTCTGAGTCAAACAGTTTAGCCGATAAATATGGTAATATTTGTCTACTCGTGATGATATCTCGAAAATCGCGTCTTCCTTTTGTGGTCTGCCTTCGAATGGTACACTCTGCTGTATATATTTGATACCAGAAATATCTATATACGTATATATATCACCCAAGATTTGTCGAGGGAACGTAGGACTTGTTCTCAAAAATATTGCGTATCACGCGTACAATTATTCACTGTAAACCACGTCTCTCAATCAGCAAGCCGGGTAAAAAGAACATCCCAAAACCATCAACCATTCACACACAACGCGAAGAAGAAACCGCGATACAGCTGAGCAGTTGCGCGTCACTGATCAACCCTGGCCAAGAGCAATGCCAGCAAAGCACCAGCAGTGGGGGCCAGATAACCCTCGTATTTGCTACAACAGATACGGTTAGATATCCAGCAGCATCCCTTGGCTCCACGGGGCGATTCTCCTGGCGCGTAAACAGAAAAACACAGACGCTCCCGTGAAAGCTCTCGTACTCGGTCCACCTTCGCCCGAAGAAGGAGATCGACGGAGCGTCCAGCCTGGAGCCATGGCGTATTACCACCTCTGACTGGTTTGCTGGGAGCCACTTCTTCGTGGACAAAGGGGCCAGGACAAATACGGACGACGCTCGTCGATTTCAGCGACAGAGGAACGGGAGATAAAGGCGATTTTTCAAAAGCTCCATAGGCTCGAGGTGCGCTTTGATCATCCCCCTGGATAACACCGGACGGGGATGATGTCGGCTGTTTTTGTTTCGCCTGTTTGCTCGGTCGATTTAAGTGTTTGCGGCGATGCGTTCCCGCCGGGGAAGATAAACAAATGTTCGCGACGATACGAAGACCGATTCGCTCTTTGCGTGGAAACGATGACAGAGTGTGCTCGACGAGGGAAGAAAAACCGCCATGACATGTATGTATACGTCGCTTGTCGGCGGTGGCCCGTAGGTGTACGTCGTTCATTGTCCTTTCCACTTTGATTCCTTGCTTTTTGTTACGGAAGAACAATTTGCTACACGATTTTTTATGCTTTCGGTCGACCTTAGCGACGCACGAGTCTCTGTCGGATGTTCCTAGATAGAGGAACAGTTTCTGATCTCATCTGACGATTTATCTTGAACTTGTGAGCACTAATTAACAGATTAAATAGATAAAAGAAGTTAACAGGTCGGGAGAACTTTCCCGTCTCGTAAAAATTATTAATCAGTTTCATAAAAAAAACCAACACTGTAGAGTGTTTCACGGCAGTTCATATTATAAAATATTTTCCGATCTTTTTGCAGATTAACTTTGTATGTGTGACGAGAAATACCATTTTTTCGTTCATTGAAAAGATTAGATTCGTCTACTGTCCGCTGTTCTTTGCCGATTCGTCGAAAACATTCGACATCGTACGTTCAATGTGATGCGTACATTTGATATCTACAGAAGCGCGCGTTAGAAGCGAAACGGCAAGAAAAAAGGGCCGACTTGATTACAGTTGAACGAACGAATGAAATCGAACGACAAGCAGGAAAAGGGAAATCTGGCGAGCAGTATCGACGGAAGGTTTTCCGCCAATTTGGCCGGAATTTAAAGCGAACTGGTTCTTTTTTCCGAACGATTTATTTAACAGGGCCCCCTTGCGAAAACGAGCAGACAAGAAGGACCGAGGGACTTTGTTATGGATATTGCCCCGGGCTGGGCTCGAGTCGAGCGTAAAAACCTCTTTGGATAAAACAGGAGGAGAGCGGTAAATGGAACGCGACACTTATAATCTTCTTTCCTCCTCTACCCTCCCGACCGACCTCGTCGCGGACCATTCTGCCGTTTTAAATCACCGTGTCGCGATTTCCCTTTTCCGCGCCCTCGTTTCGGCTTGATTCTCTGCGTCGCGAAAATAGGGGATCAAACTGATAAGGGAATCGAATTCAGCGAAACCGACTGGCTGACTCTCTCGGCTCGCAGGAATTTTATGCGCCGCATGCAAATTTACCCTCGAAACGCGATGATCCCGTTTTTCTCTTTTCGGTAACGTTTACCGCCGAGGCGGGGTGGGAAATCTGACTCGACGTTTAAAAATGTCATGCCAAGGGCCTGGATGTATGTTTTATTATGTTAACAGCGAAACGATTTTTTTTTTTTTATTCATTTATCGCAATGGCGTGGAAATTGATTATATTAAGAATGAATTCTGGTAAATTGTTGGATAATTCGATGAATTTATAATTTGGATATTTTGCCAAAGCAATTATACGTATGAGACTTATATTATCATGGTATTTGTTTATGATTCTGTCATTTTAAACAATACACTTCCTTTACTCCTTCGTGCGAAATAAGAAAACTGTTCTATTTCGATAAATTCTATCCATGCTTCGTTTCCAGGGAGCAGGAGCATTTTATCTTACCGTTCAGAGCTCCGCCATTCTATGCACATAGTTCCGCGTCTTCGCTGGCGGAATTTTAGAGGAAAAATCTGCCGGAGTACCTATCGTTTTACGGCGCTGAAACTTTTATTTGTCACATTTCGTCTACGCGCGTTGCGTCAATTCTGCAATGAAACGGCTCGGGATCGGAGTTCCTTCATTGAGATCCCCGTAAAACGAAGAAAGATCGAACTTATTCATTTACTATTTCACGTACAAAAGAATCTATCTTCGTATCAAGTTAAAAGTCACACGAAACTCGAGAAACTTTGCTTCGAAATTCTTTGCGACCTACCCGCACATTTTTATCGCCCTCGAACGAAACGAAGCGGGGGGGAAAAAACGTTTGAAGGCCGTGAAGATATGAATTGCGACGGAAAATCGTAACCAACAGTTACGGCCGCGTTATTAGAACGACGCTCCAATATGGCAGCGATATTTTTCCAGACAGCTAAACTACGGAAAGAAATGAATAATGCGCATAATAGGATTGGAGCGGGCGAAATCATGCGCGAATTTCGAGCGAACGGTACGAGCCGTATATGCAACAGCTTCATTCATTATTAATATCGACACGCTGTACACGTGCAAAGATACATACGTGATCGCAGTGAGAATAGCATGATCGCCAGGGCTGGCAGTGTCGGCCCGATGAGAAATGCACTGAACGTACCTGCAACATACAAAAGAAGAACGATGAAATGACTTTATCCGTGCGATCCGGTCGGTTTGTCCCCGTACACACGATATTTTTAAAACTATCCACGCCGTGGGGACACGATTCTACAACCGAGGACGATTCATTTCTCAAATGAGGCGGGCCCGAGTCGTTACACGGACGGACGTGGCGAACGCGGTTACATCTTTCTGCCAGGTGAAGGAGGATTGTCGAATCGACGATGCCTCGACACCTGCATTCTTTATCACGGCTCTTGTTCGCGTTTATTTCATTTTTATTCAGGTATTTATCTGTCGTGTTACTCGCAACGATAGAGGCTGGAGTATTTTAGCTGTCGCGTTTCACAAAATTGTACATACAATACCGGATACAGGGCGCGATACATATTAAGGGCGTTCCCGAACGAATGTACAAAGTTTTGAATGTTTCGAATGTTATCCGATAGATCCAGCAGCGCGAGATATGCCGCACGAATATATTACAGATACTATTCTCAATTCTTCCATCGATAAGTGAGATGAAATTTTTATTCTTGCCGGAGTAAAATTGAGAACGCGGCACACTGATTTATCGATCCATTGTCTATATTCGACCGCGCGGTGTACATCGTAAATATTTATTGCAAAAGTGAAGCGAAGATAAATGATATTTCGTGCGCATCAATCTTCGGCGTTTACAGAAATAAAACTTTGAGCCGTTCTAGCGACGTAAATATAGACCCTGAGTTTCGCAGCACATTTTTTTTTTACACAGAATAGCCTCTCGGGCGATCTATTAAAGTCTTCTTACATTCGTTCGAAAACACGCTGAATATTTATATACTTGCACGCGAACTTATTTATAACTTCGGGAGGCGGTTACTCTGTTTAGATGATGAAAGGAAAGTTTCACCTTTCCGCGACGTTATTCCAGCAGAGCATTTCCAATTTTAATAATTCAACCCAAACGGAAGTGTACAGCGAATACTTCCATTACTCGTGCGATAAAAGAAGAGGAATAATAATAAATTCGTCCGTTTACTGCTTCCGGTTCAGAAATCCAGCAAAATACCAAATTTCTCCTTTCGGCACGCTTGTCGAAATTGCACGCTTGTCGAAACGGCACTGGCGACCATTAAGTTGACGCGACTGCTCCGCAAATATTGTCGCCGACAATCTAACTTATCCCACCCCAACCCCGGTTATTCGTTCCACTCCCCCGGGCAGAAAGAAACTGCTATTCGAGCGTCGAAGCGTTCCCGCGCGTCGACGGGTACGTCGATACTCTAAAAATGCCTAAACGTCGGTTCGTGGAATCGCGTTGTTCCCCGAATCAGCAAGTCAAATATGAAATGACGCAAACGGTGGTGTTGATCGTTCACGGTATTAAAATAGAATCAAAGTAGCGGCGCAGAGTCGTAAAGAGGACGCCTCGTACGGGCGCATCGTTCCGTGAAATATTCCCCGAGATTCGTCTCCGGGCTGCTCGCGATTCAGACGGATAACCGGCTATCGGGTTTAGACGGAAGCGTGGCGTGTCCTCTTGTTTGTAAATTTGTTTTCCCTCGGAAGCGAAAGGCGGCCGGAAAGAAGGCACGGGAACTTCCAACCCTTGCCATCATTCAACCCCGTTTCTCCTTCCCTGTTCGCCCGTCAACCAGAAGAGGAACGCCGGGTCACGGTAAAGTGGAAGAACTCCTTTTGTAAGCCGGAGCCGTGTTTCCGCTTCTCCCGGTCGCTTATTTTAATATTTGAACGATCCGGAGCAGCCGCGGTGGGAAAAGCGCTGAAAGCGACGTTAAAAGGGACTTCGATGCATGCTTTCAGCGTTCACGAAAAACCGTGCCCACCTCTCTGTGTACACTTTGTATCGCTTCGCGTCGCCGATCGAACGCTCGACGATTCGATTATTTCGCGATCTGCGATTTCGCGATCGCGCTCCGGCTTGTGTGCCGAGCGTTCCCTTTGCTGACAGAGATTCTTTTTAGGGAGGGTATGAAGTGGCAATTTTTTTTCTTTTTTCGCTTCGTTCGCAGTAGGAAGAACGTACTGCTTTGGATGAAAAACCGGGTATCCAATAGCGAATGATCGTATTTAGCATTTTAGTATTCGATATTAATAGTTAGCGTTTAGGAAAATATTAGTATTCATTGGGTGGTTCGTTGATGATTTATAAGAGTACGTTGTACTTCTCTATGAAATGTGGAAACTGTTTGTAGTTGGAAGCTAACGAAGACGTGCTACGTCTCGTTTAATATGCATGCGGTTATTAATTGATCAGAGATCGTTGTTTATCTTGAGATCTGTAAGTTTATTGACGGTGCAAATTGTACGATGTCTCGGAAAGTATTACATATATTTGCTCATTCCTCGTCTCTCTGCTGGTGCGAATGTCGAATTATAATTGTTAGATATTAACTACAAACCATTCTCTCTATCCTGATATAAAATTGAACTTTCACAACCACAAACGCGACACTAAACTCTATAATTACGGTCCCTGTAATTTTCTCAAGGTATTTAAAGCTGTCAGAACGTTTTAATAACGCGGGATATATTTTATTGCATTTAAATGCCTCATAATCATACGAGCATTCCAGAACCGAACTTTGCACATGATTTATTAGAAATCGACTCGATTCAACGTTTCACATTATTATCACGAGTTGTATCGGTAGCTTGTCGAAGTAATTAAATTCCTTATGGATGCATAATTATCCTTTAATAAACATACATACTTGGCGCATAATTGGAGAAATAAACAGAACTCATATTTTACTTGAAAGCACACTTGTGCCAATACAACGATACTTTTCCAATGAAATATAAGCGACAAACAGAAATAATCTTTCATTTAATAATTTCCAATTTCCCACATGTTCGACCATGGCGAAGCAAACAAAAAATGGATTGCGATGGTCATAAACCTCCGCGTTTGAAACATCCGCCAATTATCCCAACTTCAACTAGCACAAAATTAAGCAAAGAAGGCTGCACGATTAATCCAGAACACGTTTACAGCAACAATCAATTACCTCATGCTACGCGACTCTCGTATAATTCGATACCGGGAACAGCTTCGTCCAGACAAAGCGATGTGATTAAATCACGCGGACACCTGGTTTACGGTGTACACTGTAGACATTGTATGCGTATGCATGCTCCTCGGATCATCGTGTATGTCCAGACAAGGGTGTACGCGCGCGACACTGCCACGTGTAATTCAGAATTCATGAAAACGAGATCGTAGCTCGGGTTGAAAAGCCCAGACGCTTTTCCCGGATAGCGGTGTCCTTGCATCAGCGATTCTAGCGGCGGAAAAACGAGCTTCTGCTGCGAAATCGATTTTACATTATCCCGTTGAGACGACAAAACGTTGCAGAAATGGCAGAAACGCGACGAGTTCGACGTTTGTTCGTTGCTTTAAGAAAGACACATTTTGCGAACAATTTTGGGCGTTCAAAGCTATCGCTGTTGGACAATCGGGATGTAATTTCTAGATGAGACCTGTTTTACGTAGTAATTGATGATTTTATCAATAAAACGATGGCGGAAAACTGTTTATATATTTTTATACGATACCCATGAACACCCTCTGCGTATTTTGATAACATTTTCACTTTAACGTTATGAAATGCGTTGTACAAGCATTTGGCATTGCGCAAGTGAACCTTGTAAGAAAGAATAGCGATGAGTAATTTGGGCGGTAAAAACATTTCAGCGATATTATACAGGCTGCCATTGAAGTGCGCCTGACACAAAGCCAATAGACGCGGCTCCTTCTGAGTTAAAACAATGCAGACAAATTGAGCAAAAGACAATACAGTTTCTGCGTCGAATAAGAGTGATATCATTTTATAAAATTATTAAACTCCCGCGGTACCATATTTCCATGCAAGTTGCCGTCTTCGCTGCTTTCCGAAAATAAAATCTTTGCCTCGATTACAATACCCCTCCCCTTTAGCGTCAACAAATGCGTATCCCACCCTTTCCCCGGAATCCGCCAAACAACTTAAGCCAGTTGTATCGCGCGAAACGAAACAGGGGTGTGGGTGCATGGAAACCGACAAAGAACCGCCAACTTCCCCCGTCGAGGAAAACAAAGTTCAACTAGAAATTAATCGTGCAGGCGAACGGCGAACGGAATTTCCAACGCGGAACATCGCTAACGGGCGCCAAATTACGACCGCCGAATTAAATTCGCCGAAGCTAACAATATTCCGAGACGGCTGGCAGCAGAGCAAGGCGGGGGGGTGGCTGACTTCGTGACTCGGGCTGCTTTCTTCCCGCGGCTCCATCCGGGGGAAACTCCGGCTTCGAAATACAAGATGCTAATTGCTAAACGGGGATGTACACCAGATTCTAGCCAGCTTATCCCTCCTGCCTCTGGATTTCCTTCGTCGCAGCCCTTTCCTCCTTCTCATTCTCATTCTCATTCACGCTGTACTTCCCCCCTCGGCCTTTCTGCCCCACGAAACCACTGAATATTCAAACTCCGCCGTGGAAAGAGCGATAAACGCAACGTCGGTTGTGCTTTCCAGTTAAGAAACGACAGCCTAGCAGGGGTTGCTCAGCTACGCGAACCCGAGGACCTTTTGATTCGATTCTGCTTTTATGAGTGATCGTCTTGAACGAATGGAATCGATATTGCATTGCTGCCTGTGCGGCGTTTCATTCCCAAAAATTGCGTGCCGTTTGTAGGTGCAGTTTTTTTTGTGACGCTGATAATTAAATAGAACTGCCGATTTCTACGATTAGAATACTTTTTCTAATTTTTAAACGATAGTGTACTTTTCGCAACGGCTGCGGTTAAAGCCTGAATTCAGCCGTTCTTTGTAGCTACAATACATAGTTTTATAGAATGTCAGTTTCGAAATATTTATCGCGCAAGTTAGGAGACTGTGCGACAATAGTGGTCTCGAGAAAGGGGATGCTAAACACCTCTAGACTTCACAGAGAAGTTAAGCAAAGATTTATGCTCGTCTCTGTTCCAGCCACCATAAATCATGCAAAAGGGAGCGAACAGCGAAACAAGCGTCCCGTTTATGTTTCCCCTGAAGTTATGCCATCATTCAGGTAAATGCAATTTAAAAAGAAGAAAATATACACGCAACCGTATTGCCCTTTTCATTCTATTTATCACCACTTGCAAGGATTATTACGCGCCGCCGCGATACCAACAATTCATACATTTTAATATCACGTCCGAGGAGAAATATTCGCATAATCGATCAAATAACGCTCATGATTGAATGACAAGAAGTCATAATTCTGTCAAGCAATACCTACTAAGCTATAATTAAATGGAGAAATATTGCATTAATCGTAGGGGATCTAAATTATTGTGAATCATAGCTGCCGTTATGTTTCGCCTATAAAGATGTACTGCCATTGAGCAACCATGAAATATCTTCTCACGTTAAATGACGTGGCTTCGCCCCCTTTCCTCTTCGTTTCTTCTTGGTGGGTCGTGAATAACAGCGGCCGATACACTCGTCTGACTTCCGGCAGCCGATTAATAGATCGATTTCTTCTAATGGCCGTAGAAAGAGGGATCTTTCAGGTGGTCCGACCTTAATCGCTCATTTTTTACTCGGACCACGATCGAAAAAAGAAGAAGGAAAAGGTGGACGACTACCAAGAATAGCCCGACGTATAAAGCCGTGCGAAATGTTTCTACAAATATTCCTCGCAACAAAATTCTTGTTAAAATCCATACATTTACGCCGCCCCCGATTGTCCAATTTTTTTTTTACTCCTGCCATGTTTTCCCCTTGTTCCGTAGATAACCTTCTATAGTTTATTTCAAGCGTGTCGTTCCCATAAATGCAATACGCCAATTTATTCACCGGGCCGCGTGGTAACATTTTAGCTCCAACTGTTGCACAAGAGATAAATCAGTTGTTACACAAAAATGACCGGCACTGTAATCTCACAATATTCCTATCCTCCGATTCCCCCCATAAGACACCAAAGCAACGATCACAATAAACCCTGAACAAAGTGTTAACACGATCGTTTACCTTTACCACCGTGTCGACGCTCGGCCTGGGCATGTAACGCGCCGGCAATTCCACGCAAATATCAAACAGTAACGGCCATTCGTCCCGCAGCCGGATCCGGCGGAGGAAACGAAAGGTTAAAACCTTTTACGCTTACGTCTACACGATATTATTGTCGAACGATAAGAAGAAACGGGCTGCTTCAAGTGGCAACAGTTATTACCGTATCCGCCGTGCAATGAATCACGCGCGTTGCCCGGCCGTCGACGCTCGTTGTCTCTAAAATACACCCGTCAGGGACCCGTAATTGGCCGTTTTCGTGTTCAGGAATAATCTCAGCTGCGATGCAGAGCGGGCGAGCGAGCGAACGAACGAACGAACGAACCGCAGAATCGAGGCATTCCCAATGAGAAACCCGCGACCGAAAGGAAAAACGCACCGGGGGGGACCTTTGGCGCGGCATGGCGTATCTATTATATAATCTCAGGTATTCAAACAAACCGGCGCAAACCCGGGCACCGAGGCGCGCTCGGCAGAATTGCAAAAGAGTCGATCGTAAGAAAGGGTTCGACCCGCAGGCCGGCACTATTCCCAGCGCGAGAACACGCATCTCGTTAAGTGAGAACAAGCGCCGCAAAAGGTACGCGTACGATTCGCCTTACGACCTTCGGGAATGAAGCCCTAAAGAAGTTAAGGACTCGACGGAAGGCCGCTTTCGCGGAACGACCGGGCAAGAACGTAATTTCTTAGGCAGCTATGACGCCGCGGAAAGGCGTGCCCGATCTCTTGGTAGAATTTCGCCGGTAACGAAGTCGTTACTTGCCCGACAGAGTAGCCAGATCGTTCGCATCTACCTTGCCGCTGTTGCTGTTGCTGTTGCTGATGCTGATGCTGATGGTGATGCGCCCCGCGAGGCCTTCCCCGTGTCTCTTTCTCGCGATAATAGGAAACACCGTGGTCCGTCGATTCTGGGGAGGTTTCGCTTTTTTTGGAGGGAGAACTGGGCGATTTCGCTGGAATCGTTTGAGGAATGGAAATGTGTTTCTTTCAACGCGATTTCGCGAAAAACGATACACGTTCGGCTTGACTCGCCGCGAAGTGTAATGTTCGGGGGAAAATGAAATGTGGCGAAGTGGGTAACGAAGCAGTGGCAATTACGCGCTGTGCATGGAAAAGGAACTGCTTTTTCTGCATTTGTGCACGGTTGCTACTGGTAGTTAAAGGGAAGTGCTATCTCGAACGCGGAACGAGTAAATGGTGAAAGCGAGAAAGCGGAGTGTCGATTGAGGCAAGCGGTACATAAAAATTGACTGGGTGCATTTTGAAGACGTCTGTTTTTGTGGGATACACTGGTCGACGGTTGTTTCAAAGCTATGACAGTGATACGAGGAGGTGAGGGATCAGTTAGCGAAGCTACTGGAACGAGATTTGGAACCGGATCTGTCGACCGTAGGGCAATCACTTTGAACAAGCAATCTATTCATGGTATTAATAGACTCCTTCCACTCGAACTTAACATTCAAAACAGTTTTCTACCTACAGCTCGATCAGCTTGACAAATGTACCCAGCCTTGAGCAACACAGCGCTGAAACCTCTGAGAGCACATGCTGCAAAGGATCAACAAAACCTACGAACGAAATCACTTTCGAAATTGTTTCAGAAAGGAATCTGTCAATCAAGCTAAACTTCAACGTCTCAATCAAGATCAGTGTCTCCGTTCTCGAATTTAGAGACAGCGTTATGTACGCATACTTTTTTTTTATTAAGTCCAATTACTTGTGCAACTTTTTGTTAGAATGGAACTAACATAGGGTTTTATATTACGCGAGTTACCCAATTCAATAATCTGTTACGATTATCAAATTATTTGAATAAGAGTGTCAATCTTTGATCCGTGCGGTAAAAAAGATGTTCCACGGACAGTCGGCTCATTGTATTCATTAGCACGTATCAAAGTCTAATAGTTATGGCAGAACGTCATCATTGCTGGCAAATAATTTGAAACACGTGGTTGCTAAGTAGATACGTCAAGCAAGGCACACCAGATGTGCTCAGATACGTTTCCAATTATCAGCGGGATTAAAGTTGCGCGCAAATGTTTAACGAGAATAATGTCACGAGTTTACCCAAATCTTTGCTTGTTCGCGATGCAGTGCAATGAATTATGATTAAAAAGGAATGCGCCGTGAAAAATGCGCCAAACGTTTGCTCCGTTCGCCGGACAGACTTCGAAGGAAACATCACGCGAAAAACATTAATTCGCGTAGCCCTTTCGTCCCTTTCAACTTTATATGGTCCATTAACGGCATCGTTAAATTATCGTTTCGTTACTCCGGGCTCCTACACCGGGAAGGAGCACTGCCTCCGCGAGCCACATATAATTCTCCCATTAAAACGAGCGATCTAGAAGAAGTAACAGACTCGGCTTTATTTCTCATTAAACGTAAGTAACCATCGCCGTTCGTATCGTCGCTGCTACGGTGCCGTTCTTTATCGACATCTTAACGCGTTGCGTTCGAAGTGGATAGACAAGTCGGATGGGCAATGTATAGGAAAATTGATCATCGAGTACTACGTACTGCACTTCGTGCAAAATTTATAGGACACTTGGTGGTTTGCGGTGGTTGAACGATTGAAATTACATAGAGCTTCATCGCTGGGTATACTTACGAATATATCTTTAATATCAGTTTGGTAGAAGGAAATGAAATGTTCAGTGGGTGAAACCTTTTGAACAACGCCAGACATATTTAAAGCGACAGAAAATATTTCTTGGGGGGAAGTTCACAGCAAGCCGTGGAACGTTTTGCGGAGAGAATGGATAAATATTAATAGGACGCGTAAATGTAAAGAAAATCTAATTATTATTAACGATTTTGGTATGGGTTTGCGCGGGCTTTTTTCTTATTGCACGCATAAATGATTATGTAAAGCATAAAGATGGACTTGTCTTCCGTTAAATATATTAGCTAAACATATATGACTGCCTCTTTGTACCATTGTATTTTAGCATATGTGCTTTTCTAAAGTACATTAGTAACGATGGAAATTATATTGTTCAGTAAATATCAATAAATGCATTATTTCCTTCGAATTCAAAAACGGACAGAACATTCCGGCACACCTATTATTTAGAAAAATCAAATTCTCACAATGAGAATCAGATAATCGAAATGCTGTATATAAACAGGTCTACCAATATTTCCCGAACAATCTAATTTCCATCGCTGCTGATGCAATTTAGAAGAGCACATATTTAGATATACGATGGTAAAAACAGGCAGCCGCGTAATGGTGAAACTTGAGACGATATTACCGGACAGAACCTTCCGGTACACCCAACATTAACGACACCAAGAATTTTGCCGCGATTTTCATCAAATTTCATTGACTGTCCTATGACTTATGAGCGGCGGTGTACGTCGTACTTCGACGAACGAAATTTTCACCGCGCAATCGGCCGATTATTTTCCCCATAATCGCGTTCGATCGTATTCCAGCGGCGTCCCCGCAAATGATCGCTAATAGCCGGTATAACTCGAACGAAGATTCTCAACCGCGCTCGACAGCGCGTGGGTGCTGCGTGGGCGTTGCATTATGCAAGCAAATTGCCCGATCGCAGAAACTACCGCTCCTGGTGATACAACTCGTCCAACGGGCTTAGCCTCGTACAAACGAGACGTCAAAGTTGCCTGCCGATCGTTCCACTCTTGGCCCCGGATCGGAACGCGAGAACGGAGTTACGAACCTCTGCTTTAGCACGGTTTAGAAAATCACCGTGCATTTGGCGACTGGGCTGCACGGTTGAATTGCGAATTGTCCGGCGCGACCGTAAACCGTGGGTATTTATTTCGATAGCTGGTTGAATCTACGTGATCCGAGAAACAGGTAAATTGTGGGAAAGCGCGGCTGAAACAGCGTCCGGTTGGATTGGCGCAGTGATTTATTACGTCGATGGTTTAATGCTGGTCGATCATTCGGAGCTTTGGGGACGAAGATGTCGCGTTAGAAATGTCAAGTTTGCAGTAGGCGGTGATTAAAAGTAGACTATTCTTATTATTTGTTGTACACGAAAATGTTATACAAGGCAGTTGTTCGTACCTGGCATTTCTTTAAATGGAATACACAATTTCGTGTTGCAAAATATAATTCGCTAAAGTGAAATCCAATTCATAGGTAATTATATAGGAAATATGTAATTTCCTAATTTAATGAGAAGCAGCTCTTCTTCCAATCTAACACACGGCTGAGCACTGGCTCAATATAATAATAATAACAACTGACTCTGGTCTGACAGCCCTCAATGGCAGCCAAAGAAACATAACGAGGAGCCCAAGAAATGACTAAACTTCTGACTGAAACCTCGCGACTGACCCACATTCTTACACGAACCGACGTACACACACGCCGTTCATTCCCCGGCCACAATTATCTCTCATTAGTCCCCATTCCAGCGTACAGAGACACTCATTTCAATCCCCCTCTAAATCTATAATCAGTCGTACTCCGAAACGCCGTATAAACGCCGCCGTTTCCCGCAAATTTTTACAACGGCAAAGCTATCAGTTACAACGGCGGGGCACGCGCGATACGTGTCCGACCGGAATCCTTAAACAAATTGACGTCAATAAACGCGGGACAACTGGCAACTGGTCCGCGTTCGGGACCGAAAACGCGCGGTTCCGATCGCCCAGCGTGATACACGCTCTAAACCACTAATCTTGGCGGGAATTGCATGCGAGACCACGAACACAGACGGCTATGAGGGCCAAGAGGCGCGCGTAACTGCGAACGGAGAAAGATAAATAGGCGGAGATGCTCGCGGGGAGGAGGACAGAGACGGAGAGGAGGGGCGAGCGCGAGACAGAGAGATAGTAAGAAGGTAGGACAGGACGGAGTGAAAGAGAGGCCATCAACTGGTCACACACGAAGAGATTAGTCGTAAACGCGTTTGTAATCCGGTGTAAATCCCGGCGATTCGTCGTAAGTCCATTAACGGTGCCGCAGAAACACGAGAACCGTCGGTGCATCCGACAGAATGCCATTATCAGACCGGTAAACAAGTTTCGCCGGCGTGCTCGCGACGAAATCGAGTTGTCCGACAGATTTCCAGGTATCGCTTTCTGGCTTCGCTCCAAATCCTAGCTAAGGGATCCCAGCCGTCCATGGATCCTTGCGTATCGTCCGAAGCCGATTGATCCGACGACCGACCGGGAATCCAGCGTGCGTCGATCGCTCGACAGGACTCCGGGGAAACGCACTGTTGTTCTTTGTTGGGGGCGAAACGATCGGGTAAGATTGTACGTAAAATGTACGGGGAAACGGTATTCAAACTGTAGCTACGGATACTTTGAGAAAATTGCGAGGGAGCCTGTATAGCACGGCGCTTTGAGGTACTGAGATATTCGTACAACGCGGTAGTTAAGGGTGAAATGGTTCTTGTATTTGAAAGCCCCCGCTGTTTCACTTTTTTCCTTTTCAAGATTTCTCAGAATTGCAAAGTTATTAATGACATCTGCGACGAGGATAGGGAAAGCCAACTTCGTTGGAGCGAAAGGGTTTGATAACTGATATACCACCCCTATGAGTATCTTCTAAATAAGACCCTTCTATGACGCCAATTTTTATATTTAAATTTTACCTTCTATATAAGGTATTGATATGTTTGATCAATGCCAGGAATAATTTTACGTTGTACGGAGTAGCTTAAAATAAATATTAAAATTTATAATAGAATTGGGAAACGTCTGCCACGGAACGTCCAGACACCACTTACGTATTAATAAAATCCGCAACTTCTTGTGATTTCCTCCCGGTTATTTTCGAACTGTTGACGCAGGAACATTGAACGATTGCAAGCCATTCAGAAAACATAAAAGTAGAACGGTTGAATCCCAGTTTATCGAGTAAATTCTAATTGAAACGAATCCGTTTCCTTCGATTGAATATCAAATTGCTCGGAAGCCGGCCGGGAAAACAAGAGGTGCTCGAATTTACGAGCAACGAAATTTGCCGGAACACTAATCTCAATAGCCAGAAGCTCGATATTTCATCGTGTTTGCCGGTTTCGTTGACGGAGCTCGAGGGGGGGGCACTTCTGAATTGTTTTCGAGATCTTCGCCTCGCCAATGCCGCGGCAAATACTCGTCGGTAAAGTTGCGCTTGGAAATAACGTGAAATTCTATCAACGACCGTGAGACTCCGAAGTTTTCCGGCCGGGAGAAACATTTCGAGTTTGCGGAGAACTGTTTCAGACAAACTGTGCTTACACGCTGTTCACGATCGTGCAATCGCGGGAACCGTTGACGGTGATATCCGCAAAGACTTTCGGGATTCAAAGATCGATATATCGGGAGCGGCACTCGAGGAACCTCGTCGAATGGCAGTTTCGTTCTCTGCCAAATTTCATCCCGCTGTATCCGCGACGAACTTCGTTTCGGCCTTTGGTTTGCCCACGAAATCACGAACTGCGGCACGTCTGAAAATAGCATTCACTTTGCCGCCGATGCCTTCGGAGTTTACAATGCACGCTTGAAGTCACCTTTTGTTTGCATCTCGTTTGCCTCGTAATATAAACACGGGGAAATGCAAGTAAAGCTAAATCGATAAACCGAACCGTTTCCATGCGCAATAAGCGTTTCGTGGAATTCGCAATGGCAATCTTTAAATAGTTGGCGTTTCAGAGTGGGTAGGTGGAACTTTCCGAGAAACCCGGTGGCAATTGCTTGAGTGCTTCCACTGCAGCAATAATTGCCGTTAAGATTCCGACTGAATAAATCCGGGAAATGTCATCGGTCCTCGGAATAAATGAAGATCTCGTCAGAGAACGCAATAATTTATTGTCCTTCGCGAGCGAATATCATTCTGCACCATGCCTTAATCATTTGGAAACATCTCGACACTCTTTCGACATAAGAGACACCAAACTGGATCTACTCTTCTGAAGTCTATTACGGTTTCGGTTCATTCGTTGAAAACGATTGCCCATTCGCAGCGATATTACCGACGCAACACAGTCGCTTCGTGATAACGCATGGAAAATACGAGTTCGTACTCCTTCGGAAATCGCGCGTAATCGATCAATTATCAATTAATAATCGATCGAACGGCGATCAAATTGCACGAGGAACTCGATTAATTCCGCGATACGGTTCATTTTGCGCGGCGACAAACGAAGCGCGAAAAAAAGCTAATGCTCGCCTGGCCGTCAAAGCTACGTTTCGCGATAGCGAAGACTATTAATAACAACTTGTTTATACGCTCGTGCTGTCTGCCTCGGCTCAGTTCGAATTTTCGCTGCATCGCGTGGACGATGTTGAGGAAATGATTATTTCTGTTGTGCACAGAAAGTATAATTATCGATCGATTGGCAATGTGGGATGTGTAATGATATCGAAAAAGCTACTGGTTGCGGCAGATCATTCCTTATCGATTTCCTGGAACGCACGTCAATTACGAACAGTGGCAGTAATTAGTGCTATTATATGCAAACAAACGGAAAACGTATACTATTAACGCGTCTTATGTGTATCTATTTAGAAACATACGTTTGCTAATCTTGTAGCGTAAAATATACGAGAGTGAGTTAACTCTGCAGTTTCATCAAAGCGAGCGAATGGAAATCAAGGGGAAGATCAAGATAGTGTAAATTACGATGTCATGACGAGGCGGAATTATTTATTTTCATGTAAATATTGCGGAAGGTAAGTGAGGTAAAACGGCAAGAAATGTAATTCATTTTCATTTGGTTACGTGTTACGTGGGTTTTTTTTTATTAATTTTATGCTATTTTATTTGGAATAATGCATTACGTAGCATTTCGCACGTAATTCCAAAAAAATTGAAATTAAACACGTATGTAACCTTGATTGTCCAGCAAAAAGTATACCGTAAAACTTTTAAGTAACGCTTATACTAATGTTTTGTGGAACATGTAAATTTAAGTAATATAATTTTAAGTAATAAAAAATGGAGGTTTCTTTTTATTGTATAATATCTTTGCACCACTTTGCGGTATTTAACAATGTAATAACTACAAGTATTTATTACCCACAACTGCTTACCTTGTAACACAGCCGATGTACTATCAATATGTATTATTTACAGGCAAGCAAGTTTACAATATATCATATTTTAACGAGTCCGAGGTAGGTTGAAGCGCTGTGACAATCAATTTCCCCGCGCAACACTTTAAACGTACAGCACTAAAACCATCAATGCGTTCAAAATGACTCGTCTGTTCTTGCAATACCTTCATTTTTGCAGCTCGAAAAATATATACATATACACACCTTTTGTTTCTCATCAGTACTGCATGCATTTTCCCCTAGGCGTTCAAAAAAACGCAAAAGGCGTCAATGAACACATTTCTCCTTACATCACTCACTTCTCCAAGCACGAATACACTAACATCAGTTCCATTCATTTACGAAGACAACCTATCACACTTCACGCCGCAAAAAATACCAGCCATCAATCAAGCGACACGCTCGCTGGAAATATCGAACACCAGATAACACGTTCGCGTTGATCCTCGAACGTTTCTTCCACATCCACATCCAGGTTTCGCGAAACCACCGTGGCGAACGCATCTCCAGTTACCTGCGATTTTCCGTCCTCGCAGACGAACCTTGCGAACCTAAATAGCGGTGCACAATGGCGGTCGTTATTAAACGACCGAGCGTTGAACAAAATCGATGAGGAGGCTAAAAGAGGAACGAGGGGGTTTGCGGGCTCGTTTAAAGTTTCCCTTTCGTTGTCAGCGAACCGACGATGACGTCGTTGTCACCTCGACCAGGGGACGAAGAACCCGGCTTAAGGTGTACACACGGCTCAACCAAGAACGATGCAATTACCCGGGTAATGAAGGAACTTTCCTGGGAAGGTTATCTTTCGTCGAGTCACGGCTGCTAACTTGAAGCAGGTGATGCCAATGACAAGGGGGGAGGAGGCCGTTCGAAGTTTTACGCTTTATCGACATCGCGTATCTCGGCCTTTCATACCTGACAGCCTTTATTTTTATCGCGGACCGACATCTCTTCCTTTCTGTCACAGTCCAGCCTTCGACTGCCCCTTTTCATCTCTGTATCTGCGCGCGGTATTCAGCGTTGCACGTCGCGCGCGGAAAAATCATCGAGTACCAATTCCGTGGGCTGGACCGACACCCTCGACGTCGCTGTGCTTCTCGGAAGTACACACAGTCGATCTCGCGTCGACGAACAGGGAAGAATTTCCACGGGGAAACTTCGATGATGTATTTTTAAGCTCGGCGGATTTCTTGGAACGCTGCGTGTCTTAATGAATTCAAAATTGCCACGCGCTTCCGAGTTGCGGTCTTTGTTTGTTCGTCAGCTGTCGCGTTGGTCGTCTTGTATAAGCTCGAGCAGGCGCGGGGAATCGTTTTAACGAGAAAGTACGATGTATCTGTGAGCATTGCGATGGGTATACATGCTTTAATTTAAATGGACAAAAAGGTGAAGGGTTTGTGAGAGTTTCGTGAAAGGGTTGCGTACATTTTCTCTCTCATTCACCATACTTCTTTCGAACAGTCATCAGTAACTTCCCCGTATCTCCGATCAATAAATTTGTCGCTTGTTTCTCTTATTGAATTAGCACAACATTCTTTATGGCCTGCTAAAGGTATTACACGTATTAAAGATATATGAAGATATTTTGATAACTCGATTTGATATTACAAGTTTGACAAGTTTATTAACTTTACCCGTGGAAACATTTGGATGTTAAAATACCATATCCCCGCTGCAGTGTAGTGTGCATTCCTTTGACCGTTGCTCCTAATAACTTCACTATATTATTCTTCCCGGTAGCTCGTCCAAGTCTAACTACCTGCTCTAATTCTCATATTCCTTCGCGATATTGGACGTCGCATAAAATTCGATCGCGTACGGATAATCGAGTGAATATATAACGCGGGCACCAAAGAAGTAGGTTGACACAGTCTTAAACCAAAATCCATATCGCGCTAGTTTGACGGTGAGACCATTATTTCTAACGGAATCGCAGAAGTCGATCGACTTGATTAAGACGTGCATACTTACTTACTCACGTTCACGCGATAGAACCGTGGAACGGTGAGAACCCCTGCTTGATTGGACAGATATAAATGGATAACAGAGTGACAGCATGGAATGAGACTGACCTTGTGATTCAGAAGGCAACCTGAATTTAATCCTTCAGGGCTACGAGACCGTACCGGACGAGCAAATAACAGTAATAACGCCGCAGTAGCCATCGCGAGCCACGATGTTATTATGCCTATAGATTAATAGTCGATAGGAGTAATCGAACCTTTCAGAATGGGATTTGTAGGTAAGGACACGGATCGTTTCGTGTTTCAGTCGAGTCCCGACGTGTACAGGTGTACAGCGCAGGTATTATCTTAATAGCGCCAGTATGTTGTGCGAAAGAATAAATGGTGCAAAATGGATTGCGAAATTTATTTACCTCAATCAGAGAAGTTAAATGCGGGATTGCGTTTAAGTGATTGATATATTATACGAAGCACGGGCAAATATAAGTGTCAATTGATCGCGGAAATGAACAAAAATTGAATGCTATTATCGAAGTTATTTCAAGTACCAAGTAACAATTCTCTTTTTAAGCAGACTATTGCAAGCGTATATTAATGAAGGATATAATGAGCAGCGCTTTTAGCGTAACTGTTGCACAACATAAGCAGTTAATACGTCTGCAAGGATGTGTTGCGTGCCATGTACAATTAGCACTCGAAGGCTGGCTGAAAATTAATTACCAGTTATCGATTTCGAAAATGTCGCAATTTCGTCGATGTCGCGTGATTTGAAACTCTAAACTATTTGCAAACTGGAGCCCCTGTTTCAAATAAATTATTTCCCGACTAATCTTTCAAATGGTACAAATGTTTCCAATATTGGGAAATGAATAATGGGGCGAAGAGAAAAATTGCACGTTCGTTTAAAAGTTTCCCTTTATCCTTCAACTCGAGGGAAACACCCGTTCGAACACCGCTAACAATGAGTCTCCAATCGAAGAATTTCAATGACAATCACAAGCGTTTCCAATAATGCACAATTATCGATGTAATCAATCAGAACGATTAAACAATTAACCGTTTAATTTCAGTTGCATGACCATTCGAGATATTCGCTCGAGAGCCATTGTCATTATTATAATTATTAAATACGTATAAGGCAATTACCCAATCAATTGTATTAACATCAATTTCGCATCTGCATAATATTCATGGTAGACCGGCATTTGAATAATGCAGATGACACACTTGATCGTTGTAAAACAGTAATTGAACAACAGAGAATTGTAATTACATACAGAGCCGCTGTAATCCCCGATCGACTAACTATTATCGTACAATAATTGTCAATGCTCGGTATCTTTGCCTCTTGTAAATACATTTTTATCATTAATTCGCACAATTTTGCATACCACGGATTGTACTCATTAATACGTCCCCCGATCATTACAGTCATTTCCCTTTCCATGTTACGATGAAGAAGAAAAAACCATAATACCACCGTTACGTTAAATGCCCGCATACGCATAAATTCAGTTACACCGACAATTCGTACCATTCCCGCAGCGATGATTAATTTATACGCTGCAAACTTAATGAGAACCAACGAAGACTGTCGTATAATTAATGCTGGTAATTTGCATTTGTACACCAATGATGTAAATACGTGCTGCAACGGATCTGAGATCACGATTACCACGAAATATGCTCGCAGCGAACGAAATAAATTGCCGTATAAATATCTTTGGCGCAAAATTTTGATTGCACGCGAATAACAAAGTTCATCGAACAATTTGTACGCAACTGGGACGGTATAAATTAGCGTTGCAGATTGCTGCCACTTTGTTACTCCGGCTACCAGAGACGTTTAACACGCTTCATTTAGCGGCAATCACGACCGAGTTAAGAAATCGAGCAAGCACTCGGCTAATTAATACAAACGACCGTCTACACCGGGCAACGATAGGCATCGCCAACTATTTTATCCGATTTTTCTCTCAGCCCTCGCAACCTATCTGTCCCCCCCAAATCATCCTCCTGCGCGAAATCAGGGGAACAATAACGTCCCGAATCGTCGCAATTAATTATCTTTCCCCTCCATTCATCATCCGACGCCTGCTATCCCCAAAATTCATTTCTCCCCGAAGGAAAAGTTGTCGTAACGACCAGGGAGAAAAATGCATCGAGAACACGATACGCGGTGGAAGATTTCATTCGTTTCATTCGTTTCTTTCGCGCAAAATCCGTGATTATTTTAACGCGATGTTCGAAGTAGTTCGAACAGGCCGTGGAAAACGTGAACGTTATGAACAATGTCCGCGGGTAATATTATATTTGCACCCGTTACACGTATCCACGAATTTCCAGACCAATGTCAAATTTCAGAGTGTGCTCCTCTAGTTAACACTTCCGTGCGCTATTGGATTGGCACATGTATAATTAAGTTCACTGCGTCTTGTCTCGCGTCGAATCCTTGAGAGAGCTTCCGCATTAACATAACACGTATCCCTCTAACCAATAGATGAATCACCTCTTAATCTTTTCTTTTTTTTTCACGGGACAAACCTGTCGATCGGCTTATAAATACTTGTAATTTCAATGCCCGTCGAGTAAATACGCAAACCGACAACTTTAATTCGTCAACGACCGTCCAATTTGCATACGCGCCGTTGAGACAGAGAGAAAAAAAAAAAAAAAAAAGAAGTCGCGAAGCACCGTCGAAAGCGTGGAAAAATATGTACCGTGTATACACGAGACTGACGGACGTTAATAAAGTGTCGCGCACATAAACCTCAGGGACATCTTTAATAGACACGGGAAATATTCGAAACACGACGAGAGCGTGTCTATTTTGCAACGATATTATTATGATGACCGTGCGGATGCAATTTCATTAATTACAGAGATTAACGCCGGCGACGCGGCGCAGCGAGAGAGAAACATCGGTCGATTTTATCGGGCGACAAATTTCAACGCGGCGATCGCCAGGGAAAAACATCGCCAAATACCGGAGAGCGTGCAAATATCCACGGTATTTCGTGGCACGTGAACGTTTAATTAATTATCAGGATGTAAAATGAAAATTAGCATAATGCGCTTTTAACTGTGCCGTATGTATCAGCACGAGCGGCACTCATCGATCCCCGGGCTGCTCGCCTTCAATCCGCTCCCGCTGATTCGGAAATATGAATATTCGACAATTTTACAGGGACAGTTTCCCTCTCGTTCGAAGAGAAACTTTGCCGCCGATCAAAGGTAGCACGGAATTTCGACGGAATTAATTCAACATCCTGCGAGATCATATTTATATAATACGAATGATTAATTGTTCGTGTGAATGCAATGCACGAGCAGCGATAAATTAAACGTGCGATCTGCAGTTGTTTGTTGGCAACAATTTTGTAATAGGAAACTGATAAGATTCTGATGAGACGGAAAAATATCGAAATGCAGTAAACAATTCGATAAATTCCGGCGACATTGATAATTTGATGTCAAATTTTTGGCCGATAAGCCGAGAGACTTTTGTGGACTGGTATCAATTATTGCTTCTTATCTGACAATTGTGATCGACGAATACACAAATTCTAAAACAAATTGCACCACAATTTTCGTTCGTATTTACCTACCAGTGGGAATAATTTGATAGATAATAGAATTATACGAGACAGTGTGTTGCAGCGAACACTGCATCCGTTTCGTTACATTAAAATAATGTGACTCTTTTCAAAATGCAAATATGCATTCCTTCGTCGCAAAGCGCTGCAAAGTCTCTCCGCCAAAAGACAGCACTAAAATTCCAATCGAATTCCAAAGTATGCATCAGATGTATCAATAAGTAATCCACTATGCCTTTGCTAATTCCATGATTGGATACATTTCAGAGAAATATGAAAAGAGGCCAAACAATAATTGCAATCGCTTCAACGAATATACTGTTTCAGAATATTCCAGAAAGTTATTAGTGGCAAAATTAATAAATGTTTCCGCTCTGGTTTCGTGTCAAGTCAATCAAATCGTCGTCGAGATCTCATTAAACGTTTCAGCAGAAATTGACGACCGTCAAACGACACGAACGCCGGGGGGGGGGGGTCCCCCCCCCATTCCATGCCGGCGGTTTCACGCATGACGCATACTCGGGGGGCCAGGAGTTTTCTTCGATTACGAAACGAGCGAGCAATTGAACAATTTAAATTCTTTACATGCCGCCACCAAGGATCCGCGCCCTGCGCACTGTAATTTACTCGCGTGCTCCTTTTTTTCTCTCCCCCCCGCCCCCCCCCCCCCCCGGACCGTCCACCGACACGGGCGAAGGTATAACTTTAATAACTACGTGTCCGTCGTCTAAACGAAAGACCACTTTCGAAATATTCAAATCAGCCTTCGTGGAAGCGACACGCACGCCCGTGGTAGAAATAATTACGCCCGGTGACGAATAATTTATACATAAACGCGTGGCCCGCGGCAAATCGAGCCACGGCTATGCCCCGGAATTGCCATGATAATCAGATATTATTTGGATCGAACGAAATCCACCCTTGTTGCGTCGCCGGATAAAATATTGTCGGGGCCGTGCAGCGAAGACATTGTAATCGGTTCATTTGAACGGGCTTACGAACGTCTCCGGGGAAACGGGAGCTTCTCCTCGCGAGATCGTTCACTTGTCAATGAAGTAAAATATCTTTCGACCCTCCTTCGCCTTCTCTATAAATATTCGTTGAGATATGCGATACAGCGGTGTCTTGCGACAAGTAAGAGGAATCGAATGAATTTTGCGGCGCACTTAGCGGCGCAAATGATCGAACCTAAATACGCGGGCGCTTAATACGAAATTATTGTACGTTCGTTACTTTTACGGGAGTGCTCAAAGTAAACTTGTTTGGTGCTTATCGCGCGCGCTGCAGGGAGTCGTAATCGTTTCGCAAAAACGACAACCAGCGTCGTTTGCTCCTTATTGCGCTTGAAATTTGTCACGAATTTGAACGTAACTCGCGTTAAATGGCACGGCGTTGCAGGCAAATTTTGTCGTCGAGGTATAATTAGAAAGTTCGTGGACGCGCGAACCCCGGAGCTATTAAGCTATAGTTAAATTGGACTGTCACATATTTGGATCGATAAAAAGTTTGACTGTTAGGTTACACGCAACGATAGACAGACACGATTCTTTCCTATTCGAGATGGAAAACTGGGTCATAAGGTTCTATTCTGATATTGATTGGTTCGATACACGAATACAATAACTCCTTCCCTTATTTAAAAAAAAACTTGTCGGAAATTCCGGCAAAAAGTTGGCAAATGTTTGTTCCGATTATTAGACGTTTTTTAATTAATCTGTTTTCCGTGTTATTTGGTTTTTACGTGCGTCAATTAGGATATGGATTAGCCGTAATTGAAACTTCATGCTGTAATGAATTCTGCAAATAAGGTTTTTCTGTTTTCTCCATTAGATAAAAAAACAGGCCTGCGTTGAATACAGAAACGCTGATTTATGCTAATGGTTCGTTACGAAATCGTATTACAAGGTTCTTCTTTGTCCCTCTTTCATTCACCGTACTGTGCTAACACGCGAACACACGCGAATGCGTACAATCCCATTGAATATTAAATATTTGTATCCCATTATACTTCATCGGTAACGGAATGGAAAGCACGTATATATGTATACGTTACGCCTAACAAAATTCCACAAAACATTAGATTACACTCTGTGCTCGCGCTCTTTGGTTATAATCGTCAGAATTTATCGCCAACGATTATTCTTAGGACATCAATTGTCCTGTTAGAAATCGGCAAATAACTCATATTACGTCGAGAAATGAAAGGCAACGGTTTTCAGGATATCAATTTAAAGAATTCGGACGTACGAAACAAAAAAAGTTATTCCGATAAGTAATTTACTAGTTCAATGGCAGACAATACTGAAGGAATTACACTTATCATAGTAATCGCCGTCATTTCTGTGGACTTTGGTCAATTTCTTACAATCAGTTGAGCTAAACATTTCAGCGCCACGGGTAAAAAATTTAATTCTGCTTACGAAAACTCGAGTGTTGTTGTGTTTAACTACCAGTTAGATAATTCCGTGGCAATTCTGGGCGACGTATAACGAAATTGCCGAAAGGCGACGTTACTCGAATTTACATAAGACGATATAAATTTGCCCCGGTATATTCACTGGACATAACAACATCGTATTACCATTTGTTTGTCTCAATGCCATGCGTCATCCCGCAAATATTTTCCGAAGCATTGTCGTACCAATAAAACTGTCCGATAACGGTCACGAAAAACAGTAATCAACGTTTCCATTGAACCCAATTGTCCAACATTCCGCGCGAAATAGAGACAGGCCCCGATAAATGGAATGACAATTACTTTTAAAAATGGATTGCTCGACAGTACGTTACCGATAAATCACAAAAACGAACAAGAAATAGCAGCTTGCCTGTTCGTGCATCTGACACAGAGGAAACGGCAAAGTAACGAGGCGTTCGCCAACCCTTTACGGCACGAACGTGACGCGAGAATTCTTTAATTCGATTACCCGCAACGTTGCCCCATCACTCCACAGATTGTCGATCCCCGTGGACCGCCCATGGTGTCCCGGCCCCCGGCATAATTGATAGGCCAACGAAGAATTATCTAATGAGGATGCTTAGGCTAAACGAGTAGTCAGTTCCACACTCCGTAAAGATACCTCGAGCCGCTTCCTTATATCGCGCCGTTAAGTACCTCCGGCCTCGTGCTTGGACGTTTGCACGAAGATTTATAATGACGTTCGCGATAATAGCGTACAGGTACAACGCGTGGAATTGTACACTTTCGTCGTCACACCCTTCGCGCGGACAACAATCTTCTAATTTTACGATCCGCGTCCCGGTCTGCTGTTTTCTTCCGTGCTCCGGCCCACCTTGTTGCACGTCACAATCACTCGGCTCTCATCTTTGTTTCAATCGTTACCGGGGTTAGTTTACCGCGCAGCAAAAGCTTCGAGGAAACGTCCGGTCCGTGATCGAAGCAGTGGTTCGAACGGTCCTGCGAGGAATCAGATTTTCCCCGAAACGGGAACGAGCACATATTCAATACGTGATTGGATAATCGTGGGCCCCTTGATTTTCCACGGTTTCGATGAAATATCGGGATGCGTCTCCTGGATTTTGTGAAGAACGATTCATGCAAGATATTAGAACCAACTAAGCTTCGGAATTAATGAACGTCTTGGTTACCTATGCGCGGCGTTGAGTCGTGATTTACGCAACGAACTGAATCAACGAGCACCCAAAAGATTTGTCGACTCGGGGCGAGACCGACGGGCAAATTACAAAACTGTGTCGACTACAATTTTAATGGCGGCGTGAGAAAAATGTTAATTGGGTCCAGCATGTCGAAGGTGTAATTAAGAGCATTCGCGCGGGGCCGTGGCTTAGGAAATATCTCGCAATCAGCGACACCCAGTAAAAGGGTGGCCCGTTAAAATTTCGTTGAAAATAGATTGGACGGACGGAATGCGTGCGAAAGCGTGGAGTGTAATTGGGTGTTCCGGTTCATCGGGTCCGCGATTGTCCGGCTAATAAACGAGCGACGCTCGAGTCCAGTTCGTTTGATTTGCTCGTAGAACGAGAATGAGTGGTCAGCGATAATTTCAACGAGAATTTACTGCCGCGGCATAGAGTGGATCGTGTAACACTTACTCTGTAACAATTTATTGCGACATTGGGTTACATTCGTTTCGCTTTTATGACGACAGTGGCGCGTAACGAGACCGTGATCTAGCATTCGGGTCAGAGAGCAAAGAGAATAACTTATCTAACGGTGTTTATAGTTGAACCACGCTTGCTCGTTCCGGTGGCATGTAGGCGCTGCTGTAAAACGCCGCACGGGTCTCGTTCATTAAACGGGAATTCAGTTTATGAATTACACGGTCGCGATACTGCGCCCGGGACGGTTTGGATCGGTTAACAAGATCAATCACGGAATATCCATTCTGGTCGAAGCGCCAACGCCCATAATGGATAATTAATGTTCAACGCTATCGTTCAACGGTTATTACGCTCTCTGTCCATCGATCGTGCTTTTACTTTGATAATACGGTTCGTTTCGTCGCGCAACAGCGAACGTTACGAATATGTACGGGGACCGCCGGTGCGAATTACGACGCGCTAAATTTGTTATCACGTTATCCGCGAAAGACTGTCGAAACCGGTACGCAGGTCGACGATGATTTCCACTCCGTTAAAACGGAGCGTTTTTTTTTTTTTGGAATCATGGAGCGCGCCGTTTTCGACCACGACATTCCTAGATTTGGAACAATCGCGCGTGCGTCGCGTCACGATCGCCACGGAGCAAAAGGTACATACGGTTCCATTCTCGACGGATGCAGACGGTGTAACAACTTCTCCCCGATCCCAATCCAGAACTCGCCGCGCCTGAAACAATTTTCCACGGGCGACGCGAAGGACGGGAGTGGCGCAGTTCCGATCCGATAAAGTCGGCGAGGAAATTGATTTTTCAACGAGTGTCCGCCACTCGTCGGTCAATCGTCGATACGCGAACGGTCCTGGAAGGTCGTTTAACGAAGTTACGAGGGACCTCGAGTATTAGGCGAAGAGCTAAGCAGTTCTGGCGAAAGACGAGTTGCCACCGGAGTGGAATTGTTCAACGCGGGTTTTGCAAGGGGAAACGAATGAAGTGGACAGACGGTCGCGGAGGGAAGGAGGAGGGTGAATCGATCCAATTACACCCCCTACAATAGGATTAGCCCATACGCTGACGACCACCGGCGACCCCTCGACCCTAACCTCGGCAGCAAAAAGTCGGATACACGCGTGTAGAAGCGGCTGAAAGACGAGGCGGCGTCTTATCCTCCTGTCCGCCGGGCGTCATTACCCTTCCCGCGATCTCCCATCGAGGCATTAAGTCTGTGATCGATCGTTACGAGGGAGGCAAATCAGCTTCTTGATTTCACGATCCGCCTCGCCACCTTCCCGGATCCACCTAACTGGTTCCATCCGTCGCCGATTCGCCAAACCCGTTACACGATCCGGGAGATAAACGATCGGGGCACGGTCGACCGTTCCTTTGAGACGTCGCATTAACGAGCAAATACGATTTGGATAACGCGAACGCCCGTGATTCTCGATCGTCCGGAGAATCGTCGAAACGGTGGCTCCGTGGGTGTGCCTTTTTTTTTTTTTTTTTTTCGTCGACGCTCGGGGAGATTAATATTTCGCCCGCGACGATCCCGGCTTCGAAGGTGTTCCTGATTGAATCGAGATCAAAGGAGGGATCGCTTTATAGCCGGGCGTCGTGATTGATGGGCGAACAGGGAAACGGAATTAGAGCAGAGTGGGTTGATTGTTTCACCGTTTCGTGCGATTTGTTAACATTCGACCGACGGGCCTCCATTTAGACGGGTCTGTTATAGTTCGGGCTATTATCTGCAGTTGGTTCAATTAGCCGGCGTAGCGGATCGTTTGATAAATACGATAATGGCGGTCTAAATCGTATTTGGGTACGACGCGTGTTCACTTTTTTACGCGCGAGATAGTTGTCGAATATAGTAGGACCAGGGATCTAAATTTCCTCTCCTGGTCGAGTTTTATTTTCAAGACGGGTAAACCTGTTTATGGCAATTGGAATTTGCAATGGAAGCAAATTCCAGAGTCTTCTGCAGCGTTTTATTCGTTCACAAGCAGTGCACTACATTGTTTTGCAATATTTGAAATACTTCAGCATCTGAGGTACTTTCGCATTAAAAAATTGATACGTCTCGACGCGAGCACACCAAAAGATCTTTCGAGGAACAAAATTTGGACCCCTTACTGCGAAATAGGGAAGAATCTAATAATTGCTCGCCGCGTTACAAACAGACCGCGCACCAGCGTCGATGTGCCCAAGCACCGAACAATCCCATCGAAGGATT
This sequence comes from Nomada lathburiana, assembly GCA_963667235.1. Lineage (NCBI taxonomy): Eukaryota > Metazoa > Arthropoda > Insecta > Hymenoptera > Apidae > Nomada > Nomada lathburiana. The sequence continues at coordinate 4,065,384 of OY763905.1, forward strand.
AAAAGCTAAGAGCGCGAATTTAAATTCGTTCCGATATTCACGCGTTGAGAAATATCCAATTCGAGTGGGAGAAGCGGCGAACGAAATACGAATTTCGACACGGGACGATAAAAGTAAGCAGGCGCGATATCAGAATCCATTATTTATAAACGAGTCAATCTTGTCGACAAAAGCAGCTTTCCCTCGGAAACAGACCTGGCGTATATGTACATGTACATACATATATATATATATATATATATACATATAGCCGGCATCGTGAGACGGCCGAGAATCCTCCGTGATCTTCGGGACTGAATTTTTCAGATAGGGCGAGGAAAAGGATCCGCAGGGAGAAACGGCAAGGAGGATGACTTTAATCTTCCCTCGTGAACGACGGGGAAACCTCAATCCCTTTTCGTGCCCTTCAATCCCGTGGCTTGTCACACGGCGCCGCGTGATTCGAGACATGTTAGAAGGGGGGCAAAAGAAGCCACTCCGACAGATGTTACGCTCCGCTCGAGAGCCACTCGGGAAGAACTGGTAGCCATTTTAATACCGATGCCTCCGCGGCCTCTCGTACAGAAAACAGACGCAAAAATCATCGCTCGGTATAATGCGACCCGGGGACGACGATCGGAGCGGCATAAATAAAGCTCGCCCGATGCTGCCGCGTTTCGCTGCACCGGCGGACCGCTTAAATTTAATATCACCCTGGAAATTTAATTAACCGAACATCCTCCCTACCCCCTCCGGTTTATTGATGCTCTGTCTCGTTATTGCTAATATCGCGAGAACCCTTTGATAATAATAAACGTTTCGCGATATTTGTCGGTGAACGGGGATCACTGCATTGTAAGATGCACATCGATGTATGCATACCTGGAAATTGTTGCGCAACTCGATTCGGGATGAGGGTTCACGGATGATGCGTTGTCGCCATTGTAATTCGAGACGCAGTCTAAATGGAAAACCTATTTTTTCTTTATACGTAACATGTATCAATGTTTCTCTGCGTAAAAATAACGATCCACATTTTTCTGCGCAATCAGAGGTAACAAGTGCTCGCTGAAAAATATCCCTTCGGGCATGAAAAATAAATTAACGATCCACGAGTACTCGAAAGCTACGAGCCGTACCCCCCCTTCCCCCTATGCTCCGCTCGAAGGATTCTTCCCCAAGAAGCAGCTACATATTTTAATTTTAAATAGCGACGGCACCCTCGAAGACGGCCGAGACGGGATGGGGAAGAAAAGTGGTGACGTTGAAGAAAGGGAAAACAAAGGGAACTGTTGGCAGCTTACACAGCGTGCACGAACGCGATGGGATTGGTCGGTAGCCGAAGCAGCGGCAACCGTAGACCTGTTATTAAGGTCAATGGGCTTAAAATGTTTTAACCGTCATGGTCTTTACGATACGACCGCTCTTGCGTCGCGCAAATATCCACCTTTCGACTGACTCTGCTCCTCTTCCCGTCACCTCTTTCTTGCGGCCGTGTTCCACGGGCCCCTTCTTCGTTCACCTGCATCCTCATCGAACGACTGCGCCTCTTGTTCTTCCGTCGTTCATCGATCTTCGAGGGCCGCTCCTCGCGGTAATTGCACGTAATCACACCCGTGACCATTATGAGAGCGAGCCGGCAGATGCACATTTTTTTTCTACCGACCGACCACTTCTCCCCCGTTCCCCACCCTTGTTGGAGTTTTTCGTCCCGTCCGCCCTGTCGCCGTATCGTTTCCCTCGGGGAATGCTTCTGGCGGCGAGGTGAGAGATCCAGCAAATAGACCGAAGGCCCTTAATGTGTTCATTGCGAATGGCGATCCTCCTCCGGCATATTCAACAGTTCGCTTTTTTTTGTTTTTGCTTTTTAAGACTACGGAACACGAGGAACGCTTTCACGCGAGGAGAGGAGGATGAAGAAAACCTTGAGCGTCTTAAATAGATATGCAGCTTTTCGGTTTGACAAAAATCGTGTCCCACTCCAGGGTGCTGGAAAGATGAACAGTGCTCGAGTGCACGGTTACAATTTGGTATATCCAAGTGGCCGCGAGGCGTTCAGCTGTGTTCAACAGAAAATGATTGTACAACGAGGACACCTTGTCACGCAACGCAGAATTTCACGAGCACAATGTACTATCTGTTAAAACCATTCACCCCGCCCCAGCAAGAAACGTGTATAAATGATATGCCGCGGCAACGTAGAGAGAACCCATCGTAATGGCTCGTTTCCATTTATCCTCAATTAAGTGATTACAATGCGTTTCCCAGTCGCGACGCGGCTACCCGGACTCCCCCCCATTCCCTCCCCTTCGACCCTCGGCATCCCTCGTTTTGTTCGATTACACGCCGACGAACAGACCTGTTCGCCTCGTCATTACCTTTTCCTACCTCCCCGGCGACCGTCCACCTTTCATTTACGGAGTTTGCTTGTTTTTCCCGAGGGTGCTCGTAAAATTCCCCAATGGAAGGATTAATAAATCGACAAATTGCTATATCCCGTGTAATCGCCCGGCGACGTCGTCGCGACGAGAGAATAGCGCGGCAGGTGCGTGCCCCCTTTTTTTTTTCTTCCTCTTCCTCTCTCGATCCCCGCTCGCCACGGATTCCTGGCCGTTCTCGTCGAGTGCCGAAGAATCCCGCAGGAAACGCGCACAGCCGCCGGTAGAAAAACCGCGATCGAAGGGAGCAGAGGAGTCTCGTTCCTTCGGCCGGAATGTAGCTCGATTCGACAAAACGAACCGCGACGAGATAGAAGAAACTGGCCGTCGTCGGTCGCAAGATCCTCCCGTCCGCGATTATATAAACGCGCCATAACGAGGACACGGGACCGCCGTGTGTCGGCGTTGCACGCGCGACACTCGTGAAATTTAACGGCACGGCCGCCGCATCGAGGGGGAATAAAATTTTGGACGAGCGATACTCGGGGTACGCATGAAATTCGACGCGCCCAATTCGTCGTTACCGGCGTTCCACCGGTTAATGGAAAACCATCGACAATTTCCATTTTTAAACGAGCGGCGCCGCGCCACGGGCACGAAAGGGACGCGCCCGCTTAATAACACGTTCTACGTTGTTAACCTTCGTTAATTGGCCGGAAACTTTTGCCCGACTTTGGGAAAGCTCTCGCCGAGGGCCGGGGCTGAATATTTATGGGTTTCAGCGTGCGGCGAAAAAAAAAAAAAAAATGTGCGGCCTCGCATTTAACATTGAAAAACTGACTCTTCGATGAGTTTTACTTTTGGAAGCGACGTTTCGTTCAGCGGGGAAGATTATTGCTCGGACAGGCCAGGTCGTACGGAAAGCTTGGAACGAATTAGTTCACCTGCAGCGCATGGTCGTTCTTTTCTGGTACGCGAAGATTGCTATCTATGGAACGCTGCGCTCGGTTACGTGTCGATTGCGCACTAATATGTAGTATGTACACGTTTTTTTTCTAGCACTTTCGTAGCTTATCACTATACAGAGCTGCTTGTTGTAGCTCACGAAAGTATTCGACTGCCCAGCACGATTGAGAAATCCTTGTTCATTTAATATTCAGCTATTTTCGAATGAATATTCAAAAGTATTGTTTCATAATTGCATTAAAACATTGGGTTGATGCAAAAGTAATGAGAATTTTTGCTGTAACAAATGTTTGTTAGGGGGAACGTTTTTGTTTTGTTTGTTATACTGAGGTAACAACAGTGCCCATCGAAGTGTGCTCGCGTTCAACAATGCTGGACGAGTTTAAAAAGAATATAAATTGATGCTGAATGTCTAAAGTGTTTGAGGAAGGTGCACTTTATAAGAGCTCATATTACAGCCGGTACGCAAAATTCCGGTTGGAGATTTTGATTTAAAATAGGACCCACGTAGCAGAAGATCATCAGATGTTGACGAGGACACGTGGTAGCAATCTATCGATTTCTATTCAAAAGGACTGTTTGATTCTGTTGGCAGGTGGCAGCAGGTTGTAAATAATAATATCAACTATATTATTAACTAAATAGAATAGTACATTTTACGAACAAAACTCGAATATTTCCATTACCTCTCCCTCAAACAAATATACATATACATAAACAATTTTGTTCAAAGATGACTGAACACCTAACGTGATTGAATACTTTTATTACAAACTGCATACACAACCAGCCAAAAGTTTAGCTTCACGTCCTGAGATTTATAAATATTCAGAATCCCTTGCTGACGATTCATTGATACTAATCATTAACAGTGATAAACTTCGTTTCCGTCTATCCTAGCTTAATAATGTCCTCAAATATTCAGCTTAAAATTACTATAATCAATCATCAAAGTATGTATGCACCTCGAAATGCCTGGCAAACTCAATGCTGGCAATATTCTAAGCCAATGAAAATGCAATTGAACAACTAATTCGTGAATATAATTTTCTTAGACGCTCTTCTATTCCGTGCGATACGTCAGAAATTTCAGCTCAATGGGCATCGATGGCAATGGAATATTGGCGGACGCAACAAGGGCAAGGTATGCTTGTCGCAAGCGTCGACAATTAATTCGCCGCAGATTATTACGGCCGAGAGCAATTGGTATCTACGCTGTAGCTATATTGCGTCTCCTGGCACGGTTACTGTCTCGCTGGCAGATTAATTATTATCGGCTCGGATTATTACGGTGCTCCGATGGGTGGTCGGCCCTAAACGTGCCACGAACATCGCTCACGCGTTGTTCGATGCTGTTCGATGCTGTTCGACACCATTAATGAGCACGCTGAGCGCGATGCGTATCGTCGATTCTCGCACAGGGCAGGTGAACCGTCGAAAAATTGCCGCACGACGATCGACGTGCACGCGTGCGTGCCGTGCAAACGATACCGCAAAAAAAAAAAAAAAAACATTTTACGACGCCGCGGCCCAATAAGTGAAACTTCCCCAACGAATAATAAGATATGGTAATGAGTCGTCCGGCTGAAAAATTATTACGACGAGCACCTTGTACCGCGAACCTTTTTTTCTTTCCGCTTGGCTGGTCAAGTCGCGAAACGCCCCGCCACCCTGCACCGGGTAACAATAAACAATTACGTGCATGCCCCGATAGATTTAAAATGGACCGGCACGTCAGTTTTGCATTTTGACGTACAGAATGGAGCATTTAATATTGGGTTCAATTTTTCGTCCCACTTATGTTATATGTATGAGAATATTTTATTATCCGTCGATTGCAGGAATAAAAATATCCTTAGAATAGAACAGCACAGTACTCGCGCATGATTTCCCAATACAGAAGGAGAAATTATTAGTTGAAGATTCAAGTGAATTTTTCATCAAACGATTACTATTCCTTACACGCACGGTACCGCGGCATTTTTCGTATTACCTGCCCGTTACTTCTGTTTCAGCGTTAAAGGACCACGCTTCGGCGCAAAAGGCGCTTAGATTGCGCTCAGATTGAAACCTCAGCGAACTTTTCCACCCCGGCCGTGCGACGACATTTCTCTTCGTTATCGTTGACGAAGGTACAGTAAAGACAGAACCAGTCGGCGCAACAATTAAGAAAGCTCGTTAATGAACGGAATTGTCGGTCGGGTCGTGGATCGTTTCACATGTAACCGAAAGGAAAACAGGATAAAGCATCTGTTAAATGGGCCAATTATACGGGGGAACGACGAGGGTGCGAAAAGTGGACTCCACGGGTCGGTAATGTCTGCGACCCGTGGAACACGAGGTGGCGCGGGGGCGATATTCCACGAGGCAGGCGGCGCTTTCTTGGCGAGTTTTCGACGCCGAAAACTTTCCTCGGTGTTTACCGCGCGGACCGGGCCTCGTTTACCACCGCGAAGTCGTGTAACTCGATTTCAACCATCCCCCCCCCTGAACCACGCGTATGCAAATACGAAACTTAGCAGGCAAACGCGGTACTATTTTAATTACCAAGTTCTCGGACGAGAACGCCACTCTGCCCTGGGACCTTCTTAACGCGAGCTACGTCCCCCCGTAATTCACGATATTAAAACGGTGGTTCCGCCACGACGGATCTTGCCCCCATTCAAGTTTACCTTTGAAGCGAAACAGTTAATTTTGAGGGAGAATTTCTGTTCCCGATAGGGCAAGATCGTTTCGAGTTAACGCACGCGGTTGGGCAGAGCATATTGGTTAAATCAGTGTCAATTGTAGGCTGCGCGATTTACTTAAGGCTAAGGTAATTAGGATAACTCGTGCAATTACTAACCAGTCGCGGTAGACCCTGTTTGAGCCGCAATTCGCTTACCTGCAAGCAATAAAAGGTACATTATAAATATTTTATATTCTCTGTAATTACATGCGTGGATACTTAAAAATATGTTACAGTTATCTATTGTATTCTTTGATCTTTTTCAAATGTGACAAATCACAGCGGTGGTATTTACTATGAAGGATGCTGACAATGAGAGCTACTCGTACTACCTTAAGCAACACAAACGCTGTCAAAATTTCCCGTCAGAAACGACACGATGCCTTCGCAGTTTCGCCCGGAAACGTGACTCGCGCGTCACTTCAATGAACTTGTACCGAGCGGGCGCACGATAATCACTCTATTAAAAATTACATGCGTCCGCAATTATTGCATCCCTCCTACGGTGGAATCGCACGAGCCGAACGACGTCGGGTCCGAGAGGGCATCGCCGGCGTTTAATCGTTCCCTCACGGAAATAAGTGCAACAAGTGTAAATCTTATCGGGACCGTTCCAATTTCCGCGTAATTGCCGCGAAGGAGCAAATTATCTCGTCGATCCGACGAGGCAGCGGGCTCGCTCGCCGCGCCGGCTGCGCAGCGAGTGCACGAAAATTTCATCGATTCGTAATCGCTTCATCGGTTCCTTCCCAGGGCCCGTGTCGCCATCCCGGCGAGCAATCAGCGAACGCTTCTTCCACGGCTGGTAGCCAGCCGTCGATCGGGGCCCGGCATTATAAAACAAGCGCGGTGCCTCGCGTGTGAGCTTCGTTCAACAGCAACGTCCCGGCATCGTGACAAGCCTTGGGCGTTGATCGTCCGCCAGAAAACCAGTTCTCAGCTCTACTGGTTTTCTGTGTCGACTCTCTCCGCTTTGCGAGGATACGCGGCCTGGACGCGTCCTTTAAAATGTACACTCGTACGAAACGCGGGCATGCATGCGTCGCTGCTGCTTGCGCGCGGAACGTGGACCGGCCCAGCGAGATTCCCCGTCGCTTTATTTGGCTACCAGTTATTATGATAATGCCGTGTCTCGGGGTAGCCGCGAGAAGGTCCAGATGAAATCGACCGGGAGGAGAAGACAGCCGGACCGGCCTGCAAATTCGTCGGTTGCGAATACGAATCGTGACGAAAACCACGCGCGGCGCGAAGAGGATCCACGGGGGCACGCTCGGCTTCGGCGCGGTCCCGCGACCGCTGATTCACGATAAAGGCGAAGAACGACGGTTCGAATGGTGCAAATTAGGAGCCATAAGTCATCATTTAGGTATCCCAGGTACGGTCGACATGCGCCCGGCGAACGTCGAGAGTGTGCGACGCGATATCGATGGCTCGCGGCGCGCGCGGCAAGAAAATTGCATCCTTTCAAGCGCGCTCGCGAGCAATTTTCGTCCGTTCGATGGGGACTCGGGACGACTCTGCCGGCGGTTTTCAGCGGGCTAACGACCCGACGCCGACGTCCGCCCCTTCGAAATGGTAATTGAATGCAAATCGGATTCATTGCGTTTGGGAATTGACGAGTCCCTTTGCTTTACTGGATAGGAGACAAGCTGCTGGTGGTAACAGGATCGGGCGTCCGCGTTAATGGGGATATACTTGTGCGCCACGCGGAACGATCAATCGATGCCAGGATTTCTTTCGGCTCGAGAGCGGTGGACAGCGTCGTTTTTGTCGCGATCGATAGAGAACGATGTGCACCGGGTCCAACGAAGTACGAATTTCGTTCCGCTGGCAGATTCGATTCGAGATGTCCGGCGATGCAGCTCGAATCAACCGTCGACGACGGTACGGCGACCTCGAGATTTACAAACTGTGACGCGCGGTGCACTTTCGGCCACGAAAGAGCACCATTCTAGGCCTTCCTCGTTCAATTGGAGCGCGATCGCGGAATTGCGTAGAAAAGTTCGGACGAACGTAGAAACGATTCTACTACCTTTATTTATTTATTCATTTAAGACCTTTAAGACAGCAAGCGGCAAGGAATACAGGAAACAGAGGAACACGAATTACAAAATGTAAATTACGAGCCAGATGCGTACAGTAGTAAGGGCACATTGTTTAAAAGCATCGAATGTGTAATAAAAAAACATAGGCACGACAATGAACGCGATCATACTCCCGTGAAATTTGAATAGGCAATTTCAGAAACAAATCTAAATCACGTGATCCGGGCAAGTCGATGCGGGTAAATGAATTGGATGCTGAATTCTGGTTACAATTTACCTCCGGGTTCACGCGACCGAGTGTATTGCTGTGCACGAAGGGTGTTCTGTTCGCGTGATATTCGGGCAGAATCGCGGCGGGGCAGAAAATTGAATTTATCGCGTGGAGGGGTGCCGTGGCGTAGGATCGATCGCGGGAATCTCGAAAATTAGCGAATCGGACTTTAATGACGCTGTTAGAATCTCTGAACTCGCATTCTGGGTCACGTGTCGTAGCCCCAGAGGTGAAAGGGCTCGAGAGAGGCTTCCATCGTATAGCTCTATTAGAAGCACGCGATTGCAGGCCTCCCTCTCTGTTGGAGAGAGAAGCAGAAGGAGAATTAGGCCGCTCAGATCTCGTTGGGTATGTTGTCGGACGGGTTATCTTACAAATGTTCGGTCGAAAACCTGCCCGGGTAGGTTACAAACGTGTTTCTGTAACGTCGAGCCACGAATTCCTGCCTCACACGGCGCCGTATCTTTCTTCCCTTACATGGGCAATCGAAACTTTGGGTCGCCCTGCAATGAAACACGCTGTTCGCAATACTCTTATCCCACATTTCGTCTACGATGGCTATTACGCGACGAGTTGGACGACTTTTATTCGGAGCATCTGTTACCCCCGATTCACCGTTGCAGAGAAGTGTTCGTCAAATTGAATTATGTTCAATTATGTCACCGCACCTCGCGAGTGGGCCAGAAAAATGGATCGACCGTTCGAACCCCAACCGGAGAATGTCTACATAAACGGGCAACTCCGTAATCCTCCGCGGAGTTGTGCACGCATCGTTATAGATCGCAGCATTAGACTAACGAAGCCGTACAATCAAATCGGAGTTGCCATTACATAACGCGGTGCCATTGCAACTGCGCAAGCCGAATCGGAGTACGCGAATGGCTGAACATCGCTACCAAGTACGCCAGTGTAATTTCCTGAAAAATGCTCCAGCGGTTCCAGCAACGATCGGCGCAGCCTATTGAAGAAAAAAACCCTCCAACATTTGCAAGCAATTAGCAACGCTGACGGTCGTGAAACTCGTTCACGTCGCGTCACCGCCAGGCTAGACTTGAGATCATCCTCGGCCGTTTCCTCGCGTGCAACAATGTGCCACGGCTACGTTTCGGTCCATAAAGCATCTGCCTCGACAACATTGTGGCCCATTTGCATATTATTCCCCGGCAATACGGCACGGCGCGCAAAAGTCAACGATAGGAGTAAAGAAGCTTGCAAACACGCGTCGCGGTCCCGAGCACGTAAGTACATCCCACTCCAGATTCGACACGATTCGTCTAAAGCATTCCTCGAGCCACTTCAAAAGCGAGACAATCGTTTATTACATCCTCGCGGCTTCGTCGTGCCACGTACGTTGACTCTCCTTCACCAGCAGGCTTACGCTACATGCTTCTCTAAACAAGTTATAAATATCGAACGAGACGCGCACGGTCCCGCGTATATGCGCCCCTTCTGCGTCTGCATACGTGCGAACGGTCGCGGCGCACACGTTTACGTGGCTAGCTGCCCGGTACTTGCACTTGTACACGCGCATTACTTGCACACAGGCGCATACGTGCACTCGTCGCGGAGTGCGCGTCATTCAAATAAATCGTCGCTCGATATCGCCTTCGGAAACGAACTATCTGTCCACCGGACGTGTGCATTTGCTACGCAACCATGGACAATTTTGTGGTAATAATTTTATAGCAATATAAATCGGGCAATCTTTTTGGAAAATCAACGGGGATAACCTGCGTGTCGATTTGAACATCGATGCTCGATGTCGAGCGAAATCAATCAATTTCTTGTTGGTTGCGATATATTTCGTAATATGTATATCTGTGACACCAGGTCTGTTAGAAATCTTTGAGAAGCTATACGGTATCAATCGTTTTTGGAGTAAGTTATGTAATTTTATGTTTCGCTACAATGTATTTGCAACGTGGAGGGATCAATTATATTTACGCGGTAAATGTAGCTGAATCGGCATAACGAACGGAATATTTGCTCAGAAACATTTGAGTCCTCGAGATCATTCGAGACTTTATCACTGAATGCTGATAAATGTATATAAATACGTTATCTGCATCGTCGGTTGGTTTCTTTGAACGAGTGGACACAGCGCTCGTGAAGTTCGGGTACAGCAATTTATTTTGCCCCAGAATCGTTTAGCCGGCGTGAAATGAAATTGATATCACTTGAACCACCGTGTGCATCTCCAGTGAGCATACCACCGTATGCTCGGTGTGCTACGTACGGCAATTCTGTAACACGTGCGACAACGACTGTCTTTCACTTATTCAGATAGCAGCGCCGCTTATCTACGACCGCAATTTACCTCCGCCTAACAGTAGCAACGGTAGTAATATCTACGGCCATTCGAATACAAACGTTTTGAAACATATAGCCTCTAATTCCAGATAGTATTCGCGGCACGTCTGCGTCCACGTAGTGGCGCGTAGTAGAATTAATTGAATCGTCGACGAGATTTATTGATTGCTTCATTCCATCAAAACAGTGATACATTTCGCGTTGTCTTGCATTCAACTTTTTTCTAAGAGTCAATTATCTCGTAAATATACCTGCGTCTATTATCTACGCAGGTTTTCTCGAATAAATAGTGTCTTCGTCGGAAAATTGACATCAAATATGTTGAGTGGTAAAAATTCAATCCTATCGAGAAGATCGGTCCTGTTGGTCCGTTAGAAAAATCCAATGTTTACAACGCAGTGCAATAAATTAAGCGCGACTTATATAGAGAACGAAAGCGTTACGAAACGGTACTGCTTACAATTAGACACTCCAATGCAGCTCGGTTCTAAGCGCACTGATGCTCCCTAGAAAAATACACCCCTGTCGTTATTATTGGCACTATTAGCCGTGAAATCCAAATGAACAAGACAATCGTCCGAAGAGCAGGAGCGTTCTAGCAGCTCGACACAGCGGCATTGAAATTAAGGAGGCCGCAAGACGATTATCGATACGTCAACGAGCGAGTACATCGTTATCAACGTTTACGGATACGCACGGCCAAAAAGAAGCTCGATCGACGGCGAAGTCAGTCGACCCGCATGGAAAGCGTTAGGATCAAGAATAACGCGTATCGCGCGCCATGACCTAAATCCGAGGCACTGTCCGAGGGGAACGAACGAATCGGGGCCTCGATTGAAACCTTCGCCTCAATGTCATCGTAAATGCAGTCCGCGAAGCGCGATCGCCGCCGCTCGACGCTGACTGCCGTCTCGATTTTATCGACGCATAAATCGCCCCAAATCACTGTTATTCCGTTATCAGGCTACGGCCACGTAGCCGCGGTCCGTCGTTGATTTTAATTTCCGTTCTCGTCTTTCCTCCAGCTTCGCTCGCCGTTTCCGCGATATCGCGATAATAAATTTATCGCCGGGCAACGCCGTGCCCCGTTCGCGAAATTGCCGGCGCTGCAATTCGACGAGCGTGTCGCGATAATTCGCCCGGTCGACTGCAATACCGTGGACGGGTAGAAACTCCGGGCAATAAAGCGGGGCTCGAACGCGTCGGTGGTTTGCCCGGTAAATCGTGGCGGGTCGACGTCGCTCCATCTCGCCGAAGGAACTAATAATCCTTCGGCACAACCGATTTCCCTTGTCGCGGAAGCGGCGAGAGCTCGTTCGTTCGACGCCCGACCGGTGCCTCACGGTGGACTCCGAACGACTTCCTCCTTCGTCTTCGAAGCTGCATCTGACCCGGCGATCCATCCTTAATGATCCATCTGCATTGTGAGCCACGGCCACTTTCGAACAACACTGTGCCCCCGTTCTCCGACCGTTTCCACTCCATCGAACATCGGACAATCGCATCTCTGCTCGCCGGCAACCGTTATCCGCGAGGGCCACTCGTGTCGCTCTCGATTTTGCCTGACAGTGTTTTAACCTTTGGGGAGCCGGTGCACATTTCGTGGTTCAAGGCAGCCGATTTTGTATAAAATTTATATCGCGACTATTAGCTTTCTATTAGCTTTATTTAGCTTTGGCCATCAAAGGGAAGACAAATTGAAAATGTTGAAAACGAAGCATTATTTTGAAGCTTTTCAACGGTTGGACCAACGGCGTCAGCCTAAATCCCTGCAGATACTAGTACGTACTACTGATAATGATGTACAGAACTTTTCCAACTCCTTTTTCACTTTATCTACAACGTGCAGCCATTAAAGGTTAACTTGCCCAACGAATTACGATCGAGCCTTGACTCGCCTTTTCCGGCTGGCTCGTCCTATTCTCCAATCGGCTCAATCGACGATCTTTCTATTCTTGTCAGATAAGTTATTCGCAATCTATCTCCTTTCGCAGATAATAAGCGAATGCGAAGGTGACGCGGGTTTTTGCCGAGTGTAACGCGCGGTGTGTTCCACCTAATTTCGCTGCGAATACGTGTCCAACTAGGGTACCTTTACTTGCTCTAGAATCGATTGGGTAGGTCCACCACGTGGCACCATTCGAGCCTCCTTACTCGCAGACTATGTATCGCCTTATGTATTCGTCACCCCTGATCCAGGGTCTGGAAGATCAGCGGCGTGGAAATTCGGATGATTTCCGAAAGTCGGTTTACGCGTTCTCGTCGCCCCATGGGACAAATCTTCGAGGCAGATTTCTTTCGGTCGTGTAACACGGATATCTAGAAAAGTGTTATTGCAGTGCCGCTCGGGCAGCCAATAGAGAGCAACGTTAATAACAGCCCATCTTAGACGGCGAAGGCGCCGGTAAATTTCTTTCGGAGTACGTTGACCGACTGCAGGCCGATAAACGCGAGAATGCGGAAGTGCGGCACTGCGCTTCGTCGAACGCCAGAGTGAAATCGGCATGAAAACCGCAAGGATTTTATTTGACGCCGCGAGAGAGCCCAGGCCTTTCGGATGCCTAACGCTTGCGGTCGTCCGGCTGATATACGCGACCGGCAGTACGCGTACGGTCACTTTCAATTATCGTACCGATGGCTTGATATGCGTAACCGCAGCATTTTACGCGGAACCGTTTTGCTTTGTTTCGCGGCCGTCTCGCAATTCGTTGTTGTTCCCCGCCCCGTCTCGTTAGTTTGAGACGGGTTAGAACCAACGTTCCCGTTCCCTCGCATCCTGAGACGACGTGCAGCAGCCAGCTCCCTTCCGAGAGCTTTGAACTAGTTTTGCGCGGGTTGGTCGTGGAAAGAATGGCTTTTATTTGCGCCGAAGTTGGGTGGAAGAACGCGTGCATAATGGGAGACGGCTGGCTGGCACAAAGCGGACAATTCTTACGACTGTTGCGAATGGTTTGGGTCGAAATACGGTCCGGATTAAGTGCTCGTCGTTTCACTCGTTAATTTTCATCTATTTTGCGTATATACTTATTTCGACTACTCGCTCTTTAATTACATGTACAATTAGTCTGAGTGGCTAGTTACAAATTATAGTAGATCCACGAGCAACCGGACTGTGTTACGTAGGAAGTATTATTTCCTCGCGTTTCTATTATGCCCTTATTTGGGAAGCGGGAGTGCATGCAGTCGAGTCTGCCCCTTCCGCGACGTCGCGATGACGTGACCCTTTTGGGGGGATCTTTTCGAACTCCCTTGGAAGATTCCGTGACCCCACCATCTTTTTGGTCCGACTATCGAGTATAAAAAGGGCACGAATTCTGCTCTCGTCGGCTCAGTATTAATCTAGCTTCGTGCACGTTCCGTAATCGACTGTATTGATATCTAAGCTCAGCGAGATCGGGTTTTAGTCCCCTTCGAGCATTATTAAACGCATTATTAAACACATCATTTAACACGTTATTTTACGCGTTATTTTACACGTTAGTTTTTCAAACGATATATCTTAGGATATAACGTTAGGCCTCTTTATTGGCAATTTACGTTCTAGTCCGTACAGACTGAGAAAGGTGGATTTTGTAGTTCCGCGTTTAGACTCTGTTCAAACCAAAGAATTTACAATATATATTATTCTACAATTAAACGCATTTGTTTTATTCAGTCTCCTCTACCGATCATTGGCAGTATCATCCCACTATAGATACATCTTAACCGCTCGAGGTGTATCGACATAGTAAAAATTACGAGCCCCCATACTAACAATCCTGTGGCTCCCGGTGATGCAATAGGCACCGGCAAGTCCACGAAATCTTACCATCCTGTGGCTCCCGGTGATGCAATAGGCACCGGCAAGTCCACGATTACCTCTACCTTCCTGTGACACCCGGTGATGCAATAGGCACCGGCTCATTCACGCAATTCCTATCTAACGCGGCTCCCGGTGACGAAATAAGCACCGGTCAGTTCGTAACTAACAAACTCATAAATAACCGATCCTCGGCTCCGCAGCCGTGCCCTCTTTGCCCTCGGCTCGTAACAACTGTGATGACCGACGGTTTCGTCCTGGATTGTTTTAATTGTGAAAGCAATTGTAAAGAAAGGATTAGAGTGTTTAGTTCTGGTCTTTCGGTGAGTGAGACAAATTTGCTTCAATTGTTTGTTCTTGGGTCTCCGTAATAGATGTTCTATTACTGCTAACGAAAGAACAGACATGGCCTCGATGCAGTAAATAACTGAGGAACGATATTTCTAGATAAAAGTTGCTTTTAAATTATTAACTGCTGTGAGAAACATATGTTGTCACATGTTTCAGTCACGAACAATATTGGGACATGTTTGAAAGTCCACGTTCTGAGTCATCCTCGTCCTTATCTATGAGACCAACTATTCATCGTAGAAATAGTCACGGCGTTACAAATAATCTTCTCTTTCTGGCACCAAATTTGCACCAAGGACAAGGTTAAACTGAACGAAAAAAACAAGTACATGTACTATCAGGCAGCTTTTCAGTTAAAAGACGAGTCAGTTTTTTTAATTGCATATTGTACATTGTATGCTTCTCAAAAGCAACGAATTAACTTACGACAAGTGCATACACGAGAGGCACAATAAATCGCCGCTATCGTGAAGCACTTTCAACATCAAAAACTAGCTTCCGAATTTCCATATCGGATTCAGTTACAAATAAGAATAAATTTCGACGTATACGTGTATTTCGAAACGCAGGTATCCTATGTTTGTTTTTTTCCTTGCTTCAACAGAGAGTCACGTGATTTCCGCGCGGCTTCAAAAGGATACGTAATGATTAGTTGGCTCATTTCGTCCGGCATCGACTGTCGAGTGTCTAAATGTCAAACCATTGAATAGCTTCAAGCATATCCAACAGAATTGGCTAATCGCTCGCAGAATTGTTATCCAATAGTTAACACAGAGTTTCGCGTCGAAAATAAATCGAATAGGCAATTTGAACAAGAATCACTGAAAGATAATTATATCGGTCATAATGTACATAGACTTTCATTTTCAATTTAATTTCCCGAAAAGCCTCGAACTTTAATAATAATACAAAAATCAAGAAAATCAAGAACGGCTCCGTTGTTCGGTCGAAGTTTCCACAAAAATTCCAGCCTCGTCAACGAAGGAAACGAGTTACCATTAATCGTATGACATTCGCGTTATTTCTTCATTCGGAAAAGTAGGAACAGTGGGCCAGGTTCTAACACAGAACTTTGCGATGCATCGTCAAATGTTTCCAGTTTGCTTGGATACGGGGACAATGCCTATCTTGGAGGCATCTTTGTGACGCTAAGTTCGCGTGGCTGCAATCGGGCAAATTGGGTGCCGGCTGACGGAACTAGCTAGGACCACGAAAGACCCAAACAAAAGCGCGGCCTCTCTCGCGTAACGAGCAGTGTGTGCGAATGAAACGGTAGAAAAGTGGCCTGAAAATGGGCCAACGGATTCGCCGGTAGTAAACCCGGATTGCAGGCGTGCATTTATTATACCAAGCCCGGCCGAGAGGGGCCGGGGAGAAGGTGGAACGGAGAACCGGGAACGCTTCGTTCCCGCTTGCCTTTTACTATCGAGGTGACAATGTCGTGTCGCAGATTTGCATCGAGCACGGCAGTCGCGAATTTTGGGCGAGAAACTCTCGCGTACACCTCGTTGGAGGTCGTCGTAATGAGCGATCGATGGAATTATTACCATCGGCTAGCTCTGCAAGACGTAGGAGCTTGATGAGTTTTTGATGAGAAAATATCGTAGCCGCGACGCGATTTAATTTTCCTCCATGGACATTGTGAGGAACCTTTTCGTCCGCTAGGTTGTCCCACTTTTCCTTTTAACACTAGAATGAATAGAATGCAATGGGCACTTCGATTTGATGGATCGTATCCATCAATTCGATAGATATCTAGAACCAAACTACTTGTTACACACCAAGATTTATAACATATTTCACACGAAAGACGAAAAAACCTCGCCCTAATTAATTCGCTTCGTCGTCCGAATCGAAACCGAAAAATTCCAGCTACCTACATCTCGTTCGACTTGAACTGCTGCGGCACACACTTATGTGTGACTCGCGTATCGCGAAAAAATAGCTTCGCAGCTTTGCTGCAATGAAAAAAAGGTAACAAAAAAAAAACATATTGCGAAAGAAAAATGCGAAAAAGAAAGGGTCGAGGACGGGAGCTCGTGAACACTTATAAATAGATACGTAACAGTTATTAAGTCGGATAAGGCTGCGAGTTCGCGTTTATCCCGAGGCTTACGGCGACGAGGTGTGTTTGCGGCGCAAATTAGTGTTTGCCTCCGCGCGCACCTTTGCTTTGTCGCATAATTGTGTTTACTATCGGGCTGGCGCTAATTTCACGGCGTTAACGGACGCGCTTCGCCGTCTCTGCGGTATCCCCTTGCGGTCGATAGATGTTGCCAAGAATCCCGAATTCACTGGAGGTATCTACGCGAAGCCGGCGATGCGCCCACTTACGCTACGCCCGAGTCTTAATTATCGATAACCGATATGCTTTATTAAATCGCACGCGGACACATTCCTTGGTCCCCGTTATTAAATCGGCCACGAATCATCCACGGTGCGCGGTTACTTCTCACTTACAGATAGTCGAGATCGAGGAATGCTACTCTGATAGACGAAACTGCTTTCGGAGCGGGCCGGATAAAGTTGAGCATTGCTTCGTGATCGAGCACTGGCTCCTTAGAGGAATGAATAGAATTTTATGAATCAAGTTGAAAGACATGCCAGCGTTTTATCGTTGACAACGTTGCAGAGAAGTTTCGGAGCGAGGTACGATAGAATTTAATCGATGTGATATATGGATAGTCGGCAGAATTAAATTTCATTATAATCAATATAAATTATCGTACTATGTAATTATCTTAAATTGTGAAATACGGTAGACAATTTTTTAAGACCTTTGACTCCTCGATGATTAAATAGCACACATAAATCTGACTAATCTGACGTTCCTGGTTGAATATTTAATCATTCACTGCTCGGTCTAACGAAATTACACACAGAAACTGCGAACGCCACGGCGTGGATGTGTGTACAAAATAAACAGTATTAAATAATTCTATTAACAAAGATTTATATATTACCCAACTGTGAAATAGTCCTTCAATGTTCGGCGAAAGATTAATGCGAATCTTCGCGCGCATTAAAATTTACAATCGAGAGGAAGCTATTAATCACAGTTATTATGCGATAAGCGTGAATGATTTAGAGATGAAGAATTCCAAACAGAACACAAGTTACTCAACAGTTTAATGAAGCGAATCTAATTGCAAGTATCGTTTATACAAAATAACCATTCAACGATTTCAGTAATGATTACTCTTGATTAGAAGCCAGAGTGAAACTACTAATCATCATTAATACGTGACACAAATAAACAACATAGCTCTAAACGATCCGGCAAAAAAGGAGGAAAAATAATATCCAGTATCTCCAGCGGGTACCCTCACATTCTGCCTACCAAATGAGGCGAAAGAAACCTGCCAAGAAATTGAAATACCACGACTATCCAATAAAAAAAGTAATCGGTTCAACCAGTATTGCAACAATGAATCTACATTTGCCCAAGAATTCAACGCAAGTAAATCGACCAAGAGACATATACCGCTATCAAAAGCCCAAACATCCCAAACAATTTCTCTCCGGATACAAATTTCTTCAGCCCGTCTGTCTCCTAATTGGGACGACCAATCAATGTTCCGCTGCACTCTAATAATCACATATACGCACGTACGTATATAAACCCGTCGGGTGCGTGCGACACAAATTGTACATAAGTAAAACGTAAGAAAAGAACAGAAGAACAACCGACAAGAACACACTGCCAATAGCGAATCGCAGCCGATAGGTGTGAGCGATGCCCCGATGGAAGACCGCGAAGTGCCGCGGTGCAACCGCAATGCATTCGCGGCTTCGCCGGTACACCGGCAATCACAATGTCACAAATGCTAGTCGGCCGCCATGCCGTTAGGTTCACCTGAGGGCAATAACCTAGCCAGCTAAACTTATTTAGAATAGCGTATCGCCCACCAACAGCCGGCCGATCGACTCGATCCAGCTCGTACAATGCAACGACGCTGCCGCAACGCGATCGGTCGCGTTTCTTCCTATTCCCCCCCTCGTGCGATCGTTTCGAGGGCCTTTGCACGTCCTCGGATGCGTTCGTACATCCTCCACCCTCGCCACGATTCGTCATTCGACGGCCAATAAATTTGCTTCCCGGCCGATCGAACGATCGGTTCTACGGTACGAACGATCCAAGCCGCAGCTATTGCCGCTCGCAATCGGCATCGGTGTAATGCATGCCCGATCCGCGAAGCTGAATGAATTTTGACCGCATCATCCTTTCGCAAACACGGCGATCCGGAGAAATAGGTTAAAAGAGAAGGTCGATATCGCGGCGCGGCAATCTAGAGTAGCGGCGTACACCGAACCGTTCGGGCTGCTGGCAATTTCCATAAAAAACACGAAACAATCGTCGCCGCGAAAAATGTATTCCCGGGAATCGAGCACGGACAGAGTCGTTTCGAATGGCGGCGTTTTTACACGGGCAATCAGATAGCGGTGAAACGATGCTTCTCGCCGCGTTTCACGCGACACAATCTTAACGTTAAATTGCAGCCAATTCTGACGATTCCTTTTCTTCTTTTTTTTTTCTCCGCATCAATGTTCTATATGAGATTAGTCGAAAGGTTCTGTCGTTTTTGTGCAGCGAAAACGTGACAACTGTCTCGGTGTTCTCATTCATTTTTCACAATCTATCGATACTTTTTTTCCACTTCTTTCATGATGCACAATTCCTTTTAGAGACCCATCAATTGGGCTGACAGTGGTGGATCGTCGAGTGATAGATCTCCTCCGGTTCAAGCGTCGTCGTCGCATGCACAGGTACTTCAGATACATTTTTGCAGGCTTGAACCGCACTGTTGCCTCTTTGTACAGTCGCGTAACATAGAGCCACGTGCATGAACTTTGTTCACGAGCATCATTCGTCTTCGACTTTTGTCATAAGATAAACAGGAAACTGGCATTTCTTACTTTATCATTAAAGTGTTATAGAACGACCGTGGTCGTTACGGGTAGTTGCTGGCCATTCTTGTCCATGATAATTCATTCGAGAAACAAAGCTATAGGTGGCTAATGTAGAGAGCGATAGAAATTTTGCGACGCTTTCCGAAGTTCTGGGAAACGGTTTCCCGGTTTGCCGCAGTCGCGACACAGTATCGAACGTCAATTATTCCTGCGAATGATTTCGCGTCAATCACGGCGGCTTCCGGCTCGAAAGCATTGGTAGGGTCGTTGATCGGCCACTTCCTGTACGGACTGCATTCCGAACAGACTCCTTTCGCCGGCTCTATGCGCTCCGAGTTATTAACTGCAACGGGGGAGGGGAATAGATCGGCGAGATGGAGATTGCCGAGTTTCTCGGCAGCTAAACGAGATCTAGATTTTCCAACGCTTGGCACAACTGTCACGTAGGAATGCCATTTCGCAGGTCTGCAGCCTTTAGATCCCATGATATTCTATTCCCGCGGATCGTTGCGACTCTCGCTACGATCGAGACCACGGTCACCTTCCTTCCTTCCTTCCTTCCTTCCTTCCTTCCTTCCTTCCTTCTTCTTCCTTTCCATGGAAATCTCGGCGGAAAAGCTCGACCTACGCGTCCCGGACAAGTTGTAAATTCTAATCGGGCCGCGCAAGAACCGATCCTCGGCTTAGCGCGTTCATCTTTCACCGACGGCGAGGCGAAACGAATGCGTTCCAGGCGGTTCGTGACAATTCAGCGCGACTACTCCTGCGCCGTGAATGGTGTTCAAAGGGAAACGCCTAATTCGAGCGTAACAGAACCGCCGCGGTTATGTCACGGATGTAATTTATTCGTGAAAAAAAAAAAAACAGAATCCGCAAACAGAGGAGGGGGCATCGTAAAAGATATCCAGCGCGTACCGAAGCAACGACCGGCATAAAATATTTCACGTCAGACGAGAAGTGAGGAAAGACCGAGGAAGAGACAGCGGGACGCTTCGGTATGGGAATGGAATAGCGGAAGGTTAGGAAGAGGAGCTGGCAGCGAGCGGTGTACAGGACAATATTATCGCGCGATACGATCTCAGATGCCTAGCTAGGCCTCTTAGGCATGTCACATTGCAAACAGTGGACAATGAGGCTATTGTTGCTGCATAATGGCCGTTTCGCGACCTTACGTGGCCTCTTCCTCTTCTTCTTCGTCTTCTTCTTATTCGTCGTCGTCTCCGTCCTTTTCGATCTCGCGGCTTCGACTGGAGCATTATACACTCCTCTGCACGCCCTGCTTTCTTCGCGCGAAATACATATCGAACCGTTGACCAATAGATGAGAAGAAAGCAACCGGCGAGAAACGTGTGCACCGAGGAGATCGATATACGAATGGGCGTTGTTTCGAGTGACTTTACGCGGTGGATGATTTGTATCTTTCGCTGCGGCTGCATGGAACGCCCTTTTGAAAGCAGTCGATCGTTCCGTATTCTTAATGCGGAGCGAATAACACGGGGAACAGGAGTTCGCTGTATAAGCGTTGCAGGCATGTGCCTGTCGTACGTATTTCTTTTTTTTTTAAGGAATCGCGAGTTAAATTGCGAAGAGCGTGGCATTATTGTTACACCACTGCTCCAAGTTGCGAGTTCCGATGACAGTAACTCGTCCAGTCCATATTTTGAATACGGTTAAATTCATCGGTAGCGATATGTATTATTGGGAATCCCCAATTTACCTTTCAACTATTCCAAATCTATCAATTTTCGCTTACCCTAATCTGTGCGGCCGGTCTTCGCGGCTATACCATCCTAAAAAGCCGCCCCCGACGTCCAAACGACGGACAAAATCTCGTTTCTCCGATGTCGCGAATTGCGCCGCGACGAAAAGCGGCGACGAATTCTCAACAATTCCACAAACACATTCCGGACGGTACGGCGCGATGTTCCGCGAGCGAACATTTTCATTAAAGAATCACGGCGCAAGTCGCCGTTTTATTACCATCGCGAACGATCCCGGCGGTTAGTTTAATCCTTATCGTACGCGACGGTCTTTCAGCCTCGTTACAAAGGGAATTATTTTATTCGTAGAACGACGCCGCAAGTACTATCGTAATAATGGACAGTGTACGATCAAAGTGCACGGTCGCTATGCACGCGGCACCGCACAAAGCAGCGTTGAGAGAACCCCTTGGAATTCCTCTCTGATGTCTGTCAGTCACTCTTAATTTACGGCGATAGCGGAACGCTGCAGTCGGACGGGCCCAGGTAACCCTATCGAGGTGCAACGATGTCACGACTGCTTTCAGATGAAAAGGTAAGTAGTCGAGTACACCGCGATCCGCATTGGTAATGGCGCAATGTTCGTTATTTCGCGACGCGACGGGATAACCGCGGAGCAACAATCGACGTTAATTAAACGTCACGTTTCCAAATCGGTGAGATCAACCTAATTGTGAGCACTTATCGCAGCAACAGGTGGGGAAGGAAATGTTGTCCCTTATTTATCGTTCACCTCATTTATAATTCAGCGAACATTACTTCCGTCGAAATTAAACTCGTTTCGATGGTGCGTTTGAGGAACGCGTTTATTGCGTGAACATTATTAATCGTGCAACGGCGTACCTTGCAACAGAGTCGCGTATCTGTGTTCTCACGCTGACCTGAACTAAATTGATCGCCCATAATATACTGTATATACTGTACATACGTTACAATGAACCTCGAATAGACGATGTTGAATCGTACTCGGTGTACCTTGGAAACCAAATAAACAGAGCCGCCGGGGTATAATAATTTGCAACATTTTAAGCCGGCCGGCAAGGTTTTCCCTCCGTCGGTGAATCCTCCGCGTAAAAAATAAACGAGAGCGGGCACTTAGACCGTATATACCGCGCATTAAACTAGGCGGAATGATTTGTGCGGCGTGCACGTCGTGACTGCAAAGTTAAAACATTCCACGGTGTTTCAGCGGGCACAGGAAAGCCAGCACGTAGCGCTAACAGCTTATTTTTTTTTCTTTTTTCCTCTTCTATTATTTACGCGGGGGCGCAGGTTTCAGGTGGCGACAGAATGCTCGTCAAAGGAGGTCGTCGATGTCGACGACATCGTCGAAGGCTGCACGCTTAAGCTGCGTAGCCCGTTAATAATTTGCGATCGCTAATTTGCGATCATTGTCCGCACGCGATATCCAGACGGAGCTTTACTTAGGGTAGATACGGCCGAATAGCTCGGAATCCGCTTGCAGTTTGCCCGCTACGTAATTGCGCGCGTGCACTTGTGTGCCAAGACGCTTAACCGAAAGTGCAACGTCTAATTTTCCAGTTAACCAACCGATGCAAACTTCAGTCTAGCCGGCCGGGGGGGGGGGGTCTCTCTGTTTGCCGGACAATTACGCGTCGAGAGGAAACACGAGGAGCTGGGATTGTGTCAGATTAACCCGTATGCCGTATTTTGACGAGTCTGACTCTCGTGAGAAACATTTCCGACGCGTGGAAACGAATGCCAGCGATATTGTAGAGATTATCTTCGGTGAACCTGACGTTAATGGAATGGAGGGGAGCTAAATGGTACGGCAAGGGGGTTAATACGATTTGATTGGCGACGTTGTCAAGTGCTTGGCTTCCTTTTTAGGTTTTTCATTTCGCTTTATTTTCGTATTCTGTATCGGTGCACTCGATTGCGGCGATTAGCCTTGCGAGAAACAGCCTTCCGCTAATATTTTTGGTTTCCGATTGTTTTTCATTGCGTCGTTGCACCCGACACAAGTACCGTACGTTTACATGGATTGAATTGTAACGAAGTTTTAGTTAAGAAAGTAAGCTTGCGGCAGGGAACTTAATTTAATAAAACGACAGGACTGTGGCGACTGCACCCGTTTATGGCGGTGAATGCATCTGTATCGTTGTTGAGCTCTTGAAATTAATATTTCCGTAGGTAGAAATGTACATTTGCTGGTTTGTTAACATCTAATACTCCTTAATTTGATCAAGAATAAATTCACCCAGTAAACTATCCAATTTGCTTCATTCAGTAGAGATATTAAATTACAACTTTGCACACGATATTCGTCCAAAAAAAACGTGCAAAACCAATTACCGGACTAGAAAGGAGCCAATTACCCGCAATGAGAAAGTTGCAATGTACCAAACAGTTACAAGCACACACGTACGAATTTGCCTGTATAAAAGTAGCCTCGCCAACTAGGTTCGCAACGAGCCAGCTATGTGTATTGAAATACCGAAGCTGTAATAATTTAGACACGAGACGCGAGAAGCGTTCGAAGTGCGCATTATTTTGTGGCACAGATTTTGCAAAACTTCAATTTATCCGCTGTGCGTGGCATCTTTGAAACGTCTTGGGGGAATCGGGAGTCCGAATGAACGCCTAACAGAATCCTTAAGCAGAGGATAAGTGTAACAGCAGCCATTGCGGTGCAATTCGCCGCGCCACTCGTTAAGTTTGTCGCAATTTAATTAGATTCGCAACTAAACACTTGTGCCGCGAGAAGGAGTGATCCGACGTGCAACGTTCAATTTTCCAGTTAACTAACCAGTGTAAACTTCGATTTGTCGCCCCGCGAAGAACATCGCTACAGCTCTTCAATATTTGTCGAGCGATCAGGTTGCACGCCGCCCGGCAAAACTGCGCGATCGCATCGCACTCTGAGAAAGTCACCAAGAAAGAGGAATTTTTACAAGAATTTATTCGGTGCATACTGGTTTCGGATTGCTTTCGCGGTAGATCGGTTCAATCGATGTCGCAAGACACGCTCACACGCGGAGGAAAGATTATTTCTTAGCGCAGGAAAGTTATTTTAACATTCCACCAAAGAGCTGTTTAATTTTTCTTAAACGAAAACTCAGGACCTCGATACATTTCTCCAGTTTTCGAAACCATACATCAATCTCACTTCGAGCTGAGCTCCTGCTATTCAGAAAAGGATTTCTTCCCGGAGGGTTAAACGGGATGTATTAATATTCGAAATATGTCCCCTATTAATACCGAACCGTAACAGTCGTGTATTGACACTTAACCCAGTGCGGCCGCCTCGTTTCGATTTAAACAACGCAACGCCAAATACATATAATTCACCCTAAAACAATGAGCGATTACGGTAACAGCATTATAATACCATCCCCCTGTTTGATCCCCCATGTCTTGATCGATCTTATCCGTAACCGTGGAGCATTTTAATCAAATTCACGGCTGGCATGGCGTTACTCGGATCGAGCTTACCGACTTACAAAGGTAAACCGTACACCGCTCTTTCTTGTCTGGCCTTATATACCTCGCAGGACCCAAGCCCCTTCTCGACGAAGGGCTTCGTAGGGCATTACTCTGGTAAGCCTGACTTGGCAAGCAGATCCCGCGGGTTACAGTTAATTGGCTTCAGCGCGTTCAGGCGAGAACGTGTGCACCTATCCTCGGTGCAAAGCATACACGCGCCCGCTGCAAACGCATGCAAACAACATCGAGACGAACCGCTCTCCCTCGTTGTCCTTCTCGTTACGTACACACATCGTGGTCATTCACAAGGCTCGTGCACGTGTTTTGCCGCGTCCGCTTGACTGGCGAGATGAAAAGTCATTAGCGACCGTGGTCACGTTGTTAACGGGCATTTTTTTCCTCTCTTCCTCGCGCCGTCATTCATTCATCGTTCAACGGCACAACGTCGGTTCTAATCGCGCGACGACGCACGCGACGACGCTTCGAGACGCGTCGTCGGCCATTGTCCAAGGATTCGTACAAATTGTGTCGTCCGTTGGTTTCCGACTTGCGGTGTATACGCGCATACGTATGCACGCACGTAGTTCACCAATGTCGATATCGATGTTACGAGATATCGCATGAAAGCACGCCTATACAGGTTACCCGATCCGCCAATCACGTTAATTAATTATGGGCTCGGCAAGCCGAAAGGACGATTTTCTGCATGGCAATTATTGCGCTTGCACTGCGATAGGGTTCGCGGAGAACGCTTGGGAATGAACACGGGGGGCACGATTTTATCTCGAGGGGGCGTTGATACACGCGGCTGTCGAACAAATGCTGTGGAATTCACTATGTGTGTGCGGGTGTGTGTGTGTGTGTGTGTGCCTGTGCGCAGAAAGTGATCGGTCTCGTGGAGAGGGACCAGAGATCATGAGAAAATGATTGCCCCCTTTTATGCAGTGCACGGTGAGCCCAGCCTGTCGTGACCCGTCAATGGGAATCAAAGGTAGATTGGAAGGTCGCGCGAGAACGGTGGATGGCGAAGGGGAAACGGGACTGAACGATATTTAACTCGCAAGCTCTCAATACTGTGGCCACATTAGCAAGGCACGCATAAAATGCGCATACTTCATGCTGGTACGTTTCATCAAAATATCTATCAAAAATATCCAGCAAGTATCTATTGTGCTAGACGCAACAATATACGCAGGCAACGATCGATTGTTAACCCTTACGTTAGCAACCAAAATGGCGAAGAAGTTCGAAGCTTGGTTATTTAAAATATTTTGCATAAATTTGTTTTCGCAAAACGTGAGTTGACGTGAAATCGTTCAAAGAACCAAGATCTGGAGCGGTTGTCAAGAACATGCAAGAATTACAAATGCAAATGTAGAGATGGGTACCCGGTTGCTAACATAAATGTTAAGGAAATCGTGATTCCGTTCTCCTCAACATGATATTAACATGTTGCCATGCAAAAATACGCCATCAAATTTCCATACGCAAATTCTACCGCGAGACTGACACCTGCTGCAAAGCCATCCGACAAAGTATCAATCTATGGTAAAGTACTTACTCGATCAATCAAAGGATTAGCCTCTAAACGTCATTCAGGCTAAATACAATTATCAACTCTCCCAGACTCCCGTGCGAACCTCCAGATCTCGGCAGAGGAATTCGAACGTCGGTAAAGCGAGCGCGAACACCCGCCGGGGCGGATCAGCGACGGTGTCGACGGTACACGAGTGCACGCTTCGTGCGAAAGCGTTTCCCCGGCAATGGGCATCTTTACAAGGCTCGTCCTCGTCGTGACGCCGGGCACGAGTCTCTATTTCGCGGGGGGAAGGCGTCCTTTCCAGTCGAACAAACGGGCCGATCGTCCGGGGCGTTCTCGTTCGATGAACAAATAAAGGATAAAAGGGGCGAGATGCGCGTGACGCCGATAAAACTCGCTCCGGCACGAAGAGGATCGTCGTGCTTCGCCGCGGGGGTGCAATTTCGCCGCCTAGCGCCGCTCGGCGTCGAGATATACCCGCGATCCTGTTGAAGCGCGCATTCCGAGCGGATACGCCCGCTTCGAGGCAATAATGCCGTTTTACTGTGCTATTGCCGCTTGGATCTGGTATGGACGAGTGCGTCGCTGTTGCGACTGCAACAAACGCCGTCGTCTTTTCTTTTCTATCTCCGCGCGGTATTGCCGGACCGAGCTACCTGGTTACACGTTTCGTTTGTTCCCTTGCACGCGGGCGAACTCTTGCCTAGCATTCGTGGAATAATTGAAAGTTTCGGCCGACGATAGGGCGGTGCAACCGTTGTATGACAGCGGTGATTTTCTGGCGAAGGAAGACCAGAGGTGTACAGGAACGTTGTGTCACATTGTTCGATTATAGAGTAACGAAGTGCGGAGAGGATGAAGGAGCAGGTGTTACACGGGCACGTGCAGGAAGAATCACTTTTAAACTCGCAGTCGGTTGAATGCAAAGTTTATATTTGTGACGTAGCGCTTTCATCCCCTGAATGCCACCACTTTCAATGGCACGGGTAGATGATATGGAGCATTAGTTCCGTTTCGAACGAGGCACTTTGTGTTGGCACTTTTTGCACCGCAGTCTGGAGAGAGATCGCCGTTTATGGGACCCTTCAGACATGCGACTGCCATCGAATAGGGGTGTCGCAGAGTGTTCTGCATTTTTATCATCGCGATACACTGGTTCAATCAGTTCTGGCTCCAAGTCGGACCCTTTCCAGTGTCATAAATCTTCTGTTGCAGTCCTGCTTTGGACTCATTCAGTCCTGCGCGTATCTCACTTAATATATTACGATATCTACCAACAAATCCCTGCATGATGTACCACGTAAATTCTAATAATCTGGTACCCTAGTTGTTGGATAACTACTAGTGATAGTGAACGTCTTACTAGCAGAGGTAGTAAGAGAACCAACTGGGCCTGTACTTGGCTAGTCAAAAGGGCCTAGATTGCAAAATGAAACAATACGCATTCATAGGTGTAAGTGGACCCCAGTTCCCTTCGGGTGTTTTCAGTCAGTTCGTGAGAGCATTTCATAGTGCAAGGACATTCCTTCTGTGCTGTTAAAAATGCATTGACTGAGAAAAATATGATAGTTATTTTATTTAACACATCATATCCAATAATAGTATTATTGTATCTGTTATTCACCATTCCCCAGCAAAATCAATTGGATCGAGGAGAATAACTCAGAAACAAAATTGCATTTCATAGGATTAAATGCAGACTTTCTCGCGCGACAAACAAATCTGGCCACTGGTCCTCGTGGCTTCCCGTTCTATCGCACAGTTTACGCCCATTGTTCCCCTGCGAAACACATAGAGCGTTTACTCAATGACTCCGGCGGGCCAATACATCCGACTCCAAAAATAAGCGGCCCATTGAGAGGCCGAACGACGTCAGGCATACTATACTTAGAAACGGCGAAGGAAAATTTGATCTCTCGCTACGAGTGCAGCACGGGCGTGTCCGTGTGATTTGTACGCGGTGAAATCGATACACCGAGGGCATAAATTAAACCTTCGAATGTCGGCGCCCATTGATGTCACATTATCCAGATTCGTGTTACAGTAGCCTACGCGAACGAAGCCGCTACTCGGGTGGCGCTACTCTCGTAACGCAACAAACATTTACGTGTCTCGCTCTGAAAGCGGAGGGCATCGTATTGGGTCCTGAATGAAGCTTGGCTCCTTATCTCCCCCCCCGAAACGTCTCGAATTTCAGTTCCGACACCCGAAACATGTGTATTGTAATGCTCCACTGATTTTACGATGTTGCTATACAATCGTGTGTGCGTATGCATACATATGTATGTATCGTGCAGGCCATTCTATGGGAACGTTGCTTTCTTTCTGAATGAATTAAATGTCCTGCGATACAACACGACGAGGAAACACGTGTAGACTTTTATTTATACACGAGGAGTTCGGGATGAACGGATTTTAACTTGAGATATGTGTATACCCATTTCGGAGCATGTTTCTGCTACCTTAGTTGCTTAATTATGAAATTTTAAATACAATTTTTTTATTTATATAGAGAAATTGAATCAAAGGTTTCGGCCTCTGTTAGTTTAATTTCCGTTGAGAAATGTCAGTTGCTTATTTCTTAATGAAATAAGGTTAATTTAATTAGAATTTATATTCATATATTATATAATACATAATTAGAATTATGTATGTTTCAATAGTTGTGATACTAATTTATTCAATTTTTCAATGCATGCATATGCTGTTTAATGTACAGTGTCGTATATCTTTTTATTTTATAATTGATAACATTGCTATGTGCGAATCATTTTCAGGAAATCAGAAAATTATTCTGTCATTCGGATACGTTTGTGTTTTTTCTCATTTTGTCACAGGCTATCATTTCCAACTTGCAAGACAATTACGCGAGACCCTGAATCTCAATTCATCCATCTCTAAAACATTGGAAAGTAGCGTACAATATATATCGAGTTTAATATTAAAATTCTATTAAATCAGCAAGTATTCCCCAAATATTATCTGAACTGTCGCAAGGCTCGTCGACGATTCACCTTAAAATAACAAACACACTTCCCATACAAGAACTACCGTTCCATCGCGAAGCAAACGCTTCCCTATCCACCCCCCGTTCCCACCGACTCCTATTTGCAAAGACAATTAAGAAAAGTCAGCATAGACAGAAGCGGTTATGATAATCATGCACGAGAGGCGAGCCCTCGAATGCAATGAAAATAATATTCCGACGTAGCGGCACGCCGAGCATGAACGAGATAACATTTATCCAGCGAAAGAGGGTAAACAACGCGTGAACCTTTCAAGATGAATAAGTGGCTGCGGCGTTGCACGAACGCCGGTTGTATTGATCAGTTGGATAGAAACTGGGTTAACATGGCCCGTCCACCCTCTTCTATCCTCTTACCAACCCACTTACCACCAATCCGCCCATCTCGCAATACAAATCCAATGCACGATATATAACTGTGTCCCCGGGGCCGTGACTGCGAATCGAAACTTATCCGCTAAACACATTACGACCGCGTAGGGTTTCGACGTCTTCGATTAAACCTATCGAGAGGCTGAACGTAATAATTTCCTCGTTAGCCTCGCACTCTATGGCGCACCGAGATCTCAGTGCTCAACGGGAGAGCTGGTTATACACGTGACTGCGTTTGCCGTCGTTTCGGTTAACGCGTTCATTGTTAGTAACGATAGGATGGTATGCAGAAGAGGGCGGCGAATACATCTGACGGATGCACGATTAGTCCTACGATTCTTGAAAATGTAATATTTAGAGGAATTATAGTTTTCTCATTGAACGGCGGGAAAAGAATGTTTGGACCACATATGAATAGTATGCGAATCTTTGTACACCTGCTTGCATGTGAACGCAAACGTATTATTTGAAGGGAGGTGGTGGTTCGTTAAAATTTTAAGGGAAATCCAAGGGCAGAGTTTCAACTACGAGCTTCGAGGTTGTTTTAAAACGGTCCACTCGATATGTTGTTATAATTAGTTTAACGAGTACAGTGAATATGTGAAACTGAAAATCGAAGCAGAGAAATGAACATTCGTGAGCAGGGTCTCTTTTCGAATGTACTGGAGTGAATAAATAGGCATGAATTTATTACAGTTTTTACCTAAATCCATGTAGAATTTCGCGTACACATCGATTCTCTTCGTTACACTGTGCATTCCACTTATTACGCTAAGGCCACCACGCAATAGCTTTACAAATCTATTACAGCGGATACCGTGGTATTCCCCGCAGGTTCTAGCGGTAATCGATAACTTGTCCATCGTCGCAATATCGTAAAACGCCCTGTGCACTACGTAGCGTCCTACGATATTTCATTAATACTATTACACGTACGCCGAGTAACGGGGAAAATCGATATCGCCGCATGAAAAATGTACACACAATTCCAATCGAGGTGTACACGCTGCAGTTCCGCCGCTTCGTCAGAGAAGAGTTTCGCCGGCAAACAAAAAAAAAAAAAAAAAAAAACAACAAAATATAGGTACGGTTCGTCAAATAATTCTTCTCCCCGCAAATTCAACGTTCGCCCGAACGCGGGCGGTGGCCGAACATCCCCCAAAAAATTTCATATTCAATAAATACCCCGCCGGTCATATTCGATTCGCCGCTCTCGCGTGGATTAAAAATATCCCTCAATGGCACGCGAATAAATTAAACCGGGCTAGCCGGTAAAAAATAGAGGCGAAGGCAATAACATAACGTTCGTTGTCCCGTCGTTTCGTTATTGTTCGCGGAACAAAAACGTTCCGCGCTTATCGCGTATAAAACGCGCGAAACGCATTTTCATTTTCCGGTTCGGAGAAAATCCGTCGACGTACCGGCGCGAAAAAAAGAGGACCCCTCTACCCCCGCTCCCGCCCCTCGGCACGCCGACGAATTGACAATTAAAGTCGCACGACGGCGAAACAAAACCGGTCCCTCCCCCTGGTGGAAAATGTGGGATCGAAAACTGCATCGAGGGAGGGAGAACAACAGGGGAAGGAAAACAGGGACCGGAAGGAGAGGAAAGACAAAGTAGAAAAAACAGAAGAGTGTCATAGGTAAAGCCAAATTGCAATCGACGCAACCGTCGCGACGCACCTCAGTCAGTGTCGAAGAGAATTGGGCCGGCCGATATCCCTCGGCTCCGTTCGTCGCGGCGGTCGGCAATTTCGATAACTGACATCGATACAACGCGATCACAAAATCGAGCCGGACCGGTGAACGATGCGAGAAAAAACCCGCGCGGCGAGCGCATTATCGCGCATTATCGCGGCCCACGCCGTTCACTTGACTCCCAGCAATTATTTAACCGGTGGCGTCTCGAATCGCGAACTTCGACCGGGACTAATCGGATCGGCGAAAAGCCATTTGTCCCGGGTCGCGGGTGGAGGCGTCGATCGCGGAGGAGTCGTCCGACCTAATCGGATCGGTCGCGATTCGACAGAATCGGCGGGCATTGTGTTTCGCGCCTCATCGCCAAGGGTAGAACGTCGAACGGATCCGTTGGGGAGATTGGGGATTGTTACGTGCCGGCAGTTTGCCGGGGTCGCAATAAAGAGAGAGAGAGAGAGAGGAATAACGAGCAGAAGAAAGTTACGAGGGAAGTCGGGCGGCTACGTGAATTCGCATTGCTGTGGATCCTATTCGCGCAAAATTGCCCCGCCCGTAAAAGCGCGAAAGCCGTGTCGAAACCGTGGAGATATGGAATACCCCGATGGGACCCGTCCGTGGTGGTATCGGTATCGCGCGGAATCGAATGCGTATACGACTTCTGGTGGATCTCCGTTTTCGTGCACAAGTGTACGCTTCGGGACGGGAAGCGTCGCACACTGGGTCGAAACTGTAAAATACTGGGCATATTTTGAAAAAAAAATTTCTTATTTCTGAATTCTTATGTTAATTTTGCAATTCTCCTATTATTATACTGGAAGTATGTGGCAAAATTTTATGAATTTATTCCATATTTCTCTCATAATCAGACAAACATTGTCTTAAACTCTCGAAAGTGTTCCACAATATTTTGTATATTTACGTTTCCAGAAAGTAGTTAGCGGTTCAATTTTCATTGGAATGATTGTAGATACCTTTCTTCTTGTAATGAAAATGATAAGCATTTACATGGTCACTATTTTGCTATCAAATTTTTCTAAATAACAAAAATTGTTTGTGTTTGTTTGTAAATTCAAGCATATCTCATAATTCTAGATAGATTGAAGTTCGCAAAATTTAATTATTTACATCCGTCCGCATCCGTCCCTTTCTTGCAACGAAAACCGGTTGCGAGAGAGGTAAAATGACCAGGGACCCTAACAGTTATCATCGTAACGAAACATTCGTAATCGATAATGTATATCGATGGCCAAAAGCAATTAGATCGCTTATGACAGTTATCTGCAGCCAAAGTTATTCAAATGAATCGATTAATTCTTATACTGCAACTTTTTTCCTTTCATTTGTCAGGTTTATGACATAGTCAAAAGTAACGCTATATATAAATATATAGTCATAGTCAAAAGTAACATACTGCCTACTTACTCGAATGGGGCCCGCGTGTCTATGCTGCTTTACAACTCGCCCCGAAGCTATTTCCTTACCTGCCGCGATATAAAGGTGAACTGACCCGTTCCTAAATCCGGCGAAACGCTTTACGCCCGCGACGCGAGCGTCCCGTTATTTTTATATTCCACGATAAACGACGCGTCGAACCTTCTAATCGGAGATAACGCCCGCGGAGAAATTGCGGCGAAATTGCGTCGGCCGGGCAACGCGCCGTTTTCCTCTCTATCCGGCGAATGGACAGCGATTCGAAATTAACGAGCGGCCGTTTCTGATAACGGCGGACGCGATCCAGGTGCAACCGTCTCGGCCGAGTAATCGGGGAATGCAGAAAGGGACCGGGGCAGAAGTGAAATGTAAATCGGAAGAATTTCCATCGCGAAACTGCGGAGGGGGAGCGTTCGAGTGCAAGTGGCAATTAGGGGTACGGTCGCAGCGGCATCGATTGAAAAGGAAACTTTGCTCCGCGTTACGGTTTAAAGGGCGCGCAGAAGGTATGGCCAAGATTTCGTATCTCGCACTTCTATTATGCAGATGGGGAGACGCGTCAGCCGCGCCTTTATCCCGTGCTATCGTGTCGTTAAAACGCGGTGCGCGGTCGGTTATGCGTCTGCTGGGGGGCGGAGGTAAGGGACAAATAAAGGGAAGGGTGGAGAAAAAAAAGCGGATAGAAGAAGGAAAGGCGAGGGTGGAGGCGGACAGACCGTGGCAGAGATGGATAATCTAATTTGCAATCCAGTCTCGGATCACGCGCGGCGAACGCGGAATTAATGCCGTCGAGCTGATCCGATTTAAAATTCATTATCCGTCGATAAAGCTCGAAACCATTATTTCATTTGCGCAAGATTAACGGGTGCACTCAGCTGGACAAATACACCGATCGATGAGATTACGAGCGCGCATTCCAGAATCTAATAAATTAGCGACGCTACCCGTTCGTCCGTGTAACTCCATTTTCGTGCCGCGGTGCACAGTATCACGGTCACCGTTCTGTGTTTTACGATACCATTGATTCGCTATAAATTACAGCCCGATAGCTGGGTCGATTCACGCTCGTCGTGGACCGGAATGGGACACGTTTTCCTACGTTGCCACCGATGTGGCTGCCGCGACGGGTGTTACGCCGCTAACCCTTTCGTTACGGTGATTTGAAATTCAATTAAACGCTGTGGCAGGCGACGGACTATCAATGGGGATCGATTATCGTTGCTGTCGTTGTTATTATTAATTATTAATCACGATTGCGACAATAGTGGCTGACTATTCGGCCGAGTGTATGCCTGACAAGCACCTGTGGCCGTTCGCAGTCCATTTCGAGCGGTGTTAATTAAAATTAAAGACGTCATTAGCGTCAGATGACCAAAGTTAGTTAGGCGCGTACAGACGTCACGGGCGTGAAAGGATTAAACGCGCGCACCCTATTATTTCGCGGGCTGTTAATGGAGTTGAAACAGGATTCCACGTATAGAAATCAGCGTGGAAAATCTTTTTCGTCTTCAGGCAGATTGAATAATGAGGGGGGTTCGCGTGTATGTATACGGTTTTTCTATTATGTCAATTATAAATGAAATAAATTTGACGGAAAATACGTTCGGTTTGCGCCAAACTATAATATTCGAACTGCTGTCCAAATTTGTTTGTCGTTGGGATGATTGTAACATTAATAACATCAATATAGCATGGTATTGTTAGTTTAAATTCTTCACTGAAATTCTTCACAATACATCGATATGATATTTCAACAAATAATTCACGAAAATCAAATATGAAAAAAGATCCTATATCGTTACCGTTACAAATATCTCGACATCTCGATATCCCCAACACTGTATCGAAAAATCACCAGTACCAAGCAAACGAGTACAAAGACGTTCCAACAAGGTACGCTCAATCCAAGGTGTACACCGAAATATATTACACGCCGTTGCGCAAGAAACAATCTCCCTTCGTTCCATGTACCGCTCATCCCCTCTGAAATCCGTTTTCATCGTTTCGTAAATATCCATAGAGCCCATTGAAAAAGCCGACACCTACGAAAACACCTCGAGTCGTTTCGCCGGTAAGAAACTGCGCGTCTTCGAAATCTCCACAATGCGAGTCACTCCCCCGGACGTTTTATGGGGTTATAGGGGCAGGGTTCTTTGGTTAGGGGCCGAAGAACGAGAGGGTGACTCCGTCGCGAGGAGTTATTGATTCCCTCGGCTTGGGCCGAGAGCTCGAGAGAAGAAGAGATGAGAAGCGAGGCGTATACGCGGAGCAGGCGTGAGTTCATTGCAGTTTCAGTCAAAGTCGCCTCTTGTCTACCGGCTTCCAAAGAATATGAAAGGGGAACGGGACACCCCACCCCCGGGAGGGGGAGGGGGCGGTTTACGGAATACATCCTGAAATTGTCGTGCACTTTCGACGGTGAAAGAAGTTATCGCAAGTATCCCGTGCCTCGAAGACGCGATTATGCGTTTCGCAACGGCGTACCTCGCGGACTTTTAAAATTCTCTCCCGGTCGAGCATCGCGGATTATTCTCGTCGTTCCTCTTGCACGAGGGGGCGGCACGCCGGGAAGATTGTACAAATTTCGCCCGTCGCGGGGAAACTTGCCGGGGAAGTTTGTTGTGTTCGAAATTTCGATGAACCACCCCCGCGAGGGTTGCTCCAAGTGCAAAACAATCCTTTTGATCCTGGATATAATAATTGAATAGGTATGGCGAGGGGGGAGTACGATTTAAGAGTAAATTGTGCGGAACATATTTTACATCAATTTTCGGTCAATCACGAACTTCAGTGGACAGAGGTTTACGGATGTTTCTATTCAAAATTGTGCGGCAAAAAATTCTGACCTCGCAGAAACCCACGGAACTTTCTCTCCGCAAGAAATGGAACAGCGGTGAAAAGAAATCCAGAGAGACGCAAAAGAATTAGCCGGGCAATAAAACGCAGGGGTCGTTTCCAATCCCCCCTTGGCGTCTAACCCGAAGACCGTGCTAAAATCTCCAAGACCAAAGAGAGAGTGTAGAACGGTGGAGTCAAAATGGCCTTGTCGGAGTAAGGCACGACCGAGGTCGTTCCGCTAAACAGAATAAAAATTCGCCCCATCGAATCCAGAAAACTATTCTCCCGGACGGCCGTGGGACACGATTGCCGGTTGCCCGTTTACACGGCGAAACGTCGGTCACTCGCGT
The DNA here is from genome assembly GCA_963667235.1 of Nomada lathburiana. Lineage (NCBI taxonomy): Eukaryota > Metazoa > Arthropoda > Insecta > Hymenoptera > Apidae > Nomada > Nomada lathburiana. Next base: position 4,101,583 of record OY763905.1, read on the forward strand.
AGAGCGAGGGAAGCAGGGGGTGCGGGTTTCGGGACGGCGGAGCATAGAAAGCGAAGGAGCCCGAGGAAGGGAAGAACGTGGCGCAATTTTAGCCTTTTACCCTTTTATGAATTCTAGAACTACCCCGACGGGACTGCTCCGGGTTATGCGGTTATGCAAAAGCTGAGTCAAGCGCGATCGGAATTACGCTCGACGGCGGGCAGCGATAAAGGTATACAGAAATTGCAGTTTCTAAAAGTTCGCCTGGCACGACGCGAAGGGATGGAAAGGGACGGGAAAGGGACTTGGGTGGGAGGGGAAGTTTAGTCACCGGCTGCGACCTACCTCCTCCACGGTTTTCTTTGTGCAAGCTTACACGCTCTACCGGTAAAAGACTCCGGAAATGCGACTGCGACGTCAAGGAAAAGAGGGTGCGGGAGCGACGTTGGAAACCGGAGGGCTGACTCTTCGGTGTTTTCGTATTCCAACATCGATCCCCGATACAACTGTACCCCGAGAACGTCCCTCGCCCTGTTCGACGTCAGGAAAGGAAAACCCTCGTCTGTGCTTCCTACGGGATGTTACAAGGCCTGGAAAGATTACGCGAACGATTCTGATTTCTGGGAGGGGAACCGTGGGCGGTCTACTGATTCGTAAAGCGTGTCGATTAGGCGTGCCTGTAATTAGAAACTTGTCGCCCGCAGTCAAGATATTGTGATCTTGAGTTTTATCGCGGGCGAATAATATTCTCGATGCAAGGTTGGACAATTGAATAATTAGTCGGCAAACGGCGAATCCGTAATGCAAATTATTGTAAGAAGAACCTTGACGGAAGTGTGTTATTACAGTTGTGAAAATATTTGTCGTCTTGTATATAAAATGTACTTATGTACTGTACTTACATATTATGTATATATTTTGTATCCTGTATATTACTTGGACATTTCGTTTACGCATAACGTTTAATCAATTTAGTCAATGAAACATTTTGATTCACAAAAATATATTAAAAAGCTGCTCTGATATATCGTGCCTCAAATTATGATAAACTAAAATAATATGTTTACTTATTTCGTCAATTACAAATAGCGATTTTAATGTATCTTGTCGATCCATATTCCAGTCGAAAGTAAAAAATTAACATAATTGTTTTTGCAAAGGACCAGCGAATACTACTTTAAAATCCAATGTTCAAGCTACACTTCTGCACTGAATTGCTATTTTAAAAACCTTTTTTTAATTGAAAAATTACATTTTGGTTGAAAATTGCATACATCACATACTTATACAGATCGCTCATTTGATGCACCGAACCCTGCAGTCTCCGAGTTATTGGGGGAGAAAAAAACAATTCTTACTCATACTTTTAACTGGTTGAGTCTCATAATTTAGCTTTCAAGGATCGCCCCGAGAGCAGGCACTTCAATGCAATGTTGTTGCAAAATTGTAACCCTTCGAAACGTTCCAACTCGTTTTCACGCCACCGTTGCTGCAAACGAGCGGCACTATACGCGTGTAAATAGCCGCAGTCTATTACTCGCAGCGCTAAAGAGCAGCAGTGCACGTATATAAATGATCGTTGAGGTTACAGTCATTTTGCATCTCATTATGGGTTGGCAGATCAAGAGACTAATGTCGTCATCCACCCAAAGGGGCGTTCCAACATTTTCTTCCCCTCTAAACACGACGCGCCAGCCGGCTGAAGGAAGAGATCCACGCAGCATCCCTCTTGTTCCCGTTTCACCCCGTCCGACCCGCCGTGCATGTCCCCGGGACTTAAGGTTTATCGACGAGGTTGCTTGGTTTCGGTTAAAGGGTTCACCCTCGAGCCACGGGGAAAGATAAGCTGGCCCTGTTTACAGCCACCCTTCACGAAGAAACGATCAAGGATGAGATTTTCATCGCGACGCGTCTATCGAATCCGACGTAATACACCGTCAGCCTTTGCCGATGACGCGGACAAGGTCGTCGATAATTTTCCCCCCCGAGGATCTTTACCTCCGGGAAGAAAGGAAGGAATTTCAATTTTCAGATTCCACGTCGCGACGGGGAGGAAGAAAAACGCAGCCGCCGAAAAAATTTCATTCAACACGGTTATCGGCGTGAACCCGACGCGCGACAACGAAGGGGAAGAATTATTCAATAGCCTTTGCTCTGTTTACCCTGCCTCCGAGGAAAACAAACTGTCGAACAATCGGGGCGAGGAATTTCGCAGCCGCGATATTTTTGTCGAGGCTGACGGGGGTTAAAAATAATGCACGACTTTGCGAACAATGTCAGCCGCGTCCAATGTTGCGCGTCGTTTGAAGAAAAACGTCCGTTCCAAGATAAGCCTCGACCCCTCCGTCGACACGGGAATAATCCACTTGTTCTTTAAATTTCATCGGCGAAAGAAAAGCGGGGCTTGCAATTTTCGATGGAAGGCAATCGTGGATACGGCATTATAATTTTTAACGAACGGCATTTCCGTGCGGAGGTTTTCAGCGAAACGGGCAATTACGGGGCAAGATTTCCACGCTGATATTCCTATCCAATCTAACGTAATGTGGCGAGCGCAGTAAGGATTAGTAAGCTTTCTTTATGCCGTGGAAGAAATTCAATTTTAAGGTTACCGTGAACCTCCATTACTGTAATAATTCGCCCCGCCTGCGGTGAAATTCCATTTTTTGGCGAAGAAATCGCCTGACCCGTCCGCCCGTTCCTATTATACAATCAGTAATACAGTGTCTAGACAAAATGCTAAAACACAGTGCTACTATCACCCACAGTGAAAATCGTACAAATCGTTTCCTAAGAAGTATCCAGTATTGGCAGTATTACTTTTTTCATTTATAAAGAATGATGTTAATTTATTTATTTTCAGTGCGAGTAACGATCGGACAAAACTCCAGGCTGGTAATTTATTGATGACCCAAAAGTTTCTTTCGTCTTCTTACTAGATATAAACTGCAAACAATTTGACGAAGAGTACAATATTTTTAAATGATGTACGATACGTTCCTTTTCATCATTCTCCTTAATCCGTCCGGAAGCATCGTGATATCATGTTTTAACATTTTTTTTATTTTGTTGCAAAATATTGATCCTACATGATTTCTATCTCATTTAACGAGTTCAATTTGACGTAATTCCAACGACAACTGTGCGATTTATTGCTAATTTCGAACCAGCGCCCATACAGAGAAATAATTGTATGACTAGTTTTCTCTAAAACAAAAATTTCCTTGATAAAAACGGAGCTGCACCGTTCGTGCTGCAGTGCCGTCAATTGTCATCGACGCAGAAAATTTCCAGCAATTCCAACGGTCGACGACTCGCCGTGAAAGTAGCCGGTGATCCAATTTTAAGGTCAATAAGATTCCTCTTGCCGCGCTTCTTAAACTACCACTGGCTCGCTAAGTTTCCCGGTGAAAATCTAATTTGCCGTGGAAAAAATGGGTGCCGCCTGGAACGCACAAACGAGGGTAATCGACCGTCTAAATATTATCATTTTTAATGGACGCCGTTCCGCGCCGGCATCCCACTTAAATCCAGCGAAATTAATCCTCCGGCAATTCAGGCCAATAAAGACAGCCCCGGCGGTGGCTTCTACCCCCGTACCATCGGGACCCCCCCCCCCCCCCCCCCGTTTCTCTGTTTATTTTACCTTTTCACCTCTGTTTCGCTTCTTCCTCCCGTCCGGACTCGGCCCCCGCTATCTTACAGCCGCTGCAGGAACTCAAACCACTCGAGATACGCCACTAACCCTAATACTATTACCGTCATCCCCCGCCAGCAGAATCTGCGACAGAGTGTCCCCGATTCCAGCAACAACAATTTGCAGGTTTCCTTTATCCCGGCGAGTCGCGGGGGAATACAGCGAGTCCTTCCGTTGGAAACTTTAAAACAGCCCCTATCTAAGTGAATAACAATCATCCGGCGAACACGATGGTTCCTCGTCTCCCCTCCGTCATACCCCTAACACCGGTATTCCCAGCTGAACGCGATTTCGGGAAACCTGAGTGAAAACTTCGAGCATCTGGATCGCGGTACGTTAGCTGGCTGACGAGAAGACTCGAAGTCGATATCGATCTCCCGAAAGAGGGGAAACGTTGGGGGGCCAGCAATTTCTTAAGAGACGTCGGTAATTTCTTGAACGACGTACGTATTTCAACGGTGTCGCGTTGGCTCGTCACGTGCGATACAGTGATCGAAAACGCCGGGACGCGGAGCAACGGAGATATTTCTTGAGACGTTGCGCCCCGGCGCGAAACGATTTCGGTTATACCTTTAACGGTTAAACGGTCGGTTTCCGTCTGGTCGTCGATTTGCGGAAAAAGATCGGACAGCTGGTGAACGTTCTCGTCGCGTTCTCGAAAGAACTGGCGAAAAGAACCCCGCTTTTCGTTCCGCCGCGGACGGGAACCCGTCGAACGGGTAGCATGCCGCGAATCGATACGGCCGAGAAGAAACAATGGCGTTCCGCGGACGAACGCAAGGGTGGAGAAGAACGGAGAGGGCACACCGCCGCCTCACGATGGAACGACAGATAATTGCGTTAAATAATCGACCGCCGCTCGAAACAGCGACGCGGATAAACGCCACCAACCCGTGCAATGAGCGAACGTGTGTAGACACCCGTGTGCACGCGATTGTGCGCAGAGGACACCGATACCCGCGTGGGTGCAGGCTATACGAGGGGCATTAGCTAGGACAGATCTGACGCAAAGACAATGAGGGTGGCAATGGGTACGTTCCCTCCATTGTGCTTTGTTAATTAAAGGCCCGTTGCAATTACTGGCGACGCAACTGTTTCTTTCAACGTTCGCGAGGCGACTGTGTCACTCTGCCAGACTCCCCCCCTGGATTTTGCCCTTTTGGCCCCACCTGAGTGCATCGTGGAAAACCAGCGTCGGGAGTCGCGAAAGGCTACCAGGATCGCTTGCGATCGCGAGAGGATCATTTTGGTGTTCACCGATCGTGCTACATGCATACGTGTTCCTCGCGTAGCAATCAAAACGTTTAGGAAGTTTGAAGCTTAGTTATTTAAGGTATTTTACGTCAATCTTCTTTTCACAAAACGCAAATCAATATAGAATTGATGGTTGCTCATGCGAAGGATATCGCCATGAACACTGTACGAAGCAATTAATTGCAATATGTAGATTAGTTCTTCGTAAATCAATAAGGTCCAGTTATATCGAAACAGCAAAACGAAATTCGTCAGCTTGTTTCTTCGTTCTAGAGTAAGATACTATAGAGTAAAGCCTATAGGAAAAATTGTAACGCGAAATAAACGGCGCTGACGAGAGGAATTTTTATTTATGTGGATTGGTTAGAATGGTTAGATGACCGAATAATGTCGAAGCTTAAAATAAAAGAACTGTTTGAGTGTTCTGAATTTCACGGTTGTGTGCGATTTCTGGTTTGTTGAACTATTCCCTGTCCCCAACTTTTAGATAATTACGCGCAAAACATTCGCCAGAAATAATTACAAGTTCCGCGAGATCGACGACAATTTCGTGTTCCCGGCCGTGTAACAGCGAATTAATCTATTTATGCGAACTATCCAGCCGGCCGGTAATTGTGTTAAATACCACATAATATGTCCTCGCTTAATTGCCTTATTAAGGCAGCGAATCGATCAAAATAATTAAACCATCCAATTACTAAATGTCAGGCCAAATAATATCGGACTAATAGTCGATCTATCAATAACGCTGCTGTAACATTAATGTTTCCAATAACTGTAATTCCGATATGCAAATTTCACCGTATTACCGCGATAACGGGTTGACTCGTTAGTACCCCAACAAAACGGATAATCTTTAAATCGAATCAACCGGGACAATCGTCCCCTTTGTACGCAACGTTTGCAACATTGCGTACGCAGGCATTAATAATCGAATAGAGACCCAAAACGTTGCCTACCGACCAAACTTTAGCACGGTTAATTCAGCACCTTTTGCACGCGCCGCCGGCAAAGCGATACGAAGTGATGTACAGCGCGAGACAAGTATCGCGTCCAATCGAGCTCGAAGAAAAATTACCGCCACTTCAATAACGTCCCGAGCGTTAGCAATGAATGAAACCATAACCGCAGACCCATTAGATTATTTTCCTTTCCGTGGGGTTTCCTACGATCGACCGTTTACACGACGCGCATTCGGAGCCACCAACCCCGTGTTATTTTTTTTTCCAACCCTCCAAGGAAGCTCGTAAAGCGTTATCAGCGGAGGGTGAGCGTCAAAGATACGTCCAAACGTCCAGAATGGATGGACGTGCGCGGCGGAGAAGGGGCGAGGCGATGCGAAGGGAGGGCTCGAAACGATGGTTGCACGCAATCTCATTCGAACGAGGAACCAACCTCTCACAGGGATGAAGATAAGACACGAAAGCGCCACGTAGGTAGGTGTCGACTGATTTGCATACAGAAGAACGAAACCCGGATAGCGACAAGCGGACCGAGAGGTGCGAGGAGGCACGTTCGCGGGGATGCCACGGAAACCGTTTCGCCGGGAAAGCTTCCTGCGTTCTACCATTGTAAATATCCTTGCGGCGAACGAACGAATGCACCGGCACGGTATCATTTTCGTTTAACCGTTTCTACTGTCTATTGGCTGACGGTGTTTCGGCAGTTGCCACTTGTATTGCAGTGCTGCGATGAACGCAGAACACGGATGAACATGTGCTTCTTACATGTTGCAGTTAATGATCAACTGTTCGCGACAGATATTTATAATTGAAATGTGTACGTTTTATTTAATCACCTTTCAGGTATATAGAATAACAATTGTGATAGACGCATGACGGCTACGTAATTCAGCCTTACAGGGTTGAACGAGCTTGGGTACCGCAATGCCTCCGCAGAATTGAAATTGTCGGTAAGAATCGGCCGAGAATTTTGCAATATTAAGTTTACCACAGTTATGAACTAGGACAGAACAGATACAACGATATTTAACGAAATAATAAAAACGAGAAATACTTTGAATATTATCCAAGCAGTTACTATTGCGTCGCGAATAATTATACAGCAAAAGCAGAAAGGGATTATAGAAAGAATATTTGCCCGTGCGAGCGCGCAAGTAATATCGATTTACACGCGAACACACTGAAAAGATTAATTCTCGGTAGCAAAGACCAGCCCCCTGATGGGCATACAGGCAGATCCAAACGAGCGTGCACTAAGTACATCGGTGTGGGTGGAAGGAAGATTAGTTTGCATGCGAAATGATTGCATTGTGCAGCGCTGCAAGTGACCCGGTTTCGCTAATCATGCCGCGGACAATGAGATCGCGTACAGCCACGTAGAAGTAAGTCGTGACCACACACGACAGCTTGGTGCTTGTGTTCACACGTGAGCGCATACACACACGTGCAATATGTGTCAATTGAAATGGCTTTATTGTTATTGAACAAGTTGACACGTTCGCACGAAAGCCAGGGGGGAAGTATCGAATCATGGTAAGACGCGTGAGGGGTATATGATACCCCGTTCACGTTACATCAATCGAGCAAGTGTAAACAGATTTTTATCTTTTCTCCTATTTTTCCAATGGCAATGAAATTGCAGCTGCAACGCGGTTTCCTCTGTCATTCGATTAATGTTTCGTGGGGACGGGTTCTTCGCAAGGTTTCGAAACTCTGGAAACTTGAAGTGCTGATTTTATCTTGTAAGAGGAATATTTCGTTCGAAGACTGAATCAACATTTTTCCAGTCAGCGATAAATGTTTCACGATCGAACGCCAATCTATTTACGTATAGTTTAAAAAACGAACACCGATCGCCGAGACTTCGCGATCTCGAAATCTCTCATCGAATACTTGGAGTTCCTTTGTTTTATACCTTTTCTTATTTGAGTTTGCGAAAGTTTCGAATCTCGAAAAAAGCGCAAAGTCTCGGATTCTCGAAACTCGAAACTTTCTCGTGTTTCCGAGGGATTCCGACGTTTCGAGAAACCATCCCCCAATATTTTCTGTTCACTGACTTGGGATATCTTTTTGGCTCCACTACCTTTCTAGTGTAACTCTGACTGATTTCGCACGGAGCAACCTGCGTTTGAAAATGTGGCAACAATTCGGTCCGACTGAAACGTTCTGATTAATAACACAAGCTAAAATCGTTATAAAAGAGAACGTGCTCGGCGAAGCAATAAATGCGGCGACTCATCGTATTCAATAATATGATCCAAATTCGCATTAACCCCGGCCGGTGGCGGCATTGATGCGAAAAATGGGAATATAAACAGTGTAGCAAAAATTCCCCGCTAGAGGACCATTTGTTTCGTAACCAGCGGTGTCGGGGACGCGTTCAAAGGCGCGTTTTACGCAACAATAAAAAAAGGGAGAAAGATTAGAGCAGAAAGAAAACGGAGTCCATGCTCAAAGTCTGCCTCTCTTTTTCGCCATTTATCCGAACCCCTCGGTGCAGTACGCGTTCCGTTTGCGCCACATTTCCCCCCCTGCCATTTCAGTCGCGATCCACACAGCCTGGCTCGCGTATCCCTGCGATGGTCTGCGCGATCGCTTGCACTTTTCACGCACGCCGCCGTTGAAACAACTTTGTGCTCGAGTAGCACGCGAAAGGGACCCCGAGATACACGCGTGTACGCACAGTATGTATGTATGCATTATGCACAGATAGACTGCTGCTCGTTCCGTGAGAAGAACGGAACGGAACGGAACGGGGCGAAACAAACTACGGATACTGCGAGGCGAGCGCAGCCGTCGAGAAGAGGGTGGCTAGGGTTGGGAAAGGGGTGGGCAACGTTTACTGTACAACAGGGCATAGGAAAAACAAGGGTGAAGGGTGCGCGCGGTATGAAACGCGAGCGACAGAAATGACGAGCAACGTTGCCGGCGGGGGAAAAAGAGAAATGCAGATGATAGGTGGTGTCTGACGCGGCATTGTTGCCCTTCTTGGCGCCAGCACCCTTTCGCGACCCCCGGTGCACGACGACACGGCGGCGCAACACGCGACGGAAAATATGCTCCACGAGGTGAGGAAGGACGGATCTGCTCTTGGGTCGGCGGGCCGCGTCGTTCGCGCAGCATCGGGGATCGACGTCTATCACGGTCGAATGGACCCCGGCGTCGAAGTCGGTGATCCATGAACAAAGTTCTGCACACGAATGCATACGTAACATAACGTTTCGTGTCCGACCCGAAGCGGCTACTGTTCTCTGCGCGACGCAGAAACGATCGTCATTGTGCCCGGCGCGGCGTGGCGTTTCCAACCGAGGAGGGTATTCCGTTCCCCGCGTGTGTTTACGCTCGCGTAAATGAGTGACAAGTTAAATCGGTCCTGCGGCCACGGAAAGGTGTAATTTGCGGAGGCGAACGTGTGCACGTAATTACCGCGTTGCCGGTGATTCGCGATTGTTGCTGGCTATTAGTTATGGAAAAGAAGCTCGTGTTGCTTGACGCGAGGAATTCGATCGCGAGCCACCCCCCGCACGGCTCGGAACGGGCGGATCCGAAGTTATAAACGGCGCCACTCGACTTTTAAGCGTAGACGCGCGGATAATTAGCACGGCTGAGGCCACCGTGCACACCTGAGAAGCTTTACGGACCGGTGCTGGAACGCGAACGAAGTAGAACCGCTCGCGACGTACATGCGTGCCAATTATTTCCTAAAAACCTGTGTGCACACTCCCTCGCCGGTTGTGTGCCCGCTCGTTGCACAGATCTGCTAATTAACAGCCAGCAAGGTTTTTCCACGCATTCTCGGCGGCCGCCTTTTAATTTCCACCGTAAGTTGGATCGAATTTCGTTACACTGTATGGAATTGAATTTCAAATGAGGGAGAAAGGTCGCGCGGGATGGCGGGACACCGACTGTTCGTTTTTTTCTGAAAACATGACTCGACGGTTCTGATGAAATGCACGAGAACGGAAAGAAAGAGTTAGATAATGCGTTGGAATATTAAAAAAAAAAAATAGCGTTATCGCTATCGTGAATGAACTCACTCGTGAAGAACGTGATTCAAGAGTGCTTCTACCGTGCCTGTACATGCATTCGCTTAAATTTCTTCAAATCACTTGAGATACGTACAACTGATCCGTATAAAGAACTAATTTGCAAATAGTAGCTAGCTATTATTTTCACAAATGAATCGTACAGATCCAGGCTTCTCAAACTTTTTAAAATTTGCACCACATAAGTGAGAATAAAACGTTTTAAATTTATATTATTCAATTGTATTCGTAAATGAAACTTTTGCATTATAATAAAATATAATATAGAGGCGAAGGATGAGACGGTTGCATTGCAACCAATTTCGATGTATCAACCTTTATCTTCATTTATTTTAAACGTAAGTCAGGTTCAAGTTGCGACAGTGTCCTACATTTATTTTTACTTAAAAGCATGGCTGAAAATCCAGTTTCGCAAAGATATGACGAGTTGATGGGCAATCGAAATTGTATCGCCTTGTCCACCAAAAATAACGTAATGTACCATTAGTGGGTACGTGTACCACAGTTTGAGAAACGCTGGTACAAATTGTCAAAGTCTTTATAATTACAGGGAACCTGTATTGCGTGCACCTACTTCCGATCAAAATAAAACTGATCAAAGTCCAAAATCTTGTTTCCACCCGTCAAATCGAATTTTCATCTCCAGTGAATCCCAAAATCAAGTTACCCATACTAGAATCGAAGCAATCGTACGTATAATACGCTATCGACTGCTCAATTTGATTCCTTCAATCCAATCCATATTGATTTCGAATACAAATGTAAATTTCAAGCAGCGAATTTCATTTCGTTCGATACGATTGTAACAGTCAAACAACTTCGTAAGAGAAGATTCAACGACCATGACTTGTCGCGATCAAGCACCACGATACAATCGAGGGTTCCAGTGCAGGAAGGGGTTGTGCCACCCCAGTAGTATCGAGAGACATTAACGATTTTATGAAAAGTGTGCAATTAATGCTGCTATTCTTTTGTTCAAACTTATTAATACGAACGGTAGTGTATCTGGGAAAATGTTTTACTTTCTATTTTACTTTTTATATGCACGAATCTAAAGATTGCATTAAAAAAGAAGCTTAACAAATGCACGTAGGAGGACAATCACTCATATGCGCGATCGTAGAATGGTCATAAATTAAGGCATAATAATTAACAAATAGTAATAAGAATCTCGGTTTTCAACGTTTTGTGGCATATCACTCTTGCAGTGGACCCCCCTCCATTAGTCACAAGCTAGTACCATGTGCAGCATGGAAAAGTCCATAAAAAACATGTCTCCTTATGGCACATTCGCTCTTGAACAGTCCAAATAAAGAATAACCACGGTGGCACGGGGATTCAGGGAGGTGGTCGATCGCTTGAACGTGACCCGGGGGCACGGCGGGTTCAACGTCGTCGATACTCGCGCCCGCAATAACGCGGCTGTGAACCATAAATAATATACTTTATAGTACGTATGTATGCCAATAAAGCAGCGTTCCCCCGCATCTGGTTCTACCGGGAGCCGGTTTGTCACGTTGCATGCGAACAACTTCCTTCTTCTTCACAGCCTCCTCGCTTGTCCCTCTTCCTTTCGTTCGTCGCCACGAATTTTTTTGCCGGCCCGAATATCGCCCGACCCACGCCTCCATTCCCACGCCTTTGCTCCTAATAAATCATTTAACTCCCACCGTAATTTCGCGGCCGGGTTTTCAACCGATGTTTGAATACGCCGTCATCGATTACCGGATCGTTTATTTTCCGACTGGCCGTGCCCGGTCCACGCCTTTCATTCTCACGACTCCGAGACGCACCGTGGAAATCGTCCCGGCGGCCGCTTTCGAAAAGATTCCCTCGCGGATCGCGCCTTTCAATTATCCGCTCGCTTATGGCGCGGATCGCGAGATGCATACACGGCTGCCGTTTCTCGTCCGTGAAACCCGCGACGGCGAACGGAGGGACAAACGTCTCTATTAACGAGTCAATATCCCCGAGGAAACGGAGGCCCCGATTCGTATCTCTTGCACGGGGAGAAATCGTAATTAGAAAAGGAAGAAACCGCGAGCCGATCCGCGGCTGCGTTCGCCGCGCGCTATTCACGTACTCCGTTCGAGAGCCGAGGTTTGCGCAATTATTGCTTGCCGACGATGTTCCCGGGGACGCGCAACAACGTCGCGAAGGAGGATTGACATTTGCGTGAAGCGGCCCGCGCACGGTGTCGCATTGCACGCTAGAAAGCAAAGAAACGCTTTCGTGTACAGGTGACGGGCAACGTTACCACCTCGGGCTAAATTGAAATTGAACGCTTCATTTGAAACGCGTCGCGGTGAAATTGACGATTTTAATGAGACGTTTGCGCTGCGCGCCGAGAGGACGTTTCCTGCAAGATCGTACAGACCGGTCTAAAATGCGAAATTTAGCGACATTTAGCCGACGAGTCAACTTTCCCGTGTCGCTATCTGATCAATGAACTTTGCTTCGTTAAGGTCGGTTTCACGGGTTTCAGAATTCGTAGGACAACAATCAATGAAGGTCCGTTAATATTATACAATTCGATTAATCATATTTCATTTCTAGATTAAGAGAATTAAATTTTTTTGAAGCAAAACGGGGATTTTCATTGGCCATCGTTAATCTGAGGAAATTCAGTAAAAATAAGCGTTCAAACTTGTCCGTAAACCTAGCGTTAATGTCCACGGACCTCGGGAATGAGAAAACGATTAAAGTTTAATAACCGTAACTGTAACTGTAACAAAGTTGGAAGTTTTGAAGATAGCATTTTTCATGGAAATAATTAATTGTTTTCTTTAAGATGCCCCTACGATTCTTTTCAATACTTTCCCCCCAATTTTGTTTCAAATGAAAAGTATATCTTTAAGTAACAAATTACCGCTGTCAAGTAAACATTACTATTCGCAATGTGTTAAAACTGTTACAGTGAATGCAGTAAATACAATTCGAAATATTCTTAACAATTGACACGAAATATCTTGTGAGCCCCAAAAAGTTCCGCATTCTAACAAACTGGACTATCTTTCTCTTATTTAATTCTGCAAGAATTATTTCGTCCTGCTTCACAAATTATTACTTATTGTTTGAAGCCGTCCGCGTCGCTGTGCCTATACATGCACAGATGGTCGCATTCGTCGTCGGGACTCCGCGACGCTTTCTTTCAAAGAAAGCTATTAAATAATCATAAAGTATATCACAATATACTTGCTCGATTTGGACCACTGTGCGCTGGCACGTTTTATCTTGTCCGCAAGAGAAGCGCGAACGACACAGGGGACTATGAGTTTCGGGTCGCGTTAAATCTTGTAACAGGATTGTTAAGCTCATTAAGCGGAATTGTCGAGTACAGTTTTTGCGTCACGTCGAACGTTAACTCGTGGCTGGTTTGTTTAAATTCGTCGGACGATAATGCCGCGTTGAATGAAACGAAGCTCCGCGGGCACGGTCGTAAATTAGGCGCTTTATTGGCGCAACAAATCTTGCATTATCATGGTACGTACAAGCCGAGAGCGTAACGCGTGTTTCAGCAATCGAATAAATTCGTCTTCGTCCCGGGTTACGAAATTCTAAAATAAACGGGCCCTCGCCGACGTCCAGGCCGCACTTTCTGACAGAGCTTGCGAAACTTCGTCGACATTCTGCCGCGCGTACCCGTGCAAAGACTCGCGCACTTTTTATTACAGAAACGCCGAAAAGCTCCGGTCATTCGGAATGGGTTTGAAAGCTCGAACAGAAACGTCCGTGTAAAAATCCACAGAGTCGCATATAGAGTCCGATAAAAATAAATGGAAATCGCGTCCCTTTAAATCACCGATTCCTACCGTGCAAATATGTACGAAACTCCGAAAAAAAGAGGTTCGATTATTAAAACCCCCGGCCATTGGTCGCTTGCCACGACATGATCGCAAAATCGACAGAAAAATAAAACAACCTTAAGAAAGATTATAGAAATATCACGAACAAACGAACCTTCTCAACGTGATTAATAAAACGGAGCGAGCTGGCAAGGAACGATCGAGCACGGATTTCATCGCATGAAACTGTTCTCCGGGCGATCCATTGAACGGTCGGCTTAAAAATAAAATCGAAGGTCGAACGTCGAACACGGATCTCCGTGTATTTTCGCCTGGCTGGTGCTCGTTTTTTTTTTTAACACGGCGTTCAATTAATCGGTCTAACGATACGTAGCAACGTCAAAGAGCCGGGGCACAACTTTCTGGCCCACTTTCGCCCGCCTGTATATCGCATGTATCCGACTTCTACTCGAACACCGTTCCATAAAGTGATATCGTCTGTGTACGCTGTGCACGGAAACGCGATACACCGCCAATAAAACGTTTTCTAATCGTACAGACGGTTACGTCAGTCGTTGGAAACTATCGGGAAACGAACACGGGCTTGATGATTTTGCGAAACAACACGACCGACACGGTCCGGCCGCGTAATTGCAATGCTACATACATATATGAACTTATTAGGCGTGCACGTATTTGTTGCTCGTATTTCGCAGTCGATGACTTAATTAAATACCGAGATAACCCGGCGCGTTCGAAAACAATTTGTCACGCCGTTTTCCGTATCATTTTTCATGCTGTCCGTTAGTTTTGCCTGCGAAACAAGCGCCAAGCCGGGGTAATTTATTTATGAATTTGTAATTGATACTCGCGCCAGGTTTAACGATTCCGATACATGTTACGGGTGTACACGGGGGATCGTGTGCAGTTGCAGCGAGTGAACGGCGAATAAAAGGAAAGAAGAAAGAAATAATAAGACAGTACGTACATATGTACACTACAGTGTCTGTAACATACAGGTGTATATGTATACAGAATAATAATAATTTTTTTGGGATGAACAAATTCTAAATAAAAGTTAATATAAAAATGCAAATCAATTTTTGCTGTTTAACAGAACCATAAATAGTAGCTTCACCCGTGCATCGTTGAATGTCTGAGAATAAATAAACCTGATCTTCCAAGTAACTAAATTATAGCAACTCTTGCGTTCCCTTCTATGCAGTAATGCTATCAATTGAATCCTTTAGATTTCCTTTCGTTTCCTGTTGCATATTCCACTTCTAAATCTGCACGACGCTAAAAATATTTCGGTGTTCGTCTGAAATACTCTTTCTGTTTAAAACGACAAAAGATAAAGGCGCAGGTAAGATCATTAACCTGTTGGTTCCCGTATGACCTATTATTTATGTTCGTTTGTACACATTGGACATGATGCTTACACCGTGGCCTGGCAATTCAAGCGTGCCAGAATCACGTAACTACTATTTTCCAATGCGCAGCATTCCAATAAATTGGATTCCGGAGTATTAAGGTGCGCGTGTATCTGGCTTCTCGATTTACAATACGTGTTTTCACAGTTAAACTTCATTGAGCGTGCGCGATTGTTTAACGAACGCCCCCTTTTACGGTTACAGCCGGCAGCAACAATGCTTTTCACCTTACCAATGAACGCAAATAATTTTAATCGCTACACCGTCGATGGAATGTTGCATAAGGTTGCAATTTTTTTTTTAGCGCATTCAGTTAACAAATCAGACTTAAATGGTGCAGAGATATTAACCTAGTTGAACACGAAAGTATGTACAGAGGTATGTTGTACATATCGAGCATGCAAAACGTTGAGAAAAATACTTGTCGCTATCCTAATGATTCAGACGATTTTCTCGTGGCACAAAGTAGTTTTTATTAACATAGTGTCCAGATTGAATTCGTTATAAAATGTACGTATGTGAAATGTGCCCTGAACGTAACTGTGCTCAGATCGATGTCGAAACACCCTGCTATAAAATACTAAATTGCAATATCAACGAACATAGGTAGCAATAAATAACAATTTCAATGATTCTTTACTAATTAACAGTACAACAAGGTTGCAGTAACATTTCAAACAGTCTGATTGAATACCACGTCGCGCAATAACACGCGGCAAAATTGGCCGCATGAAATTCTAACAAGTGTCCGCTTGAAAATTCAATTCGGCCGAAATAAAGCACGCTAAACAAGAATATTCATTCTGCTCGACGACTAGGATCGAGCGAATCCTACGAGATGCTTAATTGTTTTCAGTTTCAATGGAGCATTAGTTTAACGCACAGTTGTATAAATCTCGCGAGGTGTTAGACTAATATGTAACCTCATCCTAGCTAAGCTATATTCACTGCCATTCATTCAAACCGTTGCTACTTATCGTAATTTACATACAATCGGCCTCCAAGCATAAAGCATAATATTCCGTGTATCTAACGCGGCGGAATTACCGTGGGCTTATGAATTATCTACCTACAATACGTTTCGTCCGCGTTCAATAGTAATCGTCTAAAACAATAAATTACTTCGCGCTCCGGAAAGACCGACGCCCGTCTAATGCGATTCGCCATAAAAATTCCGCAGCTTGCCACTCGCTCGCACAATTATTTCCGTGTGCACACGCCGCGCGCGTACACGCGTGGACGGTTTCCTTATCGACGCGGTTGTGCTACCGCAGAAGCCGCGCGTCCAGAGAAACAAATTCGTGCTCGTTGAAAGAACGGCATTCGCGCTCAACAAGTGCGTTTGAAATTATTCTCTTACTTTCGCGGGGACTTTTCTTTTACGATGCCAGGGGATGACGGTAAATTTCACGCGGCCCAGATACGACGGGCTTGCGAAACTTTTGTTGCCGAGAGTACATATGAAATATACGATCGCCCGTTCTCATCGTACGATCCACGGTGAAATCACGATCACGGCGCAGAGAAAGCTACAGTCTGTTCCGTCGTTTATGGTCGGTCACAGAGGACAGCTGGTTACCCCCGAGCGGTCCCTGAAAGAACGATCGCCTCGAACTTCTACAATGGGGCGAGTTTCCTCGTTCCCCATTGTCAGCCCTATTTTACAGCCCCTAAATTTGCCGACGCGCTGCCGCCCGCATCGACTCGCTCGAAAGTCGATGATCGCCGGTTCGAAAGTTACCGCGGAGCGTCCTCTCTGATCGTAAACAAGCATTCCTTGCGATTTTACGTGCCATTATCTTCGCGAGATAGCCGTACACGTTGCAACGGAATATGTCAGTCGAGTTTTCTCGTTACCCCGGTATGCGCGCTTAAGCATAGAGGAAATTTGAATAATTTGGGCCGCCGAAGGGCTCCAGCCGTTCGTCGGTTGACGATATCTCAGTGCTAATATCAATTAGACCGATCTATATTTAGGATTAAATGTGGGCAAGGATGTCTGCATAATTGGAATACATCATTTTTGAAGGAGCCAGTAGCCACAGTAGATATTTGGATAATGAAGCAAATGGAGCAGGTGTAATTGAACTGGCCCTCGCCAGAATTTCATCTCGCATTACGATTCTTCGACGCGAATTTGAAATTTCGCTTACGGAACTGCCGATACGAACACCGCGTCGAGAATAATTGCAATACGTGGCAAGACCGAACTGATTTCGCGATGCTCGAGAGATCACACGGGCGCTCGTTCTCTTTCGGCCGACCTCTTCATTTCGGTGAAAGTTGGCTGCTGGCGAAGGGACTCGGAGGTCACGATTCGTGTGAAAGAAAACGAGGGTCCTCGAGCGAAACCTTCGGCCAACGATATTAATACCGGCCCCGACGAGACAACACTCTCTGACACTGTACGTATGTTGTGTACTTGTTTCACCGGCGACTTCGCCAAATCTCCCGATACGGACAAAGAGCAGAAGTTCGACACGCGAATCGATTACAGGCGGGGGATCTGCCGAAGAAGGAACGATTCGATGCGTCCAACGTTTATGATAATTTAAGGGACGCCCACGGGCAACCGAATTTATTAGTTTCACGAAACGAATCGAAATGACTTAAAAGGCAGCTATCAATTCTCGGGCCCGGCTTGCCTTTACTGTCGCGTAAACCTTAAACTTTGCACGGCTGTAAAGGCGCGCTATTACGCTTGTACTCGACGTTACTAAGATGTTATTACAAAGCGTGGTTCGCAGCGTGCCGCGGCCCAGTCAGCGGTGCGATATGTAATTAAGATACGAGCTCGTCAGGGCCAAGATAAAGTACACCGGGTCGTAAACCGTGCCGTGATATCGCGTTCAGGGGGGGGGATCCGCGAGAAGTTCGACCAGGTGCAACGCACTTGCCTCCCGCGATAGATTCAGCATAGATACCGCATTAGATACTGCACAGATTCTGCGTAGATTCAGCGCGGTGAATCTTCCTCGACGTCTCGCGGTCGCTTGCCTGTAATACGTTCTCGTGCACGTGTTGCAGCTTGAGCATCGGACAGCGATCTGAAATGCACGGATCGAACGCGTTAAGGTGGGTATAGACGAGCGCGCTGCGGCTGCAACGCGGCCGTAACGCGGCATTGCAAGATGTGCGCGGTGTTCCGTTTTTACCACCAACACGCACCGCGCTTGGAACGAACCATGAATTTCAACGCGCATTCGCCAAAGACGATGAAGCTCTTATTATAGCTAGTAGTGCAGTGATAATTTTAGCTTACAATGAGTTTTCCTTTCTTTAAAAAATACGCTGACTGAAGAAAACACACGAGTCATTCGTGTCCCCGATGCGCCTTTTCCCGAAACCATCCTGGAAAACCCAGGAAAGGATCCGCTCGCAGAAATAAAGAAGCGTGCGCGGATAAAGCGGTTTATTGTGTTCGGTGCTTGGCACAGTCGAAAAAATCATGATTGATTTTTGAACTTTTTATCCAAAATAATCATTTGTCGGTAGGTAGGGAATACAATTGTTGTTATTGTTATGATAATGTTATGTCATACAACTAGTTTGATCTTTTCCACTATAAAAATGTTCAGTATTTATACATTATATGCATTTTTGGAGTTTTGTCCCGAACGCCCATTTAAAATACGCACTGTGCCTGGGCTCGAACGCGGCAAACCCACAGAAAACCGTCCACACTGCGGCAACGAATCCCTTTGTGTTCGCGCAAAAAACCGACTCGAAATGGTTCGTTGCGCGGCATTGCAGTACTGCCGCACGTCACCGTCCACACGAACGAATATTCGCCCAAACACGTTCGGTCCGTGCCGCGTTGCAGCCGCAGCGCGCTCGTCTATACCCACCTTTACGTGCACCGTGGCTTCACCCGTAATTACATAGAAGCGCGTCGTCCGAAGTCATCCCCGCGGCGAAGCAGCGAAAAAAAGAAAGAAGAACGATAGACAGAGGAGAGAGGAGGGCAGAATCGAAAAATTCATCGCGACTCCTCGACCTATCAATTACCAGTTATTAACGATCCGATGCGAACGTTTCGTTTCAGTTACGTAAATCCAATTTACTTCTATCTGCAGCAAACGTATCGTCGATCGGCAACAAACCGTTTAATTAACTGACGATTCAATGAACGTATCGGCGACGCTTTAAGTCCGAACAAATTGAACCGAGGAACTAAGCTCGAGGGGGGCGGCGAGGAGGAACGGGGCGAATCGACGACGGCAATGGCGGCGGGCCGAAGATCCGATTAATTTCCGCTTGATTCCGAATGGAATATTTAAAAAGGATTAGTCTGAGGTGTACGATGACGAGAGAGGAGCACCGGCGAGAGGGCTCCCGCTGTCGTTCGCCGGTGCAACGACGGACGGGGGTTGGGGAACAGTCAGAGATATTCCCGCAAATCGAATGAACGTGAGCCAAATGAAGCGATATTGAAAGGCGATATCGTCGGTTCGCTCGGCCGACGCACAAATTCAATAACGAGCTCTGGAATAGAACGAAGAGGGTACGAAGAGAGAGAGAGAGAGAGGGGAGAGGAGCGGGTGGAACATGACGCGACGGTGCTCTGCACACCAGGAGGGGGAGGAGTGCACGATGCACTCCGTGCACCGGTACCGAGAGGTGGACTCTATTGCAGGAACGGATCGGGCAAAATACCCAACCGGCTTTTCTCCGGATCACTCGATTACGATTTCAATGGCTTACGTTTCCAATATCGCCGCGTTTCTGAAGTCAGCGCGTTTCAGACAATCGCAAACCATTCCGAGACAACGAGCTTTTTAACCCGCTGCACTGAATAAAGGTGGGAAGAATGCATAATGCACAGGTCTATATTTGCCTCCCTCGCGGGATGTTTCAATTGCAATTGGGCTGCGAGATCTGGCGCACGATATTGTTAAAAAAGGTTTTAAAAAGAGATCTTGTTGTCTCCGTTTCGATTCGTGAAATATTTATACATTTTATTATATTCGCTGGGAACGCAAGCTTCAGTTACTGCATTCGATATGACAGCCAATGTAAATATAGGTCGGAAACAATCGAACGATTAAATTGTACTCCAAATCGAGCTCCATCCGGTTGCTAACATTCGCGATAACAGAGTCATATTAGAAATACAAATAAAGAAATGCAGAATGGAAATTGGCTCGCTGGAGTCCCTAATCGACAACTGCGCGCGGAAATGAACGACGATGAAACTGTAATGGCTAAGGTATTTTGGATGACACCCGCAATAAATGCAAGGTGGTCTGGTTGGGGAGGGTTGAAGAAAAACCCAAGAAAATATGTGCAAGAATGCCAGTGTGTAAGCCAAATCCAGTTTCAACAGAGTGTCATGCAGAACCGGTGGTACCACCGAAAAGGGTGCAAATCACCATGAAAAAATAAGAATAAAAAAGAAAGTTTATCTTTATCTTTCTCTCATTCTTTTCACGCAGAATCGCCCCCTTTTCATTCAATGGTACCACGGGTCACACGACACCGTGTACAATCAAATAAAAATATTAGAAATAGGACCATTTTTCAGATTCCAGATAAATCACGTTCGCGGGGGGTTTCCAAGACAGTTGTCAGAATATTCCTAACAGCGGCACCCAGCAGAAGAACATCGAGGAGAAAGCAGAGGGAAGAAGGAACGGCGAAACATTCGATGCGTCCCTGGAGCTCCGGATCAGTATGGTATCGAGCATTTGTTCGTCGTTTTGTTTGCCTTGAGAAGGTATTGGTGAATGCGAGCAGGCGAGCTCCTCGCATGCCGTTGCATCGTCCTACCCACAATGCTTTGTGTCTATCGGCCGGTTTATCCGGCGATCGATCCGCACAGGCCCGGCTGCGACTCGCTTAAAACCTTCCGGAGAAAATATCGTAAGCGATCTCGCGTCGCCGCCAGCAACGACGTCGCTGCTATTAGCGATGATATCGTATTCGACGTCGGGAGTTAGAGAGGAACAACGGGGAACAGGGAGAAACGTTGCAGAGAGGCATGAGAGAACGGTTCGAGGGAGACGGAGGAAAGAGAGGGGAAACGGAGAGCGTGCGAATATTGGATCGATTGAACGGCCGTACATGCTTCCATTAATCGGGCAACAAATCACGGGGAATTGTGTCGCGTTTCTATTCGAAAACCGCGAGATACGGTCGCGGCGTGAAATCGACGATGCTCGCTCGAGTGGAAATTGATAATGAAGGAAAAACGAAAAACAAAACGTAGAAGAGAAAAAAGATAACTGGCGGTGAACGCGGCGTTAATAATGGCCGGGGTTAGATTTAATCGGTGTATTTAAATAAAGCGCTACAGGGAACAGCAATTCTGGCCGGCGTGAAACGTTCGCGGGGTTACGAGTCGCGATGATAACGAATATTATTATCGCACGCGCGGAGACGAAATTGCTGGTAGAACAATAATAATCCAGGGATGAGGTGCCTGTCGCTGGAATCATGGAGCGAAGAATGGGGAAATTCAAGACTTACCAAGTTGCACAAAATCGGAAGCAATAGAAATGATGCTAACCCAGCAATGCTGCTGAACGGAAAAGAGCAAGTGATTCTGATGCGAATAAGAATAGGCCACACAAGCTGGACACACTTCTAACTTATTGCAAAAAGTGAACCAAATGCTTGCGACACTTGCGACATACCAAACTCCGTCAGCCACATCCCTAGTCACCTGTCCCAAATGCAACAGTCAAAGGGTACAATACGATGTACAAAATTCCCTCAATATGTCACAGAAAAAGGACTCCTGCAAAAAAGTGTTCAATTTCCTACAGAGCACTGTGTTCATCGCACTGAGCACTTACACATGCGGTCACTAATAACCTCAGAAGGTGCATGTGACGTAAAACAAGCAATAAAAAAAAGATCCAGGGGAGAATTTTTCGGGGAGACCTATTAAGTCGTCTTGAAAGATGAAAAGCCAGGAAAACCATTTGCAACCCCTCCCTACTCTATAGACCTTGCTTATTTCTTTCTTTCAAACATCCTATTCGTCACAAAAAAAGCTCGACTCCTTGAAAGACGTAGAAATCATCTTTACCAATATTTTACAGAGAAGTCAATCACATTTTCGAGAAACGGTATCACGATGCTTCCGAGGAGATGAAGGAGGATGATGCAAAAAAGACACAACGTATCGCGGGTAATTCAACAATATCGCACCGCCAGAACAATTTTCTGATTACAGACCCCACGCGCAAAGCAGCGCAACGATTATTCTTCGATAAACATTCTATTAACCACGGGGCAATGCCGTTCCTCGAAAGGCCGATCAATGCCGGCTCGATCTTAAATCCTATCCTCGAGCGGAACCGTATTCTGCATGGACGATATTTCACAATGCGAGAACGCGATATTCGCCATCATAAATTATAATAACGTTGCACGACAAAAGAGATCTCGGCGCATCGTCGGCGCAGGTCGCCCGGTGCAATCCGCTATCGACAACGTAATCGCGTCGGTCGCCATAAATATCACCGGATCCCTAAACAATTCGCGAATGTGACGCGTTCAATACGACGATCGGCACGGTATCTTCGGGCGCACAGGACGGTGGTTCAGGCTGAAAATTTACGATCAATACGGCCGAACGATTCCGCTGCTCTCGCCAAGCACAATGGATCCCGATTCATCCACGGCGTGAAACCGTATCGCGGGAAGAAAGGCCCGGGGATCGGTTGGAAATCGCACGGAACCGTTTCCGTTCGCGACCGATCGTGACTCACGCGACACGATTTTTCAGCCCCGCACGGCCGCACGAGCAAACGAGGCTGACACTCTTGTCAGAGACGCGTGTCACTGGCCGCCGGTTCCCCAGTTCCGACTTTCTCCTTCGGAACGAATCATTAGCTTTCACTCACACGAGTTATCCCCGTTTCCACTCGATAGGCGCTTATTAGAGAGGCAAATTCCCGGTTGCACGACCGTCGCGGCACGCCGACAAACTCGGCCAACGCTCTATGATATTTGTATTTTCGTAGCGGGCGAGCTGGGCGTGCCGATTAAAATTTCTGCCTCGCGCCGATCGTCACGGTACTTACACGGCGGGGTGTTCCGGTTTACCGTTAAGGTGTTACTCGGCCGACGAGAGTAAGGAGAATTGGTTAAAACCGGGAAAAGAAAAACGAAGGGAAACGGCGGTCATTTCGGTTTTGGCGACAAGCGGGGAAACGATTAATAATATGCAACGAAATATGGTGGATCATTATGGCAGATCGTTATGGTAGATTTGGATCTGAAGGCAGATTCGTTGGTTTGGAGTAAGTAGTATAAAGTGTATAACGCTCGCTACCTTGTATCCCTAGTTTAACACTGGAACTGCTGATAGATTTTGGTACCAGTTAGATGGCATACGTTAGACAGATTAAGAACCCGAAAGTCGTTGAATGAACATTTAATAGAGATATACAATTGTCATTCTGTCTTATTAAAAGTCATCATAAATTAAAAATCATATTAATAATTTTAAAGCAAAAAATCTGAGACACGTCAGTTTGACTTTCT
This sequence comes from Nomada lathburiana, assembly GCA_963667235.1. Lineage (NCBI taxonomy): Eukaryota > Metazoa > Arthropoda > Insecta > Hymenoptera > Apidae > Nomada > Nomada lathburiana. The sequence goes on from OY763905.1 coordinate 4,125,235, forward strand.
TGGTAGCTCTAGTGTTAAAACAAATACGAGAGAAAGAATGAGAACGGTAAACAATCGGCGAAGCATTCAGAAACAATTCATTTTCCTATCCTTCCCATCGAATATCGTATATACGATTCCAACTTGCCTAAAAGGCGAAAGCTTATCGGGCCCGATAACGCTAATTCGCGCCCCACCGTCCACCAAAAATTTAACGCCGACGATTTAAGAAACTCTTCGAAACTCTGCGCCATTTGGACATTCGAAAGAACGGAGAATCGACGCGCGTGCAACGGCCGCTCGAGAATAAATCGGCGCTTCCAAGTTCGCCTCGCGCAGCAATTCTATTATAAAAGGCGCACTTACTGTCGCTCGAGCGTTACGATCGCGTAATGTACACGAGCAAAGAGGCACGAGGGGGGGGAAAAAAAATGGTCGGAAAACAGAGACGTAACTCGTGACTCCGCTCTATCCAGCGGGCACCTACGCGACTCGTAAACCCTCGCAGATAGGAAAAACGAACGCGCGGCGCACCGGTGCGAATTTCAACGGTCGCACTAAAATCTGCAACGCGCGCATCTGGCATGCACGAACCGTAATGACGTATGTACAAATGGCGCAATCCGTGGACGTACGGGCGTAAGGTGAGAGTAGCATAACTGTCAGTCGTGATGCATCATCGCGACATGTCCCTAGCGCGCCTTCGGGGACCGTAAAACGTCCCGGGCCGTTTGTTTGACTTCCATTTTCGATTGTGCCCGGCCGTGGCCAGTCGCGCCTCTCGCTAAGTTTATCGCTCGTTTTACCGTCCGATCGTAAGACGTCGACGATTCACGGTAAAAGCGCCGGTTATTGACGTCGTCGGGCGCACAGAGGGTGGAAACCGTAAAGTACTGGGCTGATCTTAAAAAATAATTTTCTTGTTTCTGCATTTTTATGTTAATTGTGTAATTCCCCTGTCATTACACTGCAAATACGTGGTCGAATCTTATGAATTCATTCCATATTTCTCTCATAATCAGCCAAACAGTGTCTTAAACTCTCGAAAGCGTTCTACAATATTTTGTATATTTACGTTTCGAGAAAGTAGTCGGCGGTTCCATTTTTATTGGAATGGTTGTAGATACCTTTCTTCTTGTAATGAAAATGATAAGCATTTACGTGAAACGTGAAATATGAAGCGGTGCCTACTTGAATGTCAATGGCCCACTGTGCGGCGTGCGCAAGCTGCGTCAAACATGGGACACAGCTTTGCGCCTCTTTCGCGGCTCGACCCGGCTCCGTTCGCGAGAAAGTTGACCGGTCGCAGCGTCGCGAGCAAACTGTAATTCACGGTGATCGATAACCGGATGGCCAGAGAGATCGACGTCGGCAAGACCGATTCGCGACGCAGCCTCTCCGGTGTTGGCGAATTATTGCAACGGAGCTGGTGCCTCGTCCGGATCCCGGGCGAGTTTCAGGGACTGATTGCCAGCACGCCGCGAATTACGAGCATTTTAGAAATTGCTAACTCGGTGCGCTTATATCACGCCTACCGCGCACCACCGTCCATTACCTGCGCCTGCTTTCTACGCGATACGCTCGGTAATCGTCGTTTCAATTGATCCTACGCGGGCACTCGTTGCAGCAGCGTTGAGTATAATAATTCATTATGTGTACGTACCGCGGGATGCACTTTCACTCGGCTGCGGCGTACACGCTGGCCATACAAAACGTTGCCCATAGGGGAGAGATCTTGTTCGGCTTACCTGGAAACAGAAAAAGAAAGAGCGGCCGGTTAATTTACGAAGCGCATAAGTCGTGGACACGGGCGCAAACGCGGTGCAGCGACCTAAATCAAAGCTGAATCGTCGCATGGGCAAACGTGTATATCAAACGTTCCACCATCTCGTGTCCCCGTTGAATTACAGTTGAACGTAGATCGAGCGTTCCCTTCAAAATGATGGAATCGTCGGGTTAAAGCGTACCCGAGCCGTCTTGATTCATCAGCGAACGGAGTCGAGAATAGCGTGGTCTGTTTGCAACTGCCAAGACTGCTGCGCCAGTCGCGGCCAAGCACCAATAACACCAACTTAATGATGTTTGGTTGACGGATTTATGAGGGCAGTGCATGCGGTGCACTGCTGGGTAAAGGAGTCATTGCACGCGCTATAAAGATACGACCTCGGGCGATCCTTCGATCGTATCGCGGAAACCATTAGCTAGACCGCAAAAACGTCCCGAGCGGAATCGTACGTTTTCCCCGTGACGTGCCAGGACACGGGGAAATAAGATTGATGCTGGCGGCCGATTGATAAGAAAGAAAATATTTGCGCCGCGTCCGAAGGAAATTGCCCCGCTGCGAGCACAGCCCGCTTGTCGGTCGCGATATTTTTCGACTTAAAAGGACTGCCAACGTCTTTGCTTGCCCTGCTTCCTCGTTTAATCGACTGCGTTGTAGAAACTCGAAGATGCACCTAGCTACAATTCAGCCCGGTTTGTTTAAAACTAGTCCCGACGCGTTACATTTGTATCGCGACATGAACTGCCTGTAATACATTCGCAACGAAAATATGCCTGTAAACAGGTAACCCTCGTGTAACGCGGATCTAGCTCTGCTCGAAGCCCTGCCTATCCTTTCGTCCATTAGTTTTTACGGCACATCATTATCCGATCGTTATGTTAATATTTTCCCTTATCATTTCCCTTCCACGCGCGCTTCGCCTATACTCTATACGAAATTAAATGAATCGTTCGACATTTCCTTTTCTTTCCGCGGGTGAATGAATATTGTAATATGCCGCGGGTCATTGTACTCGTCACAGCATACGCTACTATAATATGAATAAAGGACTACGGGGTCCCATTTCAAACAATCAACTTTTCTTCGATATCTCGCCCATCGTGACATTTTTTTTGATAACTTCAATCTTTCGCGAGATATTCCACCGTTTCCAAGAACAAAGCCTGCACAAAGTGAAAGCATAAAGATCCAAAAATTTCAAGACCCCGTTGAACGAGGGTTGCCTGTACACGTACGAAGTTCGAGTTATCGGAGTTATCGGCGCATTAAGGCTATAAAACTCCGCCACAATGGTTAAATTTAAACGCAGCGTTCGTCGCGTTCATTGGCGGGGCACGCGTTAATATTATTCCAACTGTCTGTCTCGAGCCTTTGCGACACGATAAGGGTAATGAACGGTGTACACAAGCGAACGATTGGGTTGATAAGAATCTGTAGGGCTGCATAGGTGTGCAACTGAAATAGATTAACGTTCGAGAGCTCAAGCTCCTTCGGCCCCCCTTTAAATAGTCCGCGACACTTAAACTGACCACAGAGTAGTAGCAACAGAAGGCCGAATAATCCTAGCCGATAATCCAATTGCTCGTACACCTTTCCCACCCTGTTGCCATCTTACAATTCTATCTCGGATAACAATAACAGTTCTGGCAATGACAGGTACAATTAGCGGGGGCTAACGTATGAAAACAATCGACCGCTCCTCCAACGAATAATTAATTCTATGACCAATCGATGCTCCCCCCGACGAAACCGCTGTACCGTAGCTGGAAACAAACGAGTATCTTCCAGGTGACCGTTACGTCACGCGGGCAACGACAATATTGCCGGAGAGGAAAGCGTGATCGCGTTGAACACGCGCGCGTAAAATCGTCTGGGGTGCCCACAAAGGGAGGATCGAAGATTTTTCCAGGGTCGCAGGATACGCGACGATGCATGGAAACGCGTGCATAAGCGGGGCTGAAGCACACTTTTATGCGCTGCCGTTAAAAGCGAACGAGAGAACAAGCAACAATGGGCTTATCGTGGTGGCCCGTGAGCGGTCTAATCTCGTTCTGCCAATCGCGCTGAAGCTCGAGGGGGCTGCGGAGCCACGATAAACAGACTGGAACGCAAATCGCCAGCCTCGTTAGCTTGACTCTGCGTTCCTCCTCTCATTGCTGGATTCTTGGGCGGTTTGTTGCGTATGTGTGCTTTGATCCCTTACGGAATCGATTCCTCCGGCCGCCCCCGCGGAGGAGCTTCTCACCTCCGCGAGTTTCGCCGATTCAAGAACGCTCGCGTTCGCGCGACGGAAATCGTGGTTCGACCTGTTTGCCGGGGAAGGTACGAGTTAATTCGATGAACCGAGTTGCCAATGTCTCGGAAGCCTTACTTATTTTGCACAGACGTCCTGCGTATTACCGTGGAAGCATCGACGCTTTTGGTGCACGGCACACCGTTGGCCGGGATTAAAGATGTATTTAAAAGGATTTACGGGATGCGAGTTAATGGTACATAATACTAGTCCAATGGATAGAGCCGTTTCGTTGTTGCTTGCGGAGTCACGTTCTCGAAAATAACTAACACTTCCAGGACAAATCTTCCTTCGTTCTTTATCGATCGTTTCGCTATTTCTCGGTTTTAACCGGGTGTAATCCCATCTGCGACCGTATCTCGCCGAAGTGTCTACGTCCTCGAAATACCACGCTTCGCCACGGTCATATAGGTACCGCGTATAATATTACGCTGCGCGTAATAACCCTTATTAATCCCGGCCGACAAAAGGGACAAAGGGACCAACCAGATAGTAATTGAAACGGGACACCGTAATACGTTCGCATCCTTGTCCCTAATAAAGCTGAGCATGAAAAATCAGATTGCATATCATCGTTCGATCGCGGTGCCTGTATTCAAACGAGCCAAGGCGACGCAGCTAAACTGCCAAAGGGCAAATACGTGTCGCCTCTCGTCTCGTCCCGTCACGGCCCTGTCTCGCAGGTCCATTTTCTGCCCGCCTGCTGAGTGAACATCTTGCAGGCTGGTAATGTAACTCCATACGCGATATCGTCGTCACGGCTAATCGACACTTTGTAGGATAATGCCGGCCCGTACACGCATTTGCAGCATTCTTGCACGGCACTCCGACGATAACTATCGCTCGATTCGCCTCCTCTCATTACGTGCCGCGATTTCTACTATCCGTTGCCCCTTGGTCCCCCGCGAAATGCCCCCGTTGCCCATCGACGTTTCCATCGTTATCCTCTTCCTGGGCTTATCTAGCGCCGGGCAACGCGGTCTTGCTGAGAGTTCGAGGGTTTCGCATTGGTCAACGCCGTCGACGGGTGAGCAGATGCGAGCGAAATGTGCTCTGGAATTGGCTGAGCTAACTGGCCCGCTAGATCGTTCACGTTTCTGCACGGGGGAAACGGTTCAATTTTTTTGTGGATCGCGATTAAAGATAACGACTTGCGGAGATCATTTCCAACTCGAGATACAGGCCGGATTGACCACGCTGGAACTTGGATAGGAATCGCGTTGCGCTCTCCTCGAGGACCTGTAATTATCGGCGCGTAGACGATTTGATTTCGCTGCGCGTCGATTGGCCACTTAATCGAGTACGTGCGACGCGGGTAAAGAGGGAGAATCGCGCGAACGCGTATGCCCGCTCGGTTGCGCCGCATATTCGAGCGTCGCATCGCGAAGCGCCGAGTGCCCGGCGATTATATAAAAATGCCGGATCGTGTAATGTCTCGAGAGCGGCGATCATTCGGCTAGATAAAAAGTTAATCAGTCCTTTGTAAACTGTTTGCACGGGAACGTAGAATAGTTTTAATACGCTGGCTGCGTATGTATCTTCGGGCGCTGATCGGGGGGGGGGGGGGGGGGGCATTGTCTCGGGAGAAAAAAAAGATACACCGTCGAGATTTTCCGAACCCCCCCCTCGACATCCTTCGAGCAAGCTCATTAAATACCACGAAACGACCGGCCGTTACCGCGAGCACGCGATGCACCGAGGCAAAGTGCGACAACGTAACGAGAAATAACAGAGCCGGTGCAACGGTGGCAAAGTGAGGGGTGGGGGTGGGGGGTGGGGGATGAGAGCGAGAGATACGTGACGTAGAAGTGGCGATGCTATAAGCAACCGAGCAAGCCAATTTATTTAATGATGACGCGTTTAGCAATAATAAGAGTGCCGGCAGCCGGCAGATGCACTTTCCCGCGTGTGCATCGCTCGCGAAGGTGCCACCACGTGTGCAACACGTGTGCACGATTCACGTATGCGCCCGTGTTTCACGGCTGTTACGTGCATACGTAAGGCCCGTGGTTGGGAGTGGCGTGCGCATCAAGGTGAGCAAATTGCTCTGGCGAGGAATCGCGATGAGAACAACGCGTTATTGTCCCGGGATACACAAAAGGACCGAGGAGGGATACCGTGTGCGCGCGTCGTGCTACGCGCGGCACGGAGAGGAAAAGGGGGGAAGACAGGGGACAAGAAGAGAGGGCGAAGTTCCGGTCTTCGGGATTCTTTTTATCAGAGAGGCGAGGAGCACGCGATGGAACGAAACGGGTAAAGTAAAGAAGAATCCGCGAAGCACCAGGAGCCACGAAGCGCATGGTGATTTACCGGCGGTCTCAAGGCGAGCAAATTGCTCTTGCCGCGAGCTCGTACGAGTTTCTTTCTCGAAGGCCCTCCCCTGTCGGATAATGATCCTCTTCTTCCTTTTCCTCCGCGCGCTCGCGGCGGACCTTGGCAATGAGATTGATCCAGTCTAGACGGCGGGGTTATTAATTCGCGCCCGCAAAGATTTATCGGCCGAAATGTCGGGAGAATAAATAATAATGGCATCGGGATTAATGATGCGAACTGCTTGGTGGATGGGCCCGCGCTTTTATCTCCGCCTCGACCGATGTCGTCGATTATTTCGTACGGGACGGGGGGACAGTGAAGCGTTCGATGCGATACGCAACGAGGAAATGGCCATTTCGTTTCGAACCAGGCGCATCGAGCTTTCCGATATTTGCTTGGCACTGTCGCCGCGGAACGTATTCGTCGGCGGCACGTTTCGGCCGCGTCGTTCCCCGGCGACCTTTGCAATCAAGATAAATTAGATAATTGCCCTCTTCGCGCTGCGACCGATCCGATACTTGTCGCCGTCCAAGAGCGCCTCGACGGGCTACAGAACGGAAAAAACCTCCACCAACCTCGCACAACCCCATCGTCGATTCGCCGAGAAAACACCGTTGCAAAGAGGATCGCCTCTGTAAATTGCAACCGAATAGAACAGAGCCGACGAAGCAAATTAATAACGTGACTGCGAGAACGCGTCCGTGTATGGAGCGCAATTAACTCGACGGCGATCAATTGCGGGGAACGTCGAAGCTACGCCGCTCATAAATAATTCGACAAAAGTAAAACGCGACGAACAAATCGGCCGGGCAATCGATTAACGCGATAAACGCGAGCGTCGATACGTTGGTGCACGGGGATGATCGTCGATGTATGCACGGGCGGACGCACCCGAGAGGACCAGAGGCTGCATTGCGAGTTGACGCCCGATCCGGGCAACGTGCCGGGCACGACATTGCGCGCGTGCTATGAATAGTTAGAGGCGAGTTAGCGCTGATTATCCCCGTGTTTTCGCGTGCAGTGGACCCGCCTGCGCCACAAGTCATGGCGTTGAAATTTTCCGATCGGCCTAATATTAGAAACGAGCCGCATACCGGCATGTCCGACTCCGTTCTTTGTTGTTCCTCGCATCTGTGCCACGAGCGGCAGACGATCGTGAATTCGACCGGGTCAAAGGTCGTCTTACACGGGAGTCAGTTGGTTAACGGAGCCTACCTTGGACGCGGTTAAGAGTCCTCGACGGGTGCAGGAATATGCGTATACGTGTGGAGATTTGCCACGGCTAACGTACACCGGTCGCCGTATCGAATCCACTTCAACCTTTTTATATGGATTAATCGCTTTTCATTTGGAGATACGTTAATTGAAAAGCGGCTGGCGTTTCGTTCGACCGGCGCGAGAAAAAACCCTGGCTGCCGGAGCGACCGTTCCACGGCGTTGCACGTATGTATATGCATTTTGTGTTCCGGGCAGTATTTAAACGAGATCAGATTAAACAAGGTACTTGAGTGGGTCTAATTAATGACCGTAAGAAGGTCGTTGCAATTTATCAGCGGGAAGCGGATTCGCGTTACAGACTCATGCAACCCGATATGATGAACAACAGATGGTTGCAATTGGATCTCGGATCGAGCACACCGTACTTTTAAACGGCCGATGATGCAACGTGAACGGAATCGGTAAATACGAGTTGTTGATGCAATTAAATGCGCCCCGAACGTTCGCGCGTACCGCTACAAAGTTTCCAAGCCTCGCGCGTTCGATTCGCGGCGTGTTTCCGTGCAATTGATTTTATTACGCCCGACGTGCCAAAAACGATCGGCCACAGCCCCGGCGGTGTTTTGCGTTTCACGCGAATTATAAAAGACCCGCGGAGCTGCTATGCAACGTGCGCGTATTTTTGGAACGCAGATAAGATTCGCTGACGTCACGTTCGCGAAGATAACAGCGTGCAACATCGACCGTTCGCGATAACGACGAGTTACGAAAAGAAACTTTTCAGTCCTCGGAGTCGTTGCGCCGTTATTTGCATCGTTGCGACAAATAAACTGATCAAGATCGAATAGCATATCATCGGTATCATCGGTATTATCGGTTGCCAACGGTGTCCGATAATCGTGCGTCGTGAAAAATGGAGCACTCGTGACCCCGCGCCAAATTATCGCACTTCCCTGGGCCGCTCGAAACGCTCGCGCAAAGAATATTAATCGTCTACGGAAAACTACGGCGATTTATCAAACGGGGGGATGATTCGCTCGAGGTTGGTTTAGTTCAATACGACGAACAGCGTATCGGCACGATTGGATTTAGGTCAAGGAGAGGCTTGATAGAACGACTGCAATCACGGCGTGCCAAACGTTTGGCATCGTTCGCATTGATCACGCGACGACATCGCGGAACTATGTACAATCAATACAAAAGAACTACACAGTAGATGGAACGTCTCTGCCTTCGTTAACGCCACGGCGCGATCCCCAAATGGAGTAACGCTAATCGCGTTAATTCGAGATAAACGATACGCGATGCAATTGTTATTATCTTCAGACCTGCATCGCCTTCGGAGTATGCAAACACTCATCGCGTGACGCAAAAACGTATTTACAAAAATATTGAAATTACTATCAACATACGACAAACGTTCCCGAATGTGTGCAAATTAAAACCAAATTTTTTTTCTAATCGTTCCAGCGAATTAAAAGAAAAACGTAGATTAAAGCATTTCGAGTCATAACTTTATTCCACCTTGAAGGCGACGAATCTCGCGGTCGAATTGTTCTCGAGCCTCCTTCACCTGAGCGTTAATAATAGAACAATAGAGGGACAGTGGCGTAGGCATAGTCCCGAAAATGTCAAGAAGCCAGAGGACAACGAAGGGGAGGCTAGTCCGAAATAGAGGGAACATCCACTCAATCGAAGACGACTCTAATTACCAATGGAGGCGTACAGCGGCAGCGTGGTAATGCAATCTGGCTCGTGTGCTCTCATTAACAATTACCTGTACAAGGAGAGTTAATGCGTACCATGATTACGGTTATAATTAGTGCTGAGAGGTACAGAGAGGAAGGCGGAACGATAGAGGCCCGGGGACACAGGTGCGACAGGGACAGAGACAGGGGAGGGTGGAACTCGGGTACCCGGCCTCGGATAATGAGTTTGGGAGAGCAGCAACGGGGCCTAGAACTTCTGATTCTCTGCCGACATAAGCTCCCAACAGCCTCGATCGAACCGGTCTTCCGCTCCTTTAGTCGCGTCAATGCCGATAATTAGTCATAGTGCGGTTTACGAGCCGGGCCGCGGCTAATTCGTCGGCGGCAACCTGTGCGCTCGATTTTTCTTGCTCTAGATCTTATTCGACCCTTGCGCGCGGCTCGCAACTTCTCGAATCGTTGCCGAGCGGGAAGCCGAGATTACCCCGATTGATAGGATCAACCTACAAATGAGTGCAACTTAATTTCGCCGGAACGGAGAGGATGTATAAATACAATTTGGATTGGTGCTGTATCTTTTTAAGCAATTTCGTTGAATACGCGAGAAACTGATAAATCTGAGTCGTTTCTGCGGAATAATTATTTTATTTCTGCACGAACTCGAGGATTTTTAGACACGGGTGCTTTAAAGGAAGCATTCACGATGTGGATATGCAAGGATATGCAAGTTAAGCGGCCTTTCGACAAATTAATGTGGACAGTGATAGTCGAGGTAATTAAAATTCTATTGCACAATTGCGAGGGGGGGGGGGGGGGGGTACCTAACACGGCGTTCGCGTACAATCCAAGCTAACCCAGCGTGTAATTGACTCGTTTAGCGCGGCTGCAAGACGCGCTATTAAAATGATTTCCCATTATTCGTTAGAACTTCACGCGCCGCGCGTAAACTGCAACCCGAATGCACGTCATTTATCGTCGCGCAATTACGCGGGCAGGGTAACGCATAATTTTCGTCCATTTGTCGAGAGCGCGCCGCGAAAAAGATAGACGGCCGATTAACAGGTGCGCTTCCCGGTGCCGATTAATCCCGATTTCTCGCGATTCGTCACATTCATTTGAACCTCAATTACCCGCCGCTTCCACGGTGAAGCGAATCGACGAGGTCTCGATCCATGGGATAATAATTAGAGCGACGCCGTGTAATGGGCGAAGCGGAGTCGAGCCGATATTACCACGGGGTAGAGACTCGATGCTGCGCTAATCAATGCCCGGACTGGCGGGGTTCGTCGACGAAATAAAAGCCTTGCTCCGTCGTGGCCAGCGATTAGTGAACGTATTTTCGCGTCGCTTCTCTGCGAGAAAATTATCACGCGAACCATCGTCGCCCTTCTCGCGTTCCTTCAATCTTCTCGGGATTAGCGCGAAGAAACGTTGGCCGCAAGCGACACGGTTCTGCTCCGTCCTGGGATCGATTAAATAGACACCCCAATTTAGATCGCATCGCGGCGCGCGCGATGTCTCGAACGCTCCGGACGGTCGTCGGTTCGAGTGAGCCCCGAAACGGAGGCACGTTATCGAAAACACCACCTCGGACGACAAGCGTATCACGTGTCGCCAGATACGGAGAAACGGAGCGCCGGCGGCGCGGCAACGCGAAATGGACAATCATCCGTCGACTTCCGGCGACGCGTCTCAATTCGAATCTCGTCGCGCACCACGACCGCTCCGTTCCGACCCTCTTTTCCACGACGGAGCGTCGTTAGGACGTGGGTAGACGTGCGTCGAAGAGACAAGCCAGAGGAACCGACAGAAAGGCGGGAGGGTGGGGGCGTTATTGTTCTTGAAAACAATTTAAACTTTAATTACTTCGGTGAACTGCAGAAACGGCGTTGCGACAGTCTCACTGTTTGCCATCGTAAAATTAATTGGCTTCCCCTCCCAGTCACCGCTTCTGCTTCGACCACGCTCGAAACTCTCTCTCTCTCTCTCTCTCTCTCTCTCTCTCTCTTTCTCTTTCTCTCTTCCCGTTTCTCTCTGCTACCCCGTTCCGTTCCCGCCGACCTCTTTCGCCCGTTCCATCCACCTTTCCTTTCTCTCGCCTCCTTTCCCACCCCCTCGTGGACCAATCGCTGCGAGCAAAGAGAGGCGGGAGAGATCGAACCGTTTTCCCCGACGTTCCGAGCGTTATCCCGATGCAATTAGCGGCCGAGCTGTCTGTCACGTCCCGGCTGCAGCCGACCAACCTCGGATACGCCCGGTATATCCGAATATCCGCGGATGCAGTTCAACCGTCTCGTGAAATTCGATCGCGGCCGCTCGCGTCGAACAAGAGCGACGAAAACCTGAACGACGGCTGCGGATGTAAAATTTGCGTAGGGCTTGTCTTGTGCGCACACGACGATACAGGGCGATGCTTCTTATTTGTGAAGGTGTTACTCCGTTCGTTTAACATTTTGGCATATTTATTGCTTTGTTTATTATTGTTTGGGGGGGGGTGGGGGAGAAAGAAAACGAAGATATGCAATAGCGCGTGTAAAGAAAAGAAAAGGGAGAAAAATAGACGTCGGAGAGAAAGGCTAGTTTGAGAACAAGTAAACTAAAGTAAAAGTGCTAAGGGGTTGATGAGATAAGTCGATATACTGATGCAGAGCTGGCGCCGTTCGTCATTCGATTTATGCATACGGAACAGCAGACATACATATGCCTTATAACGCCAACGTCTATAGTAATCCCTCGAGCAACGCGGCTTATGTTCCGACGCATTCTTTTTTTAAACATTTGTTTCGAACCAATTTGTTCGGCATATCTTTACAATTTTCTGTATCATGGCGAACTAGAGAGGTAAAGAAGAACCAATGCGAGTTTGTTCGCGTGAACTTGTTCTTGAAAAATTTCCCAAGGAGTACATACAAGAAGTAGTAGCAATAAGTTCAAACACACACCGAACTGTTTTGGAACTTTGAAAAGAAATCGCACGATTAGTGTATCTATGCGAACTATGTGAACTATGTGTACGTAGTTATATATTGTATGTGCAATGTGTATACGCACATGCATTGGAGAAATATAAATGTGGGTATTTAATTCAGCTTTTATTAGGGGTGGTAGGTGGGCTCCAGAACTACGCGGTCAGTCGCTGTCCCTAACCCCCGCCATGTTCGAGGGATTGCTGTGTATCCCTTCTTAAGAACCAAGGAAAAATTTGCTGCTACCATTTTGCAACGCGCGACTCGCATTTTCCCAAAACAGCCCCCGAAGGAATGTTACGTCCGCGCAGAGAAATGTTTCGTATATTACCGCGGCGTAATCCCATTTAGAACGGTGCTTTGCTCCGGCAGGGGTAGACATAGAGTGCTTGACACACTTTTCGCGCACAACAGTAATTGTCCCGCTTCCAGAGCACCACCCCGCCGGAATATAATTTTCCCTTCGGGGAATTGTCGAGTTCGCGTTATCGCGGCGCTTCGAATCGTCGCGCCGGTGATCAAAAATCCGATGGCCGTCGCGCAACGTACGTATAACCGAGGACAGTCGATGGAACCGTACGGAAATGCGAGGCCGGTCGACAAACAGACGGGATGGGAACCAACAGCCGAGGAAGAAGAAAGAAACGGCGGAAGAAAAACTATCCCCGTTATGTATCCGCGCCACGCCCGCGGAAATAAAATTCGTTTCCCTCTTTTCCCTGCTTCTTCACCGCACCGCTCCATCTCGTCTCGTCTCGTCTCATCTCATCTCGTCTCATCTCGTCTCATCTCGTCTCATCCCATCTCTCCTCATCTCATCTGGAGGCTGCGCGCTTGTTGATATTCATTTGGAACGTCACTTCTACCGCGGTAACCAGCCGGTACTTGCAGAGGCTGCGTTTGGCGGAAACGATTCAGCCTTCCACCCCCCTGTTCACCATCATCCCCAATCCGCCCCCCTAGGTTGCCGCTTTTCTACGACGAGCGCAGCCGTAATGCCGGCGGCCAATGCTCGCGAAAGGCTGACTCAGGCACCGCCGTATGGCCGGGACGGTGCATCGATCGCCTTCTCCGCTGCACCTTCTTGCTTTTCTCCCCTTTTGCCGCCACCCTGCCACCTCATCTACCGTAGTATCACGCTTATTCTCTCTCTTTCCGACACACCGACACCCTCGAGCCGCCCTTCTCTACCTCTAACCGTTCCTTCGCCACGTTTCTCGCCCCTATGCTTTCTTCGCTGTTCTTACCATCTCTCTCCTTCCTACGCCGCGAACCACCCCGAGCCCCGTCATCCCCCTTTCGCTTGCACCTTACGTGTGGTATCGCCGGGCTCCGAGCGCGGCGAGGGTTGCGGAAGAATACCCGATTTGACGACGTTATATATCGGAGACGATGCCGGCGCAATAAAGGTTAGAACAACGGCGTAATTGAGAAGCCCGGAGTGCAGCCGGGGATTCGTGAAATTGAAAGACTCCAATCGATCGCGGGGAACGGCGACGCAAAAGCCGGGAAACAAAACGGAGTATCCCCCCAACGGCCCGTGTTTCGGCAACTGCGTACCTCGTGCAAAAAAGAGGGGCTGGCTGGCGCTGCTGCAACGTGCAGCAACCCGGACCCCCGCGTAAAATATTCACCGGCGTTTCTTGTAATTGAATTACGCGTCGAGTCTACCGTGCCGCCGATAAATCAGGTGATACGGCGGAGACGCCGCGGTTAATTCGAACCTGCTGATCCGCGAGCAGTTAACCGCGACTCGTCTGTTCGCGGCGGTAATATTGTTGGACGAAACCTTGCGAATGAAATATGAACGTCTACTTAATTCACTCCGGTGATTCAACGATGAACATTTACCAAATTATTGTGAAACTGAGATTGGCACGGAACTACTTTCTTCCGGGGAGCGACGTTTCGGCGGATCCGAACGGAAAGCTACAAGCGAGTTACGCGCAACTTTACCACGAAACATGTATTATTACGGATAACATCAGGATGTTCGCTTCCATAACTTTTGACAGGGACAGGGGTCTCTAAATTGCTGCCTGGTATTAATGAAATGTCCAGTGAGTTTTGAAGCGAGATACAGAGAAGGGTAAAATAACGTTTCAAGAAAATGTTCCATCTCGGAAAATCACTTTACCGGATGCCATTATAGCATTCGCGTAAAGGGTTAGGTTTTATGTCCGACCAAAGGGGCTTACTGTCTCCATGGACGATGAACTTGTCGATAAAAATATCGCAAATATAGGTGGAACGGAAAGAACGTTGCGAGAATTTGATGTTCCCGATTCCCGCTTTACTGGCGAAAAAGCGGAAAAATGGATTTGAACGGCGAGGAAGCAAAACGGAATGATCGTTGCGCGAAGGGAGACGTGGTATACGGCTCTATGGATTCTCTCAGGGCCGCAATTGCCTCAGTTACCGCGGGAAAATATGGCGAAACGACAAGCAACGAAAGGGGTGAGTCGAGTTAAAGTGGGACTTTAGAAGGAGGAACTCGAACAAGGTGCTGGCTGGCGAAGCTGACGTCGAACCGCGGCGGCCACTTCGTTCAATGGTTATTCCATGCCGGCAGCGATAACATTTTCCTAACATTTAGTTAATAGCCGCTTTCTTCCTACTGCCTTGAAACCGGAGAAGCGCGGCGAAAATGGAGAAAAACAAGAGGAAATGAGAAATGGAGAGAGAGAAAAAAAAAACTACATAGTATGTACAATGGAACGGAAGAAAAAGGGAGGACCAGCATACGTGTGAGCTTCACGGTGCAAACTTATAACGTGGATGTGGAAATCCGGTATGGCTATTATTGCCGGCGGAAGTGGGATTCGCAGCTAGAATTTTATGCGCGTGTAAATGCAAATAATATAGCGAGAGTAGAATGAGTTCTAAAGTGCATTGATTAAACTTGCTCTCAACGGCCGCATCGGAAGAGCGGCCACCTTCGATTTCATGCAGCGATTGTAACAATTTCGTGCGCGACACGTTTGATTAAACATTTCCCAGTCGTTTCCGTCGATTTTTTTTAGTCGCATGCCACGCAAAGCCACAAATGTCGCACGACAGATTAAATGCATCTCAATATTTATCGCTGCGCCGGTATATGTTGAACGAGTGACAGAAGCCTTGGTTCGGTTCCCAGTTTGGATTTCTTTTTCTTGCAATTACCGCAGGTGTTACTGTTACATAAACGATAATTGAAGTACATAATTATTTTATACACGGCTCGAGCGACGCGCAACGGTGTGCCTTTGAGTCACGTTCACCAAGGATTAACGATTAAATAGAAAAAGAGAGACACCGGTGCACAATGAATAAGAATAGACGTTTAATTTATCTACGAATGATAAATGCGCGCGTCGTGCACACAGGAAAAACAAATACGTGAGCGGAGTGAACGTAACACGTTCGAGAAGTCGCACACATCGATCACCCATCATCCATCCACTAACACACCAATGCGTATCGCCGGTGGGATGCGTCGCGAATCGCGCATTGCGAGTCGGCCCACGTACGAGTATATTATTTTCTAACGAGGGAAGACAGCTTAGCGGATCGATCCACGTTGTAAAACAGCTCTATCGCTAAACTTCTGCATTCTGCGGCAATGAAAGGCCATTCATCGTAATTATTATCGCGAAACCGCGGGCGATTCTCGGAAGCTCGATGCGCAGTTACGCTCCGCAGTGCGCTCAAAGAGATTTCCATGCATTCAGGAAAATTGCCACTTACGTCGGATAACCGACGGAACCCGCCTGAACGTGTTTCCCACTCCGGTCTTAATTCGAGTAACGCGTACCGAAAATTACAGGCATAACTTTCTACGAAGCGACGAACCGTGAATGCATACACGCGATCGATGATAACGCGTTAACCCGTTTACCGCGACGCTCTCCTCGGAGTGTAAAATATCTTCGATACGCAAAACAGTTACTTCTTATTCCTTCTTTTCGTACGACAGAGTTGCAGGGGGGAATTTTCTCGGAAGTTATTCAAATAAAAACAATTGCGATGCAATAAGTAATGATTTTTTTGCAGAGAGCATTTCCGTGTATACGTTTTCTGCATTGCTAAATTATTAGGGACCCATGTGCACAGTGCCCTGCGCAGAAAGGATCAGTCCGACTCGCTGGAATCCTTAAGAATTCAATACTTTAGTTCAAAATTAATTACGAATCAGTAATGAATAATTTCGAAGAAGTCGTCGTTTCATTTCGACGAGGCGGGCAAACTCGAAATCCATAATAGGATTTGCTGCAATGTCGAGGTCAATCCTACCCTCCGTGACCTATGCGATCCGCCCACCTGGGTATAGCGTGCTGGTAGTTAGATAGCTATGATGAAGAGACTCAGTCACTTTGCCAATTAAACAAGCTTTGAAGTTAGCTACCGTGATTGATCACGCCGAGAAGTTGCTAGTTTTCAGCGACACCGCGACACCGGTTCGTTTGCGCTCGATAAACTTCATACTAACCGAATCATTATGTGAAAGGTAACGTGTAATGTATGTACCTACATATCGATAACGATCCGACGACGGAGTTACTGAAATGCGCAATCACATCTTCGCCCGATTGAAAACACCGAGTAATTATTCGAAACCTGTTTACCAGAGTTTCAGAGACCGCCTATCAATCATTTTTACAATCGGCTCGCAATTACGGAACATTTGATAGTCATCAATCGCTATCATCTCCAACCTCGATTGCTTTGCAACGAGAATAAATAATCCGGAAATGAATAATGCAATTTTTCTTTTTTTGTTCAACCCAGACGTCGGGATTGTATTTGCATAAAAATGTCGCGATAACGCTTCAAGTATATTCGTCTATACGGGGGGGATCGATTCTCAGCCGTGGCTATAAATGCACAAAGTCAAGAACGAAGAAAAACGTGTTCCGCTGGAATGTAAAAGTAGTTTACGAATATCTAATACTTCGCCAGCCTGATATCGAACGCGTGCGATACGCGGTTCAAAGTGCATGGAGAATTAACAATCGACGCGAACGATTGTACGCGCATGGGAGCAAAGGAAGAAAGTGCTTGAAAGTTTGATAAACGATCGAATCGATTGTTCCGGCGAATGTTTGTCGAGTGGAATTTGATATCGAAGCCGAATATAGATATCGTAAATATTTTAATGCGACGATACGCCACGGTACATCCCTTTGGCTTTAATCGATCCGCCGGCCATATACAAATTCCGTCGTTTGAATAAATCAAAAACATTATTGATGCTCGTAACAATGCACGAGGGGCTGGTGCGCATACACGCGATAGGAAAAAAACATCGATACCTCGCGAAATGCATACAGTGCACGAGATGATTGACGCTTTTCCACGTACACGCCCTCAGCTATTCATCTAAAAATAACATTGCCACGATAGCTTCATGTTTCCGCGCTTACGTGTGTACTTCATATTTTATTTCACTCGTTAGATGCGTATCGAAAAGGTATATCGAACGATCGCGTGTACTATTAAACAATTGTTGTTTATGTCGCAATTACTGCGCGCGCTGTTACAAGCGACTTTACGACAATTATTTAGTGGGTCGATTAGTACGGAACGAGCAGCCCGTCAATTTGCAAAATTCACCTGCACGCGTACGCGAGTGCTTACGTCGGTCGTTGAACAGAATACGTATATTTGATACACATGTATGTGCTCGTCTCAATTATTATTTGAGCAGCGAGAAAAGAGCGCGACACGGAGTATTCGTAAAACGAGATATAATCTCGATATAAATCCGTTACTCCGTTGATCCGCTATCTTTATCAAATTGCAATACGCTGCACGCAAATTAAATATCGAACTCCATTAATTGCATTGCATTTACCTCTTGTCAAAGTCCGCCAATTTCCTATTACGACTTTTGTTGGATACCGTTCTACGAGAGCAAATATTTTTTAACCCTGTAATGGTACGCAATGACTACGATGAGCAATAGCAAATCGTCCTACCTCCTGTTTCCTACCTTCTTGCACATTGACGCATAGCGACCCTTGAATCATGTACCGTCATAAACTCCGAGTCATACGCCAAAACTTTCCTACCAAAGCCTTTTCCATTTCCACTCCTTCACATTCCTATTTCCAAAACTCCTTAAAAAGGACAAGCGGAGGTTTGCGAAGAGCTTTTCGACATCCAACGTCTTCGGAAGAGTCACGCGCTTAGAAGAGTTCCGAACCAATAGTAGAAATATCATCGTCCAAGTGTTTCAAAGTAAATTGTAAGATTTCGCTGATTAAAGTTTAGTTTCAAAAGTAAGAAAGTGTTGTTTTCTTAAAATACCAAACCCCGGAATCCAACACGTTCGAAATAAGCTCTACGCAATTCGGCTCGTTCAGCTGGACTGATTACACGCTACGAACCTGTAATAAGACCACCGGCAGCCCGGCAATAAAACAAAAATTACCCACATCGAAAGAAACTAAAACAGATACTTTCTCGCAATACCAAGAAACATCCGAACGAGGCAATCAATTTGTCCGATACAATTTCCCCGCTCCTAAAATATCAGCTACAAAAATTACACACCCCAGGCCCCATTATCCGTCACTCATCGCGTATTTCAACGCCGCGTTGCGTGCAAAAGCCAACCCCCGACGACTTTCTCACTTTCCACCATTAGCAAAGACCAACGTGCACGCGGAACACGCGTCGTTCGTCCGCGTCACGTGACCCGCGAAAGCGTTATACGCTTCTGCGATGCGTATCCGGATCAGTGAACCTTCCGGGCACTCGACGAACGAACGGATCCATGTATAGATTCATGGCGAACGAGTGAATAGACGGACGGGCTATTCGATAGGCGTACGAATAGAATAATACCAAACCTGCTGTTAAATCACTCGCTTATGCCGTCGCTACCTGCCCTTGAGTGAAATCGTGGCCATTGTATTCGCGCCACACGGGGGAACACCGGGACTCCCCCTATCCTTCTTTGACTCCGACCACCCCTTTTCAGCGTTTTCCGTAAATTCGCCCGGAGCCTGGCACCGATTCTAAATTCTCTCCTTGCGCACCCCTAATGCGGCACCGTGGCACCCTGTACTCCGCGTTTCAATACGCTTCAGACGTGTACACAGGGTGGTGTCGAAAAAAGGGAGCAGCTTACATAGAAAGAAGCGTAACATTTGTTGAAACGTTGAAGACGCGTTAACTCCTCTTTTCTACATATCTTTGCACGCAAGCATCGCCGCCTCAATCCGTTTGCAACCCCCGTCTGCCCTGTACACGTCCGTAACCCGGAACGGAGCGGCGTTCCCCTATGTCCGTGGAATTCGTAGATCACGCGTATACATGCATGCGCGCGTCTTTATGGGCGAAACGAGGAACACGAGTCATCCAGGATCGTCGATAAATACCGACGTGTCGTAAACCCGTGGAGGGAATGCGACAGGGGGTGTGGATGCTCGTGTCCCCGATTTAATTCCCCGTTAATGAATCAAAGCGAAACGGAGAGCAACGTGGGCGGGGGCAAAGCAGACCCGTCCCACGTTCTCCCGAGCAAACCGCGAGACGTCGAGTTTATTAAAAGTCGGCCCGATAAATATATGCCGGCGTGTGCGGGTCGCCCGAACGGGGGCCCTCGCGTACAATTCACGGGGTTCAATATCAACGGTGACACGGTCGTTCGGCCGTTGGCGGGCAAGAAATTAACGCCGAACGGCGCGACGGAGCATGGCTCTCCGGGTCGGATACATAACGTTCCGGGATTAATGCTGTAAAGAAATCTCGAGCGGCGCTCCGCTCACGCCGAGTGGATGCCAGAGGCAAGCACGAAAAACACTCGTATATTCTCGGTGCATTCTCTGTTTACGGGCTGTTAACTGCGTGCGACCGTCTCCAGTTACATCAATAAACACGTACATAGAGATGCGCGCGCACGTGCAGCGAGCTCACCGCCATCGGGGGGCGGAGGGGCGTAGGGACGGCGGGTGGTTGAGCAAGACGGCTCGGTGGGGCGAGGGGGTTCGCCGGCGGATTGGGATGGGGGTTGAAAGGGGGTTGGGAAAAGCGCAGCGATCGCAGAGAGCGATTGTCAGGGGGAACAAAACAAATAGGGACACCCCCGCGCGTTTTATTATTATTCGACCGGTCTAGTCTTACGTCGATAAACATTTATCGACGGTGACGCGCATGCCCGACCTGTGCACGGCGCGCATCGAAATGCATTCGCATAATCGTTGATGCAGATCAGAGGCTGGCGCGAGCCGAAGCCAGTCGCGTTTGTCCCCCCCCGCCGATTCCTCTTTTGTTTTCAATCGTTTCATTCCATTCAATCTGCCCTCCCTCTGCCCCCCTCGCAAAACTCTCTCTCTCTCTCTGTAAACGACGGTCTCTCCTTCTGTCCCGCAGTTTCTGTCTCGCTCGCTCCACTCCCCCAACCTTCCGCCAATTCCTTGGTATCCGCATCGGTGTAAGGGACTAATTGGATTTCGCCCTCCTCGCCACGCTAATGACCGTATTCCATTTCCGCGGTTCGACCCGGTCGACGTGGTGCATCTCGTTGCACGATCCACCAACGAGAATCGTATTACCCGACGGGTGTGCACGGCTGAAAGATCGTGTTTCGTTTTAGCAACTCGCGGCCCGATTGCTCCGCAAAGGTCCTCGTCTATGCGGGCACCGGTAAGGTGTATAATTCCTTACGGTAATTTAGCAATGCCTTCATTGCACGCTCTCGGGAAGTTAAGAGCGTAACCTGTTCCCCCCTTGCGCGCCTTTACATGGTGGCGAACTGTTGCGACACCCGTGTTAAATTATACCGGTTTAATAATGTCTCGTTTGGAGAGTATCACTGTACCAATTCTTCGTCCGCGTTAAGCGATACGGTGATTCAATTGTGCAATTGTTGCGAAGGCTTTTCACGTACGTGCACGCGGGATTGGCTGTCTATTTAATCCTTTAAGGTCCGAGTTATGTAGCCGTTTATTTTTTCGCAGGATTTTTTATTCGAACGCGATCAAATTGAGACGTTTCACGACATGCCAATACGTGCGAGTTTCATCAGCATTCGTGGCAGCGTTTTCATACAAACGGAGCTACGAATTAACGCCAGGCAGGGAAGGGTCAAGAAAAATTCCGCGGATGCAGTGGAGAGCAGTTGAATTACGATTTTCGTTAACGCATGCTGCATTGGTGCAACAAAGCGGCGCGATCAAGTATATTTACGTGCGTCCAACAAACGCTGAACTGAAGAAGATAAGGTGTCGCAAATAAATACGCACGATGCATAAAGAACGAACGGAGCACAATTCAATGTATCACGACATGCTTCGTTTGATCGCCCAGGCATATGTGTGCCATAAAATTCGACACGCGTTTCCTCCGGTGCAATCGTCTATGCATTGCTTCTCGTTCAGCAATAATTGAAAGATCCGCCACGGGTGGAATACGTCCAACGCGGTAATTCAATAATACTTTTTGTGCGCGAGTTTCTATCATTGATCGCTCGCGATTCAGTGCGGGCAACGTCGACTCCACGGTGCAGTAACCATTACCGACGTGAACTAGTACAGCCGACGTACACATGAGTGACATTACCGTCGGCCAATCGACACGCCGCGATGCGCACACCGATGCAGATGCAACTTGCCGTCACCGTGAAAACCGGCTATTATGGTTTGCGTTTCGAATGGAATCGAAGAGTCCGGCAATAAAGTTGCTTGTCGTTCTAATCCACTTGGCTGGATTTCGCTGACCGGCCGGGACGGCCGAAAGAAAAATCCCTCGCACTCGCGATGGAAGAAACGATATCGATGTTCGCTCCACTCTCGACTAGATTCGAAATTCATTCGACCGGTGTTCCGTTGGAGCCTCTCTTCGATCTATAATTTCTCGATGATCGTCCCAATAATTTCCCTCGTGCCGCGCTGTGACGTCGGCGCGAGTGTAATGGAAATTAGCAGGCTCGTCGCGAGCAATCCACTTGGAAAAGGAATGTTTCCGATCCAATTAAGGAAAAAAGCGATTATATGGTTTAATAGCACTTTTACGGCGGGGCAATTAAATTACTTTGCTTTTACGGTACGCCTAACAATTGCGCTCTCATAACGTTCGCTCCAGGGGGCGGCAAAAGGATTGTGAATTTTCTAATTATTTTTCGGCTCGATGATGGGAAAGATGAAAATTTCGTGGAATTTTTAAGCATTTCAAATTCACCGCTGCGCGACGGCATCAAAACGGAAGCTTTTCATTAAAAAGAAACGATTTCCTAACGGCTATCAACTGTGCTCCGCCACTTCAATTTCTACCTGCAGCGCGAATAATCGTGAAAATACGACGCTTTTAAAAAAAATTAAAACTCCGAAACGAAAGCGGGCGAAACAATAAAGAGAAGAAAGAAAGAAAAAAAAATATAGAAGTAATATCGTACGGACGAATTGTAGAGGAAAAACGGAACGTATTGAAACGCAGTATTCTGTGCTTTTTATTTCCGTTCCGTTCGAACGTACCCCATTTTTTTTCCACCCCCTTCCCCGCGCACGAAACCCGTTCCGCTGAGATGCAAGACAATAATTTACGATAAATTCCGCGCACGTACGATTCCGCGTAATCTCCATTTAGAAAATTTTGAAGAACCGCTACGCTCCTGGGTTCGAATGGAACCCAGGCCTTTGCTGCCTAAATAGACGCAGCGAAATAAAACTGAACGAAACAAAGCGAAAAAAAAAAGAAAAAAAAATCCACCCCTCGGGGAAAAACTGTATTATTTTTAATTAAAAAGAACCGGAACGCTTTTTTTTTCATTGGCGGGCAAGAATGTGTCGGTGAAAAAGCACGGATTCGAATTCAATGGCGAGGTATGATGGATTCTACCGCCACACATGAATGCACTTTGACGGAGCGCGTGTCGAAACGTTACATTTATTTCGAGATAGGTGCGCGCGGCTGGCGTGGGCGGAGGGACCGGCAAAAACGTGGCTGGGAAATGCAGTGAATTTAAAAACACGGGAAGTCAACGTGCATTTAAACGTCAACGACGGCAAGTTTTATATATAGGACTCATCTAGGAGATCGCACTCTAAAACTGTGTAAAAAGCTTTCCAGACAGCGGCTGCGAATATTTCCCGGAACGATTTTCAAGCGGAGAGACAAAATTGTTCCCGCGACGAAGTTCCGCAACGGTGTATCGCCGGACCCCGTTTATCAATTATTTCACTGGCCACGTATTGAATAATCAACATCCATTAGATTATCGGTAAACGGGCGAAGGAGTTGAAAATATGTGCGCAAATATAACAAATTGCGGGACGTAAACAACGAAATTGCATTGCCTCGGATCGGAGCAAATTTGCCAACAAAATGCAACTGCTGCGAAACCGTTTATAACAAACGCAAACAATATTAACGCTATTGAGATAAATGCTACGGTCGTGAAATATTCATCGCTACCACCAGCTCCCTGAATCCTGCCAAATCGATAAATAAAATTAAAATAGCATAATACACCATTATGTGCTGAATACACACGTACGTATAGTAGACTTGAAAATCTACAGATACCGATCAACCGACGCTCGACACAACCATTTATCCAATACGCTAACTACGTATCAATACTCAAATCCTCCAATGCGTTTCGCGTGACAATACACAATCCGTATTACGTATGTTATCCCTTTATCTCCGAATTCTACCGATACAGTCGCGATAGCGACGTCTTATCGCTTCTCGCATCGTCACTTTTAAAGCTTATTATTCGTAGCCTGTTCGTTAAACCCGATCGAGACCGACCTCGAACGATTCCGTGTCTATCACCGTACTCGCGGCAATCCCCTTGCCCGAAATAATATAAATTCTCGCGGTTTATACGGCGAAACGAAACGGTTTGATAGGGCGACACCGAAGCGCGGCGTAAATTTTCCCGGCTGAAATTATTCCGCGGGAAGGTTTAAAATTATTCGGTCGCATCACGCAACGCGGGCATTGCGTGACGGGGGTGGTTGAGGCTCGATCGTTGAAAGTCGTACACGAGAGGATCGTCGGAGGCGCGGAATCGCGAACGGAATCGAGCGTATTCTCGCGAGTAGATAAATTTCGCGAAACGGTAGGGGAACGATAAACGTGAGAAATTTACGCGCGCCGGGATTATTGAGGACTTGGCCGCGAGTGGCGGAAATATTTTTCATTCCCACAGGCATGCGTTTATATGATCTTTATGCGACCGTAGAGCAACGGCGACATTTACTTTTAGGAATGCCGTGCATTACCGGCGACGCCGATGAAAACACCGCGGCGTCGCGTCGCGACGTCGAAATATAGCTCGATCAAGCACGTATGTATATCTTGTCGCATGCGGGAAATATGCTGTTAGAAACCTGTGTGCTTGTAACGGTATTTTCTTTGCGCCCGTATATTTGTATTTCATCGCTTTGCGGAGTTGTTCTCGATTTAATGTCGGATGAAAAGAACGGAGGAGTGTGTGTATATGCAGCGTGGAGGCGGCACGATTAAAGTGAAAATGCAAATTTGTTATTTGTTCTCTGCTAAATGTGCAAAAATTATGGTTTATTATTATAGGGCAGCGTTTCTCAATGTATATGGCGTTGCGTTAGATTTTTAATAGGTCGCGATTAATTAATTGACAACGGCAATGCCATTAAATTGGTACTTGTAGAAGTTACTGTCAAACGTGCATATATTTTATAAAAGTCCCACTATCTTTTTCAATAAGCTAATATTTAGTATAGGTTGTTCTCGGTCTTAATTGGATTCATTTAGACAAATTTTCGATCGGGATACTCACATTATTTGTATTAAGATGCACCAATCACAGGGCGGTGTAAAAATAGATAATTGCCGCGAAGAGGGAAGTAATTTATATTTGATGTGACAACGTTTCGCGAGTATTACCGCTATCTCGAAGTGAAAACAAGATAGAACGATAACGAGGCTTATCAGTAATCTCGAACGAACAAAGAGAATTAAATAATCGAACAATTCCAATGCATTATTAACGAACGATTTGAAGGCGAACAATATTTTAGTAACTTGCAAATCTACGCATCTGCTTATCGCTCCTTTCGATTGACGAAGCACTGACACATCAGTTGCCAGAAGATACAATTCATTTGTTCCTAACAAACACACACGCAAACACGCCTGTGTGCAGCAAATTCAAAACGAACGTAATATAAGTCTAGCGTTACTCAAAGTTAAGCTTTTCATGCGTGCATCAAGCTTTCCGGGAACCACCGACAAAGCGCAACGACAAATGGAATACAATTTCGCAGATAAAATTCGAAGCCCCTTCCCTGCATCACGTATTCTCCCCACGCGACTAAACGGGACCGCGATCTCTCCCTCCAAAAAGAAAAAAGCAAAAAGATAGGAAAAAGCCAAAAAAAAAAAAGAGGCCCCGTTCAGATGCATCGGTCCGTTGATTACACGCGATCCCCGAAAATCTGGAACGAACATGTGCGCAATGTTGCAGCAAAACCAGACGAAAAAGAGCGGATGATCAATGTCCGCAGCGCCGAAATGCACACATTCACGCTTCTGTCTCCATTCCATCGACCACACACTCCCTTCTCTCAACCTATCACTCCCCCCCCCCCCCCCTCCCACTCTCTCTCTCTCTCTGCTGTTCACGTTCTCCCTGTTCGCAAAGTTTTCCCGATCCATCGTTTCTAGCCAGTTTTCCAGGCGGCTTTCGGCAATAACCGAGCCTATGCCGGAACGTGACGGTCACACGTGACATAAATACGCGTTTCATGCAGCAGAACGCATCCACCGCATGCGTATGCGCGTGTGCATGCGGGTGCACATGTTTGCGCATCCCGGCCGAGCCTAAGCGTTACGCGTGCACCGTATGTATGCGTGTACGTGTGCCGTGTGCTGACAATTGCGCTTGCTGCGCGTCATGCGGCGGCCGTGCGCGTGTTCTCTGTACTTACGCGCGTAGGTAAAGACCCGAACGTTTCACGCGTACCACGGGGAACACGGGACGCAAAGCGTCGCGGCGCAACGGCATCGCGTGCCAGCGTCGCGTTCCACGCGATCACTGTTCCTCGAGATCGCGGTACGCGCTCCGAGATTCGTCCCCGGGGGGTAGAGGGGGCATCGGTTGATTTAATTGTCGGATCGAGATTTCGCGACGAACACCCTTCGTTTGCTGAACGACGGACGAGCTCGATTAAAATAGGGGGCGGGACATAATTCGAAACGATCTCGGAAGCTTGAACGTATATATGCGAGATACAGTGGAGACTCGGTTATCCGCGGGCTACGTGTCATCCGTGGTGAGGTGAGGTTAACCCCTGTGTGGGCAACGAAGATTGGTCAATAAGTTTGAAGCTTATTTACTTAAAATATTTTGCATACATTTTTTTCAGAAAACGTGAATTGACGTAAAAGTCTCCGAAGAATGGAGGTTCGGAGTGGTTTTGCGATACCTTGTCAGGAATTATAAAAAAATTGGTAAAGGAAATATAGAAATGGGTACCCGGTTGCCTACGCAAGGTTTAACGTAAACAGTACTGACGTGTGAATGGTCCAGGTATTATTTGCAAGAGTTAACCCCCTGTCTTAAAGTGACGTCTCTGAGGGGTCATGCGATATTGCAAATTACTTATCACGTTTGCATTTACGAAAATCTCAGACAATCGAGGCTCCACTGTACGTTTAACTGTCGAGAAACGAACGTAACACTCCAAGCGTTTGAAATAACGAAAGGAGAAAAAAATGGAAACAATTTCGCTGCTCGCATATGCGCGGGGGGCGAACGAGTTAATAATAAAAGACCGCTGAAACTCGTGCTGCCTATTACATTTTTCGAAGATATAATATTCAACGTTAACTGTCCACGGCGAACCTTTCAAAAGCATCTTCTCCATCCTTTTATCGCGCTATAAAAGATCGAACCCGGCAATTGTCGGCCATAAACCGCCGCGAATGCAACACGAGGAGCGCATACCGCCGCGCGGCGTCGCGATTAACGCTCCAGCGCGTACGATTACACCCTCGCGGAAGAACGGAGCAGAAGTTGCGCCCGCGAAAAGTCCCACACGCTCTCGAGAGGCACGCGAAAGCACTCTTCGAGGCATTTTAACACCGCTCAGAGAGGCCACGATGCAGGCGAATCGTGCCACGGTCGATTCTCTGCGCGCTTGGTCACCGTGAACGCGCATCCAGTGCAGCTAGCCGTTTCGTGTTCACGCGTGTACACACAGGTGTACGCGGGAGGTGCGCGCGTGTATGTACCGTGTCGGGCGTAGGTGTACACGTGTGCACGTGGAGATACAAGCCGGCCGACCTTGCACCCACCCTCGCCCACCGACAAAGCCGATCTGCCTATTGATTACGGGGGCGCACACTTGCCAATTTATCCGTAGGCAGAAAACAACACGCGAGCGTGCCTGTACGTGGACAATGGGAAAGCAGGAAACCCCGATTTCATGCAATCAATGAACACTGGCGGCAGCGTCGCCGAGACCGCCACGGATTAATCCCGGCTTTACGACGTACTTTTTTTTTTGTCCTCCCTATCTTCCGTTCCTCTTTCGCTTTCTCCTCTGCTCCGTTTCTTCTTCGCTTCGTCGCTGCCACCCTCGCTCGTCCTCGCAACGTTTGCTTCGATTTCTCTCGCTCCCTTTCTCACCCCATGCCGCTCGTGCTCTTGCGCCGCGACAGCCAGTTCACGCTAGCATCGAAATACTGCAGAGAGAGCGCATTAAGAGGCGAATCGCAAAGTCGGTTCGTCGCGCTAATTACTTTCGAGACGATTGTCGGTTTCTCCCGACGCTTTTCGTGTTTCCCATCCACGGCGATTCGTCAGGTACCACCGATCCTTCGGTCTCTTCATTTTTTTTTTTTTTTTTGTTTCGACGCAAGCACGAATATTCTCTGCTCGCTCCGCGTGCCCTTTTGTGAAGCAATTAACGCGAAGCTGCGTCGCGCCGCACGGCGTCCACGTTCAACCGTCGTTCAACTCTCTCTCTCTCTCTCCCTCTCACTCTCGGCGCCACTCGCCCGTTCAATAAATGCTTAAACGTTGCATCGACGCACAATGCTTTCGGGATCGACGAGCTCGCGTTACTAATTTTAATAGCGTGCCCCGCGATGCAATTTGTTATCCGTGTTAACTATGTTTCCATTGGCCCTTCTCTGTCGGTCGTGTCGCAAGGGAGTCATCGCGAGGGTTCCTGTCCTCGAAGTGTGCAGGGTGGAAGCGGGATTCTTGGAGAGAGGATACAGAGATGCATTCAATCATTTAAAGCCACGCATCCATTTGTGAATACCGAAAACTCGTTTCCATCGAAGCGTGCACTCGTTTATGCATTTATATTACCTACTTCTGCATTGTTTAAAGGTTCCCCTTTCTAGTAATACACGCAGCCGACTAATGAGTTCCATTGTTTTAAGCTCAACTCAAAGGGAGCAGTATGATTTTACACATCAGCACCAATCTGACTTGGAAAGGTTTACCGCCGAAAGGGTTACGTTCTCTCTAGAATGACTTTAACACTTGCGGTAGAAATCGGAGCGGCTTGATTAATAGTTAAGTCGAACGGTATTTCTTGATACAGATCTACATTCCCGATACAACCGCTTACTTCAACGCGATACTTATCGCAGAAACTTTTCTCGCAATGTATCCTCCGCCGTAAGTTGAAACGTACGTTACGAATGTAAACGCGCCGTTTACACTCCCATCACGTCCCCCATCAGCGCGTTAAATAGAATTTGAACCTGCTGTGAATGGATCGTGACCATGCTGCAATTGCATGTGTAACATAAATCAAGCCCGAAAGCATAACGTATTACTGCCCGCGCGTTCCCTTTGTGCCTGGCGTGAATTTAATCATTCGGCTGCAAATTTTCGTTTACAAGCTTGCTGAGAATATAGTCGTATCATTGTACCAGGCAACGATACGCAACGGACGATCGAAATAGAATTCGCGTGTCACTATTTGTATTGCGTCACGATTAACCTGAATTTTAACACAGACTCGAAACGTGTTTTATATTAGCTGGAATGAAACAATAAAAAAAAAGCAGCAAACCGAGAAGGCGAATGATTCAGAATTGGGGGGGTCCCTCCTTAGGGGGATTTAACGCTGCCCCATTGTGATCCGTATTCATAAGTGGCGTCATTCTTAAGCCGTTCAGGACAAACTTCGCACCGTTTAAAAATATTACGATCGTCGAAAGTTTCAGCGGTGCATTAAGCTGAGGAGGAAAAAAGCATAGGGGGGCGAGGATGAGAAGTTGAACTTGCCACGGGGGAGCCGATAGGAGCGAGCGAGTCGGCTCAAGTTTTACGCAGTTATTCCCGGTTATTAAATAATGCGACCCCGTATACTTTCCGCAAATAGAGCTTGTGAAAGTGCGACTAAAGCCAACCGTGAAATTGCGAGAAAGGAACGGAATAGTTCCTGTTTTCCTGTACTGTCTCGTTCGTTGCGAGTTAAAAAATATTTCCCCTAACGTTTTGCCGCGCCGTTGCAATTAAGGCGGGGAAAGAAATTAAATAGAATGAGATAGCGCTGCGCGTGATAATTATCAACAGTCCATTGTACTTTCTCTTATCAAACTATGTAGTCGCGTGAAAATGGAAGTAAAAGGAAGAGCAAGATGTAACGAACAAGACGCAAGATCTTCAATGGCTGATTAAGTGCTATTGTTTTCAAGGCTTTGATTTTTATCCACCGATGAACACGTTTGGTAAAAACATATCGCTTTACGATTCCAATCTGTCTCGTATCGCTTCAGGAACGGCAGGTTCCGTGATCTGCCCTTGACATTTATTGGCTTGATAAAATTATGAGGATCGTGATAACTATTCATAAGGCTGGTTAATGAAAATAATTTTCGCGAAACGTTCCTCCGTTCAATAACATTGGATGAACAATTTAAAGCAGCTGCGCAACATAACTAAATCATGGAGAATAAAGAAAGGGCGAACGTTGTCAGGAAACAGTAGCATGTAATAAAAAGCTATTTTCGAAATAAGAAAGTAGAAAAGTGTGCACAGTAAAACCAGAAATAAAGGCAACGTAATTTATTCCGGCTTCGATACACGGAATAATCGATGTGACATAAGGGAAATGCGGATGTATGAGTACATTCGCACGAACCGAAACTAAATTGAACTTACCCGAGAGACGAAATGAAAAGAAACCAAAAGGCCGTCATCCCGTTCGACTTTCACATCGGCCAATTCGATTATGCGTTATGGGAATAATTTATTATATGGAAGATTGTGCTCGAGCGGTATGCAAACGATGGAATTTATGCATCAACAAACGATAAATTCAGATCGAATTGGCAAAGAGTGCAGTTCAAACGAATAAATTCGCTTTCCTGTCGTATCTCTGATACACAAATGTATTCGCTCCACTCTTTACGCTATTACAGTTACGTCTTTGTGGATAGCGTGGAAATCGACCATTGTGTGTTTTAAATGCAAGACAAACAACGTTAAATCACGTAACACCGCGAAAGCTATGAAAACGGTATGACAATTTTAACCGCGACTCGTAACAGACGGATTCAAAAATATAAATGCACGCGACCGATTGTAAAGTAAAGGATGAATAAATTTAACGAATATATTTGACCAGGAATGATATTATTTGTACAGTAGTTTTATGGAATTTCGTGACGAAATTTGTTGCAAAATTCGTTTATATTCGATAATAAAAATCGAATAGAGTTCTTTAATTGAATAAGAACAAAATGAGTTAGTACCGTTTCATGATACAATAGCGTGTGTTAATTTATTATAAGAATACTCATCAAATCATATTGAATCAAAGTTTTACGAGAACGAAAGTAGAGGAAGTCAAAGTGTGAACAACATCGAAACGCTGTTTGAGTTGAGCCCGTGCAAACACCTTTTCAGGTAGGTACTAAAGGTACAACTAGAAGCAGGCAATTGTTAATCCTTTGGATCCATTGCGCAAACACTTCTTCTGTTTATTCCTTTTTCCTTTGTAAACGGAAACGTGATATATTATTATATTCCAAGGACAACCGATAATTATATTCACACTGAACAAAGAACCGCGAAACGTAGTAAAAATACGACTAATAGTAAGATTGATTTAAGAACAGCAGTGAAATATAGCTTTTACGAATATACATAGCTTCTGAAAAATGCCGATCAATTAATGTTTCACCGATTGTTCTTCATCCGCCGTTTTCCTATTCAATAAAAATTATTCTGTAGTTCAAATTGCTACATAAGATTAATCTTCTCATCTGTTGCGGTTATAACAGATATCATACTAATTTTATTACCACTCGTTCCCTTAAATAATTAACTCATTAATGGATAAAATATCAAATCGGACACATACTGGTATCGCTGGCAAAAAGGAATATATAATTAATTAGAATAAAATGAATAGCAAAACAGTGCTCCGAAATCTACAAATAGACAATTATCAAAGCCAAGGGGATGTAATCTTAATTTTCAAAGGTAAATTTACGTCAATATTTTATGTCCATAACGCTGGTAATTGAACGGTTTATTCCGTGTTCCAGCTAATGCCACTTTCCACGCTAGGGTGACGTAAGGTGCTCCTTTTCCGAGAAAACAAATTAAAAAGATTGTCATCGGTACCGAGGGTCACGTTAATCGTGCAAGTAGAAAGCGAGCAGAATACTACATCGTGCCTTATCTCCTGATAAGCTGACTTCGCTCGCATGTCGGTCTTTACATCCGTAAATCTCATAAATTAAGGTAGATCTATTAACAACGAGGAAACAAACGCGACGAAGAACGATTCCTGCAAATCTTTAAAAAATAAATGTATACATACATTCAATTTCAACGGACCTGTACTACCTAGACGTATCCTACACGCGTTTCGCGAGATATTTCTAGCATGCAATTATTACACTCGTTAACTCGCAACTTCCTACATCGTGCCTGAAAATTAGCAGTTTGATCATCGAAATCGATCCGAAGGTACGCAAAACGGTATTCATACACTGCATTAGTTTGACTTGCACCTTCATTATTTTGGTGTCACCAAAATGCTGGTGTTAAGACCATTATACCTAAAGCAACACACACTATTTTAAAGTGTAATAGATGTGCTTCACATCCACGTATATTGTTCTAGGAATAATTGTCTTTACACCAACATTCGGGTGACACCAAAATAACGAAGTTGCAAGTGAATCTAACGCACTTGCTGAATTCTTTGTTGGCCCACTGTATATGCAGCATTCGAAGCGTTCCCCATCGATTTTAAAACGTGCCTAAGTCTAAAGACACCGATACATGTCGTGCTTCAAAGTGCTCCCGGTGCAACTGAAATTATTGCGAAGATAATTTACACCGTACGTTAAAGTTATATTTGTACGATGCACTATTACGAAAGGAGCATAAAAAATTCAACGCTATAAATCGTTGCGCAGCGTGCGAGCGTTTTATCGTGGCACTAAAAGTGCTTTGAAATTAAAAGCGACATTATCTGAACTTTGGTTAAACGGAGCTCATAGAACTTTTACGAGGCAGGCTGATACCTCTATAAATAGTTCGGATATCGAAGATCTCGCGTTGTCTGCCGTTCAAAATTAATCCTTGCGAGCACATGTATCCGGCAGAGGTAGTTAGAAGCGATGATAATAATCGGTAATACGGTTTGCTCGCGATAGGAGAATATCAATTTCCGGGGGGGGGGGGGGGGCAGGTCGAAATAATCCCTGTTGCGCGTCTAAAAGCAGCCGCATAAACCATTCAATCGATATTTACAATGTCAAACGTTCAGCTACTCCCCCGCACCGCGAAGGCTGACGGAATTTATTTATTGATCGCGCTGCGATAAAATTATCATTTCGTCGACGTGAAAAACATGCAATATTCATAGCATGTTGCGCCAAATACTCGTATAAATTTTTGTTACCCGTTACCGAATGTTTCGTTAATGCGTACAGAATTGAATTTGTAGCGCGTGCGCGCGTTGCAGAGACAATGGACGCATTAGCTACGACGATGAAGAATTCGTAGGACAAAAGGTAATGTTGGCGCAATTAAGAAATGATCACGATCGTGCAGTCCATTCGAATATTGGCCGATTCTATTGCGAACGTCATTCGTGTGGGTGGTTCGTTATCAGCAGAAATTACCGTCGCTCCTACGCGTCTAATTTAGTTCCCAGCGTGCAATAATAATGCTCGCATGACGGGTCGTAATTGCCCTGGATCGATGATAACAATTTCAAGATCAAATCAGAATCTGTTGACGTCAATGAAACTATCCATTTTTTATCCGACATATTAATTTCATCTTCGAAATGATAATGTAGTCTCGTGCTGAACATTAACGTAACAGACAACAACCGTGCAACTGATATAATATCGATCGTGTTTAAGGATCAAAATTGTGCTCCGAATCAAATGCGAAATCAATCTCCGAGATACGCGAGGCGAATTATTTTCCCAATGTAATCGGCGACAAACGAAGATTTTTCGTGTGTTTAACGAGGACTTATCGTAACAATGTTTACAAGTATCTTTGTTTAATCAGAATGAAACGTCGGGTATACGATACACACATCAACCGTACACCCAGGTGCGTATTCGCGATGTTATCGACTCCGAAACACGCCATGCGGCGCCGTGGTGCGTACAATCAGCATGGCTATAAATTACGCGCCTCGTGTATTCCTGAGCGTACATCTTCGACGGCAGGAAACTAAAGCAACAAAAATGGGGGGGAAGACGGAGAAAAAAAAAAAGAATCGTCGAGAAACGCGTGTGCTCGGCGCGGACGTGCGTCAAAAATGATAACGAATTAACACGACAGCGATACCAGCAGAACACTCGAGCATCGATTAATCTCGACGATGAACAATTTCATCACGAAACACGAACAAAAATCAAGAAAACAAAGCTGGCCTCGCTATCGGGCGGCTGGCGTTCGAAATTCGAATCGACGAATAATTTTATAGCCAGAGTGCTCGATACGTCCCGAGAATGTTTCGGCGATCGATGCCAGCCAGGGATTTCTGAACAAGTGAAAACTATAATTAGCCGATTACTCAATACAAAATGCGTCGAAGGTAATACAAGACCTTGACGAAAATAGGGGACTAACTGGCTCTAGACGTTATTCCCCGGGGCTTCGATTAAATGAACCAAAGCTATTATTTGATTTAGGAGACACCGGTCTCTTAGTCAAACCACGAATGCCAATACTGTATCGCGCAAACCAATTATCGATATCAGAAGTAATATCGACGTGATAACATCGGGGCGAGTGTACAGCCGCCGATGCGTTTAACAGCAAACAAGACCTCCGGCAAAACGAGGAGTAGAAAAGACTCTACGAGTGCCAACAAGAAAAAAGGAAAGAAAAGAAAAGAAGAGCCCTCAGGTTTTAATAAACGGGCCGGGGTCAGATTAGTCTGAATTGAGTTCCACCCCGCCTCAGAACGTCGTCCACGAAATACAAGCGCGGATACGGAGGGGCGGCTTGCAGATTGTACTGAAATTGCGAGTCACGGGAATTTCCATCGGTATGACCAGCCGACCTCTGCCACTTTGCCCACTCTCCTCCTCTCTTTCTCTAGTACACTCAACGAGACGTGGCAGACAGAGAGGATCGGGACAGAGGACGAAGAACCGTCTCTTGCGAGATTGTAACAAAGGAACGGTGAAAATGGGCGAAATACAAGGATCGAGGAAACGCAGAGGGAAGCTAGAATACAGAGAGGTGGAGAAATGCGCTGGCTTCCACGGCGACAGAGCTGGTTTACCGCTGTTTCTGGTTTCCCCGCATCCCAATTTACAGGATCGCCCTTCTGGAGCGTCCTCCTCGAGAGAAACATCGAGGAGAGGTGACGACTTTATCTCAGACCTTCCCGAGGCAGAGCATCGCGGTAACTGAGTACCCTTGGCCACGTGTGCCTCATCTGCTAGATTGACCCTGGCCGCGATTATTCTTTTTCTTACTCATCATCGGGCATTCATTCCTCCGGGACTACTGTGTGTGTGCATGTGTGTGTACTAGTTTTTTTTTCCTTCAGACTCGACTACTTTCCAAAGTTCAGAGAGAGATTTGAAAAGGGCCAAACGGGGCGAAACACGATTGAAAACGATTTTCTCATTGGAATGTTTGCGACATAGCATCGAGCCGAGCGAAAAGTCGGTCCTATGGGACTCGAACACGCGGCCGTCGGTTTCGTAAGCGGAGAAGATAACCGTTACGCTACCGACGTTGTACGAAACTTGTCCTTATTTGAGCTTACTGTGCAGCCCCCCTGTACAACCCTCTGTGGCATAGAGTCTATGCTAAAGTAGTCCCTTGTATTGGACTTGGTCAGCCTTTTGCTCTAATGCTCCAATGCTCCAATGCTCCAATGCTCCAATGCTCCAATGCTCCAAAATCTCCACGATTTTTCGTGAATGCAAATTTATTTTCTATTTACAAGGCTAATATATTTAATGATGTTACCGCATTCGATATTGAACACTGAGGTGTAGGATATAATTTAATATTGCAATTTCCACGCTCGAAGGAATACTCTAAATTATATATAATAGTATTATTTGTATTTACGAAAGAGTAATTGCAACACTAAAGTGCGAGGTAAATTGGGTCGCTCGAAAAGCTCGAAGTCTTTAACGCTAATTTACCAAAACGTATAATTCGTGTTTAACTTTCTATAAATAAAATAAGTTATCTTGATCATTCTATTTACTATCACGAGTTTTGGCAAATTTTATATTGCTGGTGAATAATATATCATTTATTTGAAGAGTCATTGTGATTAACTGCACATCAAAATAATTTTAAAAATATTTAAAAAAATTTTAAGTTATTTAAAACATCGTTTCCAATTTGCCGATTTTCTCTACTTATTGTTTTGAAGGCTCGAATATAAATCTGCTTTTAAATTGCGGAATTTGAGTATATTTGGTCGTTTTATTTCATTGAAATATAAAGTTCAATCGAGGTATACGCGAAGAATGACACGTAACAAATCACCGTATTTGTTTCCATATTCCACGAAACCCAGTCCATTTCACATTTCCGCTATTATCGTATTTACATACCTCTATTATCCTGGCAAATAACCTAACCATCATCGCGCAATACATTATTATAGAACGTATCGTTGCACAAAGGGTTACGATGTCGGTATAGCAAATATCCACGACTATTCATCGTTTCAGTACCGTCCTAATCACTGCGTTTCTTGATTTTCTATTCAGTACCATTTCGATGCTGTCCACCATGGTTAATACGACAATAAGAATAATATCATTACTATTGGACTGAAACAATTACTTCAAAATACTACAAATGGAGGCCTTCAATTTTCAAAACTGAACTGCAAAACTGAACTGAACCGCTCAAAAATTCGCGTCGTAGATTCTCGGTGCAACGAAGAGCAGTATCGTCTCTCATGCGACATCAATCAAAGCCGATGACTCACGACCATACTTCCAACGCGAGATGCATTATAAATGCAGTGCAAAGTTAACGACGAGCAAGGCCAAAATCTGAACAATTACCCAGAGAAGCAAATGTGTAGTTTCTCAAAGAAAAAAGGACGACCTCGTCCCTTTCTTTCCGGTTGCATAAAAGCCGAAAAAATCCTCGTTAGATAAAACAGTACAGATTTAATTAACATCGAAGAGGTATGACCCTTATACCTGTAAACACTTCGATACTCTGTTGAATCACCTAAGGTACTATTTGCATAAATAATTGGCGATAACTAGATACGTCTGCTGGGCATCTGACGTCGTACATGCACGCCCTTCGTATCGAAAGGGGTTAATAAAAAGGAGGAGGGCTCCCCGGCGGGTATGATTACGCAACTACGTCGCAGAATTAACAGCTTCGACACGGAACGATGCACCTGTATAGCGATTTTCGTGACGTACCGGTGATTTGGCGTGTTTAGCAAACGACTTGACGAGTCATTAAACAGAGAACACTGGCAATTAATTATCACGTTTGCGTAATCGCCGCTCGACGCCGGTGGAGGTGTGGTTGCGCAACTATCGCTCATTCTACACTCTCCCCTCGTCATCTCCCGCAACCGCTGATCCCCCTTTGCCCCTTTCCTGGGGATCGAGGCCCTGCTGACCCACCGGCCCCGCAATCGCCATTTCCTTCTGCGCCGTTCCAGAACCCACCAGTCTAATCGTTCGTGCCGCTAACCTTAATTTTTCTTCGCCCATACCTATCCCTCCCTGCCCCCTTTCACACTCTCTATCTCTCTTTCTCTAGCCAACATTACTCCGACCTGTTGTTTTTGCCTTCGATCGATCTTCATTGATTCCGCGACGGAACCACTTTTCCTGATCAGCTGACCTCCTCTCGGCCGTTTCTGTTACAAATGGGCACGCGATTCGTCGTTCGATAATAGCCGTCGTATATCAGCCCGTATGAACGCGGTAGAGAGTATGATTCTATTAAAAGACACGTTCGCCAATGGGAAAGAAGATTAAATGCCGCGACGAGTCGTGAACTGTGCGAGGCTTTATGGAACGGGGTGCATGCATAGGTTCGGGGAATGCTTGGCGCATCGATTTGAAAGTAACGCGTCACGCGTTTGCCAATGCAAGTGCGAAGAAGATATACCGAGGGGACGAGAAAATATATGGAATACGTCTCGCGGGAATATTAAGTGATAAATGAGGATGGCGAACGTACTGAATAGCGTGTAATGAATATAGTTGTTTTTACTTAGATATTCCTCTCCCGTTTTGACCATTCGCGCAGTGCGCCTTTACGAGCGACTTTTTATTCAGCTCGGGGACAGACAGAAGTCATTCATGCGGCGATGGATGATAAAGTTGTCATCTATTTTGTTCGTGGAATAATTTGTGAACGGTGGTATATTATGAGCAACATTTACGACAGCCAATATATTCTAATCGGCATCTACGTGTTCGATGCTGAAGGGTTTTCAAATCCCCCGGTTCATTCATTCGTTCAACTTTTACGAAAGATATACCCAAAGCAGAATTTCGAACGAAAATACGATTCAACGTTTTGGAGCGGGTTAATGATTGCACCAGGTACTCCAAAATTTTGTTCAAAGTCAATTAAAATTCATGGGGAGAGGGGCTGTGTATTAACATAAAAATAGCTAGTTTAGAAGGAAGAATTTAATGATTCTGATGCAATTAGTACTAATGGTTGGGTAATTATGCACACAGAATTAACAATGGAAATCGTTTCAAGCGCATACGCTCCCATTTGCACGTACTTCACCAGATATCGAAAGCGTTCACGTGGTTAATGACTTGTTTATAATACTATCATAAAACCACGTGCCGAAATTATTTAACAACGATTTGCCTCCAATCGATAATTAAATGATATCGTTAAATGTCCAGGAAATACAGAAATGTGTAAATGATCAAAGTCAATACGAAAATATAACAATGCGAATAAGTCTCTCTCATTTCATTAGTACCTACCGCAAAAATTAATAATGAGAGGAAAGTATTACGTGAATTAATAAGTTCTGGGAATGATGCATTATCCTCTTTTGCACACAGAAAGTTGAAACGGTTCATTGAAATGTTTATAATCGTCATAATAATAACGAGAACTGACAAAATACTCGAGGCTTGAGGTACACAGAGAACCATAGGTCGTATTTAAGAGCTCATTAACGATAAGAGATCGACAAAAAATAGAAGTGCGAACGAAACGTGCGAGGATAACATTTAAACTCATTCAAGTTTATATCGTAGAATGGAAACCACACACGAGATTATCCTTTGCCCTAGCACAATTACAAATTTCATGGTGGCACTTAACACTATGCAAAGTAAGCATTCTAATGAATATTCAAAGTGCTCCAGCGGGAATAATTGCAATTCCAAGTATCTACGCTGAATCTCGCAGACTGCGACGCAACAGCGCTAATTTAAATAGATTTACATTAAAAATAAACATGCCAAAACATCTATCTAAACGGGTCAAATATTAACACACCTCGAAACTCCAAGGTATTCTTCGTCAGGACAACCATTTCCCATTTGAATGAAATTACAATTGCAAAGAGGGTTCGAATAAACTCAAGGACGCACAGGTGAATATTTCACTGCCATTAATTTTCTATCGTTGATGGTAATTTGTTTTGCCCGCGACTACATCGAACTTCGAGCATGAAAAAGGAGAACACTGTACTGTTCAGTCGTGCTTGAATCCGGAGGAGACAATTACAGATCTGCTCGCATTATAAGCCTACAAACTCGTAATAAATCGAAGTTCAACGCACGAAAGCTTTAACAGAATTCAATT
This sequence comes from Nomada lathburiana, assembly GCA_963667235.1. Taxonomy (NCBI): domain Eukaryota; kingdom Metazoa; phylum Arthropoda; class Insecta; order Hymenoptera; family Apidae; genus Nomada; species Nomada lathburiana. Next base: position 4,164,731 of record OY763905.1, read on the forward strand.
TGTGTCCCAAGTATCGTAGACATCTCGGCGAAACCATCCCTGAGCCTGCATCCTTAAATCGTACATAGAGAAGCAAACGCGCTCCAGCGGGATGCAACGCGTATGCATTTCTCGTCGAACAACTCACTCGCAGTGTACACGATACGAACGCGAATAGTGGGTGGCAAGCAGCGATCCGACGAAAAAACCAAACAAAAAAATGGCAAAGGCGAAGAAAACTGGCAGACGAAAGGAAGAAGGAACGTCAAAGCTGAACTCACGGTTGATACGGGGTGGTTACGGTGGTGCGCAAGAGAGACGGCTAAGGGGAACCAAGTCTGAACACCTTGAAGGTATGTACGAGAAGGGAGAACGAAAAGAGACAACAGGCCTGTAGGTATTATAAATCAAGAGAAGGTCCGCAAAGGGAACGTCGGTGGCGAAGGCGAAAGAAGAGCGAGGAAGAAAACTTGCGAGGGAAGACAAGGGAAGGTACGCAGGGGTAAGGGATCAGGAGAGGGAGGGGAGAGGTACGGTCGTACATCACCGGTGGTATTTACGACGTACCATCGTAAATCAATGATCGCACGAACAGCGCGGTTCAACGAAATTCCTTTTCCCTTCCTATATGTGCTCCCCCTTCCTTCCGACCGTTCCATCGCTTCCTGTACACGGGCCGATGTGAGAATCTGTCCTGCCATACATCGCCTCGGACAGAGGATGCTGAAGCGTAAGAATCCTTGAAGGAATCCTCCTCATCCTCCTCCTAGGCCGCACGGCCAAGATATATCGACGATTTATCCGACAAGACAAAAACTATTTGTCCTCGCTGGCAGAATTTTTGGTGCGGCCGAAGACGAATTCATCGGCGTTTTCGACTCCTAGCAATTTGTACGGCTGCTCGCGACAGTATCGCCCCGCGATCTGGCGCGTGACTTTTTCAGGTCGCACGCCCAGAAAGAGAGAGAGAGAGAGAGACCTTTCGTCCTTCTTACTTAGGCGCCGAAGATGGGTAATCCCGCGCCTGCCCCGTGGCATTTGCTAAATGGACACAACGACCGGACACCTATCGTCAAAGCATACACTCGGGACTGTTCCCAGAGATATCGTAAAAAAATAAAAGTGTACAAGAAACTGTAAATTCGAATGAAGAACCATGTGTCTGGGAATACACGATTCGATCCAAAGAAAGAATGACCACCGTAAACCCCGGGTCATCCGGCGTTGCAGGCAGCAAGAGAGCGCATTGTTTGTAAGAGAGGGAGGTAGGGCTTTAAACGTCATTTAAACCGTGACTCTTGCCAGGCCAGGAAGGATCGTTTTAACGAGGTTTGGAACAGACCAGGTCAGGCCTCTTTTACACTGCGGACGATTACACCACGAGGTGATGCCCTTTGCGTCTCGCAGCACCTCGAGGAATCAACTTCCCCCGTTCGACACAAAGGTAAATGTGCCCCGTCACAGCTGATCCCGTGTGATCCGTGTAAAATCACGTTGCGCGATTGTCGGGGCCCCGACCCCATCACTCGACAAGTTATCCTCCCCGGGGAAAGGTGAATCTCCACGACCATCGTATCTTGGCTTGCTCACAAAGTACGATTTCACGACTACTTAGGGTTAACGTGGGTTTGCCCGTGCAGGATATTATTTTTCGAATTACCGTGCCCACCTTTCTAACGAGGATGAACTGAAAAGAGGGGAGTTTGAAAATCCCCCTGCTCCCCCTACGATCTATGAATTTCGTTCCGGTCCGTGTAATGGAAAATGTTCGTGGTGAAAAAAGAAATATATTGCCCCACCCTTCCAAGCGTTTGGAGCAATTAAATGTTTCTTCATTTTCGTTTCCGTATTTCTATCGTGTATACTTGTACGATAAAGGTGATCTGCTATCGTTCGATTGAATCACTGCTTCAGACGCAAAACGATACTCGGCAGAGAAATTAATTCGTACGATTCTTACACACGGAGAAGACAAACGCCCCCTTAAAAACGACGGCGAAAGCGAAGGAAGGCGGTGGACGATGCGTAGCATCTTGGAGGAGACAACCGTAAAAAAGACGCGGTGGAAAAGATGAAAGTGACCCTCGAACGGACTTTGAAAAGAGCCATAAAAGTACAATGAGGGGTTGGGAAAGCCGTCGCTTTCCACGTGCTGGACGACGACGAGAGAGAGAGGACGTCGAACGGGGCGAGAGAGCCTTGGCTTCCAGAAAATTCGTGTTTTTTACTCGAACGTCGGGAAAGATTACAAAGAACAGAAAGGGGGGCAGAACCTTTTTAAGATCTCCGAGAAGAGGCGAGTGTCTCCGCGCCTAGGTGATGAAACCCTCTCGTGCTCGTTACGCCGGATGCTTTGTTATCAGAACGAACTCTGCAATGTCGTTTTTTGAATAACGATACCATTCCGCCAAGTCTCAATGCTACCAGCGCGACCGTAGGAAGGGGGAATTTCTCACGTGGCTGTGTCTCCAAGTTTTCACTCCAATTTACCAGCAGCTACGCTAATCTTATTTGCTCAAGCTGGACGCAGTTTAATTCCATTAGCGAAATTAAAGTTCCAGCGGGAGCATTTAACTGCGGATCGATGCTACTAACCCGCAAACCATTAAGATAAACCCCGGGTGAAGTCGATTCTGGAATAACGGGAAACTAGTCAACTCCTTCTCCCTATACATATGTACATGTACATACTCCAGCTCCGTTTATTCTGTTAGAAAATACACTTGGCGGTGACAATTTTGTCACGCGGGATCTAGGAAATAATTGGACGCGAATTGTTTTCTATACTGCGTCGGTTAGACAATTAAATTGAAAAGCACATTTCCTTATTAACAAACGCTTTCCTGCTCGTTGAAAAGATACGTACTATCGGGGTAATTGACTATTTGTTAGAATTTGTGTTTCTATTATGCTTACTTTTAAAGTAACTAGGTCGTAGTATTTTATACAGAAATCGATAATCCTGTGAAATATCTGGAACACTTACTAACAGCCGACAAATAAACTCATAATTAATCATGTTCCGATACCTTCATTGTAGTACCATGTATCAGCATTTTTAACGAAATTTGGGATCGGAATATTTCTACATCTATTTTTAATGGTCGATCGATTGTAGATAACACCGCGGCATTGGCTTGAGTAAAAATATTCCAGATTAATATACACAATAGAAAGCTAGTCTGATATACGTACTCCATTTTTTTTTCTCTGCAGTGTAAACTCATTTTTGCCACATACGTGGTATCGGTACAAAGCTATCGGTATTTTAAACACACTGGTCACTGTGGTACGTACATCGACTCAGTAAAGTGAGTTAATTATTCAACTATCGCGACATAAAAAAAAAACCTAATACCTAACCTAATACCAATATACAAATGCAGTGGCGCGACAGTAATTCGAAGCGAAAACAATCCATACGCATTGTTTGTCACATAAGCGGTAACCAGAAAACAAATAATAATAATAATAATAATAATAATAATAATAATAATAATAATAATAATAATAATAATAATAATAATAATAATAGTAACTCACCTGATATAAATGATGACTCCGTTGGTGCATATCCTTTTCCATCCACGTGGTACCGTAATCGCTTGTTGCTGCTGCTGTGTAACCACCGCACTACCGTTCATCGTTAACACTACATTTTGTTGCGCGGCATTGTTGTTACTGTTCGCGTTGTTAATACGCGTGAGCGACGGCTGACGCGCAGCCTGCTGCGCGCACGAAACACCGCCGTTTACCGTCGTCGCGGCAGACAAACCGTCGTGTGCCGATTGACTTTGACTCTCAGGACTGCTCAGACTGCTATAAGCGGACGATTCACCGGTATCAGATCGGACAGAGTCACAGCTAGCTGCACCACTTCCACCACTACCGACAACAACACCACCGCCGCCACCACTGACAACTCCGACGCTCGAATTGGACGAAGAAAGCGACGAGCCGATTTGGCTATCAAAACCGTCCTGCTGCCGGCTATTCTCCTCCATATTCACGCGCTGATCGACACTGTCATGAAAAACACTCGCGGACGCTTGAGACGTTTCGTTTCCTTGTCGCACGTAAGCGACACACGCGTCGTCGCTTATAAGACCGATGCAACCATCGCCCGAATTGCCCTGCGCGATCCTATTGCCGCCGCTATTGTTATAACCGTCTGCCAGTCTCGCGCCTACTGGATACATATCTCCGTGAATTCTCGACGGATATAATTTGCTCGATACAACTACGTCACCGCCATTCATCCTGCTGATTGGCTCCACGTTACCCGTTGCGAGGTTTTCGGCATTACTCGGATCGTTTTCCAATGGGCTCCGATTCGCTGGATTTTTACCGTCACACGCGGACACCACGCACGTCATCGTAGTGGTCGCGCTGGTCGCTTGAATCAGATTCGTCTGCCTGTAAAGCAAACCGTTGTTCGTGACGATCGTCCCATAATCCTCCTCGTCTTCCGTGTTACCGGTGGTTGACATGGATCGCGCCGATCGACTCGAGTCACCATCGGTGGACGCATACTCGAGCGGCTTCAATCGGCAACAATTATTAACTGCGCCTCCTACGGCGCTGTTGTTATCGTTACAGTATATGGCGGTTTTGGCGGGAAACGTCGCCGCCGCCGTCGCCACCTGCGGCGGCAGAATGCCGGCGTACGTCGCCTGCTGCGGAGACTGATAGCCGACTGCGGTAGCAGCAGCAGCAGCGGCGGCGGCATTCTGACCGACCGCCGTCGCGTATGCAAAATTCTCCCCCGATACGTAGACTAGAACACTATTTTGTTGAATCCCCTGCGCGTGCTGAGGATGCTGTTGATGATTTTGCTGCGACTGTTGTTGCTGTTGCTGTTGGCTATTATTGTTGCCGTTGTTGTTATTGTTATGGTGATGCAGATGATGGTGATGATGTAGATGACTGTGATTCGGGGGAGCAGGGTGTGTGGACGGCTGCTCAGGCTTGCCGGCCATGGTCCAGGTCCAGCAGCGCTGCAAGTAACCCCGACACCGACATCACTGGAACGCAGGTAGCACGCCTACGTGGAGGTACCTCCAGGTTCTGCCGCATCCTCCGTAAACGGAAATGATCACGCGCTAACCACCGTTGAAATCCACCGCGTACTATCGCTCGTTCCGCTTGAACATGCACGGTCACCGATCCTTAAAACCTCGCAGCTGTCGTGCACGTTCTCGTTGTTCGACATCCTCGGCATCACCGCGCACGACATGCCAGATGGAGTATAGTTCTTTTAGCTAATTCTTTTCAATGGTTTTCCTATGCTGGTGAATAATATTTTTAAGTTACACGTGTGCTTAGAAATAATTTTCGAACCAGCTGACAGTAGGCATGCGTTAACGGTGCCAAGATTTTGAAATTAGAGAGCATCCGTCGGACGACAGACACGAGCTATTCACCGGTCAATGCCCGTCTAACCTCTCTCCCGTGATCGGTGCACTCTACCATGATACTAGTTTCGTTGGTCGTACGTAATTCTGATGCAGCCGCAGACCATAATAACGTTAGATCAGCGTTTATGGTTCATATAAAAGAATATATAAAAAAAAATAATATACGGTAATTCGATTATACCGTAGGTTCGAGACGCGTTTTGGTTTATCAAGACAATTCGCTCTTTTTACGTTTCACTTTTCTTTTTTTCTGACAATGTTTATATACGTGCACAGATTTTTCCCAACAGGTAACATCTCGAAATCGAATGACTACTTACTGCCAATAAGTAAAACATATTTCGCTGAAATAATATACCGACGAGATTTATAGGAAGAAAAATAGCGAGAATAACGCCCTTGAATTTTTCGTACTGTACACCGGCTCGATGTGGAGCAAACCAATAACATTGTTTATTAGGAAATTACTCTGCGGCTGTCATTCGCAAGGTCGATTTACAATGCAACAGCTCACTCATTTGTCTCGTTCACCGATTCAGTGGCGACGAAACAACACAATGGGGCCAAGCATTCAACTAACCTAGACTCTTTGTATACGCTGTTATTCGTAACGCGTGTAGATTACGACAAGAAATTTACGTTAAAAGTAGAAAATGTTTCCAACCGTTGCAGACTCAGACGAGCAATTTGTGAGTCAACGTTGATGAAAAAGTACGACAATTATAGACAAGAAAAATTGAACTCTATGAGAAAGTCAAGTCGTTGAGGTCGTTGTGTCATTGCCACGGTCCCGTCGCGTTATTCGCGGTCGCAGTTCTGATTACTCCGTTTCACATGTACGCACTTTTTAACGAAGGAACTATTATATGAATGGCACTAAATTATGTCATTTTCAGCCACTGTAACCAAAAAGAATACGCTACACCGAATCTTCGTTCACACACTACAAGAAGAAAGCCATTTTCTTCGACACTGCATACGCAAAGGTTAATCGTGACCGAGTCACGACACGCTCGATCGGTAATGGCGCGAATGCACTCTCGGTACAAAAAACACTATATCGCCGTAACAATTCACGTTAAATCGCACGGACGGACGTACGTCGTGTTATGACGCTGTGTCATCGTCACAGCAGCAGTAGCACCACCACCACCACCACCACCATCACCACCACCACCACTACCGCTGCCTCCACCACCACCACTAGTACTACCACCACTACCACCGGTCGCGGTTACGAACTCGGGTTAAGTTAACTAACCCTCTTCTCGACTCGAACACCTGCGCGGGCCGCGCTCATCGTTTTCACCGAACCTCACTTCTTGATCGCGTGGAAATACACGCTTATTATATTCTGACTAGCACAGTTGCCTCCCTATCTCGCACTAAACCCTCGTAGACTGCTTTGCAATCACTTACTTTCGTAAAACACTGCTACGACACAAGCTACTGAACGAAATTCCATCATGCAGATGCTATGCGTACGCTGTTTTCGCGTAACTGATATTGGAAAAATATGGCTCCCTCGGCATACCCAGAAACCTTTGCGGCATCTCGACGGCTGGCTTTCAGCCACTCGTATACGCACGTTACAAAAACATTGACCCTCGCCGCGATTATATCGCCATCGTTAGGCTATTCTACGTAACTCAAAGGCACGTTAACATTGTTACCCCTCATGAACGACACTATTTAATTCACTGGCATGCGTATGCCGTTTAGATTTATATAGAGACGTAAAACTTCTCCGTGACCTTCCTCCAAAGGGAACAATTGTAAATTATTCAAATCGTAAAAGTTGCTGTTTTACTATAAAATAAAATTCTGCCGTTCTAAGGCAATTCTATTTAATCAATTAATGTATAAGTTTATAAAAAACATTGAAACGTAATATACACGTGGGGGTCAAAGGTCAATTTTTGTAACACTCTTTTCCACATACTTGACATTATACTTTTTTCCAATTTATTTGAGACGATTCAAAAACGTACTAATCAATCACCAATTTATCTATAATAAATAAGATTATAATACGCGTCTATTTGAATTCGCTATATTAATTGCGGATGAATACACATGGCCTTGCATACAGTAAATTATGTGAACGTGAATGCGTGTTTAATTTAATGGGAACTTATTATGATCGTTAAAAATGGACATTTGTTTATGCGCATTGATCCACTTACATTAAACGAAATATGTATTTTCAGAAGTTATATAATAGCAGCCTTTCGACGACGGTAGTAAATACAATTATCAGAAAGGATTTTCTTTTACTTTCAGTTCCAGAATTACAATTACAAATAAATATTGGAACATTACTTTTTCCATGATAGCCATATTTGTAAATACGCGCAGGAAGTTCACTTTCACACACACGGGAACCACATGTTCTTCCTTGAATTGTAATATTGATGAACATCAAATATTTTTCTCGATATCTTCATATATCAGTATACGAGACTATAAACAAATTAAACGCTATACGACGTAGAATAAAGTGGAATTTTTTTAAAAAGAAAAGCATTTCCAAAGTCTATAATCAAGGCTACAGAAAACATTGCCTCGTTCGGTGAACGAATACTCTTCCGAATATAATTAGTACTATTTTCATAACCATCGTATTACTAACATGTAGACACAGAGCTAAATACGGAAAGCTCGTGTAATTTAATGCTAATAACCAGCAGATTTTTAGGGAACACGAATACAGATAAGGTAAAATAATTTCGTTCGACTGACTAACTTTATTCAATATGCGTGTATCAACCAATGTTGAAAACTGTTAAATATAAAGAAATTCACAAACAGCAGAAGGTAATCAGAATGTTCAGTGTTACATGATACAGTTGATTATGTTTACTGTCCTCTACTAACGTATACGCGATGGTATGTTAGACGTTGAGTAAATTCATCTTCCCTTATCACTCTGCTTAATGATAAGTACATTTCTTTTAATACTTTTTCTACAGCAAGCGATGAACTAATTGCAACATGTTTACCAGTTTTCACCAGAATTTATAGTTTAATTCAGCAATGATGATAATTGTATCATCAGTAGTCTCCTATACAATTCAGTAGTTGTGTATGCTTTTTGCGGTAGAATCCTTGGGTGATTCCATACGGTGTAGCTTTCACAGTCGTGCACATATCTAAGTATTTTCTCAAGGTTCTTTTTATATGTCTCGAAGAACGTTCCTTACATGTCGTCCACATTTGTTTCGTTCTTCTGTTAATACATACGATTCAGAATCGAGCGAATGGGACAAAAGTTTAAAATGAAAGAATGACCATATTTATTGTGAGATTGACGTAATCCAATTAATGCGTGGCACATTGGACACGTGAAGGGCCTCCTTCATCTTCCTCATACGCTTGTCGTTGATCTCTTCGCCTCGCTTCTTGTTCTGGATCCAGATCTACCAGAGAACACTCCTCTGCCCCCTCTGGAACTATAACCTCTTCCCTAGGAGGTAGGCATGATTCAAGGGTTGCAATTATAGTAGTTTCCATAGATTTCGGGAAATTCACTACAAATTGAATTATAAGCCGGCCATGCGTGAAATGATCTTTATAAATCGGCATTCCTTCGTTCAAAATGCACTTCAAATCTCCATGCTTTATAACGGTCCCGGGATATGCAGTTACTACTAAATCTCGTCCATCCAAAGTGCGAATAACTTTCTGGAACCCACATAGAGCCTCTACGAGTTCCAACTGCATCCTTACAATTAGATCATTACGCGAACGCCTAAAATAACATATTACAGTGTATAGAGTCAACGTAGGAACAAATTCTTGTTGAATTTAATGCCAAATAAAGTACTAACTTAAATATTTCATGTTCTTTCTCTTCAAGAAGAATAACAATGTCCCCCGGTTCGTAATCTGGTTCTTGGTCACCTTCTCCGCTAAAAACAATCTTCTGGCCGTCTACCATACCTGGGTCTACGTGAACTTCCAGAATCTTTCGGTCTCTAACAGTTTTCCTGCCACCGCATTGTTTGCAACGATCACGTGGGTTTATGCGTTCTCCTTGGCCTCTGCAGTCTGTGCACATGCTTTGTACTTGCTGCAGCATTCCAGGACCCAGCTGGTGAATTTGAACTTGCATACCGGTACCGCGACATGTAGTACACTGTTCTGTGGATCCCTTCTTGCCACCAATACCTTATAAAACAAAAAATGAAAGCGTGCATATGTATAACATTTCCTAGCATACAAAATTTTATACAAATTTCGTACTGCAAAAAAAAATATGTACCTTCACATTTGTCACAAATAACATTCTTCTGTAAAGCTAATTTGCGAACAGTGCCCTTGTACAGTTCCTCCAATGAAACAGATAACTGATGTATAACATCTTGACCTCTGCGTTCTCTCCTACGACCACTTCGTCCGCCAAAACCTCCACCACCGAAGAACATATCAAAGATGTCCATGGGCGAAGAGAATACATTGCTGCCACCTCCGCCTTCCTTTAAAGCTTGTTCTCCACCTTGGTCATAAATGCGCTTCTTTTCTGGATTTGACAATACTTCGTACGCTTGTGAGATTTGTTTAAACTGCAGTGTGAAAATGGAATTATTAGAATTATTTTTAATTTTGGAAAAGTAGTTCGTAGGAAATATAAAATAAAAAGGAACACAAACTCTTTCTCCTTCATTAGGATTCTTGTCAGGGTGATACTTCAGAGCGAGCTTCCTGTAAGCCTTTTTCAAATCTTCTTGCGTGCATCCTGGCTTGACGCCCAAGATATCATAGAATGTAGTCTCCTTCACCATTCTTCCTGTTTTATTGTTCTGTGATGGTCTTCAAGTATTACTCTACTACTATTTCTGTTAAAGATTAAATAAAACCAATTGTTACTAAACTATAGAGGTTTGTATAATCAGTTACACAGTTAACATCTTTACAATCGTAAACTCATGATTTAAAGCAGGGGTGTCGAACAGGCAGCCGGTGAGCTACATGCGGCTACATCTCCTCTTCTTCTGCTCCGAAGAGCCATAGGAAAAAGACCTTCTCCACACATGTGTAGTGTGAGAGCTCTCCTGAACAATTAGTAGGCTAAACTTATCTACATAGACACATGTATAAAAGTCCAATGTTCAAAGCTATGTGTGCATGTTTGTGTGTGTACCAGTTCGCAGGTTTTGAGTTCACTGACTATTCATGTAACAGTAGCTAGTCTGTTCATAGTGGGAGGATCGGATAACTGAGACTGGAAGTCATGTAGTTCTTCAATGCGGAATTGTATGGCTCGCAGAGCAGAAGAAGATCGACACCTCTGATTTAGATTATACAGAAGCTAAATCCCAGATTTGCATTATATTGTTACATAGTTGCGTAATTTCCTTACTATTATCGATCATGTTTATTTGCGAAATTCAAATATGAAACAATTGTGATAAAAAAATGCAAAGTATCGAGGCCCATGGCATCTAATAAAATTTAACCCCCTTACTGCTCCCTGAAATAAGAATGTATATGGTAGACAAATGTCCATTTCTTTTATGCACCTCAAATCTTGCGAAAATATTTTTTACTTATATTTAAAATTTTATTACAAATATTTCTACTATTGTAAGTTTTAATAACAAGGAAAACATCAGATATCATCTGAACAATAGCATTCTTGTGTATTTCTTTTTTATTAGCTTGTCCATATAACGCATAAGTTAAACTTTTTGGCACATTGTGGCTTGATTGTACGACATATGGACTAAACAGTTCAAGGATTAATATCACACAGTCGCACAACAGCAACATATCTTACAGACACAGCAAGCATACACGTCTATATGTATAATTTGTGTAAAATTAATAAAATAAGGGAGATTATATATTTGTTATACTTCGATTGGTTACACAATAGGAACGCATCATTATATAAGCAAAATGCTTGAAGAAATATATACATCTACATGTGATTGGACAAAGTATTTCATATAAAATCCTGTATAGATATCAAATCTAAAGGGCAAATGTGATTTGGCAATTAGACAAAAAAACTTAGATCAGGAATTACAACTTGATACACTTGACAATGATATTTATGAAGTAAAGTTATAACCAGTCAAACAAATACTCAATCATGTATATCGAAATCAAGATTTATTAACTATTTTCTATATATGTGTATGCAGAATTTGATTATGAAATTAAAGATACAATCGATGCTATTAATATATTTAAAAAAAACCACAAATAAATTAGTTTCTATAAAACATCGAACACTGCAAACGTTAACATGTATTCAATACATTATAAAAGCAGAATTATATGCAATGACCATGAACTTCAATTATGTATTTCTAATTATAAAAACGATATTAAAATTTAATTTTACGTGTAACTTCAAAACAACTAAATATTATAATGAACGTACGTAGGTTCGATTTCATAGCGGCAACAAATTATGTGTTTATAGAAAAGTCCAACAAATTGTATCCATGTGCATGTTTGGTTTCAAAATGGCGACGAGTTTCATTTTAAAATGGCAAAATATAATTAATTAGAATGGAAAAGGAAGTTAAAGTGCTGTTTCGAAGTAACGCACTGGTCGTCGTGTCATGAACAAAGAACATCACACTTTCTAGATCCTTCTCGTAACGTATATATACATATATACACATATGTACGTATGAGCATGGTTGAGCTACCGGTTAAAGATTAAGCAAAAAAAAGAAAAAAATTATACTAAAATGAGAATTTCTCAACTAAAAAATGTATATCGTTTTATCAAATTAAGCTATGCAGATGAAACGTGGATCCTACTTAAAACTAATTACGCTTAAAGTGACAGTTATACTTTGCAACTTCAACCACGTTTCGCATTGACACGAGTAGGGCAATAGGAACATCCACCATTTTTCAACGAAAAGTGCGAGTCATGGACGAGCAGATCTTGTCCTATGTTAAAACCTCATTGACGCGTATTTCGTAATGTACATTATGCTTGGGCATGCATAGAACTATTTATTCAACCTTCAAGCGTCCATTTCTCAAGTTCATAGATCGTCGAAAAAACGTTAAGATACGCCAATATTCTTTATTCGCGTTAGAATGTACTATCGCAACTGGACAATGCTTGTTAAACGCTACACAAATTCTTATCCCAAGAAAAATTCTGATGCTAAAATCGATCGCGCCATTCGACGGCGAAAATTCTCCTCGCAGCGCATATTTGTTAAAATGTTCCCCGATTTGCAATTATCAACGAGTGATTCTTACCTGTATCAGCAAAAAGGAAGCAGCTCGTGGCAAATATCCGTCGGCCGTAAACCCTCGTCTCACTCCACGTAATAGTATTTGACGAACTGTTGTAAGCGAATAGAAGTCTCACCAATTTACTGTTCTTACCCGTTCTCGAAACTTCCTAGAAGAGTAATGGACGTTACCTGAAAGGGAACCAATCAGATGGACGGAGAACTGCAGTCAGCGCCAAATTCAATTACGGTCTTTCTAAGAATTTCGCAACTATATGTGCGTATATACTCTATCGATAACACGATGAAACAATAATTTTTATATTAAAAAGAAATAATTTAAAAAATAAGTATCATGTAATTTTTGAAATGCTTGGTATTATGATGAATGTAGAATTGTTCGCATTAACAGTTAATTTAAACGAATGGTTTTAAATCTATCAGAAATGTTTTACATTCGGTAGCGTAAAGATACTGTAATGGAAAGAATGTTATGAAATTTCGTGTAAAATTTTTTGGGAGATCTAGTTATTTTAATAGGAATACACTCAAAATCCCTATATTGGAAGGCGTATTAGATTATTAAATATAAAAACTTAATAATTTCAAATTGCTTTGAATATTTAACAATGTTATATACTTATTCCATTGATTTTAAGAGGTATATTTTTTAAATTAAGCAGTTGATTTGCAGTGCAGAGAATTAAATGTTCCGAATAGTTACACAGGATTACCGTCTTGGTACAACATTTGACTCTAGATCGCGCTACATGCTTCCGAAACTGTCCTTTCGCTGGCGATACGATAATCGAGCAAAATGGTATGTATTTTGTATCCCAAAACTACCGATTAATCGTAGGAAAAAATATGCATAATTCCTTAAAAATGATATGTATAACATACAATCACTTCTTTCTTACAAATATAATTTGTAAATACCATTTGTCTCGATATTTTTCACATCCGTGATTATGACATGAGTGCTCCCACTAACATGTTATTTAATGAATGGTAAAATGTAAATGGAAACATTTAATTAAATTATATAATCGAAATACTGCGAAATATTATTTCTATTCTCTTAGAAACATCAGTATTTAAAATACTCCGAACATAACGAAGAGATACTATTAAACAAAACATAACCTTAAAACGCTGTTACTTTTTCTTATTACAGACGGAAGGTGCAGTTACAATCAGAACCCGGAAATTTATGAGCAATCGGTTACTATGCCGAAAACAAATGGTTCGTATTTGTGCAAACATTTATAGTCTTCGTTAGATCGCCATAATAGCCTTACAAGTTTTGTATTTACTTTCTGATGCATGTTACTATACAAGCATAACTTTACATTGTCACTTGTAACTATAGTATCAGTAATTCTCTTAATAGTTATGGATTATTACTTACTTGTTGATATAGAAATGTGTTTTGCAAAGATTGATCTGAGTCATGAAATTTTTTAAATCCTGGAAACACATTTTTCTGATGTTAAAGCATCAATGTGGGGCAAATTTTTCTTAGGTAACATGCAATAAGAATCTGAGTGTGATTACTTCACACAAAATATTAATAGTTTAGTTTACGATATATCACAAAATGTATCCTGATGTATCAGTCTGCCATTATTCATCGACATCACTTATATTGATAATTATTTCTTTGTAGGTTGTAGATGTATTTCATCCAGGCCATCCGTCAGTCCGGAAAACGGAAATACGTGAGAAGCTATCTAAAATGTACAAAGTGACGCCAGATGTAGTTTTTGTGTTTGGTTTCCAAACCAATTTTGGCGGTGGTAAATCGACAGGATTTGGATTGGTCTATGATACATTAGACTTTGCAAAGAAATTTGAACCTAAATACAGGTTAGCTAGGCATGGGCTATATGAGAAACAAAAACAGACAAGAAAACAACGTAAGGAACGTAAGAACAGAATGAAGAAGGTCAGAGGTACAAAGAAGAGTAAAGTAGGAGCTGCATCTAAAAAGGTAAGATAATATTGCAGCTAGTTCTAGTGAATTGTTATTTGCATATTTCTATAATTATATATAATATAGTACACCTACGGTGCGTTCGCAGAGAGATGGCGAGTGACAGCATATTGCGTTCTCACTCTGCTGCTACACGTGCATTGCTGTTATTGGCTGAGGACGGTGACAAAGAACGACGACGAGCATATCGAGACAAAGTGAGATAGAATGATGACTTTAGAGCATTGACGTAGCCTCCCAATCAAAGTGTATACTATGTATTAAGAAATTGAATGATTTCCTGAGGCTACGCCAATGCTTTGGAATCATTCTATTTCACCCTGTCTCGATATGCTGATCATCGACCTTTGTCACCGTCCTCAGCCAATAACAGCAACTCACGTGATAGCAGCAGAGTGAGAGCTTAAACTGTCACTCGCCAACTCTCGACGAATGCACAGTACCTGTTTGTAAGTTTATGATTACTTACACAACGAAATCACTGAAATTTTGTACAATATTGTTTACAATATGATTTATTATTTGGTGATGGGCTATATATGTTTTATGTCTATTTGGTGTAAGTTTTTGCACATATTTTTTTTCTCAATTTTTCTATGACCAATACATATTAACATGTACTTCTACACATACAGGGAAGATAGTAAATTCTAGTACAATTGAAAGACATAAAGAAACATTGTTGGGTTAATTAGGTATATTTATTAGATAACATGTTTCTTGAAATTGTTTTTTCCACATATTTTGGTATAAACAATAAAAACAGCACAAATATATTTTTCATTATGTGTTCATTGCTGCTTTATTTTATATTGAAATCTATATTTTTCTTTTTATTTATTACAACACTCTGCTTTCAATTGTACCACAACTTGCACTACACATTAGAAATGTTTGTCTATTTCTGTGTCAATATCATTTATTCCTGATAAATGTATCAGGTAATCACAAGTTCAAGCAATCTGAGAATCATACTACTTACCTATTTTAAAAAATATTAATAACTACAGTTATTATTTACATTATACTTTACATTACTTTATCTAATCATTTTATATGAATCTAACATGCATAATTTAACTAATGCAAAAGAATTTTCAACATTAATAATGTTTAGTATCAGGCATAAGCATGTATGAACAAATTTTTCTTTTAATTTTTAATGTGAAAAGAATGAAGGGCAACAAATTGTACGTTTGGTATTACACAATACATGTTCGCTGTACAAGTTAAAACTAATGAGATTTTACATGCTAGATGCATGATACATAAAATTATGAATGTTTATTATGTAAACAATCAGTATAATTTCTTACATGTTTCCTAATATGAACTCTTCAGAAAATTTCGTAAAATTGTATGTGTATTGCATATATATATTGTGTTATTTGTAATACAGATATATGTACAATTTATGCATATTACTTTTGCATGCTATACAGTGGTATACGCTTTTTATTTACGTTCTAGGGAAAGAAGTAGTCAAATGCTCATCATTTGTACTACAAGCCTCAAGAGGGAACTTAATTATGATGCTCATTCATGGTCAGCATGCAAACTTCTAAGTTTCAGTTTCCCCTTTTTAACAGTGTATCTTGCTTTCCTTTTTGTTTAATTTTGTTTCGCAGTGTAGTCTGTAAAACAAACTCTAATTCACTTCCTGCAGTGTATAATTTATTCACAGATATCAGGTTACTTTCATTTCCTTGTTCAAGTTTTTAACAGAGTTATACTCACATGATTGTTGTGAAGTAAAGATTCTGTAAACACTTTTCACTCACCTGCTGTGATTTTCATTAACACTTAGTATATTTCGACTAATATGTAGAGATATTTCAAGATAGGATCCTTGAATGCAATCTTTGTTTTGCTTAACATATTATTGATTTACGAGCTGTAAATTATTCTACAATAATTAAAAACAAAAGTAATCCCTTTTTATAATGTTCACCATTCTTTAGCATTATATTTCAATTGAATGCCTAGGAAAAATAGCAGAAACTGCTTACATTGAATCAATTGAGTAAAAAGATACCATCGTACTTGTATCATAATTTCCCTACCAGTTTTATACCATCATTTTTTTTCATGCATTTAGTAGAAGTAGTACATTCTGTTGCATGTGAGGCGTGTAATGTTAGTCGATATCAAGCGTTCAACATTTCAATAACATCTTTGTTTTCTTCTTTTTTTATTGCAGTAAAACCATAAGACATCATGAGGGCCACGGTTTGTTGAACATCGACGTAAAAATTATTATAACAATTTATTTACCGCAGAATAATGATTATGATAACTTTTACGGAATAAACGTGAATACTTCTTGATGAAAAAAAAATTAAGTGCAGTACTTCTTTTTATACCTTATTGTTTATATGTACATCAGTAAGCGTTTATAGCGAGAGCAATCTATGAATTTGTATTCTAATAATGAAATGTTTATTTTCCTATAAAAGTTAGCAGATCTCTAACCGAACATTTAAATAAAAAATGGAAGATATAAGAAAGCTATCAAACACGATCTACTCCAATACTTATTCCAATATTATCCCATTAAAACCTCCACGGACCCTCTGTGAACGAAATCGGTATCATTTAACCGTTCATCCGTTCCCAATGAGGAATTTTCGGATAGATTAACGTTCTCAATAGTTCTTATTGTAGTCTCCGCATCTGTTTCTTGCGTCATTATAGGCGTTATTTTATTTATTATCGACATAATCGTGGTCGGACTAGTTGGTGAAGATTTTATAGAGCCTGGATTTTTTGTAGTGTCAAATGTGCCTTCAGTCTGCCCTACTTCTGTTAATCCTTTCGGCTGATTAGTACTCGAGGGTTGAATATCTGATTCGTCAGAGTTATTTTCTAATCCATATTGATCTGTAAAACCTTTGCGAATGAAGTACCAATTGCCAATGCGGAATCCCCAATCTCGATTAGGATCAAAGGATATGGTAGCTGCAATTTAAACGAAAAAATAAGGCTTTACCGTAATTGTAACGAAAGACTATTTTCACGACATTGTATCTGCAATTAATTGTTATTTATAATAATACTCTTATTGATTTTCACCGTAATGTTTACGAAACAATATAATTTTAGTAGCAAACAATGACTGATATTTACACAAATCTAATAAGAGCCATTCATGATTTCTTAATCTTTTTTGTAATGATGATCTATCCAAGTTTAATATTTCTGCTGATAAAAGTGGTATTGTAGTTACACTTGGTCCAAATAATCGTTCATGAATTTGCCCCCTCAGATTGTCAAACCAATCTTTTAATTTTTCAAAGAATGTATTACTTTGGAAATCAGACTGTAGTTTACTATTTCCTGTAATAAACAATTTATGTTAATGAAAAATATCACTATGTTACTAAGCGTATTATAATCTTAAATAAAGTTTGAAGTTCCGTAAAAATAATCACGGTAGCTGCGCAAAAATAAAAAAAATTTTTCCACAAATATGTTCCACCATTTGAACATATTTTCTTTATCAACGAATTTATTAAAATCAGAACTTTTCACCCAAATGAAGCTAGCAAGTCGTAACACCTCTGTTATAAATTCCTATCGATGTTGATAGATCGCTAATACCAAGCAGTAAAAAGATAATGAGAATATGCATTTTTCCTCGAGAGATACTGATTTGTGTTAAGAAATGGCGTGCCTTTTTATATGTATTGTGCCGGAAACGAATGTGCATTACTGCGACAATTTTATCGAGAATCAAGACAATTCTTCTGCACAATGCTGTTATTCAACGCTGATGGCCTTGCTTGAACTGATTTTGAGGATAGAGCTATTGTATATGCAAGATTGACGCAACAACTAAAATATAATACCTAATTTAGAAGTGCATGTTTCAATTGCAATATAATGTAAAAAAAAAGTTTAATTAAAATAATAAGACATCTTGCTGTGTTCTTAAAATCAATATGGGATGGCCGGATGAAATATTCTCAGAGTCCTGATAAAAATAAGTTTTATTGTATAGTCTTAGCGGTTAAACTACTGTTAAGTGTACACATAATATTGCAGTACGTATCTTCGTATTTAGCCAACTGCATGAAACCAAATTTTGTATAAACATTCTGCATTGGTAAGTACTGTGCAGATTATATTGTATAATATTTATAATAATACTTTAAGAGGGATAAATTAATTTTACACTATTTCGTGATGCAGTATTATACCGTACAATGTTATTAATTAACTTAATCTCGAAATAGCGTACAAGTTCGTCCAGAAGTGTATGCAACATCCACTCCAAGGATTACTAATAGCCTATATTGGATAGATAGTATTGAGCTATTCAAATCATAGTCCAATTCAATTCCTATATTACACGCATTTAACCCAAGGTTTCGCAACATGACAAATATTTTCCGTCATTTATTTTTCGGAATATCTCTTGTCTAATAAGTTAATATACGATTGTAATCCCAATTGGTGTTACAGTGCCAGTATTGAAGAGTTGTAGGTATGTTTCGTTCAATATATTAATCGTATCTCAAACTTTGTGAAGGATTGAGTCTTTGGAGATCAGGATCCGCGTTTTTAAGTAGTAAATTAAATCATTGTTATTTTCGTTGGCTTTTTATGAAGAACAAGTATAACACCTTCATGAACTGAATAATCCTGCATACATAAATGCAACAGAATTAAAACTACCTTAAAATAAAATTTGCGGCGGCTGAAACATACTAGCTCTGATTAATCTGCAACATCTTTTTGCATTTTTGCATTAGTTTGCAACTAATCCTTTTGACAAGTTAAAGATCTATGTACGGAAAATAAACATTTTTAGGGCCAAATAGATTAGGTGCTTTCATCTTATTAGCTATGTAATGTTAACCTAATGCGAATTCTGCCATATTGAGGCATGTACGTGCAGTAGTTCATTTGTTAAAAGGTATATTACATGAGTCGTAGTGGCACGAAAGCTGCGACTATTAACCTCAGACGCAATCTCGTGACTGCTTGGAGCAGGAGGACCGATGATTCGCGTCTACATATTATTCAAGTGGATTCATCCATAACAACGCGGTCAGCAACATTACTCTCAGAATTTTGATTATTGAATATCTGTGATTTCGTATTGTTTCGGAACAAGTTTCCAAGTAAGCTGAAAAGATCTGTTTTTGTGCGTACGTTGCGGAAAAGACAGACTGTAGGCTAGAAACCGTACACCAAATTCTTCAGCTCTCGATTGAAACATTAGCTAACGTAAGTACTCACGTTAGGCATAAATGATGTTATGGGATCTAGAAGCTCAACGAATGATGTAGATTTGCCTTTCCACGATGTGTAAATTACTAACAGGTTAGAAACATTTACATCGAAGACACTTGTAGCGTCTTAATGCAATCTGCTGTCGGTGCAAAACGAAATAACCGTGAAATTATTTAATAAATCGGTTTGTTTTCATCTCCAATGCGACTCAAATGCATTATTGCCTTTCATGTAAATAAACATTTTATTTTAATAATTCCAAAATGTTACGTTTTCGATCAACATGAACTCTCTCACAGTTAGAGTTTACTAGGATGGGTCACGTAACACTAAAGTGACGGGTCACTGTGTATAAGATCCCTTGATAAGATGCATACTCGTCGTTGTGCAAATATTGTAATTAACTTTACAATTAAAAAGATAGAAAGGAGACGATACTAATGATAAGATTAGATATCGACCCTTTTCGCATTATTAATATACTCAAAGTTTTGAGTAGCAATATAGAATTTCGGTTTACTTGTTAATATATAAGTACGCAAGGTAAGGTAAGATATTTAATTATTTCACAAGTATCTGTATCGTTGCATCTGTGCTGTAACTTTTATCCAAACAAAATTTACCATCAAATGCACATATACAACATTTTTGCGACAAGTATAATTTTTCTTATGGCGATCTCAATAAATATGTGATGTAAATTAAATTTTTTAAATGCACCTACTTTGCCTAGAAACACACTTTTAATATATAAGATTCCAATATAAGTACGCACACTTGGGGTCAGTTGTTTGAAGTCATTTTTAAGTAACTCAGATTTAAGTAAGTCTGATTTATATTTATGTGGTACTGAGTCAGTATTATTCAACTACTAAGAATAGTTATAATTAATGTGTTATAAAATAGCATATAATTGAATAGTTTCAGTATGCGATATATACATATGTAGTTTAAGTCGTCTTGTCACTGGAAGGCAAGCGAATCCTTAGGCGAACAAGTGTGCCGTTAGGCAGTCGAGTAGGGGTGGGGGGCGAAATATGGCGTAAAAATGGCGACGTAAGAAAACTGTCGACTTGCTTCACACGGTTTGCATGCAACTACGTTCAGAATATATTTATGTTGGACTTCAATTTAGGTTTGGATCTCCCGCGTTTTTCAAGAAAGTTGTTTGGAGCCCATTATCTGACTAGAAAGTTATGGATTATCCAGAACACGAAATTATAGAAGAATTCGAACAAAAGCCGTACACCATTAACGTGTGTATACCTAAAGTAGAACCACTATGTTGTAGCCCGACGAAGTCAAATGAAGACGCATCGCATGTTGTAAGTATACTATCATATTTGATACTTACCTTCTTTCGACGTTATTTGCCCTTGAAGTGCATAATATGTTTTGGCACTCGAATCGTGATGTTCTGTCAAATAATTTACTGCATAATTTTGTTTTCGTTTTGCAATCAGTTCGGGTATACCATCTGTGGAAGATTATGTTATTATAAGTTCGTTTTGCTCCAGTATCATAATTCAGAGTTCATTTTGTATTTGTGTCTACTGCAGTCATTATTTGCAAGAATACAGGAAAGTTAGCTGGTTTGTTTGTCACATGATTTATAGCGGGAATTTTAAATTCGTATAATTTTCTTTAGAGAATACTTATGTGATAATTTCTGTTTTCTCTTTACATATGATATGATTAAAGAAACAGTAAAAGACTTTGTTTTCTATACAAATTCCTTAAAAGATTTCAAAGATCGTAGATTTTTAACTAGTGATTAAAGTTTATCGGATGTAGCTTTGCACAATTATATCATATTGGGTTTGTTCTTAATAGATAGATGTACCTACAGACGTGTAAAAAGTAGTAATATAATGCCTATTACAAATGATTTACTTCTTTAATGCCTCATAATACAGGTATGACTTCTTTGTATCATTTTTAATTTTAGGGTGAAATAATGACATCACCAATACCCATTCTTAGAACGTATAAAGTCAGAGATCCTGTTGTTGTGCTTGAACGATGCGATAAAATATGGGAGACATTGAAAGTAATTAAAGATGTGCAATACAACAAACCAGTTGAAAAGGCTAACGTAGTACCATTGGAAACAACAAGTTCAAGTCAACCAAATCCAAATTCAGTTTATATTAGATACGAGCCGATATTAAATAATAACAATGATGCATTACCAAATTTTACATTTTCTGTGAAAGCTACAAAGAAATTATATCATTGTTCGATATGCGGAAAGCAATATACAGAAAATCGAGGATTAAGGCATCATTCGGAAAGAGCACATGGCGTTCACATACCATTAAAACGACACAGGAATTCTATATTGTATAAGGGAAGTACAGATAAAGAGAAGGAGAGGCAAAGAGAAGCAAATGTTACAGAAAAAGAGGGGGATGAAGATAATCATAGCAAAGTAGGTTTGAAAAAGGATGAAAATAAGTTGTGTAAAAATGTCTCATTTCAATCTGCACCGTCGTCAGATTCTAATATCACAGACCTCAATGTTAATTCGCAACAAAAAAGTTGTAATATGTCAATTCGTACTAGCGACAATGGTAATGTCAGTGTACCTGTAAGGAAAGAGCAAGAGAAAGGTGTGTTGACTAAAGAATTAAAAGAAAATGAAAAGTCAATAGCTTCGCAAAGTACAGTTTCACCAATGTGCATATTGTGTAAACAGTTTGTGAAGGATATGAAAAGGCATTTAATTGATTATCATAAAATTGAATCGCCTGAATTCATGTTGAAGAACCTAAATAATACATCTACACAGGTAAAAAATGATGAAACAAAAACGAAAAACAGTAGCGATAAAGATATGGAAGAAAATGAGACTGTTCAAAGAGGATATTCCACGCGTTCTTCCACAAACGGAAAACGAAGATCAAGTGTGTCAGATAGGGATACTGAAAAAAGACGTAAACTTAGTGATAATAATGATGAATCACAGGTGAAAGAATCACCGAGTATTAGGACACAGCTATGCGAGATTTGTCTTGGTATTTACAAGTGGGCCAGTTTTCATAAACATAGGCGTATTCATGTTGCTCGTGGAGAAACAAAAGAAAATTTCCATTTATCCAATTTTAAATATCGAAAGTCACCATTACATTTGAAATCAAAAAAAAATTTTAATTTAACTGATGTCGATAAAACAAATGATTGCAATCATACTGATCACAATAATTCAAATTCATGTAATAACAAAGAAACAGACATTTATATTGCGCAAAATGATGACAAGGATCAGAGTTCAAATACACAATATAACGAAGATGACAACTCTCACTGCCCTTGTGGAAAGTCATTTCGAGACCCCCATACATTCTTCATGCATAAAAAGAAATGCAATATGTCTAACAAACTAATACAGCCTACTGCCGAAGGGAGTGAACATGAATCAAGTCAGGATACTAAACAGGATAGTTCTGATAGAGATTCTGGAATTGGGATTAGCATAACAATAAAAAAGAAAAACAATTCTTACGAGATTGTTGACAAGTGTAATGCAAAGGAAAATGTTGGGCACATGGAACATGTTAGTGCTGATCCTTCTAAGAATGATGGGCAAATAAATTCACAGAACGAGCCACCCGAAACTTTAGAATTATCTAAATATAGTGAGAATCATAGTATTTTAAAGATTGAATCTATAGACGAGGATATTGATATCGACATAGAGGAAGATTTTCAGACAAATTCTTGTACTAATGATATTATTAGTTCTACAAGTGCAGTAACAGATGACGTTTCCAAAGAGGAGAAGCCACTAGATATTAAAGTAGAACAAGATGATGACACGAACGAGGAAAAAATTAATTCAGAACTTCTGCAGAAGAAAGTAGCTGGTAAAATGAAACGGAGAAGACATAACATAACTAAAGTTAATTTTGCCAAGAAATATAATGTCTGTGTATGTGGACGGAAATTTTATACAAGGAAAGCTTTTGAAGTTCACATGAGCAAACATCATTCCAGCTCAAAGTTAATATGTGGATATTGCAAAATCGTCTGTCCTAATGTTGCAGCATGGAATAAGCATCAGTGTTCTATTAATGAAGGAAAAAGGTTCATTGATATGCCAATAGGAATAAAGTGTTTTCACTGCAATGCCAGTTTAAATTCATACAAACAATTCGACGCACACATAAAAAATAAACATTTTGATTCTATATTGCCCTACCAATGCTTCGAATGTTTTAGGCGATTTCATAATTTCAATACACGAAAAATGCATTTTGAAAAAGAGCATGGGATAAGTGCTTGTTCTATTTGTAGTAATAAATGTTATCATAGTATGATATCTAGGCACAAAGCGTATCACTATGGTCTTGGATTTCCTTGTCACCTTTGTAAGAAGACATATTCCTCGAAACACAATTTAGTAAGACACGTATCAAGAGTCCATCCTTCTAAGCAAAGTATTAAGTCCGATACCAATGGATCATCTTTTACGTTTTCCACAAATCATGGTTTTCACGAGAAAACTGATATGTTCAAAAAGTCATTTAGGCATAATACAAATATTGAAGTAGAAAGTTAATCTTATAACACGATTCGTAAGTAGTAAATGTATCAATGGAATGAGTGACGATAATCTGCAAATCGCCCTTCATATTTTTTTGTTAAGAAAATAACATGTAATGCATCTTTTTATATAAATTATCATTCAAATATATTGGATTATATAATACACAATGTATATTTGACACAAAACGCATGATACATAGTTGAGTGTACAAAACAGCGTAAGAACGCATAAAATATGAAGGTAAATGTGTGTAAAAAGGTATAGGTGTTATAATTATAAATATAAATAAAAGTAAAAATAATTTATAATATTATCAACATCGAGGTTTTTATGTTGAAGCACGTGATTTGAATGCTGACTCCATTTCAAATATGAATAATATTTTAATAAAAATTGCTTACTGCTAGAAAGAATAATAAGGTGTTATGTTATTATTATTATTATTATTACGTAACTAAATCGCAATATTTGTCCTAACTGTTATCAATTTATTATAATTAATTACAAGTTATGGGGATACTGTTGTAATTATCACTAACTTTATTTATCTTAGATAACTAGTTTTAATTATCTTAAATTTAGTATAAGATTTGAATAAATCAAAGTGGAAGATACAACTAGTATCTACGGGTAACGTAATTACCTTCCATTTTGCATATAAATAACTTTCATATGATCCTTATGTTAATTTCAGCTTTAATGGGCGACTCAACTATTTATTATTAAATTTACGATATAAACGATAATAAAATAAAAATGTAATGAAACTATCCATCAAAACATTTTGTACTTTAGAATAGTAATCCTTATAAAATGTTTATATTTCTTAAATAACACTGAAGATGCAGTTATTACACTGAGAGATACATGACTAGGATCGCTGTTTGCGTTTATTTGGTAAACATTAAAATTATTACATTCGAGCTGTTTTGAATAAAAGTGTAGTAAGAGATGCAACTTTTACAACTTATGTACAATGCTTTTGAAAGTATTAAACACATTATAAGTATCATATTTTAGTGCAACTATTTATTTCAATTACAAAATTATAATATATTTAGATTTCGAAACGAAGAAACAACACCACAAAAAAATGCTACGAGTATACGTGTACCGATATGAACATTAATTATGAAATTGAGTGGTCCAGCAAAGCAAAGCATTTATTTGTAGATATCAACATTTTATTTCCTTGAATTCATTTTAAGTGAATTTATTTGTGGAAGGATTTAGTGAATAGGATCGAATACATTTGTTAAAATGATTGGAGTTTAAAATTGAATACTACAAAAGTCTTTAGAATACTAACAAGGGAATTCCCTTGTAACTTCGAAGTTACCCAGATGACCAATCAGTTCAAACGTCATTAGATGCCATTGTTCTAGCCGACATCAAATTTTTCGAGCGATTATTTTGTTTAAACTGTTGTTAATAATTGGTCATTTGGGTAACCTTGTAAGAGCGATATAATGTAAGTTGTCAAAAATGTGGGAATTCATTGCACATACTAAAACATCCTATGACTATTATACCCGTTTCGAACATTTAAGATCTTGCATCATATATGTTTCTAATTCTAAACGTTATATTCGTCAGACGAATATATACTGTTGTTTTAAACTGATATAATAAAAAATATTTGTCGTTCTCGTGCCATTCATTCTATTGACAAAAGATCAAATTTCTAGACGTGCTAGTAGCCACTGTGGCGGTAATCGGTTCGGCTTAAATCGAAAAGAGGGGGGTTTGCCGGCGCATCTGGCACACCATCACCAGGCGTCGCTTCGAGCGTACTCGTCGCCATCGAAGTTATAAAACCGATCAAAGCCGTACGGAGTTTCTAGGAGGGCGGTCGCGTTACGCTCGGTACTTTCTTAGACAGACTGAATCCTTTCGAGTAGTATATACATATATATGTATATGATTCGGTTCGCGCAACGGCAAACGTATAAAAAATGACAAGACGTCGTGTGATTTGACAGTGAAGAAATTATTTAATGGAAAAAGTGCCTCGATATCTTGTGGTTGGTATTCGGAAACCCCAAGTTTCGCCGCAACACCCTGTAGTTCTCCCTGGTTAGTCAGTCGCGTCATTTTTCGGAGCATCAGGATTCGATTACGGAGCGATTATTCGACCAGTTGTGTCGTTTGAGCGGAACGTTACCTATCGTATCTAGTTTCGAAAGTAGCAAGAGAATATATTAAATACGACGGTCATCAAACGTAATGTATGGTTTTATAAAGAGTAAGACCGGCTTAGTCAATATATGTATACACCGTGACTCGGGCAATAGCCCGAGGTAGGAATTTCTGCTTTGGAGAAATATGGAGGATCTAAACCGTTTATGCGTTATCATGACTTAGAATCTATGTCCGTTTACTTCAATTCTTCCCCTTAAATATTTTCACAATGAATATCGAACCTCCAATCGGTCGTATATTTTATATTGCTCATTTAAAGGTCTACGAATATTCCGTTCCCGTACGTTCTTTCAAAAAATTTGATTGGCGTATTTACGACACACGAACATGTACCACACGATTCTCGTTCTTTATCGTTCCAACATGAGAATTCCTAGTTTCATCCCTTAGGGGGTAGAATGGCACTTCCCCTCGTTTAACGCCAAGGGGTCACAGCAGAATCAGAAAATGACACGCTCCTTTCCATCGACCAACAAATACGTATACATTTAATTTAATATCCGTCCCCCTTTGACAGGGAAACTAGCTTCCAAAACAATGTTATATGCTTAAGTCGATGCGTAAAGCATCCCGAAAGTCGAAACGATCGTCCCGCGCGACCGACCGCTTTTATCGCGATGGTTCATACACTCGAGAGGCGCGCAGTGCTCAAACGGGCACGGCCGAATCGATTTTCCCTGGTTCCACTACTGACGATAGAGCTACACGTATGATTACTCGAGTTCCTTGCAGCTACCAGAAACTATTTTGCCCAGTTTCTCCCGATGCACGGTATACGCGCGTTTTCTGTAGTTCGTTCGTCGTCTATGAATCGGTCTATCGTCGGCAGTTCGAGCATCGACAACATAAATACTTGGTCGTTCGGTCCGGTAACGCGCCAATGGAAAACCGGTCTGTGTGAAGATTGTCTAAAATTAAGTCAGAATCGAAGACGGGTGTCATTCGTGATGGAGGTTAAAACGGGATTTGAAACGCGTCGTTTATTTCCAATGGCAATTCGGTTCCGGTTATTCGATGACCGATGGTCGGTCCGTTGCATTAATTGATTAGTTCTCGATCGGCATGTGCCTCGCGGAGTCTGCCTCCAACGTGCTTGAGCTAGCTCGTCATATACCGTTATACCACCCGTATCGCGGGTCGAGGATCCTAAAAATAGCGGCGACCAAGTGAACGAAAGTAATTCTCCTACACATTTCTAATGAATCCCGGTGGTGTATCAGTGGAAGAAAGGGTATATGCTCGAACATCTCGCGTTAAATCGGGTCAGATGGCGAATCAATTCTTTTTTAACTGCCCCAAGCGTTCACCAATATTTACGCCGCGCGTAAACCGACATGAATCGTTTCTGTTCCTCTTCTTCCTTTTTGCTTCGACAGCACGAACGTGCAGGTCAAAGAACAATCCCTTGCCTTATTCGCAGATAATTAGAACGTTGAACTAAACTCTGTCGTTATATAAACTTTCAATTTAGCGCTGCAACCTTTTCAAGTTCGATAGTTTTTCAGAAAATTCTCCAATCTTGAAATTTTCCAAGCGCAAGGACAATAAGAAAGTGGAACGTAGATAGCGTTACTCTTCGCTTGTTGGGATTACGACACTTCTTCTATTGGTTTGGAAGTCGTTTCCGTTAGGATCGATATTTGATAGAGATGGTACTGTAGGGATAGCAAGGTTGCCAGGGACAAAAGGAGGTTGGGGCAATGAGATTAATGAAGGAATTAGCCAATCTGCTCGATAATCTGTAGATTTGACCCGTTTCTCCTGATCGTCGATTCGTCGTCTCGTTCAAGCAGATATCCGGATTCTGGCCAGCGGACCGACATTGGTAATCAGTGGAACGGAAGGAAGGCTCGAGGCGCAGAACGCGAAAGGGTGAGGCAAGGGTGAACCGTCGGAGGGTGAGGCAGTAGTGATGACGGGGGAGGAAGGAAAGTGCGGGGGTGGAACTGGCGGTGGTGGCGGTGTTGGAAACACGAACACGAACCTTATGGACAACGCGAACAATCTTAACGCCAATGTGCACGCGAATGTTAATGCCAACATAAATGTCAGCCAGCAGAATGGAGGACCGGAAAAGGCGCCTGTCGTCGGCGGTACCAATGTGGAAACTTTACCCCGCGCTGGGAAACAGGTAAGTGTATCTTCCATGGAATTCACGTCGCATTTAATATTTCAAACTTCAGCGATAAGAGTCCGTGCTCTTTTTGCAATCGTTCGGACGATGCTCCGACTTCGTTGGCCGTTAAACGTGTGCGCCAATGGACACGCGGATAATGATAATGCGGTTGTGTGGGAATCGTAGGTACGGTGTAGCACCATTTTTGTTTGTTTGTCAAACAACAAGTTACGTACGATGTGCGTTGCGTTTTTTTAGTATTTAGCCCTGGAATAGGATATGAGATATAGTGCTCGTCGATATTTAATTGACAAAGTGGAGGTTAGTTAATTTAGTAAATGGTTTAGATTAGTGAGCAGTTTTTTTAAGGCGGTTGAAGAATCATTAAGGTGACCTCAGACGGTCAATATATTATAATATTATTTATGGTCAATATTTCGGGGTTCTCAACATTATTGAAAATATATATTGATTGCCTGAGGTTCCTTTTACGTGCACAATAATGTTGAGAACCCTGAAATATTTACAATATATATTGTCCGCCTGAGGTCTCCTTTTAGATATTTCGTGCATTCAATTGAAACTCGTTAATTGCCGGCAAACGTGGATATAATAGTCTTTTCTGCAGTTGAGATATCTCTACGGAAGTCGACTAAGCTATATAATTTTCAAACACTACTCGTTTTCAACTACTGGGGTATCTAAACAAATCTGTCTCATAATATAACATTTCTGTATTTTCCTTCGGACCTTACAATTCGTTAAAATGTAAAAATTGTTCTACAATTCATTGTCGACGAAAACATCGAGTAATCACATTTAAATACCGTATTGTATTTATTGTATCCCTCCTCTCGGGTGCATATTGATTTCTTGCTCTTCCTGTTGCATTGCATTCGGTTCGAATTACAGAATTCTAGAAGGAAAGATGAGTCAGTGTATTCATTTTTGTTGATACCGATCGGGGGAAAGATTAGAAAACATGAAATTTTGATGAAATTCCGTTATTTAATATTCATGAAAAGAAGGAAGATGACACTCGAAGCTGTGTATCCGGTTTTCAGTAGTTGCAGTACCGTAAGAAACCTGCAGGTCACTATTAGATCTCGTTTCTGGCGTATCTAACAGCTAAGAACTACAATCGACGCATATCATTTGTTTAAAGGAATAACATCACTTACGTATAGTTTCTAATAATATACTTGTTCATCCATGCTTAACTATTCGAAGATATGATTGGCAGTTTAAGTACCCAGAAAAGCTAGATAGCTGCAGGATGGATAGTTCCCTCTCGTCAAGAAAAAACAGGGAATTCATTAGCCGGTTCTATTAATATAGTTTCTTCTTTTTCCAAGTGACATGTAGAATCAAGCTTACAATACTTTCCTTTTCCAATATATTATCTTCAAATGAAATTGTAGGTTCTTTTTTATTTTTTAAGCCCTGAAAGATATATTTCAGATTATCATAGTTATTATTTCGTTTTGGTGCTCAATATTTACTTATAGTTCATAGAGTAATTATTTTACGTTTCGGCTTGTGTTATAATGTCTTGATACTTTTTTTGTAAAGGGTCTTTGGAATTTAACAAAAATTTAAGAATTTTATAAAATTTACAACATAGATTATTCATGAAATCGTTCAATTACGAAATCCGTGGCACACTATTCAATTACAAAATAATTGTTTATATTTTTCTTTCTATTTATATATATTTCAATATACTTGCTAACACATTTATAGTTCGAACAGTTTCAATCATTAGCATTATTTATATGATTGTGAATAATACGAACACCAAATCCAATTAATAATAATACATTATATGATTTATCGGTTCCATTAGGTAGTGAAATTTCGAAGAAAATTAGTGTTCCCTGTTTTGTAAAATCTTGCAAGAAAAAAATGTATGGTATATTTAGAAATAGCAGCTTATGGAAAGTTAACCACGTTCTTTCAGTAAGCTACGTTTATGCAAACGAACGAATAACGAGGTCGGAATATTAAGCATCCTTGAAAATGATAAATAGAAATATTTTGCCTAATCACGTGCTACAAGTGCTAAAAATAGCTTGCAAAAATTGGAAGGGGTACACAGAGGCTGCAAGTATAATGAGGTTTCTATCGTTCGTTCTGTATTAACGTACAAAGAGCGTGTTAAGGTTTTGTGACTGATTGTTCCAACCTAAAGGTCATGGTTAGCGTAGGACGTAGGATGTGAAAGTTTTAAATGGAGGACACGCATTGTGCGTACAGCTGGCGCAAGACTATCGTTCCACCCTAATACCAATGCACGAAGGGGCAGATTTACTACCACAAATATGTCGCCAGGTTGACGTCCGGCGATATTCCAGAAAAATGCTCGTGAAATCAGTCTGCTGCAGTTCGGTCAACTGGGCGCAAGTTATGCCATTTATTTGCATTTAGTTTTCAGTAGGCGTAACATTTTTATTGAAAATTTTTCAACATAAGTCTGGCAATACATTTTTTGCAGTGGATTTTTGGCGGCGTCTCATTTGGTATGGAGGGAACGATGTAATTGTGCCGATTGTACTTTGTTCTATTGCCCAAGTGCAACGCAGAGAAGCACACTTATTGGCATTACCGAAAGGTAGTAACGTGTACACACAAGTGTAAGGTAGCCTCTTTTTTTTATGGTTACTCTTTGATACATTTTAGTGGGACTTATTTTTAGATGAATTTATTTTTTACGGTTTTACGGACGAATCAAACGATGTTTCCAGAAAAAGTAGTCCGCTGTAAATACTTGGAGAAGCGCATATGGATGCGAGCCAAAGATTTTTAAATGTTTGTGAAATGTGTTTCACCTCAGTGATTAAATTAGTCGCGCAAAAGTGAAGCACATATCCGCTGAATTCGTCGGAATGGCGTAGGATTTTGGCTTCGACATTCCTTAGAAAAATTCAATGTGCTTGGAGAATAATGTACCCAGACTTATCTCTGGATTTATATGGTCGTTCTTTAATTCACATATTTTATTATTAAATATATACGTACTTGGTGTATCACTCTTTTCCGAATGCAATTAAATATTTTTAAACAGCTGCGAAATAAGAACTGTTTTCACGATTATCCCGTGCATTAATCTATAAACTATTAAACTGTATTTTTGTGCGAATATATAATACAGTTTTTACACGTGTGGCATTAGAATTAATGATTTGTATGCGTGGGGTACATCTCTTGAATTTATTTGGCTATTTTATCTTTGAACTTCTGAGAATGAATTCTATAGTTTATTGCAGTCCATATTTTCGTGATAACTCGTCAAAAGGGCTGTTATTATATTACTTATCTAAACTCCTCGTATTATCTCCTCGTATTCCTTTATGTACATAAAGGAGAACTCCGATTATTGTACTGGCCGGCATCTGCGATTCATTCGTACATGCTACCGTTTATCTGCATGGTATGTAATCTGTGGGCCACGTAAAACTACGTCATAATCCCATCAGTATGGACCTTGTAAATGAATATGTACTCGTAAATGAACCTTCATTCATGCGACGAGGCCTTGGCTACTATCACCAATCGTTTTAGGCTGTGCATGTAGGACTCGTTCTCCTATACATATAGTCCATTGTAAAACCAGTAGTCGATCAAAATAGTAAGGTATTGCACAAGTATGAGCATCTCCAATATCTTCCTCACAACTAATCGCAATGCTTGTTTCGCAAATATGCATGTTATATTTGTTGAACGCAGGGGAATTGCAATATTTTATTTAACTATTTTATACTTATTAATGCAGAAATATTTCTAGACTTGAAATATGTAGACATTTATAGTTTTCATGAAGAGAAATGATGCTTCGCTTATGAAAATTGATAACCCTTTTTACTCGGTAATTATGAATTTCTCAATGTTCCCTTTAATTGCATCTCCCTTGTCGCGTTCACGTGTTAGGAACTTGTATTTCACTTTTTAGTATGTGCATCACAGCGAGTTCCCGAAACTCATCAGTCACGTGGTAAACATCTGGACGAACGTAGTCAAAGTAACATTAACCCCTTCGTTACGAAGGACGTATATACACGACCTCAGATATTCAGAAATTGTACACGAAAAATTTATATACATACATATTCTCTATATCGATATTATATAATTCTTGCAATTATTTATATAAATTAAACGTGGATCTCGTGCAATTAAACAGAGTAGCGCTTGGATGTTGATAAAATCTGTACTATTCAGTGCATCGAGGACATTTCCATTTTTATTGGTATCGGAGCGAAGGGGTTAAGTGTAATCGTAAGGAATCGAGGTTCGACTACTATTTTCCTCGAACGCCCACTGTAATAATTGATACTGACGTTAAAGGACAGCGTTGCCATTATAAATTGCAGCTTTAAACCTATTTTTTCACGCAGCGATATAAAATGAAAATTTCAATCAAGCCTTTCTCTTCTGCTCATGAATTTACAGCCTGCTCGTTTTCTTCGTGCTTGATAATGGCCGACATTCAATTTAACTTTGCCAATGATAAAGGGCGTAATGGCCCTACAGTGGCCGGAGATGATGAATGTAGGTCATTCGTGTTGTACTTTATAGGAGACGTATGTATGTCTCGTTACATCTGACATTCAGCAGTACGCCTGCTATAATTTTATGGTCCACATGCAGGGATGCATTGTACAAGTATTGTTCGCGGTACGACGTGTCGCCATGTGTAAATTTATGGAAGCAAATGCATGAAGACATGTGTGACGGGACAGAGTTACATCTGATCGCTTACAATGCGGCGCTATGTAACACACGCCCACGATTGTTGCGAGTAAAAGTACGTGCGATTTGTCAGATATATCTCATCCGGTTCGCGAAACTGATTACAGGGAATAAAAGGGGCATTTTTACGTTAGCTTAGGAAAAGTAAAGTACACGAAATGCATTTACGCGCGCGGTATAAAAAAGATTTGCCATTTATATTCTATTATGTATTAACGGGTTAGACACTTTCTTGCAAATGGTACAAAAAAAAGGAGCAGTCGTACAAGAATAATAATATAATATAAGCTATTCTGTGCTTAACATAGAGAGAAATAAGTAGACGAAAGTAAAGTGGAACAATAAATCGCAAAAAAGTACCAGGAGAAAATATTGGATATTACACATTGGCAAGAGTTACATATTATTATGTTAACGAACGTGTTGATCATCTTAAATGCATAGTAGGGACTTCAGTTGTAGTTTGGAAAACACTGAATATCAGTTCTATCACAGCCTTCATCCGCAACTTTAGAGGAGCCATTAATATCAATTTCCTGCATACATACGTAATTGTTGTTTTTGCATCACGTGTTAATGACGCATGACGATCGTTGCATTCCGCGGGCATAGAAGCAACGCATGCATGTACGTACAACGTGTAATGCGCATACGTGCACAGTATTCCCTACATGTCTCCGTAATCTTGACACACATGCCTATTACCGACACACCGTTTAAAATTTATTTTCAAACTTGTTCTGCCGCACGGGGCCTATCTTCTGCTGTCTTTGGTACAGGATAGTTAACCTGTTCGGTAAAACGCGTTTACCATAACGACAGGATGCCGATGGCAGGTCTTAAGGGGGAACAGCCTTTGAAGTATGCGAATGTACAGAGTTCTTTGCTAAGGGCAGACCAATTAAAACGGTCTCAGGGCAGTTGTTTGAAGATAAGACTGGCACAAGGCCATGGGTTTTCGAGCATTCGTTAATTCGGACGGCGTAATGTCCAGCGAGCTATACCTAATAGCGTTCGCACACTGCACACAAGTTCTTTTTTCTTGTTTTCCGTTTGCCGATTCGCAACCGCATGGAACTCGCTCGCAAAACCGCACGAGGAGACGCGTGAACGCAGACGCACACGCGATCTCGGCACATCTACTTGCGAAGCTCCTTCCGTGGGGTGTAAAGGTAGACTGAAAATAAACGTTTTCGTCTCGGCGTGTTACCGCAACGAAGCATCGATGCTCGAACAGGGAACTCTCGAGTGCCCACGTTTCCACCGGTCGAACTTGTTTCACGCACGTGCGTGGATAATTTCAGATTTGAGCAAGCCATTTGCCTCTGGTCACCGTTTATAGTTCACATTCTACGGACACACATTGCACAGACTCTTCGTTATTAGCACCGTCTTATTAATATATTCGCTCACCGGAGATAAATTTCCGGGCGGTATTTAATATTGAAGTGTGAGACACCATTGCGACGCAGGACATATGTTACACTTTCGCGGAAAATTCATAGATTCGATTTCCGCAAGGCCGTAAATAAAATTATGCATACGTCCGGAAAACTTGAACGCGTTACACGGGTAGATTGATCGTTCCGGAACGGATAAATTCGCTCGAGTATAAGTATCTCTGTATGCATGGAAATCTCGGGCACTCAAGAAAGGTCAGGCTTCCCCTTTCTTGGAATGCACACTGCGTCCGCGGAGAACGGGGTGCCTTCTCGATAGATATTTGAGAAATTCTCGAAGAAATTTGGCACCGCGCCCCGATGCGTACTCGAGACGAACGGGTAACGCCGGAGACATCAGTGATTGACCTACTTAAACAGCGTCTCGTGAAAGGCTGTCGCCGTTAAAAGCGTTGTAGGTGGATATGGTTATTCATCGGCACCAACAATCGACTGCGATGTGTCACAAGCGTCAGCCTAATTTAATTACGAAATCGAGGCGACCTCCGAATGCCGGGCGTCTTTTTCACGCAGCCGTTTAATAGGGCTGCTCCAGCGGAGCATATGCACTTGGCCGGTTCACCGCTTCGTTTACCTACACTTCTCTCGGCGCGCGATCGAAAAGCTGCAGGGTGATTAAAGGGTTCCGAGTCTTTCCTTGTTCGCTCACAATACTTCCACCTCTTCTGTCGTTTACTTTTTTTTTTTTTCGCGCTCATTCGACCCGGTAACCCGACCGACACCCTCTCTCCGACCCTCTCACCGCTGAGCTGGGGTTCACGGCACCCCAACGTCGTTTAATTTCGTCCCGAGGGCCAGGATAAGTGAGCCTCTCGTATAAGCGAGCGGTCCCGTACGATTCTCGAATCCTCTTACTTCCGCGATGCGCTTCCGATTAAGAAAGTCGAAAATCTTGCCTGTAAAACGGGGGGAAAAGAATGTTAACCCCCCTAGCTAGCCGGGTCGAGCGAATGATCCCGCGATTTGCCGGTGATTAAGAAAGTCGAAATTGATCTTGCTCCGAACGGGCGGGGAGAAAAAATTACTTCCAGCTACTCAACTTGAATGCAAAACGAGCACTCGCGGCTCGACGAAAGTCGCTTCGTTAGTTCGGACTCGTTAGCCGCGAAGTACATTATCCCTTTTACTTGCGTTTTATTAATTTATAGAGTGCTCTCGTCCGCCGCGGGTCGAACAAACGCAACGTTTCCGTGCGAATACGTTTCCGTAGTGCACATTTTTCTCGCGCGGCTAATGGCGCGGAAAGAGTGTGTGCAGATCTTTTTACATTGAAGCCGGATCGATTGCGGTGACGTCGGTTTCAGCATGTTGATTAAATGTCTGTCGCCAATTTGTCAATGACGTCCATTTTCTGGGTTGCATAAAAACGGGGTTTAGACATGAAAGGGGAACTAAGGGAAACAAAGGGCAGACTATTGGATGGGATTTATCGCGGTTGCTCCAATTTCTTCTTGGATAAGTGATCGCGTTACACGATATTCAGCCTTTTCGTATTATTGCGACAGTATTGCCGCGAACAATATCTTTTTGCGTATTACATTAACGAAGTTGAATAGACTTTATTGGAAGATTATCTTCTAGCCACTGATTAATCAGTACAATGACCTATATCGATTAACATGGGTAAGGTTGGGCATTACTTGGAGTAACAACCTGCATCGATTATTGAATCGCCTGTTAGGTTGGTTATTTTTCTCTCCGTACGCGGGTGTAGTCACGGGAGACAACAAGTTAATATTAACTCTGTATCGTACCGGTGCGAGGCAAATTCTGCAGTCAATCGGGCCAGCAGGAAGCAATTTATGCCGTGTCTAATTAATATCTCGCGGTATTTCATACGAAACTTTTAAATTTAGCTGCTCTACGAATGTTCAACAGCTACATTGCCAATTTAGTTTTCATAGTTTTATTATACGTATTAAACGATGAAGGTTCTGTTATTCACATAATTTTGTACTACGCTTTGAGCACAGGTATCCATTTGATTCGTTCTGTCGACTCGTGGACAAATGCACCTTTACGTAAACATGTGATTCGCTGTCGATTCGAAGCCCCGAGTGACTTTATCATATTAAACAATTTGATTATCAAAGAATCCGATTGCAGGGATTTTATATAATTTGTGCCTTTCTATTTACCTATTTACTTGCGAGTATTCGTTCGTACGGTCGTATTTGTCGTATTGAAAAGAACACCAACGATGTTGCAATATTGTCGTGCTCAAAAAGAATGAAATTTCATTGAAAGTTATGAGGTATATACACTGTCCAATTTATTCTCTGCAATGTGCAAATCCCATCAACATTCTTCCAATGTTTCATAACGCCGCCGTGCCTTTTTCGTCTGTGGGAGCTCGGTGAAACGAGATATTAAAATTGAAACTGACAAGGCTAACTGGTAGGTATAATACATACGAGCGTAAACCTGCGAACATCTTCGCGCTTTCATTGCAATTACTGAAAGCAACATTTTTAAACATTTGTTTATACAAGTTTTATCCGACGTTATCCTCTCTACTGTTTCAATAAAACACCATGCTATGCGGGCTGACCCCAGGTTTTCCCCGACAATCTGCGAGGACGCCACTTACAGACAGAAATAAGAAGAAAATGTTATGCAAGTTTGGCAATAAACGATTTGTTGCAGAGTTGTAAACAAACATCGCACGCGTGGAATATGTAACAGCGATTTGCATCACAGCGCACAGAGGTTGACTGTATCAATTTGTCGTTAATTAGTTAGTGTAATAAAAAAAATGATACCCCGGGGTTTTTAATTCCTCAGTTCAAAATCGGTTGCAAGTTTATTTACAACCCTGCAGGAAAACGTTCATTGCCAAACTTTGCGGAACACTTTCATCTTATTTTCGCCACTAGACTAAGCCCAAAAGAAACTAAAACGCACCCCTTTATCTCTTACAAAATGAATTTTTATGAAAATTTCATAAGAGTCGTCTCGCGGCGTGCCACAGCCCGGCGCCGAGCAATGCTAATTAAGCAACGGTGTCGATAGCGATTGAGCGACACTCTGTTGAGGTGATAAGGGGGTACGTGGACGTGGAAGGGCGCAAAGAAGGAGGTAAGCGGAACGGCAGGAATAGGGGGCGGTTTGCTGCAATAGCGCTGCCGCGTTCATATCGACCCGCACCTCCGGACTCCATCTTGCTTGTCCCACATACACCTATGTGCATGTACGTATACGCGTACCTATTACTTTCCCGCGTGCATACACCGCAGACCAGGCTCACTCTCTGACATGTTTTTCTCCTGTTTCGTCACGCTTTTCTTTCCTTTATCATTGCCGTACCCTGTTCTCCCCTACGGCTTTTGGTACACCACCGGCGCGGCGCGCGGTGCCGGGAAGTGTCTCGTTGCAACCGTCTGGAATCGACATACAATACACCGATTTCTACGTCGGTTGATAGCAACACGAACTGGAATACATTACACTTCCGACTTTCTAAGTATCTCTTATTATGGTGCACCGAGAAACCTTAGATTCAGACACTTCCAAATGATTTTTCGCACCGTCGCGTCGAGACGACGGGGTTGGACTTTTGGATAAAACGCGATACCAGGTATACCGCGCGTCGGCGGTGACGCCGAAATTTTTGGTCCACCAGGTGCGGCGTGAGAAAATGTGGGCGGACGGTGGTGAAATGCTATGCTGTTTGAATTAACACGCGTACCTTCGAGACCTTTTAATTCGATTCGCTAGAGTTATGTGGTTGGGACCTTTCGGTCGATGATTTTATTGGTGCTGTCCGAGAAGCAGCAACGATTTCATTCTAAATCCGAAGGTTGCCCGTGGCGTTATAGGTGCAAATGAACGTTACGTCACCCATTTGTAGTAATCTGACGCAGCTATTTTCCTGCATTCTTGGAACGATGCGGATAGTATTGTAGTAGCGTTATTTGTGCTTCCTTTACCAATTACTTTCTGAACATTGCAGCCTCCAGTAGGAATGAAGTTTAACGATTTTCTGCACGAAAAAGTATTTCGATGCTCGTTATGCTTGCAAAGGCATTGGCGAACGATTGGTGGCGAATCTCGAATTGATCTTAAATTGTGTCAAGTAGGTATAGCACGAAAAGGGTTTGCGACATATACTCCTGGCGGGAGCTGCATACCGATCTACTTTGTGGATGAAATCACGCGTGACCTCAAAGTTGGGCGCACAAATTATGAGTGAAATAGTGTCTTGGGCATTATCGATCATTGACCTACATGTTTCGTAATTCGTTCTGACATAACATACCGGAAAGAGGAATTTAGGGAGAGAGATATAGTAATTGGAATAACGCATCGCAACCACGACTACCTAACTTCTTCGACGCGTGCAAATGATTTATTAAAATATGAAATCAACCACTTAACCGTTTGATTTAGTGAATCATCGTAATTGATTGGCAAATAGGCGGCACGAATGGTTCGGTAAAATGGACTTATTGTTTATATTATCGCTTGAATCTCAACGAGCGACGAAGCTTTTCGCTTGGAACGGGGTTGAATCGTTTTCTCTGCTCATCAATTTTATGCGCTCTTATTTACTTAGCCTACTTTTGATGGAAAAGCGACAGCGAAGGAAATAACGCGCTAATCATTTATTCGTGCACTTTTACCCTGTATTCGACGAAATTAAACGTCCATTTCCTGCAAACGTTTGAATAGTCTTACGAAGCGATCATGTAATTGTCCTAGAGACTTTATTTTCTTATATTGTCGCATCAGAAATATGTTACGAGTGCGTTCTCCAATTTATTCTCGAGCTACTATGTTTGCCCAACATTACGCACAAATATAGGCGATGGTCGTGGTTAGAAAAATACAACGTATTTTATTATTTAGGGACGATTAACCAATATTGGATGCTTATCAATGTATTTATCTACAATCATCGACAATTATTCTGCACGCTCCGAATGATTAATGATCGATTTCTTCAGAGTGCAATATCAATTAGAATTTAACGGTTAAGTGTGCCAGTAAACAGTAATTGTTACACATCAATTTAAGCCTTGAAGTTAAGCGAGTACGACATGGCTGATGGTTTCTCAATTGTTCTATCTTACAATCAGAATAGCAGGCTGTGTATTAATGCCAAGTATGGATAAAATTCACGTTCTAGCGCTCCTCTGAAATTACATTTTTCGTCAATGAAACTTTGAGAAAATCCGCAGTAAATGAATGTGCAATTCGTTTCTGGTTCAACAAATTTCATTCGGGAAATAATGAACGCCGACAGTTGGCAATGAAAACGCGATGAAACGAGTTTTCGAAAACTTTCCCTCGTATAGTAAAAAAAGACAGAGTTTTCTAAACCAAAGGTGTGAACAACCTTGTTTCTCGGCGACAAAAGTGTATTGAATTCGATGGATCGTGCTTTGATTAGTAAACACGATTTTTCATAATCTTCAATCATTTATTCGGAATTCGAACATTTTATAACATAACTCCCTAGTGCAACAAACCACGGTGGGAACAAGTGTGGTATCGATATAGGCGTGTCGATGCGACAAAATTAATATATCTCGCGTACCCTATGAAAATTGTTCCGCAATGCTTACTGTAATGTCGAAGGGAGAGAGAGAATTAAATCGACAAATTCTGAAATATCTGCGTTTTCTCCGAAACGCATGCGCGACGAGCACGACCTCGACCCTTTCAACTACGCTCTTCATTGGCCCCCCCTCGGTCAAAGCTGGAGCTCTCCTGGTCTCGTTTCCTCCGGCGTGTCGACCATACATTTAATTAAGCCCCAATGAAAAGGACGCGTTGGCGGCGATGAAGAGATTACGTTTCCGAGTGAAGTAAACTAAAGGCATATATTCTAGTTTCAAGAACAAACAGAACGTACGCGTACATATCAGAAGCTGGTCTTACACATTTGTCGCTGCAGCCTGGACCGCAAACTTTTGCCTTGTTCCGTTTCCCAACAGGTCTGCGAATTTACCTTCGCGAAGGGTGTGTTTGTAAGGGAACTTGTTGTATAGCATGAGACACGGTAAGAGGTATTTGGAGAAAGGGATTACGGTGAATTAATTTGATTTTCTTGTATAAAATTAAGGACTTTGGTGGTTTCGAGTGGATACTATGGGGATATATCAATTTTGGTTACATAATACTATGATATTAAAATGCTTTCGGTGTATAGATAATGCAAGGTGAACTATTTTATACCGTGTGATACAATTAAACTATGCCCTCCAGCAGTGCGTAACGGTGTAACAGGTTCAGGGTTCAATCGGTTGACATCAGCATCTAGGCTTGTCGTTCGTTCACAGTTTGAAACGGAAAACTTATATAACTTTGGCTGAATTCATTTGCAATCGGTTACCATCGAGTATATTCCTCTCGTCGCGGTTTACGAACGAACGCAGATGGACGATTAATTTAATCCCCCAACATTTTGCTCACCTCGATAAATATATTTCGTGGATTACGCATGTATCTTGACGTGTTAAAATTTGAATGAAAATGAGGAAATTTTTATCACCCGGCGTTCGCAACCTCGAGATTTTTTTATAACACTCGTTCAAAGGTCAAGCTTGCATACACTATTGACAATGTTAATGAATTTCTTCGGTATTGGCTTCGTGATTGCTTCGACCAGCGGCGAGGCGAAAATGGCGATTTCGTGATCGTTTAAACATACGTCTCTTAACATTTAGTCGATTCTACCAGTATAACCATGCGCACCCCTGTGTCAATACCAGAAACCGAATAACAGCCTGCGAAATAGTTCGGAAATTTTTCGTTCTCGAACGTCGTTTACCATTTTCGAGATTTCTTCACCCTTACGTGACCACTGGATGACTCACGGCTGCATTTACGATGCGCGCGGGCAAGTCAAAAAATTGGGACGCGCGACAAAGAGCAGACAACAATTCGTGACCCAATTTTCGTTGACGTTGCCGCGACGGTACCGTATAAATCGCACGGTTTACCTTCGCCACGTTACAGCCGTGTATTTTTTTTTTCAATACGTGCCCGATTGTGGGACTGCCTCTGTCAGTCACGATAAACCCGAATGTCCCGTCAAGGGACAGAGGAAACATTTAACCGATTTAACGGGAGTGCTTCCGTCCAACTTACCGGACTGACATCATACTATCATCTTGGTCGTTGATCGACTTCTGTCTGGGCTGGAACATCCACTTGAGACATGATTCAGGAATTTGCTTAATATCGCAGGCAGGAGTCATACCTTAAAACGGGGGCTTCATCATCGTGCACGGACGAAACTTTAATTCTCGCCGGTTTTATACCGCTTTCGTTTGCCTCGCTTTAACGCCGGGGCGTAGAAAATTGTTTTTCAGGGGGGTTTGTAACGTAATTATTGCGCGCACGGTTGCCCTTAATCTCTACCATTCACGTTATTGTGACGTCGTGGACAAAAGGAAGCCGCGAGATGAAACTTCGCGAGATAACCGTGTTAGATACTTTAATACGTTGCCTACGGTCTTTTGCGGAAAAAAAGCCCTTTGACAAATGAGATATAGTCTAATTAATAGCTCGTCTTTCTGCTCGTTAATGCTTGGATGAGAGCATGACTTGAAAGCGGGCTCGCTTAAATCGCTAATTGTAAGTGATTTCGCCGAAATACGTGCTTTCAAACGTAATTAGTTAATCCCGTCTACGTTTGTGACGTCGATCGTCGTACGAAAGGAATGGTACAATTGTTGGACGGTGTCCAAATGCGAAGGGGATAACAAATTTTGGTTAACGCCTGTGAGTCAGTTGTGTGCGAGGAAGTAAGTGCTTCTTGAGCGAGTGTATCCGGTACTTGAACTATTATAACGGTAATGATACAATGTCGAGCATTCTAGTGTCAAATATAGAAAGTACAAAACACGTTTTACCATCGTATAATTTGATGCTCGCAGCGCGGATGCCTTTTGTATGAATTTTGTATTCAGTTGAGGAATACACGTAGAAAGAGAGACCAACAATAGCTGAAGATTTGCAGACGCTGCGAGTTTCTCGGTTGGGTGAAAAGTTGATTAAATATTAACTGAATTATTTGTTTAGTTTATAGTTGTTAGCTGTGAAATATTCATGTGGCCTGGGTATGAGTAATGGAATTGAAAGTATATATGCACGATTAACAGGTGCTTAAATTAATGTTTGGCCATTGAAACGCAATTTTTTATTTTCTGCTTCCGACGAATTGCACGAGTTTACCTGTACCATCGTGCGGCAGAAAACTAATTAATTTCAGACCGTACATTTAACGTTTATGTTTGTTACAGAAAAACAACTTACATGTCCATTAAAACGTGCTTTCATCTTTCAGTATTTTATTCACAACATTTATAACACTACAAATATTTTACACAAAATTTCGCAATGTTTGTTAATATTCGCTTCTTTTTTGTGCACATAAAATTGCGGCTGAAAGGCGAGGCATTTACATCAGATATTGCAAAACACCGCCTCGGAGATGTTGTCCGATAAATTGGATCCCTCATTGTTCTTTTTCAACTCGCTTATACGATCATTAAATTTAAGCGCAGCCTCACTCCAAAAAATTGTTGCATTTCTCAGACGTCCCGATGCGCATACGTGTATCCTGTCGGGCAAAGTATTGAATCCAAACACGCGACAAAGGCCAGTGGCCAATTACACGCGCGCAATAGTCCAGCTCCAAAATTGTTGCAAATTGTCCGGATAGAGTGGATAGCCATCTGTCTGCCCCATATAAACTAATAATCTTGCATTTCTCGAGGCTCGATTTCATTTTCTATTTATAGCGCGTTGTTGCTGGTACGTAATCGGGCTCACGTGGATATGAGTGAACGTGCCTTTTAAATCTCATTGAAAAGCATGACACGGGGATCAGCTTTTTCAGTAAATCGGCCGCGGCTGTGCGCGTACAAGTCTATCGTCATCTTGGCCGAGCGAGGCCGAGGCGAAATCATCGTAAAAACCTGTAATATCGAGGCAGCACCTGATGACCTCAACGCTCACCACGCGGGACGTGATGTC
The DNA here is from genome assembly GCA_963667235.1 of Nomada lathburiana. NCBI lineage: Eukaryota > Metazoa > Arthropoda > Insecta > Hymenoptera > Apidae > Nomada > Nomada lathburiana. The sequence continues at coordinate 4,208,636 of OY763905.1, forward strand.
ATTTGTCGTCTCTAATGTATTGCGATTATGCAATAGGCGTTCATGCACGATAGCAGCGCGGAGAGGCTGGTAGGGGTTTGATTCCGAAAGTGAAACTCCATCGAATTAATTTGACAGACACTTGCCTCGTTAGACTTGTTTAATGTGCCCTTTCATTCGGCTCTCAAGGAGTTTACACAATTCTATTTAACGGCTTAACTGTTCGTTATTGGCGCTGACGTTTTCTAATTGTCGCGATATTGCGGAGTTACGTTCCGCCGCGTTTCGCAGAGGTCTGTGGAAAACCTGGTCAGATTTTAGGCAAATATTAAGCAGAAATATTGATGGCAAATTATTCGGACGAGGAGAAGTATTTTTTTCCCGCATTCATTCGTAATGCTACTGCGTTCACCTTATCAGAATAGTAAAGGGGAATTGCTGTAGTATCACTTACCTGTGATTATTGTCTTCGAAGATAACGGAAAATTTTACACCGTACATATATCGCGCCTTTGCCTCGCATTTAAATTGGTAGATATGCAATATTTATCTACGCTTGCCAATGTTAAAGAACGCACGCTGCGTTCAAACTATGTTTCGCGTATCTCTATTCCCAAGGTTCGCACACGTTCGTCCTGAGCATTCCGTGTCGTCTTCATTGATAAACGACATTAACTCGGGGGAGATTATCGTCGAAGATATTGCCCTGCAAGAGGGCTGGACGTATTCGTGGGAAGTACTTCCCTGCAGGACTCGCGGGAACCTTTTTGCAAGAGGATTCTCATCGGCAGCACTGATAAGTTTAATTAGGGCCGGGAAGAATAGGGGAAGAAATTCTTGGGCTCGGCTCGTCGAAATGGAAAGACGTGAACGACGATGGGTTTCGCGTAAAACGAGCGTGTCTTATTTTACGGTCGCGTTTCGTACGATACCTTGATGTTATTTTTAACTATTATGTCCAGCACCGTGGCGTGCAGTAGGTTGAGGTCTCGGTTAAGTGTACGTCGGTCCTGCCTTTTATCCAAAGATCATGTCACGATTCGTTGAACGAAAGTGTATTTCACAGGCCTCGATGTACTCGAGTCATTTCTTCGCCACCGTGTCGCGCTCACTGCAGTGTTGCTGCAATGTTTAAACCTTGCGTTTACGATTATACATTAGTATAGCCTTTACGAGTTAGTGCATTTTAATATGAATTTGTAATACGTGTTCTAAGTGTGCTTGCTTCGTAACTGAAAGTTCTTCGCATGCAAGGCTATAGTATGATGTGTAATAACCCTTTTATGCAAATCTTTGGTCGCCATTACGAATGTTTGCGTTAAATTGATATTTCAGGATTTTATTTCGTGATTCAATAGAACCTTGAGCAAGCTGGAATTTTCTGTTACAAAATTTTCACTCGAGTGCTTTGGAAATACTGTTGAATAGGTAATTTCGAAAGTCATGAATGCCCGAATAATTCTTTCAAGCTTGAAAGCGTAAAGGCACAGTTTCCGTTAGCGCAATAAAGATAGGGGTAAACAAGTATTTGTAATTTTATCCTCAATGGAAAACGATTCTTATTTATACATAATCGAAGATCAGGCTTGCATAATTAATATACGAGTTCAATGATTTCAAAATGCTTCAGGTTCTAAACTTGTTGTCGCCTGATGTATTTATTTATATTATATAAGTAAGTAGACTGCGGCGGCAAATGTGTTACAAACGTGTAACAAATCTGCCATCTGATAAATCTAGATGCATATCGGTACTTGTCATTGCCACTTTCTCATCGAAAGTGTTTAATAGAATCTTGAATAAAGTGTTCACCAATTAAGACGCTATCGGGCTTTGATCCAGATAAGAAAATAAGTTGGAACACTTTGTGGAATCGGTTCCACTTCCTTCTCGCGAGAAAACTCTAAAGAAACACGGCATTTCAGTAATTCCATTGTGTATAATACCCTTATCAGAAGTATGCCATGCTGGCTCAATGAAGTATTCTTTAATACATCGCTATGCACATAGCTCCTCTTCCTACGTTGATACGTGCAATTTATTACTACCACTGCCGTCGTTGGCACTTCACTATTAATACTACTACTACCATTCCTAATTATACAACTAGTGGCAACGGCCGACCAGTTGTTTCATGAAACAGTTATCAGCGCCAAGAATCAACTTGCCAAATCTCTTTTCTTTGTCGAAACTGGATGCAACTACATATATTGTAATCAGAATACGTACATACAAGTATACGTAACGCTGTTACGACATGAACAGTTACTTATAATTTTAGAAAATATTGTATATTTTTTATAAACTCTGGAAGGGTTAACATTCTCAATTTGAAGCCGGCGTTAATACTCATCGCTATGCGCATTATCGTTGCACCTTGTCAAAAGGACAATGATAGTAAATGCATTCATTCACTTGTCATATTTCACCCGACGAATGTCAGCACAAATTTCCACGTCAGAAACATGTTTTCTTCGCTGCGTCTATTCTTTATCCAGATACTGTGATATGTTCTGCTAATGAATCCCTTGGGCCACTTATTCCGAATTCAACTGTGACCGTGAGTGTACTAATAAGCATGACAGCGATGTATCTCGATAGACGCGAAATCGTATGAATCCCAAAACAGCGGTACGCGTCAGGCGTAAAATTACCACCGGTTGCAACTATATCCATCCGCTAACAATTCGGTATTTCCGTCGATTCCGTCATCGCGATTTTATTATAGGCATTTCGCATATTGCCGACAACATTGTCGAGGTTAGCAAGTCCGCGTTACACGGATTCATTGATATTCACGTAGGCACGAGGCGAGCTTAATCAATTGTCCGTTCGATCCTGTTCCGAAGTTTACGATGCTTCTGTTCCATCTTGTCTGATACCTGCCATCGCTTGTCCAATGCGTGCTCCGTTTCCTTTGTTTCTTGTTACCTTTACTCTATCCTCTGTTACCCCGTTTACACAGTCAATGAACTCGGCCTCCTTTTTCCATTGTCGAACTCCTGCTTGCCATCCTTCGTGCTGCTCGCTGCACAGCTTAATTTTTTTCCGGTCTCCGTCGATACGGATTAAAATCTATTTCGACACTTGTTCGTCGCCGACAGAGAGAGGTGTCCGTCGGTGGTCCTTTCTTGTCGACGACACGAAAAACTGGACCTCGTCTGCTTTCACGATTTTTGTATCAAAGGGGTTTCTAGTCCAGGTGCTGGCAAAGTGTTTCGCATTCGAAAGCGGAGAAAGAGATTTGTCTTTCACTTTGGGGGGACATTGTTGACGTTTATCTTTATTATCTTGATGGTTCAAGCGGAGAGTTCGCTAATGTTAGAATAAAAGGATCGAGGACGAATCTCTGGGCGAACGCTTTTCAACTCGAATCGTTCTCTGTTATTTGTAAACCAATGTCCAAAGACATTGCGCTCGACGTAATAAATATTTAACGTAGTTTTCCTCTTCTGATTCACCTAATAGGATATTTTGTAGAATTTCGAAAACTCTTGCAGGCGCGATACGCAATGGACGGTAAGAGCCGTTGCATATTGGAGTGGAACTGTTGAGCACATTAGTGAACGATAACAGTGGTCATCTGTATGTACAATAACAATTAATGACTGTTTTATGCAGTCCGTTAATTGGAATTGTAATAGTAAACGCATCGTCAGCTAATTTATTTACAACACAGATATCAGAGCGTACATCAGGATCTTGTTAATAATTCGTGCACATGTATCCATTTAAATGTGTACACAATGAGAATCAGGGACTAATAATAGACCGTGAAGTCAGGGTCGCAAATAATTTGCAATATCAACTGGCTGCACCATTATTCCGCGTCAACCTGTATTTCCGGTTGTCGGTTCGCAGCATGAACCCGACGCGGTCATTCGTACGCATTCTATGGACTATAGAGGCGAGTTTGGTGCACGCCATAGCTATAGTTAGCTTGGTACACGGCCAGAAATTGCAGGAAGACGCATAGCTATTATACTTACCATCATCGTGCACTTCGAAACGTCGAAGCCCAACTGCATACGAATCGTGACGAAGCGTAATGCAAGAGTGCAAGTGTAAGGCCTTCAGAAGGGCGTATGCGCGATTAAGCTAATTGTTACGAGGAGGTAAAGACTTTATTTAACCGCGGTGAACATTTAGCCCTTTAACGAACGCTAATAAGCGTTTCTATTTCTATTTTCTATGAGGAATTTTGTAATGAGAGGAACACTAGTATGCGAATCAGTGTAGGTCTAGCTTTCCCTGAACACGAGTTACGTAGTTCGAAAACCTCTTTATTGTTGAAACTTTCAGTTGACAAATCAATTAAGTCACTATTTTGATACGCAAGCAATGGACGACGGTAGTAACATTGTCATTTTGTTCCAAGTAATTTATCTCGGTTTGAATGCTAATGGACTTACACTGGCTTCCGAACCATCCATATATTATTCAATGACTGTAAGGTATTTGTAAATGTAGGATAAAAAATGGAAGTTTGTTATATGTTAGTCATTTAAATTGGATCGGAAGAATTAAATGTTGAAAGTTTTGTGGACGCTGCTGTGTATTAAAAATTCGGTTTAATAACTTGCTAGTATCTTGTGCGACTTGTATTTCCCATTGAAACTTTTGTCGGTATAAATAACTGCAATGTGTAAAAGTAGTTCAATGTTATTGAAATCAATTCTATTTAGCTGTCGATATTAATGTGTAAGAATAACGTGAGTTAAAGCCGACTTGAAAGTGTAAGTTAAACGACTCCGTCGATCTATGTTTAGTCTTCTTTCATCTTTCCCCAAGGGGTTGTAGAAGCCCTTAAAGTGTCCCCAGCCAGACAGTATCCGAGGGTACTCACCTGCGTCATTAGCTGCGATATTTTTCGTGGAATGAATAAGCTGCTGCAGTTTAGTGCACAAGAAATTGACACTTGCCTATTCAATCCTGCTTCTTGTGGATAGGCATCCTCGGCTGTTAGAGTTGAGCAGTCGATAGTCCCGAAATCATGATGCATACGAATTGTGACATATTTTGTTGATAGATATTTCATTGAAAACGCGAAATCAGTAGTTGCTGTGAAATGAAATAATTATTTCAGCTAAAAGTGCTTAGTGATTTTCATAACAGTTATTATGTTTTACTAAGTAACCGTGTATTAATTATATAAGGTTTAGATTTGCGGTCACAATAAAATAGTGTTGCGATATGCTTTGATATATAAGATTTATATTCGAACTTGTTGCCTGGGGAATAGATTGTAATTGTGGTACGCAGTGATCCAACAGTGAGCATGACTTGACAACCTTTTAAAGGGTTTAGGTACTAATTAAATGCAGAAATGTTAAAGAAGTAGTTTTGTCTAGAAATAATTTGCTATAAAGTATTTGTCTGTCAATTAGAATGAATATTCACTGTAAATCTGCTGGAACTTTTTTTGTTCTATGAAACTTTCATCTGACCATATGTTTTATACGATAATGATTGATTTATCAACATCCAGATCGGCCTATATTTTCTTATTGCACACATACACACGATGATATCTCGTACTTAATACTTTTTTCGCTATTATGCTCAAAGCGAACTATGTGGACAGTGCAGTTCTTCTTGTGCAAACCAAGGTATCCAATCAACGTGAACCTTTTAAGGAAAACTATGCCGAGTCAGTTCCATACACCTGTAAATAGAAACCAACCCTTGTAGTCGCGATAGTGATTCGAACGAGGAAAGTAAATTGAGTACCGGTTCTATGTATTTCAAGATTACAAGAAAGTGTGTCCCCTATGCTCATCTAATATTAAATTGTTAGAAATCATACGATATATTTTATTCAACGTTCCACCGCACAAAATTGTATCCACTTGAGCAGCGAACTGAGAAAATGTTAGAATACGCTTGATACGTATTGCAATTACGTGCAGCCACATTTTTACTCGAAACGTTTTCCGCTCCGACATAATTCGTTGACACGTTCTTAGAACTGGCGTGTCAATACAAGAATTATGTTACTGCCTACGAGCAACTTTTTCACGGTGGACAAAGAGTGGCGAGTGCAGTGACCGGCGTTCTCTCGGATCTTGGATCTTGTCGTCGTTCCACGGGAGATGCAGCACACCTTGAAGAAAAACGGGACGGGGCAGGTAGTTTAAGACAGTGAAAGAGGACGGGAGAGTCAGACATAGAAGGGACTATCCACGTGTCGGAGTAACGGTTCACTGAATTATTTAAAGCATGACGGAGGACTTTGCAAGCACAGGAGGTTCTTTACACCCGACTTGCATACGAGACAGTGGTTGATTTAAGTATGATACATCGTAGATGTGTTACAAGATTTAAGGGTACCATATGCATATCAAGAAATTACGTGTACGCGTAACGCCATTTGAATATCCTCGAATGTGCCACTTGTACTGCGTTGCTTGCACGCTCGGGTTACCAGGTTTATAAACGAACTGCAACGAGTTCAAGTTACGAAACAGTTTGTACATATCTCTGTGACTTCATCTTTTTTTACAAATCGAGGTATGCACTTTTCAAGGATGCAATACATATCTGGACGCAATTAAGGAGCAACGCCGGTGGTTAGACAGGAAAAGTAACAGTAGGATGTTCTGTGCTATCCATTTTTATTTATATTTTAGTTTGCAACTCAAATAACTTGACAGTAAAATTTGTTAGTCTAAAAATTGTCCTACACAAAACACGCAGTATATTATTACTTCACATACCTTGTTCGCACAAGACTAGTACTCTTATCGTGTCTCAACGTAAAATTTCAGTCTACTATACACAAGCTATCGCGTTATCAAATTCAATTCATCCCAACTAAATTTTCCGAATGCAGAATGTATTCAGGACGTTTTCACGAATACATCGATTGCCTCTAATGAAATTCCTGCACCTTCGGCTGCTTCATAAATTACACCGTGTCTGGGATATTATTACCCTCGTTAATTTATACACCTGAAGATATACTCTCCAGACAGCTGAGTCTAAAAAAAAAAAAAAATCCATGCCCCGCGTTCCCTTGAGCTGCAACAATATTCCCAGCCAGACGTATATATTTATTCTGTTGTTGGTCGATGCGTAGGCCGAGGAAGAAACGATATATTGCAACCTATAAAACCAGTTGCGAGCCATGAACATAACGTGCTTGTCCCCGACAGAGAATCAAATGGGGCAAGCATGACGATGGAAAGAGAGAAGGGATTGATCGAGAAATAGAGTGAAGGCGTGTGTAATGGAAAAGAGAGAGAAAGAGAGAAGGGTGGACGGTTGTCACATCTCGTTCTCGCAGACAGCACGGCGCCCCACGCTCTATATTAATTACATGCCCGCAATATAATTCGGAATGAACAACGTAGCGTGGCACACCTACTTTTTTGTAGCTTGCCCCCAATTAATCTACTCGAGTAAATTGCTACAAGACGAAACGTTCATGGATACTTACAGATTAACAACCGCGATAACGTTTGCCGTTATTGTAATTCATTTTTCATTTTCACCAAGCCCGTGGCAATTATTATGAAAGTATCCTATCAAGGTGTTTAATGAGCATTCATTACACGTTCTAGCGCTTCCTTCGTTATTTTATTGCCGTATATTACACGGTTTTCTATTATTTATTATTCAACGTTTCGAATATTCCGGAATTAATTTTACTCGGGTGCCCGTTTATTTGTACGCCGCGCTTTGTCTCTATGAGGTGCTCTAGATTAGGAGAGAAAGAGAGTATAACAATTTTAAACCGTATATCAGGTATCCGAAAACCATGGTATCAGCAGCTTCTGTATTTCAAGCTCTGTTACTACAGAACATTTTATTAAAAGAATGATGTCCTGGCGACAGACGTTTTCTCCTTAAGATTGGAAGGGAAAATCGGTAGCAAATGTCTTGTCAGGTTTGTGTAATTGCATTTTGCATAATTAAGCATATCTGATCGGTGCGCGACAATATAACTGCAAGAGAAGATCGTGACGAGTGATTAAACGTACACGTAACATCCGACCGCGAAAGAAAGTGTCCAAATGGAGTTACGTTATCCATTATTCATTGCGCAGTTTAACGCGTGTGTATTTCAGCGTGTTCCTTACTGTCACATGTTGCAGCTTCGTTAAACCCTTTTCCTGTTTTCTTTCCAGAGCGATCCTAGTACAGCGTTTCTACGAGCAGCTCGTGCAGGACAGTTGGAGAAAGTTTTGGAATACCTGGAATCCGGAGTCGATATTAATGCTTCAAACGCTGTAAGTTTTTCGCCGATTCGGTTTCTCTTTAAATCTGCTTAAGCAAATTTTCGTCTGCGTCGCGATAAATTATTTTATCCGAGTAAAATGTTTAATTGGTTGGCAAAGATGTTTAATGATGTGCCCGGTAGAAGGATTTCATTGGACGACAGAATACACTAATGAGAATATATTAATTGCAGAATGGCTTAAACGCTTTACACCTGGCAGCTAAAGATGGACATTTGGAAATTGTCAGAGAACTTCTCAGCCGTGGCGCAGTCGTCGATGCCGCTACCAAAAAGGGAAATACGGCATTACATATCGCTTCTCTTGGTAAATAAGAACATTACCATTTTTATCTCGTGCATTTTTTTAAGGATAGGACTGTTGTCGCGAATAGATATACTTATGCATATTTCGGTATATTTTATATACAAAGCCATCGTCATTTATTATAGATCAAGAGCATGAAAAACGACAAATATCTTTTCGTATTTCCTTCTTATTTTTTGGGGGGGGAAGTGAAAAAGCGGGATATCGCGCACAATATACGTGGGATGAACATTCCGTGCTGAAATTAATATCTCGTTATAGCTGGACAGGAGGAGGTGGTACAATTGCTCGTACAACGAGGTGCTTCTGTGAATGCACAGTCACAAAATGGGTTCACGCCGCTCTATATGGCTGCTCAGGAAAATCATGATTCTGTGGTCAAGTTTCTCCTGAGTAAAGGTGCCAACCAAACATTGGCCACGGAGGTTTGTATAAAAAAGAATTGATCTAAATTAGACGTTGCAAGGGAGTGATGAGTAGTAACAACTTCAACGATTTATTTGCAGTACATCACTATGCATAGTTCCTCCGTGATCAAATACAATTTGACGTAATATTTTCAGATACGATTTACGTTTTAATATCGTATTATCGTATTGTATTGTACAGCCTCGACGTATACGTACGATCCGATTTGATTGGTTTATTTATGTTTGGTGTGTACATTCTTTGTAGGATGGCTTCACACCATTAGCAGTAGCAATGCAACAGGGTCACGATAAGGTAGTAGCTGTTCTGTTGGAAAATGACACTCGTGGTAAAGTTCGACTGCCCGCCCTCCACATTGCTGCCAAGAAAGACGATTGCAAGGCGGCTGCCCTACTTTTACAAGTATGTCGCAAGAAATTGCCAATGAACCCCTATATTCAATACGACACGATCGGTGTACGAAAAGGAACGGAATTGAATCGATGTCTAGAAATTTATCATGTTTCCCTATTACAGAACGATCACAATCCCGACGTAACATCGAAGAGCGGTTTCACGCCGCTCCACATAGCTGCGCATTACGGCAACGACCGAATTGCTTCCTTGCTTTACGATAGGGGAGCGGACGTGAATTTCGCGGCGAAGGTAAGGATTTTCCAATCAAACCGCGACGAATATCGAAACGAATGGAATCATTGATTGTAAATATTTCGTTGTCACTTTGCAGCACAATATCACACCTATGCACGTAGCCGCGAAATGGGGAAAGATTAAAATGGTCAATCTTCTAATGAGCAAAGGGGCAAACATCGAAGCGAAAACGAGGGACGGACTTACGCCTCTTCACTGTGCGGCACGATCCGGTCATCACGAGGTTGTTGATATTTTAATCGAGAAAGGTGCACCGATCGGTTCCAAGACAAAGGTGAAAGTTTTATTCGGAACGTATTTTTCGTGGCAATGTGAAAAGATGATCTACGGCTGAGTTAGTTAAGTTTTCCTTTCCGTTGACAGAACGGTCTTGCGCCGTTGCACATGGCTTCTCAAGGAGATCACGTTGACGCTGCGAGAATATTACTGTATCATCGTGCACCCGTGGACGAGGTGACGGTAGATTACCTGACAGCGCTACACGTGGCAGCTCATTGCGGACACGTACGAGTGGCTAAGCTGCTGCTCGATAGAAATGCCGATCCGAACGCACGAGCTTTAAACGGCTTTACACCACTACACATTGCGTGCAAGAAGAATAGGCTGAAGGTCGTTGAACTCCTTCTAAAGCACAAAGCTAGTATCGAAGCCACGACGGAGGTATATTCTCATTTTTGTTCGATTCCTTCAATTAGATTAGTAATGATACATTCCTTAGTGTTAATTCCTTTACATCATAGGTATACGTAATAGGTATTATAGTACCAATTATTACAACTGCCTTTACCATAGACATACGTATAAATTGTTAGCCACTGAATCAATACGTTAAATCGAAATAATAACGAAAGAAGGACATTATTATTTCTTAGTAATAATAGATTCATTTTATTGCTTAGTCTGGATTGACGCCTCTACATGTAGCAAGCTTCATGGGGTGCATGAACATAGTGATTTATTTACTGCAACACGCAGCTAGTCCCGATATACCGACAGTAAGGGGCGAAACGCCTTTGCATTTAGCTGCCAGAGCGAATCAGACTGATATTATCAGGATACTCCTTAGAAATGGTGCCCAAGTTGATGCCAGAGCAAGGGTAAAGAAAAAATTTAATATTTTTTGTGAATTTTCTTTTCTTTCCGTTTCGTTCGTTTGTAATTGTTTTACTCCACTCTGTAATTCTTCTATTTGTGCATTGTCATTTTTATACGTACGAAGTAGCATTTAATTGTTTCACAGTAGATTTGAAATATATTAATATTGCAGGAAGAACAAACTCCACTGCACGTTGCCTCCCGATTGGGCAATGTTGATATCGTAATGTTATTACTTCAACACGGTGCCGACGTAGATGCTACGACGAAAGATTTATATACACCGCTTCATATTGCTGCGAAAGAGGGTCAAGAAGAGGTAAAAGTTGAAATATATGCTACCATAGTCTACAAGTATTCATTAATAATTATCATTAATATCGAGTAATACATTCTTTACTTCGATACAGGTTGCATCCGTTTTGTTAGAAAACGGCGCATCGCTTACCGCAACGACCAAGAAAGGATTCACTCCTCTGCATTTGGCAGCTAAATATGGTAACATGAACGTGGCAAGATTGTTGTTGCAGAAAAATGCGCCCGTGGATGCCCAGGGAAAGGTCAGAAAATAGCGTTACTCATTTTTCATCGATTTCAATGTTATCCCGTCAATGGTACTAATTGCAATACATTGATTAACCGTAGAATGGAGTAACTCCACTTCACGTGGCATCCCACTACGATCATCAAAATGTAGCGTTACTTTTACTCGACAAGGGTGCGTCGCCTCATGCCATGGCCAAAAATGGCCACACACCATTGCATATTGCCGCACGGAAGAATCAGGTAAATGATTCAAGTCGAATAGTCGTTCGGAATGTTAACAGCAGTCATTGTAATTGTTACGTTTGACGCAGATGGACATTGCAACCACATTATTAGAATACGGAGCGAAGGCGAATGCGGAATCAAAAGCTGGATTTACGCCGCTACATTTGAGTGCACAAGAAGGCCACACGGACATGTCAACACTTCTCATTGAGCACAAAGCAGATACAAATCACAAAGCAAAGGTAATACATCCGAAAAGTTCAAAAGTTTGCTACATTTTGGTTCTATTCATTTATTCAGCGTCACAATTTCTAATATTTCATCTTTACAATTTTACTTCCAGAATGGACTCACGCCGCTTCATTTGTGCGCACAAGAAGACAAAGTTAATGTTGCCTCTATTCTCGTTAAAAATGGTGCTCAGATTGACGCTAAAACGAAGGTGCGTCTAATTCAGAAAATTAATTCAGCTAACTTTATTAAACATACGAGGATCGATATGATACAAGTCTGATACGTATTCTGCATAAAATCAACGATGGCAAATGTCTTTTGCAGTCTTCAAATTATGTCTGCCGTTTAACGCCACATATGATACGATCAATTTTAATTTGTTACTTGTGTATCATAAGACTTATTCAATTTAAAAAAAATAATTTGTCCTACAGGCTGGTTACACTCCATTACACGTGGCAGCTCATTTTGGCCAGGCAGCTATGGTACGATTCCTTTTACGATCTGGTGCGGCTGTTGACAGTGGCACGAACGCTGGATATACTCCACTGCATCAAGCTGCGCAACAAGGACATACCTTGGTAATCAATTTACTGTTGGAGGGTAAAGCAAAACCGAATACCACCACCAATGTAAGCAAATTTCGTGAAAATTTCGATGAGCTGTCTTTAACTCGTTCTTCTAATTCATTTGCACGATGTTCTGCTGTTCACAGAATGGCCAGACTGCTTTGGATATTGCACAAAAACTCGGTTACATCAGTGTCATCGAAACACTAAAAGTAGTCACCGAAACGATAATCACAACCACACATACCATTACCATAGAAGAAAAATACAGAGTACAAGCTCCTGAATCCATGCAAGAGACATTTATGAGCGACAGCGAAGACGAAGGTGGTAAGTCTTTATCGTATTTTATTTTAAACGATTTCAGATGTTGCTTTGATATCAGAGGTATATTTTGTGTGATTTTGCAAAATTTATTAAGCATTGAAATATTAAGACAAAAAGATATTGCAGTAACGTTTTCTCGATAAGTGTATTTAAACGTTCGCTTAAATCACTGTGTTGCCGTTCTGACGAAGTGTTAACACTTAACTGAAGATTATAATTTATTGGTTTTCAATTGGAATCTGCTTAAGATTTGAGCTTAAGATAACATATGTACTTCGTGTTTAATTATTTTTCTACAATTCTAAATGCAAGTTAATAGTACAGATAGTAAACTATTAATGTGCTTGTGATGCAATTCTGCTTCTGTAATGTAATGCTTCTTATGGGCATAGCAGCTTATAGGATCTTATTGTTAGAGTGATATTAAAATCCATTCCGATTTTAATAATTATTATTTGCAACGTGTTTAGGTCTATTGCATGAATTTACTCTGTTCGGAGTGTTCAGTAATCATAACAAATATATTTAATTAGACACATATTACCAAGCGAAATAAACTCAGCAATTAAACAATTTTATAATTAAAACTTTCGGTTTTGTGACAATTGGGCGCAAACCTATTTGGACAAACAGTCGCAACACCAATTTATACAACATTCTAAGAACGTGCCAACAATAAATCGAACGCTTTTTTTTGTTGCGAACTTGTATATTTCGATAGCATTTTATGAAACACCTATTTATTTATAATATACATAATGCATGTTCATTGCAGTTTTGCCGCAAACAAATTTGATCTGCACTATGTAATATAAAATATTGAAAATAGTACAAAGGACGTATGAAGATAGCACTTTTCACTTAAAGTACACTCTTCTACTCACACCCCTTTTAAGAGTGCATGTATTTAGTGCATGAAACACACGAATCTGCAAACCTTAGCACCTATACACTATATACCTGACAATGACGTTCCTCAATACAAATTAGCAATATTTTCTTATCCGAAGGATCACAAAAACACGATCGATTTCAAACTCTATAGCAAACTAATGCTAACACTCGATCATAGGTATTTACGGATTCGATTACAGACTGCATTCGCAACGCGTTCTCGTCGATAACAAAATTTCTAAGAAAGCCATAATTATTGTCTGCCTTATATCCGATTTAGAGTCAAGGTGCTACATGGTAATATTATTTGCTTGTCTTGTTGCGTTTATGTTACATTCATTTCGCAAGAGCATGTGTTTAGCGTACGTTCACTGGGTTGTTGCTAACTTTGAGGAAATATTTAATTTTCCCTAAATAGACGCATAGTTCTTAGACGCATAAATAAATTTTAGTAGCCGATCGAAAATATGCCGAGCATTCAACTTCCTGAACGGTGAACATTCGGAATTGTAGCAAAGTTGTCGCATTATTGTAAACAGTGTGTTCCTTGGACGGGTAACATTATTTCCCTATGAATTTCCAGGAATAGAAATGTCAAATTTCCCTCGGTAATAGATGATAGATTATCTTTGTTTTCAAATAACATCGTCGTATTTCGTTCTCGGCTCCGACAAAATTAAACAGAGTTGCATTCATCGGTGTAAGATTTGTACAGTAATTAATTAACAGTAACATCCTCCAGATTAAATTCCCCCCTTTCATTAATAAATTAGGTAAAAGCAGACTTAACTATATCAGCAACGAATCTACCAAGTTTGCTTGTTTGCTTAATAAACATATACATTCGTGTAATGCGCATTTGTACATTATCGGATACGAAATCAAAATATAAAAGCAATATTCTTCGCGTCAATTTTAATCCGATAAAACTCTATTCGGCGCCCCACTAAAGACCAATTAAAATTATACCTGGAAGATGATGTCTGCCTGTATGGAAACTCAATGAATCAATTGAAATTTGAAATATACGTAACGCGGGCGCCAGTGCGATATTCGAGGTACAAGCAAACGAACAAACTACTCGGTGTAGACTTATCTCCTGCTACGTAAAGTCGGCTATTTAACAACCCAGTGATAGCGAAATTTAGAAACAGTGTTTATGGTGCAAAATTAGCTTGTTGATAAAAAAAATGACCTTACTCGACGGCGTACAATGTAGGTGGTGATGAAATCGGCATGGCAGCCATGAATGTGTACGGGCAGCCTCCACACGCGCAACACGTGTACCTTCCTTCTTACTACCAGGGCCAAATGACCTATACCCGTAAGTTGTCTGTACTCTGTTTCTGTCACTCTTTCACATATACCACACGTGCGCGCAACATTCTGTATTTATATATACATATATACATACATACATATATCAGCACATGGGTACGTAAATAATAATTACGAGCGCATTTGATTGTTCATATATTTCTTTCGTAAATTGTACATGGTTCTTCCTTTACGTTAACTCTTAAATAGCACCTCTGTCATTGTCATTTTAAATGCTCATATATTGAAACAGTTTGTATTCAACTCCGAAACGTTACAATGGACGTTTCATGTTTTTTTTTGTTCTCCCTTTTGTTTAATGCAGTACGGTTTAGAAATGAAATTTGAAGTCCCCAGAGTTACGGCGCTCCGTTTTTCAATGGTCACGGAGTTTTTATTTTGACTCTTCCTTTCGTTATTATCCAATTCACTTATTTTATTCGAGTAAAAATATTGATTCGCGGTTTTGTGTTTTTTGGTAGCTGTATTCAGTGCTGGCGTACCTTTTCCCCTGTTTTAACGAGCGGAAACATAAATACAGAGACATGCACAGACATACCTCTCCTTAAACCGCTATTTGTTCACACTCTGTTTCGTTTACCTTCCTTATCGTTCCATTTCTCCTACGTAAAGTTGGGAATCTTCGTATCTTTCAAACGCCTGTAGTAGCTGTACAACCTTCTCAACGAGATTTATGCTTTGGGTTCTTGATACAGTTTTAATACAGTTTTCGTTCTGCGATGAATTTTTAAATGCTATCGAAATTTAAGTGATATTTTGTTCGTTGGTAATCTCAATCGCAATAATTGGTCAAATTGAAGTATTACGCTCGTATTCGTAGACAATTTCATTTCTTCTTAATTTTGTTCACCTGCTGCAACGATAAGTAACCCCTTTCGCAATTTATTGATTATACATTAATCGGTATAAATATTCGCAATCGAACAAGACACGGAGAATTCTCGAGGGGCACGAGGAATTTCGAAAGAAGATCGGTAGAGGCGAAGATCGATACTGCCACCCATTGCAAACCGCGCAATGGGCATGTGTACAGGAGTTATTCTTGCTGCTTGTAATTCAACGAGATCATTATCATCTGTTCATTACCCGTCACGTTCAAATGTCTCGCACAGCCGTCGCTTATTCGTCTAGGTAGCAATTTAGCACCGCCATTATGGCGCACGCGGTAATTCTCGGCGAAATAAACATTCTAGAAATTGCTTCAAATAATTAGTCTCGTGTATTGGAACGAAGCTTCTCGAATCACCGTTGACCACGGCGTAATTGAATGAAATATTAAACACAGGGGAAGGAAGTTGAACGCAACCGTGTCAAAGCACGCCGCGCGTTCGTACTTTCGAATGCAGAATTGAGAAAACGGTGCGTTTAATGAAGTAGGGCGCGTTCACTACTGTTAATGCAATTTGCATAATAACGAGCTGCGCGATCATTATGCCAGCCAGAGAGGAACAGAAGCGGGCCTGTGTGGTCTGTTTTGACGTATCATCCTCGTACCTATACGCATTCTGCTTCAGCTGTTATGCAACAGCCGGTGTGCATCTTGTACCACGTTATTCGTGCAGTTAGTCGAACCTCTGTTAGCTGGCACATCGCCAAATACGATTCGCGACCAAAATATCAGAATTTATATAAGAAATTTGTTCTGGTTTTTTTATGTTTTTTTTTTTTCTGTGCAAACACGCCGCGCGATTCATTTTCGCGGACAGCACGACGCGAGAAACGCGGGAATAGCGATCAAGATTCAATCGGTGACGCTAGTTATCGTCTACATATGTATGTACATCGCCTTGCAAACGGAACGCGCGCGTTTGCTGGCCAAACAGGAAACATCGCGTATTCATTGTTCTTCTTTAGCATTCATGCTGCTTGCGCGACGAGCCAGTCCGTAATTGAAATCTTCTTCCGTCAACGGAAGGAAAGTGCAAAAGTCGGCCAGCGCCAAATACACGGATTCAAGGAGAGGATCTGCACGTTACCCTCAGTTCGTTCACGTTGATAAAGATATTTTGCAAACACGCGGTGTACAGAATTTGGAGGAAAGAAATGCCGTCGCGACAAACGGAGCATCGTGAATGTTTCGCGGGCCCCTAGTCCACCGACGTCCTGGGGAGGAGAACCACTCGCAATCAGCGCCAGTAAATCGCGGCTGGTCACGCTACCGAGCGTTACAAGAAAAGAGTTGCAAGCGTTCGAGATGTAAATAAAGTAGCGGAAAAGCTCGGGGGCAGCTACTATTATAAAATTGGTGATTCATGGAATGAGGTCACGTTTCTGTTAGGTAGTCTTGCGTCGAACTTGTATTAATCTCGAGGCAGTCGCTGTTCCTGACCCCGCCGGTGCTAGCACGCGACGAAATACACACGGCGAAAGAAGGGAAGCATTCAGGCCGCACGGTTAATGCAATTTAACAAATCAAATCTAATCAGGCGAATACGGTGTGACTCGTGTAACGTGGACCATCAGTAACAACGACACCCCGGAACGGTGAATACATTCGCGGATTCGCCCGACTTATCTACAAGCAAATGTTGTGCAACGATCGATGGTAAATGTGTGGCGGGTCGGAATTGCATGGATGTCATCAATGAATGCGTAACGATAACGTGCGTTAATTGTAATTCATGTGACCTAACTCACACACCGTTGACGGCTAGTTGACTCGGTGATGTAATTAGGCCTGCACGTAGCGCACACCGTCAGTACATCGTGTCCAGTTGGTCCGAGTACAAAGTTGCAGCAACGTGCTGAACTTTTTGTGCACGAAAGTGCGTCTTCGTCGGAGTTTTCGTCGCGTGTTCACGGTATTCGTGTTTCGCGGCCGTTGCCGTACGGCGGGGCTCCGTTGGGCGAATATACTCGTTGTTTGCTCGTGATTCGTTCTTCTTGGCCGCGGTGAAAGAGAATATCCGACAAAAATGACGAAACAGAAGGGCCGAGTGAAGCAGAAGGAATCGAAGAAGATGACATGTTGCGGGTGTACACGGAACAGGAACAGCGACCCTATATGTAAATACTGTACATCTGTTGTTTGACGTCCACGCTTCGGCTAATGTAATTCTAACACGACTATTGCTTCTGGTAATCGCGTGAGCGACTATCGCCCTTTTCTTCCTTTAACACACCGTTCCGTCCCTATCTCAGCTTGGATCGTTGAATTGAACATTTGCGTGTTTTCCTTGGGAATATTGTAATTTGAAAAAAATCGGCAGATAATTGCACCTGGCTTCGGTGGTATTCGCGAAATGACCGATGCATTAAAGTACTGGCAGTTCGATTTGATAAATGTCTGTAATATTCGCGATATCACGGGGTAGATGTTGTTCCGACTGGCTCTTTTGTTGTTCTGTGACATGAATGCAGAACACTTCGTGTATAGTGTATAGACATTTTTCAGTTAAAATAGAAGTCTAGGTCTTTCGTAGAGAGTTTTATATTGAAATTCGCAAATTCGGTCATTGCAACTGTATGCTTATCTTTCTCGTGGCAAGACATGAATTGGAAGATGCATTAATTATGTAAACTACGAGCGTAAGGAGAGGTCTTTGTAGAATGTTTAACACGGTACGCTCGAAGTGATAACTGATGCTTGGAAAGTGATAATAGAAGGCTCCGCCACGCGACTTTGTTTTTCCAGACTTGAACCCGCTAATGAACGCCAAATATTCATTCGGCTTGAGAGGAAGAAAAAGGTGTTGCCATTATCGTCATTGAATTCAATCAAATCCCCTTTCCAATTGCTAGTTTCTCCGTACAATCAATAGAAGTTAGCCTTTCTTAGAAGTAAACCTTCATTTTCAACCCGAGATCTATTAAGATCTGTTTCTCATTAACAATAATTTTCCAATTTTTAACGACCCGTACGGTACGATATCAGTCGTTCATTTCTTCATCGATGAAATCCAACACCGTGATATTTATATGACCAACAATTACAAATGGTGCCGCGAGCGTCGTTTATTCGCGCCGTAATTCGCACGAGATGTTTACATTACCCAGCTGTCGTACCCGAGCAACGTCAGCGAGCGTGTGTCGGGCAGAAGTACATATACACGATCTGAAAATTTCGTCGTCTTTTTCACCGCGTAAACCTGAATACCGTGGCAAAATTAGATGCATATTTACATACGCGCGAGCTGTTGCACGAGCGGCGATCACCGCCACGAAGACACGTCCGATACCTTAATCGCGAAATTGTATCGCGAGCACCGTGTGCCATCACGTTTGCGATACGTGCCGCGTATGGTTCCGGTATGGTGGCGAGCTCCTCAGTCGCGTTAGATTATGGTCGCAGAAGGAAGCGCATCGATATTCGCGTCGCGAAACGAAACCGACCGTCAGCAACGAGAGGACCATTATCCACTGAATGAGACCGAATAGGGGCGGTGGTACGTGTCAAAGCCATCAGGCCATAAACGACGCGGAGAAACGGAGCACCAGGGCTTGGATCGTTTAATTGAGCGGCATGAGGAACGCGCATCTAGGTGATATTCGCTCATGACATAACAATGAGCTGGACGTATCGGTGACATAAGGCTCGAACGATGATACGGCGGGCACAGGCCGAGGGATTAGCGATCAAGGCCGGCCGGTTTCGCCTTGCTTGACGGAAACAAATGATTCGACAGTCTCGCGGTTCTTCTCATCCATTTCTAAGTTTCGCAGTCTATGTTGTAGTTCGCGGGGCACGGTTCAGCGTGTCGGTACCGCGCGATTAACCGCGACACAGGATTCATTGCCGTTGCAAATCGAGCGTGGCCGACGTGACACGTCCAACGGAATCGCGATTATTCGCTCGACAGGGTATGTGCACAGTATCTGGCGAGGTGTGTGAAAACTGAACGGATGTCCCCGGTAGTCGCGATCATCGACGGATATACAATGATTTGGATGTTTTCGCGTGGCCAGTGACGCTATTTCTGTTGTTCCTTGGTGGTGTGAATCCGGTGATTCGACGACGACGCACAGTGGGCGATAGGTGGAAACGGGAATTCGATTAACGCCGATACAACAACGCGACACGAGCCAAGCGAGTCGTTGATTACGATTAGTACTATTCTGGTGCATGACGCTGCCGGCTAACTGCATTTAACAAGATTCGACGTGATTACATAGTTACTTTTCACAGGCGCGCGCGAGCGCGTACTCGGGAAAGATATAGGTCACTGCCTATGAGGTCAACTATTCGTAGATAGAAACAGCTTAGAATGTTTCAGAATCGCTTCGGCTAGGTGTCCTTGAACACCGCTAAAATTAGAGTTTTCGCGGTACGGTTCCTCCATGTGCTACCGTCGCGGACCAGTTGCTCCCCGTTTCTAATAATGTTAGATATTATTGATTCCACGGTATCCAGGCCCGCGGATAACGAGTGAGATCATTACCATGCGTACGAGCAGATTCTGAAACGTCACTAGGAGGACGGAAGAGACGAGATTGTTTCTTCTTATCGTTGCTCGTAAAAGACAGAACTACGTAATTGTGATCTAGTATGTAGCATTTTGGGTCGTAGCGGAGTATTCTTTAATTGGGCTACGATATTTGCTCGAGTTGGTAACATCCTAGACTATAGTATCAGCCCTGTTTAATAATCTCTCCAGAATTTAACGTTATCATAAATTATTTCCGAAACTGATACATCGGTACAGTTCTCTAAGATAGAGGAAACGAAAAGAAAAGAGAGATCTATATACAGTTTCACTTGCGCCAGATTAGTTTAGTTTTATAGTGGCGTTATTCAACGTGGGCAGTAAATTTGTAGGCTGACCATTTACTAGATAATTGTGCTCCATATTCTTGGCATATCTGATAAGGCATGTTTAAGGTTGTATAAGGTGATTGGATAACCGAGTGGATCTCTCCAGTCGTGTAAAAAATACGATACCGTTTATACGCGATCGTTTTTAACGCTCCCGTTTTCTCGATATATTTGTCAAATATTTTAGTCGCGTGCTTGCAACGTTTATAAACAATTCTATCGGCAAGGTACATACAGCCAGCGCTACTTAGTTTTATCAATGCTCGCGGTAATTGGTTCGACGATGTCAAGGATTTATCGATACTTAATCAACTGTGTTTCTGCGATTATGTGCCGCGAGCAAACAGGAAGCGATAGGTTAAATGTTATAAAAAGATCATTTATGAAAAGATCATTTTCTCGTAGTCGTATCGATGATAATGAATTGAACGGAGAATTGTTCAAATATTTGTGCAACACATTTCTACGCTTCTCATAATTGTGCATTGAAAGTGCTAACTGCGAAGTGGAATACTCGAATTTATTTGACATGATTTGAACAGTGCTTCCGGAATGAACGTTATCCATATTCACAGAGTGGGAGTTACATGAAATTTCTGCCACTTTCAATTCGTACGGTCGAGCGACAAAAAATGTTCGCACGAATATAAACTTCTGGACAGTCATTGACACATCGTGTACAGTTTCATTTGTTTATCGTTAGCCTATTATCCTAAAGCTCCGAGTAAGGCCAAAATAATGACACTCTGAGTATATTACGACACGTCAATTGATTTCGCTTTTTTCAAGCTTTGTCTGGGATAATTTTCATGGCGATGAGTTTTTCATTTAATTTGCAGGCTCTCATTACTCATTTCCTTACGTTTTGGTGCGTAATCTTTCACCACGTTTTCATAGTATTTTCATGCAAGTTCAACAGTACTCTAGATTTTTTACATTCCTCCTCCTGGATCTTGCGTAACACGCCGGCGTTATTTTTCATCAGTGTCGTAATTGGTTTTTACACGTTGATCACAGGTGAAGATCCGATGCTTAGCGACCAACAGCAATATCGATACATGACTGTTGACGACATGAAATCCATGGGGGATGACTCGATGCGTGTCAACGTGACAGACGACGAGAGAGATAATCGACATTCCGGTGGTAAGTTCTTGGATCCTTTTGAAAATGCAAATTTATTTTTCATTAGTGAAAATCTAAGTGGTATTGTATACACAGAATGACCAAAATTAAATTTCTGGACTACTTTGTGAGCCAACTACTATGTATCGTGGGTCTTTGAACAATACATATATATATATTGATCGTACTCTTATTAAACTTGAATGAAAATCATTGCAGTCAGTTTTGCGAGAACTTTAAAATTATTCAATAATAATTGAATGCAATTCGATATTAATTTTAACGTTTCTACATATACGTTCATCTTAAATATGCTCCGGTTACTTACTGCTGTCTCCATATTCACGTCTGCGAGATGAAAGATGCAATATAGAGAATCAGTTTTGTGTTGGCTGAAACGCGGAAGAGATTTCAAGGGCGACTTAATCTCCTTTAAGTGGAGTGCAGTATCTTTTATCTGACTGAGCGTAGTGGCGATTGTGGCGTCGGGTTCAACGAGGTATAATAAAAGGTCATTCACGATGATGGACGGTCGTAAATTAATGAATCTTGCTTTAGAAATAATGCCTGAGGTATTCGCTCCTCGCGTCGGACATTGTTAAAGTATTTAGATACCGGAGAAACGTGCATGCTTTATCTCATTTGAGTTTATCTTGACAAGTAGGTACTGGCAATTGCTAAATACAATACGTAGAATAATTCTGTCGAATTTTGTCTCAAGAAAGAAAAGTCTGAAGAAGATAAATTCAAATTATATGGATAATTGTTCAGAAATAATTGTAATTTTATTTCATTGGAAAGGAAAAATTTCTATTCTTGTTGCCTACATGTTACCTACATCTTAACGGTAATAACATTGCGTATAAGCTTTGTCTTTTAATGTATATTATATAACTTGCCCAAATGTGTTGGTATTGTAAGAAGCGTGTAAAAGTCACGAAGCATCGCCTTTAAAATAATCTTCCTTCAGTCAATTTGTTATCTCTTCTACTTCCGCGTGCAGAAGAAAATAATTTCCGTATATTGTATCGCTCTGAATCATGGAAAATATTTAAGATGGACTGACTTCATATGTAGATAGACGTCGCCGAATAATCGATTTGATTTTATAGCACCGGTGATAACCGAGATGATCACAAAAGAAAATTATCAACGTTCGAACGCGGCCAATCTCAAACCAGATAATGTTGATATTAACAGGCACCCTGTACACGTCGGGTATGTATCGATTTATTTGACTACCATTATTTGATATACATCACTTACTTAACGCTAGTTAAACAATTACAAAATCTAGGGTAGGTTGTATTATTTATTCATAATTGTACAATACCGCTATCAGTAAACACTATTGTATTATAAAGTGCTCGAAGAAATTTTTGTACATTTATAATATTTTCAATTGTAAATCCCCAGGAAATATCTTGCTGCATTATCGCATCTTTTCGAAATTGTATAAATATCATACAACTTACCCCGACGACGTATTTGACAAATGTTTGCGTTTTTAAACTATTCTTATCGAGTATAAACAAATCTGTGAAACTTGTCTGCGGTGCATTAGAAAACAATTTATTTAGTTCTAATATGCAGAATGTATATAGAAGTGTTTCTATTATTCAAAATTTCCTTCGTCTGTCGCCAACTTGACACATAGAAGCGTCTTTGAAGTCGTGGATCTGCATTAATTTGTACTGATTTGAGAAAATTGTTTGCTGAGTATACGTATATGCACGTCGAATTGAAAAGATGTTTTTATCGGACTTCCACTAACTTTACACAATTATCGCGACGACGAGTCGCAAGAAAATGATCTCTATACATGCATGGTTTGTTTTAATACTTATTGAGAGCGCAACATATAAATAAGATATAATCGATATACATATGTACATTTCAACGTAAACTCAAAGCTGTTGTCGAAATTCAATCGAGAATATTGACGAGAATCTAAATTTTCACGCACGTGAAATAAAGTAGCACGTTGTGACATATAAATTGGACTTACAATAGAGCACAGACTGTTTGGATATTTCGAACGTTGCACAGAGGAAGCTCTCTATAGATAGTCTTCGTTGAAATTGACGTAACGCGGCAATTGATTGAGCTAGAGTTGAATAGAAAAGAACATTTCTATGAGGAGCATGCAATTATTAGCGTTTGTCGTGTACAATTGGAGAATTTCGTCAAAGTTATACTTGTTCATTACGCGCAGCAAGTAAAGTGTATCGCGATTATGGCATAGCCAGAAATTATATAGATGCCACGCGGTATAGGGAGTAGTACGCAAGTGATAGCGTACATGAAAATTGCACGGAAATAATAATAATAATAATCATCACGTCAGGAAACAATAATGTTGTGTATTATAGTGTGACATACGGTGTGCGTTGGTGAAAGACTCCTGCTATAATTAACCCTTTAGACTATTGGCTGATATATAACAACAAGATACAATAGAAACTCGTGAGAATTTATATCTAAATGAGCTGTACAAAACGAGCTTGAACTTTCTGATTCTCCAACGTACTTTCGAACTAATAAAGTTGGCTTCACTGAATTATATCTCCGCGGAGACCAGCACATAAAATCCTGATAAACGATTTACACGACCCTTCGGCGGTGCGTTTGAAAGGGAACTTAGGGTGTATCTATCGAAATGAGGAAGCAACGATAAATGTTTAATTCATCCTTCAAAAAAACGGATTATCACATAATCCAAATCTACCTGCATTCAGTAGATCTTTTATAAAGGCATTTTGTATTAAATATATGGGGCGTATAATAACAGCTCATTTATGCAGGAGATAAAGGGGTTATCGTGGGTCACGCGTAATAATTGACATAATTCAGTGTTACATAATCGCTCGCATAATGAACACACAGCAGCGTAATTGTTCCCGCCCGCGGCTGTATCATGGACCGTTTCAAAATGGAGCCAACGAGAATCGAATCAGTGAACGCACTGCGATCAGTCTTCTGTTGCACATCATATCTCTCACACCAAGCTATTTTGAACTACTTTCTTTTGAATCCATTCAGAACGTTTAGTTTAACATTTTACGCAAATCAGCCAACCAGCTAAACAAGAGCCAACCGCTTGGTGCCCCCGTTTAATATTCTGTCTTCTTCTGTAGCGACACTAGATTATCTAGTAATGAGCATGTTGTTTTTGAGACACCTTTGGGATATGAACGATTCTTTTACGGTGTAAGCAATGCGATTGGACATCATGTACCTTACTAATACTGGGCGGAACTTTGTAACTCTGGAACTTTGAATTGAGAAATGGATGGATATTCGGTATAACGATCTACTAAGCGCAAACAAATAAATCAAACGGTATAACATTATCGGTTCGCACATAATACAGCAGCTTAAGATTAAGCTCTTCAGATTATAGTTCTGTGTGTCGAAACACTTCATTAATGTAAATTTCAACAGAAACATAATCATTGACATATTTCATTGTTTTCAAAAATGTTTCGCTTAATGGGAAAAAAGAGTATCTGTTGTACAAAGGGACTGTTGTATGCTGCATTTACAATGGATTCTCTCACTGTGCTTAGTAGAACGGAATACTTACTGTATCGAACAAATGGCGATTTGTCCGTAACGAGTTACCTTCTTGCGAAGAGTAGAACTACAGTGTGATTCTTAGAATGTTTCCTTATACCTTAACCACGTACAAGAGCACACGGTTTCTTTTTTGTTGCACGCACCATGTATTCTGAAATCGTAGAATTGATTTTCAAAGTGCACAAATTTTCCGAAAGGAACAAAACGAAAAGAAAACGAGGAGACACAAGCATGCGCATGAAACCAAGTTTTTATCCATAATCATACCAGATTTTGTTCTGAGATCAGACCGTCCCTAGAGTCCCTAAACACATCGCTGGCAGCTCTCGGTATGAAGTCGAAAGGACAAGGAATGTGGAGGGACAGGTACACCATGCCCTTATTTATTATTTTCCCTTTCAATGTTTAGGCGTTTTTTTCTTATATGTACATAGCGAAAGAAGGATATTATGCGTTCGTGTATAAAGTTACGAGTGTCTTTTTTTTTTTTTTATATTTCTGGTACATCGTTAATGTCTATGTCAAATGTCATTCTCGTTTGAAGAGGCTTGTGGATTCCGGGTAAAGCAAGCAATTAGTTTAATAGATGTACATAAATTGTTGTGGCTTATATTTTTTCACATTTATTCATATAATGCAGTAAGCAACAAGATTTCTCAACTGGCAACTTCTTCAGGCGAAACTCAATAATAATTATAATATGATAATTGTACGATATCAGTGTATATATATTACACAAGTATTCGTCAATGAATTTAGCGAATTTGATTAAAGCGCAAAAATCATACCAGGACGGAAATCGAAGCTAGAGAACATAAATTAGTCCGATGAAAAAAAACGTTGTGCGTAATTATAAGAAGTACTTAACAATCATCAAATATTTCGAAACAATGTTGCAAGTGCTCTTGTAGGTATACAGAAAGAATCGTTCGTCCCTTAATTTCATAATTGTTCCATCACTTTGGACACATTTTACTCATAGTGGCTGCTGCTCGTATAATTACCCCGCCCCTCCCTTTACATGACAAGTTTAAGCTACTTTTTTGCGTATGTGCCGAAATCTGTCGATTGTATAACTAATTGACAGTTTCTGCTGGCAAACAGACAGTGAAAATTATTTTAAATCAAAGGGTGATACAGATTTCGGAACACTGTACTTTACGTTGCTACCCCGACGTATACCTTTTTTTGTCGCAGAGTGTGAGTGATGTGGTCTTGTTACGTCTCTACTATAATACATAATTATTATTGTTACTCCTTGTTTTGTAGTTCTGTATGATAGAAAAGTGGCTTGCGTGTGATGATTGCGAGTTTTCGAGGATTACGTTGAAAAGCAAAATCATCATCATGTCACGAAAGCACTTTAGGAACGTGTTAAAAAAAAAAAAAAAAAAACGAAAAGGAAAGAAACGAAAAATACGCGTGTACTTGCTGAAGCGTAATTGGAGGTGCTCGAAAAATCGGTGAAGTTGCGCTAGTTCAGAATCTCGACTCCATCTCTGTCGTCATTTCTCATTACCATTTTTTATGAACGAATGGATACTAACGCGTTGTTTTATTTTGTTCCCGATCCTCTCTGTTATTTTATTTGCGCTACTCGCAGAATTCCACAGTGGAGAAAGTAAGTGATCTTCTCTTGAATCTTAGCTTCTGCTACTTGCCGTACCGCACTTCAATTTGGTTCACGTTTCTGTACATTCCTTTTTTTACATAGTTGCACAATGCCCATGTAGTCGCTGAATCCCAGTATTATTAGATAGTACACGTAGTGCACAATGAATATACGCGTATGAAGCGTACAGATTGATAATGCACAAATCAAAGACGAGCCCGGACAACGGAATAAATGTTTCTAGCCGCTATTTGAAAATTGCGCTATCCTGATTATCGCGAGTCTCGGGATGGTGGGCCGGTGCGAATGAGTACACTATTAAATATAACGTCGTATCTCGTCATAACTAAAAGCCGTAATGTATTCTAAAAACACAGTGTGCATTAAAGAGCACCATTACATCACTCCGCTCAAGTGGCCTTCGTGGAATTCACGTACGATCGATATTTTTAAACTACTTAATATACTGGGGAAAAAAGAAAAGTAAAGAAGAATGCTCCTCGCGGAGGCGTTTTATTGCGGGTGCGAATAGCTTTACGAGGCTGCACGCTGATGAAGTAGAATGCAAATGAAATATCGAATCGTCAGAACGTTGTTTATGTTCACTGTGCACGCATTGAATGCGACTCCTCTGTGAATAATGCCTAGGTTCATTAAGGAGCACAGTCCATCGGCACAGTCGTCAGTCGGTAATAGGAAGCAATTGAATGGATCTACGAAGTCGATTCAGCTGTACTTCATAATACATTTTTATGTATATATATCTCTTTCTTTTTTTTTTAAACAGTGTTCAATGTTAACTAGTTTCACGCTTGCAGGCATATAACAATCCATACAGCAAATCCCCGACACGAGCTCCCAAGCCGTTATCGTTCAATCATAGTTACCCAATTTAAAAATTTAATTTGCTCCATTTTTCATGCAACTTACATTTGCGTTATGTTATTCTGTTGTTAATATATTTTTTTACAGTTAGCCTCGTGCGCAGCAATAAATCATAAGCAAAGCATATAATTCCCTTAACCGTGTCCGATTCGAATCGGAACATTGTACGACATCGTGTACTTACATAGAGCCGTATTCAGGACAATACGACACGTTTGGAAATAATCATTTCTGTACTGTTTAACCTTACGCTTTTAGTAAAGAAAATTGAACGTTGCTTTTCGGCTTGGCGTGCTTTGATATCTTATCAAATTGTCCAGCCGTTTCTTTCTTTAAATGGACTTTCTAAATATTTTTACTATAAACAGTAAGAGAAAAAAGAAATGCGAAACGTTTGCCTGTTAGAAAATCGCAGAGTACAAACTATTGTATCATACCAAAAATTTAGACGAGCATTCGATGAATAAATAGATTGCGTATAGATCAAATTTCAAACATACATCTACAAGATTATATAAAGTTCTTTTAACAAAGTTTGAGTAGTTTCAGTCTTACATATACAATATATAGCAAACTCATATATAGACATTAGTAAAAATATTTATTTTTCTTTAACTATAATTGGTTTCATTTAAGTGAAGCAAATAGCATGATCATATTATTTTCCGAGGGGCCAAATATTCGCACAATGTTCGTATGTAATAGTGTTGAACACCTATTTTATAAGTACGTATCCGAACAATTAGCTCCCATGCAATGAACGCACTTGTTTTAATATTTCTCTCTCTCTCTCTCTCTCTCTCTCTCTCTCTCTCTCTCTGTCTTTCTTTCTGTCACGGCATAATTTTATAAAGCCCCGAGCTACGCGGATACTTTTTTTTTTATTGTCACGGTTCAACTCTGGATTTCGCCTATAATCGTTCTCATTCTGTAAATAACAGCTTCCTGGTTTCCTTTCTGGTGGATGCACGAGGGGGTGCGATGCGTGGCTGCAGACATAGCGGAGTACGCGTTATCGTTCCACCTAGGAAGGCTGCAATGCCAATGCGCGTTACATGCAGATACCTGAGGAGGGACAAACTGACAAATCCACCACCCTTAATGGAAGGAGAGGCACTGGCCAGCCGTATTCTCGAACTTGGACCTGTGGGTGCGAAATTCTTGGGGTACGTTGCAAACTTTCTTCGTTAGATGGAACTTGCAATTAAGCAAATGAAAAGTTTCTATCGTATTTCGTAATCGTAAAAAAAAAAAAATGTATAAAAGAATATAAGTAGTTTGATAATGGATTTTAATGGACGATACGCACGGAAATTGATGAATGCGGCAATAATAAATTTGTTATAGGCTCGAGTATTTATCGTAAACGAAGGCCGTATTTAACGGTTCAGATATAATCATACACATTTCTCCTTATCGGACGATAAATGGTCTTTGCATTTATGCGTAGCAGTTCTCTATAGCTATGTATGTATGCGCTTTCATTTTTTCGCATTTCCGTGCTGATATAAATTTTATAGACTGCCGTGTAATTTATTGCAAGGTTCAGCGCAGTGGTGAGTTGTAACAAAGAGATTTAAGATTATTTGCGGTGACCTAAATTCGTATGCCATTGTACTCGTTTAAAGATATTTCATGGCTGCAACAGAGCAATTCTGTTTTTATCTTGAAACAAAACTGGACCTTGATCCAATGAATTATAAGTCGAAGATAATTTTCTGTAAGCCATCCAACTTCAAGCACAAAGCTTTTTCCAAATTCTTACTACTTTGAAATTAGGTAGAAGATAAGAACTCGCGAATTTTATTGTTTGCTTTAATTGCATCAAATATCGTGAGATAGAGTATTTTCTATTTCTTGATTAGGCATACCTTTAAACGAATAACGTTGCCGCAAAAAAAAAATATTGGCAATAATAATTTAATTGGTACGATGTGTATAAATAATAAATGTTTCCAATTTTAGAGCTATGGTAATAAAAAGTCTTTCTATTTAGACCTGTCATCATAGAAGTGCCCCACTTTGCGTCATTGCGAGGGAAGGAACGAGAAATAGTAATACTTCGATCAGATAATGGAGAAACTTGGCGCGAGCACACCTTGGAAGCCAGCGAGGAGGCTGTCCAGGATGTGCTAAACGAGAGCTTTGAAGGAGAAGGTAAATTCTTTATTCCTCTCACGATCCACAATAAAATATACAGAAATTAACTTTGTTGCATCGCAAATACCCTTTTACAGTTGGAGCGTCTGACAAATGATAAAGCTCCTCTTGATTTTTGTTCATCAGTCGATTGAACTCGAATATATGTAGAATCCAATAGATCATTGATAATAAGTTTAACTTACCATGGCGTAATACTGCTACTTGAATTCAAATTACATGCTTTATCTAAAGTGTGAAATAATTAATGAATAGATGAAGTGCCACACTATCTAAAGCGTAAAGTAATCATTTGTATAGTAGATAATACCAAGGTAGATTACAATTTGCATATTTCCGTGCATTAACTGAGATTATGTGAGTTATCTGTACGAAGTAAATTATAGTAATAGTATAGTAATATTAAATTCAAGCGTGGACTACCTTGCAGTCCACCTTGCAGAGATCCTGAGCAATTAAATTACAGAAATGGTCGCTTAATAAAATGTTTGAAAATATTTTTGCAGAGTTAAGCCAACTCGAGGATCTCCAAACTTCCCGGATCGTAAGGATACTTACTGCAGACTTCCCGCATTACTTCGCAGTAGTGTCTCGCATTAGACAGGAGGTTCATGCAGTTGGTCCAGAAGGTGGCACAGTTTCCTCATCAGCTGTACCACAAGTTCAGGCCGTATTTCCACCAGCAGCTCTCACTAAAAAGATCAGAGTTGGCCTTCAGGTACTTCCCATTTTCTTTTTTCTAATAAGACCGTTCTTGTTTTCTATGGGATCAATAGAACCAATTCTACTTAAATCCCTGCCGAATACAAAACTTTTGAATCCATTTAAATTCCCTTTGGAAATTATCGTCTTCGTTATTAGTAACCTCTACCATATTTTGCGTTCCATGATATCAACCAAACCAAGCCCTTAATATTTTCTACTGTACGGGGCGTTCCATTTAACTGGAAAGGGTGGTTATATCTCACGAGAGATTAAAGTTATCAAAAAAATGTTCCTGCAATAGCTATTCCAAATAATCATCCCCTTCATACCAAACAACCAGCGTAAGAAGATTCTTGTAATAACTTTAAATCTCCCGTGAGGTATTCCACCGTTTCCATCTAAACGGAACACCCTGCAGATTTTATTACATTTTAACATACCCGTGGCAGTGTCAAGCGAATTTTACACGATTCACGATCAGACTGCGAAGAACGAAATTATTGTTTAGGCACACCCGATACCGGCAGATCTCGTGGCCAAGCTACTTGGCAATCGAGTAGCAGTATCACCGATCGTGACCGTTGAACCAAGGCGGAGAAAATTCCACAAACCGATAACTTTAACTATACCCGTGCCGCAGGCAGCCAACAAAGGCATGATCAATCAATATTCAGGAGATGCGCCGACGTTGAGACTTCTGTGCAGCATAACTGGTAATATATGCTTGCACGTAATATTGTAGAGCAGCGTACCGTCTTACTGGAGAATCTCTTACCGATAAGTGCTGAAAGTGTTACGCCGCAACACACCTTTTGGTGTATATATATATCTACAACATATATATATATGCTCTTATCAGATTTTTTACGCATTCAAACGATCAATTTGTAGTTTAGTAGGCATGGCGCGGGGCGTTAGGCAATATACATTATTCGTCTGTTCTCAGGTCGTCGGGACTGCATCGATATCCCTTTTTGATTTTTTTTTTCTTTCTATCCTGTTTAGAATAATTTGTATAGCAATCACCGATCTTATAAATGTACTGTGGTAAAACGTAGGACTTAGAACGTTTAATTCACCGCTTAGGAGAAGCAGTATACTCTCTGTTAATTAGAGATGTTAATTGAGGCACAATTAAATGGCACGTCCCGGTGACCTTCGGATAGAGATTTAAAAGGGAGATGGTAGCTGCATGTTTCATAGAAACATTTCGTTGAGTACCATTGTTGTATACATATCTTGTTGTGATTCATTGTTAATGCTTGCATATTGTTAGGATTGAGTCATTTAGGTATGGATTATTAATTAAACGTAGATAAAAATTTTACTACCTAGCTCATTGTAAGCGTTAACTTCAAAGTTTTTGTTTCAGCACAATTCGTTTGACTGGTAACCGCTTCGATATTAGGCTTGTAACATATTAATACAATTTCTATCGAATTTGTCCCCGAAATATATATATATATATTATATGTACTTTTAGATCATTATGATATGTACCACACGATACGTTACCGATACAAAGACCGGCGATATTGTATTCTTAATCTTACCATTTGTTACAGCAACGCTGTATTACATTTTTATTTACGAATTAAACGCGTGGAAAATGTTTCGCGTAACGAGACTTAATTATGATTTACCCCGGATTGCTATATTTTTGACAGGATTTTCGTTCCCACTCAGTCGAGTACTATACATACAATTGTCGAACGTTATCGAACTATTTTTCGAATACTTCGTATGACGAAAAAATGAAACGGGGAAGATATGTTTCCGACATGCATCGCGCACGCGATTACCTTACAATTGTCTCACACATTTCCGTTCATTTATTGCTTACTTATTATTGAACGCATATTTACACAAATCGCGTTTGCTTTTGCGCGATTTTCATTGAATGACGCTTTACTTTACTTTGGCAAGCATTATCATTCGGTCAGCGTGTATTTTGTTTTACATTACCCACACACATACACACACGATGCGGCACGTAACATCAACGCACTTATGATGACCGACATTAAATACTTTATTGATACCATTGTACAGTGAAAAGGAAAGTAAATGAACTATTTGAGTTTACTTCTCTTCCTATTTCGTCATTGTTCTTATGCAAGAAAGTTAAAATATTGCTGTACGTACATTATTTGTGTTCGAGAAAAAATTGGTCAATTAGATCCATACATAGTGAACTAACTCGCAGATGTAAATCATCTTTCCGTGTTTGTTACTTTTGCTTCGTATTAAAATAGTACAAATTGCCCAATGGTTGAAATCACTTCAACAAGCAGCTAAATAAAATTAATATCGCAGTAACACCGATAAGTATCCATGTTTTCCGTCCGTTTGTTTATACTTTGTCTCCAGCGTTACTGGAACGTGTCTGGCATAGTGAGATGTATCCAAGAAGTTGCAGATTATCGGCGAAATTAATTACAACTTCAAATAGGTCAAGGATATTTGTTTCCCAGTTACGAGCAATATTTTAATACTCTCTTTAATTGTTCCTCAGATCGTTAATTCATTTTACTCGCATTGCAATCGATTCGCAAACATTAAACGGGCGAGCTTATAAATACGCGGCGGTTTGTAATTAATCTCGGTCACATCGGATGAATACCCCACACATATCACTTCTGCCAACTCTCCATTCGCAGCACGGACATATTTTAATAATGTTATTGGACTTGGTATGTATGTCGTTCAGGGGGTCAGTCTCGGGCAGTCTGGGAGGATGTCACAGGATCGACGCCGCTGACGTTCGTGAAAGATTGCGTTTCCTTTACCACAACGGTATCTGCTCGTTTCTGGTTAATGGACTGTCGGAATATCTCCGAAGCCACGAAAATGGCTACGGAGCTGTACACACACGCTACGCATGTACCTTTTATGGCCAAGTACGTTCTCAGAGTATCTACGATTCTTCGTTCAGAAGACGAGTAACGCGCTGTAATCGCAAGGTAGAACATAATATCTCCTAAAATTCCGATCTATATCCATGGAATGTTCACGATTTTTCTGTACCGTGAAAACTAGTAAAAAAAAGAAGGAGCAACTAGCCCTAGTACCTTTGCCCCCAATTGGTTATCAGTTGTAGAAATATAGAATTTCCATTTAAAAAACATACGTACTATTGTCGAAAGCGACGAGTTGGATCGAAGCGTTGAAGTATCCCGTTTACAGCGATTAATCAATTACGTTCTACCTGCGTGATTACAATCTCGATCGGACGGGCAACGTTATTCGATATCTGTTCCGTCTGCAGATTCGTAGTTTTTGCGAAGCGAGTAGATCCACTGGAAGCGAGGATACGTGTATTCTGTATGACCGACGATAAGGAGGACAAAACATTAGAGAATCAAGAGCACTTCACGGAAGTCGCGAAGAGCCGAGACGTCGAGGTACATACATGCATGCGTAGAATTGCGTGGTATCATTTGTTATAATGAGCGTATTGTCACGAGGTAATGTCGCGTGAAACGCGCGTTCCCACAGGTGTTGGAGGGCAAGACACAGTACATGGAATTTTCGGGCAACCTTGTGCCAGTATTGAAGAGCGGTGAACAGCTTCAGCTGCCGTTCAGAGCTTTCAAGGAGAATCGTGTGCCGTTCACGGCCAGAATAAAGGATCCAGACGCCGCGGATATGATGGGTCGTATAATGTTTATGAGCGAGCCGAAGGTTCCGAAAGGCGAACTTCCGCAAACGCCCATTTGCACATTGAACATTTTGCTGCCCGAAAAAATTTCACCGGAAAACGCCGCCTCCGAGGCGGATCTGCTGGAGCTCTCGAAGAATTATAGTTTTCTGCGCGACGGCGGCATAAGTACGTGGATTCCAACGCTGATCACGAAGAAGGACACGCGCCTCTGCGAGAATTTTAAGCGTTAATTGTTTCTGCCACAGGTCACCCAGACGCGATTCACAGAGCAACCATACGATTGACTGATATCGCGAATTTATTGGACAAGGACTGGGAGAAGCTTGCCGAAGAATTGAATATACCGCAGAACGAAATGACAACGATTAAGGAGGAATTCGCGAACAAGCCAGCCCAGCAAGCCGCTGCGATGCTCAAAGTGTGGCAGAGCAATGGAAATAAGGCTACAGGTAAGATATGTACATAATTGTTATACAATACTTTGGTGTATTGGAGAAACGTTGGAAATTCATTTGATTCGTAGTTTTACGAATAACACTGATTTAACATTGTCTCGCAATTCATTTTAATTCGAGGTGTCTAACGAGCGCGGAAAAATTAATCGTATTTCGCATTGGTATTAGGAAAATCGTAGAGTTCGATTGAAGCACGTATTTGGAGATGAATTGTATCCGTTCACTTCAATAGTTGTTTCGTGATTAATATCACAATACATACGAATCCGTAGTTGCGGATTACTTTTATCAGCAAGCATTGAAATAAGGAATGCACTTATTTTGATATCAATTCAGCGGAATGGACGACGAAATAAAAAACTGAAGATAATAGTTCCCTCCTATTCTTAGTCATTACCTCAACAAGTTTTTAGATATTATTGATTCGTTGCTCCCTAATACGTCATATCTAATAATATTGGTGTTGTGATGCGCACTGTTGCCGGCACTTATTAATTCATCTTTATAAATACGATGCACGATTCAGTTTGCTTGAGGGACGCCAGCAATTTTGCCTTTTACCAACTTCCTTCTCGAACCAGTTGCAATATACATATTCCTATTATGTCACGTATTGTTATTGAATTATTTAATTTCCATTTCTTCGATCCCAACGTTACGTATATAATTATAAACGGGTTCTTTTTTTACCGCATTGAAACGGCTCGTGATTAGCTCTGTCCTTAAAGCATTTCTCTGTGCCTGTGCTGGCATTTAAACCGAATAGGAGAATAAATAGCTCTTATTCAGACTAAGGTCATGTCTCGATCGAAGACAAACATTAGATGTAGTAGCAGATAACGAAATTTAAAAAGAACCTGTTCCTCGGCAAGGCCGATTAATCAGACAGGCGCGATTGACTAAGACGCGTGGAATCTGAGGAGCAACGTAGTTGGTGATCTCATCCTGCATTATTATGCCTGACATAAACCTATGGACTCCTTTCCCCCCCTCTTTATCCGATACTAATGACACTGTCATACGGTAGAAATGCGCGTAGCACATCGTTTCTGTTCTGCAATCGGTTCAAACAAACAGAAGCGCGGTGCTGTCCCAGCAAGAATACAGTGAAAGTGTTTCGTGCATTCGAACGTTTTCCACGTCTCTTCCAACGGGGATATTTGATTGCTTATCATCAAGTTGTTCTTGATCTTCTTCACATTTCATTCTTATCGCGGTGCACGATTTAAGATGTACATATCTTTGTATCAAGAGTATGAAAACGAAACTACCAATACGTATGTCAGTGAACTTCGATTGTTATTTAAGAGGTCATCGTGCCAGAAATGCAGCATTTCAGTGTGCTCAGGTCCGTATCGTTCCAGGATCATTTTTTATCGATGCGAAATGTGTCTCGGAAAGTTCAATGAAGTGATGTGTGTGCAAAGAAAATTTGTCACCCCGCTTCCGTGATTTAGAAGTGGTCGCATGACATCCTTTTGAATGAACAGTGAATAAATTAATTGCAGTCATCGACGGGTATAAATGCTGCTGTTTCACATTCTTAATGCGGCGGAAAAGAATTCGTTAGCTGGCTAACTATGTTGCGTGTAAAGCATAAACATTTAAAAATCGTGTTGCGTCAGCATTATTTTGTGTATGTTACGCATGACAGCCCTGACAGAAATATTTGACTAATTCGGCGGATATTTTCAAGGATTACTCCAATATGCAAAGGATCTTTTGTTTCTTTCGTTTTGTTAGTATAATGGAAATGAAAGCAACGATTGTTATTTCCGAGTATTATAACTATTTCATGATAATCTTTTCTTCACATTCTTTCTCGATATTCTATTTAAAGGACATTGCTCGCTTGATATTCCTTTCGTCGCATATAAATATACTGCATTTCTCCGAGAAAAGTGAAAGCAAGTGTTTACAAACACATACTTCTATTTAATATTAAAAGTTGCGGGCGTTTGTTTCATTAAATTAGAGGAATCAATCGCAAATACCGCAAGTGCATTAAATGAACGAAGTAGCGCAAGTTTATAAATTGATTGTAGTTATTAGATTGCATCGTTATTAGACGAAAATATTGTTATGCGCAGGGAATACATTGGAGAAGGCATTGAACAAAATTGGCCGTGAAGATATTGTGAAGAAATGCATATTCAATGTCGAACTGGTCACCGATGACGTAGAAAAGGCTGTCGCTAGAGTTCGATTGGATCAACCTGGATTTGATTCTTTGAAAGAAGAATTGGGTCCGTCAAGGGACACTTCTCTTCGCCGTGACGCGACAATGGATCCAAAGATGGATCCTGATTTCGATGAAAACAAGAAGAGCAAGGTTTGTGTTTTTAAGAGATGCATCTACTACGAAATGAAATTTATATTGACGATATCAATAACGTTATCGATACAATCTTTATATTCAAACAATTTATTCTTTTCCTAGGAATCTGGATCTGTGGAAGACCTGAATATCAGTGACACAAAACGAGATACATGTATGTATTTTAAAATATCACATTCTTTTATGTCCGAATTGAACACCTTTCAAAGTGATATAAAAAGTATTCCTCGAACCGAATGTCGTTCGACGCCACACTTATTCAATTACGACACTTGAAAGGACATGACATCACTGCTTGCATTTTTTTTCTGCGAATAACACGCCGGCTAAATCGTGTCATTGCTAAGGAAAACACGTGAAATCACGAGCCTCGATTTACACTTCTTAGGAAGCACATTAACAGTGTCGATGTACATTTGAAATGGCTGTTTGTACAGTGCAATATTTCCCACAGTTGCACATTCATACTTTTCGTCTTAATGAACCTCAGCAATGTTTCAGATGAAACCACATATATCATTAATTGTCGCGACGCCGACTTATTCATTCAAGATTTGATTCAATTATTTTCCATAAATTCATTGGCTCGTGTTCAATGTACAATACTCCACGACGATTTATTTTCCTTTTTCTATTTAATTTCGCCCTGGCGCTTTAACTAAATCATCAGCCGATAATTCCACGCCGATTAAACCACATTCTCTTTCGCACTTAACAGCGAAACAGCATGTCACAATCACGAACGGCACTGTATTCAACGGAACCTCGACCCCCATCAAAGATAAATACGCAAGCGTCGAGAAAGAACTAAGGGATGTAATGGCCGATTTTCTCGAGCACAAATGTCAAGTTACCGATACGATGAGCAAAAAGTCACGCGATAAGCTTGACGATGAAGACATAAGACGACAGAGGGTGATCGCTGACGCCAACAAAATTGTTTCTGGTAAGTAGTTTGAACATTCCTACAGAAATGGTGGGTTGAGGGGCCGTGCTTCGGCTAGCTGCAGAAAAGGAAATTAAACAAAATGTTCCAAGCTCAATTTATCAGAAACAATCATACACATTTAGAAAGTAATAATAATAATAATAGTAAATACGCAGCAGCATGAACAATTTAATGCGATAATATCACGCTTGGTTCTAGGACAACAATTTATATTAACCATTTATCGACGAAATTTCAATCACTGAAGCTAAATAGTTTTCTATTTAAAATTTCGCATTTTAGTGATACCGTGTTCTTAGCTGTAGTTCTAAAATGTAGTTCATCACGATGTGCTGGTTAAATATGCATACTCGACTATTTATTATCTTCTATTCAAATTAAGTAAAGGAACTGCAGTGCTTTTAGTTATTGGTATCTAAATCGCTGGTTATTTCAGTTAATAATAAATGGAGATAATAGTTATTAGAGGAACAAATTTTAATTTATTATTAACTAGAATATGTAAGTCTCGCGATACTAATAATAATTGTACTATATTGCGTCTGCTAGTATTTAAATTGTAACATGTATACGGTTATTAGAAATACCAGATTGAAACAATGAACTAAATCTTTTCTCTGCGAAATTTTGTTTACCATTTATGAAACGAAATTTTTAGAATTAATGTACAGTGTTTCTTATAGCTAAGACTCGCACCGTTCACTTATTAAAAACTGAAACAAAAACATTAACATTTTATACTATTTTGCATATACCTTTAGTATGTAGCGTATTACAAATTATCAAACGATTTTTCAATTTTCAAAATGCGCTTTTCGAAGCGCAAAGTATGACACGTAAAACATTAAAACGATTAGAACTTTTCCCCCAAAATAGTAGTGTATTCTAGATTTCGCCACCATATTCGTCAGTATTATGTATTGTAAATATAAATTTAATTCACTAGTTATCATTTTCATAACAATACTTTCACGCACTTGGCTAAGACAGTAATTATTATTTTGAAAATAATTATGCTTTACGGGCCTTTACTGAATACCATCGAGTGACTATTTATTTCGGTTTTTAATTGGACTTTAATCATTTTTTTGTATTCTCAATATTCACCGAATGAATTTTTGATAATAGAGGCTAGACGATTTTTTAGAAGTATTGCACGGCATCGATTCTGCACACGGTTCATATGTGTGAAAGTTATATTAGCTCAATGAAAAATTGTCGGCACTAGAACATTTATCCTCTTTTACTTTATCATCTTTTACTTTCACTCACAGGTTCTGGAGGGCTGATGCGGATTCCTTCAATTTTATCAGCTTGCTTTTATTTTAATTACGTAATAAACTGTTTTTTCTTTTTTTTTTTCGCCTTCTCAGTTACATTTCATATCTACTGTATTATAATGCAAACTTCTGTGTCTTCATTTAATGGCCCACTAATTGCCTTCTACTACTTCGACACGACCCATTAATTTGTTTCAGCAAGGTTTCGCTGCAATTTTTTGGCGTTGCATGAAAGGCCAAATATGTGTGGCCTAACTGTGCAGACGCACGGAGCAGCTGTCGTTTTCATATACACTTTTCTCCATTGATATTTGAGACAATACTTCATTGCTTTGAAAATATCAAGAATAGTTAATCATTTAAATATTCTCGAGGCATTGTAACCGCGAGCCAGGTGTTAAATATGAAGTTCCATTAACATTTTTGAAGTACTACATATTTGACACTCGATATAACTCTATTTATTATTAGTAAATAGTAGTAAATAACTGTAGTATTGGATAATTATCTATTTGATCATTGTCACGTATATGCATAAATTACATTTGCATTCTTTTGTTTTTATATAATCAGCGCACTGTTCGCAACAATACGATTAGTAGTTGTTTCATGCTACCGGTTACTTTCGTTTGACACGCAAGTGTAATTGTTTTATAGAAGGATAGCTGCTCCATAGCACACACACTCTACGCACAAAACCACACGAGAGTCTAACCGCTGTTCTCAAAGCGCAATATCGAGCGAGCCGGCTTACACTAATGATGACGAAATGAAATTAAAAACAATGTGTTCTTTCCATTTTGCAACATTTACAGATGCCTAAAATATGTAATACTTAATTAACAGGTGTAATAGCAGACGCTGAGAAAGAGAAGGGGAAGTTAGAGAAGGAAGGGTGGTCGGTGGTTTGTGATGATGATGCGCGGGGCAATAAAGAGGCAAGAGGTGCTGTAGTTCAAAGTTTTATTAGAGAACAATTAATGCACACCGAACCTGAGGATAGGGTAATTAGATCTGAGGAAATCGAAAGCGATCGAGCACCGATCGTTGAGCCGGCGATAGTTAAACAGCGTTACGTTCGCGATGGGAAGGGAGATAATAACGTTACGATCGTTACATCGAAGACCATAGTTTCAGTGTCCGGCGACAAAACAGGAAAACCACCTGTAATTACTCAAAGTATCACAGTGCAAGAGACAGACCAAACGATACCTAAAGATGGAGTGACTGTTCGTAATGGTAAACAAAGTGTCGTAAGTAAGAAGGAGATGATGTCTAAAGAAGGTAAGGAAATCGATGAGAAACTAACATTACCTGGTATAAGTGTTAAGAAAGAGGGTATGAAGCAAGTGCAAGAAAAAGATAAAGAAGTAGCACAGGAATTAGCGAGAGAAACCTTAGCTAAAACTAACATTCCAAAAGATACAAAATCTACGACTGATAAGCAGGTGTCTGCTTATGAGAGTGTTTACAGTGTACAACATCCGTCTACGCAATCTGCTGAGAAGCAAGAAGATGAATCGAAGAAGTCCAAGGACAAGAGTGGTGGTATCCTATCGGGCATATTCAAGGGATCTAAATCGAAGAAGGGTAAATCTAAAGGATCGAAAGATACGTCCTTCGACAGCGGTGATGAGGAAGCAATGATTGCTCCAGCCACGGAAGAGCAAACCCAGCAACCAGTACCTGCTGCGTATGATTCGCACGCGGACTCGAAGCTTATTGAGATTAGCACAAAGCCGGATGTTAAGTTAGCCACGATGCAATTTTTGGACGATTCGAGACGAATTGCTTCAGCTGCGCGCCATGTACCTGAAAGCACAGTGACCTCGCCTCGAATGGAGGCGAAAGGCGACACGAAAATGATAACCAAGGAACCCGAGGATCGCACAGCCACCGTGGCCAGCGACACGAGCGATCAAGAGAAAGAAAAGGGTAGCGGATTCTTCGGCATTTTTAAAAGCCCGAAGTCGAAAGAGAAAAAATTGAAAAAGACCAAAGATACATCGTTCGACAGCGGCGACGAAGAAGTTCGAGTCGCCACGGAAAAGTTTTTGGACGACACGCGAAAAGTTGCCGACGTGACGATTGTTTCTACTTTACCCAAAAGTGGGGGCAAGCAAGATTTGCATACTTTTACTTCGCCAGTCCATTACGAAGAAGATACACCCAAGGACAAATTAAACGGACATACGTACGATATTTCGGGGATGCAAAGGAAATTAGAAACCGACCGAAGTACTCCTCATAAAGAAATTAATGGAAAATCCGACCAAAAAAAGCCTAAAGATCAGAAAGAACGAAGCCTCGAAAGACATACTGAAACGAAGAGAGATTCAATAACGAAGTCATCGGAAGATGAAAAGGAACAAGGCGAGGAGGGTAAAGATAAGAGTGGTGGATTCTTCAGTATGTTCAAGAGTCCGAAATTAAAAGCTAAAAAGAGAAGTGGATCCAGAGAGAAGAGTTCCTCTAAAGAAGCATCCTTCGACAGCGGGGATGAAGAAACGAGACATTTAACGTCCAGTTTCTTAGAAGATACGAAAAATATTGCGGATAGTTTGCACCATGAAGAACCAAAACCAATTGCGGACAAACCTGTAATCTCCACTTCTGACACACCTGCAGAATCCTTGGATAAGGAGAGGGGAACAGGTATCTTCAGCAAATTCAGAAGTCCAAAATTATCTCGAGATTCACGAAGCAGATCTCGAGAGAAGAGCACTCCGCCGCAAGAACCAGTAACTAGTCCAGACAGTTCATTGCGTGAAGCTACATCGAAATTCTTGGAAGATACGAGGAATCTGGCAAATGTAACAATAGACGTGCCAAGTAAAGTAGAAGGTGCAGCGCATAGTGCGTTAGATGGGGCGAAAGACAGAGAAGATAAAGCTGTATCAGAAATCAAATTAGACACTGATGCTGCTAAGAAAAAGATAGCTTCTGGAATAGATACTGTTGCACATGGAGCGGAATCAGCGAAAGATAAAGCCACAAAAGAAACAAAAAAAGCCAAAGAAAAAACCGGCGGTTTCTTATCTGGACTTTTCAAAGGAGCGAAGCATACTGCAGACGAGGTATCGGAAGAAGTCACGGAAATTGTCGATGAAACGAAGAAAGAGGTCAGTGATGGAAAGGATGGTGCACGTAGTGCAGCAGAAAGTAAATTGAGAGATATTGATACGGCCAAGGACAAAATAGTCGCCGGAGCAAAGGACACCAAAATTATGATCAGTGGAACGATATCTGAAGCTGCACAGAAGGTGTCGGATAGTGGAAAAGCCATTGGCGAGAAGGCAGTTGACGGAGCGAAACGAGCCGAAGAAAAGACTCAAGCCGCTGCTCAAGGAGTAGCTGATGATGTAAAATCAGCGAAGGAACAAGCAACTGCAGATTTGGCAGATGCTAAGGATAAAGTAGTGACTGCTGTAAAAGACGTCAAAGATAAAGTCAGCGAGAAAGCAACTGAAGGAGCCCAAAAGATAACTGACACTGGCAAGATCGTTGGGGACAGAGTACTTGACGGGGTTAAAGGCGCTGAAACGAAAGCTGCTGCAGCTGCGCGAGATGTGGCCGATGGTGCAAAAACAACGAAAGATAAAGTAGCAAAGGAGGTCAAGGAAGACACTGAAGTAGCGAAACAGAAGATATCGTCTGGGGCAGATGCCGTCGTAGACAGTGCTGCAGCAGTAAAGGATAAGGCTGCAAAGGAAGCGAAGAAGGCTAAGGAGAAGACCGATGGTTTCCTCTCAGGATTTTTCAAGAGTGTTAAACACGCAGCGGATGAAGTATCTGAAGATGTGAAGGACTTCGTTGATGACACGAAGAAGGAAGCTGCAGAAGACGAAGCTCGTGCACGTGAAGCAGTTGCAGGAAAGTTAAAGGACATGGATACAGCAAAAGACCAAGTAGTTGCAGAAGCAAAAGATGCAAAAGACAAAATGGCAAGTACGGTGAAAGATACTAAGGGTGCAGTCAGCGAGAAACTATCAGCAGCTGCACAAAAAGTATCAGAGTCCGGCAAAACTGTTGGTGAGAAAGCAGCTGACGGTATGAAACGAATTGAAGAAAAAACAGATGCTGCTGCTCGAGATGTCATCGATGGTACGAACGCAGCAAAGGATAAAGTAGTTACGGAAACGAAGGGTGCTAAAGATGCAGTAGTGGCAGCTGTAAAAGATACGAAGGAAAAGGTC
Organism: Nomada lathburiana; assembly: GCA_963667235.1. Taxonomy (NCBI): domain Eukaryota; kingdom Metazoa; phylum Arthropoda; class Insecta; order Hymenoptera; family Apidae; genus Nomada; species Nomada lathburiana. The sequence goes on from OY763905.1 coordinate 4,252,169, forward strand.
AGCGAAAAAGTCACTGAAGATGCACAGAAGGTGAAAGATACAAGCAAAACAGTTGGCTTCAAAGTAGTTGAGGGAGTAAAGGATGCTGAAGCGAAAGCTGAAGCGACTGCACGCGGAGTGGCTGACGGTGCTAAAGCCGCGAAGGACACAGTCATAAAAGAAATTAAAGAAGACACTGAATTAGCAAAACAAAAGGTAGCACTTGGAATAGACGTTGCAGTAGATAGCGCAACAGCAGCTAAAGATAAGACGGCAAAGGAGGCCAAGAAAGTGAAGGAAAAGGCCGGTGGTTTTCTTTCTGGGTTATTCAAGGGTGCGAAACACACAGGTGATGAGGTTTCGGAAGATGTCAAGGAGTTCCTTGATGAAATGAAGAAGGAAGCAGCTGAGGAAGAAGCACGTGCTCGCGATGGAGTAGCAGGGAAGTTAAAAGACGTTGAAACAGCAAAGGATAAAGCTGCTGCTGATATGACAGACACCAAGGACAAAATTGTAGGCGCTGTCGTAGACACTAAAGATAAAGTTGGCGAAAAAGTGTCTGACAGTATGCAGAAGGTGCAGGATGCTGGTAAAGCTGCTGGCAATAAAGTAACTGGTGACGTGAAACATCTTGGTGAAAAAGTAGAGGTCACTGCTCAACAAGTGACTGTCAGTGCTAAAGCTACAAAGGACAAAGCAGTGGCTGATACGAAGGACGTTAAAGGCAAAGCTGCAGCTGCTGTAAAGGACACCAAGGATAAGGTTAGCGAAAAGGTGTCTGATGGTGCTAAGAAAGTGTCAGACGCTGGAAAAGCTGTTGGAGAAAAGATGACAGATGGTGCCGAGGTAATTAAAGTCAAAACCGAAGCGACTGCTCATGCAGTAGCTGATGGCGCGACGACAGCGAAGGACAAAGTAGTTAAAGAAGTGGAAGAGGATGTTGACGCTGTGAAACAGAAGATGTCATCAGGAGTCGGTGCAGTTGTAGATGGTGCGACTTCAGCGAAGGATAAAGCTACGAAGGAAGCTAAGAAAGCCAAAGAAAAAACTGGCGGTTTCTTGTCAGGATTGTTCAAGGGTGCAAAACACGCGGCTGACGATGTCTCGGACGATGTTAAGGAATTCCTTGATGAAACAAAGAAAGAAGCATCCGAAGAGAAAGCTCGTTTACACGACACTGGTAAAGAAACGAAGGATAAAGCAATTGCAGATCTAAAAGACACAAAAGATAAAGTTGCTGCTTCAGTAAAGGATACTAAAGATGGAGTCGCCACTAAAGTGTCTGATGCTACACAGAAGATATCAGATGCTGGTAAAGTTGCTGGTGAGAAAGTAGTTCATGATGTGAAACGAGCTGAGGAAAAGGCAGAAACTGTTACTCGCGAAGTAGCTGATGGAGTAAAAGCAGCGAAAGATAAGACTGTAAATTTGCAGGATGCTGCCGATGAAGCTGTAACTGCAGCAAAGGACACCGCGAGCAAAGTCAGCGAAAAAGTGGCTGAAGGTGCACAAAAAGTAATTGACACCAGTAAAGCAGTTAGTGGCAAAGTAGTTGAAGACGTGAAAGATGCCAAAGCGAAGGCTGGCTCGGCTGCACAAGAAGCAGCTGACGGTGTTAAAGTAGCGAAGGACAAAGTTGTAAAGGGAATTAAAGACGACAGTGATGCGATCAAGCAGAAGGTTTCCTCTGATATAGATGCAACTGTAGAAGGCACAGTAGCTGTAAAAGACAAAACCGCTAAGGAAGCAAAGAAAGCTAAGGAAAAAACTGGCGGATTCCTCTCGGGATTATTCAAGAGCGCTAAGCATGCAGTTGATGAAGTTTCCGACGAAGTCAAAGATTTCGTCGACGAAACGAAGAAGGAAGCAGAAAAAGATGAAGCTCGAGCACGTGATGCAGTGGCAAGTAATCTGGAAGAAATGGACGCGGCCAAAGACAAAGTTGCTGCTGCAGTGAAGGATGGTAAGGGCAAGGCCGATAGTGCTGCAAAGGACACCAAGGATAAGATTAGCGAAAAAATAGTTGACGGAGCACACAAGGTGTCCGAAGCTGGTGTAGCAGTTCGTGACAAAATTGTAGATGAAGTAAAACAAGCCCAGCAAAAAGTTGACACTGCTGCGAAGGATACAGCTGATGAGCTGAAAGGAACAAAGGATAAGGTTGCTGCTGATGTATCAGATGTTAAGGACAAAGTTGCAACGTCTGCAAAGAATACAAAAGACAAGGTTAGCGAAAATGTAGTTAAAGGTGCACAGAAAGTATCGGATGCTGGAAAGGCTGTGGGCCAAAAAGTAACAGATACTGCAAAGAAGGCCGATGAAAGAATTGAAGAGACCGTACATGGTATAGCCGGTGGTGTTAAAACTGCGAAGGACAAAGTTGCGAAAGAGATTAAGGATGATACTGATGCAGCAAAACAGAAGCTGTCATCTGGAATAGATACTGCTATTGATGGCGCAACCATGGCGAAAGACAAAACTGTAAAGGAAGCTAAAAAAGCCAAAGACAAGGGCAGTGGTTTCTTGTCTGGATTATTCAAAGGTACAAAACAGACAACTGACGAGGTTTCAGTTGGCGTCAAAGAATTCCTTGACGAAACGCGAAGGGAAGCCTCAGAAGAGAAAGCTCGAGCACATGAAGCAATGGAACAGGAATTAATCGACTTTAATAGCGCCAAGGACAAAGCAATTAAACTTGCAAAAGATGACAAGAAAAAAGTCACAGCAACAGTGAACGAAACGAAACACCAGATCGAGGCGCAGATTGGTGACGGTTTAGCGAAAGTATCAGATGCTGGAAAAGCTGTGGGTGAAAAAGTCGCCGACGGAGTGAAAGAAACTGGAGAAAAAATAGATGCAACGACTCGAGAAGTAGTTGAGGGAGCAAAGGCAACAAAGGACAAAGTAGCTACAGAAGCGATGGATGCTAAGGATGCAGTTGTTGCAGCTGCAAAAGATACGAAGGAGAAAATGAGTGAGAAATTTGCCGAGGGTACTCAAATACTATCAGATGGTGGCAAAGTGGTAGGCAAACAGACTGCATCTGGTGTGAAGATAGCTGGCGAGAAAGCAGAAGCAGCAGCTGATGAGGTAGCAGATAACGCAAAAATGGCAAAGGAGAAAGTAAAGAAAGAAGTTAAAAAGGATGCTGCTGCTGCCAAACAAAAGATCGCGTCAGGTGTAGATGCAGCTGCGGAAGGCGCAGACACAGTGAAAGAGAAAGTAACGAAGGAAGCAAAGAAAGCTAAGGAAAAAACTGGTGGATTCCTTTCCGGCCTGTTCAAAGGTGCAAAACAGGCAGCAGACGAAGTCACGGATGAGGTTAAAGAGTTCGTTGACGAAACAAAAAAAGAAGCTGCTGAAGAAGAAGCTCGCACTCGCGAGGCTGCACAGAAGGCACTTAAAGGTGCTGACACAGCCAAGGATAAAGCAGTTACAGGAATTAAGGATGCAAAGGACACAGTGGCAACTACTGTCAAAGACACCAGGGATAAAGTCAGCGAGAAAGTATCTGATGGCATAGAAACGGCAACTGACGCTGGCAAAGCTATTAGCGACAAGATAGTAGATGGAGTAAAGCAGACGGAAGCCAAAGTAGCAACTGCTGCTGGAGTGATAGCTGACGGCGCCAAAACAGCAAAGGACAAACTAGTTGCGGATGCGAAGGATGCTAAAGAGTCGTTGACAACTGGTGCAAAGGATGTTAAGGACAAAGTCGGCGAGAAAGTGGCTGATGGTGCACAGAAAGTGGCAGACACTGGCAAAGCAGTCGGAGAGAAGTCCGCAGATAGCGTAAAGCAAGTGAAAGAAAAAGCTGCAGCAACTGCTCAGGAAATAGCTGACGGTGCGAGTGCTGTAAGTGAGAAAGTAAGCAAGGAAATTAAAGACGATGCTGAAGCTGTAAAACAGACTGTATCATCTGGAATAGACACGGTAGTAGATGGTGCAACGACAGCAAAAGATAAAGCCACAAAGGAGGCTAAGAAAGCCAAGGAAAAAACTGGGGGATTCCTTTCAGGTCTATTCAAGAGTGCGAAACACACAGCTGATGACGTTTCTGGAGATGTTAAGGACTTCCTTGAAGAAACCAGGAGGGAAGCGTCAGAAGAGAAAGCGCATCTACACGATACCGTGGAAGGAAAATTGAAAGACATCGATGTCGCAAAGGACAAAGCAACTGCAGACGTAAAGGATGCAAAATATACCATTGCAACAGCTGTTAAAGACACCAAGGATACAGTCAGTTCCAAGGTGTCTGACGTTAAGCAGAAGGTATCTGACGCCGGAGAAGCTGTCAGTGACAAAGTATCTGATGAAGCGAAACGTGCAGCAGAAAAGACGGACGCCAAAGTTCAAGAAATAGCTGATAGCGCAGAAGCAGCAAAAGATAAAGCAGCTGCTGGTGTAAAGGATGCTGGAAAGAAAGTGGTTACAGTTGCAAAGGACACAGCGGCTACGGCTAACGAGAAATTGGCTGAAAGTGAGCAGAAAGTATCTGATGCTGGTAAAGCAGTGGGACAGAAAGTAGTGGATGGTGCGAAAAAGGCAGAAGAAAAAACAGCAGAAATTGTTCATGATATAGCTGAAGGAGCAAAGACAGCAAAGGATAAAGCGGTTAAGGAAGCTAAGGAGGATGCTGATGCAGTAAAGCAAAAGGTTTCATCAGGAATAAGTGTAGCTGTAGATGGAGCAACAGCTGTGAAGGATAAAACTGCAAAGGAAGCCAAGAAAGCTAAGGAAAAGACTGGCGGATTCCTTTCGGGATTATTTAAAAGTGGGAAGCACGCGGCTGACGAGGTTTCGGAGGACGTTAAAGAATTTGTCGACGAAACGAAAAAAGAAGCCGCTGAAGAGGAAGCTCGTGCTCGCGAGACAGTGACAGGAAAGTTTAAGGACATCAGCACGGCACAAGACCAAGTCGCATCTGATATTAAAGAGGCAAAAGATAGTGTTGCGGGTGCTGTAATTGACACGAAGGATAAAGTAGGCGAGAAGGTAACTGATGCTGTGCAAAAAATATCAGACACTGGGAAGACATTAGCCGAGAAAGTCTCAGATGGCGTGAAAGGAGCTGAAGCAAAAACGGAAGAAACAGCTAAAGGTCTGGCTAGAAGTGTAGAAACTGCGAAGGATAATGCAGCTTCAAGTGTTAAGGATGTTACCGATAAAATTTCCACTTCTGCAAAGGACACCAAGGATAAAGTCAGCGAGAAAGTAGCCGATGGAGCGAAGAAGGTAGCAGATGCAGGCAAAGCAGTTGGAGAGGGTGTTGCAGACGGTGTGAAAAAAGTTGAGGATAAAGCAGAAAAAGCAGCTCTTGATGTATCTACTAGTGTCAAAGCAGCAAAGGACGCCGTAGTTAAAGAAATTAAAGATGACAGTGACGCAGTGAAACAGAAGCTGTCATCGTCTGCGGATTCAGTGGCGGACAGTGCAGCATCAATCAAGGACAAAACGACGAAGGAAGCTAAAAAAGCTAAGGAAAAGGGAAGCAGATTTTTCTCTGGATTGTTCAAGGGTGCCAAACACGGGGCTGACGAAGTTTCCGGAGATGTTAAAGACTTTTTAGAAGAGACGAAGAAGGAAGCCACGGAAGAGAAAGCACGTTTGCATGAAGCATTAGAAGGAAAGGTTAAAGATATCGACGCAGCCAAAGTTAAAGCTTCTGCGGAAATAGAGGATGCGGAACGCAAAGTTTCTACAGCTGTAGCAGACACAAAAGATAAAGTCACCGAGAAAATATCAGCGGGAGTACAAAAAGTGTCCGATACTGGCAAAGTTGTTGGCGATAAAATCATCGACGAGGCAAAACAAGCAGAAGCGAAAACCGAAGCATCTGTTCGCGAATTAGCTGATGATGCAAAATCAGCAAGAGACAAAGTAGTTTCAGGCGTGAAGGATGTTGAGGAGAAAGTTACAACTGCTGCAAAAGACGCCAAAGACCAAATTGGTGGCAAAGTATCCAGCGGTACAGAAATGATATCGGACGCTGGTAAGTCATTGGGAGAAAAAGTTGCAGGTGGATTAAAAAAGACCGAAGACAAAGCAAGTGCCACCGCTCAGGACATTGCTAGTGGCGTGAAGTCTGCAAAGGACAAGGTGTCAAAAGAGATTAAAGAAGATGTCGCCGCAGTAAAGCAAAAGGTATCCTTTGGAGTAGACACGGTAGTAGATACCACAGTATCGGCAAAGGATACAGCTGCAAAAGAAGCTAAGAAAGCTAAGGAAAAAACTGGCGGCTTTCTTTCTGGTTTATTTAAGGGTGCGAAACACGCAGCAGACGAAGTTTCCGACGAAGTCAAGGAATTCCTTGATGAAACACAGAAGGAAGCAGCTGAAGAAGAAGCACGTGCTCGCGAAGCAGTAGCAGGGAAGTTACAGGACGTTGAAACGGCAAAGGAAAAAGCTGCTTCTGATACGAAGAAAGCAAAGGATAAGATTGTAGGCGCTGTCGTAGACACTAAAGATAAAGTTAAGGAGAAAGTTTCTGACACTATGCACAAAGTGCAGGATGCTAGTAAAGCTGCTGGTGATAAAGTGGCTGATGATATGAAACATCTTGGTGAAAGAGCAGGGACAACTGCTCAACAAGTGTCTGATAGCGCTAAAGCCGCAAAAGACAAAGCAGTGGCTGATGCGATGGACGTCAAAGACAAAACTGCAGCTGCTGTAAAGGACACGAAAGATAAGATCGGCGGAAAAGTGTCTGACGGCGCGCAGAAAGTATCGGATGCTGCAAAAGCTGTAGGCGAAAAGGTAGTAGATGGTGCCGAGAAAATCAAAGGCAAAGCAGAAACAGCAGCCCACGAAGTAGCTGATGGTGCAAAGGCAGCAAAGGGCAAAGTAGTTAAAGAAGTGGAAGAAGATGTCGACGCTGTAAAACAAAAGGTGTCATCAGGAGTTGGTGCAGTTGTAGATGGTACGACTTCAGCCAAGGATAAAGCTACGAAGGAAGCGAAGAAGGCCAAAGAAAAAACTGGCGGCTTCTTGTCAGGATTGTTCAAGGGCGCAAAACATGCGGCTGACGAAGTCACGGACGACGTCAAAGAATTCCTGGACGAAACGAAGAAGGAAGCAGCTGAAGAGGAGACAAAAGCTCGCGAAGCTGTAGCGGGCAAATTAAATGATATCGACGACGCAAAGGACGAAGCTGTTTCTAAGGCGAAAGATGTTAAGGGCAAGCTGGCGACCGCGGTAAAGGACACTAAAGATAAAGTTGCTGAAGGAGTCTCTGATGGCGCGAGAAAGGTGCAAGACACGGGCAAAGCTGCTGGCGACAAAGTAGTAGATGGTGCAAAAGAAATTGGTAAAAGCGTGGATTCCATTGCACAGCATGTTGCTGACAGCGGAAAATCTGTGAAGGACAAAGCAGTTGCTGATGTAAAACATGCCAAGGATAAAGCTGCAACTGCAGTAAAGGACACCAAGGACAAGATCGGCGAGAAAGTGTCGGAGGGTGCCCAAAAGGTGTCAGCCGCTGGCCAGGCAGTGGGAGAGAAAATTGTAGATAGTGCTGAAAAAGTTAAAGACAAAACAGATACAGCTGCTCACGAAATAGTTGATGGCGCCAAGACAATTAAAGGCAAAATTTCAAAGGAGATTCAGGACGACGCAGATGTCGCGAAGCAAAAAGTTTCATCGGGAGTAGATGCAGTTGTCGATGGCGCGACTGCCGTGAAGGATAAAGCCGCAAAAGAGGCAAAGAAAGCTAAAGAAAAGGGCGGCGGTCTCTTGTCTGGCCTATTCAAGGGCGTGAAGCATGCCGCTGATGAGGTTTCAGAGGAGGTTAAAGAATTTGTCGATGAAACAAAAAAAGAAGCTGCCGAAGAGGAAGCTCGGGCCCGGGAAGCTTTGTCGGAAAAGGCAAAGGAAGTAGATACAGCAAAAGACAAAATAGCGACTGCTGTGGTGGACACGAAACATACAGTCACGGATAAAGTACATGAGGGAGTACAGAAAGTATCCGATGCGGGTAAAACTGTTGGTGATAAAGTTGTTGGCGGTGTGAAGGGAGTAGAAGCAAAAGCAGAAGCTCTTACTCAAGGTGTTGTCGATGGTGTTCAGACAACGAAGGACCGTGCCGTTTCAGACGTGAAAGATGCTAAGGAGTCCCTAGCGAAGGATGCGAAAGATATAAAGGACAGTGCCAGTGGGAAAATATCGGGAACCGCGCAAAAAATATCAGACGCTGGGAAAGCTGTGGGTACTAAAGTTGCCGATGAGGCGAAAAAAGCAGGAGCAAAAGTGGAAAGCACTTCTCGAGAAGTTGCAGATGGCGCAAAAGCAGCGAAGGATAAGTTGGTCGCGGAGATTAAACAAGATACTGCCGCTGTAAAAGACGCCGTTTCTTCTGGAGTACACGCGGCTGCAGATAGCACAGGTGCAACCAAAGATAAAGCAGCAAAGGAGGCGAAGAAAGCTAAGGGAAAGGCCGGTGGTTTTCTGTCGGGCCTCATTAAGGGTGTGAAGCACAGCGCAGATGAAGTTTCGGACGAAGTCAAAGAATTTCTCGACGAAACGAAGAAGGAAGCTGCTGAGGAGGAGGCCCGCGCTCGCGACGCAGTAGCTGGCAAACTAAAAGAGATTGACACGGCGAAAGAAAAAGCTGTCGGTGATGCGACGGCAACTAAAGACAAGGTTGCAGCTGGCATGAAAGACACTAAAGATAAAGTAAGCGAGAAGGTAATAGAAGCTGCTCAAAAGGCATCGGACGCTGGCAAAGTTGTCAGTGACAAAGCTGCCGAGGGGATAAAGGACGCTGAAGAGAAAACCAAAGCTGCTGCTCAAGATGTTTCTGACGGATTTAAAACAACGAAGGATAAAGTAGCTGCAGACGTCAAAGGTGCTAAGGATAAAGTCGCAACTGCTGCGAAAGATACGAAGGACAAGATCAGCGGAAAGGTATCTGATGCTGCACACGCAGTATCAGACACTGGCAAAACTGTGGGTGCTAAAGTAGTTGACGCAGTGAAAATAACAGAAGCAAAAGCGGAAACAGCTGTACGAGATGTAGCTGGTGGCGCAAAGACAGCAAAAGATAAATTAGCTAAGGAGGTAAAAGAGGATACTGCTGTCGTCAAACAGAAAATTTCCTCGGGTATAGATACGGTTGTAGATGGTACAAAAACAGTAAAGGATAAAGCTTCGAAGGAAGGTAAAAGGGCTAAGGAAAAGGGCGGTGGTTTCTTCTCCGGTTTAATAAAGAGTGCAAAGCACGCAGCGGATGAAATCACTGGCGAAGTAAAAGAGTTTGTTGACGATACGAAGAAGGAAGCCGTGGAAGAGGAAGCTCGTGCTCGCGATGGAGTTTCTGAAAAGCTGAGGGACATTGATACAGCAGCGGATAAGGCTGCATCCGACGTAAAACTGGCTAAAGAAAAAGTTACAGCTGATGTAAAATATGTGAAAGACACAGGAGTCCAGAAAATATCAGACACCGGAAAATCGGTTGGGGGAAAATTATCGGGCCAAGTAGGACAGGCGTTTGTCGTAGACAGTAGCGACCCTAAGAGCGGGGTGGTTGACTTTTTAGAAGAAATGAAACGCGACGCTGCGTGGGACAAGTTACATTTCGAAGAGAAACCGGATGCACATATTTATGAGAATGTGCAAAGATCTGTTTTCGTTAAGGAAACAACGCCTGAATCAAAAACCGTAACTAGTTCAAGAACTGGAACAGATACGAAGTCTACGACCAAAACTGTTACTTCCTCAACTTTCGGTACATATGATCCGTTTTCTGATGTAGCTTCCGATTTACAGATTAGACTGTCCGAAGGTAACATTAGAGACGATGATCGTGCTAGCGAAACGAAATCCAAGAAAGTGTCTCGCATTCCACAAAAAGTTAGTTTCTCTAAAGACGTTAGCCCTAGTAGTTCGACGGATAGTGCAGTTAGGGTAGTAAAGGTATTTAGCGAAGTAGAGCACCTCGAGCCTCACACACGACAAACCGTCACCACAGTCGTAACAAAGTCTGTGCGGACGGCAGCGACCCCACCACCCAGTCCCGCCGAGTACACTGACAGTAGAATCGAAGGTATCTTGCAATAATTGCGTTATACATATTACATACCAGCTGTGTGTAACATGATTAATTAAGTTGACGCTTTTCTGTAACTTATGTTTTGGTAGTCATACCAAAATGGCCCAAAAAGGCCATTGCACTGTGTCATCCGTAATGAATCCTAACACTCTGATCTCAATCACTCTTTTAGTATACTAATGCCTACATGGTTTCTTATCAAGCAAATATCTCGAACGTACTATAAAGTGAAATAGTGTATATTTCGTATACGTAAAGGTATAACAATCAGTTCAATAAGTTTTCGTTGCAAACAGGCACATGTACGATACGTTATTTAATACTTTCTATACATTTTAAATCATTTAATATCATTGATCATTCGATAAACACGCACACTTTATAGTATGACAATTAAATGGAAAAAAAAAAGTGATACGTGATCGACCGTAGCAAATTGTATAAGACAACGTGTTTACATTATTTCTATTTATTTGCTGTTCTTATTTTCAGTTTGTGCGTTTTAACTTTCTTAACATTTCTTTAATGCATGTTTCCAGGTTTTTTATGCTATTTTTAACATTACGATATTATCCATGACAAAAATGTTTTGTTATCCATCGATAATGAGACTACCGATTAAAAGCGACAACCTTATTTGTCATTATTCGTTTCTTTTATTATAGCATAACATACCACATCATATTGATATTTATTATACGGTAATATATCTCATTCAATTAACAGGAAACTACGACTAGCGAAGCATGAACCGAGGTATGCCATGCAGGGAAACATCATTCATCTAATCTTTGTCAAATCATTGCTTTCAATGTTCACCTTGTTATTACCGTTTTCTTATGCGACGTTCACATACTATTTCAGATGTTACCGAAGAGGCTGCAAGGCGAGCACAGGACCTAGCCGATCAAGCATACTCGATGTCGAAAGCAGGTAACGTATGGCGAGAAAAAGTATAAAACTCACGAACACAGATCACAGGCCCAAGATCAATAAGTTAGCAGATTCTATTTTGGTGCCCTCATTTATATTTAGCTTTATCTTCCATAGTTAGCACCTGCCGACGCTTTCACACTAATATTGTGCGCACGTTTCTTACTAAATAGCTACCTATCTGTGACATATAGATTAAAGTATCATCAAACATTTGAGTCATACCATTCTTTGTACAATCTCTATACATGGGGCGTATACGATTTATTTTCTGTACAGTTCTGTCGATTAAACAGGAGTTTAGTTGAGGCAAAGTAGCTTGGCGAACTTTCTCGTTTTATTCAGTTCGTAGGTAATTACATTACTTTACCACTAATACTCTTCGCTGCTACAAAAAGTCATTGCTTCCGGTCGGTACAGCAAGAGCCACGCTTTCAAAGCAATCCGCCTGCAAACAACGATATCTAAAAGGTGTTTCCATTACAAGTTTAGACGTGTTTTAAGTAAAGCATAGCTGTTTCGAAGGGTACGTTTTAGTAAGATTCAGGCGCCACGACTAGACACCATTTAATGAGTGTTTTTTTATAAACAAACTAATCCTGTTGCAGTATTGATACTAACTAAAAAACTGAATGTAGTTGTGTGCTGCACACACACACACACACACACACAGGCATATCATGCGATAATATGCATGCGTGTGTGAGCACACGAGTTTCGTGTGTATGCGCGTACACACAAGTACGTATGTGAGACAAACACGCTGAATCTTTCAGTCCAACTGTCGCAGCTGGGCTAGAGTTGAAATTCTTAGTGTGTATCAATGTGCTTTATGTCCTTGTTCCTGTTCTTGTCCATGTCCTTTTGGATGGGTCAGGGCATGATTCGGCTGAGATTGATGGGACTGTAGAGAGGCATGCTACTTCTGCTCCAACAAAGCAACCTGTTCCCGCCCCGCGACAATCCACCAGGTCGTCCATCAAAACAGACTTTCATCTAGACTTAGGAGATACCTCGTACACCCCGTACAGTCCCAAGCGTAAGGTGAAAGAGCAATCGAAGCAGCTTCAAGAAAGGCATTCACCGGAGAAGAGCAGTCCAAAGAGTAAGATACCAGTAAAAGTAAAGAAATCGATGGAGAACGAGAGGACGATGAGCCAAGCTTTGACGAGCACCGAGCCTGATCTACATAAGACCGTAAAATTGTGTAACGATCAAACGATTACGACAAACGACTCGTTCGCTATTCAGGCCTCAGATCTCGCATCAAACCAAGTAGAAAACATGCGCGAAAACGCGTCAGAGCAATCGCCCCGCGAGAAAGAACGGGAAGAAACAAAGGAGAAAAGCGACACGATGAAGTTGGAGCTACCGACTGAAATACAGACAACGACCACGACCACGACTACTATAGTAGAGCCAGCTGATTTTCTCGCTTCGGAAATGTTAGGAAAAGTAACTGATACCGTGACAAGGGTTAAAACTGTAACGATATCGACAAGGCAAGACAGTGAACCGGACCCAACCAGACAGGACGGATATATTACAGAAGGGACTAACGTTATAGAAAACTTGTCTATGGATCTCGATGACGGGACGCGGACAACGTTATCCAACATTCAGAAGGACCTTACGGACGAAGTGGTGCCGCTGGAAACAGTGGTGAAAACTATGACGACTGTACGGTGCATCACGACGGAATCGTTTGACACGAATCAAACCGAACGAATCGTACGAACCGTGACGACCAGTAGCGAGCACGAAGATCTGCCGATGCCTGTTATAAAACAGCTGCAAGATCGCGGCGTTCTGCCAATCGAAATCGAACAGCTGACGACGAAGGTAATAAAAAGCACTACCACAGAGATATCTGAACCGTGGGCCCATGGCAGTCTAGCAGAACGTTCGTTCATTAACGACGAGAAGGCAGAGCAATGGGAGAGCCAGCTCTCACAAGACACGTCGCCCGGTTCCGGTAACGGCGACATTTATGGCAAAAACGGTAGCTCACGGAATGATTTAAACAGCGAGACTGATAGTGACGGTTCACCACAACCGAGGAGAAGATCTCCAAGCAAGAGGTGTACATTGGGCAGTTCCAGCGGGTCTGATGTAGCACTGCACGAAGGTGCGGAGCTGTCCCCGTTGGAGGACGACCAAGGTACCGCACTCACAGCTAACCTTCTAAGTAAGCAATGTACATATCCCGCTAACCAAGTTACCCGAGAGACATTATCAGATCCGAGAATGTGAATTACGCGAATGTTTTTCTTTTCTGTGACGCTTTTGTTGTTGCACGCTTTATCTGCATGTGCGCACCTGCACTGTCTATTATTTCCGTCCCCGGCTTGGCCTGGAACACAAAACTACTTATATGCACGCCTTGTAAGAAAAGTCAGTGAAGAAATTCCTCGTGCATTATACTTTCCGTATTGTAATACTGCACAATATCATTGGAGTATACGTTAGGAAAATATTTGTGTATTATTTTCAGTTTTCTGTGTGCAGGCAAAGACAGACGAAATTTGGTTTCAATTTGACATGTGAATTATTACTATGTTGATAGAGATGTGTTTGAATATTAAACTTAGGAAAATTACGATGCCAAAGTCACGGTAGACCTCGTGAGTATTTATTTGGGATTAAAGTACAGTCAGATTAAGACTAAATATAGTATAACTTTATGGTATGCACAGGCAACTGAAAATAATATTGTACGTGTTTTACTAATAATTATTGCAATCATATTATACTGAATTAAAGTATTAGAAACGTAATGTACGTAGACTTTCTTAACCGACTGTATAGTATTATTGATATGCTTGTATGATTAGGTTGATTAGAAAGTTGCTGTAAGTAATTGTTGAAATTTATTGAATCGAGGAATAAATGGAAGTAATGTACCTATTGGTAATATATGGAAAGTATAGATTAAAAGCTAACGCTATTAGGTTGAATATATTGAATAGTAATTGAATAATTTAAAGAAATCTATTAGGATAATGATTCCAAAGGGCAAACATATTTAATACCAAAATTGAATATTACGAATCATTATCTGGAAGAGTACGCTATTATAATATTATGTTGGCATCCATTGATGTACACTGGCAGTTGATTTTTAATTAAACAATTTGGTAATTTCTTTGGTAATAAACAGAAACATTATGGCAATGCCTAATTTATAATACTATCATTTCTGCAAACTGTGTTGCATGATCTTAAGCTTGCATAACAATTATAACTCGAGGTGTATTTGCACAATGTGGGCGGATATTGACCGTACATAAAAAAAAAAAGATAACCATTAGGCAAGGAAAAACAAAGCTTGTCAAAATGCAGTCGTAAATCTGCATACATGTGTGGTTTTTGAATTCTTCGTGGACTTCTCGTGGGCGAATACTATATCATAGGGTTGTTGGTGATCGATTCAATGTGCTTCGGTCGAAAAGAAGTCTACCCCTTTGTTTCCTATCGTTGGTTTTGGTTAAACGGATGAAATTGCGATCAGGTGCTTCTGGGACTAGCATACTTTTCACATTTATGTTTATTCACAGTCAAATTTTTTGTACGTCATGCAGAAATTTGTGAATACACATACGTTTAAAAGGAAATATCATATTCTAATTATTTACACTCAAAGAAAAGGAACAAATAAAAATTACAACGTCCGGCACGTATATGACTTCCGCCAGGGTTTTGTAATTGGAATTATTTATAAAACTGTATAACTTTATTCTCGAAATAGAACATTATGCTTACTTTCAAAAACATTTTACTTTTCCGTGATGAATTTTCCTTCTTATTAGTTACATTGAAAATAATTCACGGTTTATTATGTATCTAGTGCAAATCCATGGTTCTCCTTTAAGTTCATCTCTCGTACATTTTCACGTACAAAATTCACGAGTTGTTACAGTAATTACTCTAGGTTTACTTTTCCGTTAGAAATATGATGTTTCATTTTAAATGAAATAAGTCTTTTTACGAAATTTTGTAAGGACAAATGTAAATTTACCACATACATAATCACGAAGTAACGAAGGCACGTACATTAAAAATCAATTGCATCGTCTCTCTCATCTGTTTCAAAAATTTCCCAACGCGTCGAAAGGCACACGATGGGTATCGAATTATGTCACATAAAAAATTTACAAAACCTCTTATAATAAGCGTCGAAGTCGCGTAATTGGGTGATCCTATAACACATTGGCCATACATCGTACATCATGAGCGTGAACTATCTATATCAACTCGCTAAATAGAAAAAAAAAGAAAGAAAAAAAAAACAATCATTCAACGACGAGTCTGTAAAGAATTGTCGTTTTGGGCTTCGCAAAATTACATGTATCGCTCCTACCAAGCAAAGCTTCACATTGGGCTCACTTTAACCTGGAATCTACAATTAATCTCAAGGAAGACATTATAATTTCGTGAATAACAAGAGGGATAACGCACGTGAAAGTTTCTTGGCTTTCGGGTCGTCGATGTTAAAAAATACAGAAACGGCCTTGACATGTGCGTCAAATCATTAAGAAATCAGAAGCATCGATGAAACATCGTCGTGATAATCGCTGCTATCCTCTTCGCATACTTCGCCCGCTGTTCCTTCATACTAATCACGGCGTGGGATCGCAGAGTTCAATCGAATCAATTTATCAAAACAAGAACGCATATAAGCACCGGATAGAAAATTCATAGATGGACGTAATGTTTAAGTGACAGAAACAGACAGTTCGGTACAGTCAGTTTGTCCGAGCACGCGGGGAAGTACAGTAGAGGGAACACCTAGGAGGAAGACTTCCGGTAGAGCGGGCTGCGCATGTTGGATGAGCGTAGCTGTCGCTGCATTGATGATCCTACTAGCAATATTTCTTGCCTTGGAGCCACAAATGTTCCAACGTGCCATCTACACCCCCTCTAACAATGTCCCGAGGCAAACTGGGTACGAATTACCCTTCATTTTATTTATTTCTATTGCGGGAAATTTGTGTTGGAAACGCTTGAAGATACCCCATGCCCAAAATTTTTAATTACAGTGTTATTTACTTGTGAAACATCACTTCCAGAAATTGGTTATTCCTGTTTAAATATTCGATTGAAAATGCTGAATGTGAGGTGAATATTTACTGTTTGTTGCTAAAGCGGGGATATTTTCACGGTGTGCCTGTTTGTGAACGTTAGGAATTCATTCTATTTATAATCGAGGGTGAAGCGATATTACTGGAAAGATTGGAAGGAATGGAACGGAAGATATGTGTGTTGAAATTAGTTTAGGATCTTCGTAGGTAAATTATTTTTGATACATGTAATTACAGATATATTGTATATGAAGACCTTGCAGATAATGAGGTAATCATTTTTGATCTTACTGTCAACGGAACTCTGAAATAATGAATTTCAGATTTTTGTGGAGTTTGAGTAAGAACTTAATCTGCGAATATTAGTCGTATCGAAGTTCTCATTTTTTTGTTTCTGTTATTCGTGTGGAATTATCACTCACAAAGACACTTAAGTTACACAATTCTAGATACAATATTTATAGCGACAACATATTTCTAAAGTATGCACAGTCCCAGAGAATTTGTGTGCGCTATAATAAAACAGTTGTACACTATTTATACACTCGGTATAACAATAATAACAACAATAGAAAGTGCACAAAGTAATATACATATACTAATTCTAGAGAATTAGTCAGGCCAGTAATATCGACGATCAGTCAAACTAATTGCACGTATGCGACGGTATGCGACGAGAAATCTAGCATAAAGCAGGTAAAGGAGGAGGCGCAAACTTTCGAAAGATTCGTATACAAGCTTTATTTTTCTCTGACATGTTTAATCTTATCAACGCATCGAATGTGCTGCATGATTTAAGTACAATTCACACCTCGCATGATCTTTATGGCATTTCTAGCAAACTTAAGTTTGTCTCCAGCAGCGTTCTACACGGCAATAATTTCTCTTTCTTCCCATTTAATAGTGTTCTATACGCCTGGTGCACGTCTCCAAGAAAATTCCCTCAAAAAAAAAAGAGAGAAAAAAAAACTGATAGAGCTCGTATTCTCACTTTAATTTCATGCGCCCCACAGTTCTCACTATTTACCCTTTCTAGCTCTTCTGACAATAAGCAACTCAAGATAAAGCTAAAGTGTAGAGGGACCAACAAAATCGTTTTTTAGTCACGTTAGGATTGTTAGGCGAATTGTCATGTAAGTAGCATTTATGTATGTACACGTGCGTGTGAACACGAAACCCATTACACCATTCAATGTGGCTCGACAGATTGACTTTCGAATGAACGTTCCACCGCTTCGAAAGGTACATTCCTTGCGGATCGATGCAGCTTGTTCATGCAGAATGCATACTTAGAGTTAGACCCTTACCTCTTGCGACATAATACTGTTCTGTGTTTAGTGCAGCAAAAATATAAACACATAGTGTTCGTTCGCCGTACGCACTTCGAACGTGATTCTACGGCAAATTTACACAGCACTCGAAGTAATCCTGAACTTTTCTTCCGATCAAATACGATTGTACGTACGTTGAGAGATTAATAATATTTGCTATGAAGTATTCATAAGGTAATTTATGAAATATTGCTCAGTTCCTTGCATGGCTATGCTGGCAAACGTGTGTTCAATTTTTATAATAATTCCTTTCAAGCGAATCATTTCGAAATGAAGAATACTTTTGGTTAATATCACCGTATATTACCGTATTGAAAGGAAAGGCAGGTTTACACGTATTTTTGGATATAAATGATTATTTTGTGTAGTAACTAATATAGTGACCGTAGATGAGGAACTGTAGAGAACTGGCTATGAGAAGGAAACATTTGTATGTTTAAATACTGTAATGGGTAATTGGGTGTTGAAATATTTTTAATATTCTAAGAACTCTGGAGTCCTTTAACGCGTATTTTTGTTCGGAAGAGAAGTGCTGGAAAACGCAAGCCTATAAAAAAATGCACAAAGTTGTCCCTTTCTCTATCTATACCCTAAGAAAGTTAATACTACCAAAATTACAATAATACTTGACCGTTCGTCTAACAACACTAACTGATGTAGTTAGTACGCGCCCCTTTAAATTTATTGCCACTATATATACAGGGTGTTTCAAAGAGCTACGGTCAAAACCAGAGAGCGTTTTCCTCGGTCGAAAATTGTAAGTACGAAAATGGTTTCTGCGATGATAAAGCTCGAACTGTTGAGAAATGTGTAATTTGAAAATCTTAGCTTTCCATCGTTCTAGTCGTTGAACATCGAGTCAGAATAATTTTATCGATTCTTTATTGATTCGAAACGTTATTGGTCAAGTTTTCCAGTACGAACGTGTAATTTGTCATTGATTGATTTTCGTCTGAAAATTTGTTCAACATAGCGTGTATTGTGTAGCGTTTTTTTCTTCTACATAATTTATTTCCCGACGATTCGTACTAGTTTCCTGTACGGTAGGGTAGCATTTTGAACGAGGCAATATGGACTCGATTTAGAATTATTTATGAATTGGATTACTTTGCGAACGTTCTTACTTATTTTCCACCGAAGAAATCCCTTTTCAGTTTTCACCGTAGTGAATACACTTGCGTTGTATCGACAAGTTTGAGTATATACTTATATATTTTATGACTAACTGCTAAACGCTTTATTATTCAGTAGTTTTTATCAGCGCTTCACACGAGCTCGCTGCGTGCAGCACTGTTCCGCTTACAGGGGAGGTTTCCTTTGACTCTGTTTTATTAGTGGAAATCGAGGGAAATCTGAAGTAATTGAACTTGGGAAGCACGTGCTAAATTTAATTATTATACTGTTTGAATCATACTATTTATCGTACTACAGATACAATGAATTCTGTGATATAATACTGGAAACGATAAATTGTTAATTAACAGCAATTCTATAATGTTTCCAATGCAGAACATTCACCATAGAAACATATCCAGAATTATTTTCTTTTCCATTGTGTTCAGAGTACGATGATTTCCATTAATACTCGAGACCAAAGGATCGAAACTTTTCTTGTGAGAAGTGTTTTGAACGTGCCTCAGTAATTTCATTATGTATTCGATTATATATTAATCGATACGGTCTATCAAGCGCTGCTATTAGTGCATAGTATTCCAACTGTATGTGAAATATCGAAATTCGAGAAAGGAAAGCAATGCAAAATCGGGATTACTCCAATATTCGCATGCGTTGAAAATAATTCATTATCGAGCATAGGGAGTTGAATATTGTGTGTCTACATATACTTTCAATGATATACTATTCACTTCCTGTGAAATTAAGCAATCGTTAAACACGGCCATTGAGTAAAAACATAAAAGTGAATTATTATAACGAATCGTCGAATTGATACACGTGAAGTGTAAGAAAAGCGGTTGCATAGTTGGCTGATTGAGTGAAAATGCGTATTATATATTATGTATCGTCAACTGTATAGCAATGTTGTTACTTTTTTTATATGTGTCTAGTATTACCCCTTGTTTTTGGGCATGATGTAACATTGAAAGATATACGATTGGTACTTGTATCTATGTGAACCGCTAAAATAGTCAAACATCGAATTCCATATGGAAGGGACATGTGTTTTGATCAATTCTCATTTGTTACACAGAATCTGACTTTTTGCAACATAGCGAGCCATCCTACGTGGAAACGACAACGACAGAGGTGGACCCTGAAACTCAGGAAAGGTAGTCTTAAGAGCAATCAATTACGCACAATTTCTAAACTTGACGAACCAAATTCACTATACACGAAACTTCATAATTTACTGAAACATAATTACAAGGGATTATTATAAAAATGAATGAGACTTCTGCTTCGAATATTTCTTTCTAATCTATTGACTGGTGTAGAACATGACATTATATAAGTCAGCCATAGATAATTATTTAGTATGATATGTTAGACTGTCATTTAACTTAAAGATTTCTATTACTCGCCTTATCCAATTCCATTTATATTTCATTCTACTTTCGAGCATTTAAAACTGGTTGCGGATATTTCATACGAAATACCATAAACCCGTGTCTGATGAATTTGGAAAATTTTCCTGCTCGATGAAAATACACGACAAATGAAGTCATTTTTTGTTTTCAGAATAACAAGAACTGTACAAGTAGTTACAACGACCAGCGGTATCACCAGTGATCCAAACGAATTGCGGGAGTCCATGCAGAAGATCGTCGATCAGTTCATGATGGAGGAAAGGCGAGAACAGTGAAGCATCAAAGGTCTCATGGGCGATTCGAAGAACAAAAAGGAATTCTCTATCACCCGATTACCGTGCATAAATAGCAAAAGAAAATCATTGAAATATAAAAAGTCTAACGCTATTCGAAGGGAGCATCCGGTTTAATTTGACGCATCCTCGAGCGTCAAACGAAACAGTTCTCAGACGAAACAAGTTCGGAACGAAAAAAAAAAAGAAAGGAAAACAGAAAAACGGAAGGATATCTCTCGATACGGATCTTATTCGCGTCTATACCCATTAAGAGTAAACGCGAGATGTCTTATTCTCGCGGTGCTTCGTGAAAACCCTTGAAAAGTATGCACGGCAATATACTATCACACTCATGGCCTACGCTTCGGATTTGCTTGCCATTCGGTTGCATTAAGTTGCCTTATATATTTACGTTTAATCTTGCGATTAAATAACGTATGTCGTCGCTAGTCCGACTAGCTGAACATGCTAGTCTTCACTAAGCCAACCCGTCCATGTACAACGCCTTTTTCGTGTTGTTCAAAGCGAAAAGAAACAAAAAGAAAGAAATAAGGAGGGGAGAACTAACGAAGGAGTAAACGCTTATCGGGACAGACAATGTGGACGACAGGAATAAAAAAGGGATCCAAAAAATTCGTCTCGAACACAGGCTTGACCAACAGTACGGCTATATATATTTGTAAAACGATTTTAAATAGAGAACAAAAAAAAAAGAGGACAAAGAGACGGAATCGAAAAGGCAGATCTTTCGATGACTTCGCATGACTCGCCACTTGGCAGTTTGTTTTAGCTTTAGGGAAATTGTGTATCTCTATCCGCGCAATACATCGCTTGATAGGTCAGCAACCACTTGTGTCACGTTTTTGACGATGAACTGCACACACACACACACACACATACACACACATATACACAGATTCTAAAAGAAAGAAAAAATGTATTCTTGTTGTTACTCGAATCAGTAGAAATCCTGAATATAAGGTGATTATACTTTGAAAGGCTTGTTGGTAAGAAATGAATTATGTATACCGCCTATCATTTTCCATTTGAGTAGCAACAAGGAATAAATGTTTTTATGGATCGCAATACAGTGTAAATTTAAATTATTTAAAAGAATATTTCCTAACAATTTTTAATTGTATATATGATAATTTCTTAGCGTAACTTATATAAATGTACTATTATACGATTGTAATAATTGCAAGATTAAAACATGAATATTTTACTTATATAGCGGAATAATTGGACAAATGTTGCACGCATAAATTTTAAGATCAGAGAGAATGTTAATCGGCGATCTATCCTTCGTACTGTCGTATAAATTATTATAATCATTGCAAAAGAAAAGAAAAGAAGAGAAATTACAAAAAACGACATGATGACTACAGACAAAGTATGTTGTTCAATCATTTATAACTGGAAACATGTCTTAATGTGTAAGCAGCGTTAGCTTTCAATGTATAACACAGTTGTAAAAGGCACAGAAAGGAATCGTATATAGTATGTATTTAAAAGAAGAAAAATATATATACATATTATATATATATATATAAATATACATACTTTGAATAAGGTATTCTATTAATGTATAATATATTGAGAAGATATAATTATGCATCTGAAGTTTATAAATTATTATCTATAATGACTGTTATTCTATATTTAATAGACTTGCCTAGAGCCTATCTGACTTAAGGACCAAAGGCACAATCACACACGCATCAAAATAAATCATTATGCTCCCATGTACTGTCGTAACATTTATTGTAACTCATCACGGACGTTGCGATACTGGTATTTAAATATTTCGACTGTTATAATACATTGTTTGTATTACTAAAGAAGAAACTATTTTCCCTTTTACACGAGACGCAACCCAATTTACCACGACAAACTATTGTTAAAAAAATCCATAGACGACAGATCTTTTTTATTCATTGTCATTTTTCTCCAGTATATTAGTACATTTTTTACTAATATATTAGTTATAACTACTATCTATACTCTATTGAGTATGTTAATGAAAAGTATGCATACAATCTTCGTGAACCCCGCAACGCAACTTTGCTGGCTAATTTATGTTCTACCCATGCCTTGACTAACGAAAAGACGTATGAATGCGAGTTTCAATTCTTTGGCATACAATTACGCTCAGTCGTTGAAATTTAACATTATTTATTTAGAAAATTTTTCAAAAAATATAGATTTAAGTTATATGGAACTTATTGGCTCGGTTTGTAAAAGATGTGTGTATATGTATATTTTATCTTGATTATTTTTCTTCGTAATCTTAAGAAAAGAAAAATTAAACTATATGAAACCATGTTTTTAAACAAATACTTTCCTCATAAATATGATCTAGAGGCCAGTAATGTTGCACCACAAAGCACACACATTTTGTAATTGCCTAAACTTACCGCCCACTATATTCTTAGTTCGAGAATATAGTACAATATACCTATTTCATTCCCAAATACAAAAGCATAAGTGCGAACAAAACGCTTGAAGTATCTGAGTAATTTATTCGTTTGCTTAATTCGAATTTTACTAACAATATTCTTGTGAAACTTTGTATCTAATTCCTAAATGTATGGAACGATTATAGAATTTGGCTTGAAATTAAACTCGTGAAATGAACCCTTGTACTATATAATGGGAAAACATTTCTGATCACCTAGACTCGCTAACATAATTTGCGACTATATCCTAATTTTAATTATTGATTTCGCATAAAAATTATTACTAACGTGAATAAATCATGTATATGTATATTTAACGTCGATTCAGACATATGGGTTCGAATCTAAATGTATTTAACATTCAGTATCGCATCAGTGCGCTTCTAGTTTTGAATGTAACTTTGTATATTTCATGATTTCGTTATTTGTTTCTTTGTTTCGGCTAACGCGTACACACTACTCTAATTTTCCTCTGAGCTTAACGTCTCCGTAATTATCGCAATGTTATATTAAAAGTATGAAGCTATTGTATGGCGTACAATGTCAAAAAATAACAC
The DNA here is from genome assembly GCA_963667235.1 of Nomada lathburiana. NCBI lineage: Eukaryota > Metazoa > Arthropoda > Insecta > Hymenoptera > Apidae > Nomada > Nomada lathburiana. The sequence goes on from OY763905.1 coordinate 4,275,375, forward strand.
AAACGGAAAAACAGGTATGATTTTACTATATACTATTGTGTGATAGAGTTCTCAACGACAATGTAATAAATAAACTGTTGCATCGCAATCCTAAATGTACTTGTGACCAAGAACAAAAAGAAAAAGATACGGTAAGAATGCGAAATTCTACCTAATCCATTTTATTATATTTTAATCATTTCTTTTCAGTTTAGTGAACAAAAATTCGACCAGTCAAATATACAAACAACTTTTAATCTCGTAAATATATTAAAGAGAATTTTATATTTATAGAAATAATTTTTCTAGATTTCGTTACTATAATATTTAAAATCTCACTGAAATTGCCAAACGCGTAATTTTAGTTTATACCTTCGTAAGGTATTAATTATTCTAATAACAATCTAAAGGATAAAAGGTGATTAAAAACTTAAGGAAAGACACTGAACTCAATGTTTCACATATTTTTATTCGTTGTTAACAGTTGACATTAATTTTATCTAGTACATGTTCGTGGAGTTAATGTTTTATACAGAAGTTGATACGATTTGAACGCCCTGGCGATTTTTTTGTATAAAGTACAGAAAAGTTGTATAACGAAATTTATAAACAATTCGTCGCAAAAGAAATTTCCCGTTTTACAAACATTTTGCTTGATTAAAAACAATATAATTTTCAGATGAGTGATCGGTGTACAAAGGAAATTTGCATTTTCGCTTTTAACAACGCTTTTCGAACAAAATTTTAATACGTCCATATTAATAGTACTATATTCCTTTCATCACTCGCAGGTAATAATTTGAAATCTTGAAGTTATATTGAACTGGTTTTAAAATACAATTACATAAACATTTTTTCTAAGCAGTTGTACATGTGTTATATAACAAATGTTCAAATGAAGCGTACAGTATTTGATACGTGTAGAATTGCTAATACATGATGCCCACTATCTTCTCCTTTTAAAATTGCATTAATCGTATACATACGCTATTTAATTTTATGTTAGAGATAAAATATACAAAAGATAAGGCTAATAAGGTTTGTTGATGCAGACATAATATACTGGTATTTTACATACATACGTCGCAACCTCTTGAATTTATAGCTTAATTCAGCCAAGTAACAAAATTAAAAGGTTATCCTAAAACCAATTTCTATATTTTCGGGATTCATTGGAGAAGACAGTTTTCTATCCGTTACCGATACAAAATGGAATATCACTTTTCCTTTCAAGTCATATGAAAGTAAAATACAGACTATATAGTAAATACCATAGGTCTATTGACATTTACATGCCCTGAATATCCAGGATCTAACAATTTTAGACTGGAACACAATATTACACAGTAAGTGAAAATTTATTTATAGGTACAGAAAATTGACTACTTATTCAAAAAAAATTTTAATATCCCAATTGTGCAACAATGGCATGTTGTAAAACAAATAGGTATCCTCATGCACTCTTGTACCATACCTTTTAAGAATTTCTATACCGAAGGTCATCAGATCTGTAAAACGAAAATTGTTACATTACACTATTTACAAGTTATTGAAACAGTCGCGTATTGAAATTTGTAATACTCACATTGTCAACATCATCTTCGTCATCGTCACTAATTTCATCACCAAACTCGATATCTTCATCAAAACCATCTTCAACGAAGGTGACTGTATCATTGATGCGGACTGTAAAAGTATCAGCATTAATATCAAGTATATAATATTTAACGCGAGAAATTTTGTAGGTCCAACTTATTTGTTTGTATTATAATTGAAATACACTTTCTTATGCCCTTCTTTTATAGAGATAAACCATGATTGCTTACCAGTCTCTGGGAATTCACCATATGTTTTCAAATTACGAGCTTCATCTGACGTGTATTTTAGAATGACATCTGCTTTAGCATCCTGATAATCTCGCAAACCAATTAATATTATGTCCCCCTGATTGATCCATACTTTTTTTCGCAATTTTCCACGAATGTGACACAATCGTTTTACACCATCGAAACACATTGCTTCTAACCTTCCATTACCAAGCATTTTTGTGACTTGTGCATATTCTACATAAAATACGAAGGAATATTAAATTCAATTATTTGGTTCTTTAATAAATATGTTAAAAGTTAATTTAATTTTTCAAAAGATCTTCTTTATCTTAAAATGGGGTTTAATTCTTATTATTTGCTAAATCGATAAAATTAAAAACAAAAGTTTAAGCTGTAAGGAATAAAAATATACTGTGATACATAATTTCGTCGTAAGATTTTACCTTGTCCATCCTCCTTGAAAACCAATTCTCTCTTTTCCGTTTCATTTTCGTTCTTACCCCTTCTCCTGTTTTTACCTCCCTTTCCTAAAGGTAAATAAATTCATGCATTAATATTCGAACTTTTTTGCTGAAAAGACTTTCCATACAACGATTACTCAAATTTGTAACAATAATTTCGATAATTTCGAGGACAAACTTGACACTAATAGGTTAGAATAAACTAACCACATTGCACATCAAAAATTTCATGACCTTCTTACACAGATGCCTGTAGAATTTTCAAACGCGAAGGAATACGCAGTAAGATGCAATTATGTACAAACCTTTATTCTTCGGCATGTTGGTCTAATAGAGATGCTTAATCCGTAAATGCGAGAAACAAGATAGCCAGAAAAAGTAACACAATTCAATATTCAGCGAACAATTTTTGCACCACCAAACACCTCATGGGAACGACGAGAGAGCATCCAAGAATGTCAAGTACACAAAGCTCAAAACTATTTTCTTCCTTTTACATTTCCAACGACCAAATGTCTGACTACAGAAATTACTTATATAATTTTTACAGTATCTTAGTTCAAATATTGATTGCGAAGATCGTCAAAGCTTAGATGCTTAATTGACTAATTGTCGGTGATCAGCACAAAGGAAAATATTAGTCACCCTTGTTTAGTGAAGATCTAGGGAAAATAACTTTTGCATTTGGTACTGTTACGCTATCGCGTTAGCAGGACTTAATATCTAGTGATATCGAATCAGCGGTCGACGATATAATTATAATTATCGATAGCGATAATAACTTAGGAGCGAAATTCGAAGCCTGATGAGCATACGCGATGAATAAAGCTGTGCATTATTTAAGTACCAGCCGTAGGTTGTCGAACAAAAGGAAACCCAGAGCATTCAGATCTTAGAACACTTCACTTGGAAGATCCTAAAGGTTATTTATTACGGAGCATAAAGAATTGGCGAAAGTCTATTGAAACATGTAAGACCTCCGGAGGTTGTCGGACCCCACGATATCCTATTCTGGCCGCCACTTGTTCTACCGCTGAACAAGGGGACCTCTCAAGTGCCACTTGACTCTTCAGCGCGTTATCTCTGGCCTTCGCTCGTTTTCCTTAGTTTCCCCGTGTTTTCCCTTAATACGCGCGTACCCTGACGCCCTTACCGAGAAGCGTATCTATTGGAGGGATATGGGGAGCTTGTGTAGGTTCGGTTGCCCGTGGAGCGCTGAACCGCTCTGCTTTTGGAGAAGCGCGGAATATTCAAAGACAACTTATACTTTTATAAAGATTTACGTTTATTCACTGCTCGAGTTAAAAGATACTGTTTATTTCAAGAAATCGTGTCGATTTGTACAAGTAATTCGCCGAAGTAGCTCTGTTTAAGGCTAATGTTGATCTCCGGTGAAAATTTATATTAATCTATTTCAAGGCTTAAGTTGAACTGTTTTCCGAAGCTTCTTCTTCTTTCCATTACAGCTTTGGTTCCTCTTCCTGAGTTTCTTAGCCCTCCTTCCAAATTGTCCTTGTCTAATGGGGTTGGGTCTCCCGCTTCCATTGAGCGGCAAAGAACAAAAGAATTCTTTAACGAGGATCGTAGGTCCAGCTAAAAGTTGGTCAGAAATAGTAACAGACCAGTAGGTGCAACCCTAGAGTCGTAGGTCCGGCTAAAAGTTGGTCAGAAACAGTAGAAGTCCAGTAGGTATGACCCTGGGATAGTAGGAATTACGGAAATTGTGAATACCACCGAGCGCAGCCGACGCGCCGGCGCATTGCGGCCGGGGGTGGCACGCGGAGTAGGGTCGGCCGTCGCGCGGCGCGCGTCCCGGCAGTCACAAATGAAGCGTTGCAGTGTAACGTTGTCTATGTTGTTGAAGGTTAGCGACATACCTCACTCTACGACACAATAGCACCTCGGGCTTTACTTTACCATCCTGTACGCTTGATTATTAGCTTCTATTAATTAATACGCGTTTAACTAACAATCGTTCTACTATCGCAACAGTACATTAAACTTTAATGATTAAAATCTTTCTTGAGTCTCCTTTGCTGGACGAATGACCGATCATCCAATTGAGGATGGACGCGTCTTCGTCCAGCATCGAGATTTTTTTAATATGAGATTAACTAGTCGTTTGTTGTAACATTGCGTTAACTAATTTATTAGTTTGAACCGTTCTTCGAATCATTATTATATTTTATTCAGTCACTTACATACTGCTATTGCGAGTGCGAATCAGATTCTGATTTTAGAACAGGTCTATTCTTTTGTTGCAGGTATAATGGATGATTGGCTGGCAAAGAATAATATATTGAGGCCGCAGGAATGGAGTATTGAGATACAATTACTGCGATGCATAACAATCAGTTCGATGACATATGATGAATAACTGGTAACATTTAACTTATTATCCCAACGGTTGATGTATATCTCTTGTTATCTGGCGATTGGTTTTCGGCTCAAGTTCGTTTCCTTCGGTTGAAAGTTATTGAACCCTTTCCTTATTGTATATAGATTTCAATACTTACTTCTCTCAATTCGTATATCCACGTTCATTAAATAAAGAAAACATTACAAATAGAACTTACAATGTTCGCGATTGAAACTGGTCAGTAAATTTTATTAATTCTAAACGAAATAAATGAAATACGTTCATGTTTTGCTTCATTTTGGTCGCGATTTCTATTGTAGCTTCATTAAATGTTTATAACAAACACTTTCATTATCTCTGTGACCAAGTCACAAGTACGGCCAAATTGTATTTTCGATGCAGGATTACACGCGTAGTTACGTACTTGTTGCCATACCGTACTAGTATCGAATTTTCGTTTCTACAAGCACATAAATGCGCGTTATTAAGTATTTACTAAGATCATGATCACCTTCAAAACTCTGACAAAGAGCAGTCACAGTATGCATTTCATAAATCATTTTATTAGTCTTCTAGACAATTAATAATAATTAAATCTGAACAATAATACGGTAGTACTTTACAAAAAAAAAAAATCAGTATTTCCTCAACAGACGTTTGACAGAATGAAGAAATAAGCAAGACAAATAAAATCAAATATGTATTGCTTCAATTTCTATCTCCTCTCCTCATTTACTAACTTCTACAGATTTCCTTTCAGAAAATTTTGATGACCGCGCGCAATGCGGTTGGTAGAGTCAGTGCTTGCTCCGTCAAAGTTCTTTTTATTGTTTTTAGAGCGCAACCGCTCTTAATAGTTGTAATGAAATATAAATAGTAGTAAAGATACGCGAAAGTACAGTCAGTGTTTGCTTCGAAATATTACTCTCGCGAAAAATAGAGTCACTTTGTTCGTCGATCACATGTATAAAACGCGCGCGATAGTAGTCTTTTATTTTATTTCTTTCTTATCGCAATACGTATTCCGGTATTTGTGTCAACACCTATGCTGTTCGGCGAGTTCGGGCTTTCATCCATCATCTTGAAGAGTAAGTACCTTTGTATTTCTTTAATATTATTTTACAATGATCTTCGATAATTATCATGTTCGAAAAGTACTGCTAATGCAAAAATTTTAATGTTGTTCGCTCTTTTGAATGTTTCAGAAGGTGCCTTGCGCTCGATGGTATCATCATAACAATATTGTTGGCCGCGCGCAATGCGGTCGGTAGAGTCAGTGCTTGTTCCGTCAAAGTTCTTTTTATTCTTTTTTGAGCGCATCCGCTCTTAATAATAATTAAACCTAAATAACAGTAAAGAGACGCGAAAGTAGAACCAGTGTTTGCTCCGAAATAATACTCTCGCGAGATTAGAATCACTTTGTTTGCCAATCATAAGTGTTCCATTAGAGTCAGTGTCCTGTTCGGCGAGTTCGGGCTTTCATCCATCAACTCGAAGAGTAAGTATCTCTGTATTTCTTTAATCTTATTTTGCAATGGTATTTGATAATTTTCCTGTTCGAAAAGTACTGAAAATGCAAGCATTTCAATGTTGTCTGCTCTTTTGAATGTTTCAGAAGGTGCCTTGGGCTCGATAGTGTCACCATAAAGATATTGTTGACCGCGCGCAATGCGGTCGGTAGAGTCAGTGCTTGTTTCGTCAAAGTTCTTTTTATTGTTTTTAGAGCGCAACCGCTCTTAATAATTATAATTAAATATAAGTAGAAGTAAAGATACGCGAAAGTAGAGTCAGTGTTTGCTTCGAAATATTGCTCTCGCGAAATTAGAGTCACTTTGTTCGTCGATCACAATTAAGAAACGCGCGCGATAGTAGTCTTTTATTTTTGTATTATTTTTTCTCAATACGTATTCCGGCATTAGAGTCAGCACCTATGCTGTTCCGCGAGTTCGGGTTTTCATCCACCAACTCGAAGAGTAAGTATCTCTGTATTTCTTTAATCTTATTTTGCAATGGTCTTTGATAACTATCGTGTTCGAAAATGACTGAAAATGCAAAGATTTCAATGTTGTCTGCTCTTTTGAATGTTTCAGAAGGTGCCTTGGGCTCGATAGTGTCACCATAAAGATATTGTTGACCGCGCGCAATGCGGTCGGTAGAGTCAGTGGTTGTTCCGTCAAAGTTCTTTTTATTATTTTTTGAGCGCAACCGCTCTTAATAATAATTAAACGTAAATAACAGTAAAGAGACGCGAAATTAGAGTCAGTGTGTGCTCCGAAATAATACTCTCGCGAGATTAGAATCACTTTGTTTGTCGATCATAACTGTTCAATTAGAGTCAGTGTCCTGTTCGGCGAGTTCGGGCTTTCATCAATCAACCTGACGAGTAAGTATCTCTCTATTTCTTTAATCTTGTATTGCAATAACTTTTGATAATTAACACATTCGAATAGTACTGAAAATACGAATATGTTAATGTTCTCTGCTCTTCTTGAATGTTTCAGCATCTTCCACGGCCTCGACGGCGACGAGCTTGACCGCCCCCCTGGTGAGTCTGCAACCGGTGAGCGGCATGCTTTAAAGTTCCTCTGGTCACTCAATCATGTCGCAGGACGAAAGGTCCGAACCGACACGAGTGATTGGTTGTAATTACGTAGATTTTTCTTGCAAGCACTGTGACCATGGGTATATGGAAATATACTCATGAGTAGTAACTTCTTTACTGTTTTATATTATATGAGGATAGGTCTTCTTGTACAACGCGTTTCAAATTAGTTTGAGAATTTTAAGAGAGAAATTTGGTATAAAATATATCGCTATGCATCTTTTTATAATAGAGTATTTAATTGGATACGTATGAAACGAATATTTAAATACTTATTAATTATTAAATGAATATAAAGTAACCTCCGGTATCATACGTGCATTAGTTTGTAGTGGAGAAGTCGAATACCCTTCGACTTCGTTTATTTGTCAATTGCAATTAGTGCACGGTTATAATAAAATGCATAACGCTTGCTGTTAGTAAGAACGTAGTATTTCTTCTTTTTTTCTACTTTGATTGAATATAAAGTAAAGGTACTTATATACCTTGTCAATTTGTTGGAACTATCGAATAATTTTATTATTCGATATCCATATTAGTCTTCGGCGTATAAAGATATCAATAAATTCACTTCTTCCGTACAAGATATTAATTAAACCTGAATGTACAAGAAGACAATACGCGAACGGGTAGATCTCGATATCAAGGCAATCTACTTTAAAACCAACCTTGCGTTTTAGAAGCAATGCTTTGATGACGGGAACGCCCGAGGATGTTTGAATTTAATTCAAAGTATATTAAAGTAGAGTCATTGATTAATTTTTCTAATAAAGTAGAGTCATTGCTTAATTTTTCTAATAAAGTAGAGTCATTGATTAATTTTTCTAATAAAGTAGAGTCATTGAAGAATTTTTCTAATAAAGTAGAGTCATTCAATATGCAAATATATATTTAGCCCGTTAGAAAATCTGTATGTCTTTATCATCTTTTTAGACGAGGATTTCCAGGTTTAACCCTTTCCGTGTTCACTGCCCGGATCCCACTCACGTGCCCCTGTGCTACTTGGGTGGGAAAACGGTGGTAGAGCACGATGATATTTCTTTAGTTTATAAGCTATTGAATGATTTATTGTTGGCGACTGACAGTGCGTTTGGTGTATCGTGCACGACGTAATATCCGCATTGTGTGCGTGGTTAGGCTGTGGATTTGCGTCGTTCCGTACCAAAACGTAGTTGCAGAGGCCAAATGCCAAAGAGAATCGAATATACTTATCAATTGCTATCAAGTATACTCTTGTATCGGTGCTATTTAATTATTCTATTAAATGTCTCAACCGCGACGTGGTTTTTTCCACGTGAACGCAAAGATCCCAGCCACTGTCAGTCGATTTCAGAAAAATGGTACGTACATTAGAGTGTGCAAGTTGTGTGACGACACTTGGGTGTCGGGGGTGTCCCGGGACGCCTCCCTAGTGTAGGCTTTTGCGCCCAAGTGTTTGACTGAGAACCGTGGAGTGTCGTGTGTTGGTGTGCCTGTTTGCCATTTTTTAAATATAGGTCCAGGCAGGATAGGTAGCATACTTTCTGGTGTGATTGATATACATAAGTAGGTAGGGCCGGGCAGGTTGACACAGTCTCTGATCGGGTAGGCACTATTTCGCGTGTTCAACCTGTTTCAGGAAATCTGATTTGAAAAGTCGACGGTGAAGCTGTGGCGCGAACGAAAATGCGTTCGCCTCTGGCTTTGCCTATCGATTTTTCGAATCCTTCGCGGTCGCGGTTGCGATTCAGTCTCCGAAACGAAACGCCTTACGTTATGCTCGAGGCTGCACGCGTGAACGAAGAACGATTACAATTTTAATCGTAATCTTTGCGATTTTCTGCAATCACAATTTTTACGATTTTATTTGGTCGTGATTCGGTTGCGTGCGTTCCATTTAGCTCCGCGATTTAAACTCTTTATTTCACCTTTATAAGTTTTTTCTTAATTTTCGAGTAGAGCCTCGAGCCTAGTTTAAGTTTCAGCTGACCCTCGGGTCCAACGAAAAGAAGGGGCTATATGCCGAAGAGGCCCGACAAACTGTCGCTCAAGAGGGCAACTACTAATGGCTCGCCATTCTTTTTAAGAATGGGGAATCATTCTTTGTTACTACTTTGTCACTGTGCTTGCATTTGCATTCGTAGAATTTTTATTTATAATTGGCCGACGCACATTCCGGCCCAACGATACAGCCCTCCCAAAAATATCGCGTTGCTTTAGAGTTGCGAGAAACTTGAGAACGGGTCGAATTAGAGTTGCGTTAAATGCCACGCGGTTTTTAATTAGAGTTCCGAGCAAATGAAAATCGCGATTGATTTAGCGTTGCGCAACGATGTCGCGATTGTTCTTGCAATTTTGCCGTTCTTATTTATAGTTGAATTGTAGTATTTTATAATATATTTGACGTACGACAAAGTTTCTAGTGTTGCGGAAATTATTTTCGCGTCTTGAGCCTTCAGCTAACTTTTCAGGGGATCTTCAATTAGCTTGTGTTTTGATATTACAAATAATTTAATCTTTGCTTTCTATCGGTCTTAATAAATAGTGTTGCGAAATGTTTGCATCGCGAGTTCCAGTTAGCGTTGTGTTGATTAATGATCGCGTTTTTAATTAGACTTGCGAATACCAGTCCCTAATTGCTTCCAATTGGAAGCCTGTTCCTGAGCCACCCTGGAGGGGGGCACATCGTCGTCAGCCAAAGATCATGGCTGACCAATTCTTTGGCAATTCTTGTTGTAGATGGTGTAATTTTTCTTTTCAGTGTTTTATATTTGTCTTTCTTTTTATTTTTTTTCCTAATAACTATACTACCTGGAATGTCTGTTGATGGAAATACTGGTAAAAATTTGCATACATAATAGTAAATTACTGTGTGAACGAAATGAAAAAATGAAAAAAAAATAAAAGAAAATAAGAGAAAAGAAAAGAAAAAAAAGAAAAGGAAGAAACGAGAAGAAAAAAAATAATAATTCGAGATAGTAGATTTCAATTAGAGTCAATACTAGTGACTGTTCTTTATTGGAGTTTAACTTCAAAATATTTTCTCTTAATCATTGCAATTTTATTTTCACCTTTTTTTTTTTAGTAGAGCCAATTTTTATAACTTTTCGAGCTTGTTTTGTAGAAATTGAAATTCACTCGCGATATCTGTATATGTATAAACAAAAAACCTTTCACGAAAAATGTTCTTGGCAGTAGTTGGACCTCGGCATGGTGATAGTGGAAGTCTGATATTTTGCTTCCGAATAATCGTTTGTCGCTTCTTGGTAGAAGCAAAATAGAATCAATTGTAGCGAAATGTGACTACTTCAATTTGGAATTTTTAATGAAATTGGTACTACCATTCAGTTTGATCTAAAAAGGAGAAAAGAATATATCAACTTGGCCGAAATCCAATTACCAATTGTTATTAAAATGTAGCTACACTTTTCATATCGATTGTGATTTATTGTCTTCGACAAAAATCGGTTATTACGAATTAAAAGCAGCTTCATTTCAATATCACATGGAGGGGCTTGGGGATGTTACTAATCCAATGCATGAGATTGTTACAGATGAATCCAATTATGATATATTAAACAAATACAAGTACGCCAGAGATTCAAACGTGGAATGTATACAATACAAACCCAGAAATATTATCAAAGACAGGATTGGAAACTATCAAATGAAAGAGCCAGCCTCGTCGATCCAATTTCGGAGAGTTTAAGAATTCATTTTTATAATGCTTTACTAATTATTTCGAGCTTGTGTTTGTTTCAGAAGCATTGAAAAGAATCAACTGAAGAAGAGGATTCATGAAGATACGTATAATGTAACCACATTCTCCCATACACCGCCCAGCCCCTGCCCCTCCACAGCCCTTTTAACTAATTACAGGTGTTAGATAATTAATTAGGCAGGCCCAATTACAAATCGAACAATACTTTTAGCTACTTATGTAGGTAGGGTTCATTTGAACACACAATCCTAGATCTTTAAACAGACAGGTTTTACACGAAATGACATTATTATTAGACTTTTAATTAGGCAGGTTTTATACAACCAAAACTGGTCGGCAGGTGTTTTAGTCTGTTCTAGGAAACCATGGACCACGATATTAATATGGACTAAGTGAAGAGGAATTAAGTATATACATACTTATACCTACATGATTATGGTAAAGTATCTATTACAGTCCTATGTCGGTAGGATATTATTGTTGAAATTGTTCTTTTAATTGAACTGTTAGATGTTATACTAGGTAGGGTCATACTAGTTTTAAGTTAGATCGTTAGCCAGGCAGGGCGCATTCGAATCTAATCTAGTATTTAAGAAGGGACGATTTATTTCTAAGCTGTGTCTTAGTTTTTAAGACAGTAGTGTTCACCACTGCAATATTATTTCGTTGCCTAGTTCTTCAGATCATAGGATATATTTTTTTTTAAGTTGTATTTCAGGAAATTGAATCCGCTTGCAGATTTTTTTTCAGGTTTCTTTCTGATATTGAATTTAGTTCGCGGTCGCGATTCTTCTAAGTACTCCTGTTGTTGTCGCATTTGCACTACGATCAATTAATGACCGTTCTACAAATTCACAATAATAGGAGATTTTTCTTCCTTACAAATGATAGTAGAATTACTTTTCGCGTAATTGGAGGGTGGAAGGGCCGTGGCTAGGGTGGGTCTCCAGGCGCAGTAACCTCCACGAGGTGAGACCTGGGCAATCAATTATTTACTGTATAATTATTAAACGTTTAAGAGACGTTTGATAATTATGTGGAAAATAATTCGAGCGAATTGGCTGCGCACTTTCCCCTCCCCATCCCTTTTTTGCTTCATTCCCTTTTCTGCTCTCCTACCTATTCACCATTTCCCTGGCGAGTCAGACCACGCCAAGCACATCTTGGGGTGGCAGAAGGCATATGGGTCATAATCTGGAATCGTGGTCCGCGGTCTTGCATATCCGCAACTCAATGATAGCTGCGGCTCGGTATCAAAGCTGATGTTGATTTAAGTCGTTTTACTGTCCAGACTCTGAGCCGAGGGCTCGCGGGCTGCTCGGTGGCAGTCACTTTCGTTACTTGCCTCCTCATCAATTTCACCCCTCCCTGATTCGTTCCATGACTTGAGTGTCCAGCCTCTGCACGTTACGAAATCCAATGCACGAGATTGTTACAGATTCACGGTATCAGAGGCACGTCTGGAAACTATGAAATTAAAGAGCCAACCTGGTCCACCACATTCGTGAGTTTAAGATTTATATAATGCTTTACTAATTACTTCCAGTTTGTCTTTGTTTCAGAAGCATTGAAAAGAATCAGCTGAAGAAGAGGATTGCTTAAAATATGTATAAAATGACCACACTCTCACCATCCCCCTGCCCCTGTCTCTGTCACTGCCCTTTTAACTCATTACGGGTGCTAGACAAATAATTAGGCAGGCCCAATTATAAATCGAACAATACTTTTAGCTCTTTATGGAGGTAGGATTTGTTTGAACACACAGTCTTAGATCATTTTACAGGCAGGTTTTACACGAATTGAAATTATTAGACTTTCACTTAGGCAGGGTTTATGAAACTAAAAATTGATTCAGTCTGTTCTAGGACTCCATGGGGCACGAAATTAATTCCTCCGTTAATTAGTCCATATTAAGTGTATGCATACTTATACCCATATGAGTATGGGAAAGTATCTATTACAATCCTATGTAGGTAGGATATTATTGAAATTATTATTTTGATTGAACTCTTAGATGGGTAGGGTCATACTAGTTTTAAGTTAGATCTTTAGTCAGGCAGGGTACATTGGAATCTAATCTAGTATTTAAGAAGGGAGGATTTATTTTTAAGCTGTGCGGTCTCTGCCATATCTACTGTGCCTGGTATGGTCTCGCCATCTATACAGAACCCCTTGAAACTACTCGCGCCTCTTACTTACCTTAACTGTAGAAATGGCAGAGGTCTGAGTAGTTTCAGTCACATCTGCATAGATGGCGATACTAAAGCACACTTTGGGTGTAGGTAAGACAGGGATACGAGGGGTATAGTGCGTCCAGAGCTAAATGAAAAAAGTGGTGTGGGGATTTCTCACCCCACTAAACGAACTACAAAGCTCGACCGCTCGTCGAACAGAGCAGGGCAGTGCGATGCCAATTTGAAATGGGTGCACATATACAGTATACGATATACTGTTGATCAATGTGTAAATGGTTTGAGACAGTGTCAGTAGAGGGGACCCCAATTTCTCGAAGTTCGCGGCTCGCTTTTGTCGGTGTCGCTAGGTTGCAAAGGAAAAAACAAGGATAGAACGATGGCCGAGGCAGCCGAGAAATTTAAATGCCACCGTGTCGGTGTGATTCCACAAATGCAAAACGATGCTATAATAAAAAGGACAGCTTAACTTTTTTATTTTTAGTTTTTTCGACTTCCAATTTTTTTAAACATGTTATTGAAATTCTTCCGATTAAAATGAGACCAAACATGATATATTTCAGACCACATTGTATCTTTATCTTTATTGTAAGGCTTTTATTACATATAATTAAAAAACAAAGTTTATTAATGTTCAATTTATTATGTTTCAAAAAGATTAATAAATATTCAGGAATAATACATATATCTGTACAAATATGTACAGAATATATATAAATTAACAAGATATAATTATATCGGAGAGACCGAAGGTGGTTGTTATACTTTATAATTAAGTATTTTTGTTTTAATCGTCAGATATTTAAATAAATTTCCTCATGATCACCTACAAAATAGATATCTCTAATTTTAAAAAAGATACTGATGTTACAATTTTTTTATTAATTAGAATAGTGTACTAGGTGACAAGTATCCTTACTTGTCATGAAGTACAAAATGTGAGTCTAAATATAACAAATAGTAACGGAAATAAAATTGTATATAGAAGTCTCTGCTATCCTGGCTTGTGGTTTTAAACGGAATGACCAGAACATTGTCTCTATATTTGGAACATTAGAGTTTGTTAAAACAAAAGATGTCGCATTGGCATGGTAGCTCTATGAGCGTTATATTTCGAAAGTGGTTTCTGTACTACAAACCAAGGATAATACTGCGCAAAGAATTAAAGTTCTATCAAATACTTAAAATATTGAATAAAATGTATAGCTATACTAGTAGTAACTGAACTATTAGTGTAAATAAAAATTAATTCATAAGCGTCTCATCTTATTGCTTAGAACGCAACATCGGCAGGGCGCTACGGCCCTGCCGATCGGCGGCATCAATCGGCCGCTCTCACTCCACTTTTTTCATTTAGCTCTGGACGCACTATACCTAAATTCAAGCACTTCCTTATAAATAGGGGATGTCCGTATATCTCATAAATACATATGGCATGTCAAATGAAAGGAGAAAGAATAAGCTACACGATAAAAAATACCCCGTTGCTGTGACTATATGGAGTTGTCCAGTAATAACAGTTTCAATTGTATAATTCTTAATAACAAATGAACTGCACATGGAATAATCTTAGCACCTATTGCAACTGATAGCCTATGACTCTGGCTTTAATTTGTGTCCACAGGTCATTGATGTAACTCGCCGGGAAGTGAGCGTAATCTCATTTGTTTATAATTTCTATAAACAAATTCAATTATCTCGGCTCCTGATGGGCCGATTTGAATCAACGATGTCTCAAAATAAAGGGAAACGAATAAGCTGCACGATAAGAAATACCCCGTTGCGGTAACTATATGGAGTTGGCAGGAATAACAGTTTCAATTGTTTAATTCTTAATAACAAATGAACTGCGCATGGAGTAATGTTCACACCTATTGGAACTGATAGCCTATGACTCTGGCTTTAATTTATGTCCTCTGGTCATTGATGTAACTCGCCGGGAAGTGAGC
Source organism: Nomada lathburiana (assembly GCA_963667235.1). Lineage (NCBI taxonomy): Eukaryota > Metazoa > Arthropoda > Insecta > Hymenoptera > Apidae > Nomada > Nomada lathburiana. The sequence goes on from OY763905.1 coordinate 4,290,446, forward strand.
GTAATCTCATTTGTTTATAATTTCTATAAACAAATTCAATTATCTCGGCTCCTGATGGGCCGATTTGAATCAACGATGTCTCAAAATGAAGGCAAACGAATAAGCTACACGATAAGAAATACCCCGTTGCTGTAACTATATGGAGTTGGCAGTAATAACAGTTTCAATTGTTTAATTGTTTATAACAAATGAACTGCACATGGAATAATCTTAGCACCTATTGCAACTGATAGCCTATGACTCTAGGTTTAATTTATGTCCTCTGGTCATTGATGTAACTCGCCGGGAAGTGAGCGTAATCTCATTTGTTTATAATTTCTATAAACAAATTCAATTATCTCGGCTCCTGATGGGCCGATTTGAATCAACGATGTCTCAAAATGAAGGCAAACGAATAAGCTACACGATAAGAAATACCCCGTTGCTGTAACTATATGGAGTTGGCAGTAATAACAGTTTCAATTGTTTAATTGTTTATAACAAATGAACTGTACATGGAATAATCTTAGCACCTATTGCAACGGATAGCCTATGACTCTGGCTTTAATTTATGTCCTCTGGTCATTGATGGAACTCGCCGGGAAGTGGCCGTAATCTCATTTGTTTATAATTTCTATAAACAAATTCAATTATCTCGGCTCCTGATGGGCCGATTTGAATCAACGATGTCTCAAAATAAAGGGAAACGAATAAGCTGCACGATAAAAGATACCCCGTTGCTGTAACTATATGGAGTTGGCAGGAATAACAGTTTCAATTGTTTAATTGTTTATAACAAATGAACTGCACATGGAATAATCTTAGCACCTATTGCAACTGATAGCCTATGACTCTAGCTTTAATTTATGTCCTTTGGTCATTGATGTAACTCGCCGGGAAGAGAGCGTAATCTCATTTGTTTATAATTTCTATAAACAAATTCAATTATCTTGGCTCCTGATGGGCCGATTTGAATCAACGATGTCTCAAAATGAAGGCAAACGAATAAGCTACACGATAAGAAATACCCCGTTGCTGTAACTATATGGAGTTGGCAGTAATAACAGTTTCAATTGTTTAATTGTTTATAACAAATGAACTGTACATGGAATAATCTTAGCACCTATTGCAACGGATAGCCTATGACTCTGGCTTTAATTTATGTCCTCTGGTCATTGATGGAACTCGCCGGGAAGTGGCCGTAATCTCATTTGTTTATAATTTCTATAAACAAATTCAATTATCTCGGCTCCTGATGGGCCGATTTGAATCAACGATGTCTCAAAATAAAGGGAAACGAATAAGCTGCACGATAAAAGATACCCCGTTGCTGTAACTATATGAAGTTGGCAGGAATAACAGTTTCAATTGTTTAATTCTTAATAACAAATGAACTGCGCATGGAGTAATGTTCACACCTATTGGAACTGATAGCCTATGACTCTGGCTTTAATTTATGTCCTCTGGTCATTGATGTAACTCGCCGGGAAGTGAGCGTAATCTCATTTGTTTATAATTTCTATAAACAAATTCAATTATCTCGGCTCCTGATGGGCCGATTTGAATCAACGATGTCTCAAAATGAAGGCAAACGAATAAGCTACACGATAAGAAATACCCCGTTGCTGTAACTATATGGAGTTGGCAGTAATAACAGTTTCAATTGTTTAATTGTTTATAACAAATGAACTGCACATGGAATAATCTTAGCACCTATTGCAACTGATAGCCTATGACTCTAGGTTTAATTTATGTCCTCTGGTCATTGATGTAACTCGCCGGGAAGTGAGCGTAATCTCATTTGTTTATAATTTCTATAAACAAATTCAATTATCTCGGCTCCTGATGGGCCGATTTGAATCAACGATGTCTCAAAATGAAGGCAAACGAATAAGCTACACGATAAGAAATACCCCGTTGCTGTAACTATATGGAGTTGGCAGTAATAACACTTTCAATTGTTTAATTGTTTATAACAAATGAACTGCACATGGAATAATGTTAGCACCTATTGCAACTGATAGCCTATGACTCTAGGTTTAATTTATGTCCTCTGGTCATTGATGTAACTCGCCGGGAAGTGAGCGTAATCTCATTTGTTTATAATTTCTATAAACAAATTCAATTATCTCGGCTCCTGATGGGCCGATTTGAATCAACGATGTCTCAAAATGAAGGCAAACGAATAAGCTACACGATAAGAAATACCCCGTTGCTGTAACTATATGGAGTTGGCAGTAATAACAGTTTCAATTGTTTAATTCCTAATAACAAATGAACTGCACATGGAGTAATATTCACACCTATTGGAACTGATAGGCTATGACTCTGGCTTTAATTTATGTTCTCTGGTCATTGATGGTACTCGTTCTCAAATAAACCTATCTTTCTCTTATGCTTCTAGTTTGACCCTCCCTCCTTTCTTTTTCCTCTAAACATCCCTTCATAATTTGTCTTCCTCCTGCTATGTACTTACTAATATATTTTTCGTGTGTGCAGGTTTGCGTAGCCAAAGAGTAAGGAGCATTGACCAGTACTTCTCATCGTGCATAAACGCAAGAAAGAAGAAAGAACAACTCTTGTCACATACTTTAGTTATAGTAAATTGGTTTATAATAATAGTTTGTAACTATTAGCGCATAAGATTAATTTAGAACTATTGTGTAATTAACTGTTATGTATACCCAGTATATATTTTATTTTATATTTACTTTATTCAGTGGAGCTTGTATAAACTTTAATATTACTGTTACTACAAGTTCTACTGAATGCGCTAAATATAAAATGAAAGATATAATAAATACTATACATATGCACAAGTTACACAATTGCTTTAATTTAAAATAAGCTTCACCATGTAAAGTACGCAAATTTTAGTATAAGTTTTATATGTAAGATATATTGTAAATTAACTTTAAAGAATAGTTCATAAGTATTAGTTCGTAAATTTGGATTGCCGCATTTTTGTAACTTGTATCTTCATTAATTAATTTGAATAAATCTTAAATGAAAAGAATTCTACGCCTCTCTTTATTTTAACACCTTAACTATCCTTGAAAAGACCTAACTCCAAATCCTTAAACAAGTATTACCGTGCAGGAACTTTAAATGCAAAGTTCACAAGCGGAGAACTTGTAAAAATAGACCTCAACCTTACTAAACATATTGCAACCTGGTATACATGAAGCGCCTCACCAAAATTCAACCAGGTTGCAAAGAAATGCCTAGCGAAAATGAAATACGGTTGCAAATAACACCTTGCGAAAATGCAACAATGTTGCAAATAACTCCTTAAAAAATGCAAAAACGTTAGAAATAACTCCTTAAAAATGCAAGAAAGTTGCAAACAACGCCTCATAAAAATGCAATTAAGTTGCAAATCGAGCTCTAAGAAAATGCAACAAAGTTGCAGATAACGCCTCATAAACATGCAATTAAGTTGCAAATCGAGCTCTAAGAAAATGCAACAAAGTTGCAAACAACGCCCCATAAAAATGCAATTAAGTTGTAAATCGAGCTCTAAGAAAATGTAACAAAGTTGCAAACAACGCCTCGCGAAAATGCAAAAAAGTTGCAAACAACGCCTCCCGAAAATGCAACAAAGATGCAAACAACTCCTCATCAAAATGCAACAAAGTTGCAAACAACTCCCCATAAAAATGCAACAAAGATGCAAACAACTCCTCATAAAAATGCAACAAAGTTGCAAAAATTCTGGAGAAAAATTTGCAACAATGTTGTGCTAAAAATTTTGCAACAAAGTTGCAAATCGAGTTCTAAGAAAATGCAACAAAGTTGCAAACAACGCCTCGCGAAAACGCAACAAAGTTGCAAAAATTCTGGAGAAAAATTTGCAACAATGTTGCGCCAAAAATTTGCAACAAAGTTGCAAAAATTCTCGAGAAAAATTTGCAACAATGTTGGGCCAAAAATTTTGCAACAAAGTTGCAAAAATTCTCGAGAAAAATTTGCAACAATGTTGCGCCAAAAATTTTGCAACAATGTTGCAAAAATTCTCGAGAAAAATTTGCAACTTTGTTGCGTTTTCGCGAGGCGCTATTTGCAACTTTGTTGCAAAATTTTTGGCGCAACATTGTTGCAAATTTTTCTCCAGAATTTTTGCAACTTTGTGCGTTTTCGCGAGGCGTTGTTTGCAACTTTGTTGCGTTTTCGCGAGGCGCTGTTTGCAACTTTGTTGCAAAATTTTTGGCGCAACATTGTTGCAAATTTTTCTCCAGAATTTTTGCAACTTTGTTGCGTTTTCGCGAGGCGTTGTTTGCAACTTTGTTGCGTTTTCGCGAAGCGCTGTTTGTAACTTTGTTGCGTCTTCGCGAGGCGTTGTTTGCAACTTTGTTGCATTTTCGCGAGGCGTTGTTCGCAACTTTGTTGCGTTTTCGTTAGGCGTTGTTTGCAACTTTATTGCGTTTTCGCGAGGCGTTGTTTGCAACTTTATTGCACTTTCGCGAGGCGTTGTTTGCAACTTTGTTGCGATTTCGCGAGGCGTTGTTTGCAACTTTGTTACGTTTTCGCGAGGCGTTGTTTTCAACGTTGTTGTGTTTTCGCGAGGTGTTGCTTGCAACTTTATTGCATTTTCGCGAGGCGTTGTTTTCAACTTTGTTGTGTTCTCGCGAGGCGTTGTTTGCAACTATCTTATATTTTCCCGAGGGGTTGGTTACAACTTTGTTGCATTTTCGCGAGGTCTTATTTGCTACATAGTACTACATAGTGCTACATAGTACATAGATTCTATGTACACTTATTATTCTATATATTTCTGGCAGAAATATCTGCTAAAAATGCAACATGTAATATTTAATTTAATAACGTGTAGGGTCATTTTGACAAGTTTCTCGCTTTAGAACTTAGCATTTAAAATTCGTCCACGGTACTTCTTGTATAAGGAATCGGAATTAGGTTCATTCAAGGATTGGTAAGGTATGAAAAAAAAGCAGTGGAATACTTGTCATTAAAAATTTATTTAAACTAATCAATGAAGATCCAAGTTACAAAAATGTTGTAATTCTAATTTACAAGCAGATACTTATGAACTATTCTTTTATATCTATTTACAATACATCGTAGAACTAAATCCGGTTTTAATTCCAAATTTACAATATATGTTACAGATAAACCTTTACTTTATATGCTAAAGCTTATTTTAAATTACAACAATTGTGTAACTTTTGCATATGTAAAGCCCAAAGTATTTATTATATCTTGCATTTTATATTTTGCGCATTCAGTAGAACTTGTAGTAACAGAAATATTAATGTTTATACAAGATCTACTGAATAAAGAGAATATAAAATAAAATATATACTAGGTATTCATAACAGTTAATTACACAATTGTACTAAATTAATATTATGCACTAATAGTTACAAACTATTCTTACAAACCAATTTTCTATAACTAAAGTACATGGCAAGGGTTATTCTTTCTTCTTTCTTGCTCTTATGCCCAACGAGAAGTGCCGGTCAAGCTCTTTACTCTTTGCCTGCGAGACCTGCACACACAAAAAGTAAATTAGTAAGTATATGTAGCAGGACAGATAAAGATTATTAAGCGATATTTAAAGGAAAAAGAAAGAAGGGACAACCAGACCAGAAGCGAAAAAGAAAGAAAGAAAGAAAAGATGTATAATAAATGTGCTATAAAGAGGCAACAAAGAGTGTCATGCACAAGGTAGAGAAGGTATGAAAAGAAAGAGCGGAACAGGAAACGAGAGTGCAAGAGTTAAGATAGTATTGTGAGGATAGGTTATATGTATGCTAAGTCTAACTTTCAGTGCTACGAGACTCGAAATAAAGAATAAGACTACTATTAGTCTGTATTTATTACATGGTGGAAAATGTCTCAAAAGGGAAAAATATTCACAAATGTATTTACCTTTGCTAAAGAGCTTGATTGTTGTGTAGAATAAAATGAATAGTGGAACTTACAATGTTACCGTACATATTAATATCAATGTATAGATTGTAACACTGTGTTTGCTAATACTTTGTTAATATATAAAGGAGAGTACGAAACGATTCATACCACTATTCATAAAGAAATGCTTGAATTTGCGTAAGACACGTATCCCTGTCTTACCTACACGCAAAGTGGTCATTAGTATCGCCATCTATACAGATTTGAATGAAACTACCCGAGCCTCTGCTATATCTACACTTAAGGTAACTAAGAGCCACGAGTAGTTTCAAGGCGTTCTGTGTAGATGGCAATACCGTTGCGGGCGCGAGTAGTTTCAAGGAGTTCTGTTTAGATGGCGAGACCATAGCAGGCACTGTAGATATGGCAGAGAACCGCGCAGTTGCAAGCACATCTTTACAGATATTAATTAATTAATTAAAATATTTACATTTCTCGCGCTTATGCATGATGAGAAGTGCCGGCCAATACTCATTACTCTTTGTATGCGGGACCTGCACACACAAAAAATATATTAGTAAGCATGTAACAGGAGAGAGAAAAGATGTTAAGGGATGTTTAGAGGAAAAAGCAATAGGGGAGGGCCACACTAGAAGCATAAGAGAAGAACAGAATTAAAAAGGAATGAAATGTGTCTCGTAAGAGTGAATTTGATGGGAGCGGTAATGAAGGAATTGACGGAGAAACTTAAAAGAAGGGACTATGAAATGCAACAACAGAATCGAGACAGAAAAATAAAAGAGGCGAGAAGATATAATGAAAGGTTTAAATATATTAGAAAAGAAGCACTACTAAAGCACATAAGTAAAAACGGAAGACGGCACAATCAGCAATTAATAGTGCAGGTGACAGATGCGAAAGCATTAAAGGAAGACCTACGCAGACAACAAATTTGAAACGTTAGGATACCTGTTAACAGAATGTACAGAAATAAAGATGATACGATATAAAAATGACTTTAGAACTTTAAATGAAACATGGAGGAATAGGAAAGATGTATAATAGATGTGCGATAAAGAGATCAGAATATTGTAATACGTAAGATACAGAAGGTATGAAAAGGAAAAGGGAAACAAAAGATGAGAGTGCAAGAGTTAAGATAGTATTGCGAAGGTAGGTTATATGTACACTAAGCCCAAATTTCATTACTGTCAGGCCAAAATAAAAATTAATACTATTCACCTGGGACATGGCTGATCTGCAGATGAATAGCAATGGCCTGCATGAACGAGTGGAATTGCACAGTGCAGACGGAGGATCAGAAGAAGGTAGATATAGCAACCGGGTAATGTGGATTTGGGAGTGAAGCAGCATAGCGTGGAACAGCGTAGAACAGCGTAGAACAGTGTAGGCTTGTGTAGAACCAATTAAGACATATACGTTCAGTTTAGAGTTGTACCCCTTGTTATATCAAATACAAATATTTTATATTACACTTACATCAGCCTTCATTGCATAAACCTTCCAATCCCACAAAACCAATTTACTATAATTGAAGTATAATGGTAAGAGTTATTCTTTCTTCTTCCATCTTTTTCTGCACAATGAGAATTGATGATCAATGCTCCTTATCCTTATCCTTGGCCTGCAAAACCTGTACACCCAACAAATATGTATATTAGAAGAATGTAACAGGAGAGAGGAAGATTGTTAAAGGATATTTAGTGGAAAAAGAAAGAAGGTAGGGCCAAACTAGAAGCATAAGAGAAAGAGGGGATTCTTTTAAAAAGAATAGAACGAGTCTGACAATACGGAATTTGACGAGAACAGAAGTAAAGGAATTAACGGAGAGCCATAAAAGAAAAATAAAAGAAGCAAAATATAATGAAAGGTTTAAATATATTAAAACGGAAACAGTACCACAGTAGCAAAGTAAAGAGGGGACAGGAAAGAGTCAGCAATTAATAGCGCAAAAATGACTTAAGAACCTGAAATGAAACAGAGAGGAAATGAAGAGATGTATAATAGATGTGCGATAAAGAGACAACAAAGAGTGTGATGCATAAGGTAGAGAAGATATGAAAAGGAAGAACGGAACAAAAGATGAGAGTGCAAGAGTTAAGATAGTATTGTAAAGATAGGTTATATGTTCGCTAAGCCCAACTTTCTTTGCTACGAGACCGAAATAAAGAATAATACCGCTATTTGTATGTATCTATTGCATGCTGGAAAATTTGTTACCGACAATGTTATTACACGTTAACTTTATTATAGATTGTAATACCGTGTTTGCTAACACTTTATTAATATGTAAATGACAGTATGAACCAACTTGCGAGCATTATTAACTTAATTTTATAGATGAAGACATAAATAACCAAATTTACGAAGTTAATCGTACCCATATTTACAAACAACTGCTTGAAATTACGTACCGCTCGTATTCCTGTCTTATCTACACCTAAAGTGGCATCAGTTTCGCCATCTATAAAGAACTGCTCGAAACTACAAGTATGTTTGCTTTATTTAGAGTCATTAGTATCGCCATCTATACAAATGTGAGTGAAACTACTCGGATCGCTGCCATAAATACACTTAAGGTAGGTAAGAGGCGCGTGTAGTTTCCCGAAGTTCTGTATAGATGGCGACAACATAGCATGCACTGTAGATCCTTATCGACCCGCGTAGTTTCAAGCATATCTTTACAGATAGTAATTAATTTATGAATTAAAATATATACGTGGGTACGTCAGTCATGAAAAAGAAGGCTTCTTGGAGAATAAGGAGATATAATTCTCAAGGCGAAACATAAATTATCTTACTGTAGAATTATATCGGAAGCGTAACAAAACAGAAGAATATACATAAGAAGTAGGCCAATAAATAATACAGAATATTTACAACTACAAATACATAAAAAAATAGAAATGAGAAATCAAAAGTAACTGCAATAAGATCTTAAGATTCTGTCCAATGAAATAGCTATAGTGAGCAATAATGCCCACTTAATTGTTCTATTGCTGATAACAATTTGAGATAACTGCGACGCTCCCTCCATCCGCGATGCACCGGAGCAGGTGCAAGAATTGGTGGGGATGACTCCGCGAACATTAATTGGGGAAAAGAACGAACATTAAGCGGGCACTACTGCACTTTTTATCCTAAGTACAATGCGCAGTCTATTAGCTCGAATTATTTTCCATATAATTATCAAACGTATCTTATCTGTTCTGTGAGATTGTGTAAAGAATCGTTTAATAATTATACAGTAAATAATTGATTGCCCAGGTCTCACCACGTGGAGGTTACTGCGCATGGAGACCCACCCTAGCCACGTCCCTTCCACCCTCCAATTACGCAAAAACTAATTCTACTATCATTTGTAAGGAAGAAAAATCTCCTACTATTGTCAATTTGTAGAACGTTCATTAATTGATCGTAGTACAAATACGACAACAACAGGAGTACTTAGAAGAATCGCGACCGCGAACTAAATTCAATATCAGAAAGAAACCTGAAAAAAAATCTGCAAGCGGATTCAATTTCCTGAAATACAACTTAAAAAAAAATATATCCTATGATCTTAAAAACTAGACAACGAAATATTATTGCAGTGGTGAACACTGCTGTCTTAAAATCTAAGACACAGCTTAAAAATAAATCCTCCCTTCTTAAATACTAGATTCGATTCAAATGCGCCCTGCCTAACTAAAGATCTAACTTAAAACTAGTATGACCCTACCTAGTATAACATCTAAGAGTTCAATTAAAAGAACAATTTCAATAATATCCTACCTACATAGGACTGTAATAGATACTTTACCATACTCATGTAGGTATAAGTATGTATATACTTAATTCCTCTTCAATTAGTCCATATTAATATCGTGGTCCATGATTTCCTAGAACAGACTGAAACACCTGCCAACCAGTTTTGGTTGTATAAACCCTGCCTAATTAAAAGTCCAACAATAATTGCAATTCGTGTAAAACCTGCCTGTTTAAAGATCTAGGATTGTGTGTTCAAATGAACCCTACCTACATAAGGAGCTAAAAGTATTGTTCGATTTATAATTGTGCCTGCCTAATTAATTATGTAACACCTGTAATTAGTTAAAAGGGCTGGGGCAGGGGCGGGGCGGGGTGGGGAAGGATGTGGTTACATTATACGTATCGTCATGAATCCTCTTCTTTAGTTGATTCTTTTCAATGCTTCTGAAACAAACACAAACTCGAAATAATTAGTAAAGCATTATAAAAATGAATTTTTAAACTCTTCGAAATTGGATCGACGAGGATGGCTCTTTGATTTGATAGTTACCAATCGTGTCTTTGATAATATTCCTGGGTTTCTATTGCATACATTCCACTTTTGAATCTCTGGCGTATTTGCATTTGTTTAATATATCATAATTGGATTCATCTGTAACAATCTCATGCATTGGATTAGTAACATACCCAAGCCCCTCCATGTTATATTTAAATGAAGCTGGTTTTAATTCGCAATAACCGATTTTTATCCAAGATAATAAATCCCAATTGATATGAAAAGTGTAGCTACATTTTAATAACAATAGGTAATTGGATTTCGGCCAAGTTGACATATTCTTTTCTACTTTTTAGATCAAACTGAATGGTAGTATCAATTTCATTAAAAACTCCAAATTGAAGTAGTCACATTTTGCTACAATTGATTCTACTTTGCTTCTACAAAGAAGCGACAAACGATTATTCGGAAGCAAAATATCAAACTTCCACTATCACTATGCCGAGGTCCAACTACAGCCAAGAACATTTTTCGTGCAAGGATTTTTGTTTAAACATTTACGGATATCGCGAGTGAATTTCAATTTCTACAAAGCAAGCTCGAAAAGTTATAAAAATTGGCTCTATTTAAAAAAAAGGGTGAGAATAAAATTGCAACGATTAAGAGAAAATATTTAGAAGTTAAACTCCAATAATGAACAGTCACTAGTATTGACTCTAATTGAAATCTACTACCTAGAATTTTTCTTTTTTCTTTTCTTTCTTTTCCTTTCTTTTCTTTCTTTTCATTTTTTTCTTTTCTTTTCTTTTTCTCTTTTCTTTTGTTTTCTTTTATTTATTTTCTATTTTCTTTCATTTCGTTCAGACAGTAGTTTAATATTATGTACGCAAATTTTAAGCAGTATTTCCATCAACAGACACTCCATTAAGAAGAAAGCGCTGTAAAGAAAAGATACACCATATAGAACAAGAATTGCCAAAGAATTGCCATGATCTTTGGCTGACGACGATGTGCCCCCCTCCAGGGTGGCTCAGGAACACGCTTCCAATTGGAAGCAATTAGGGACTGGTACTCGCAACTCTAATTAAAAACGCGATCATTAATCAACGCAACGCTAACTGGAACTCGCGATGCAATCATTTCGCAACACTATTTATTAAGACCGATAGAAAGCAAACATTTAATTATTTGTAATATCAAAAAACAAGCTAATTGAAGATCCCCTGAAAAGTTGGCTGAAGGCCCAAGACGCGAAAATAATTTCCGCAACACTAGAAACTTTGTCATACGCAAAATATATTATAAAATACTACAATTCAACTAACGATAAGAACGGCAAAATTGCAAGAACAATCGCGACATCGTTGCGCAACGCTAAATCAATCGCGATTTTCATTTGCTCGCAACTCTAATTAAAAACCGCGTGGCATTTAACGCAACTCTATAGCAACGCGATATTTTTGGGAGGGCTGTATCGTTGGGCCGGAATGTGCGTCGGCCAAGTACAAATAAAAATTCTACGAATGAAAATGCAAGCACAGTGACAAAGTAGTAACAAAGAATGATTCCCCATTCTTAAAAAGAATGGCGAGCCATTAGTAGTTGCCCTCTTGAGCGACAGTTTGTCGGGCCTCTTCGGCATATAGCCTCTTCTTTTCGTTGGACCCGAGGGCCAGCTGAAACTTAAACTAGGCTCGAGGCTCTACTCGGAAATCAAGAAAAAACTTATAAAGGTGAAATAAAGAGTTTAAATCGCGGAGCTAAATGGAACGCACGCGGCCGAATCACGACCAAATAAAATCGTAAAAATTGTGATTACGGAAAATCGCAAAGATTACGATTAAAATTGTAATCGTTCTTCGTTCGCGCGTGCAGCCTCGAGCATAATGTAAGGCGTTTCGTTTCGGAGCCTAAATCGCGACCACGACCGCGAAGGATTCGAAAAATCGATAGGCAAAGCCAGAGGCGAACGCATTTTCGTTCGCGCCACAGCTTCACCGTCGACTTTTCAAATCTGATTTCCTGAAACAGGTTGAACACGCGAAATAGTGCCTACCCGACCAGAGACTGTGTCAACCTGCCCGGCCCTACCTACTTATGTCTATCAATCACACCAGAAGGTATACTACCTATCCTACCTGGACCTATATTTAAAAAATGGCAAACAGGCACACCAACACACGACACTCCACGGTTCTCAGTCAAACACTTGGGCGCAAAAGCCTACACTAGGGAGGCGTCCCGGGACACCCCCGACACCCAAGTGTCGTCACACAACTTGCACACTCTAATGTACGTACCATTTTTCTGAAATCGACTGACAGTGGCTGGGATCTTTGCGTTCACGTGGAAAAAACCACGTCGCGGTTGAGACATTTAATAGAATAATTAAATAGCACCGATACAAGAGTATACTTGATAGCAATTGATAAGTATATTCGATTCTCTTTGGCATTTGGCCTCTGCAACTACGTTTTGGTACGGAACGACGCAAATCCACAGCCTAACCACACACACAATGCGGATATTACGTCGTGCACGATGCACCAAACGCACTGTCAGTCGCCAACAATAAATCATTCAATAGCTTATAAACTAAAGAAATATCATCGTGCTCTACCACCGTTTTCCCACCCAAGTAGCACAGGGGCACGTGAGTGGGATCCGGGCAGTGAACACGGAAAGGGTTAAACCTGGAAATCCTCGTCTAAAAAGATGATAAAGACATACAGATTTTCTAACGGGCTAAATATATATTTGCATATTGAATGACTCTACTTTATTAGAAAAATTCTTCAATGACTCTACTTTATTAGAAAAATTAATCAATGACTCTACTTTATTAGAAAAATGAATCAATGACTCTACTTTATTAGAAAAATTAATCAATGACTCTACTTTAATATACTTTGAATTAAATTCAAACATCCTCGGGCGTTCCCGTCATCAAAGCATTGCTTCTAAAACGCAAGGTTGGTTTTAAAGTAGATTGCCTTGATATCGAGATCTACCCGTTCGCGTATTGTCTTCTTGTACATTCAGGTTTAATTAATATCTTGTACGGAAGAAGTGAATTTATTGATATCTTTATACGCCGAAGACTAATATGGATATCGAATAATAAAATTATTCGATAGTTCCAACAAATTGACAAGGTACATAAGTACCTTTACTTTATATTCAATCAAAGTAGAAAAAAAGAAGAAATACTACGTTCTTACTAACAGCAAGCGTTATGCATTTTATTATAACCGTGCACTAATTGCAATTGACAAATAAACGAAGTCGAAGGGTATTCGACTTCTCCACTACAAACTAATGCACGTATGATACTGGACGTTACTTTATATTCATTTAATAATTAATAAGTATTTAAATATTCGTTTCATACGTATCCAATTAAATACTCTATTATAAAAAGATGCATAGCGATATATTTTATACCAAATTTCTCTCTTAAAATTCTCAAACTAATTTGAAACGCGTTGTACAAGAAGACCTATCCTCATATAATATAAAACAGTAAAGAAGTTACTACTCATGAGTATATTTCCATATACCCATGGTCACAGTGCTTGCAAGAAAAATCTACGTAATTACAACCAATCACTCGTGTCGGTTCGGACCTTTCGTCCTGCGACATGATTGAGTGACCAGAGGAACTTTAAAGCATGCCGCTCACCGGTTGCAGACTCACCAGGGGGGCGGTCAAGCTCGTCGCCGTCGAGGCCGTGGAAGATGCTGAAACATTCAAGAAGAGCAGAGAACATTAACATATTCGTATTTTCAGTACTATTCGAATGTGTTAATTATCAAAAGTTATTGCAATACAAGATTAAAGAAATAGAGAGATACTTACTCGTCAGGTTGATTGATGAAAGCCCGAACTCGCCGAACAGGACACTGACTCTAATTGAACAGTTATGATCGACAAACAAAGTGATTCTAATCTCGTGAGAGTATTATTTCGGAGCACACACTGACTCTAATTTCGCGTCTCTTTACTGTTATTTACGTTTAATTATTATTAAGAGCGGTTGCGCTCAAAAAATAATAAAAAGAACTTTGACGGAACAACCACTGACTCTACCGACCGCATTGCGCGCGGTCAACAATATCTTTATGGTGACACTATCGAGCCCAAGGCACCTTCTGAAACATTCAAAAGAGCAGACAACATTGAAATCTTTGCATTTTCAGTCATTTTCGAACACGATAGTTATCAAAGACCATTGCAAAATAAGATTAAAGAAATACAGAGATACTTACTCTTCGAGTTGGTGGATGAAAACCCGAACTCGCGGAACAGCATAGGTGCTGACTCTAATGCCGGAATACGTATTGAGAAAAAATAATACAAAAATAAAAGACTACTATCGCGCGCGTTTCTTAATTGTGATCGACGAACAAAGTGACTCTAATTTCGCGAGAGCAATATTTCGAAGCAAACACTGACTCTACTTTCGCGTATCTTTACTTCTACTTATATTTAATTATAATTATTAAGAGCGGTTGCGCTCTAAAAACAATAAAAAGAACTTTGACGAAACAAGCACTGACTCTACCGACCGCATTGCGCGCGGTCAACAATATCTTTATGGTGACACTATCGAGCCCAAGGCACCTTCTGAAACATTCAAAAGAGCAGACAACATTGAAATGCTTGCATTTTCAGTACTTTTCGAACAGGAAAATTATCAAATACCATTGCAAAATAAGATTAAAGAAATACAGAGATACTTACTCTTCGAGTTGATGGATGAAAGCCCGAACTCGCCGAACTGCACAGGTGCTGCCTCTAATACCGGAATACGTATTGAGAAAAAAGAATAAAAAAATAAAAGACTACTATCGCGCGCGTTTCTTAATTGTGATCGACGAACAAAGTGACTCTAATTTCGCGAGAGCAATATTGCGAAGCAAACACTGACTCTAATTTCGCGTCTCTTTACTGTCGTTTATATTTAATTATTATTAAGAGCGGTTGCGCTCAAAAAACAATGAAAAGAAGTTTGACGGATCAAGCACTGACTGTACCAACCGCATTGCGCACGGTCATCAAAATTTTCTGAAAGGAAATCTGTACAAGTTAGTAAATGAGGAGAGGAGATAGAAATTGAAGCAATACATATTTGATTTTATGTGTCTTTCTTATTTCTTCATTCTGTCAAACGTCTGTTGAGGAAACACTGCTTTTTTTTTAGTAAAGTACTACCGTATTATTGTTCAGATTTAATTATTATTAATTGTCTAGAAGACTAATAAAATGATTTATGAAAAGCATACTGTGACTGCTCTTTGTCAGAGTTTTGAAGGTGATCGTGATCTTAGTAAATACTTAATAACGCGCATTTATAAATTGTCGTAGCTGCTTGTAGAAACGAAAATTCGATACTAGTACGGTATGGCAACAAGTCCGTAACTACGCGTGTAATCCTGCATCGAAAATACAATTTGGCCGTACTTGTGACTTGGTCACAGAGATAATGAAAGTGTTTGTTATAAACAATTAATGAAGCTACAATAGAAATCGCGACTGAAATGAAGCACAACATGAACGTATTTCATTTTTTTCGCTTAGAATTAATGAAATTTACTGACCAGTTTCAATCGCGAACATTGTAAGTTCTATTTGTAATGTTTTCTTTATTTAATGAACGTGGATATACGAATTGAGAGAAGTAAGTATTGAAATCTATATACAATAATGAAAGGGTTCAATAACTTTCAACCGAAGGAAACGAACTTGAGCCGAAAACCAATCGCCAGATAACAAGAGATATGCATAAACCGTTGGGATAATAAGTTAAATGTTACCAGTCCTTCATCATATGTCATCGAACTGATTGTTATGCATCGCAGTAATTGTATGTCAATACTCCATTCCTGCGGCCTCAATATATTATTCTTTGCCAGCCAATCATCCATTATACCTGCAACAAAAGAATAGACCTGTGATAGACATGTTCTAAAATCAGAATCTGATTCGCAGTCGCAATAGCAGTATGTAAGTGACTGAATAAAATATAATAATGATTCGAAGAACCGTTCAAACTAATAAATCAGTTAACGCAATGTTACAACAAACGACTAGTTAATCTCACATTAAAAAAATCTCGATGCTGGACGAAGACGCGTCCATCCTCAATTGGATGATTGATGTACTGTTGCGATAGTAGAACGATTGTTAGTTAAACGCGTATTAATTAATAGAAGCTAATAATCAAGCGTACACGATGGTAAAGTAAAGCCCGAGGTGCTATTGTGTCGTAGAGTGAGGTATGTCGCTAACCTTCAAGAACATAGACGACATTACGCTGCGACGCTTCAATTGAGACTGACAGGGCCCGCGACGCGCGACGGCCCTCCCCACTCCGAAAGCCACGCTACTCCGCGACGCGCCGGCTCATAGTGGTCCGAAACCGTGAAAACACGAACTAAATTCATAGCACTGTTATTTAAACATTATTCATTATGAATAGAAAGATTTTAGGTAGTTCTTGAGTTATAGAATAGAATTGCAATTAAAGATTCTCTTATTATAATTATTTTAACAATAATATTTGATAAAATTTTGTTTGTTCGATAATGGTTCTGAAATATTCTGTGGTGTGCAGTTATCTCTCAGGTAGCAGTAAATAAAATTTGTTACAGCCGATATAACGACTCTTACAATACTGATTTCATCATTGAGATTCATAATCTGTAAAAAACTGAATTGAAATTATATAGTTAATATGGAAATAATTCGACAATGTGATGTGCAACCTACACATCCAAATGCGCGTTTATGATGTTATTTAATTGAACGAACATGTTAGCAAAAGATAAAATATATACAAAATTATTTAAAAAAATTAAATTAAATAAAAACTTTTTGAAAAAAAGAAAAAAGTTTATGACTAGACTTACATGACCTACAGTTTCATGAAACTGTCAGAACTAATTAAAATTTTTAAACTATTTAAATTTTTAAATTAAATTTTTCACATATATTGTTATATCTTTTGGAGTTGCAAATAGTTGCAAGAAATTTTTATGCAGACATCTTAAGTAGGTTTTAACAAATACTTTCATGTAAATTTTATCGCATCCTCGACTATCCATCCCCCTTACAAACCACATTAAATTGGAAAAACGGCGGTCTGACTGCACATATATTGTTATTACTTTTGGAGTTGCAAATATTTGTAAGAATTTTTATGCAGACATCTTAAGTAGGTTTCAACAAATACTTTCATGTAAATTTTATCG
The DNA here is from genome assembly GCA_963667235.1 of Nomada lathburiana. Classification (NCBI taxonomy): domain Eukaryota; kingdom Metazoa; phylum Arthropoda; class Insecta; order Hymenoptera; family Apidae; genus Nomada; species Nomada lathburiana. The sequence continues at coordinate 4,307,817 of OY763905.1, forward strand.
CACCCTCGACTATCCATCCCTCTTATATATTATATGTATATATATTATATAGGTGTACGGGCCCCTTGAGAAACAAGCGGCTAGACGCATATCAGGCGTGTAGCATATGAACGGCGCGGGTCGCATTAGGGCGACACTCGTATCAATAGGATTCCACATCGTCCCATGTCCCATGGACCGCGCTGTTATGCCACGCGCCTGAGGAGCTTCTTGCCGCTTGTTTATCAAGGGGCCCTACGCCGGACGGGAATAGGGTGGCGTTGCGTCTGAAAATCGGCCCAAAAGAACACTGAATTCCGAGCCCTGAACATTGAATTGCGTTACATTCTCAACTTCGTTGTGCGGCAGTAGTAGGTCTTTGTATACTAGAGGCTCAACTGTAAGTTTATATACAGTAAGCACATAATACGGGTATATTTGTACAATTTTCGTTATTAAGAAGTTAGGTGTGTAACAAATCGAGTAAATACTTATTGGAGAAATTGTAAGGTAAATTATAGCAATACGTTATTTCTTTTAGAAGGCACGTGCAGATTATATGATGGATAGCAATGGCTATGTGAATGTATATACAGATGGTGCATGCAGTGCAAATGGTGGTAAAAATGCACGGGCAGGTATCGGTGTTTGGTTTGGCGACAACCACCCTTTGTATGTTGCATCACATTTTTCAACAGTAATCAATCTTTTGTAACTGTAAAATCATTTTTACTTTCGTATGAAAATGATAATTCCAGGAATGTATCTGAGGCAGTCGTTGGTCGAGCAACAAATAATATGGCAGAAATTCAGGCAGTAACTGCTGCCGCCAAACAAGCAAAGATGGCTGGCATTCAAAAATTAAAAGTGAATACAGATTCAAAGTTCCTGATTTCTTGCACCAATAATTGGATGCCAAAGTGGAAAGCCAACGGTTGGAAAACCGTGAATAACAAACCCGTTATAAATAAAGTAGAACTACTAGAAATGGAGGAAGCTCTCGATTCTTTAGATATAAGCTGGGTAAATAATATATGGTTATTTTGTTTCCACATGGAATTTTAGTTCTTCGATATATAAGGAGCATATATTAATTCTTAAAAATAATATTTCAGAATCATGTGAATGGTCATGCCGGAGTTCATGGCAACGAAATGGCTGATAAATTGGCCAGGGCAGGTTGCGCAAAATACTAAAGATTGCATTTTATATCATTTATAATTCATTTGTTCTAAGAAGTAATTGTATGTTTGACAAAGTTAATAAAATAAAATATGTGAAATTTTTTAAGGCTTTGGTACATCCTTTATAAAGAACAATTATGCATGTATATATTTAATTTGCGGTCAAAGTATCAGATACTCGTTCAGCATTATTATCAGTTTGTTTTTCAGTCGGTCATGGACATATTTGCTTCAAAAGAATTTATATAAATGTACTAATACTAATACAAATCGTGTACCAAATCTAAACTAACATTTATGTAATATGAAAATACTATAAACATAAATAATCTAGTACTTCTAAACTATTCTATGAAGTTAATTTACAATACATCTTACAGATAAAACGTATACTAAACTTTACATAGTTTATGCGTAGAAGATTATAAATTTAAATTACAGCAATTATGCAATTTATGCATTTGCAGATTATTTATTACATTCTTAATTTTATACTTAGTGCATTCAGTAGAACTCTTGTAGTAAAAGCAATATTAAAGTTTATATAAGATCTACAGAATAAACTAACTATAAAATAAAAAATATATAATAGGTATACATGACAATTAATTACACAATTACTCTAGATTAATCTTATGCGCTACAGTTACAAACTATTTTTATAAACCATAATTTACTATAACTAAAGTATGTGGCAAGAGTTATTCTTCTTTCTTGCTTTTATACACGATGAGAAGTGCCGATTAATGCTCCTTATTCTTTGGCTGCGAAACCTGCATACCTGCACTATTAGTATGTTCTTTTACATGATCCACACATAATCGCTGTTTATAAAGAAGCGTTTGAAATGCGTACCACTCGTATCCCTGCTTCTCTACACCCTTAGTGGTCTGTAGTGTCTCCATCTATAAAGAAATGCTTGAAAGTACCCGCATGCCTGCTTTATCTTATGTTATTAGTATCGCCTCCTATAGAGAACTCCTTGAATCTACTCGGGCCCCTGCCACATCTACACTTAAGGTAACACAGAGGCACGAATAGTTGCAAGGATTTCTGTATAGATGGCAATATCATAGCAAGCATTTAGGCACTACACTCAAATCTACAAGCACTTTTGAGTGTAGGTATGGCAGAGAATTTATTAATTAAAAAATATACGTGGGTATTTGATATATATTTAGACTCTGTTGCGAGCTATATATGTATTTCTATATTTAGAAATATATGTCTTATACTAAATATGATATCATTTTATATTATTAAGCTATTTAGAAACGCGTTGTACAAGAAGACCTATCCTTATTTATATAAAGGAGTAAATAAAAACACAATGCTTGCCAGAAAAATCTACATAAATCGAATCAGTCATCCGTGTCGGTTCGGACCTATCGTCCTGCTACATGATTGAGTGACCAGAGGAACTTTTAAGAATTTCCCTCACCGGTTGCAGACTCATCAGCGGTGCAGTACATCTCGTCGCAGACAATTCAAAAAGAGCAGACAACATTAAAATCTTTGTATTTTCAGTACTTTTCGAATGTGTTAATTATCAAAGATTATAGCAATACAAAACTAAAAAAATAAAATGTCTTGCACTCGTGATCGATGAACAAAGTGATCGAATGTCGCGGGAGTATTATTTCGGAGCAAATACTGACTCTACTTTCGCGTGTCTTCACTATTATTTATATTTAGTTATAATTAATAAGAGCCGTTGCGCTCTAAAAACAATAAAAAGAACTTTGACGGAACAAGAACAGACTCTACCAACCGCATTGCGCGCGGTCATCCAAATTTTCTGAAGGAAAATCTGTACAAGTTAGTAAATGGGGAGAGGAGGTAGATATTGAAGCAATACACATTTGATTTTACTGCTTTACAGTACAGTAATTACTGAATTACTGCTGTTTTAAAAATAAAGTACTACCGTATTATTATTCAGATTTAATTAATATTAATTGTCTATACAAGATATACTATTATACATTAATATCGTGATTCTGAAATATGAACATTGTATAATATTATTTTTAGAAGCAAGACTCGAAACTATTTATCATGCTTTAAAGGCATGGCAACAATATATCATTCTTTATCAGCCAATCATTCACTATACCTGCAACAAAAAGAAAAGCAACGTGATAAACCTGTGCTAAAAAAAGAAGTCGCGGAGGCAGATAATAAATGATTGTTAGTTAAACGCGTATTAATTAATGTAAGCAAAGACTTAAGAGTATGCGACGGTGAAGAGTGACCTATGTCGCTAATCTTCGACACCATAAGCAACCCTTGCGCTCCGACAGTCGAACTGATACTGATGCTGCAGCGCGCTGCGAGCCTACCCCAGTCCGCGATGTCGGTAGCGCTCGGAAGCGCTTTAATTTCCAAGAAATTCAAGGCTGTGATTTTTCCTTTTAATTCTAATTAACGTGTGGAATAATTAGTTGATTAACCAATTTAATATTCAATTTGTTTCTCGAATGTTTTAATTGCTTTTTATAGCGACAGAATATAGTATTGGCGCAGCTAATTGTACTTGTCTGTATGAATATTAACGAATATTGGAATTAGTTATAGAAGTTGTTCGCATTATTCACGTTAAAGAGTATTGTTATAAATATTCCTCGCGCGTTTCTAGCTATCAACCAGAATATTTCAAGTACGCTGTACAATGTTTCGTATGATAACCAAATACTATTGTTAATAGAAATTTTATTAATAATAAGAGGAGCTACCTAGCGTTTGACCTCTGCAGTTACAGTAAATTAATAAACAAAGAAAAGATAAATGAACAATTAAATTAAACGTCATTTGCAAACTTTATTTCGCGCGCGTTAACATCGTTTTCTATAATTTGTTGGTGACTCAACAGCAGAAGGGCAATACGTGTTGCCATCCCGCGTTTGCCGCACCTGGAGCAGCTTCAAAACTAACTTTCTGGGTTACATTGTTAATTTAAACAATTGTATTTCTCTCGGCTTCCGGTGCGTATTTTTTAAACGGACTGGGCTCAAATTAAACTTGAGAACATCAGCTTTCTTTGCCAATAGGTTTAAAAAGAAAGGTAGGTTGGGCAAATTAATGAACATCATATTTGTATTGTACAACACTTTTATTTAACAATTTGAGGAAATAACAACATTCTAAATTTGAATTTACGTATAATTATATAAAAATTTGTGAAGTTGTAATTGCTTAAACTATTGCATTCCAAATATAAAGTTTATCTTTGTAAATTTTCCGATATGTAATAAACGATACGAAATATCTGAGTGCAAATAGTTTCCCAGAATAAGTATATCGTACTATTATTATCATTAACTAATTGTGCTTGAACTAATAATGTATAATATATTTTGTATCGTTTAACCAATTGTATTAATTTATTATCCCAGCGAAACTACCATAGATTATAACCGCTGGGCCTATTAATACAAAGTATGCATCATAAATGTGATAATTAAAAATAGTGAGGTACAGTTGTCCTGCAATATAGTAACATAAACAATTCTAAACGTTAGAATTTCCTACATAATGTTAAAAATAAGCTTAAATATTTTCTATGTAAAAGTCAAAAATTTACATATACCTAATTTATTTTTACATTCGTCGTATCAATCTGTATCGTCTACAACAGTTTCATTGTTTGCTCACAAACCATTGGGCACATTTTAAAATAGTCTTTTTTATCACTAACAGAGCAATATGCATGAATATTTCTTAATAACATTTATTCGCAGGAAGATCTTTGTATAAGAAATATTTATAAAAAGAGTCCCTCTAAAACTACTATTTATGAACAAATGTCAGCCATCACATTTTACTATCTAATGATTATAAGGGACCTTATTATTCAATAGTGATAAAACAAATTATGGAATAATTGCACTATATAATACACGTTTACTGTAGGTGCAAAATGAGCGCTCATAGAAGTCTTTCATTATAAAATTTAATTAAGAAAAAAATGCAAAATACTGCAATATTTATAAATAAATAAAAGGTGCTACTGTCAAAAAAATTTCGTTATAGTATCGGTGTTAATATTTCCTAAAACACTTTAAACGGTCGACACCCTGTAAAATTAGAAGACATTCCGTCGAAAGTACGCTTGCAATGGATTCTCCACTGTGCATGTTGTCTTACTTTCGGTAGCATAAAACGGAAGTTTAGTGTAATATTCTGACGACCAAACGTTGAACTCCATAGCGCAAGCACATTCCATATTAAAGCCAGGCCCTGAAATAATTGCTTGTATACATTGTATTGCTTGTATTGCTTGTATAGTACCCATGGCAGAAAGTATTTGATCGAATGTATTCTATCAATACGAATTGTAGAGCAAATGCACTGTGAACTTTTAGATACAGAATACTATTGTATATGCATATTTAATACATGTATATAGGAAGGTACATTTAAATATATACAATAGTATTATGCAGCACAAAGACCTTAGTGTTTTTAATTAATTTATTATTATTATGTGTGATCGAAGACATTTAACCAGAAGTAATACTGTTGGATTCTAATAAATAGTCAATCTAAAATAAGCTAAATCACCACTACAGTTATTAAAATTTATTGCACTGATTTAATCGTGTCATTGTGCACGACTGCATTTATTTCTTACCTGAATGGTCGACAGTATCCGTTTGTCATAAAAATTGTATGTTACTTGGACAACCGTGGTTCATTCTATATTCCACGTAAAGCATTCCAGTATTGTGCCAGTAGTATAGAGTTAATACCACCAACGCGTGCCACCATTGATGTGATGAACCAATGTAATCCACCCACCCTTTAATAAAACGAAACTTTAATGATGCTTCGATCATCCAACTCTACATACATATATACAGTATAATCAAGTTCACTACAAGTTCTGATTTCAAATCAATTTTCTTTTGAAATGATCCGTGTCCAGAACTTGTTATCGTAAACTTGGTTTGCGGATGAGACTAATATAAACAGACCGAAAATACACGGTCGGAATGAAACGAGAAAGTTATATAATATAAATTGCAACTTCATGTTGGCCGAGTCGCATTAATAGTATATTTGTATGGTCTAAGTCTAAATGTCAAGAATATCGATGGCATAATACTATCATTTATTATTTATTGTTACTACGTACGGATACCACCTACGGGTAATTTCTACCTTTACTGTGAATAATCTAGCAAGCGAAGTAATATCATATTATAATATTATAATACAATTCCTGCTGAGTATTATTTAAATTATTAGTTAGGAGTTACGGTTAAATACTTTTGGTTTAGCATGAATTATTGAAAGACCTTTTATGCAACGCAGTGACTTCTAATTGATTTACGTGACCTAGTTACATTACGTAAAATCACGTCTCATCATCACTTATTACGAGTGCACGTAACATTCTCACATAATATTGTAATCATACTTAAATGACATAATTACTAGATAAGCTGGGAAAATATTTTGAGTATTCTGAACAGCGCCATTATTTCGTGTAAGTTCAAAATTCTATACTTCTCGAAACTATCAACTTAAAGGAATTGTTAACTTGATATGTTAATCTCATACTGACGACACCTCAGCCTGTATTGACCTGAACCTGAATAGTTATACCTTTAGTTATACTAGTTTTTCACGCAAGTTAGAAGAAACATATTGCAGACAATTTCAAATCCATATATCCATCAATAATTGACTTAATTAGTAGCATTTGTAATTACCTGGATAAAAGCGTTCTGGTATTTTGGTCAAATATATAACGAATGCTGCCCCACTTATGGAATACATTCCTAGTACCCTTGGAAGTAACATTTTAACGATCGGGTTGTCCATACCACCCATAGCGATACACCAATGCAGCGTTGGCAGCACTCCATAAACTGCCCAGGCCACAAAGACGACTAATTTGACGTTTCCGTTAACGTTCAGCTTCGGTACTTGCAGTATCATTGCAAATATAAATATTGCTAGCACGGTTATCAAATAAAAACTCTGCAACTCCTGCATAAAAACAGTTTAAACATACCGGTTTATTCGTCGCAAGTAGTTTCTCGGGCTCTTTATGCATGCTAGCGAGATTTCAGATTTTTTTATAGGAAAGGTTTTCTTATAGTTCTTTATGTTGAAGTAATAGTTACAAACATCAATTTGTGCATGTAGTTAAACCATATTTACGTTGTTCGGTGTAAAAGTATGCCAATTGATGCACAGTAGTCGATGTGCTATTGTTGATAGTGAGATTCTACGAATATATTATAGCTGTATAATTTTGTTCACCTTATGACACCAAAAAGCATAGTATACCCCAGACATGTATATCGACAGAAGGCTTAAAGCGATGCCAAATAGGTCGAACGATAGGAAACACCAATAATCTTTCTCACTTCGGCAGGAAAATGTGTGATACACGGATGACAATATCATGCATGCCTGAAACAATTCGTTTTATTCGTTTTTATTTAATTCGATAACTATTAGATAATTCATATTGAGATTTTCACTATAAATAATTTAGTCGTGTTTGAAGTGTGAAATTTTAATAAATACGTATAAATTAGTATGTTAAGTAGTTAATATTAAAATAATGTTTCTCGATCTTACCTGAAAGCAAATCAGTAAAAGGGCTACTATTATTTTATCGCTAAAAGGCGCGTGAATATTCAATAGACAAAGATCATACAGAGTGAGACCAAAAAATAGCATCCATCCGAATATGTGACTCCATATATTTACAGTTTCATTCGTCCACCAGAATATACTGAAATAAATATTTTTGTATAGAAATTATTAAAATTTTATGGGCACAACATATATCTCACTTATAGTAAAATAAAAAGCAATTAAAATCTGTCACATTCATTCAAACGTATTCTTATATACTATCTGATACATTTTTACCATATATAATAATAATTATATGAATGTATCTATCCATAATTATAATTATCTTTATACTTCTTTAAAAAGAGATTGTATTATACGTAATACAATACTAATATTAACAAGATTATGCACAAACCTTTCAATACATAATTTTGTTGTAAGATACCCTCGATATCCGTGACGGATATAAGGATTATGCTGGAGATACTCTGCAGCTTCCTCGAAAGGGAGAACCTGCCTCATTTTTTCTTCATCCTCAGGCGTAATTTTACCTTTAACAGGCGAATCTTTGAGCTGCTTGCAGTTCTTGTTGTACACCTGTCAAGGATTACAAAACATTGCTTTAATATAGTCACTCGTCTGGTATGTATCGGATTCACTCGTCGTATATTTTAACAATGATAGGTGATAGAAACAAGCCTGAACCATTAAAATTAGGAATATCATATTTTATATTTTCATACGTGTCTTTGATATATATAAGACATTTAATTATTTTCTTGCTACAAAATTGGAAATCCATATGCAACTTTTAGAGTAGTTATTAAATGTTCAAGGAAGTGCAAGAATAAATTCATGCATCTGAAAATGGCTGCAAATAATATTGAATCATAAATAGCAGATACTCTATGATCGTCTACTGAGAGGAAAATCCTTTTTTGCATGACTCTACAAACTAAACAGTATAGAAAAACAACACTACCAATTTATTGGTAATACTTAGCTACATATTATACATAGATAGCTAAAAGTAAAAGGCAAAGAACAAAAGAAGTCTACCGTTCTTTATAAAATTATCACATTAATATATCTTACGTACCAGCAATCAATCAATATTTGTCATTCTACGCGTTTTACAATAACATTCTATAATATTAACACTACAGGGACGATTAAAATTTCTTCGAAACCTATTCGCCCGCGAGTGTCCAATTGTGATACTCATTTTCGAACGCTCTGTCGATCATTTCCACTGTAATTACGTTGTATAAATAATTTCAGGATGTAGAAACAGTGATTTAGCCGCAATCTCGAGATACGAAAGCTGTAAAGTAGGCCACAACGGGACTTGCCTTTCATCTCAGTGTGTCAAGTTTATACCGTGGGCTTTCTTCTCTGTATTTTCTATATCTTTCACTAGCGAAATCGATTTTTCACTTTGAGATACCGGCTCCATTACTACCCGGTACCGGCGTGGCTACTTCCTCTAGCAGTGGCCAATATAAACGTGCGTGTGATCCTTAGCCTGCTCGTTCTAATAACCACAGTTCCTTCATTTTATGTTTAGAACATGTTCGAACTTTGTAGTAATAAATAGTATTTGGTATAGTAGTAATAATGCAATATATAAATAATATTTTTGGTGCCAGTGTTTGTTCGTTTTTTCTCTTTACGGTATCAACGTTCGCTGAGGTATAATTATTAGAAAGCTTCCGGCGCACAGGTAACATTTTCTATTTGACGTAATTATGGTAATAAGCATGTTCGGCTATTTCATTGGGTATATTGTTCGTTGGAAATACTGATTTAGTAATGCGGAACAATGAGAATAGCATATAGCTACTGAATTTCTATATAAACTTCTATTACAAAATCTCGCTAAAGAACAATAGAATTTCATTATTTCTCTTAATTTCATAATCAGGAATGATATGTTTCAGACATATTTTCAACAGAACTCGAATGGACAAAATATCGACAGATTCCATTCCTCGGGCATGGTTCGGTCAATTCGATGGTCCGTTGCTTCCTGATAGAAGTTCTACATTAATCTCGACACAGACCGAATAACAAAGAAAGTAGGATTGCGAGCAATTTTGTACAACCTACATATTCAAAAATGCATGTCGAGGTTTTGAAAAGCTGATGTTGTATGAAAATATACCGACGATAACTACAGAATGCACTACAATGGAGTATAACAGTCATTACAGACTACACAAAGTGAAAGTTGAAACTAGAATACTCACGCATAAAAGCGTGATGCGTTTTTGTACAAAATCCTCGAGCGTTTTCGTTCTGGTATCGTTTTTCTTCCGGTAAAAATAACTATCTCTATGGCATTAAGTAATGCCGATTTACCTCGCCAGTAAGGAGGTGAAGCGTTTCTTGCGTGTACTCTGCTTTCGGCTCTTTCTCATGATTATTGTTGTGTGTCTGATCATCCTTCGATTGTTTCTCGCTTTGGTTGCTCACCTCTTCTACACCTGCTAGTAATTTCATGTCGAGCCTGTAAATCGAAACGGGGTATGTATACACATAGATAACGCCCTGGTCTTTGATCTTAAATTTTTAAAACGCGTATACCGAAGGCGTAGTAAGAATGATAGTAGAACAGTTCTAACTTTGATGAGTAAAAAGTAAGACAGAAGCCAATTAAAGAAGGCCATTTTTCATTTGCTTTAAACTAGTCATTATTACACAACTATTCAGAATTAAAGAAATAATCTTCTTTATAGTAACTATGCGCGATGAATGTGTACGTTAAATTAATAACAGAACCAACTATTCTTGACAATGTTTTTTTAATTGTTTCGTTGGCGTTTGTAATTAGTGTTTTATAGTTCGCTCAACTTCGAGGTTTGTTAAATATTTATTCTAAAATGTTGGCATATGTAGTATTCAACATATTACAGCTGTGTTGTTATAGCTAAGTAGAGCTGTAGGTGTTATTGCATAAGTATATTAGTTATGTCGAAAATAATTTCCTCTATGTACATAAATGAGACTGCTATTTTTTTGCTACTAGAAACTGCCATTTTTCTCGGGTCGACTACGTAAACGAAATTGAATGAATTATTCTTCTATATCGTAGAAGACATTCTTGTTAAGGAATTAATAAATTTGGTTTGTAAATTGAGCAATGATGCATAACAAATATAGAGCATGAATAGTTATTTTCATGAATGCATCCAGGTTTCGTTGGGTACACATGGCTCAAGGTTTAAAAGTATTTATATTTTTCATTGTTCCTTTATTAGGCCCGGCAATTAATGTATCTTCTACTTTAAGTAGCACAAAAATAAAACTTTCCATAAAGTGTTCTTGATACTCAATATGTACAGGAAATCCTGTACGCGTAATTAACCGTGTACGCCTCACATTCTTGCAGAAAATAACTTCTTCGCGAAATTGTTTTCACGAGCAGAACATAAAAAGGTGTCGCAAGATAAATTGCACTTTCCTGCACAGAATACTACTGCTGAAATCAGAGACCAATGCTGATTAGAAAACTGTTAACAACGCGTCAGGTTGAATGCAACGTAATAAGAAAATTATGAAACACAGCGAACAGTTTTTTGCCGAAACGTTTCCTGCCTGTATACATTGTGTACGAACGGAAATGCGATTCAATCGAACTTTGTCTTCCACGAAAACAAGTGTTTTTCTCGTATGTTGTAGGCGACTGTAATACTGTTAAAAAAATTACGTCCAGCAAACCACATTTTATAACAAGTACGTACGGTTACCTGTATCATGCGTATAAATATGTGAGCCGTTTTCCACAATTTAACCCGTGCGGAACGGATGTCATACTGGTACGTCAAAGACTTAATGACCATTTCCACGGCCGACGTACCGGGACGTCGAAGCTTTACTCGAAGTACAAAATTTCGAAAGTTTCTTTCGTTCCAACTAGTTTCACTATTAATATGTCATACAAAAACGAGGTTTCAATACATTTAAACAGAAATTAATAGAGAAACTGTTTAAAAAATGTATTAAAGATATGAGAAAAATTGTGGCGGCAAAACCAGATCTCCTGGCGAGATTTTTTGTGCAGTATTTTCCAGAGAAAGTTGCAGCCACCGCAAGAGGTGGACGTAAAACAACCAAATGATGTGCTGTTTGTCATTGAACAAACAATTAGAAAGGAAACCGGACGTTAATGTGATACGTATGCACAAAATGCATTTGTATATCGAGCAATTTTAAAACATATATGGCACCATAAAATGTAGATTGGACTATTTTATTTTAACTGTAACTCTACAGGTGCCCCCAGTTTCTTAATATCACAATTTTAATCAATACAGTTTTTCGTAATTGAACAGGACTGATGATCGATCCATGCACGAATTGCACAATAATGGTATACAAACTCAAGTCTTGCTCGATTGATTAGATTTGTTAAATTGTTTTGCTATATCGTGCGCTTGCGATCGTTCCGTTACGAATGGGTTAAATCCATGAGAAAGTTGAAGGCGGTCGACGGAACTTGGTAAGTCTCTACATTTCCCCATAAAGGTAAATATATTCTGTGTCCCTCAGTATTTGTTCGAAGTATGATTTCAACTTTCCTATAGATCATATTAGAAACTTGAGGCGTTGAAAGTAATTTAGCTATATGCTACCAAAATGTATAAATGAATTAATAATTAAACGAGCTGCTTCAATTTCTCATTTTCTGTGCAACTAGAGCAATCTGTTTACTACACGTAATTTCTTCATGATATTTTTTGAACGTTCCGTATGTTGCACTTTCTTTTCTCATAAGTTATAATAATAAATTGATAAACAGATGTAATGCAGTTCATAGAGATATCGCATAGGTACACGTAAGAATTCCTAGCGCTGAGGAAATGTGTAAAGGTGCGCGGAAAGTGAAAGATTTCAATAGTATGAGCAATTCGGAGCAGCGAGTTCATTTGTGTATATAATATAATCATATATTACTGTAGCCTAAATAGTGGCATGCATATTCAACTGTACGTTGCATGAACGCATTGATATTTACACACAATATATTTTCACATATATGTAAAAATAGAAGGTCATTGGTGTCAATCCGGCAATAATTGATCAAATCAGTACACTATTTAAAATGTAATCGTAAATAATACATTTCTGACACTTATAGATTCCAGCATCTTACAAAAAGCCTATGCTTCAGTTCTTTTAGCCTGACCTGAATTTCACCTGGAATCCAAGCAAAGCGCACTGATATAAACGTTGCAAACCTTCCACCGTGAATCACGTTAACTTCAAGACACATTTCGTTCCGCTAAATAAGAAATAACCATAAAGGAAAACCATAAAACACAACAGGCGCAATACATATGGATTTTAACTTGACACGGCAAACACGTACATATGTATACAATTGCCGTATTCATTATTCGTTTCGCGGCAAAGTGTCAAACTGTATGCGAACCCCGGCAGCATGTAACGACGCCTAAGAAAATACGATTTGTTTACCTTGTCACGTTATGCCTACACGCGTAACACGATGTAACTTGCCAGTGAAAATTCACGGTTAAGATTCAGGCAATTGTCTGATGCGCTTTACTCATATATTGTTCGTAAACACAAAGCCTGTTCACGAGTGACGGCAACGTACGCTAATTGCACCTCCACCGTCATCCGCCACTTTACAATGATTTAAAACGATCCCCATTTGTTAAACTGCAATAACAACTTCTGAACATCGTGCCCGATTAATATTACTTACAACAATACATACCAGTTAGCTTCGGACGCGTAGTATAGTTGCGACGCTTCCCCGATACAATAGTAATCCGGTTTTTTTTTAAGGTCGCGGCGAGATGGAGAATATCAGGTGGTCATTGATCTATCGACACATTCTTCTGACGGCCGCGTAGTCATGAGCGGGTCACCTTGTCCTCACCGTCCACCGACTGCGCCGGAAACAGCACTGACACTGAACAAGCCGCACCGCAACCAGACGGTCCAAAGCGCCGCTCGATAGATCGAAACACATACTCGTACTACAGGCTAGCGATGGGCTCGAATCATTATTTCAAGCCGTGATTTAGTGAGCCTTGCTTGCTAAGGGTAACGCTATTATACGGCGAGGCCTTTTGTTCTTGGATTTATTTCGCTCCGGTAGGTGAACAAATTGTTTCGTGGGAATTCGTGTGAGATTAAACGGTAATCCGTTTGGTAATGGTCGTTGTAAATGCGTTTTTGTAATACCTTGGGTCCTTTACTTTGAGTAAGAATGGCGAGGAAATTCATTTTACGAGGAAGCATGTAGCTCTCCAGGTACTTCGAATTTTACATTCTGTATCAATTTATTATGGATGCGTTCTATAGTTGTGTTCTTATTAGTTACGCGAACACGGTAATTCTGCGCGTAGAATAAGTTTTACTGTGGTTGGTTCAATATTGAACTTTTAAATTATTTGTTAAGCGCACAACATTCTTTGCCATATAAGTAAGAAGAAATTAAAAGAGTGAAGGAATAAACAGAGGAATTACGAAAAATCATATATTTGTATGTAATTAATCAAAAGATATGTATTGTATTATTTCATACTTCTTCACTATGAGTCATATGCGTTCTTCAGAGGTGTCAACAGCTGCTACTTTATTATTTGTGTTGCGCTTCTATTGTTTCTTTAATATGTCTACTAAAAATTATATTATTGTGAAATAGGTAAGTAGAAAGACAACAGGGAGCATTTTATATTGCTGTCGCAGTGGTCTGTTCTGAGCGAATATATGTTTTAAGAATTTAAAAATTAGTGGCTAACACATAGATATCTGTAGATGTTAAGTATTAGTAGTGTACAAATGTACACTTTCTATTCCCGTACTATAAAACTGGCCAAAATGCTTTTGATAGGGACTCGTGATATAACATTCCTATAGTTCAGTTATTTAGAATACTATTCATTTCAAACCACGTTATTTATATCCTATTTATAACTGTTGAGTGTTAATTCGAAATTTTGGAAAAAACATCTAAACGCTGGGCGTCTTTTAATAGCTCAAATCAAGTAAGTAGCGCGCACGGTCATTAATGACCTAGATACGAATGTTGTGTCGCTTAATTCTTATAAAAGAAAAGTACATTCCTTACGTACTAATAAAAATAAGAAATCCGCGTATTGTGTAAGACATAATTATACTGAGTATTAAAAGGAATTACACAATTCCACTGTACGTTATTGGAGAAATAACGTAAATTCGATCGTACTTATTAAATGGCAACGCATACTACAGTTTCGAACTCGTTAAATTATCTATTTATATTTTCTGTTATCGTGGCAGATATTATTTTCCATCTAGTAATTATTTAATATAACATCGGATAATAGTCACGAGCAACGTACTATTAATTGCGGACAGTGAGTTTTCAATTTGGTTAAATCGAGCCGTAATAAAGCTTTATTGCCATATGTAAATTCAATTCATACGTGAGTACAATACAAATAATTACAAACATTATAGATTTATTACTAATTTAATTATATTCCTTACCAATATACCTTTTTTAATCATTATAACTAACATATACATGTCAAGTTTCCTAAAATAGTTCACGAGTAAATTATAAATTAATTAGGATAGCGGTTGGCTATTCAAGATACTCGAGAATTTCAGCTATATCCACATACTTTCATTGAACTCTAAGAACCTTAAAATCGGTTGATCAGTCAAAGATACGCTTATCTCCATCGCTAACTATGCTGCTTCAGCAGGTTTCTGCCAACACTGTGGTAAAATAGGTGTACATTGGTCAAGAGCAGACAGGGCAAAAGGGGGAAAGCATTGCCACTTTCACCGTTCCATGGTTTTTTTCAACATATCTGAAGATTCTATAACGGGTACGAGAGCTGTTCATGCTTTGTGAAAGTCTGACAAAGACATCTGCTAGTTCAAAGTAATATCTTGAACGCCGTTTATACAACGCGACGGTTCTTTATTCTTTGTCTCAAGCTTATTACACAGCGATGGCCTGCCGACTGTAAAACTTTAGATCAATCGATCGTAACAAGGAGAACGACTCGACTTTTAAAGTTTTTTTTTCCTTACCTTGAAAGTTTAAAGCATAAGACAGTCGATGTACATTTATTTTCGCCGTTTATTATTTTATACGACCATTAAATAGATAATAATTATAATAACGTTGAAATTTCGACTTTTACGATTTTTAATTAGGTCAAGGTACAGTGAGCAGTTTTGCAAATTCGTAATACGCGAAGGATAGTCAATAACGGTGGTAAAAGATTTCGGGTCTACGTTGAATTAAAAATCAAACGAGATTATTAAGATTATTCCTTTATCACTGGTGATTCTGGTTACAAGTGATTAGAATTGACATACCTTATCGTCATGTGAAATTTATTATATAAAGGGCTAACGCTAAAATAATAATAATTAATTATAATATGTATAATAATAATTACACATGAGACGTGATAATAATAATTAATTACACATGAGTAGTTTTTTTTTTCTAATAGAGATGAACGATGATTCACTTTAAGGGCAAATATTTAAATATGCGATTTGCCGCGCCATCACTCGTAATTAAATTACATTAGTACACGTTCGTATAAGACAAAACCGACATTAACAAGTGATATACCGTATTACATACTAATCGATTTGTCTTTTGTAGGCTTCGTATTCGCTCCGCGAGCTTGCCATATTTTAAGCACCGATTACATTCAAGAGTTTGATCGTTAACGCACTTTACACCGTTCGCAAGACAAAATCGTTTACTTACATTCTAATTAAGTGATCATCTTTCCAATGACTCAGATTTTATTCATTAACTAGGATTAGAAATCGAAACACTGCTAGCACCATTGGGAGGTGCTTTGTTTCTAGATTAATCCGAACGAGCTAAGGATGAACGACACGTTCCTATAAACGATAACGTGCCCTTCCATCTCGTAAAACTTGTATCAGGTAGATTTTGAAAATAACTTGAAATCTCATTTGTAATCCTTCGCAGCCACAATATATATTAAAAATATGATATATTACTTGAAAGCATATCGCAGTATTTTGCGGGGGTCTGTGATTTATTTAAAAATTATTTCGTTTCCTTATTATACAAGAATTTTTGTTTTAACATAATATAACATATTGTGGGTGAAAAGGAAACTTAAGACAAGTACTAAACAATAATAGCAATAAATGATCACATAAAGAAAAATTTACACGCAAAACAATATTAAACGCATTCATTGATTCGAGTAAAACAGCGACGGGCGAATTTGTAATTCGCAAGGTACAGCGCATGATTTTATTGATAATATACTATGACGCAGTATTATAAAATGAAATCAGAGGATTTTACAAATCCGTTTTTAAGCTCTAGAGCTCACTGAAACACTTCTTATCTATTTCGTAACGCGAATTACGTAAAAATCCAAACAAAATTTACCTCGTTCTTCATCATTTATCGATAAATAGTGACAATGATGATTGCAATTTTGTTTCCTTTTTTAAATAATTAAGTAAAGCCAGAACAACGTCAAGTCACGTCATAAGAAACTGAATGCCTTTGATTGATATTGGTATCGTACGGGCCATGAACGGCAGGTACTTATATCTCGGTCAGTTTTAGTCGTCAAAACTTCCTATACTTTGGACATTTCGAATTATTTCAGGATGTATAAGTCCAATTTATCGATTAACGATATGCATAATTAAATTACTACACACACACAGGAACCAAACCATAAAATTTCGAGTTACTCGTAGAATTTGTTAGATAGGTAAGGAATTTTAATAATTGAACAAAACATACAGGTATAGTTTCAGTAGTATTTATATATAGCCCAGTCTTACAAAAAAGTGACCGCATCGTTCCAAGGGACGGGCAAACATTGCTCACTTGCGTTAAAACTAACAATCGGTGTGCTGTCAGTTCAAGGTTTTCATTTCACTGAGAAAGTAGGTATATAATATTATGGTATTATAAGCACAATAATTAGAAATTAAACTATTAAATTCAAATACAAATCCTACTTTCACTCTCCTATATTTTACTTCCATTTTTATTTATGAAAATCAAAGCGGACATGTTTCTTTTTTTTCTTTTCCTGATTCATATATATATAATGTTATGTGACCACCTTTCAAATTGCCTGAATTGCCATTGTGGCAACGTCTCAATATTCGCTGGCCTCTCGGGACAAAGGGAACGTCAGATCGATCACGTTTGTCTGAGCATACTTCGAGCCCGAGTACTGGCTTAAGTTTGAAAGTAGACGAGCCATAGCTAATTTCAATCGGTGCTGATGCATAAGTGGCAATAGGCTGGGGCTGCTTGTTGGTGGCTGTTAGATGTTGAAGTCAACGGAGATTGGCGCATCACATGGCATACTTGCGCGTCCATTCACGTGCCAATTCATTGTACTTCTCCCTGTCAGTTTTGTATAACCTTGCTATCTCTGGTACCAGAGGGTCATCTGGATTTGGATCGCAGAGCAAAGAGCATATTGATAGTAACACTGAAAAAAAAAGGAAACATTTCTCCTTCAAGTTCAATATTAAAATATTCGAATTAGATAACGTTTTATTTCGTTATCTTTCTATTTAAGTTCTGTTTGTAAGTTTCTACACACCCTTTGATATGGTAAGTGCTGGGGACCATTGCGATCTTAAAATATCCAAACAAATGCTTCCATTACTGTTGATATTTGGATGATAAATTCTAGTTGTAAAAGCAACCTGTGTGTACATATATAAAATTAGTAAATTGTTCATGTTATTGAGAACCATAATGTTACTTTAAAAATGGATGCTATATACCTTAGGTGGTTTGAATGGATAGTCTGTGGGGAAATGAATTGTAAGGAAAAATACTCCTCCTTGGTATGGACTGTCGGGCTGAAAATAATATTTACTCCTAACTATTGGATAATCTACAATTACGATCAATTTCAACGTAACACACTTCTTATTCACATTCACAATAAAGCAATTAATTTTTTATTGTAAGAAACATTAAAATAATGAACTTATTTAATCTTGATACTCAATTGAGATTAGTAGCACGCTAGGCTGCTATTATTAATATTAAAATAAATGTATATTATAAATATAAAAGATAGAAATCAATGACAATACATGAATATTACTGCATAATTGCATTGCAAGGTTTGACACATTTTCTGTCATGCATTATAATACATATCTGAATCCCAATGCCAGAGTATATGTAGAAGTCCCAAATTTCAAACTTTAGAGGTGGGGGCCAATCAAAGAGGCAAGAATCTCGTAACTTAGCATCATATTTTCATTATTATATTAAAAAGTAAACAACTTAGAACGAAATAATTTTTACCATTGAAAAGAGCAAAAAATTTGATATGCAAATAGTGCAAAATGGCATTTATTGGAAAAAGTGGACTTAATACACTCAGGCACTGGGCCCAGATATGTGCTCCGTCCAAGAATCTAGAATCATACACATACGTGTGACAGTTATGATATTTCGGTTTGTCACTGTATCGAAAGTTTGTTTTGAACTTTCAAATACATTTCAGAATAGAATAATTTCCACGTGCTCTGTATAAGAGTATATTATGTTATTATAAGTAATAACAGGATGCGTTTTAGTGAATGTTCTTTGCACTACCTTGTGGTAGCGAACATGTATGTGGCATTGAAAATGCTTTTTAAAGTGTCACTGAAATATTATTATGTCAAACATTACATGCACCAGACCATAGTGTTTTTTGTACAATTATTAACCATAAATAGTACGATATAAATTCCATTATTCGGAAGTTACCTTCAAATATCAGAGTGAAAGCGAAGATACTTGAAAATAATTCTCAACAATTATATTTACATGTACGATAATATTTTCAAGGGTGCAATTTATCAAATTGTAAAATGTAAAAAATTCAGGTAATAACATTACGAACAATGTATACTTACTGGTCCCATAATAGTTGCTTGCCAATGGAATACTGAAAGCAATTATACAATTCAATATGCAAGTTATAGTTCATTGAAAACTATAATTGAGTCACATAAAAGTAAAGAGTAAATTGTGTTCAAGAATTAAAAGTCCACAGAAATTTCACAGTTTTGTAAATAAAGATTGTAAATAAATGGAGGTATACAGAAGAATTAAATTATATTTCTCTTTTTTAAGGACACATGCAAAAAATAAGAAATTAATGAGAAACTTACAATCGTCACCTACAGGACCAGCAGAGCATTGCGCGGGTGGATCTCTACCAAGGTCCTGAAGTTCCTAAAAATAAAACCGAATCGTTATAGCGATATAGGTACATATATGAAAACAGAAATTTTTTACTAATATTTCACATTTCATATACATTTTCCTTCAGGCACTGCGTGTTCATGTACTTAATTAGAAAGTGTTATTTTTTTCAAGAGTAATGCAGTAAAGAATAGGACCCTGTTTTCATACATCGCATAATAAACTTTTACACGTTAAAGACTATATACAAAATCAGATTGAAAAAAACATGCAAAGCATGTGTAAATAAAATATTCTCGAACATTCATATAGGTGCGCACATCATAGATTCATGTTGCATAAATATTAATATTTTGTAGCACATGATATAACCATATACAAATGACTATGTATTGCTTACTTGGAAAACATACTTGAAACTATGTAATTTATACCTGAAATAATTGTTTGAATGTTAGATAGTACAAAAATCGATGGAAACCATGGAAATTTACTATGCGCGTTGGATTACCCATAAACATATTTAAAAACAAAGTTCTCAACTATCAAAAGAATAGAAATATCAAAATGTTCAAATATACGGATATCAAATTCAATCAATATATGTAATGACGGGCATTAGTATAAGATAGAGTACTTGTAATAGTTGTTACAGTTTCACAGGGATATGATTGTAGATCGAAACGTAAAAAGAAAGATGACATAGCTCTTTTTGTCTGTTTTACTCCTTCGTTTCTGTATTTAGAATAATGGCTCGATTTAGAGATATTATAATGACAGACAGGTCACATCACTGGCATGCATTGTGCAGAAGTGTATTAATTCTAAAGGATTCACTTCGTTTCACTCAATGTGCGCTACAATCACATGGTGAAAATCACATTGAGACAAAATAATTAAGCATGGCATTCACTCAGGAAATACATAATGCTATTTCCATTCACAAATGGACTATGAATAAACCAATAGAATTTTCGTAATTTCTGAGTTATCTATAGCCCCATGCATATGTGTGTATATAAATGTGTATATATCCATATATGATATATGCATATATACATTGTATGTACATATGCACGCGTACATGTATGCAGATAGATACACGTATATAATATATATATGTACATATATGTATATATAGTATGTAACGCACGGTTTTACGTTACTTCCGGCAATTTATCGGCTAGCCACTTAAAATTTTTTCAGATTTTCACTGTCACCGTAGCTATGTCCACTGGCACAAAGTGGCACTGTGCAGCGTGCGCAATGCACTATGTTGACAAAAATGCGTAGGCAAGTAAATCAAAGCACAATCGAAGAATGCAGAGGTAAAAAAAAAGGGGAAAAGCCAACATGATTTTCAATGCTGGCTCACATTGCTTCACTGCAAAATCGTTAAGGGCGTTCAACCGAATTCGGCACACATCACATCAACACCCGACAGTCTCTGTACAATACGAACACCGCTGATCGTTCACGTACCTTATTAATTCGTTTTAAAGCCATTTGTTGAACTGTGTGTTGATATTAACCGGCTGAAAACCAGACAGCGATAGCCGCTAGCCGAAGATCTTTGATTAGGGATTGCAAGATGGCTGCCTTCTAAACGTAGCTTTACTGCGTTCGTCAAACCAGAGTCCGTAAGCTATTCTCGTGGTTGCACCTTCATATTCAAGAATATCGTTTGCAGTCGGGTTTGCGTGTATATTAACAGATCAATTTTATGATAGATACATTTCAATGGAAACTCGTACTTTTGTATTTTCTTACACACCTTTTATTGTGGAATTAAGGCAGAGACCCCACGGATTTCCTTTTATCGGCAACTAGTGGATTTTTAACATTTTACCATTATTTCTCGGTAGATGTCGCAATGAAAGAAATAAATGATTGGCCAATGCGCGTGATTAAATGAGTCTGTTCATATATGTATATGTATGTAGATATGTATGCATGGGCTAAGTAGATATATATTTGCATCAGTTTACGATGCTGCTGATTGTATATAGTTTTTTTCGATATCTCCAATAATTACAGCAATATAGTTATTCTTTATTCGTAAGGAGCAGATAGTTGGCAACTAACCTAAAATACAGAAAATTATCGTACACAATATCTATTTAAGCTAAAATAATGGATCGAAGAAAAAGTTCGATTATAACTATAGAAATTATACACTTTATGTAGATACACCTTGCGTGTAACCATGATTTGTTTCGAGAACTAATTTTGCCAACTACGTACCTCTTACACGTGCTAGCTATGCTTTGTGTGGTAAAACAAAACAAACCACATTGATCCAATTACACACGAGGTTAGATAAGGCTCGAAAATTAACAAGTATTATTAAAACGCAGATTTATATTTAAATATTCTACGGGAAGCGGAGTTGGTAACATTTTATTATTATGACTGAAAATCGAAGGAAAATAAAAGGATGTCAGTGCATTCAACAAAAATTGCATGGACAACAACGAAAGAAAGATCAATGCAAAAGGAAGAGGCAAACTTTGGTGTATAACCCGGAGGAGGAAATGTGGCATGAACCATATTTGCGGGAGTTACGAAAGGAATTCTCGGATGTATCTATATTATGCGATTCAAAGATTGAATTACCGTGGAAGGATATTGCATTACCATCAGCCGGCATGAAAATACGTCAAGAGCTCTCGTTAACTCCTTTGAATGATCGCGATGTTCAAAATGGCAAAGAAACTGATGAAGAAGCAGAAGAAAAGGAATCTTTGGGAACTATGTTGTTGCCGTGGAAAGATTTGGTCATTACGGAAACAGTACAATCTCAATTGGCCCATCCTGATAGTTGCGATTCAACGCTAGAAATTCCATGGAGTGATTTGGTACTTGAAAAGCCAATAGAAATACGAGCGGTGCAAGAAGAGGCTTGCGTTACTGATGATGTAGAGATCCCGTGGAATGATATTCTAATTCCACGAAATTTAGTGATCGAAACACAAACGAAGAAGCACCCTTCTTCGAAGTATCCACCTCGTTCGTCTGGTGCAAAAGATGCTAAATGTTCTTGTTCCCCGCTTCCAGCAAAACCGAAACGTACGACAGTCTGTAAATAAGTTATGAGTTTTGCGATGGTACCAGAACACTGAGCCATACAAAATCTTCTTTGTCGAATGCTTCATTTGCATTCACTTTTAGTGTCTTATATTTCCATAAAAACACGTTTTGGTTGCAAATATAAATGAAATTGCTTGCATTTTGAAGCTTAGCTATTTATAATATTTTTACAAAAAGTAGTGTATCGGTTATTTCTTTACGATTACAAAAACATTGACGCGTCCCCAAATTGCGTTGTACAATTGAAGAAGTAAAACACAGTTACATATGTACGTACATTGAAGTCTGCACTTCATATCTACATCTATGAAATTATTTATTAGGAAATATTCTGTATATAGAAATTGATAAACATACGATAGAAAAAAGGTGTAAGATTGCGCAGGTCTTCATAACTCCAAGGTTATACGAATCTTTTGCAATGGATTTATTTTTAACTGATCCAAGTCATTCGATACGTGGTATTTATCGCGACACGGAAATGATGTATTAATACGCAATGAAAATAATAATTTTATTGAGCACAATTCAAGTTTTTATTATTCCGTTTGCATTAATAAAGGTACAATAAAAAGTAACACAAAAATAACTGTGTATAAGAAAGGAGAAGAAAAAAAGTAGAAATCTGTTTCCTTATATTGTACATTATCGACAGAAGGAAAGTTACCGTTCAAATAAGTTACTTGATGGCGCTAGTGCGGCGAAACTTCGAGCTGCCATGATTATTATTTGCTCAGTATTCGTGATTGGCGGCAGTCGGCACTTGCCAGTGGACGCGAGTGGTAGTTAGTCTGTATCGTAGTTAAATTGAGAAGTACACATGAAAATGGCGTAGTAAGGTGGTATAAATGCCTTAATATTCATCGTACAAACGCATTACGAGAGGTTTTGAACAGTGATCGAGCTTATATCACTAGACTATCCGGGTATTCGTAACGATACCGTCCAATTGAGAGCATTATGATTAATTCGATGGATAATCCACTCATCGTAATATTGTAACGTGAAATGTGTATTGTGTATTAGTGACTCGTACTGTGATTCCATAACGGATGTGTTGAGTTCCTGGTAACGTTTCGTACCTGAAACGAAGTGTACAGCTTTGTTTGGCAAACGTGATTACGACCTTTATGCGGAAAAGTCAAGGATGGCACTCGTGCTTGGGAGAAATCGAGAATTTTTCCTCGTGACAGCTTGACGACCTCGACTCCAGCCGAGTTCAAGATGGCGCCACCGGCATTTTGACACTTGCCTAAGATCCGTCAGCTGGATTTTACAACCTCCCTGTGCTTCGATTATTATGAGCAGAGAATTTTTCGTTCCTTGTACACCTTACACTTATCAGGTAAGAATATCATTGACCTGTCATTTTATCATTTTAATCAAACGGCAAGATAAATGCCCCCTATAGTTACGCTACTTCCTGTATCGCCATGTCCTCGCAACGAGCACATACTCCAAATTGTCAATTTTATTCGATAACCTATTAAGATTGTTATTTTTCTGCTGATACAAATCGTAATTTATCACTATAAGCGTACGTAAGCTTGAAGTTCTTGGAGGATGCTGTTCAGTATGCTTCTATTAAACTCGACCATTAAAATTATATGTTTCCGACATAAATAGAGATTTATGTAATAATCATTTGAAACTGTGTACAGTCACGTACGACGTACGATATAAATTGTTCAAATTACTAGTCATAAAATTATTGATGAAACAATGATATACAAGGCACTGTCGTGCTTAGTGTATATGTATAAGTTATGTTGTCACGATACTTTGCAGCTACGTATTCTTATTTTGGAGTATGTTAAATAATATTTCGCGTTCAAAAAAATCTTCGTGCATTATTTATATAAATACGAGAAAATGTGATACAAGTGAAGGAAAACAATGAAGGTGAAGTAAACGAAAAATTGACGGTGCCGATAAAAACCGATGGGCAATGTCAAATCGAATGATGTGAAAATTGACAAGTAACGAAAGGCCTACGCCTATTTTTCGTGCACCGGTTTCGTGGATTTTCTGGCCTTCGCTATGAGTGATGATGGGTCTTTATCGGGAAGTGAGTCTGAAAACAATGTTTCTGCGCTGGAGGACGCGGAAGAATTGGGCTCCCAAGTTTGCGCTGATGAACGTGTTAAGGGTATGAAAACGTCTGTCACGAGTAACATAACCAGGAAGGTGAGATATTAGATCTTGCTTCACGTTTAATCTTCAGGAAACAAGATCGGATATTTTGTTTACCTTAATTTTTAGGATGCGTTTTGAGAATTCGATGTTGATAAATTTTGGAGTACAATTTCGTCTTATTTGAGTAAGACGTATGTAATTGTTGGCGAAGTATTTATTTAATGTTATTTAAACTGAACATTCCGATATTTCCGAATTTGTTGGACTCTATTCATATTCAAGAGATTATTAACGGCTGAAAAATTTATAATAAAATATTGTAATTGATTTAAAGAGGATATTTAGTATAATTACATGATAATAATGTATTTATAACACTATATGCTGTTCGAAATACTTAATAGAAGATTTTATGATCGAATTATAATAGTAATGTTATATTATTAGCATATTCCAAACATTTCGGACTGCATACTAAGTACTTCTACATTTTCGGAATAAAAATTTGGATATTGCGGTTGGAAAAGTTATACAAATGAGCTTTTGAATATTATCAGGCTATAATATCTGTGCCCATTATTAAATTCGTGACATTAGTAAGTTACAGTTGTGGCTATAAGAATAATTAGGGGGATTAAGAATTAAAGAGGTATGGTTGTTGAGGGTAATAAAGGGTGCGGTTACCGTTTTATCCTGGGCCTACTAGTCCACTCATCAGTAGGGCTATTCTAGCAGGCTCGTGCCTTATTGTTAGAGTTACAATTAGGTATATTTAGGACAAACCACAAGATAATATTTACAGTTAACGATATTGTGTGTAACCATTTTTGGCAAATGTTGAAAGTGCAGCCACAAGGTATCAGATAAAAGAAAATACTTCAAGAAATAGATTTTATTCACAGTCTCGTTAACCAGGATACGTATTCCCAACATGCACCTATTAGTGTCAAACTATGTATAAAAATATTAAAGCGCTTTTGATCAGTAATAAATAGATTTGTAAAAGGAAAAAAAATTATTCAACTTATAGTCTTCATCGAAAGGCTTGTAAGGAAATATTGTTCTATTTAGAATCTAATGAGATAGAGAGCAAAACTGCGTTGTCAGCAAATTCAGAAATATTCTAGTGCTCGAATATTATACATAATACATTGTTTGAACGATCAAGATTAAAGTACAGCAAGACTGCACATAGAATGTTATTAAATCTAGTTGCATTGATTGCGACAGTAGTTTATTCAATTTTTTTTCCCTCGCTTTATTCCGTATAAGTTAAATCCGCATGGTTAAATATTTCATCAGTATGTATATTTGTTTAATAATTTAAATGTTCCACGTGCCGCGATGTACCTTCCTGTTTTTGAACGGAACCTTGTTTAGCGATCATAACGAACAGATCAAACTGAAGCTACCGACTCCCGCTTATTTCCTGAAACGTTTGATGAGATTGAAGAGCGGAGAAAAGCTTGGATCTGAGAGGGAAACGATTGGTGGCTATTCCGAAGTGGCTAAAATCACGGATGCTTTGTTAAATCGCGTGATGGTTGAAATTTCCAGCGGTAAATTTTATATATTATACAATACAAACTATATCAAGTGCATTGTACAGCAATTTTTGAAGGATTTGATTAATTTTATTAGAGAAATGGCCAGCATTGCAAGTCTGAACTGTTTTCTTTTTATTTAGAACAAAGATTTTCGGTTACTATCTATTGCAATTTATTTGTTAAAGCAACATATTTATTTTACATTGCATACTTGACGATCATTTCGAAAATGTACATAAATTTCGTTGCTCAAAATGTTGAAGGAAGCTCGATATTCAACTAACATTAAACTTTCCATGAATAATAACGAATCCTTCTTTAATATCTCTATATTTGCACGTGTAATCCGCAGTGAACTAATTACGATCTTAGTTGTCGATTCTTCTACATCCAAAAGTTTTATTCAATGATTTAGTCCTTGGAAAACCTTATGGTTACAAATAAAACAGACGTGGTTTCCGTATTTATATTTGCTTCTACATAACCGTTGACTGGGCACAAATCGTCAGTGTCCACGATCAATGAACAGACTATACCGGAAGACGGGGATTCGGTCGGCTGGACAGAGAGTCATGCGGTTGAAATGAGGTGGTACGAAACTCGTGGTGTCCCTTCGAATCATTTCACCGAGCACGATTCTGAAGGACCTTCAACTTCCAACACGAACACAGGCGATAACACAAGTACTTTCAATCATTTATTATGGAGGCATACAAGGCTGGATCTTTTCATGCGGGCTTATTGATTCTGCCATTGAAATATTCTGGCTTAATGATTCGTATTACGTACACTCTTGCTGTCTTGTACGTGTTTGCCTGCGCGTCCTTTATTGCTTGTTCGTGAAAGGGCCAACGTTTTCGATCTTGTCAGGGGAATGCAAATAACTAATTAGTTTTTTTAAAGTTTATAGTTATTTGTAGTATACATATTAATATTATTTAATGCGTGCAGTATACAATGTTAGAGTTAATCGTTAAGCCATTAGTTTTGTTTAAATTGAACAAGTATAGTTAAGATCGGAGTTAAGATCGTTAAGATCGGAGTTCAATGCACTTCGTGTGCACTTCACGAATCTTCTTTCACGAACAAAAAGTAGTCATTTAGCTTTTGAAACGTACGTCACAGAAAGTATTAGGCGCACAAATAATTAATCTATTATTTCTTGAATTCCATCGCGCTTTATTATCAGTACATTGTAAAACAGTTGATTCGTATAAAAGTAATAGAAATTTCCTGTCAGAGTTTTTTCTGGTTTTGTTCAATGTTCAATATTGCGTTGATATTTCTCAGAATTTGTTTTGGAAAAAATGCGTTGCATCAAATTAAATAATAGTAAGTTATAACACGGTGTTGTTGTATTTATTGAACGTACGGTCCATTTAAAACGATACCAGGCAAATTAAAATAAAGGATCTGTTGACAATTTTGTTGTAAGGAGTGTAGCATTGTTACACAATTTTTTAAACTGGCAATCACTACAAAGTCACTTTATCTTCAATAAAGATCAATGTTTCGGTAGAGCTGAAATGTTTGGCTTAACAGAGAAATGGGGTAAAGATTAAAGTAACGACCACGATTATTAAAATAAATTGCTTTAGGATGTGTTGCTATTAAATAATAAAATTGGTAAAAAGCACAGCGGATAATTTATTGGTTCACCTAATACTTGCGTGTCCTTCTGTACGTAAAAACGATTATACTAAATTATCGTAATCGCTAGTCAGCTTTTCTGGAAGCAGACAAATACTTACGAGCATATCAGTTTATTTTTTTATATATTTTTCAAATTCGATCGAAGCAACTTGATCAGCAGAGTATAATTAATAATTATTCGAAACGACGAGGAGTATTTGTTCTGGGAAGAATATAGAAATACTTAACGTTGAAAGTTTATATTCTCGTACGTATCTCGGAAATCTAGTAATGCAATATTCATCGATCCGTGCGTCACGAAATTTAGTTGGGCTTCCTTGCAGGCGAACATCAGACATCCACTGTGGTGGCTCAAACTGAACCTCTTCAAGTTGTTGGAAATACCGTGAACATCGCGGAAGCAATGACCACAAACAGAATTTTTTTAGGCGTAGTGAATCGTGACACTACAGCGGCAGGAAATATGTTGGATTTTACTGAAGCTCTGTCTTCACAATTAGGGTAAATCCAATTATCATTCCCCTTATCAGTATTTATCTGCCGAGGCTGCATTTTATATACTTTTTTAAAAGCTCAAAGATTACAATATATATTTTTAGGTGCAAGTTTATACAGCACAAAGTAATTTCGATATTTCCATGGGATAAGATACTATGAATTACTTATTTGCTATTGAAAATTGATTTGGCAGGATACCATGCTTTGAAACTTTCAATTAAAATTAAACTGTCTGAACATTTCTCACGTTACAAGTTTCAATGCCTATGTAGGAAAAAGAAAACGACATAAAAGCTGGTTAAAAAAGAATACAGTATTTAAGAATAATACTTATTCTTTATAATAATAATTATGCTTATTATAAATAGCAAGATTTAAAAAGTGAAATAATATGACAGTAATATGAAAATGATAAATCAAAGTTTTATTGTCCCACAATATCCATTTTTCCATTTTGATCCACTGTTATTTATCTTAATACGTACTTAAAATCAGCTATACCTAGCAGCTTTCAAAAAATAAAAAAAAAACGAAACAGAGTTTATTAACCTTCTCGTTCGTTTTTCGATAAGAAAAAGTGGTTCACCTTTTTGAGTATACTTCACACGGCCATTGTGCTTGAAGAGTCAATGTACCGTAAAGGTTTCATCCCAGAAAGACTACAATAATTGTAACTCTTTAGAACGCAAGCGGAAAGGCCTAGAGAGCAAGAGGCGCGAACTGTCCCTGTGGTCTATATTCAGAGTGAAGATCGTCACGAGCTTTATCTGCAGAGCACCGTAAACGGTGAAAGCGGATTTAGTGGTTCGAGTACGATCGGGTAAGCATTTTGTAAGCCCGAAAATTATGTCGCGATCTAAATCATTACTCGAGTTCGGCTTGGCATTTTATTCGGTACGTGAGAGACGACTAGTTCAATATCGTGCTCCATTTCTTATTTACCTAGCTGTGCAGTTTTGTTAGGAATGTAATATATTTGATTAATCATACAGAGATATTATAATCTGCAACAACAAATCGATAAATTTATCGCGAGTAATTAAGCGGAAGAAAATAAGCACGATAGGGGAAATGTGTTGTGCAGATTGTTTTAATCGGTAGTTCATTTTCGATTGTATTTGTGCATCGCATACCATACATTGTATATTTAGAGCTGGGAATGTAAATTCGTTCGATAGCCGGTGCATTTTTCTTGATAATTGCAAAATTAGATATGCACCATTTGCTCATAGCGATTAGATTTGTTTTTGTTCTGTTTGTATTTCCTTCATTGTAGGAAAGGTTATCGTTTATTCAAGTCACTGGCCTCTGCTTCAATGAGTTGTGCCATTATCTGCTGGGAAGTAACAGAAAGTTTATCTAATGGATTCTCGTAGGGGTAAAAAGCGTGTGGATGTTTCATTTTCGCCCATGTCTCACTCAGAAATTGTAAGCGTCTCGTCAAGAATATTTAGACAATGCAGTTTCGCATCAAAATTCGTCAAATATTCGGAGCTCGACTTTTTTTACAATAAATTCCCAGTTTATTAGATCGCACAATGGGTCGCGTCAATTAATTTTATTCAAAGGAAAAGTACATTCAATTCGTAAACTCGTTACATTTCCTTTCTCTACTTCAGTCACATTTCAACTACCAACAGCTATAACGTTCCAACTAACTTTCCCTCGTTCAATGAAAAGACATCCGTAACAACTGTTCTTAACCCTCGCACGAAATTTTTCAACGTGCCGGACTCAGGAACTTAACTTCGAATCGAAACGACCCAATCTGATATGTTCACAGAAACCGAACATAAAATCAATAATACATAGTTTACACGAAACATTTCCGTTCAGCGTCTCATCCTGAAACGAAAAAATGTCAAATAACCAACCAAAATCGTCCCCCGAACTGCTGTTTTGGGGCGAGACATCTCCCAATTATGTGCTCCCCTGTCGCACGTCTTCGGAACCAGAACGAGCTGGTTACTCAACCCAATACCTGCGGTGACGCGTTGCACGCGCATTATTTTCTTATTTTGCTGCTATCTTCGCGTGCACGCGTTTCGCAGCACACCTGGCGGCCCGCGAGCGCCGAGATATCGAATGTACAATTGCGCACAGTGGCATGGTAGGCGAGTAGAAGATCGCGGCGCATCGTGCGGCTCCGTTCTTCAAACCTACTCGCGTGCTAACCGCGTGAAAAAAAAATTTGTTAACGGTATCGTTATTGTGGTCGGTTTGCATTCGTCGAACGTCGCCGACGCCCTGTATATAACGCCGCCGGAAACAGTTACGACTGGTTGATCGTCTTTACCCTCATTAGCCATGACGATACAGGCGAGTGAATCCGTGAGGCTATTGTCCCCCTGTGACGCGAATTGTCTTCGATCGAAATTGTAAGTTGGCGGCGAAGCTCCGATTAGAAAGTCAAAGTAAGGGGACGGGGAATTGAGTCAAGCGATTCTCGAGTGTCGCGGACCTTGCTTTTCGCTTTCCTTTCAGATGCAACTGGGATGGTTCCTTGCATTTCGCGCAGGCTTCGTTAGAAATGAAGCACGCACGTGCGACTTCGTCCGGATAATATTGTCCAGATTCAATCATCCACCAGGTAGACGACTGATAGGTTTCGTCAACCTGCTCTGAATCATGATTTCTTGAGAAACATAGGGGTTGATTCAATTTGATATGCTTTCATTATCGATTCTGGTCGTTCGTCACTGTGTACCGTCTTATTGTATCTACTCTAATTCTTCTCGCGTTAGACAATGCAATTCTCGCTTCACTGCGCACCAAATCATAGTTGGCGGGAAGAATTATCTGACTATCAATCCCCAAAATATTCCATTGCTTTAAATAATCCTACATTTCTGATCTTTTCTTAAATCTGGCGCACAGTTCCGTCTGGCAGTTTGACCCTGTTACAGATTTAATTCGTTGTTAGTTCCAGTTCTGCTTTCATAGGTCCTACTTAACATAATGTCATCAAACTCCGTGGAACACACTGGCTCTCTAACGGTAGTGCGATTACAATTTCTTTGTAGAATCTACTGTTACAAAAAGGGATACGAAGTACAATTGAAGCGTCTCGTATTGTTAAAAAGAAATTACACCTTAACCAACACTATCATTGTACCCCTTTTTTCCAATTTTCAATGTTTCTCCGAAATTTTGTCCATCACTTTAATACTTAAGGAAGCAATCACAAAAAGAAACACGCCGCTCCGGTGTAGAATAGAAAGACTGGATTTTTTGAGTCGTCCACGAATAGGGAATAGAAAGGAAATCCTTATTCTTCCATGGACGAAATGAAATGATTTGTCCAGGTGATTTCTCGAAGGAAACGTTGGATCCATCCTACCGTCGTTTTACACCGTGGCAAAGCCGAGCCAATCGATTTTCATAGAGCCTACCGTTTTCTCGCGCGGTTCCGTGATTTACAATCTTGCCGATCGAATCGGCCACGAGGCGTGCAATAAAAAACACGAACCTATAATTAACACTCTTCCGACTGCAATAAGGAAGGAATCGTGGACGCGTTGAGGCTCGATGTGCTGCGTAACACCTGGGTATATACTTCTCTTCAGTTACGATGCACCTATTGAAGACGCAGGAAGGGAACAGTAATCGTAACAAAGTAATAGCATCTCGTTCGAATTTTCTCGGTCGTTATCGTGCGAACTACCAGTCGACTGCAACTGTTTCCGTGGAGGATCCTTTCCCCTCGACCCTTATGGATCGTTAGTTGCGACTCGTTCCCCGATCGGGAGAACAATTAACGCCGAATGATTCAATGGCGCACGACTGCCAGCATGTTCTTTCTTCTTGATTTTCTTTTATTTTCCAACGTGCGAAATATTCGGTGAAATGAGCGAACGAAGTTTCCGTCGAAACGTTAGCAGCTTTATTATATCCCGACGGCGGTGTGCAACTGAACGAGTTCCGCTGGTAATGCGAGGTGCCAGACTTTCACGAGTGTGCGTCTTGTTCACTGGATCGTACGGAGATCCTATTTGATTACAGGCTGTTTTACCGAGCCGCGGTTACGTTTGATCGTGACTCATTCGTTTTGCACGCGTGTGTACGCGGGTACATTTGTATCCATCGATCACCTCGCTCGAGAAAGTACGTGTGGGGCAATGCACATTGAAATATTGATTTCATATGTTATTTATGGGGTTGTCCGTTTCTGCTCGCGCATTGTGCGTGCGGTGAAAAACGATTGCGTGTTACTTGGGTGACAAAAATGTTGGGAAAATGTATCTGTCTTGTGTACGTTGATACGCCTCAAGTCGCGTGGTTTTTCTTATCACGTTTTTGGGACTTTCTTTGCTTCAGTTGGAGCGAAACTAAAGTTGGTTCAAATCGTTTAGATTGAAGATAATATGTATGGGGGCTGAATAATTAGGGCATTCCGTGTTTTCATAATAAGCGATTTTCACCCGAGCAAACTGTAATAAGTGCGTGAAAATTGGACAAAGAGTTGAGCGTGTAAAATAATATGATTTTGCGAAACGCAATTTATCGAGACATATTTTCTGGTATTTGAATCCCTCTAGTCTCTGAAATAATTATTTCGGTTCGGTTAGCCGTTCCATTACTTTGACATTCAATGCGGCAATATTAAATTGCTTTACAGTTACCTTTACTCGAGGATCGGTAATTCTGTTTTAATCGAGGTGGAAGTTTAAACGTGATACAAGTTGTATCGCGCAACGTGTTCGTTGCTGGTTTAAAAAGGTATTATTACGACTTTACATATTGAGGATATTGGGGGCAGAAAAATTGTAGTATCAGAAACAACAACAATATTAATCGATAATAATAAAAACGAACGAACTGCTTACAATTAAACAGTACAAGTTGCTGTTGAAGTTATATAATATACATAAGCATGTAGCTTTTATGGGATAAAGCATCGAAGAGATAAGCCTAGCGGACTGAACGTATCATTAACCAGTGTATCATGCCTGCATTAGGAAGCCTAATTACCTACAGATCCAATGGTTGTATCAGCCATGCTATTGACAGTACACAATAACGTTAAAAACATTATACAGTATCACAAACTTAGGAATGATATGTTAACCAAGGATATAAGCACTTATCCCTTCGAGGCTTGATTTATGGTGCAGTTATTTTTTTGCACAATATTTATTCCAGATATTACAAAAGTGGCGAAATAAGACATATTCCAGATATAAATATTTTTTACAATTATTTCACCATAAATTGGAACGCGTCAGAAGACTTCTAAAAAGCAACGCGTACAAATTTCATCCAGGTTCCAAATTCAAGACAGCATTTTAACATAAAGTGGTACACTGCAAAAGAACCGTAAAGGAAATAATGTCCTGAATAGTACTATAATGTTGAAAAATTACAAAAATGAGGAAATAATGAAACTTTTTCTGCATCTCGGGTCCCCATAAAATGCCGCACTTTCTCCGTACGTTATGCGCGCAGAAATTCGAGCAGCTAAGAAATTTCTCCCGCTTGAAGTTGTACTTGTGGTTACACGACCAAGGTTGATTCTCTTTCCGTCCACCTACTTGCTTCCCGTGAAAGATTCTTCGAGTCCGATGAAAGGGTAAATTCGTGCACCGCCGTGGACTAACTTTGGCGATTTGTCAGGGAGACAGGTGCATCCTGGCACGGAATATGGATTCGCTGTTCGGTCGATTGCGCGGTACAGTTATAGGGAACATGGTGAATAGTTATAGCCGTACGGATACCGGGCGACTGTGGCGTGCCGATAAGCTTCGTGAAATTTCGATTACGGAAGAAGGAAGAGGTAATCGCTGTCTCGTGATACGAAACAGCGCAATTAGACCGACGAAAAATTTCGCGACGCGGTGATGACGAGTTTCGATGAATCGTGACAGAAGAACTTGTACAATTTTGTCGTTTCGGATGAAGGTTGGGTTACCTGGGACGCGTCGTCCTACCCTTTACAGCTAATCAAATGCGTCTTTAACGAGACTCGAATAATATACGCCTGGATCATATGGACGGCACTGTGGAAGGTTTCCGTTGAAAATATTAATTAATGACTAAGCTTGGCTGACGATTGCGGGTAACGGGTAATGGGATTATGGGTACTGGTATTTTAAAACGAGACTGACAAGGATTGATAGGGTTAAACGTGGTTTGAATTGGTTCGCGAGACTGACACTCTCGAGTTGCGTGATACGTTGTTGCGCTACTGGAATTTTGCTCGCGTGCTTCAAACTGCGCCATGGAACGTATGTATACACACGTGTGTTTGATTTATGATCAATCGTCAGTTTTGGAGCAAGGGGGGGTTGCGATGTTTCTAATTATGTCAAGTTTCCGCAAGTTTCGACCCTTTGATTAATTAACTGTGTGCCACTGTTGTACGCATTAGATTGAATTAATAATTAATTAATTAACTGTGTGCCACTGTTTTACGCATTAGATTGAATTAATAACTAATTAATTAATAAATGCTCCATAGTGGCCACTCACATAATTAATGCGGTATAAATAATGTAATACTAAAATACGTATTTGTCGTAGATACTTGGAAAACGTCTGATACTTAAAACGTGTAATACATATTCACCCGCACAACCAACTTCCTTATTTCGCGGAAGGTTATTAGAAATACAATAGAACCCCAATTAACCTTAATCGAAAAACAGACAGGGCGAATAAATCGTAATTCGAAGAGAATAGATTAAAAATAAATTGTATTCGAACGTTAGGAAGCTTGACACAAAATTGTGGCTCCACCCGTTTCATCAATTCTATAGTAGGACACTATAAATGTAATATCAGTAAATTCTATACTCCGGATAATCGAGACCCGGTTAATCGAGGTTCCGCTGTACCAAGTTGCCTAGTACCAAATGCCGAACAAAACGCGTTTCTAAATGCATAGCTAACCCGGTGGACCAGTGGTCGTTTACCCATGTGCATTCAATGCTAACTCACCATGACTAATCTAGACCTCACGAAATAGCCATAACGTCGACGAGATCGCAAGCTCACTTCACCTTGAGGCCGGTTCAGACTGAATGCATACACTCAATACTAATCGGTTTAGCGCATAGAAAGTGCCCAGAGAGTACAGTCGAATTTTCAAAAGAAAAGTGGCGAGGCAACTCTGGTCGGCCAGAAAAATCCAAAGAAATGGATCTGCCTGACTGAATCGCATTACAAAACCACTCGGCTGAATTTCAGTGTTCACACACGATAAGCCCCCAAATTGCTCGCTACCTTTACGGCACGGTAACCGACCTTTACGGTTACGTATGCCAAAGAGAAGCCGGCGCATAACTATGAATCACTCGATTCGCGAACCGTACACCCCGCGATGATAGCACTCGCTTTCTCATCACGTCTATCCCAAGGCTGCCACGAACAGCACCACTTTTTATCCAGATCCTCTTAATACGACCGTGAAGACGCGTAGGTGATGGTACGATGCCACGACGATTAGGCAGGTGGGCGTGCGTGTGAATCGGTGATTTTTCACCTGGATCCCACGTTATTCGCGCGATTCGTGGGCGCTTCGCTGTCTTTTTTTCGTGGCGAACGCACGAGACCCGTACGAGACTTGCGTCACGCACGGCTTTACTTATCGCCTTGGAAAGTAAAAGTGTTCGTCCTACGATGTACTTCCCCGTGCACACGCAAAGCGTAGCAAAGTTTCTGTGGATACCGGTGAACGTCTTCTGTAGAGTCTGTTAAAGTCTTTGATCCGCGAGGCTAATCTCGCTTATGGATATGCCCACGCAATAGCGTTCACTGTTGACGTACGATCCTCGCGGGTGGAATATCGTAGACGTAATTAATTCCTTTGGTGAATCCTGTGTAGACGATCCTTCTCTCGTGGCTTATTTTTTTGTTCAACTTCGTACATGGATCAAGAGCGCGAGGGTATATCATACGGATGAGTGGAATGAAATGTGTGCTTCCGTGTAATGTAGTAAGACGAACGGTGAGATGCGCAAGGGTCGAGATGTAGGATTGTATGAAGTTGTAAGGTGAGTGCAGTTGGTGGCTTTAGTGCAAGGGAAAATATAGTGGTTATTGGAAGGCGTTTAGTTTTGCCAGTGGAGGGTGAAATTGGACATGGGATGTGTGACAATTGTTTCTGTTTAGTGTACCAGTGGTTTTCAATGGAGCAAACTTTTGACGTCACGTTTGTCGTCATTTGAATTGAGGTGGATTTCGGATGATACGGTATTGTACGTCTATTTAAATTGTGATGGCAGTATGCCGCGGAAATACACCTGTAAATTAAGCTGCTCCGTTGGGTAAACACGTGTAAGAGAAACGCTATAGGTAGACGTGGATATATTTGTATTCGTGTATAGATCCTGTATATCCTTAACTTCGGTCATGTGAAATTGATTGTAGGATATCTAAGGTTAACTATGAATTTAGCTAATGCAGAGGCTCTGAACCATTTCTACTTTCCATTCTATTGAAATTCTAGGAGAGTATAACTCCAAGTTTCTCTCCCATTATTCATTAAACGAGAAGTTTTCCATGTCGAAAAATTTAAATTGGCAAAAATCGAAGTTTCTAAGTTGTGCTAATTGTCCATTGTATACATTGTATGGTTTATTTCGGTTTTCTCATGAAATGGTAATCCAATAAGTGAACGTACTTGTATTATCTTTTTATATAATACCTTGCAGAAAACAGGGTATTTATTCTCTAACGTAACACCTTGTACCGTATGATGCAAAAATCTAAGGGATAATTAAATTAATAGAAAGTTGTAAGCCATAGAAACTTTGCGTATGGTTGTTGCCAATATTTGGAGCTTTGTAAATAAAAACTAGTTAAATTTTTAAGTGGCCAAAGGAAATATAAGAAGGATAATATAAAATATTGAAATATTCAAAGAACTATTAAATCAAATATGTATACATTTCGTAAAATAAACTCAAAGTAGAATGTGTATTAATATGAGTCGAAATAACATTTCATTAAATCTATCTCAGGAGTGAAATCAGCAGCCTGTCTGATAATGACTACCCACAAACGCGTAATCGAAGAATAGGCCAAGATTCTACACCTCAGTTTTACGACGCTATCTCAAGCGTAGATAGGGAGATACGCAAAACAATTTGTCGCAAAGATGATGAGCCAACCATTTATTGATTTCTTCAGTTTGTAAGCCACGAATCAAGTAAGAACATCGAAATGTGGTATAATTAATAAACGAATACTTTTTAAGAAAAAGTGTTTTCCTTGTTTCATATTTTCTTTAGAATTACAATTGAAATTGTGTGATTTTCCATAAATAAAATTCATGTGAGAAACACATTTATGCATGGTCATAACTATAAAGAAAATAGTTTATTATCATTAGATTACTATTAGTCTGCATTTTATAAAATAAACGAAAATTATATGTTATATTTTCTGAAAAATGTTTCGAGTATAGTTGTACAATAGTATATACTTATTACTGTGCAAATAAAATTATACATAAATATCTTAAATCTTTTGTTTTCCTGTATTTTAGTACTTATTAGGTAATTTGAAGCAGTAATTACTTAAAACGGTATATAAATCTTTAATTTATCAGTCTCAAAATATGTAACAATACACGTAATTCGCAACGGGCGAAAATAATTAGAATTTATGGCAGTCCACGTTATTCAGAAGACGTTATTCTTAGCTGGAACAAATGTAGTTTTATCGTAGTTGAATACGTAACATTGTACGTATTTTTACGTAAGGCATTATTCTCCTACATATTTAGTTTAACCGAATTTGCACATTCTCCGCGAGAATCCTTCCACTTTATTGTCTCTCGTGCTCGTTGCATAAGTTATTTCCGCTGGTGAGCCATACAAACTCGAATACATCTTATATATATTCGAATGCAGACGTACATTTTCCACGGTAATTTTGTTCCCTGCACCGAACTTTTTATGAAGTCGAAGATGCATACTGGCAAATGTAAACTTGGGGTAAGGAAAGATGCGTGTACCTGTGATATTTATTGTTCCGTAGCAGAATCTCATTTCTCTTGATAATAATAATTACTATTATGTGATATTCACAAAATTAAGGTAATGATGTAACTTGTCTTGATAGTATAAAAATTATTGCGTATAATACGTACGAACACCCGTATTGTTTAAATATCATAATGAAGTAAGATGGATGTAAAATTTCCGATATAATTTGTATTTTTTAAATATCAACTATTACATTTTTTTCGGAGTTTGTAGTTTATAATAAAAGTGTAGTATTATAATAAAATTGCATATTAAGTGCGGGTACTAACATTAAATATGTTGGAGAACATTACAAAAATGAAACAACAGCAGATGAATTATTATGCAATACGTCTCACTTAAGTTGATGACTCTGATCTATGATGATCATACAGATTAGGGTCGAATAATTTAGCTCGGTAATTAATCAGACGAAACTTTTTTGCGTGCTATACTGCATATTTATAGTTTTAGAGCGCAACAACACGTATGCACATAAGAAGGCTGGTATTATTACGTCTGGATTATATTTGACGATTTTAATGAATAGTATAATCATGTCGCTTTTTACAATAATTATCTTTTTATGTTTCCTGCAACCTTGTGCAGAAAATTACTTTTGCACTCGAATATAACAGACTTGAAAAATAAATCACGAGAAATACACGTATACATAAATTTCACACTGTACAAATATCTGTGATACAAGTGAACCAATATCCGAAACTTTTATTTATAAAAAGAGTGAATTTCTCACACTGATATTTTTGTATGTTAGTTGAGCCAATTAATGTTTCTTTATTATTAAGAATACTGTATTGAATTTCTTTAATTATATACACATATGTACGTGCTAAAATTATTACAATAATTTATTATCCATTGTGAGGTACAGAACGGGGTATCAATACATACCTTGAAAAAGTATAACTTCTGTAATAAATGTTATATTCTTGCGAAAATGTTTCTCTGATATTTCACATGATTGTTTCCATCAATTCCATCAATTCAACATTGTTTCCAAAGTTTGTGTTTTACAGTATTTTGCACCATTGTTTTACAATTTGTTGTAATTAACTGGCAAAATATTGACATCCGCGATAAAATAAAAAGATTAAGCAGGAGGTCGAATTTAATTATCGGAGGTGCTAGTAACACAGAGTTTTATACAAAAGAATATCTACGTATTCGATAAGAAATGTCTGATTTAAGCCAATCTCACACGAGATATCAAATATTTACTGCCTGCAAACGTATTAAAAATCGGATTAATATTATAGCTTCCTGAATCACTACATTTTTACTTGTACTTGGTACTGGTTTTTGTTGGCCATCTATTGCCAGTCGTGATATTCAGTTATTCATTAATTTGTCATAAACAAGGTTGAACAGCCTTTCGTCAGAAAATGTCTGTAATTAATTCATAGTGAATGGTTATGCATACATGAATAGTAGAATCAGGAATTGCAGGCGGAAGCCACTATTCATTGACAAGAAAAGTTTTGCATTTCATTTCTGTACAGGTTAATATGAATAATATAACGATTTGACGCAATGCAATACACTTGGTATTTTCATCTTTATAATAACTTACGTCTTTTACACCTATTTCGTTGTACTCTGAAATTATTCATAGAAACATAGGAACATTTTCTTGTTTGTAATTATGTATTTTCTAGAATTTTAAATACATGTTCATTTTCTATTAAAAGCTATTTATTAACGTAACATAATATCGTGAGAAATCATGCTCAGCCAATTATTCTGAATAATCGTGGTGAATAATTTAAAAAGGAATTCGTATTATGCGACAAATAAGTAAATCGTGTGAATTGTAACAACGCATTTCAAGATGTCGAAAGTGAAAGAGTATTTACTGTAATAGTGTAACGCTTCGTTAAAACTTGAACATATTTTCAAAACATTTTTCTCTGATTGCGTTTAAATATAGCGCATTTTCTACCACAACGTTTTCCATCGAATTTTGTACGGAATCTTCGATCTTTCGTTAAAGTACTTGCACATGTGGCCGTTGGAAAACAAGAGCGAACGCAATTAGTAATGCCCTACTCGTTATGAAGACGTGCTTTTAATAGTGCATTGTCTTTTCTAGAATCGTTGCGTCTGGGAGGAATTCGCGCCGCATAAATTACAGTAACAACAGATTTTCTAATTTATGTTCATTTCATGATTATCTTTTCCATCGTGGCATCGTGAACATTGGCACAAGCAGAGATTTGTCTTTAACTAGCTTACTTTTCATTTTCGCGCAATAGTGCAGTAGCGTTAGAGTTTATAATTGGCGCGGTTGTTTACGGCTTGGCGCCACTTGCACCCCCATAGCGGGGCCGTTTGCACCCCCATAGCGGGGCTACTTGCACCCCCACATCGGCACCACTTCCATCCCCAAGCAGGGACGCCGTCATTCTTATATCCTTATACGCATTTTGCACACGCTATTTTATACTCGCTATATTATTATTCTTATTCAATGAACTATATCAGTTCTTCTGTTGTTCCATCTTCTTCAATTCACGACCTCTAACAAACAAGTAGCAATACTGATCGCATTTTTGTGTCACAAGACATATTATTGTAGCAATTTAATGAAGTCGAGATTAAAATTAAAAATGAGAAGTTTAATGATAATGTGAAACGTTGTTAATATCACTATTACTATTCTAACATTAGAACTATAAGGATAACTGTATATTTTTACTACGATTACTGTTCACTGTGTAACGTTTGCTTTTTTTAT
Organism: Nomada lathburiana; assembly: GCA_963667235.1. Lineage (NCBI taxonomy): Eukaryota > Metazoa > Arthropoda > Insecta > Hymenoptera > Apidae > Nomada > Nomada lathburiana. The sequence goes on from OY763905.1 coordinate 4,349,453, forward strand.
AATACAGAATTTTATTAACCACTCTTTTCTTTGACTTACTGTATCCCGCGAATCGAATACGTTGGCATTATTTCTTTCACGTCAAACAGATTAATGATAAACGGGAAGTTTCCCAAATGAAAAATAAGTAGAACCTTTTTTCCACCAATTTGCCACTGTTTATGATTAACTTATACTTGAAGACTAATTCAATCTCGTTAACTTAATTTTACGGTTCACATTGCTTCGTTAGCAATAGCGGATATAATAATGTTCTGTATTCATTAATTATCCTAATTCATCCGTGATTATTAAAAATGCCTTTTCAAAGTGAAATCGCTGGGCAAAGGTGATGTGTTCGTTGACGTAATGTTGTAATTTTTCCTCGGAATCTATAATTAAGCCTCCTGTATTAAAAACATGTAAAATTGCAAAAAACTGCACGGTGCAAAAGTTGCAATAGGCCAACTTGTATATACCGAGATCCTAAAAGCGTTAGTCAAACGTGTCCTACTTTTGGCGTGCAAGAAGATGATCTAGGTGCACTTACATGTCCGAGCACCGGTATTAGAAAGCGTGTTACGCGATTATAGACCTTTGTTTATACCTCATTATCCAACCGACGGCGATGACTGGTCGGCTATTTGATTCCTTTTTTTTTTTAATGGACGTTTTACATAATATCCATTTCTACGTACATCTTCGTTCTGATCGTCGCGGATACATCATTCTCCTTCACGTGTATCGCAATGTCAGCGTATTTTCGCCCGATGCAGTTCAATTCATTTTATTATCGAAAGGTATATACGAAACTCGTTTCCATTAAGAATTTTATAGGAATAGAAAATTTCTACTTCGGAATCCAGTTCGTAGTTGGCAGTACGTGCAATATATTATTATTGAGATCGCGGCAATTTCCTTGCCGCAGAATCATCAGGAAATTGTTGTGATTACTCATTTGGTTACTGCTGCACAGTTGTTTGGCGAAGTATATCAAAAGTGGAACGGATATATTTTTATTGGTATATTTCTACAAATCTCTTTTAATTCTTGAAGCAGTTGATGTTATCAAATTTCGACACTGTATGTTACACTTGTATCCTTCGTATTCTTAATTGCTGTTATTAATAGCGTTGCATGATCCTGTTAATATTGCAAACTTTCTTCTTAACTGCAACATCGTTCCAAATTTTGCAAACATGGTAAACAAGAAACAATTAGTAACTTTTGGCGATACGATTAAGTTAATCAGCTCTTTGTGTAAATCCGCAGCAAGAATCGAATGCAAGCTTTCTCTCGCGTACGGCCACGCAATTTCAATTAAATGACACGAATTCAAGTTCAGGAGATTGCCAATCAAGAACAAGAATTTCACGTAACTGGTAGAAACTTTTAATTAAAAAGCATTGAGTCGATGGCTATAGAGATAGCGGACGTTTAAAAATTTGCTTTCAAAGTCAACCGACCCAAAGTTCGCTGGTATTACTCGTCTATACGACCAGCGCGAAAATAAACTTATTTCAACGAGTAAATACCGAAAGTAGAAAATGAATTAATCGTGAAGTTCATGTTCACTGTCATAATTAAACGTATGCTACCAAAAGCCAATACGTATTAGGTACATACATACACAGTTGATGTAAAACACACACACCACTAACGATCATTTAATTGTGCGATTAAAATTAGTTAATTATCCAGAAAAAAAAAGTTCACGTATATACAAGTTGAATAAAGATATAGAAAGTGATATCAGCACATTGAGAATATCATTACTCCTTAACTTCAATTACTTCCAAACCGAAACAATTATTCTAAAGAAGGCGCGTTACCGCTCTACCAGCTGCCAGCCTGAACTTACAATAAACAAAAGAAATATGGTATTATCGTTAATAATTGCGGGAACAATGTCTCCCAGGTGAAATCTCTCTGGGTCAACGTTTCAGTCGCGCAAAAGTTTCTTATCCAATTAGCGGTTCGTTCGCTGTCTCGTTCAGAAACGTGTGCGAAATAAATTTATCACGAAACACGTTGTACCTACATTACATGCATACGGCACCGCGGGCAGAAAGTTCGTCCCGTGGATACTCGGCGAGAAACGATTCCGCCGCGAGCACAAACGGGCATTAACGCCACGGTGTCCGCGTTCAAGGGAACGCGAAAACCAAAAGGAGCATAGATAAAGCGGAATCGGGTAAACCGCAAACACGGCCGTTCGAAGTATTATATCCGCGAGTGCGGCGAGTTTCTTCGTATTAACGCCGAGTTATCGCCGGCCTGATGTCGCATTCAAACTCGTACAACGCTCGCCACGGAATGACAATGCACGCCCACATTCTGCTTGTGCAAACCTGGAAAGCATCTGCAACCTTGGAGCGGGATACCGTCCACGCTCAATTTACAACCCCCGCTTTGCGCCACGAATCATCGTCTATTCGCGATCCTTTAAAGACACGAGCGTCGAGCCATCTTTTTCCGCTGCTTCGAATTCGCCGGCGTTTCACGTTTCTGCGCGATCCTCCTTTGAGCATCTTCGAATCACCGTCCATTATTCTGCGACTATTCGAGACGCACGTGTTCGTTCCACGGCTTTTTCCCTCGGCAATCCGTATTGTTCGCGGTGGATCGATTCTCGTTCCGTCGCACTTTGGATGCGCTGCGGCAGTCTAGAGTAATAAGTAATTTGTAGTTTTGTCGCGGTGTTTCTTCTGTTTCTTTGACCGGCGAAGCGTGTCGAAGTGGTAGGTGTTTTCCTTTTTTCCCCCGTTTCTTTTTCCTCGGTATCGCACTGCTTCTATCGTGTCGTAGAAATTTCTACGCTGTTTTTGCCGCGAGAAAATGTATACGGCCCCGCAGCACATTTGATGATGATTTTTACGCTGCGAGCGACCGCGTTGGTACGTTCGTCATTTTACAGCTCGATGGTTCGATGGGCCTGTAATAAATGGAGCGATTTAGAGTTTTGAAGCGGCTTTAAAGCGAGGCCGTATCGAAACATACCTTTGTAATAGAAATTAAAAATTAAATGTGCTAAAATTCAATACAAGGAAGCGCATCGACGCGTGTTTCAAGTTGTTACTCAAGTATTTAACTAACAGACACCTTTTATCGAAACATTTGAGGTAATAAAATGATTTTATTTCGTTGCGGTATTTAATAAAACTGTCAAGCACTCTACTTTTTTTTTCTTAACATTTTCGATTTAATTTTCATTGAAACAGTCGAAAGATACGTGGCCATACAATTATTGCCAGAACGTGGATTCTATTTATATAACTATAAAATATAAAACACCAACAATCAAATAATATACATATAACAAAATTAGGAAATTGTAATAAATGATCGGATCACAGAATACATTAGAAAGTATCTACTGCAAATAAAGATGAAGCTTCTTGTTACAGAATTTTATCACGCATCCAAATTTAATGAGACGTCCATTAATTGCTAATTATTAATTGTAATTTGTTCTGAAACCAAGGATGTAATTGCGAAGAATACTAATTATAGGCACCTTCTATTCAACCTACGATCTTTCCCTCGAGGTATATAGTTTCATAATTTGCTGTATGTGACTCATACATTCCCATTCTCGGCGCCTTTCTTTGGACCAATCAAATTGAAACAGGATAATAGAGAAGATTATTACTGAATCGTTATTATTGATTGAATGTGAGAATTCAAAGTAGACCAAGCTATTTTTCAATCGTCGCAGTATAATCGTTTTCGTAAATCTACAACCATAAGAAAACCAACGAACGCTTTTTAATCGATAATGTTGTAGCGCTGCGATTAATCTTGCAAATATTGCATGTTTTAAAAATAATATTGCTGGGGCTAATGGTAATTTACTTTATTTCGTAATATTACAATTTGGGAAAGCTTCTCAGTGCTTAATTTAATATTGCGGTTTCTTTTCAAATTTCTGTTCTCCCCTCGATGTCCACCGATTACAGAATTATTATTACTTCGAATAATTTGTAATAAAATAATCATTATGAGTAATTTAACCGACATCTTCGGTCCCAAAATGTCTGCCGACATTCCACATTTATTCTTGCCCCATTATTTTTAGAAGACTAAAGTCGTTCACGGATTACGTTTAAAGTTTACACAATGCCACTAGTTTAGCAGACGTGAACAAAGTGGCATTAAACGGGCGATACAGTACATTATGTGCCTGTGTCCATTGTTCGCAAAGGAAACGAGTTCCTGGCATTGAAAACTGTTCACGTGTCGCGTCACGGCGTCGTTCACGATTGAAACTTTGCTTAAGGTTAACAGTGAACGGATTTATCCGCCTGAGGATTTGCAATCGTACGTTTATTTACCGATCTTACGAGGAGCCAATGCATAATTATCAATGATTCTCTTCATTCCCCAGACACAATGATCATTTTCGTAATGTTCACGTCTGGATCGTAACCGTGGACTATGTACATATGTACATGTAAGTATGTATACCGGCTATTTGGTATCGATCATGTTTGCTGTAAAAACTCTTGCATACAACCGGTAGCGTGAATCAAGGCAAATGTTTGCGCAGGTGCTTTTTAGTAACTGGCTTATTTGAATTAGTATTCCCAAGTGGTTATATTACATGCCGATCTCTAATGTCCATTTGTATTAGCCGCTGCAAGTAACTTTCTTCATAATTGGAATACAGTGTTGCGTTATTAATTGTAACGTCTCTACGAGAGTGTTGCTTGAAGTACTAAAAGGAAAATAAGTATACACATTGCCGCGTGTAAGATTAGAGGTTCGGCCGAAAAAGTTGTAATCAATTTTAATGACGAAAATGATACAGTAGTCCCACTGGCATTACGCTGACAATTTGTCGCAATACGAACAGTATTCACTTTACGACGATTGATTGAAAGGAACCCGCAACATTATACGATCGCACAATTAAACTTCAAGATTAATAACTGAAAAGTGTGGTCCTTGTTGAAAACGCGGTCTCGCGTGTCATTTACCTTCACACCATGTATTCCTTTATTCCGGCCTGCGACAGTACTACGTGGATACCGTGTAAAATAGGAGCAAACTCCTACGTACTCCGTAATGTTTGCCGTACTACGAATATCGACGGTCAACTATTGCTAACACAGCACGTAGAACACACGTGCGCCACGTACGTACACTTTCCCCCCCGTAAACATAGTTTCCAAAGCTGCGTTCTCAGAAACAATACGCCCCATAAACTCTTGCTCCAGAAACAATTTACCCCGTACAACGTACATATATGCACGTTGTACATATATTGCATATACCTGCGTCCACCATCCTCATCGTCGCTGGAGCGACTTCATCGGAGTCCTCGTTAGCGATACCGGTTTCGATAGCGATCCGGCTGCAAAGCCAATGATATTTTATTTATTTTTTTCCCTCCCCGTGGAACCGGGTCCCCGTTGGTGATCCAGTGGCCAAGAATGAATGTTCCATTGCGGGAGGGGCACGTGCAACCGGAAAAGTAGACATCCTGCCGGGGACGAACCCTTTAACACACATCTGGTCGCGGCGTGTACGCCCGGCGAACGTATCATAAATATACACGCAAGTGTTTATTAGTGGAAGCTAGACGGTTTCACCGGCACTTTCAGCGGTTGGCCGCGTGTTAGAATGGTTTGCATTTCACTGGTGAAACTTGGCGCGGACGCGAGTCGGTTTCATCGACGCAGTCGAACGAATTATTACAGAGTCGGGGGGACGTTCGCTTTCCATCATCGTCGGCCCGTCTCGGCCTTTGTCCTTGCCAATCCTGGATGCACCTGACCGCGTCCCTATCCCCGGGCACACGCTCCGCCGATGTAACCTTTTACTTTTCCACTTGCTGCTGCGGCAAGGGGGAGGCGAAATTTATGCGATCCTCCGTTCGTTTAATTGCAAGCACTGGCTTACATACGTTTACCTTGTAATTGCTGGCCGGTGATCGTGTTCCACTATTTAACGATCGTCCATCGGCTGTTCGCGACTTTCGATGCGATTTAAAGCGTCACGGGGTGTGGTTTCGCGACTGCCAACGGACGCACATTTGATGGATACAGAGCTGCTCTCTCGGGTTTGTTCAAGTTATGATTTATCGCAGAATTATGGGATGTTCCTTTCAATTTTGAATAGTGATGCACCGTCGGCGCAATGCTCCGACTTAATTATGCCGGTTTCGTGGAATTAACTGTTGGGCTTTAATGCTCTTTTTGTTTCAGATACTCTAATGATCTTGTATTATTTATGTACATATTAAGTGTTCTGTCGAATATTATTATAAAATTTGATAGAACTGCGTTTGAAACAATAATTACATTACATTTGACGTTTATGGATGATTGCCGTAATTAGATTACTAATTGAATTCTGGCCGATTGAAAAGGTGCAAAGTTTCAGTTTTCGCCCAAATATAAATAATTACAATAATTGCAATTTAATGCTGAATAAATCAATTTCAATCTCGTTGGTTTAAGCAAGTATCAAAGCAAGTATCAAATATTTTCCTAGTCACACACCTTTATGGCAATTAAAGTTTAAAGCAATCAGGCGTTAATTGTTACTTTCAATTAATGAATAAAATGTAAATTTGTTGCGTGTTATTCCTCCATGTAATGAAATCACTCTGCCTACCAGGATTCAAAAATTGTTTTATGAAATTTGATGGTGATAGTATTCTAAGCTATCGTGAAGTGTGAGTGCACTGAGCATGAAAAGCTTGTCATCCAAGGCACCGTGATTCGGTTGCTTCTAGTAAATGATTCATTAATAGAGAAAGTCTTTAGTAAATAATGCAACAGTTATTTCATAGCGCTCACAAACCGGTGAGAATTAAATAGAATATATAGTGTAATTACAATGATCTGTTTTCTTCACGTTGCTTTCATTATAACTAATTGCGTTACATTAACGCAACCGCACCATTAAATATATCATTAACGCAAAATAATCCAGCCGCGAAAACACTTTTTTACCCTGAAAGATTTTCATACGCCATAAGAAGTATGATTGTCGTTTGTTTAACTGGAATTACCGTAGTGAAAAAATGTTATAAAAGGCGCCGAGTGTAATAAGTATAGCAGTGGTTATGGAGAATAAGCTTTATGCTAAATTTCTATTGTTAAGCATGCACGTGCTCAGAGTTTAATTTCGTTCCGCGCACGTGCGTTCGTACAATAACAGCTCTTTCTTTGCGTTTAACAAAAGTTTTAATATGTCGTCCAAGAATCGGGGATCTCTGTAACAGTACTTACGAATTCAATTGTTGGCTTGAACGAGATTTTAATTGCCTTGAATGGCTTTGCCTCAACCGTGCTACTAGACATTTAACGTTTGCATTGTTTTACTGTACGGCCACTTTACTATACGGTTACTCTTATTTACAACTATTCATTTCCACAATTTGCCTTCCAAAACAGAACTTCGATTTAGCCGCTCCAAACGATAAATCAATCATCGTCATTGAACACCTTTCATGTATTCTAAGCGTATTCGACAATTTATTCATTTTATGTTTCGACTGTCTCCGACCCTTTTATTGGGCAACTGCAAAAAATCGGGGCGAAACATTCTCGGTCCGATTGAATCACATGCCTGCGCTTCCGGTTACTCCTTTTAATTGCCGTCAAGAAAGAGTCAAAGTTAAAAATAGTTCCGCAACACAGACGTTAACGCGTTGCTTCGTAAATTTCTTGCAAGACGCGAGTCTATTTAATTGCGGAAGCCAATGGCAGTTGATGGCTGGCATACTTTCGAAAAATGACTTTTGCAATGCACAACTCCACGAGATTGCAAAAGTATTAGAGTGCTCGTAAAGTTGCCTGCGCAAATGTGTCTCGGTTTTCGAGTGATCCTCGTCCATTCTACGTCGAACGCATTGTTCTGTCTTTTCTATCTGTTTTCTGAAATTATTCGGGTTGAGTGAACCGTTAAACTCTGCACTTAATGGCAAACGAAATAAAAATACACATGGGAACGTAATTCCTTTTTAAACGCTTTAATACATTAAATACGCGCATTACATTTATTCTAGAAAATATAAGATCGCTAAGTTAATAATAGTGAACTGTCCAGTAGATTTTTTTTCACAATAGTGTACCGTTTCCCCTTGTTTCACCGATGATTGTAGTTTGCTAGTCCGCGAAACTCTATGCCATCAGAAGTGCCAGCTAAAATATTTCAAGAGCAAATAAAACCAAGGTATTAGACATCAATGCCCGTGCTCGCGGTTTTCCACTTTCTCGTTTGTCCAGACGTGTAAAAGCAATGCGAATTGTTATCAATGTTTGACATACATCTCGTTGAAAAATTTCCGACCGCGATTCTTCGACGAGAAATTAATCGCAAAGCGGCTGTGCAAAAAGTCCACTGCGGTCTGCCGCTACTGTTTGTTCATTTTCTCAGATCGCCGTAGCTCATTTTTTATGCACTGCTTACTTTGAACACGATGAAAATATCGCGGCCTCGCACGAAATCGTTTTACTCATTAATAGGAGCGAATTAATATTTTCTAGAACATCGGTTTCTTAAAGTTTCCTAAACAAGAGCGACCATTCGTATTAAATTTACAACCAGGTGTCTAAATATTTATTAGATAATTATACGGTTCACGTTTTAATTGTTTCACCAATTCAATCGAATTTCAATAAAGTCTTCCTTCGAGAATGGTTCAATTGCAACGATTCACAAATCTGTACACAAGAGTTGCATTTATCTGTTTGACAAGTATAATCAAGTGATCTTCATGCACTATAAACAAATATAGCAAAAGAAGTGTTCATATCTTAAATCGACATAGCATATAGAAGAAGTCAATACACTTGAAATTAAAAAATACGTAAATGAGCTCGCGAGTCGTATCGCCAATTTTTACCCAAGCGAACGCGGTCGCCAATTTCATACTTCGTGCATTCTGTAATTACACAAGAGAGATATTCCTACAGATTCGAATATTTCTCTTCTACGCAAAAAAAACATTGATGAACAGATTTTTGTTCCGACTTCCGCTGTGTACGACTAACGAGAAGTGTTTCGCTCTTGGCTCGGTTAACTTGCCTGCCTGTTAATTTTAATGGTTACCCTTATCCGCTCTTCGATCGTCCGTCGGCCACGTTCATCCGCAATGCATTATTATTTCGTTGAATTTTGATACGCATGCCGTTCATTCAACGGCCGTTGCGTCGTTCGCGTAATTCCGACAATGCTCAATGCAGATCGCGACGAAGGATGAAGAACATTCAACGATACAAAAAGTGGAAGAAGGATCAACGCGCGCTCAAGTTATGCACGACCGATTGTTTCACATTCCATTTCTTTATTTGGACCGCGAATTTGGGTCGCAGACATCGCGCTGGCGTATTTAGTCCGTGGACATTCTCATTCCGGTTAAATGTCTATTTCTGTCTTACAAAGTGCATATCACGAATTAGCAACTCATCTTGGTAGGTCATCGTAATGCGTGCACCTTGTTCACGCAGGATGCAGTTCCTCCTCGTCAGATTATTGTATAATCATCATTTGCGCGTGGCGGGGCAACGTAACGACGATACCTTCTAGTAACTGCCTATTCGCGTACACGGCGGAGCGGCTATTTGTTTTGTATTTTCGCGAAGCACCTGATGCTGGTACATATTACGAATCGCGCGAACGTGCAGCGTGAACGTGATTTCGCGTAATACAGAATGTGGAGCACTGCCGATGTAAATGAAAAGCGGGTTACATAGCTGTGGGAACGTGTAGACAATTTTCAGAAAGAATCGTACCTAGGTGATTAAAAGTAGCTACGAGATTGTAAATTACGCGCGTTTTAATTCGCGCATGTGCGTTATAGCGCTGCAGTTCATAGTTTCGTGGGAACATGTAGCAGTGTATTTATTTTCAGCATATGCTTTAGCTACTGATCAGTTTCACCGGCTGCGGACTGTGTGATTCTACGAATGCGCGTAATTTTATTCGGCAACGTATTTGAATATCTAGGATAATTTTTTTTGTCGCGTTAAATATATTACGCGAAAGTACACGCTCATACGTCGCGTGAGTTTCTGCGAATTTCTTCCACGGTCCGGCACGGTGTTGAATAAATTAGAGTAACGTTGTCAACGTCAGTCGATGGTTACTAATGAAAACGACAAATAATTTCCATATTGCTTTAGATTAAACTTACTGTCTGTGGCGTAAGACGTCTGTCTTTTTAAGGAACCTACTGCTGTTTTTCACGCGCCATTGAACGTCCTTGATTTCATTCTGCAGTCGATTCGATAGGAAAAAACGTAATTTTTATCGATAACCTTCGTGCGGTATGCTCACTGACTCACTATCCGGTTTCTTCGCTTACCTGTCGAGTCAAATGTCAGGTGTTTTGTCTTCGATTTCTCGTTTATGCGTTAAAAATGTGGCCGGGAATAAAGATGATAAATTCTTGATAAATTGATGATAAATGAAAAATTCGATGGGCAATAATTAATACCGTAAATGGCGGATCCATTAGTGGCTGATTAATTTCGTTTGTTTCGTTTATTTTATGAAATTCAAAGGGTCCAGAGACTCGTCATTATTCTACCTGTTTCTTTTACATTTTACATGATCACTTTCTTTGAGACGATTCATCGCGCAATACGATTTACAGCGGATAAATAATCTTCCACCTGAAGTGTAAAGAATTAGTCCTTACAAGAGTAATGTAACATGTCAATAGTTCCTTTCTCAAATTTTCTGGCGATGTTCTAAAAATAATTGTAATGAACTTTAGAAATGACACCACTCAATTGCAATAATTTATTCGTTTTTTTTTTTTTAATTTTCTGAAACATTTGTATCGACCTTTTATGGAAGAAGAAACAATTTCCAACTATAAATTTTGTCCATCACATTTTTCGATCGTCACAATGGCCGAATTGTAAGAATTACGAAGTTCCATTTGGACAGATCGGAAGAATAAAATATTTGGCAGTGCGATAGTGTACCACATGGAAAAGTAACGGTATCCAAATCGATCGAACACGCACACCGTTATTCATAACGCTATTTTTTTAACAATGTGCCTCTGCAATTCCGTCAGGAATGTCGAGTAATTACAATTCGAACCGAGTTTTGCCGGAAATGAATACTAGACGCCGAGAAATATTCGCGGAGTATGCTCAGGCGCGAATCACGGAACAGGAAATGGCAGGCTGTGAAATAGAATACATGCCTATATTTTTCAGCTCTCTGCAGGAAATTTTCATTTTATTTCGCTAAACGAATGGACTCTCGGTTTATTAACACTCTAGTGCAATCAATCGATACGCATGTCTTCTATGTTTTCTTTGCACTTAAAAAGCAAGAATATTACATTGCACCTATGCTTTCATTGCGCGATGAAAATAGTGTTTCAGTTTATATGTAAAACTGTGCGATAGCTGTATGCAAGGAAAGTGCATAAAATGCAATTTTAATGCAAATTCGCTTCCTGCTCTAATAATACCGTCAGGTTTTAAGGTAAAAGGTAAGAATTTGCAAGAATACATTTCGTTTCATGTTCTCATAAATACCTGTTCTATTAAGAAAGATATATTCTGTTCGAAAATCTTTTAAGCACCAAAAACCTTTATATCTCAGCTACAAGAAAAACCAGTCGCTCCTATAAAATCCTGAAAGTACTAGGAAAAAGACGTTATCAGTTTCCACAGCTCGTGGATCGAGAAGTGCGATCTTCCCTAAACAAAAAAATCGTTTAACCGATGGTAACAGCTTAACGATACAGAAATCCGGGAAATTTCATGACTGATCGCTACTTCATTTGTTCTTGTCTCCCTATCAAATCGAACATAGCAAGTACGAAGTGCACGTACATTCCATTAAATTGCAATTATCTATTAATTTCAGTCCAATTTCACAAGTGGATAATTCGACATAATTTAAAATGCTTCGAATTGAAAAAACAATACTGAATTTATTTTATATTTCCTTGCAACACTCTAAAAACATAATTTATGCAATTCAGGAAATTTATATAGTTGGAAGATTTCCCGAATTGCATAAATTATGTTCTTGAAGTGTTGTAAAGAAATATAAAATAAATTCAGTATTGTCTTTTCAATGTGAAGCATATTCAATGATGTCGAATGGACTTGGGCACTTTCAAATTTTACAACAAATCCAGTCGTTAATTTCGAAAATGGCTTAACTCCATTTGTGGTAAGAAAACACATATTATTCACTTAATAATTGCTATTATTTTAATAAGAATTTGTAAAATTAACTCTCTCAGATACACTTAAGCAGTGCGACACACTGGCATCCCATACGTATACGATTTTTAATTTTTTTGAAACGCGAACTCTTAAATATCTCAATTCAGATACATATAAATGGACATAGGTCACTTTCAAAATAGACGGCTCATTTGTTTCTTTTCAATCCGCCAAGAAAGTTAGTTTCCGTGTTACAGCAAAAATCTGTTTTCCGGATGTTACGAATGGTTCCGCGATCCTCCCGTGGAAACGCGAGGTGATCGCGATGGATCTGTATCGAACGATCGGCCTTCCTTCCGCATTTTTTCCCTGTCAGCATATTATACACGTGTCGTTAGGCATAAGTGTCTATTCCGACTCCATAAGGTGAAAGAATACGCCGACGTCTCTGATTAACGCCTAATCTGAATCGGGAATACGGAAGCGCGAAGGCGTGACTCCCTCGCCGTTCCTGCGAAACTAGTTTTCACTTGGCAAGATCAAGGCTTCCATCGCGATCGTTCGGCAATTTCGAGGTTGCCTAGTGGATACGGTTTAATTCGAGCATTTCAGAGGGTAAAGTAATTCAGCAGAATCGAGGGGAACGTCATGGTGCGAAGCGACGGGAATTTATTATAGTTGCGGTGGTATCGTTTAATTGTGGATTTATTGAGAAACGGGAACGATTCTTGGTATCGAAATCCATTATGAAGCTGAAGACGGAGCAGGAAATTTATTTTCGACCGAGCACTGCTTCTAGATTCACTTTGTTTAAATCGCTTTGAATGAAATTCAAATTCTCTACAAATATAATATGGGTTTCGAGCTCAAAAGAGAATGAAAATAGACCTGGGAGGAAATGAAATCGTGCAAACGCAGAGATATTCTGTGTAAAAAATGAGTAAATTTGAAAATTTTTCCAGAAGAAAAATTCAAGAGATTTTAGCCTTGCTGAGTTATCGTCGAAATGTTATGTCGTTTAGCCCTTGCAAGTTCCGGAACAATTTCTAATTTTCTAATTGCAGAGGTTAAACAGCTTTACTCGAGCGTATTTTCCACAGTGCTTGATTCATACAAATTCCATTACGTTCCAGTTGGTTCGTATGCGTAATAAAACGTTACAGGTCGTTTGCACTGCGTTTGGGCGGAAATAAACCTCTGTTTCGATTAACCACTTTACAAAGCTGGCCAACTATCAAGCATGGTATTTGTACGCGGAAAGCAGTAGGATTTCTTGCATTCTTCATCCAACGTGTTATTTCCGTAAATCATAGTTGTATAGTTATGCGCGTTCACTTGCCAAAGAAAATATTTTCCATGGAATACTGGCTGCGGACAATTATTCGTTTGGAAACTGTTGATTATCTGTTGCATTATTATTCGTCGTACAACCGGATTTATTGATTCTCCGACTTCCGTTTAGATCCGACTCCGTTTCATTCGCAGTAAAAATTTCATTCAACGTTATTATCAAAGAAAATTATTCTTTACAAGCATATCCCACATATGTTATAAGAATAGTCAATATTTTTGTTCAATCGAAAAATATTTAGACAAAATGCACGATTAATTTTCACTTGCCTTATGTCTAATAACATCGCTAGACATGAATTCACACATACGTAATCGTGAAAGCATAATTTGTTCTTACGTTCAGCCGTGTATATTAATAATCGCACAACCATGTTCATTTTTTGAACTTTTGATAGGTATCGATATTTTTTTTATCGAACGTCAATTATATTTATTTCGTTGTCACCATAGAAGAACAGGCGATGTAAATAATTCGTGAACATAAATCTTTGTCGTTACAAGCATTGCTGGTTAGTCTTGATATAAAAACGTTTGATTGAATATGATATATTTTAAAGTTTCATTACCATCACAGGCAGACTACGATATACGTATCGCGATTTAATAAAATGCCTCCAGTATAAGAAACAGATCGTACCGACCTACTTCCGTCGAACTTTGTTAGTAAAGGGGACATGTTTGAGTTATGTGTACCGTCATATAGTAGGATGCATTTTAATTTATGTCAGTTGTAAAAAATCTTTTAGCCATTCAATGCGAAATATCACTGTCAGACAAGTATTTATAGATATACAAATTTTCAAACCGTGTAAGGTTTACTTTAAAGATATACTGCTTTATTTAATATGGATGTACTGCTCCGAAGAACTAATAAAGAACGAAAGTAATAAATTAATGCTCAGAAAATCCTCTAGGTAAATTAAGGTTATAATAGTTTATATTCTAATAAATTGTAGTATTAGTCATTCAGGTACCTTTTTTTCACTTTATTTACCGATTGGAAAATGTATGTATAGGTTATTTACATTTCGTCAGAATCTTTTAAAGCATTGAGACACATCTTTGCATAATGAATTAACAGCAATGTTTCCCATTTAACTTATTACATTTATTTTTCGTCAAATACAAAATTTTCGCAATAATTTTGTTACAATTTTGAATAAGTTATTTGTACGCACAAGACAAATACATAATAAATAGTGACACTAAATGATTATTATATAATCATACTTAATAATAATAATTTTACGTTTAATATAAGAATATTTTCAATCAATTTTCAAATCACAATTCAGAGCCCTGGTTTTTACGTTTCTCAAAGGAATATGTAGTTCCCAGTACATTTCTAAACCATTCCTTAGAAATTTCTGACTCGTTTTACTTTAATTATTGTTATGAATTCGTAGCGCCGATTTCGGCAGAATCTTTCAACTATGTGACAAAACGTAGAAACGAATCGGAACGTTTTACACGCTGGACTTGATAGATCGGATAGTTACAGCAATTTTGCATAATAATCGCCCATCGATTCTGATTGACGATCGTACGGTACAGACATCCCGAAATTAATGATCGACCTCGAAGGACACGTTTCTTTAATCGGACGAGCTCGACGTTTGAATCCGTTGGAAACGTGGGCGTTCGTTTCGCGATAGCAGTTTCTTGCGACCGTTATGCAGTTTTGTGCAATTGTCCACGGTCAATTAATGATGTCCGATGTGTGGTGACCATCAGAAAATATAGAAAACTATAGAAGGCATAAAATACATAAATCAATGGCAATTGGTTAACTGTTAACTGGAATGCACTTGGAGATAAATGAGCAACTGACTATTAATGTCAGATTAACTATATCTACAGTTATTCGTTTGTTACATAAGCTCGGTAATTGAGTTTGAATGAATTCTTTTATTATTATTGTAAACCATGATTTGCAGATTTTAATTAATAGATAATCAACGAATTTATTAGATCAAAGTGTAATTTATCAATTATGAGTTGTCCTACCCTCGTTACAAATAAAATAGACTATGCAGAAATTTATTAGATCCAAGTGTAATTTATCAATTATGAGTTGTCCTACGTTTGTCACGAATAAAATGGGCAATGCAGAAATGGTAACAGAAATGGAATGCCTATTTTATCATTAAAAGAGAATTTAACGAGATACAGTATAATATAAACAGATTTATTGAAAGAAAAATAATAAGAACGACAACGTTCTAAACGTTTATTGGTTAATTACCATTCAGTGTATGTATAACATTTCTTGCTACAAATTGAAGCCTCTAAAACTCTAAACGTTCTCAGGTTTAATCAATCAATAATTTCGTTAAACTGTTACGTTCTCCTCGTGCGCCATTAAAATCGAAAACTAACTGGAAAAAAAAAGAACAGACTAACATTAGCGATTCACTTAAAAATACCTTTATTGAGAAACTGCCCAAGGAACCGTGTGACGCCAGCGTCAAAATTTATTTCTCTAACGACACACCTAAAAGATCTACCGGGGCAAGTAGTTATCTGTTGACAGTCGTCGGCCGGTCTACTAAACTCTCGACTGAGAACCGGATTCCGTTGCATCGAAACTTGCGTAACGCGGACAACTATCTTGCCTTGCGTGCATTATGCCGAGTATATACATCACGGTTCAAAAGGTCGTGACAATTTGATTGTACACCAAGAGATCCTGCTTCGTGTTTCTCGAGTTTAACGCGTCCCCATCGTCCCGGCCGAAGGAGAGGACAGTCGGAGATTATGGACAACGTTACAGCCTTGCGTATGAGCGCACGACGATAATGTATGCAAGTCAGGTACTAAAGTTCCCGGCAACGCCCGCCATGTGCCCGGCCATGCATCAGGCTCGCACGTGGCTCCGTAAAGGTAAATTCACGCCGAGATGGCGTCACGAAAATCGAAGGGCAGCCTACATCGGGCGAGTGTAATTATGGTGGAACGCGTTTCGATTATCACGGCAGAACCTGGGGATCTGCGAGTTTGTTCCGCCTTGACTTTCGCTGTTTTTAACTCCTATAATGTATCGCGTCCGGGTCTTACATTATCGGATCCTGGTTTTAGATTGGTATAACTTTTTTAGTGTAATTTTTTTGCATTTAAATACAAGCTGATTCAAGGGACACGGTGCCATTCATTTTTTTTTTTTTCAAGATTGAAATGTTTTGGGCGAAAAAGTTATACCAATTTAAAACTGGGATAGGGTAATGTAAATTGGAACATAATACGGGGGCCAGTAATCGTATTTTTGTAATGAAGGGCGTGTAGTTTTGCGATCGAGATGAATTTGATGGAATCGGGGGTTGAAATTATTTTGTGCGAGGGGGAGAGATGAATATTGTAATATAAATATCCTGGTAGTATACTAGCTTGTAGTTTTGGCAGTGACATAGAGATTGTATGATTATTTTCTAGTTTCGCTACAATTTTCTTTCATTTAAAAGTTACCACTGGTACATACGGTGATTATACGCAATACTCCGTTGAAGCTGCGGGCTGTTAAGTACACAAAATTATGGGAATTCCATTGGAAAGTATTTGCTTGTTCCTTTGAACGTGTTAAACTATTCTGTATTGCAAAAGATAATTCTGGAATAAAATACTATTTTTCAAATTTAATAATATACTTTTAAGATTGATACACGTTTCAAAAATTTTCGGACAAAGTGGAGGAAATTGGAAATAAAATGAGTTATAATATTCTACATTATTAAATATACTTAAATACACATTATATGCAACAATGTTATACACAAAGATTGGTAATTCTGAGGACTGTTAATTGATATTAATTTATGCCAACCCACAGTGTTAACACAGGAGTCTTTTTGTCTACTTTTTAACTGTACGAATATTTTTATCCCTCATTGTGCATAGCATTTTTGCAAACCTATCTCATGCGTTGGTTGCCAAGCTGCATATTTTATTTCAAGCTAGAAAATCAATTTCTTTTTTAATCGCATTATGCACAACCATTTCGCTGTATACACGCTCACAGCTATTTTGCCTGAAACGACACTGACGCTTTTGAATAATTCATGCATTAGTTTTGCACGTGGCTCTAAGGATACGTTGAAACTAATGGATCGTGGGCGTCGCGGAAATAAACGAAGTGTCGACACTTTCAGTAACGACCGTACAGTATCACTGTTAGATTCACGCGAGCATTGTTTCGCTTTCTGCAATTCCTGTTCGCAAGTGCATTTGTATATCGTGGTATGTTTTTGAAGCAACATTTAAAAGTACTCTCCTTTGTCAAATATCAATTTCTGCATAACTTTCCGAATCATGGGAACGCTGTTTAAGATTCAGATTTTCCTTTCATCTTCACAGTGGCTGCTATTCAAATAACGTATTTCATGTATTTCGGCAATTACTTTGGCGTGTCGGTTGTACTATAAAGAATGCATTGGTTATTCAGTGACGTAAATTGAGAATCAAGTTAACAAATGGTTGTTACACAATCTCGTTGAATCTAAACGAAATGTATCGAAAGTTCGACGACCAGCGGATAAAATATCCACAATAAGGAAACGGTTCCACGCACGGGACGGAATGAGAAAAGAATTATGTCATCGTTCGCGGCCGTTTGTCTTACAAAATCATACGGTGAGATTTGTGACAAGGGAATAGCATGCCGTTCTAATATTAGTAACTTATATTTAACTCGACCCAATTTTTTTGGCGCGTACAAAGAAAATTCGAAAAAAGTCCCAAGCAGAACAAAGGAACTTATTACTGAATATTCGAAAAGAAATCGGGATAATGATTTAAAAAAAGACGAATGAAATTTTCATCGCCGTTGTCGACGCGCTGTCCCCTTCTTTTCTTTATTTTTTTTTCCCTCGAATACCCGAGTATAATTGTCTCCTCGTTTGACTCGGCGCGCAGAGAGGAAACTCGGGCAAGCCCGTTGGTCAGTCAGGGATTGCGCCACGTAATTAAAGGCAACCGTGAAGGTACATATCTAAACCAGTCCAGGCAACGAAGTTTCGGTTACGGGCTACTTTCTCGTACGCTTTTTTCGCTCATTCCTATTACGAAGCCCAAAATATCGGTGGACGTCTCCGGCACACTGGCTTACATAAGTCCACGGGACGCATACGGACACGTCAAGGGGGGAAAAAAGAGCGTGCGTGCGTTCATGCACGCCGACTGGTCTCTCGAAACAGGGCAATCAACCTCCAGCAGACGGATATAACCTCGAGTGCAGTGGAACTGCTGTAAACGTTCCTTGTATAAACGTGTTCTTCAATCGTCCCTAATTCTTCCTGCCCCCTTAAATATTTATTAGCTCCTGGAAGCAGTAAGCGCGATTATTGAATCGTCTTCGGATGATGATCCGACTGGATGGAACGTGTCATCTTCTTTTCTCTGGACGTGCGCGTCGGATGGGCGAAGAAGTTCTTGACGGGTATTGCTGTAAACGAGCAGCGTTATTCTATTAAACGTTATTGGCTTCGTTTTATGCGACTTCTTTATGTCCACCGTTCTTGTAACATTCGGATACTTCGATTACGCAGAAGGTAATCGATGGTGTCTTATAAAATGAAGTTAATGGAGGACACTTTGAGAAATTTTGAATAGGCTTTAAAGAAGTCACTAACAAGTCGAGATTCGACGGAGTGATATGAATTAGTTGAAAAAGTCTTAATTCAATTCAAAGCTTTCAAGATTTTTCAATGGTCTCGCATTTGGCTGGGGCAGAATGCTTCTTTCAAATGAATACTCCGATTCTAAGTACGCTTAATTATTGACGGCATTTTGATCAATTGTAAAGTGATGGGAAATATTTGTCACGCTGTCTACTGGAAAATCATCCGAATTTCTAAACGAACACAATCCGACGGTTCTGATGAACCTGGCGCCAAATATTTATTTTCTAAATTGATTTGTCTCGGCTCGAGTAATATATTCGATCCGTCTGGCGTTTAGCCACGCTAATTAGGGCTGTCTTTACATTCTGATGATCGATTAGAGGATTTATGTATATTGTCGAGTCTCATCAGAGGTAACGTTAATCGCTTTGTTGAAAGGCGAAGCTCCGATTTAGAAGGATTCCGATTCGATAGATGAAGACATCAATTGATGACTTTCGTAAAGAATGGTCTACATATTTTTTGTTCTTCGAAAGGGTAGAATTTTATAAAATATGAAGGAAGTCGAAAGTAATGCTGCTCAATTGTTTTTGTATTGATATTTTAAGCTCCGCCGTCTTCGTTTATGCATAGAATTGTTGCTTGGAATGAGCATGACGATTTCGCTGATTTCATATTTCGAAACAAAGAATAGGAAGTGGGTCACAGAGGTTCGGCGCAGGCCTTTACGATCCACCATTAAATGTGTAACGCTCACGTTTTGCCAAACATAAAAGCGTCGACGTCAGATCCGATCTGTATAATTATCGTTTAGTATTGTACTTCTCATTCCACGCGCGTGTTATTAGCATGAACGAAGACAATTGCTCGCCATAGCGATTTTACACTTGCTCCAAAGGGAAACGCATCTGTTAAGGATGAAACTGTTTGGCGCGGAAACAATTGCTAACAAATGATACTAAATAAAATATAATTAATCAATACAAGGATACCGCGATCTCGCGTCAAGGTATCGTAATGGACAAAGAAAATTCCAATTGCATAAGTTTATACCATCGAAACTGTTCTTCCGTGTTTCTCAAAAGAAATGCAATAATAGAGAATCCCGTTGTCGGCACAATTACTCGCGGAGTGTTGTTCCCTTTCATTGTCACGCGGACGAGGAAGCATCTTCTTTCCTGAAAAAAAAAAATTCACGTTAACACCTTTTACTTTTTCCCCCCGATCACTAGCTGCTTTCTTTTCCGCAACGAGAGCACATGACCGATCTCGTTAATTAAACACCGTCGAGATTTCCACAATTAGTCGGATTGTTCGGACGAAAATCGGGTTTCCCTGTTTTTCAGCACGCGAACTACTGGAGCAACCGGTCGATCGATTCGACTGCACCTCGTTTCTTCTTTCGCGATGAAGACATAAACGAAGTATGCTTCAACGAAACGCCAGAGACAAACCTCGTTCATTTGTGGGCTAACGGTGTATTT
Organism: Nomada lathburiana; assembly: GCA_963667235.1. NCBI lineage: Eukaryota > Metazoa > Arthropoda > Insecta > Hymenoptera > Apidae > Nomada > Nomada lathburiana. The sequence goes on from OY763905.1 coordinate 4,370,039, forward strand.
TTATTACCTTGCTGACCCGAAACAATCAACGTGTAGCAGCGGTCTGTCCGGCTGTTCTTTCGTGCCGTGCGTATTTGCATTTCTCGCGTTTCAATTTTAATTTCACGGTTCCGATAGGTGGTTATTTATTGCGCGCCCGTCGGTTTCGTCGGGGTCTGTATCAAGATCAAGGCTCGTTTCGTATTTTGTGCCAGCCCCGCGATTATGGTCAATGTAAAAACTGGAAGATCCATAAACTTGGAACATGTGGTCGGACCGGTGGTGACGTGTTCGTCGCGAATACGAAAAATTGGAATCGAGGATGTAAATTAGTGTTAATTGTACGGCGATTCGGTGTTAAATTATCTACGGGAGAGATACGATTACGGATGCTGTATCGTGGCACGATACGTATTGTGACATCTTCATGGATACGTTCGTCTGGGAAGAGAAGTCTGCACGTAAGTGCACTTATTGTCAGTTGCTTTAATATTGTTCACGCGAGAAACGTTGCAGCGGGATTAACATTTCTGCGAACAATTGATTTTTACTGGTTCAGGCATTATTTCGAAGAATCTAAAAGTGTTTATACCCGTGGCACTTCGATGCTGATAAAATCTGTACTGTTGTAAGCATCGAGGATATTTTCATTTTTCATGGCACCAGAGCGAAAGGGTTAATGTACCATTCGAGCTAATGTATTCGATGGAAGTAGAAACGTGTAGGAAATTAACATTTTACTTTTGATATATTACACTGAAACTTTCGAATAGATTGTACTCCTTATTTAATATTCGTTTTCTATTTCTAAGATGCCAGGTCATTCTTATAAAAAAAAAAAAAAAAAAATTATTTAATCGTGATACATTTACAAATTCCTTGTAACGGTCAAGTGAGAAAGGGGCATCGGTATTGAACGCGTGGAATGCAGCAGTGGTCTTCCGCGATAGATAACTATCCACGGTTCGTAATAATCGACTTTCATTCATTGTTCCATCATGTTTGTTCCGAGCCACTTTTTTTTCATGTGGATGTATGGTTGACTGTACCGTGATCACGTGCATGCGCTTGCATTATTCGTAACAGCTACCTAATCGCTAACTACCTGGTGAATCTTCATTGCAACAATGAACGACATGAATCAAGATACATAATTATAGTACTTCGTTGCTTTTTTCATACCAGATTTACGACGCATGCATTCAGTGATTGCGTACGCAAATGTTAAAGCGTTCTGCATCACTGTCGTGCAATTTGTTTCGTGTAATTACAATTGTGCCGTTTTAATTTTTGGAGCTGGACACTTCTCGATTAATAAATATAGACCCAAACGCCATATGCGCTCTTTGAATAATTTTATAATTAAAATAACAATTCCAGCTTCTTCTGCCAACATTCATCAAGACGATCCATAGTAGAATTATCACGGCTCGTTGCGAATTCCGCTTAAATAATGTCGCGACACTGTGATATACAGAATTCATTCTTACACTTGTACAAGCATGATTGCATTCTGCCTTCTTGGCGAATATAGATTAATTAAGTCGCAAGCCGTATAATTGCCCGGCGAATCCGATAAACGTTGGCATGAAAAATTTCGCCGAGTTCGGGCATTCCCTTTCACTGGAACACAAAGAGATCAGCGAAATACGTACTTACGCATCGGTACTTTCTAATCGTGGAAACGAGCGGCGGTAACGTCATTTTGTTCCACAGAATGCGATACGAATTCCTGCGAGAAATTATGTTCACGCGATCAATCATGCCGCCGTTTCGTATAGTCGTGACGCAGTTATCTAACAATCATTAAATGGGACTTCGGCCGTGCAATTTCCTACAATGATCACGACGCAAGATTTAAACGGGCCTCCGAACAGAATGTGGTCCGGAGAAATTCGCCGTGAAACGAAGAAACGAGAGGCTATCCCCATCCTGGATACATGTACATAGGTGCGTCGCTGTTTGATATGTACCATTGTACAAGTCCGGAAAACTGTATCGTTCTTTCGTGCCAGATGATATCTCTGACGTTTAATCATCGTATCCTTTCTGCAACCCTTCGTCTCCTTTCTGGCATTCGCTCTTTTGTCACCCTTTGTGTCGCACGTTTCCCCCCCTTTCTTTAGCTTTCTAGTTTCTCTCGTTTTGTTGCTTAAAACTAGCACTATTGTTTTTATATACCGCGTTCATCATTTCGCTGTCAAGTCTGTCTTCGTTTTTGCTTCTCCAGTGCCTGTTTTCGTTTTCTTCTTCTATTTTCAGTTCGAACAGTCTCACTCGATTGAATTCCCATTTTTGGAGTTCGATTTTCCTTCCGTTTTTCTTCTATCGACGCATTGCTGCGAAGATTCGAATCTGCTCGCGTTAAATTCAATAGGACGCCTTCCTGCACGTGACACGGCCTCAAACGTGGCCTGTTTCTTGTATCGCACAGAATACAAGTATGTGCATACAGAGAAAAGTAAGGCAGAATGGGATAAATGTTTTCTTTTATAAATCTTCAAAGAAAGAAGAAAAGAATCCAGTTTTCTTACATCAAGAACGTGCACATACAGATTTTATATTTTACTTCTGCATTCAAAGGTAAAAAATATTTCCCCCTATTGTTCGCACAGATTATTCTTCTCTTCTTAACCGATTTATCACGAGTCTGAGACATACTGAATTCTATGACACGGGTCTTTACAAATACATGAATGAATGGTGATTAAAGGGTGAACATATCGGCAAGTGCCATTTGAACAAAAATTAACAATTAATGTATAAAATGTATAACACTGCACGTTAGTCTCTATTATAAAATCACTAATCTAAAGCAGTCTGGTTTACTAAACATCTGATTTACCAGCTCGAACGATCTGTTCTTTCAATTTGCCAATTGGGTTCGAATACTTATGAGCGGTACCGTATTTGATTCACCAACAATGCTACTACTCAAGCTTTCACATCCTCTTCCTTCAACACTCTATTCTCTATAAACTTTCTACTCTTCCAACATTATTCGCCCTCCTTTTCTCTGTTTCCTTGCCTTACCGTCTCTCAACGATCTTCCTACTCTCTGTTCCTGTTGCCCCGTGTCTGTCATCGTATTTGTTGCAAGCCCGCACGCTGCTACGTGACCCCGTAGAACAAGCCAAGTCTATGCGCGACAACGCTTATCAGTAACAATCACCGAGGATCGCTGGTCGAGGGATTGATAAAGGCAAGGTAACGCGCGTGCAATCGAGGAAGTGCTCCTCTATCGGGGACAGAGGACCCGCCGAGATCGCGCGAGCGATCGACGCTCGTTTCTGGATCGTCGACCCGCCCCGTGAAAATCGTTACCTGGCGTTTCCTCGACGCCCACCCCCGCAATGATTTGTTCGGATTATAAATCGGCGTGAAACTCCCATATCATCCTGCTGCGGCTGGGGCAGATCGATGCCACGGCGAGTCAAACTCGTCAATTTTCCACCCACGCTATGGTATACTTTTCTGTTCTTATCTCGCGCGTCAGAAAGTCCCATTACCGGATGACGGGGGGCACAATTTTATTTGTTAATTTATTTCTGCATAGGTAGAGGAGTTTTTCTTTGGTCGCAATGAGCTCTGGAAATCGGTGGACGTTTTCTTCTTTTATGATATTTAGTATCTGTTATCTGTTAATTTATTTCCGCGCAAGTGGAGGAATTCGTAGGGCACTACCTTTTCGTATTTTGTATCCATCTTAGCGAATAATGCGATAGCTGAGACTGTTGCAGTATCATTTGTGACGGGATAAACGGAACTGATGAAATAAGTAGTTTATTATAGGTACAAGTTGCGGATTTTTCAAATAATTTCCTTGGGAGGCAAATTGATATTATTTCGCGATTTGCAATAAGCTCTCGTCATACGAAATTATTGGTAAATAATAGGTACTATAACAGTTTTAATTGAATGTGACGCAAGAGCTTATCCTGTTTTGTGGGCAGAACGATTTGTCGTAAAACCTGTTGCATACCGAGTTCGTTATACTTTTATGAAATGATTAATGTAGTAAGAGGAAAGAAGTGGTCTCAGCAAATTGCTTGAATCAGTTATGATAGGCTTCAAATACGAGTAGAATACATAATTCTCTTCAACACAAAGAGGCACGACTGGTTTCTCAAAGTGTTGTGTTTCAAAATCTTGATACTAATTTTCGACCGTGGAAAGTAAGAAAATTTTTAATAAAACGACCCTCTGTAAGAAGTTGCGCATAGAAATATTATAAAAATTAAATTAAAAATATGCAGCAGCAATCTTTGAGTGTGCAGAATTTGTTCCCCGAGTACTTTCACTCTTTTTCAGATGTATAAGATTTTGCGATACTATATGCAATTTTTGTACGTGTTCAAGCAAGAAACAAGATTTTAATACAATTAAGTTTCTTTCTTTCTCTCTTCCTTAACTTATCAATTGTAAAGATCGTAATTGGTTTCGGAGAATGCGATATTAGAGATATAACTGTTACCTCTTGGAACTAGTGCCGTGCTTCCTAAAGTAGCAAGTGTAACGTTGTAGGCGCATGATTGGAAAACTTTCTCTGCGGTAGTCTGCCTTAAAAGCGTTGTTCGCTGAACAAGTTAATTCCGTTCCCGTGTTCGTCTAAACTAAACTAAAAGTATAAAACTCGTATTGTGCGACGGCAAATAAGACTGGAATCGGAAACGGAAATGGTCGTATCACTATCTCTGTAAGTGTTCTGTAATGAGAAGCTTTAAACGATTCCACTTCATTTTTATTCGTATGAAGAAGTATACAAGCGCGATCATAGTATATTTTACGTCCTCTAATATAATGAAAAATTAATTATTGAGAAATATAAACACGACTGTCCCATTGTTAAGTAAATACGTTTGTAAGTGTGGAAATATTTTATGTGATGTTCAATAATTGCATTTTTATGTTTCAGGTAAGACAGTATATCGAAACCACCCATAGGTATATCACAGTAAGTAGAACGAACAAATATTGTACCAGTTGCATGCATGATTTATTATCAGAAAGAACAGATTTCGTAAAGTCCAATCTTGATTGTTAACTTTGATTGGTTCTGTTCATAATTATTTCGAACATATTCATACAGTGACGCATTTTTCGTTACTTATTAAAATTGTTCACAAATCGTACGAATTTCATGTAAATAATTCATATTTCAATTAGGACACTTTCCAAACATAAAATTCTAATTTCCTAAATTATTTGAATCCTGTTCTTTATTTTGATCATTTATAATTGTTTTTATTGGAAAATTGTGGAGGTACTGAGGTGAAACTATACGGAACCCCTGCTATTATCCGAAGCAATTGCATTTTCTTATCTTTCTGTAATACTTTTACTGGTACACATATCTATGGTGCATCCTTTTGTCAGACAAGTGAAAAAAGAACTTAGAAAGCGGTCTCCGTGTAACCCAGATGCTATTGGTCTTCAATCGCCTTTATATCTCGCATCTTTCATATCACGTTTGTCACTGTTGCAAACTTTCGAGAATACAATTTAGATCTTGTAAAGTGAAGCTACTCTCTTCAAAGAGACGGCTCTCTGAAAGACGGTGATTTTCATAGCGCTCAATGGTATGCGTAACGTTACTACTGTATAATTTTCCTCGTCAATGTGCATGAAAGAAAAGTAGGTTATTGTGGGGCTAATTGTTCGTGGAAAATGATTTTTTACTGCACATTCCAGGCTTCGCAAGAAAGCAAACGACTTAATTATTTCGCTTCGTGCCTTTTAATTATGTTGTAATGCAGTTTTTGTCGATTTTATAATCACGCATGGTTTAATTTGCTATTTCTACAGCTGCGATATATTTAAACATATGCTCGCACAGGTAGTTCGGAATTTGGTTGTACGATTGGGAGGTTAAACAGTTCTTAATTGTTCAGATTTTTGGTGCTTTTGTGGCATTGATAGTCCTGAACGGAGGAAAGTAGGCACACCATTAATAATTCTGCTGACTGTGGGAGAGCAGTGTAACGTGTCAAAGCGTTTTAAAGTGCAACATTAACAAAGTAAAACGAAACAGGAGGGAACACGCAGTGTAGTAGTATTGTTAAACGAGGACTCGTTTACACACTTTCGCATATTTTTAATAATTTTATATCCGCTGTCGATTACCCAATGCTTCCCCAGCTATTCGTCCAGTTTTGGTTTCGGTCAACATGGAATTTGTACGTCCGTTTGAACTGTACCGAGAAAAGCTACAATAATTTGATAATAATAACAATCTTTCAAGATCAATTTCTTCGATAGATTTCCTTAAAACGTTGCCTCCGTAAATGCAATATTAAACAAATCTAATTGAATGCTGTTCAAAGTAAGGAAGATATTATCAGACAAAACTATGACAACTTCCTATTCCATGGAACTTATTACAATTTGCATGCAGGTAAATGCAAGCAAACAAACAAAAAAGAAGGAACAAATGCATATTTTCTAAGCAAGATTTCAGCAATACTAATAATTCACAAATAATTTTCCAATAATTCAATACAGTCCTCCGAAGAAGGAGCTTGCGTTTAAGGAAATTCATATCATTATTTGCTTAATCCGTTCATCTTCGAAGAGCTGTTACAATCGAGCTTCTATAGTTACACCCTGCCCTCTGCAACACAATGCACCTCGTTCTACGTGCAATGGGTACCGGGATGCGGCGTCCTCGCGAAGATTTTTCCAGCTGAAAATATTTTCCATCCTGGACCGAGTGATATCGTGAAAGCACTCGGACGATTGCCTCTTGCGCTGCAGCGTTCTTTCGGCGTCATGTGTATCGTCTCGTCTCGTCCCGTCCCGTTCCGTTTCCTTCCCCCTCGGTTTCCTTTCTTCCCTTATTTCTCACCGAGCGGAGATAACCGCGGGCACGTTGTAGCCCGGGGAACGAGTTTTGCAACTAGGCGACCTCAGCAAGGCGAACGAAGCGGCTACGGGTTATAGGCCGGCCTGGCTCGCGATAGAACGAAGCCTCGAAAGACTCGAAAGGACCGCGAACACGCGGCTCGTCGGAATGAAAGAAACTGAATAGAGCGGACCCGAGAGTGGAATGGCTGGGTAGTTTTGCGTGCTGTGCATATACGCGCGACACTGTATTACCGGTAGATCGGCGATCGCCTAATGAAGCGAGAGGCGGACAGACATACCGCTGCGCTCCGACCGCACTTTTACGCGTTCTACGATCTTCGCGAGTAATTTGAGCGTTAATGAGAGGCATGAGGCGAGAATACGCTTCGGGCGATCGTAAGAAGTGTGCACGCGTGAGACGGAACGAGCACGTAGGCGTGTACGGTATGGAGCAGCTTGTTAACTCTTTATGGGTCGAAGCGGGCGGGAATCAAAGAAATCCACCGCGTTATATTTCAGGTACATTATTTATTCGTTGACAGGTCGCGCAGAAGTAAAGAAAGCTCCACCGAGTTTTACAAGGTTTCGCTTGGTTTCGCTTCTTCTTTGGAGCAGAAGATTCGCGCGTTATTGAAGGAAGTTAGGCGTACGGCAGAGATTTGTGGAACCCTTGATTTTGTCGAGGAAGGATATTAATGTGTAGCATGGTGGTAGATGTATGTGTGATATTTGTGATGAGATAGTTTTGTTGTAGGTATTATTCGGGTTTGTTAATACTAATAGTAATATATGTTTTGATTTTTGTTGCAATTGTATAATAGATCTGTTTTGTGGGTGTTTATGGAAACATCGGTGTGAGGCATTATTTTGTTAATGTGTATAAAACAAGATCGCTGTATCCATTGTTATGTGTGTATGTGCATACGTTATATTAACTTCTGTTTCTAATGGTAATATGCGAAGAGCAAAGTTTGTGTCTTGTAATCTTACCGAAAGTGTAGAGATTGCTGCCCTTTTAATATTTTGCTTTTTATTTCTCAAACTTAACAGTTGCATGAGTTGCTCCTTTATGTAAAAAAAACATTGACACATCTGCTAATGTAGCGTTGCCTATTATCACATATCGTTCAGTAAAAATAATAATTGTAATTCCATTAAAGATTATAATTTGCCTGTAAAGAAGGAGACACTTTCCTGAAATACCGAAGCTTTCTAACTAATCGATTCTAAGCATATTTCAATATTTTCAATGCTGGCTGTCTAAATAATAAAAAAAAATAGAAAATGTATAAACATCGTGTTTTCCCTTAAAGCCTCTGATTTATTGAATTCAAGAATCAAATACTGTCCGCACTGATTTGCATTCATACGTGTATGTGCAAACAAGGTGGTAGATCCCCTTGTCGTGTCGAGTGTTTGGTTACCTGTTTGATTAGACGGTACACATCTAGGGTTACGTCGATAAGCACACGTCGAGTCTTCCTACTGAAATTCGATCGGATGTATCGTTTTTACAATCTTTGCAATGACATCTTTCGTCCTTCTTCAAAGGCAAAGGTGTGAATTTCACCTCAAAATTATTTTTTAATCCGTCCTGCATTTCTGGCTTACTGCGTTGATTTTCTTGTTTGTTTGAAATTTAATTCAGCGGTATTTATAATCAAGCAAAATATCCAATTCTGACTCATTTATTGTTGTGCACATTGCACTATTGTTTGTGCATCACTCGACAGAGCGTTTTAAAGATGTATCGATGTTTACTCATTTTTTCTTTTATGTTTCATTGCGAATGGACGATTTAGCGCGTACGCGTTCAGGAAGCTTTAAATACGATGAAGCTTCTGGGAAATGTTGTTTATGCCCATTGTATTCATTGACAAGTTCCTGAGAAATATATCGGAACGGTTCGTTAATTACAAGTTTACGTTCAATGCGTTCCATGGGGATCTCGTTTCACGCACATTTTATTCGATTTTCCTACTTTAACGCCCCCTTAACTGTTTTCCAAAGGAGAAATTAAACGTACAGTTTAAAACATCGGTCGCTTAATTCAGATTGCAATAAAGCTAATTGTAGATACGATTAAAACTTCATAGCCATTGATTGAGAAAAGTAAACCACAAATTCTTCGTTTCTGTGCCGCGAAAAAATATTACTTTAACCGCACTGTAACTGTAAAATTAATTTCCAAAATATTTTTATTAAATTGACAATAAGAAAATTACTTGAAGTTACTATCAAGTACGAACATTTCTGTCCCAAACACTTTTACGTGGTTTAGCAGCATTGTTCACATAATCTGAATATTTAGGCCGCGAACTCGTTTCTTTCGATTTTTGGCGACGCATCTGTTTGCTTCCGATTAGGTAAGTTAATTCTCATCGAATCGTGTTCGGCGTGGTCGAAGCCTCAAAAAGAAAATGACAATCGTACATCCTGCGGAAGCGGATGCTCACGGTACGCTTGGTTGACCTCACAACCTTCCACTCCTCTCTTCACTCATTCACTGCCTATGCATTGGTGCACCATTGTATAAAGATGGCAGTTTGTTGGTGCATTGCATAAACTCACGTAAACGTTTCGACTTCGACGTTAATTTATTCATGTTTCGAGCGCTTTTTTTCTTTTTTTTTTTTACAAACGAAGAGTCTCCGTTGACCTTTGATTACCAAGCCCACGACCGCTTCCGAATATCGTTTAATGTAATATTAATTTGGTATTCAATGTACTCAGTTAGATCGAATAGATAACAGTTTCTTTTTCCAAGGATATTTAGTAATTTTTTATGCTACGCGTTTTATATTACAGCGCAGACGTTGTGCGAGAATAATTTATATTAGTTTCACAGGAAAGTGATGAGCAGTAATCATTTTTTATTCGATTTAAAAATGAACACGTCAGTAAATTTGAATTAACTTTGATTATACTTAATTTATCTTGCACTATTGTCTACTTTTTCGTGTATTGTAACTTCTATTTCTAATTTCTTCCATTTTACATTTCGCAAACAATAGATATATAGCAAACAGAAGTAATACAAATTCTAATTAGAAAAATCATTCTTTCTCACAGCAGTAGAACGGTGTTACAACTAAATGCTTCATAATTAAAAAAGGAGGAGAGTCCTACACGGAATAATAACAATCAGAAAAGACAGAAAACCTGCAACACCTTTGAGTGCTCGCATTTATAAATCACCGTGTACGTATTTAATTAACCGCAGCTTGAAACACCGTCGATATTTCCCACGAAAAAAAAAAAGAAAAGGAAAATCGATCGCGTAGGCCGTTGTGCCCCGTCGTTTCGTAGGCCATGTGCACCATGTGTACCAGATCTTGTTACGCCATATGCGCCTATTTCAATTCTCCTGCCTCATTTGCCGTATTCGTTGCACCAGTTTACACATGCACATTGGATTTCGTTGCACGCTGATTGCGCCCAGTGCCAGCGGTTCGAAATGCATTGAACAACGTTTCACGCGACGTGTCACCGTTCCAACCCTTTATCGAACGAGAGCGGCCGCGATACGCATCGGTCATTGCCACCCCAGGAAAAGAAATATGTACAACGGTTGAATTGTAATCGAAAGCGGGCAGGGCGTTTGAACCGCAGTAACCTCTTGATATGTCTTCCGGTGTGTAACAAGCTGAATCCATCGCGACAGTCCCCTCACGCATTTCGTGATATGATTATCTTATTTTTTTTTGTGATGTTTCGATGCTTCGATGGACGTTCTGTTTAATAATTTTGAAATTTCCCTCCACTCGTTTTTGAGGAAGGAATGATTCGGCGATATTCAATGGAATAATTGTGCGCGAACGAATGGGGACGTTTGGAGTTTGTTCTTTAAAAAGTTTTGTATCTGTCAGAATATTGCGATGAGACACATATGAAAAGTTAAATGCAATGCACAGGAAAGGGTTGTATGAAAGGTGATGAATCTGTGTTGGTGGTCGTACGTTTTTTGTTTACGCGTTGATTAATACAATTTGCTGCGATTTATCAAAAAAGTGGGCACGCAATTATATTCTTTCGACAAAACATCGGTCTGTTCTGGTGATTCGATTTTAATTCCCGCGCTCTCGGAGGAAATTTCGTTTCACGAATTATATAATGGAGATTTATTAACACGTATACGTACAAAATCGCATCGCAGCGTGTATAAATTATAGAGGGCTTAAATTACGGACAGATGTTGGAGATCAGGTGAATGGATTGACAGGATTCTTTTTCTTCGTGTGACTTCAAGAAGTTGTGCAAGTAGTACGTATTGCTTCATCGCTGGATTGTTATTTCAAATTAAAACCTGCCATTTCTAAACGAAACGGAAGCACCAGGCAGTAACCATAATGCTTTTTTAATTACACGATCGAAACATTTCGAGCAAAGCAGTAGTTAAGATGTTTAAAACAGTTGCTGTCAGTAAATGCTGACCGTAATTTAATTAAATTATAATAATATCTTATAGAATCTCACTTTTTACAAGTTATTTACGAAATTCCCTGCATTGCATGTACATATGAGACCGGGGCTACACTATTCTTCATATTTCAACCACAAGACGCTACAATTAGATGCCCTTCAGTAAATTATCTCGTGTATAACATTTGACATTAATTGCAATCAATATGAACGAATTCGATCTCACCGAGGTATCGCCAATACACCCTACTACACCAAACAGTAAACGAAACGCATGAACGGCACAATTTCGTCCGAATATTTGAACAGCTCCTGTATCGATTGATCATCAGCCTGCAATCGAGTTGTGCCTACATACATCGACGTTACCGATGCTTAGTATACGCAATGTTCCCCCGCGTATAGGACGGAATTAACAGAATGGGAATGACACGCAACATGCAGTCGGCAATTCGATTCCCGTTACGACGAAAGAATAAGGCGTTACACGGTAATCTCCAGCCATCTTACAATTTACTACGTTTTCGCCGTTATTAAGACCGAAGTATCTAATTGGATACCGTTCCACGTTAAACATGAAACCTATATTCCTTCGCGATTCGTGGCATTACTTCGTTGCAATGAAAGTACGAAACGAACGATGTCGTGTGCTCTATCATCACGGATCGGACGGGTTATATTTGCAACTTGAGAAGTGGGCAAGTTTCGTCAGCCAGCTGTGAATACAACAGTCTGGACCTGCTACTGACGCGGGTCTGTAATTTTTGTATATTAACATTCGGCCAGTTGTTATGCTACCTGTTGAACTAGGGTGATAGATTGATTAGCTGAAGGATTTTGCAGGCTCTGGGGAAACAAGAAATTATGTTAGAACTGTGCTGTGGGAAATTTGATGAATTGTTAAGATATTAGATCAAAACTTTCAAATGAATTAAATTTTTTGTTTCATGTTTATTATTATTACTATATTACTAAATATAGTTTATTACTTATTTAATTACAAAAAGTGTAGAGACAGAGGCGATATATTTGTCGTGCTACAACTTTTTGAGAGAAACAACCGCAAATTTTAGTATTGGATGAACTTTCATGAACGAATTTTGCAGCATTTGATCACTAAAATTATACATAATTTAGGTATCGCAACTGAACGATGTAGATTAAGGTAACAAATATTGCCACTCATATTAAATTCTCAGGAAAAATAATAATTCTAGTGAAATTGATTTGAATTCCGAAATAATAAACGATTCTTGATTGGCCTTTGAATTTGAATTTTTAAGGTCTAGTTATCTCCATAATGCGATAGAAACGACCGGGGAAACGAACATACGAGAATGCTGTAATTGAAGTAACTAGATTTCACGTAAGTGGCCAGAATCACCTGTGCTTACATCTGACGGTCGCACGTTTCAGTGATTATGTGTGACTTTTACGAGCTGCAATTCCATGTCAAACTCATTCGCGGTTTTGCATAGTTCTAAGTAGGGCAAAGACGACGCACCAGAAGCTAGGGCAAATTGGAGAATTAATATTAGCGAGAGTTAAAAAAATACTGTGCACAAGTAGAAAATTATTAGGAATTTATATATATGTACCTATATTTTTCCCAATACTTTATATAAGAAGATGCAGGTGGAAACAAACTTTCGACAACCTGCGTACGAGAAGAATTCAGCAATGTAACGATGACGAAATTCGGCGATTAGAATGCAGATTGAAATATCCGAAAGCGTACTACAAATATCAGAGTTCGAATTTCGATTCATAAAAAAGGTCCGACTAAATATACATATTTTAGTTCGATTAAGGTAGGTCTGTGAAAATATTGCAAAGGTCTTCGAACGTATATTCGATAGGTACATTCTCAATTTGTAGGTATTGCTCAAATTTCGAAATTCTGTTGAAGGCTCTTTACTACTTATAGTTTTATAATATTTCTTCTCACAGATGTACAAAATATTCATTGTAAAAATAGCATTTAATTAAAATACAGAAGCTCTCAACTGCAAATAACTAATGCATCCCTATGATCTAAATCAAGTTTCTCCCAAAAAATGTTATCCGATTTAAAGTATCAAAAAGTATAATAAAATCTGTAATATACTATAAACTCTTTATCGTTGCTATCGTAAATTATCGTTGCTTTAAACCTCGCCAATAGCAAAACGAACGAAGATCAAGGAATCCACGAAAAATCCAACAACTTCTAAAGATCGTTGAAACTTCTCAAAAAGCTGCACCGGAGCGATACTCGACGCAAAATTATGCCTACCTCTCTCGCTGTTGACTTATCGTATCGCGACGGATTAAATACGACCGATTCGCAATCGAGATCACGATAACGACTGTCCCATTGGTGGGCAGAAAATTATTTCTCAGAAGCCATTGCGAGTAATGAACGAGTAACTTGCAAGATCGTTTTTACAAAACTGAATATATGTACTACTGTCATACGGTGGCACAGAGCACGAATTAAAGTTAATCCATCACGTGTGCCAAGCGTGTGTTGCAACCCTTTCGCGATCCCTTACTTACGCCGAGACGGTCTTACAAGGCTACGAGCGGTTTTCGTCGAGATTGAGATAACTATCTACGAAACTACATAATCGGTGTATCAGGGTTGTAATGGCGGGGCAATTGGTAGTATCGATCTTCGAAAAGACGCGAATCTTGCAGGATCTGATAGTTCCAGAGGCGTGGCACAGGCTTATACACGTCGATATCGATAATCGTTAATATGGAGCGTCTACTCATATGTTTGGATTAAGTCACAGATAGTTGAACAGTATTCTAGACTCATTTTATTTCACATATTACGTTAGTTTTATGTTGTTTCATACGCTCGAAACAAAACGACGAGTACTCGTGCGAACCGTACAAGTGTCTCGCAATATTTCATATCGCGAGCTTTCGTATGTCCCTTTCGAAATATTCAACAGTTTCGAAATGAGGAGTTCGGTCTACAGAATTTTACTTTCACGTGCCATTTGATTGATCAGCCATGTACATAGATACAGGTGTATAACAGGACAAGACGTTTATTAAAAGATTAACTGCTTAGCAGGCTACAATCATCCATTTGTCACATCGTATCGCACAGTTCGTTTCGTTACATCGTTACTTCATCCGGCACATTCTACCGATCGCTCAAATCTATTCGATCGCTCATTCAAATATCCCTTCGTAGCTCGAGAATTGCCTTAAGGTAGCGTTATACAAATATTTCTGTCGCTCGCGCGCATAAACGGCTGTTCTCGTAGATCTTATAATAACATAATGATCCACCGTTATCTTTCTAACTGCAATACAAACCGATAATTGTACGAGAACCTAAATGCCACTATATCTTACCCCACGCAATAAAATAGCGGACAAGGACATTTTTATCACTTACTTTACGTTTCTCCTCAAGCACAGACAATCCTATTGGACTTTGGATCATGCCGCCCAGGCATACAGGACTTCGCCAGATTCTCCCTCCAGCATCTACCAGACTATGATACATCAATACAATAGTACCGTGTAACAAAGCGTTCAACCACCACGCGTCTCTGTAACAGAAATTCCCTCGCATTTCATCTCTCTGACAAGAGTCGCGACAAGCATCGTCAAACGAACTCCGCGGATAATCCGAGGCCCTCGGATCGCATCCTCGCGGGGCTTGAGCTGCATCCCCGGTGCAGTGATTGGCGCGAAATCACGTCCGATAGCTTCTGGTTCGTGGCATTCCTCTTATAGACGGTTGAACGGCCTCGCAACGTCTCCGAGGAGGAATGATTGAGCCTCGGTCGTAGAAGCAGCCGCAGAGCTGCCTCTCCGCCATCGTTTAACCGGATTAGGAAGCCAGTCCAAGAAACGGCCCTGTCCCGTGCTGCACTTCAGTTGTATACAATGTCAACACGTGTACAGGCCGCCGTATCTTAAACCTCGTCTGCATCGGTGCATAGTTATATATACGCGTACGTTTCAAGTGCAACACGCGTGCATCACTCGAACGATGCGTGTGCACACGTGACCGCGCGGATTGCAGTCGAGGCGTTTGAAAAGCGCATCTTCCGCTTCCGCTTCCTGAACTTTCGTGTCCTCGAGCCGATTAATTGGGCCGCTATGCGGACTTGGTCTGACTGTGAGAAACGAATTTTCGGACGAATGAGATGAATCATTGATTAATGGGATCGTTTCGTCGCTTTGGTATTTTTATCGACGTTCTGTTCGGACCCTCGACGGCTTTCTGTAGGTTGATAGATTGGAGCAGGATTTGTGGGGTATTGGTTTTAATGTTGGATCGGGATTGATGTGTTTGTATAGGTATGAATGATACGAAGTGATTGGGGGAAAGTTATGCGTTAAGGTTCTAGCAGCGAGTACGTTTTTCTTAGTCTTGTTGGGAAATGGTACCTATATACTTTTGCTTCAGGTATGTAGTAGGTAGGATTTTGGTGGGTTTAATTGATTTTGAGATATATATTAACTTTTACGGTAGTTTTAACGGTTGACTGTCTGTGGTATTGCAATTACAAAATAATAGATTTCCAAGACAAATCTGTATGCAAGCACATAACTTTCTGCGTGTGCAATGTTGCTGCAGTACTGGCACAGCGAAGCGTGTATTAATTTATGATAAAAAAATACGCTAAAACAGAGTGAAACTGATAATCATTTGCAATTTTAAATAGTCAATTAATTTTTGCATAATTTCAGTGCGAGTAACGCAGCATAGTAAAAGTTAACGTAAAAATGAGGGTTGTCGTTGCATGGAAACGCCATTACAGAAATAGTACAGTTAAGAAAAATTTGATTTCACGTTCCTCATATTTCATTTCGAGCCCCCTAACCTTTCTTGAAAAGTTGTACGCAGTCCATACGTAATTTACGCGATTGGTTCTGGAATTGAATATCGAATTCGCAATCGTTTGTAGTTATTTTTCACGTGGGAACCGCGGGTTGCCACGGAAGTACATAAGTATATAAGCTTGCGCGCTCTGCATTGCGTGCGACAACTCTTTCGAGCAAGCCAATCTGGGCCTGTATGAATTTCACGCTTCAGCTTCAACCGACGGTTCGTTAAACAGACCACCGCATATTTTGTAATTGCTTTTCGAAAATACACGGCCGTTCAGCTTATTTACCGGGCAAACCCCTGTAATTTTAACAAGCTTGCTAAAGAAAACAGCACTCACCTGCATCGGACGGAAAAGAGTTTACGTGTTACACGGGCTGTCAGGAAAAATAATTCGGTCGCCAAATAACAAGAATCCTTGCTCTCTGGGGAATGGTGATTCGTTGCCATTGGAATATTCGACTGTTTCCACGGACCTAATTAAAGTTCGTTATTTCGTAATCGAGTTACGACCATGAAAATGACCAAACTTCTTTAACGAATTACCGTTCGTTTTTTAACTTGCGTGTCGTAAGTACAACTCGAGGCCGTCATCCTTGGGTGCAGATATCGTACTATTAACTTTTCCATGAACGAATTGCAAAACAGTTGCGTAAGTAACGTTGGATATGTTTCGTTACTTTTTTTCTAGCGGGGACAGTGTCTCGGATGTAGAATTTGTGAATTTCTTCTATCACCTTGTTCAAATGTGTGTACAATATCTGTATTTGTTCGGAAATTAATTGCATTTACTGTAAGACGTTGCAGTGTATGCGGTATACTTGCAGGAATATTTAATTATTAATTAAAGATTCTTCGGTTATTGATGTAGTAAATGCGATTGGTCGTATCGTGTGTCATGTCACAAATTGTATAGGTATTAATAATACAATATTAAGAATTTTTTAAAAACTATAATATAGATACCTTATAAACCCTATAAACAGTATATGCTTTGTATATGCATCGATGAATTACACGTTACTGTCTCTAGCAAATTAATTACAACAATTTCTTAAATACATTAAACACTTAATTGCGTTTATTTTTATATTATGTGCATCGCAAAAGCTATAAATCAAATTGTACTTATTTGATAGAAAACCACACCGATGCAAGTAAAGAACAATGAAAAATTTACTAAGCTGTTTTCACAAATTTCATCTTCAACCTAAGAAAGAGCACTCTTTACATACAAGCTTCGATAAAAGTTTATATTACACGTTAGATATCATTTGTCGCTTATAAACGATACGTGCTACAATAAAAAAGCATCGTCGCGATAAACCACCAAATTATCCCGAGGTACTTTTTCGAAGCTCACGTAACGTTCGGCAGGTTAAATTCCATCGAGTCGTTTGCCAGCAGGCCAATTACCAACCAAATCATAAATGTCCCCCTGAATTTATCCCCGATTCTCGTAATCATTGTTGGCATTGTGTAGCGACCACGGTTGTGCGCTCGATAGCGTTTGAACTGCAGCATCGGGCCATTCGGTTACAATGGCCATTATACGTGCAAATATCGCGGTAATTGGGCGCGCGCGCACACACGCCAATTTCCAACAGGTAACCACCGGTTGCCCTTCCTTTTCTTCGGGCTAATACGCGTGCTCAACGTATTATACACGCACCGTGCGATCCTTCCTCTCCGTGCAATCAGTCAGTTCGATGTCTCGAAGAAGCACTCTTACTTTCTGCACGTCCCCGTGGCACGTATACGTACACGGGAAAGGCAAATGATTTTTCGATCGTTCATTGCAACGCAATTAACGTGCGCGAGTTAAAACGATCCACGGCGTCCGGAGGACAGGTGTATCCGGTACTGCAGCTCCCACCGGCAGCGACCACTTAATTTACAAGTTGCCAGATAACATATCTCGATGTGCTTTTGCGTGCAGTGCAGGTATTACGGTGCCTTCTGGTATCTACGACGCTATCGTAATTGATGGAACTGTCAATCCGACACGCGCGTGCATTTTCGACTGGTTTTGTTTCTCGTTCGAGGAGATAGTCGTTGACTTGACCCTGTGACAGGTATACGAGGAATCGTTTGGCGACTCTTCTCTGGTACCATTATTTTCGGGCGAAGTATCATTCTATATAGTTGCAGATTTGTTATGTCTTGTATGGCGTTTGGATAGATAATGTTTTTTTTTCTCGCTTTCTTGCATTACTGGAGTTGTTTATAGTATCGTTCTGATAATTACGATGATATCGGTTTTACCTCACTCGATATTTGCGTTAGGATAATATTATCGCGCGGTTTTCTTACATGAATTGCAATGCGCATTCGCGTTCTTCTAGAATTAAGTTGAATATCACTTGATCGCATAAATATGTTATTGTTGAAAGTAAATTGTTGCATTCTGCGTTAATTGATAGGCGATCCCATAAATTTCTTCACTGCTGTATGTACGATTTTTTATATTTACAATAAATTTGCACAGTACAGCATAAGGTTAAACGAAGTATCGAAATGTAAAAAATTATGACATCAATAATCGGTGCTCATTAATTTTATTTCAATAAATAAGAGCGATGTTTCCAACACATTCGTTCATCGTTTCTGTTCAGGTCATATTTTGCAATCGAGAGTTATTTGTCGTGGAAAAAGATCTCTGGGTAAACGTCTCTTTCCATGTTTTCTATTTAGCGATATTTTATTGATAGTGGGATAGGCCTGCCGTAAAGTGTTTGCACATTATTGCACTCCGTGCGATATTTTAGCACTAATTGAGCACTCTATCACAGCTTGTTCTGATGAATGGATACAGTACTTACTTTCATTGGGACATTTATTGCCACAAAGTATACGGTCGGGAATAATTGTATCATGATTTATTCATCCTTTTGTTGCCAGTTACTTGGCAAAGAAAACTATTCCGGCGAATAGTGAATCATATTACTAAATCGGTAACACTACACAGCTTGTCGTTATCTGTCTAGCAGTCTGTTAAACGAAGATGAGTTAAACAAATGAGACATCTGTTAAGTAACATTACTTATTGGCACATACAAGATATAATTAATTGCAAATTGTGAGAGGTTTCGAGAGACTTTTACAAAATTAGTAAAGGTGTTATAGAACGCGAAACAAGTACCTTTATTGGAATATATTCTCCTTATTATCATGTTAAACATTTTTTGTGGCGTAGGTAAAATAATTTTAAAGTCAACGAACTAGTGCAAATAAAAGGATAAAATTTCTCCTTTTCTTCTAAAAAGAAATATTGAAAAATAATTCGAGGCAGTTTCATTAAATTTAACTTCTCTGCTAATGAGTCTGTTGCCATTCAATGCACAAGATATCTACGGTATCTGTTACTACAAGTAATGAAAGCGAAACTCGTGTACCAATTTTTATAATTTTATTGAACTCCAGCAACCATGATGTATTTATTAACAATCTGAGAATATTAAACGTTTATAAAAACACTTCCCTGAAACCGTGTCTAATCCACACAAGCATTCATGCCGTTATATAAAGTTACCAAAGATAAAACGATTGTAGATTAATAACCCGATCCAAAGTGAAAGGTATTACCATCCCCATTAAAGTGCCATTAAAAGTGAGCCATAAAGCATTGAAAAATTCATGAATCGCGTTAAGGAAATTGAAGATAAAACAGCATATTACTTCCAACGGTATCGC
The DNA here is from genome assembly GCA_963667235.1 of Nomada lathburiana. Lineage (NCBI taxonomy): Eukaryota > Metazoa > Arthropoda > Insecta > Hymenoptera > Apidae > Nomada > Nomada lathburiana. Next base: position 4,389,819 of record OY763905.1, read on the forward strand.
GTTCACGATCCACGATCGCTCAAAAGTTCCCAACTAAATATGTTTATTACTAATCCTTCGATTCGTATTCTTGTCGATCGGACGTTTTTCACCGGCCTTCTTTCGATCTGCTAATTAACTTTCTCTGCGGCTTAAGAGTTCCACCAGTTATTGCCGTCCATTTATCCATTTCACCGAGAGATGGCCGGATACAAAGGCGAGTAAATATGACATACATTTCTCTATTCGTCGCGAGCACACGTTTCACCGCGAACGAGATGACGTTTATGTGCTGCCTAAAAATCGACTCACAATCGGTGTACCTTTCTGGGGAAAATAGTCATGACAATGTAAGCGCAGATTGCATTTTTGATCGCGATGCGTCCGTATAGCCGATGAGTTTCAACACGATTTCACTTGTACCGCGTTGCGTTCCCATCATCAACCAGCTGTCGCATTTTCAGCGCACCTGTTTGCTGAGAGTTCGTCTGCGTCAGCCAATATCGAGTGAATTCCCTCGTCGCGTCTCTGGTATTCGAACGAGAAAATAAAGGGTTGAATAATACTTGTTTGTGATTAAATTGCGCTAGAAGGAAGAACGACTTTGCATAATTGTCAGCTGTGATTCTAAATATTGAAAGTGATTATTATCGTTGCCTGTAAACGGTAAAATAATTATTACGATCCACTGCTGAAATAATATTGCCACTGACGTTAATTTGTTACATTGCGGAAAAGTGAATTGTTTGAATATAGTGAAATATAAATTGGACAATGGTAGTGATTGAACTGGCTGGTCGTGAAATGTTTTTGTAAGATATGGTTCTGCATGTCTCGAGGTACATAATTATTTATCGCGGTGACGATGGGAAAGTTTTAAACAATAAGCTTAAACGTCGGAGCACTGTCGTTAATAAAACACTTTACTGATCGTCACAAATAATGGGAACGGTTTTCTTATTAATATCGCTCATTTTCATGCGTCTTTGGATTGAGAACGGATCCTGTATGGTTTGCAAATAGAACAACCCATTCAGCCAGTGATTATTAGCACAGAGTAGCCCCTAACAACTATAAACGTGGACCACTTTTCTACTTTTATGTAATCGCGATTTCACTCTGTACATTTTTTTATATTTCATTTCCCTTTTCATCTTATCCCTGCCGGTTTTCTTTTCTCCGGAGCAGATGTGCATCTCGTCGTGGCTGCACATGGAAAGCACGAGAGAGAGAGAGTTGCGATTTACTTCTCTTATAATCGTTTCTTTTTTCCATGCGTTACGTATACAACGTTGCACAGCAATAACACATTTTCTGGAAGATGTTGAAAATGGAAATTGCGCATATCAAGTGCGGACAGAAAAGAATATTTAATAAATATTACTTTCTACTTGTCCTGTTATTATAATATTGGTATTATCATACATTATGGGAAAGTTTGCCTCGTTATAATGGTTGGATTTTATTCATACGTTACGAACAAGAAAATGTAGGTATCTCTTTACCAGTTACTGCTATATTATATAAAACAATTATTAGATACGATTAACAGAAAAGAATAAGCAGTGATTTTGTAATGTTACTTGAGTTTACCTTAACATATTTCCCAGTCGGTGATAGTAGCACTTTAAAAAACCGGGGGATGGTGTATCTACAGTTTATTTGTTCAGAAATTATGCAGGATATAATATATCTTGTGACCAGTACTACTGAAGTGCACCTAGATCGGCCTTAAATTACCTTAAGTGCGGGAATAATGGAATAACCATCGGTCAATTTTCGGTACAGTTATTTGCAATTAGTGGGATCGCAAGGCAACGTTAATTCCTACAGCCTGGTAATCGGATTTGGCATGCTGAATGTACGGTATCGAAGCAATTTACTGGTCGCTTCTTGTAGCGGTAGAAAAACTAATTTCAACGTAGGCTGTACGCTTTTTCACTTTAAAATACCTTACGCCGCGCATTTATGCGCTTGCGTCAGTAATGTTATGTAAAATTGCTGTTAACGTGTCCTGTTCCCTTTTGGAAGGATTAAGTTTTTGTTGAAAATACATGGCAATAGCAATTTATTAAAGCCAGGAAGCTGAAATTATATTCAGCGGCGTTCATCTTCGTGCAATCTTTTTAAGGTAACGCGGTTAATTTTTTGTAATAATTTTATCAAGTTATTGGTTAAAGGAAGAAGACAAAAAGATAAATGAAACTGCTACGCCAGTAATTTGAAGAAGCTTGAGGCTTCGAGAGAATTTATATATTTATAATAATGATGTATAGCATGCACTGTGTTGTATGATAATTTATATTTAATATTTCCTTCCTTTTAAATGTTATGTTTTGCTGCAAACTTTTATGCTGTGAATTGGAATATCGGAAATTAATAAGCAATGAAGATTCCTTCGATATTACTTGATTATTTAAAAAGGCATAAGATAAATGCGGGTTGCGATAGTTTTACAGAATACAGTTTGTTAGAAGAAACAGTATTTTGATATATAGAACACATCAAATCGTAAAACACGATCCAGCCGTAATGAAATAACAGATTGGTGCACGATTCTCACGCAAGATTTAAATTGCTGGAAAAGTACACATATTGTATTCTACCAGTACAAAATCGCAAGTAACCGCGGCATGATTTTCATTACTTCTAATTGGACTTCATACCCCAAGGCAGCAATTTGTCTGTCAAGTTTGAAAGCAGTAAAATTCAACAATAACAGTGATGCAGACGCAAACCCTCAGTATTGCATGGCGAGGGTTAAGTACTGAATTAAAAAAATTAAACCTATGTACATCTTTCCTGTAAAAAAAAATCTTCAAAAAATTATTCTCAGCCCTACACACTTTTTAAGTTTCATATTCATGAATTACCATCGCTATATTGAAAAAAAAACTTCGCGTATTTGCAGCATGGAAATATTTGAATGTTCCCAGGATCAATGGGGGCCCTACGCGTTCGTGTTTCACGCATGTATGTATATATTCTGAGTTAAACGCTTTCGCCACGTCGAAAGGGTGAGAAGCGTCGGTACCCTTAAACTTCTCTTAAACTGAACGCGAAACTCGTGCTGCCAACCTGCGAAATCGAGACGACGCCGTGCGACAGCTGTCGCGGTCAATTAACTTACATAATCACGTGAGCACGGGAAGTGATGGAATCGGGTAGCGTCATTGTTCGTACCGTTTGTCAGGTGCTGCATCATGGTTGCGATCGGAAACCAAGCGGACCCGCTCGTTAACGCGGTGAAAATACAGTGGCTCGCAGAAGCCATCGGAAGATACGTTCGTTCGTGACTTTTTCTCGTAGAAAGCGTACGATTCAGCCCGGACGCGATCGACAAGCCGGATTCCCGCGCAGATGATGGCTCATCATTTTCCGCGACGATTTCATTCGCCGATTTGCGTCTATCGGGCGTTCGAAATTTTGTCCCGCGTGACATGTACTTTCTCTTGTTCGTTTGTTGAGACGCGCGGCGATAGCTCGCGGAAAATTATCGCTCGATAAACGTCTATTACTAATGATCCGATTTTTTTTTTCCTATTTACGATCGTAGACTCCACGTTGACCGGATGATCTCTAATGCGCCTGGTTTTTATGACGTGGACTAGCTTCTGTCGCTTTTCTTCGACTATATTAGGTTGACACAGTTATTACACCGATGTTTTGCTGAATTCAAAGCTATTAACCGCACTGGAACCCGAGGAATATAGTGTATTTATTAATATCTGTTGGAGAAGTTGGATAGCACGTTTCTTTTCGAAGGAAATTATGTTCCATTGCGAGACGGTATATTGGTCATTTTTTTCTAGTATAGCACGCAAGTCGCGGAAAATTGGAGTGTAGCGATGGTAATTGTTGTATTTAAAGATAAGTAGTCGGAGTAATGGTGAAATTCAAGGTGGCAATTGTGAGTTGGAATATAAATAATTATTCAAAATATTTTCCTAATTCAAATCAAGGCAGTATCTTAACAAGTTTTTTTATATGGTTAAAAATAGGATTAAGACAATTAAATAATTAGGTAGGCCTTAGTAAGTTGAGTAAATAAGCTTAGATAATTAAAATAAAAACTGTTTAAAATGGACGCGGCATTACGGATAAACAGATGTAATTTGTTTAAAAATTAATATTGAAAGATTGCAAAATTAAAGTATTAATATCCCGCATCTCACAAATCGAAAGTCACGTGAATCTTCTGTACGAATTACTTCGCAGTATTCATATTCAATTGCAGCAGTGCATTTGACTAATGTAACCTAAATTCCAGCACGTACATACCTGAACATAAAGAAGCAACATTAATTTTATTTAAAGTAGAACGAAAGTGTCTTTTCTTTGATAGTTTAGACGTGCAATTTACATACTTTATCTTATAGCGCACGTATTTCATGCAACATAGATTTTCTCTTTTAGCAGATCATTTTCCCCGGTTTCTTTTCACTATGCCCCGGAGGCTACAACATCCAGATGAAATATGATAATTAGATAATAGATACGATTGAAGATCGTTTATGCTTGACGATATCTATTTGACGTCTCCGTCTTATTATAGACACAGCCGTGACGTTGACTTTCTATTGAAAATGCTTTAAATTATCGTCTGCAACGTGCTCTTATCAGCTCTTATCATCGATCGACTGATATTTTTCACGCGTTGCAAAAACTTTTATCGTCTCGTAAAAATAAAACGCAATCGGTATCGTGAATAACGATTCGAAATGTATTATAATAAAATAACGGTCGTTTTAAACCTCTGTTGCCGGCGAACGAAGTTAATCGCAACTGGAAAATAGATTTCTAATCTCAATTTAATGTACTATGGATAAAATATACGGGATGCAAATTTTTATTGAGCAATTTATAAATATTTTAGGATTTATTACATTCTTCCAACTTTTGGTATTGATTCAACGCGCATTATTGTATCGTCTTCCGTGCGGAACACTTCGTTTATATTAAAACTATGAACAATGTACAAATAAAGTTTCGAATGCCAACAATATTTTAAATTAAACCCAATGCAATAGACTAATCTGTAGTTTTGTAATTTTGAGAAATTTGTGTAATGTGCGACAACATACTACTATTGTATTCTTTTGTTATATTGGCAATCACACACACACACACACGGCGCAACACAATAAAAATGTTCATTTAGTGTCCGGGATATTAAAAATAATAGTTTAGTCATTATCAGAAAATTTCGTTTTCCTGAAAGAGAATACATGTGCACTTACATAGACCGGATTTTCACACTTGAAATCTGTCGTATGGCTAGAATGCAAGCACAGGTCAATGTACCTTATGTTCTGCATTTATGAATGGCGAGCCTTTGTTCGATAAGCGTGAAGCTCACAAAGATCGTGTAAAGCAATAAGACGAGTCGCTGCTTTAGCGTAAAAAAAAAAAAATTCATTAAAGAATTAACGAACCTAACACCACTCGCATACTGCAAAATATCAAAATTTAAAAATGATGTTTTACGTATTACAAATTTTTATGATTTCGGGTGATAATTTACCCTAATTAAATTCGGACTGCTAATGAGTAATAAAGAAGCAATTCCATTCCGATAAATATCTTAAATAACAGCCTGAAAAAAAAAGTGCACATACGTATAGTGTTTCGTGTAATTGCTACATAAACACGATCGTTTCAAATCTATTCACCATTCCGCAAAAAAATTGCCTACTAATTAGTTCTATTTCGTTTACGTACAATTTAAGTGCTATCTCTAATTGCCCCAAGAAGTTCACCGCCAAAGGCCGTTCCTTTACGTGATCGTCAAACGGGCATCGTTGATTATCATTAGTCCTTTTTTCTTCGTTGAACGAGCAACACAACAGAGAAATCGTACCATTGCCAATTAAACAAGCTACAGAGGGTGGAATTGTTAATTCGAAACGATCATAGAATAGAGGCTGCTGAGCCTAGATATTGATCGAACGAAAACCAAGAACCTTATTAAAGAACACTTACCAGCGTATGAAATATTCTGATATTTTTATGCTTCATATAATGTGAATGCTTTGTTTCTCTTCCTTCGCATATGCACACACGAATGTTGTAAAATAACTTGTCGAATCCTCTCGCTATTTGAAGCGACCAGTTTTTTTTTATTCCTAACATTTTACACAATTTCGTCACATTCTCGAAAAGCTTGTTCTAATTAATCATACCGCAGTCGGACGATCGGTCGCGAGATGTAGAACTCGGTACGCAGGTGATCCCAAATTAATAAACAAAGATAAAACCTGGACGTCCAATTGAAAAGTTGGTTAGCTGCAGTCGAAAGGAAGCAGTGCACGTGTATAACAGTGAAATAATGCGAAAAAATATACAAGGATTAAGACATGGCAAAATATTAAACTCTACAGTGTGTAGTTTAAAGCGTGGAATACGTATGCGGTGCAGTGTATATTATAGGGATACATTTTTTGGTCATGCCATCTCGCCTGACTTGTTTCACTCTGGATTTTTCGCTTTGCATTTATTTATGTAACGAGCAGGGTAACAGCTGAGCCACCGTTTGCCCACGAATGGTTATATAGAAAGTATTCGTCGTCACGACATTTCGATCGGGATATTGTACAGTAGAAGACCTACGGTAACACGTGAGTGACCGAGAGCGCCGAATAAAAATGGGACGACGTCAACGGCAATAAGGATGGCACGAACTGACACCGCGACACGAACGCGACGTTCCTCCGATATACGTTAAATTGCGCGACCCATCGTTCGCCATTCTTCATATTCGAAACGGTTCCCGTGGTATACCTTTGCGTCTCGACTGGTGCTTCGGTTATTTCGGCAGCGTATCATTAAACGAATGGCGGCAGAGGCGAAAGTGAAAATAAAAAACGTTTGCAATTCGGGGATCGTTCATTCGCCGCTGTTATGCGTGTCGCGGGGGCCTTGTACGCGAGAGAAAACGATGGCGAATAGCCATTAAATGATCGGAGCAATTGCAAGTTGAACTATCAACTTTAGTGCTGCGTGGTATCGCGGCGAAACCGCCGTAGGAGCGGCAGAGGGACGACATTGTTTGCGAGGGATATATAATTGACGTACAGAAGAAATATATTGTCAGGTGAATTATAGTTTCCACCGAGGAAAATTTGTTTAGCACTATTGTAATATTCGTGTAACCACTGTTATACTTTCTAGCGTGGTCAATGGTATGATTATGTTATCATCGGGTTCGTTTTCTTCCTTTTAAAGTACACTTCGTGTTGATAATAGTGAAATTGTCATTAAACGTAATTATTTACGAGAGTTGGAATTCGCATTCTGTCTCGAATTATAGAAATTTGCTGCGTACTGGTTAAAAAATGAAACTTTTTCTCGGGTCGTAATGAAAAAAATTCTTTCCATTTTGCGTTAACTTTTTCTCGGCAGGGCATCAGGAAACAGTGAAACTAAATATCCGTCTACAATTATTGTTGGCATGCGATAAATTATTGCCCGAGAATATTCAGTATCGATCCAGTATTGACGAGGAACGCCTGATTGAAGAAATCGTGAAATTCAGTATTGATCAGTTAGGAACGTCGATCAATCGACTTCCGTTCTTTCGTAAATGAAACGAAAGATTAAAAAGACTAACAAGATAATTCAATTTTATGACAGGTGTAAAGATGCATTATAAGCACGAAATGTATTACGAAATAAATCAATTACTAAATTAGGATTCTAGATAACCATGCAATTCTCCAGGAATACATGTTTGCAATTACATATCTACATTACAACGTACTTTTAAAGCAAAAAGTAGTCTATTAAACGGCGAAGAATAATGACTGACAAAGGGCACGATAATTTGCCAATTTAATATTTCGAAGGGCTCCAGCAGAAATATAAAAGAAAGTAATTAAGAATTATTTTTATCGTCGACTAATATAATTCTTCTATCAATCAATCGCTGTGTTCGAAACATTCTATCGATTCGTTTTCCCCTGTTAATAAGTCAACTATACTTATTCCGCACTGTCGAATTAACTACAGATTCGTTGCGAATTAGCATCGAAACAGTCCATTGTATTTCGAATCCATACCGCCGTGCGATTTACCTTCGATTTTCGTTTCCAATTCGAATCATCGGCCTTGAATTATTCGAACAGGTACGGGCCGATTGATTACGTATGTGCCCAACGTCGGGTTACTACGCAATTGCGTGCATTCTGTCGTGTGCACCTATTGAATCGTCTGTGCAAGTACAGCGCTGCGCAAATGCATCGTGTTGAAACATCGTAAATTGCAATTTGCTCTATATCCCTCCCTTCGGCACGATGGACTATCTGTCGGTGGAAAATTCCGCAAGAAAATTGGAGGCGATTTAAACTTTCGCTTGTGTCGAGCATTTTTACGCGGTGCTTTAATTCCCGCCACCGTCGCGGTTCGTCGATTTTTGTAATATGGATTTCTTCCTGGCACCGGTCATTTTCGCCAATGGTGAAATTACGCTGGTCGCGGTAATTACACGTTCTTGAGAGTGAAGCACAGCAGGCGTATTGAATTCCAGAAATATTAATCACACGTTAGCAACGAGCAGACCGTAATGGTATTGATATTCGGAGGAATTTATTGAACGTTGCTAACGAAATGGTTCGTTTCATTTGATTATCGATTTGTACGTGCTTTAAAATATTTGGAACGATATAGGTGAATGTATTTTATGGAAATATAATGCGGAGAGTATGAATAATTGATTTGGGATAGATGCATCGACAAATATATTTCTTGTATCATTTATGATACAATGCATATACATGTACAGCGTAATATTATAGTTGACTGCATAGTTCTATAAAATTGTAATAATATTTCACCGTTTGTTTTTTACATCAAAATATTGTACAATTCGCAGAATATCGGATAAATAATTGGTAGAACACTTTTCGCATTATTTTCCTCTGGTTTTATTCGAACTTGAATGTTACTTGATCTAGTAATGATCATTGCACTATGCGATCACGAATACTTTCCTAAATAATGTTCTCATTAAGAAAGTAATAATTTTCATTAGAAAGCTTTGCTTACGAGAAGAATCAAACAAACATTGACGCGATAAATTAATTAATTATGAAGGTAGAAACAGGATTCACTTATCTAAACGTGCTTAAAAATGAATTTCCAAAACTATCCAATTTGTTTATACCTCATTTACAGCTGTTTCAATAATGATAAGATCGAACGGAGGCGGTCAGAGTAAAAGCACCTATAAATCAATATCACCAAGAAAATGCACACTTTTTCTTCAACTGATATCAGCCTTCTGACAGCAGCGTTACATTTACATAACATTTCCCGTGTGCATCGTAGTAAGTACATTGATACAAAATGCTTAGCATTGCAATGTGTACATTACGAATTGGCAATCAGCTGCATCCTGCGACCTCGTTCGTCTCTTTCTGTCTCACACGCCGCAACGTAGTCGCATCTGTGCTTCGTATGCAGTTCTGATAACAGACAGTGGTTATGATTTATTCTCACTCGAGCACGATCGACTTCTCGAACCAGAACTTGTATCACACACACACACACACACACATTACTATATATACACTATGTTCGAGATCGATAGAACCATTGATGGACACGATCGAACTGGATCAAGCTATTAACGTTTATTGAGCAGTTTGATCGTATGTCCTTATTAGAGCAGATTGACTGGTAGGTATATAAATAGGTCAAGCGTGTGTTTTTTTTTTAATGCATTTGCATTAACGGTATCGCTGTCGGTTGGAACGATAACAGACGAGGTAGTAATTTCGTCTGTGCCTCCGTTTCCCGATTAAACGACGAATTTATGTGAGCACCAAGCTTGTGGCGTTGTTTCAAATGAATTCTCTTGGGATATACGATTGAGGTGCAAGTAAGATTGTGCATACTTTCAGTAGTTCAATAAACACTGTTTAGTTTAAATATTAACGTCAATGTCAATAATTCGTTATGTATTTTAATGTATTGATTCTGAAATTTGCTTTTTAATTATTATCAATTTCGGCTAGTGCACACGTGTGTCTGGTGGATGACGAAATTAATCAATCGATATTTATAATAGTAAATCGTTATCATCGCTGGAGTATTTCGTATAAAATACTTTACTGTAATAATGGAGTGAACCTGCGAATAGTATAAGGAATGTATTCTATTTTTAAAGGAGCAATTTCATTGCAATACAAATTGCATACTTTCGAATGTGGTAGCTGACAGCAAATAGTTGATACAAAAACCGCCAATTTATATTAATATAGACATAGTTAGGAGGCAATAAGTTTCCATCGAATATCATTTTAGTACCAGCAAATTAGCCTCGCGTGTACATTAGATCCAGGCATATCGATCAGTGAAGAATTAATTAGTATGTGTAATAGGAACTTTAGAACTCTAAGAATAACAGTAAAGATGTTCTATGCATGTGATAGAAATGTTATAATAATAGAATTATAGACCATAACGACAAAAAAAGACAGTGAAAAATAGAAAAAAATTACAACAGAAACATTATCTATAAAATCTTCCAGATGTAAGGTATAGTTTCTCTGTATACAATAAATTTGTGCGCTAATTTTATTATCATTCTACAATCTACGCTAGTCTGCAAACATTTAGTGTCCACGAAGTTTATTCTCGACATGATCATTACTTTTGTGTAAAACTATATTTCATATATGACTGAGAATTTTCATTAACTTAAAACGCAATGACGCAACGACGCCATTATAAACGTTTAACCAATATACCATCCTTTGTTTCAATAATAGCCGACATTGCTTTCACTTTTTACTTTAGTATCCTTACTTTCTCATGGTCACGCTATGAGGACTATCCGAGTCCCATTGAAACTGCGTTCGTGTAGTTTGCGAAAGAATTAGAAAATCGCGATGCAAACGTGCAGTTCGTTAATTGTGGAAAAGCTTGGCAACGAATAAAACTACGTGTTTGTTCTGACCAAATGTTTGTCGCAACTGTCTCTTTATGAAACACTTCAACTAGCCCGGGGAAAATGGAAAATAGAAGACAGTGTAGTAGAATTAAGTATAACTACATTCAAAAATGAGTGCATTGATTCTTTTTCTCCGCTTATGCAAATTTAAATTGTATTTTTCACTATTATGCACTCGCGAGAAGATGTTTAAAAATTGTTAGTTTGTAGAGAAGTATTCAGTGTTTGTAATATTACGCTATTGATAAAACTTTTTATGGTTAATATCATGAACATCAGGATTCTCAGTTATACTTCGTATCATTGCACACGCTGTGCTCATATTCGAGCCTTTTACCAATGAACGCGTTGCGAAACATTGATCAGGTAATAATGTATTTTTATAATGTATCAGGCATCGTGCGCAAGGAAAGTGCATTTATTACGTTATGAGTGAAACGAGATAGATCTTTTTATGAGTCATGTGGTTACGTATTCGACATTGTGCACAGAACGATTCTTAATGATGTCATAATAATTTTTACCGGGAATTTAATATCACTTTATTAATGAGAAACGATTCGCTAACGTTTTCTCTCCTTGGATCTTGGCTTTTGTAATATTAAATTGTTTCCTTCAATCTAAACGACCAATCTTGTGCCGAGGCAAATCTCTCCTAAAAAGTGAATTATTAATTTCGCCATGCTACTCAAGCATTTCCAAATATAAAATATCCAAATTAAGTTTCGCGTTCTTTATACTTAAATCGCCTGTTCCTTGTTTCAAGGAAAGTACGTGTAATTTGATGAAAGTCTGCGGAATTTATATAAGACGAAATAATCTTTACATCGAAAGTTCAGAAGATTTCTAAACAGGTGTCTCTCGTTTAATTTGAGCCGCGTGCGATACTCCAACAGCATATTAAAATCGGGCAAATAACACTAGAGGGTAATCAAATAACATCGACGGAATAAAGTCATGGTAATGTGGGCATAATCGATCGTGGACCGTGCAGCATTACACGATGCAGTCGCCCATTCAGGAGAAGTCGTGAAAGCGAAATTGCAAATGTCGGAAGAAAATTACGGTTGCGCTACTTTTCCCGTAATTGCCCAATTGATCAAACAATACTTGTTGTTTGGCCAGACAGGGTACAGAAGGTAACGAGCGAAAGTGACGATTCCGCCGATGACGCAAATTTCATTACCGATTACCTCTCAGTTTGTTCACGTGAATCATCGTTATCGATCGATTAACTTGTGTAATTCCCATGACCATAAGTTACGATAACCGTTGCAAAAAGTTCGGTAGAATTGAAATATAATATGCGAATGAATTGTTTGAGGGCAGTTTATTAAATGTCGATCTATATTACTGCACTTAAAAATCAATATAATTTAAATGGAATGATTAAAAGAGGAAATCTAATAGGCGATGGTAATTAACTAATCGGGAAAACATTTCGTTAATCGTAAAACAATCGGTGGTATAGGTATTAATGTGTTTTTAATTGAACAATAGAATTGATTTAGTAATCTTTGTTAATTAATTTTAGTATACTCCCGAACTAATTATAATACGACTTGGTTCTTTCTATTTGGAAATAAAAATGAGCAAATACTTTGCGGCAATTCTTTTTGATTTTCTCGACTCACTGTACAGATACTTAAATAAAATGAAACAATACAATACTTAATTCGAAGACAATTATGATAGACAGTACTAAATTCTAACCTAATGTGAACGAAAATTAAAATCATTTTTGGTATCCACCGAGATGTCGGGAATTTTTTGATTCTTCGTAGTTTTTCGTACCACTTATTTTTCACGGGGCAAACAAATATTCAGCGAAAAAGGTCGAGTGAAAAGTAATAACGGTAATAAATATCTTGCATGAACACGGTGTAATAACAGCATGAATCGAGTGCTTTAGCTTGGTGAAGCGCAATGAAGCTATAATTTAAGAGACCTGACCTTCTTATTAGTGCCTGGAGAGAGTAACGCCTCTTAGCCTATCTAATTTGTCATTATTTCCAATGGTGGTTACGCATCTTAATGAACTTGAATTATCAAGGCAAATGTTAATAAGATAATACAGTTTTAATGATAATTAAGAGCCCTGTAATGATTTCGACGTCTAGTAAACCTGTTAGTACGTTAAAAATTACGTTTTAATAACAGCTGTCGAAAAAATTGGCAGAGCAAAATGCGCAGCTGAATATTTATCAAGGCTTACGTAAAGGTAACATCGTTTCTTTAATCTTCATAAGTCATTTGAAATTTCCTTTGATAAGGTATTGAAGATCAAGTTTGATTTAATTTAATTAACTGCAATTCAATTATAGCTGCTACTAAGCGACAAAAATGATTTTGTACATAATTGCGTCTTTTTCCCCACCTAGCACAAATTTCTGAATACAAACACGTTTACTTTGCTATTTCCACAGCTGTGTAAATAGACAAGCAGTTCTTCTATCTAATCTTACTGTATACTTGTAGAGAAATTTCTTCAATTATCCACGTTTACATTAGATGACAATACTATGCTTTTACCTGGCTTTCTTCTTTATCTTACTGTACACGCTTCTTTCGTCGCTGCGTACTATTTGCTTCGATTGTACGAAAATGCAAACCCGTTTTTAATGATTCTCGGTACGCACATGCAGGTACGGGGTCTATTGTTCGGATCAACGTAATTTCCGCCAAGGTGGGGATAGAATGTTCGAAATATCGGCCACTTTGCCGAAACCAGGTACACACGAAATGCGATCACATTGTCATCGAGACGCAATATGATTTTTCACGTAGAATTTCACTTTCGCCTTCGAAACAATAAAATTGGAGCCGCTCAAACGCGCCTTGATCACGATTGCGTTGAACGAACCAAGGAAAACGAATTTCTGCAATACAATGCCCTCCGATGCTCGTCGCCCGTTAAATCTGCATTAAAATATTCATAGAAACGTCCATTGGGCCAAACATATTAATTAGCAAATAATAATTGTCCAGGGACACCCCTTCTCTTCGCGCGGGCAATTTTTCATTCCCGAACGATCGAACAACGACGGGCGCATAAATTGCTCCGTTTAAAAATTTCCGTCAGTTTGCACGTATTTACTTCGCACGGCCCATTAACGGCTCGTTAAAGCCCGCCCGACGTTCTCTGTCAGAATGAAAATGACCAAATAGTACGCGGGTCCCCGATGGTCGATTCTCGAGTATAAATTAGGCGAATGCAGGGCGAAGCCAGTTCAATTACACGTTAACCATTCCCCCCCCGCGGTCGGTTCATAAACGTGTTGTCGCGTAGGTGCGGTTTTACCTGCTCGCGACTGCTCCCAGATGCCGCGTGCCGTTCGACGATTAGTGCTCGCGGATTCGTGCCACCGTTTCATTCTCTCGGGGCAGGCACGACGAGGGACGACGGGCGCGAGCGACGACGTTTCGGAAACAGAAATGATCGCGGCCCTCGGCGCTTTTGAACGCGTCGAAATCAGATCGAGCCGGACGAGTCGCGGTGACCGATGCCGCTCGTTTAGTCGAGTCCAATTAACGATCCAGCGATTTCGTTCTCGAGCAGACAGGCCGGTGCATCCGTTGCGTAAACAGGCGGCTGTCATAGAGGAATGAACGGCGAGCGGAAATGTTCCTTCCCACGTGGCACGATCGTAACTCTGATTATTCCCCGTTAGCCGTTCCTTCCGCGGCGTGGAATTTAATTTATCGATTAATCGGATACCGTTCTGCTCCGAAAAGGAAGGAAACCATGGAACTACCACGATAATTACGTTTAATTGAACCGCCGTTTCTAAGAAATACGGCGGCTCTTACCGGCCACGGTAGGCAGACCGCCGTAAGAGGAGCCGTTTTTTCCATTTGTCCCGTCGGGCTGTTCCGCGAAACATTTTTCACCCGCTTCCTGATTCGTTGCGAACGAGATTTATGCAACGAGACGCTATGCTAATGAACGTTTTTGAGGGTGCTCGAATGGCACCGTTGGTCCCGTCGCAGGTTGCACTTAAATGCTTGTAACACTTCTTTTTTTCTCTCAGAGGGAAGGTTATTTAAGACGGGGATACAAAGATGCGGGGAACGAGAGACATCGGGAGAAGTGGGCTTGGAATGGTGAAAAGTAATACGCGAAATAGAAAACGATGATAGCAGTTTTGAGAGTAAATAGCTGTGGCGTTTAGCTTGAACTGTTGTCACGTTCTTGCTTAATTGTCAAAATGGGATCAATTATTTTTACGGTAAGGAAATAAATTTCTTCTGTATTAATCACCAAAATCAGGTTAATCGAGCAAGGTGGAAAGAACTTTGAGAAGTACTTTGTATCGTTAGATATTTATCCAAGTTCTTAATCCGGTGGCAAATAATAGCCGTGTATAAAAATATTAGTTTCAGTTATCGCTATTTTTTCGAAACTAGGTCGGCAATTATTTCTTCGACGAAGACATCTATTCGGTTGTCCGGAAAGTTCGTGCCGTTTTTGGGTGAGTGAAATTAGGACGGGTCTGAATACATCAGAATATTCTCTTCCATATTCAAGAGCGTATAAAAGTGACGAAAAATAATGTATCCTAATCAAATTTTGTTCTACAGATGCCTGAAATATGACCTTTTAGAATATGTGCACGTGTAATATGTTTTCAATCAATCTGATCTATTCAGACCTGCCCTAATTCCACCTGCCGAAAAACGGCACGAACTTTCCGGACAATCCACTACATTCATTTTCAGACAATCATGCCTAACAATTTGACAAATTTGATAAAAATTTGTATTATTCATTTATGCATAAGTTAAAAGCATTCTTATTAGCTAAGACATACTTTAAATAATTCTCTAAATGTCGTAAAAAAAACTGCAGACTATACACGTAAGTGTCTTCATTCGTAAACAAGTTCGGGAAACGAAGTCTTTCAACAAATTCTTGCATGGTTAACTTGAAAGCATAATGTATTACACGTTTCTGACGTACCTATGACACAATACGTTTTCATGCATTGCTGCAGTTGCATAATACATTTTTTCCATGCCCGTGCAGCACCTGACTCATACTACTCGTAAGATGCACGCTTCGCCGGGAATGATCGGGGTCCAATGAAACTGTCCCATATTTATTTCGAAATTAACCACGCATCGCTACGCGAATTGCTCGCAAACAATATTATACCATATTTAACTAATCACCGGCATAGATTTAAAATACAATTTGAACCGCATACATATTTTCATTAGCTCGAGTCATTCGCCTAACTGTTCCCCAAAAAAATTTACCTAACGTGCACAATGTTCCCCCGTCGCGACCACTCTCGCCCGAAACCTAGTTTCGAAACTTCAAAAACGCACGATTAATCGTGCACTCGCTTGTGCCCACTACGATTCCCGTCAAAGACACACGACCCGAGCACGCCCCACAGAAACTTTCATCCGACTAGCCGGTTAAACTCGGCGCAATCGGGCACGGAAGTTTTCGTTCTTATTTCGTCCCACGTGCAACGCCGACGGACATTAATCACGTTAGAAATTAAAGTTAAAACTCGTCCCGTCGGGCGCAGCCGTGTCACCATTTTAAGCACGTCGACGCTCGTGCAACAAAACCACGGGAAACCTTTCCTCTGGTCCTGGACACGTTGATCATCGAGCGTGCGCGTCGTGATCAATGATCGCAGAAAGATATCGCGATCGTGTCGAGTTGCGGTGAATAAGGCGATAACCGAAAAAGATGACGATAGTGGACGACGAGTTGCAGAGGTATAGGTACGCGTAACGCATTAAAGTCATGTAAGGGGGTTGTGAATCGGGTTCATGGTTGAGTAACGGGTCCATGGTCAGAACAGGGACAGGATCAGAGACGAGATGACAGCTGGTCCCCGTAACGCCTTATATCGATGCAGCGATCGATAGATTCCATAACAGGACACGGCCGAGGGTATTATGTAAACCCTCGGGGACCTGGCCAATCGGGTCGCAGAGTAAGCGAGATTCGAGTTTTGCGAACGTGCTCGGCTCGCTCGCCTTCGATTTTCATTTTTGACTCGGCTCGCTCCTGGCTGATAAGCAGTAAATGACTGCGGTCGAATAACTGGGTCAGGACGGCGGGGACCAAAGCAGTGAGATGTTCGAAAAATTGCTCGGGCGTGAACGGGATCTAGAGAATTGTTGCCCCGGTGTAATGGTCAGGAGGTGCACAATTAGTAATTGGAAGCGCGAGCGAGGAACAGATTGCGTCGAGGCTTGGTCGGAATTTGTGGAAGTTCGCGATTGCCGCAGGGGATATTAATTAAGTTCTTGGGCGGTAATATAATTCTTGCGCAAGTTGATTTATAAGTATTATAATCGACAATAATAAAGTCGCATTGATTGCTTTCCATCGTTTCAGATGGATGAAATATTATGTATATGAAATGTCCAACTAATGGTACTAGGAAGGGCGTGACTCTTTTAAGATCAAAGTCGACTGAAATTGCGAAATAAAATTTTTGCACGTCGTTTTCCACGAGAACGAAATTCTCCAAATGAGCTTATAAAATGATATTGAATGATTTAAAAATGAGTGAGTTGTCAACATGTACAAATACAGGCGGACACCGAATTAATTTTAATATATTTCGAACATCTATTTTTAACAGGCATTGAGCTTCGTATGCAAAAAGTTTATCTTGCAATTTTGATTTGTTCGCTGTCAAGAAATTATTCCCCTCCAGGTTGCAGCACCATTACTTGGTCATCTTGTGTATCAGTTCTATTGGAATTTAGGCTAAGCCTCGAAAGTGTTACTTTTTATTAATAAATTTCTAGCTGAATATAATTTATGACGAAGTTCGTCTAATCCTTAGAAAAGGTCGGACGCAACATTAAAACTAAAATCATATTATATCTGCATTATATAAATTGAAAAAAAAAGTGGTGAAAGTGACAATGCTTACGTCCTTAGTTCTGCAGTCTATTTACGCATGGCTATATTTCTTCTCGTTGTTTTTTTTTTGGCAGAAACTCGTTTCTCGTGTAATAAAAAGCACGAGATTTGCTTATCTGTGACTACTCCGTGCTGAAACTGAGAGCTGTTCCTAAATGAAAAGTGATATTGACCTAAAATTTAGAGATTTAAATGTAACCATCAGCTGAAACATCAAGAGAAAGTCTTGCCTACGATACAGTTGTTCCCGTTACACGGGAACAATTTGTATTTATTTTGCGCAAATTATTGGTCGTCGAATGTAGACGTAAAATCGAGATCGAAAGTCAGAGAAGCAGATCGATCTGTTTTGCTCTGATTCTCCGGGGACGTTGTAAAGTTCACTTCTTTCCTATTATTTTTCGAGAATTCTCGTGTTCGATCGATGAACCGTGTAGAAGCATAATAGAGGTTCGGTTAAAACGTAAAATTACACGTAGCCTTATTTCTTATAGAAACCGTATTTACCAGCGCCATAAATCTTCGATGAATCAAACTTTCTTGCGTATTATTACTTTGCATTTGCGATTTCTCGGGTTGTCGATGTTCAGACGCGTGTTACTTGACATTAGTACGATTAAAGATAATGAATGTGTATCATTGCGTACGTTCTGCATCGTGAACCACGATCGGTTAATTAACGCTCCATTTATTATTAATTCGTTGATATAGGGGCTATAAACAGAGTAGAGAGCGTAATGAAATTAATTTTAATTGTAATAAATTCTATTCAATTAATTTTGATACAATTTATGATCTGCTGTGAAGCATTTATTAAAACTGTATCGTTATGATATATTCTAGAGAGACTAGAGTATTATTAAGTAGTATTAAAGAAGCTATTTACCACAATAATTAAAAAATGAATCAATACGTATTAATTGGTAAAGAATGCCAAATAATTTATGTCGTTGGTGTTATACACATATTGAAATTAATTGCTAATGCAAAAAGCTGCTGTTAAAACGGAATTTGTAATTAACCTGATGCTTTGAAAACATATCTCAATTAAAAGTTCCATTTAATCTTTTGCTCAACCCTTTTTTACTTCGTCTAATTCTATTTTATCGTAACAAAAGGCAGCTGGAACTGATCCAAGACTTCGGTCACGAGATTCAGTTGCACGACATGCAACCGTTGTTCGACATATTACACCGATAGTGCATACAAAAGAAACTAATTAAAAGTGTTCTTGTGCTCTGTCTTCGTGAAATTCCACAGCTATATGCTTTTATCAGAATATTTTTCATTGCTCCTTGTACTGTTCATTAATGTAACTTACATCCGAATGTATACTAATCAAAACATTCGTAACCTGGAGAGAGCAATATCATTTTATTTTCATTTCTTTAAAATAGTATCTATACTTGTCATTTGAAATAGACAAAGGCACGAGAATAGACTCGCAAGAAGAAATTAACACGCAAGATTTTATATGATCAGATATTTTGATACGAATAATATAGATATGTTTAAAGTTCAATTTGTTAAATGACGACGGGAATAAGCGTTGAATTAAAAAGATGTTATATATATTGATCTTTGTTTGTTCCGCGAATTGAGTTTCCCGCAAATAAAGTAATAGTAGCCGCCCAAGCAGGGCGAAAAATGAAAATAGTGAATAGGTTGGCCTCGATTTCACTTCGGATAACGAAAAATATCACATCGGAAGAAGAAAACGACAAGTAATACGACGGAAAATGAGAGAAGTTTGATTTGTATGACGTTTGTCCTTATATTAGTAACCAGTTTCTATCTGCTGCACTAGTGTTTAGAGATTTAAATCATCTTCGTATACCCATTCTACGTTCACACTCGGTGCGTTGAGAAATTAGGGCGATGTCGTATTGTAGCAATTTCTAAATTGCAATAAGAAAGGTACAGCTATCGATAGGACCATTTCTGCCAGCGCGAGCGAGATACACAATATCTAATTCTAATTTTTTCTCAGCACCAAGATGGAAAATCGATAAACGAATTCAATTGATCTGTTATATTCGCCACTTTCTATGCACATCATAAATTCGATACGTAGCCGAGCAATAAGAAGCTGGTACTCTCGATCCATTCACTTTCTACACAATTCGTTCATTACAATTTTGTGCGACACAGATTAGCACGAAACTCGAAGCGCGTATCACATAAATTATTACTGTGGGCTATAGAAAAATACTATCCTCTAAAAATTCTGTAAACAATTTGATAGCATTTTCGTGGGAGGAATATTTAACGTTACAAGTAAAAGTATTCGGCTCATTGTTATGTTCAATTTAATTTTATTAGCCTGGAAATGTCAGTACGTGACAGTTAATACTGAGGTGAATTTAACAACATCGCCACACCTGCAATTTACAGACGCTCTCTTAATGACTAAACTTTAAATCAGCATCTCGATTAACTATTCAATGCATCTACCTTTTACTACCAATAAATATAACGTCCAATACTCTTCAGTTCCAGTTTATTACTTGGTACATAAAATTTCATCGTCAATCTTTCGAACGCCATCATTCCTGAACAATACCACTGCCAAGAGGAAAGTGAATTACTTAGAGAAACTTAATTGCCTGCATCTCGTCTGTCGAAGCGAATTAACGAAAACTTCGATTGGTCGCATAAACTGAAGTTCGAGCTTTCTCCATCCTCGTGACTCCATAAAACCTCTGCATTCGATTCTCCCCGCTAATGTTTATCATTTTTCAATTTCCAACTCGAACCTAATCAACCTTAACATCTTCATCCTACGAATCCACGCATCATTACCTCCGTAAAATCAAAACGAACACCCTTCGTCTCTTGATCCATCGACCGTTCGTACCCGCGATGATCTTTCGCTTCCTGTCCAAGCGTGAAAAATTCTCGTCGCTGTTCGAAAGATAAATATCAATCCCGGTGATTTCGTGGACGAATATGTCGTTTCTAGTCGTTTATCAGAAAACCGATGAAACGGCGCGCGTACTCGAATGACTCGGGTCAAGGTCTGCTCGTTTCAGGATCATCGTCCTCCTCCGGCAGGGGCATTCCATCGAATGTCGAAGGTCAAGAGCTTCGAGGCGAAATAACTTAATGGCCGGCATTTGTCCCGATCTGTTTGAGCTTATTATTCCGGCGTCTGGGCGTAATTGGAAAATAGAGAATCGGCCGGGAATCGACGTAGGACTTTACGCGTCGACCTTACGCAACGTGGGTGTGATTAATGTGGCGGTGTAATTAAACGCCGAAGGCAGTGCCCCCTTCCACCGAGGGGAAAAGAGTTTCTGTATCGAGGAAGGTGGCCGTGTTTTGCCGGACGGAACAATGAGAATCGATCGGAGTACGAGGAGTTGATCGGACTGTGAAACTTGTCTCATTACTAAATTCCACCTTATGACAGTTTCGCTTCTTTTATTTATAAAGAGCATGAATTTTGTATCGTTTGCGATTAATATTGGAACGTGTAACGCTTCGATGACATTATGTGTACCAGTGAAAGCGATCCGTAATAAAAGCTTTATCAATTTTCTTGTTTAATAGCAAACGCTTTATTTTTACAGCGCCATCGTCTTTATTATTTTGGACTTTTCTTTGTTTATCTATCAAGCTCGAGGTGTATGTGTTGGAAGATCTATTTCTATGATATATCTATATCAAAGTACGTCTTATGTGTAGTTTAAGACAAATTTGTTCGATGAACGAGGAACAGTATTTATTCGAAATTAAACATCGAAAGTGTTGCCACATTAATTTATGCAGCTCACGCCCAATTATTGCTATTGACAGACTGCCTGCCGTAGATAATCGTTCGCCTCTCTCGAATTCATCGAGGCGTTCATCTTCTTTTTCGGGGACACAAGATCTGACACCCTTTCAATCGAATTTATAAAGTATGCTCCGCGGCACGCGATTTATGCGACGATGATAAGCGTGTGGGAATAAATCGCGTGGGAAAGTTCGGTGAAATTTTCGCAAGGCGCGCATAGAAACTGCTTCCCAGTTGGCGATGATTTCGTGTATCAGAAACCCCATTACTCTTCGCTTTGACTCTCATATGAGCGCCACCGTCTGTTTCAGTTGAAACCCTTATTTGCAGTACAATATGACTGGAGAAAGGTGGCATTTATTTATTTTGCAAGATGCAGCGTGCCGAGCTCCATTGATTTGTTGCTTTCGTTATAATCTTCCATCGTTTTTGTTGAATCGTCAAGATGCGCGACAACATTGTTAATCGCAGGGGAATTAGGCTTACATGGACTAATTGTTACCGTAATTTCGCTTCAGCGAAATTTTATGTCGTCTTTCAGCAAATCTGTATTGAACAAACAAATTTTGATTTGTGCCGCCGCGCGTCTCGCGTGTTTAGAAAGTTCGAACTATTCATTGTTGCATATGTACGGTATGTTTGTTTGATTTAACAAGAACAGTTTATTATCGTTACTATTGTTCTTTAAATTATTCATTCGTGTAATCGACGGAGAAATCTTAACAGTATATATAAGCGAGCCACAATTCTACATTATTTATGAATACAATTGTAATAGCTTGCGAAAGTATTGAATTTTCCAAAATGCAATTGCATATCGTAATGTTACTTGTACTATGGAAATGACTAATTGTTAGATAAGCATCTTTGCACAGGGGAATTATCTGAAAGCGTTGCAAAACTGGCAACTGCAATTTATTCTAGAAAACAAGTAATTCTGCGTTTCCATAGCGAGCACGCTTTATCTGTTTGCGTGTGATTCATTTATTTCCAATCGGCACACCTGTTATCGTTCTCTAATCAATGATTCGTTTTATAGTTGAAAATGATTCACATCAAAATGGAAGAGGACGTACTACTGCAAAGAGAATTATCTTTCGTTGAATGGATAATCGCTTCGCTCGATAATTTATTCGAATCACGTTTAATATACAGTTATCGGGAGATAAGTTATCCTACGACAACTGCATAGCATTGTAATTATAATGAATTTTACGGGCCTCTTATACTTCAATAAATTTGTTAATGGGTCGTGCAACAAGTTTGTCCGCGGCGTAACTTTGCACTAGATTATTAACGAAATACATTTAACATATAACGCACAGAAAATGAGCACGTCAATTGCATTGAAACGAACAGAATACAACACTTTGCGGCCCGAGGTAGAATGATGTGGCGCGCACGGCAATTCTGACAAGTTTCATGGGGAAATTTTCAGTTGCATTTTAATCAGGATGTTACAGATTCTTAATGTTCTGCTATTTATTTATTGTATATTTTGTTGAAAATTTGAAAATTCAATAAAATTGAAAAACTCATCCTGCGAAAATAATGAAATGTACTGCACATACCTCTTTTCAATAAATAAAGTACCTTGCTTTAGTGCATGTTCGAAAATTATCTTTCTTTAACGAAACCGTATGTTTAGCCTAATAGACACAGAGGCTATCTGATTAACATTTACCAGTATTCGCGAATAAACCAAATTGCCAATACGAGAGGTGCATGGATACTAAAAGCAGGGAAAGAAAGTAGTACAGCGTTCTGAATGTTTTATTGCCCAAGTGAGTCATTCATGCCGGCACAAGGCATTCAAATCTGGCCCCGCCAATAAGAAACGATAAGTAAATGCCTTTAACATGAGTGCTGCTTAATATAAACGTTTTAACGCGTCAAACTGAAGTGCGATGCCGTAAAATGCTTATAAAAACGACGAACAGAGTACTCAGTCAGGGCGGCAGTGAAAATGACCAAAATGGCATACCATATTTGGTCCAAGATGTTGTGTAACATATTCGTGCTTCTGGCATTATATCGTAACATGTTAATCAAGGTGATCCGTGAGTTGAACCTTAACACGGTCTTTTTTTTTTTTCGTGCTGCATCATGCTGGCACCCACATATTGTTAATTGTAGATGGTCTGGCTGATAATTTCTTCAAAGTGCTGTTGAACTTGAAGTGGTACGTGTAGACTTGTGCGTAGGATTATTCCCGTGTGAGCATTCGAACGTTGCGCGTTTAATGATTTCATTTGACGAGCTGAACAGATCTTAATATGTTCCCGAATTGAGGAAGACAGTAATATTCGTACAATTTAAGTGGTCTTTATAATGGTTTTGCGATAATCTGTTCACCCATGGCAGTTGTAGAAACATGTTCGTGTTTTACCTCTAATTTCTAAGCGTGTACAAGTAATTTAATACGGTATTGATCTGTGGTAGATTTTAGGGAACCAACAAATGCTAACTTCAATTCATTCTTTAATAATAATTGCTGTTTAATTGGAACGACGTTGGTTACGAAAATTACAGTATGTCCTGGAATAGTAATAAATAAAAGTTCACGATGCATACGATGTGCATTATTTAAAATCTTCTCAATCAATATTCTATATTGAGACCTCTCACTGAAGCGTAACAAGTACTTTATATATTTATAAAACTTCCTTTAAAAAAAACTGCGACAATTCTAAAAAATATTAATAAATACCCTCACCATATATTCGCGAATATATGATTGCTCCGACATTCACATATGATCAATAAAATAATCATTCGCTTTCCAGAATTTCCCGTCCACACTAAGCTCAATTCCACCCAAAATCTCGCCACATAAAGCATCCCCGTAACTGATAACATCGAAAATTCCTCTCCCCATAAATGGAACCCGTATCACCGAAATCGGCGCGAAGCAAAGGCCAAATGCAAACGAAATAAACGAGAAGATAATGAAATTTCATTGGCGCCGTCGTGACAGCGGTCCACGATCCACCGTGGACACCCCTCTGTCCTCGATCCCCATAAACGTTCCTTTTCTTCCAACGATATTATAATGGACAGCCGTAAAGGGTTCGGGTACGGCTACCGTTCGTCTGGGAAGGGAACTCGCCAGAACGAAACGAGCCGCGGTTCACGTGTGTTTGCGCGTGTTTGCGCGTGTGTCTGCCTGCTGCGTGTTTCCATGCGTGTTTGCGTGTCCGGCACCACTCACCGCGACATGGTCGTACATTCGTACGGACGCGAACCTTGATGCATTAAACAGTGTCCTTGAGACAGGAGGCCACCTCTTCTCTTCTACAACTGGTGCTACCTTGGTGCGTTCGGAGCGTAGCCTTGATCGGGTGCGAATCGGTGTATCGTTTGCACGGCGGAAGCTGCCCCTTGGCTGATTGTTGTCTCTTTTTATCAACGTGCAAGCTTCTTGGTTGTGGTGGCCCTTAACCCTTTCGTTGCGGCTACGTTCATCGGATGAGGTATCCGTGTGCAGCGGGACGATGTAGGCTGCTAAGGTTGCGCCATGGAGTAACGAGCTGACGGCACGCTCTCTGGTTGACCCTTTACCGTGATGATTCTTTTATGCCCCAACTTGCGTCAGAGATGAGGGTTTTATTTCTGCAGCGGAACAGTGTACGGTTGTGATAAATTTGTATCAGTTGCAAATTAGCGTCAATTGGTACGACGTGCTATGTTTGAGCTTACTATGTTTGCCGAAATGATGTCAGATTTTGCCATGCGTTTCTAATATTTCAAGGGTTACAATTCGTTGCATTAACCCTTTGGTGTGCCGCATGCATGCATTGGGGAATGGAAATCAATTTACCTCACGTTGACGATCTTATGACGTTCGGGGAACACGTTAAGAATGTTTGTTACTGTTATACTATTTCTGTACCGACCACGGAGTACGTGTACATTTTCTACGGTAAAAAATAATGGCAGCATTCTTTCGGCCGCGGCTTCTGTTTCTATGTTCTGTTTAATTCCGTATTTTATCTTAATCGAGCTTAATGTGTTTCACGGACGAAGAAAATGAAAGTTAGCTTTAATTGACGGTGATCTCGCTTTAATTAATGTGACCGCGTGTAACTCCATAGGTGGTCCGGGGAATACAGGTGTTGGGGAAAGGTGCGTCGGTGGGGTCATCGCGGCGGCGTAAAACGTTCTTCTTGCGACGTTTGAAAGGGTTTAACGACGAAAGGATTGGTTGTGTTGCGATTTTAGAGTGGATCCCTGAATTCCTTGCCGGGCTGTTGAAAATTTGCGCTTGAGATCTAAGAAATACTGACGCGTTAAATTCCTGTTTTCATCATCGATTTCACGTACGATTGTAATATAGAGTGATATTAAATCTGGATTATCTTTTATATACTGCGTCCAATGGCAGCAGAGTAATTGCAATGTATATACAATAAGTAATTAAGATGTACACATATGCAAGTTAAAGTTTGCCCAAAGATATATGTGCATAAAAAGAACATCGTCATTATTAACGAAATTTATTCAATAAAATATTGTAAGTACATCGTCAAAATTTCTTTAAATGCAATCCATCAAACATTTCATAGCGATGCTCCTTTGAAAAAACAGTCACTTAAACTGTGAATAGGCAAAAGGTCGACAATGCGGCATATCCCACAGCTCCTTTCACCAGTTTTATACAAATCAACAGACCTCACGCTGCCATCAAAATACGACAGCTTATCAATTGTATCTGCTCATACAAAATTACCAAGATCCTAAAATCCATTTACACCATCGAAACCCGTCGTTGCTAACGTCAATAACGTTGCGTTACTTCTCTAGTCGCAAAGATCATCTAAACGGCCAGTACCCAATGTATCTCTAACACATTTCAGCAAAAATCTTCCGCATTACCATGTCTTAAAAGACGCATACGGACGGTAACGGAAAATGCATATTTTTAAACAAACACCCAATAAACTTGGCAAAGTGAAAAAGATAGTCACTGTAATTATTAATTCCATGGTTATTATACAATTCCTTTAATCCCCTTGTGCATTGCGACGATCGTACGGTTTGCGTGTCCAAAAACTATACATTTTTCAACCACCCTACCCTCAATCTTGTCAGCAGCCTTACGTGGCCCAGTCGCATACGCGTACGTGTGTAACAATCTCAGTAAACGAAGTGAGTATGTGCTTCGCGGCACGTGGAGGCGGACAAGATCCTCTTCCCTTTCCTTTCCACGTTGCCCGTGGTCCATACGGGAAATAGGCACAAAGGATCGGGCAGAGAAGGCGGCTGAACGAGCGCGTAGGCACCAGCTCGCTCCTTATACGAGTGACACGCGCTCGCGAGCCGGATAGGGCATTATTATGCGGACGATTACCGTGCACCGAAGGCTAAGGGAAGAATCGCCTCGTCTTGTCATGGGCCTTATTTCCGAGGGTGAAGGGAAAAGTCACGCGATTAAGCATCGGGGTCTCGTGAATCACACCACGCGACCCAGAAGCTCCCCTTGGTATAGCCGTGTTCATTCTCCGTTCCATGCTGGCCGCCACTGTCGTCGCCTTCTGTTGAAAAGAGTCGCCCGTGAGAGTATGGAGACGTTCTCGGCTGGGCGGATGTCGACCCGCAGCCGGAAAGATGCTGGCTCGTCGATGGAACGAAAGTGAAAAGAATGCGGGATACGGCTGTGTACGACGTTTGTAGGACACTGATGCGCGTTGGTATAATTTATATGCTGCTTTTTATTCTGCGTCGCGAAGTGGAAATGTTGCTGTTTATTGCTGCACGGTCGGGCGATATTTGAAACGGTTTAACCCTTCGAGTATGCGCGAGAATACATTTGCGTACGTCGTTTCTAATGTGAATATGGTTTCGTGCTGTATATGCTTTGAGTTTTGCGTGAAAGTAATTCATGCATATTTCCTTTTGATGTTTTAACGTATTACTATTTTATACGTTTTATTCGTTTGTTGTATGCACATAAGAATTCATTGGTGAAAGATGGTAATATGGTGGAGGAATCATTGCTCAGAGGGTTGAAAGGGTAAATCAGTAGCGTGATTGAATTGAAGGAACATGAATTAATATATAATAAATAATATAATATCTAGTTGTAGAAAGAATCCTTTTAAAAGTAATAAAGTCATATCAACCAAAACTGTGCAATAATTAACTTGCTGTGTGTCGTATCTTTGTCATTTTCGTATCGTACCTCGTCATTTTCAGTCGCATAGTTTCATCTTCATAAGAAAACCCAGTTACTCATGGAGTTCGCAAATTTTTCATTTTGCCTATAGCAGTATAAACAAGGAATTTGGAAGACGAAATCCGGAGTTACGTTTAATAACGGAAGATTTTTAGCGCCAATCGAACGAGCAACAGATCACCTTGAAAATGCTAACAATAAGTGCAAATATACTTTGATTTTAGTACAGTTTTTTGAAATTCACTGGTACCTGAAAATGTTAACAAATCGCCTTCGCTACATCAATTTATCGTAAATGCAATGATTTTCGCCGTATCGTGCTAATCAATGTTGCATACAGTTGTAATTGTTATTGGGTGGTTTGCGTGTGAAAGAAGTAATGGCTGCTGTATTCAAATTGATGTTACAACTTCTTATGTAATTTTATTAACTTCGATTTATGTATTGCTTGTGGAAACCGACTCGAAAAAATGGCTGGATATATCAACGCAGCTCATTCTACAAAATTCTTGCCACGTATTTTTAAATTTTTAATGAAGTACAGGTATACAATATAAAATGATCAAAGGAATGGAAGAATCGTCGATTATTTTATTGTGTACATGTACATCGATTTATTTATACGCATGTCTAATACTTTCACTAGCTGAAGTATCAGTACATTTTATTTATCGTCACTTGGTGGCATTCTAATTTCTTTCAACCTACGTGTTATGCGTCTCTTTGTAACAGAACGTTAACGTGTTGCTTTCGGTGTTAATGGGAATGCAAGCATCCTTATGTACGCAGACTGCAATTTGTTATCGCGTATGAATGTCTTACTTGATAATTACGAGATACTTGATACCTTGTTAACATGTTCTGTTGTATAATTATTCGAAGGATTAAAATATCTCAGTATGAAATAATTCAGATAGGATCAAATGCACGAGCAAACAAACGAAAAACCACTGAATATTAAAAAAAGAAGGTTGTTCTGTGCCTCGGAATAAATTGAAGCGGTAGAATTTAAAGGAATGTTCAAACTCGCAGAGCTATCGTAAAATTGCATAAATTAAAGACGAAGTGAGTCTGCGAGACGTGAATCTTTCATTACCACGATTTGTATCTGTGAAACATATATCCCCCTTTCTATTGCACGCATTGTGTTCTGCAATCAATTACGCTGGTGTGCTTCAACAGTATCCTTTTCCACTTGGAAGGCAAACGAAGTTACAAAAGAACACCCGCCGCGAAATAAGAAATAATCTAGCAACATTTCAATAATCGACTATTATATTATAACGAACACAAGTATCATCGTATAAATTATTCACTTACTGCTCCGCAGAAGAACCGTTTCAACGGGGTCAAATGTAACAAGCGTGTTAATCAATCAACGTACCAAAATTAAAATCGAATCGAAGCGTCTATACTTTCGCTTAACGGACATTCAACTATTTTTCAACTATGTACCTATACCAGCCGGTGAAATCGCCGACGAGTTCACTCTGGCTAAAAGTAAGATTTACAAACCGTCGTTGTCAGCATTGTTCCCGATATACAATACTCTATGGACAATTGTTCGACATAGGAAGCGTGGTCCCGACCCTTTATTATATCATTAAAGCCCATGACGCTCGCCAGAAAAGGCGCAGCCCGTTAATATTCACCGAGGGCGCACGTGCTGAAAATAAACCGTCCTTAAGTGGAACAATAGATTCCTTGCACCTGAGGCCGTCGATAGAGCAAATCGCCGCTGGTGGAAATGATAATGGCAAGTTTATCCAAAGATCAGCGGGTAAAAGACCGCGACGTTCGCGGTTCGCTCGTAAATTGTCGCGATTCAATCGGATATCTCGAACGGGAATGGCCTTCTGCGCCGTGTGATACGTCGGGGAAGAGGTCATTTTGTTTCTTCAAAGCCACCGTCGCATTGTGGCCCGACTTCGCATAAGGATTCGTTCCCGATCGTCGTCTCTCTTGGGCAGGCGTCTAACGAGAGTCGTTTAAGGCGCGGCGTCTTCGACCTCGTTTAAAGGGGAACAATGGCGAAAATGTGTGGGTGAATTTGATGGGGAAAAATACGGACATCGGGGGTGGCGATTTTACTGCGAGGGAATTGGGCTACGCGAGCGGCAAAGGACTTGCTTGAAAATCGGTTGGTCCTCTCTGCGAACCGACGAACGTTTCGATCGAATAGAATGAAGGAGAGGGCTGCGGCTGGAACACGTTTGAGCAGAATTCTTGATTGGTTTCTAAATATGTTGGAAGCGTTGAGGGTGGAGTAGAGTTGTCGAATTTTTAGTTTAGTTCCGAATATTGTTTCAGTATACTGCAACACTGATGTAAATACAGAATGTAAAGCTTGTGTTAAAGTGGAATTATTCATGCAGATTATAAAATTAATAATTTGTTGCTTCGTATTGAACTTCGTATTTGATTACGTATGTATTACTCCGTTCTTATTGGTTTCAATCTAACTTAACAACTTGTTTAGATTTGTATTGAAGAAATACATTTTTTTGTGTAATACTTGTAATTATTCTTCTATTTCGCATTGTTTCATTTCTTGTTATGATTCTCTTTCAGCTTTGCTCATACGTGTACAAGAATTCGGAGTATGTATGGGTACTATATAGTAGTCTTATTTTTTAGTTATTAGAATTATCTGTTGTAAAACGTGGGAACTTGTTCTATTTATAAAATGAATGTGATACATGTGAAATTTTTTTCTAATAAATGTATGATTTTATATGTTTCAGGTAAACCCCATTCCGACTCGTGAAAGTTACAATTCTTCGTATTTGCATGTATTCGTGAGTATAAAAAGCGATTATTTTATTTCATTCATACACAATTCCCAAGATCCATGACTGATGTTTAGGTATGACGGTATACTTTAATTAGAGAATTGTAACTGAATTTTTTCCAAACACTAAGGAATATCGTTTACACAGAGAATATGAGGGAATACTTAATTCAAGCAATTACGTTGTAACGACTCGACTGCTTGTATCTACGAGTATGTACATTAAGTAATTACCTTATTGTCTAACGGAACGAGTAATATGTACTGCCTTCTAAACGAGGCAAACTAATTTTAATACATGCTCGAATTATATGCGGGAATATAATGCTATCCATATTTCACTTTTATTTCCAAATATTTAAAAATTTTACTGATTACAATACTTGTATTCAAATATTTGTTGAACCCTTGTGTTGTTTGTAAAAAGGACTTCTACTTCATAGTAATCTCTCCTTTGTACTTCAATTTACACATTTATACAGTTAAAAATCGAACAATTTCCGTCAATTTATAAGTAACTATCATTTAAACAATTACATATTAACTCTTGGAAGCATAAATTATATAACATCGATTGAAATTTCAAACTTCATCTTTCTACACCTCGATTGATTTTCGCTATTGCAATGATTTGAAATAGTTTGCTGTAAGAGACGAACTTGTTACTCCAAATTGGCAATTAGTGATGCTGTTTGGTTGCCATAGATTGGTACACGTGCCAAATATTTTCGCTCATTATTTTTACAAATATAAAAATGATTGATAAGCATACAACTGCAAAATATTTTAGCAAATTATTTGAAGAATCGGAATAAGATTTGCATAGTATAAATACCGAGTATGTGACTTCAATGTTACACGTTCATATAAAGGTAAAGTATTGTAAATTAAAACGGAAGTCCATGAAGCTACCGGTGACTTTAAAATTCGCGCAGCTTTCGGAAGCAGTACCGTTCTTCGGGACGTTACTTTAAATTACCGGCGAGATAAAGACGTCAGGCTTATAGGCACCTTTAATAATGGTAGAAGGGAACGACAGTGTCTGTCCGAGGTGAGTATGAATCATCGCTGACGGGCAAAGGTGGGCTCCGTTTCCTCAGCTGGGACGCATTATGCTTTCAGGGAAATTACAACACACAGTAAAGGCTGTTAAATGCCGCAATCAGCTGGCAGCACGGAGAAAAGTCAAATCTTGCGCAATGCTGAGATCCTGTCCACCTGATCACAAATTTTCTCACAGGTTTCAGGAAACAGGCAAACCAGAAAATATATTATTTCCTGGTGAATTGTTCGTGTGTGAATCTTTGTATGATATCTTATGTCAGAGAACGAAGCTGAATACCGCTCGTTTATTGATTAATTCTTTTAAACGGATGAACAGCTTTGGGAAGATCGAGGAAAATCTGATTGTAGAGATTCGAGGAATTGTATGCAGACGGAAACTGTAGATTTAGATACAAATCGTTGTAATAAATTCTATTTTATTTTCACTCGGTCGAAGTTTTTAGTAGGCACTATGACGGTCTGAAAATTTAATTTTAACATAGTCGATCCGAGATGTAACGAAAACGGAATACGTGAATACAAAATGAAATGTAGAACGTGTACAGAGTTAGGAGTTGATTGACTGATCTATTATTAATCCCACGGAAATACCAATGATACTCTTGAAATAAATATTTCCATCCAATAAACCTACCTGTACTCCACAAGTTACAAAATTATTGGTTGGCACAACAATGCTTCCTAGAAAAGTCTTTGCCTCTTCAACTATCCAAATCGATTGATTTCTTCGCTGCCAAATCGGTCCACCAAGCTATCCTCTCGGGTAATGTTGAATATTTAGAAAGTTGTCGACGACAATGTTACGGTTTTCTCGAAGGCGAATAAAAGATTGTTGCCGAAGAAATGCTACGCGTTTTATCCCGGATACGGACAATTATTACGCGTTTTTACTTACGGTAAAAATTAGAGGACTTCTGCAACGATGGATAGATTCTGTTCTGGGCGGCAAAACAGTTTTCTAATGTTTCCTTCATGCGTTGCAGAAGAGTTACGGTATAGAAGAACGGGATTGCGATGTAAAAATGTAAACGGTATAAATCATGACTTCCGAGGTTTCTCTGCGATGCTCTTCCCCTTTGTTAAGATGCGGATCGAATGCAAAATCACTGACTATTTATTATAGTCCGTATCTGTACGCAGGTACGCTGATGATACGTATTTCTGCAGCGTAGTCGGTGCGAATGGAAGTCGTGGAATGGTGATCCTGTAAATGAGTTGAAATGATGAAGGAATGGTTATTTAAGATAGAGAAAGTTATTTAAGACTATATAGGATACTCCGTAGCAGGTATAAATAATTTGTTTGCAAGTGGCAGTTGCTTGTACCGGATATTGAAGCAG
The DNA here is from genome assembly GCA_963667235.1 of Nomada lathburiana. Taxonomy (NCBI): domain Eukaryota; kingdom Metazoa; phylum Arthropoda; class Insecta; order Hymenoptera; family Apidae; genus Nomada; species Nomada lathburiana. Next base: position 4,422,799 of record OY763905.1, read on the forward strand.
CGCAGAAACAGTTTTCCTTTCATAACAAATGCCTCGTGGGCAAATAAATCTCGAATATTTTTATTAGACTCAGATTGTATTCTGTTGAGCAATTTTTGTAGACCTCGCGGCTCCCGCTATTGTTAATTATTAAACGCTGCAGTTGCGTTAATTATTCCTGGATAGTTATAAATTTTGTTCATTTTTAATCAGTCGCTGTTCATTGTTCGTTATTCAGTGGAATGGAAATTACGATAATTGCAAGCAATTTGCACAAAAATTTTCATTCCTCTGCTATAATCTTCGTTGATCGCAATTAAATTAGACGTCTCGGTTTAATTATGCTTCAAGCGGCGTTTCAACCATTTGCGATTTTTCATGAATGTTTCAAAACCATAATTTGAATAATTAGTTTTCACGAGCTGACAATTTCGTTCGAAAGATGGCACGTTAAATAAAACAAAAACCATTGCAAATTTGAATGTATAAAGATGTTTACTGAGGGCGATATTTATGGTGCAGGATTTCAAGGATACGAGCTAAACGATTATCCATTTAATTGGACCAATTACGTGAAATTAATGCAGATACAACTCGCAGATTGTTTACCGATTATGCAACAACCTGCACAGACGGAATGTTAATTTCGGTGTATCAGTTCCATCTGGAATGCATCACGAGCATATTGCGCATTTTCATTTCATTTTACGACAATGCCGATTGCGTCTGACATCAGCGTTCCTTTGGTACATGCTTTATACGTGGAATCTTTTGGTCTTATAGTATACATATGACCCGTTAAATTTTGTCACGTACACATCAACTATCGATCATATGTTTCGAATCATCTTCCCAGCTTTCCAAATATTAAAGTTTTCGACAATGCTCCAGTAATTAATATCGCAGGAATTTCAATTTTTATTTCAATTCCGACAATTCCTTTTAAAATGTTTAGCATATCTAACGCTTCCGCCGGTAAGCAGTGTAGGCCACGTGCCCTCACTGTTTTCATCATTGTTTGATTCACCTGTAAGAAATATGAAACTTGCATAAGGTTGGATATGGTCAATTATTAAATCTTTAACCAGTTTCAATTACGGTATTCTTATATTCAATTGTATTTTATGCTGTATGCCGCAGGTGAGAGCTTTTGAGGCCACTTTTTTCGTTGCACAAATATTAAATGGCTTCTTAACGATTCATTGATTCAAAGTGGATATTAATTGACTAAACATTCTTGCGATACGTTCCGGCTCTGAAATCTTCAGCTTAAAGCACCACATAAAAATATGAATAAGTCATCGAATTTCTGTACAGCTTGAAATCCCAATCCCTTGACCGGTGATTAGGAAACTGGCAATGTAAACTGATCGAATCCCGAACAATGTAGACCGAGGTAGCTTTCGCACGGAACGATGAATTATTACGCGATCTCGGTTGTTCGCGCGGGTCGTCTTCGCAATTGGAATGAGACAAAGAAGCGTGGCCGCGATTTTACGGGAACGCATGCCGCGAATTTACGGGGAACTAACGAGCGGGGTCTGCGCAGGCACGCGAAAGTCTTGGTTCTGTTCCCGATGCATCACCGTGCTCAGGCCAGACACAGGAGATCAGGAAATCCTTGCTCTTGCAGGGCAGGCTAAGCAGCTACATACTCTCATTTCCAAGCGCGCGTGACGGGTTAGACGATGTCCGTCCCTCCTCTCGGCCTACCCCGTTTTCCTTTTCCAGCGATCTGACACTGAACTCGATCGTTGATCTCATTCAGGGTCGGGTGTTCCTCAAGTTCCTTGAGTTACGCTCCGTGTTCTTGCTTGCCCCGTCGTTCCTCTCGGCCGTCTATCGCCCGAGCATCGCACGGGCGTCTTCTCCGTCGAATTTGTAGTGGAGTCGACCATTGATACGTGGCAATTTCGAATTAATATTATAAGTACGTGTTTCCTTGGAATACAATAGCGGGACGCTTCGTGTTGTACCTGGCTTAAAAGCTCGAAAGGTTTTTTTTTTAAGTCATGATTCGTTCAAGGGTTGGAACACTCCAGATCCGTTTGGCGAGCGCAGTTCGTGATTTTTAATTGTATTTTTATTTGTTGGTACTTGTATATGGTTTCATTTAATGTATTATTTGTCGAATTGTAGATATTTATTAATTTACAGCTTTAGTGTAGCACGGCGAGGAAATTTGTAATGCGAAATTCTAGTACCAAGGTGTGCGATGTTTAAATGGTGTTTAGGTAGAATTTATAGTTTTGAGAGAATACTGTTAGGTGATTTTGTATAGTATAATTTGAATCGTTTCGTAAAGAGCTGCGAGTTGTTTTGTTACCACCTATTTTTGTTAAGTTCAGAACGGTAATAAAACCCAGATAATTTTTGTTTAGTCACATTTTGATGGAGAGTACAAAAAATGAATAAAATGTAATAGAACACTTTAAACAGCAAGGACAGGTAAAGAGAATAAGAGCACGTAAAGTGAAAGTAAATATTCAGTCATCGAAAGTAAACCTGATATTTGTGGCCTCTAAATTTTAGTGTCTAATAATAAATGTGCAGCCATCGATGAATAGTTTGGAAACTTAATTTCTGTATAATTACTAATATTAGTATTCATGAATCATAATGCCAAATACTTTACTATACATAAGCTCAAACGGTAAACAGATAAATGTTGCATCGTTTTAAAATGTAACTTAACATATGATAATCACAAATTGTAAAATATTATAATTTCTCTTGTTACGTGAAAAATTGACATTCAGAAAGCAATTATAAGATTAAATATAAGGTTTTGAGGGAATGACGAATTAGCATATTACATGAAAGGTAGAGGAAAAGTCACCGAAACGGAAGTTACACATCAGTTGCCTACGATCTACGGTGCTGTCCTGCCGCTTTTCAAACCTTACGAGATTCACAATGGAATAGTGGTGCTCAATCATTTCCTGATTATTACTTTCGAACCACTTTGAAACACTTTATTAAAATTTAAATCGTTTTTATGGTAATACCATATCCAACTCTCATTTCGTGAATAAACATTAACTATCACTTCAACATATCAATATTTAAAGTTTTCGATTAAAAACCGCGTATAAATTGTAATTTTTTCCATTAATTAGTTATGAGTTATGTGATGATTGTGTGTGGCAAATAATGGATTAATCAATATATGAATGTAATAAATGATACATCATTTAATTACTATTAAATAAAACTAAATTTTGCAAGGTAAAATAATGGAAAAAAGTTTGTCTCGTGATATCTCACGTGACTTACAATTAGATCATTTTACCAGCCAATTGCATAATATTGTTTATTACATCTAGTTATTTGAACTTCATAAGTCGCAATCTATCGTTTTAGTACGATATAGTTGTTTGAGAAAAATATTTTAACGCTGTTAAATCACAGATTACTTGAACTGTATGTTTCGACAAGTATCTGGAAATCATGCCAGTCTTTTTCGGCATAAAATACAGTATTATCTGTAATCAACTGTATTAAACTTTCATACGAATCTGGATAAAAGTCTCCGCCAGCAACAGAAGTATTAACCTACTCTGCCCTAGTTGGCTCACCCTATGTAACATTATCTCTAATACAATCTACAGAGTTACTGCGACGCTCTTATTAAACACAGTTGCACTCGCTCAAGTAATACTTCAGTGCCGTCTGATACTAATTAGCGGGCGGTGCGTTGATTTGCGAGCCGCTAATTAACGCGTTTCACGTGTAACATATTATATTTCCTTCGGTACTAGGGATGTTCCACAAAAATGGGCAAGCATTCATATTCAACGAAATAAACGAGAAAATACGAATCAGTTTTATCGTATAACTTTTTCACCGATATTTAAATATAAGTTCAGACTTTACGAATTCGGAAAAACTTCGGAATATTTGAAACTATTTACCTGAGCTGTGGAAATATTACATTCCTTGGTAGCGATCCATTAATTCGAAAATATAATTATAGAGAGAGAGCAATCGTTTCATTAAATCCTTTTAATCTAGGAGGACTTGATAAATCAACGGAAAATTACCAATCCTTGTGAAATCGTGTTACTCGAAACGTCCAATAATTTGAAACTTTTGATTGGCGGTGTACATCGTACATACCTATATCTAACAATGTAATTACACGGTACAATCAAACGGATCTTCTGGTAGTAATTTATCTATCCCCGATACTAAACGCGAAACAGTCGTACAGTGCCTATAATGAATACTTATCATGTCTATTATACGATAATTGTCGAGTTGCAATGCAATAATAGTTTAATCACAGCCCTTCAGGGTTTACTTAAAATAACGTTTCACCACGGTGAAAGTTTGCCGATCTGCTCTATGTCGTATAACCCTCGTGCAACGTGCAATCGAACAATTAGTTCGGTGGTTTCATTCCACTGTGAGATTCAACTAGGCAAGGATCGTGAGTGAAATCTTATACTCTTATCAGTTTAAACGAGGGAAAGGGTTTTACTTTTCATGCGTAGTGCTGATTCATTTTATAGAAATTTATTTCAAGAATCCGGTTTAAGGTGCACGCATCTTGACAAATAATAATGTCTAGAAATAAATAATAATAGATGCGATAAAATGTCCATAATTTTAGAAAAACAACAAATGAAACAATTAAGACTCATCGAACTGTTGTAAAACAAAGTTTGCCAAGTTTAACAAACTATACCTGTCAGTAAGAAAAAAATATAAAAATTGAAGCAGACTTTTAGTAGAGCTGAGGCTAGTGCAACAAGTACTTGACACTTGTGCGCAGTGCACAATAAATTGTTGGGTCGATCGGTTTACCTGTGTCTTTTTTTTCGATGGTCGTACCTCGGTCGCCAGAGGAATTATTACAAGGGGCACATTTGACACAAAAGCCCCGTTTTCTCTTACTTTCCTGCTTTACCGCTTGACTAGTCGTGCCATGCATTACGATGCTGAAACATCGACGGTGACGCTTGGCACGCACTCCTCACCGACGATTCTTTTAGAAAGACCAGACGACACGGAAGGGATTTGTTCCATTCGTACGAGACCTCTGCTTTCTGTGCTGCTCGAATGTAATAATGGCTCTTTCTCTTTTCCTGAAAAAAAAAAAAAATCAAGATTGATCGACACGTCGCTGGATCTCGAACGTCGATTTTACTTCTGCGGTAATTATTTTGAAAGGCGATTGGAAATATTAACGCGAATGTACACAATTAGAATTCTGGCGCGAATTTTGTACGAGAGTATAAAATGTTCAAACTATTTAAGGATTCTATGCAGAATTGGCAAATTACAAATGGGCAGTGTGAACCGAATTACTTGTTTATTATAACTATTCAACTGTTGATTGAAATTCTGCTCTGAATGCTACCAGTTAAAGTGCAATTGATTTTGAACCTAATTTCGATCTACTTCTAGATCGATTTTACGATAGGGGTCTTTTGTGATCAAGTAAAACAGAAGCTATTAGCTCTTTTTATAGTTACTATTTAAGTATAATAATTTACATAAATAGTTTGTAGTAGATTAAAATACAATTTTTAAAATTTAGGTATTGCTTGTAAAGAAACTTCTTCTTTTTTCTCATATTTCTGTTGAATTTCGATTTATGTATTCATACAGTTAGCAATCCATGAACGTTCATCAATTTACAAATAACTAGCATTTAAATGATCGCGTAATAATGATTGAAAGCATAATTTGGGCATTCCCTGCGATTATCATTTTAACGCAAGTTGATTTATTTCAGAAGAGTATAAAATATTCAAACTATGCAGGGATTATATACAGAATCAACAAATTACAATAAACAGCATAAATCAATCACGAAATAATTACAATCATTCAATGCTTGATTAATATTCTGGCCCGAATCCCCCCAATTAAATTGGAATTACGATCAATTAAATGGAAAACTAATAATTCTCTTTCCACCTAGCTATGTACGATTTAAATACAACAGTTGTCGCAAATACTTCGTGTCACTTTAAACACAGCCCATCGAATATTTAAAAAATTCGCAAGCTGCAGATAAACAAAAATTCATCCCCAACATCTTCACAGAACTCTTCACATTTCCGTGTCCACCAAGTAGAGAGAAACCGAAGATTGAAGTCAATCTTGCGCCGTTTCGAACGCCTACCTGCATCCGTACATCTGATTGTGAGTCATCGTTCTGATCGAATCCCCGATAGATATGCCATCAGTTTCAATCATTCTGCTACAAAGGCAAGACCACGCCACGCGTAATTTCCACTTCCAACTCATCATTCGCGTCCATTGGAATTCTCCGTACGTGCAAGAAGCCGACGCGTTTTCATCCGCCTCCAGCGATCCCGCTCAGAAAACGGCTCGGCTCGGCTCTCGCCGTAAGAGAAACGGACGGATATTAGGCTCCAATAACCTGATTCTCGTCGCTTTGTTCTCATGGCGCGTACTCGGACACACGTTGTTTTTCAGCGGCGAACAGACTCCTGGAAAGCATACCGATCGCTTGTTTCGCGTCGACAGCGCACACGGCTGCACCGTGCCCGTGAAACACGAACGGCGATTATTCTTTTTCAGTCTGGCCTGTATGATTAATCGTTCCCGCGTCTCGCTCCCTGTTCCGACTTCTGTCCCGCAGCATCGACAACTGATAAATCCTTGCGCAGGGTGTGTTCCGTCGTTTCTAGATCGTTGGATACGTTGCTGTGCGCGGGGTGCGCTTCGTTCCGAGGAGTGATTGCGCGTCAGGTGCAAGGATGCTTCGGCTCTTACATTGTAGTTGGCTTTGCGCGATCCCTAAGCCTGGTCTCAGATTGGCAGAAGATTTTTGCCTAAAGGCTTTCGATTTAAAGGGACAAGCGACAAGACAATGTTCTTGCTGGATATGTTCATTCGGAAGCTTAATATTCAAAAGGTTGAAATGTGGGTTATTAGAAGGAAGTTGTACTTATGCAAAAGCAGGACCGGGCCGTACACAGCTATAAAGACATGCTGTAAAGATTAAGGTTTAGAGTCATAGATCTATAGCGAACTGGTCCGAATAATGGTTTTCTGATTTCTTGTTCGAAAAGTGTTAACGTCAGGTAGGATTATCGCAGGAATTTGTGATCACTTTTAGCAAGACAGAACAAGAGTTACACGTTCCTATTTAATTTTCATTCGTGCACTTCTATTTTTGCGATCCGTCTAACGCGTGCCTAAATCTGCCGAAACTCGTCTGCAGGTCTAGTGTTAAACGCGTGCGTTCGAACTGTTTTAGACCATGGTTTGGTCTCGTTCTCAGCTCGGATTGCACGTTTATTATCGAAGACGCGTGTTCCATGAGAAACCGGCGGTCGTATATTATTCTGCTCTATGTTGTAAACGAAAATGTTGATTGGTATTTCTCAAAGGTTTACGTTGACAGCAATGGTTTTTGTGCAATTTATAACACGAATTTTTATGTCTTCGACCCTGTATGAATCTAGAATTTGTAATACCTTTGGCAAATCGTTAGATTTCTTTGCTAGATCCGCCTCATCATTGAAGAATGTTCTTGACAAAGTTTTTGTAAATTCATTGCGCGTAATGCGTAACTTTTTCCTGCTTTCAATCGCGACGCATACCTTGTACTAAATATGTATTTACCTTTGTATACTGACGCGATTTTTCCGTTTATGCAATAATGATAATAATTTAAATACTAATTTACTAATTCAAGCAACCATTGGCAGATAAAGATTTATGAAATGGAGAATGAAATTGCTTAGACATAAGGCTTGGATTTCTTTGGAAGGAATTAACTTAAATTCACATTTCCGTCCCTCTAATTTTTATAGTTAACCAAAGCATAGTCAATTGTTACCATAGAAAGGCTAAAAAGAAAATGTCACCGTTCGATTCCATTGATAATATACTGTTATGACGCACGTGTAAACGATTGCAGAGCCCGAAAGCGCGAAATAATTCGACGTTCTGCCCACATATCGTAATAAATATTTCTCCAGCGTGCAACGATTTCAATCACCGGCGAAAATAAATCCTTGAGCCAAATCGTCGGAAGCCACAATTCTACTCGATGCATCGCAAACGACGGACAAATCCACTCTCTCCATTTAAAGAGTTGAGAAAGAATTGAGAAAGAGTAGAAAGAAACTGCACTTTCGAATGCGATAAATTATGCAGATTATTGGTGACAATCTGGCGTGCGCGTGGTGTCGCAAGTCGACGTAAGAGATGACAGCACGATGAAACAGTGGAACAACGAGACACGTCTTTACACGCGTCAACACCTGTCACCGGTCTCGCGTTCCGCGAGCATGTGCCCGATTAACTTCCACCGCTGCTCGAATGTTATTTTCGCTGAAGAAAGTTGACGACGTTTTCCCCGACGTTCGTGCCGTTTCTAAATGTAACTGGCACCTTCCCTGTGAACTCCAGGTGTTGCATTCTTGCAATTTTATCGCCGCCGCTAGAACGCCGACGGTCTACCGATTTAGTCGATGCTCGATACGGAAATCGATACTTCAATCTAATTTCGAAGATAGTAGAGTATGCTTCTGATGAAAAATTGAATGCTGATTAATTGACGTGATTAAGAAGGATTTATTCTTTTTGATTATCGGTAGATGGAACGAAATAATTTCTTTGTGGAGGATGTCGAGAGATTTAGAAAGTTCATTAAGAACACGATTTAATTTAAATAATTCAAAATGTGTGCAGAATTTATAGCGATAGTGAACAATCTCTAAAATTTAGGAGTTTTGAAGGTTTAATTTATGTTCATCGTAGCTTGCATGCTTCAGGTTGTTAAGCACGGGATTTTCCGGATTAAAGTCCGCCTTGCAACTCCATACGTTTCCCAAGTTAAACATGACAGAAACTAGCATTGCGATGAATGGATTCGAAATCTAAGTACAGCCACCTATAAGTAAAACCCATCCGTAAGATCGCTTAAGAAATAGTTTCGGTATCAAATATGTTCGCATCAAATATTTTACTATCCGCTGTAACATTATGTGCGTGCAAACGTAATGGCCTCTAGATTACATCGATATTATAGCTTCCCTCTCAAGCTAATTTTGCTCCAGCCGGCGCCAACATGGACAGAAGACCGACAAAGATTAACAAATAATTAGAAGAGTAATTGATTTAATTGATACTGCTGTACTTGTTAAATATGTCTAAAGATTCTCAACGTAGCAACACTTATTACTTGAATACTATTATACACGCTTAATATTTATTACAGACTCCAAACAACAGACTAATTGTAATTGTACAATGCTCGAATCACTTCCCCACTTTCTCAAATACAATTGAGCAACTGTCACTCGCCCCGTTTCAATATTTTTCACCCCGTGAAAGCTCGTGAATTTGCGCCCGAAAATTGTTAATTATCCCAACAAATTTCTACACGTCTCGAGATACCTGGCCGTCCCAGACATTTGGCCAACGACACACGCGACTACCATTGCATCGTAGAACCCAAACCAAATTACCACGAAATACATATCGGTGTTTAATCCTTTACCTCCGTCTGATTGTTCGCACAGTGTGGCAGTGGCGGCGGCTCGACGGAGGGCGTCGTCGGCAGCGTCAGTGGTAGCGGCAGCGGTGGCAACAGCAGCAGCGGCGGTGGCATGGATTGCATGCCCCTACGTCCAGGTCCCTTTCACTACCTGATAAGCGAGCAGGCGAAGTCCTTGGTGGCCCTGCAGGAACTACAGAATGAGGTCGGCGCCCTACTCGAGTTCCGGGACCTCGTCATCGAGACGTTCCCAAACCTCCGGCACAAGATGGCGGCGACGGCTTCCGCGGGTGCGTCCGTGATGTCGTCCTCCTGCACCCAGAATTCCCACATCCCCTTACCATTGTCCAGTCCATCTTCGAGGCGGGTGAACGAATGGGAGCCGGGAAAGGTGAGGAGACGAGTGCCGCGAGAGGGTGGCGAATCCTCGTCGTCCTCGTTACCAAGGAGCCGCAGCAACTCGCACAGCGGTGGCACGAAGAACAACTGCAGTGCCACGGTACAGGATTCCGGTTTCAGCACGGAAACGTCCTCCAAGGATAGCGCCTCGACGGCGATAGCACCTAGACCCAATAGCCCTCGGCCTGCTGTCCTGGACGAGGCCGAAGACGAGCTGTGGAATCTCCTAGACGTAATTCATCGCAAGGGGATCAGGCTTAGAGAAGAGGTGGAGTGTCTGCAGGGTCGATTGGAGAGCGTGGCGCCCGAGGACCTGGCGTCCACGGATATCCTGGACGCCGTGAGGAAAGTTTCGTGCTTGGACAACGGGAGGACGACGTCGATATTGACCGGCGATGACAAGGAGGAGAAGGACAGAGATTCTCAAGTGATAACGCTCAGGAGGGAGAAGGAGCAGCTATTGGACAAGGTGGCTGAACTCGAAGCCGAGACTATATCCAGCCGGGCGAGAGCTCAGGAGCTTCAATCGGAACTAGCCGCGTTGTCCGCGCTGAAGACTGGTCTAGAGGATCGGCTGAGGGCCGGACTGACCGATACATCCTCGGACATCCACGTGCCCGGTGCGCAGAGGTTGCAGCCGATCGCGCCTGCGTTACCCGTAGTTCCTTCACCGAAGAGCAATAATGTTAGCAACATCAAGAGCAAGTCGTCGGCGTTCGCGTCGGTGGCGACGTCCACGAAGGCTCACAAGAGCCGCTTCCGGACGAGGACCATCGAGAAGAACGTCTTGCTGGACGTGACCGCTCACAACGAAGAGCTGCGAGACATCGATATCCAGGCGAGTGTGAACGAGAGGAGGGCAAGACTGGGTGCGTTGGATTCCGTTCTTGTGTCGCCTACCAGGGTCGCGCACGTTAAGGACGTAGACTCGAAGAAGCTCGCTGCTATCCTTCGAGAACAGTCTCCTCTCGAGCTGCAACGGCATTTGATCACCACCACCGTCCATAATCAGGTAAAAATTGCACGCGCAACTCATTGCCCTTGTGCACCTCGAGTACCGCGCGGCGATATATTTCGATTTCGAGACGCCTCGAAATTGTTAAAGGTGGGTTAATTATACGTTGACACGTTGCAGGTCCTGCAGAAGAGGTTGGACGAAGTGCAGAAAGGCACAGAGACACTATCTGAACGATTAGACAAGGCACGCGAGGAGAACGACGACCTACGTTTCCAGGTAATTACAAGGTTTCAGCAGATTAAAAATTACGAAAGCCGCTGCCAGGCATAATCATTGTCCAACGTATTTTGCCGCACGAATGTTAAGGATTCCTACATGTCAGTGATCTTGCTGTGTAATATACCAGTCATTTCAATATAGATCACGTGCATAAAATGACCGCCGTCCGATCTTATAGTTACCACAGACCTTTATCTCTTGGAATAACGCTTGTTAACTTCACTTGTTCAGTCATATCGCTCGCATTTATCTTAATTCTGACGCATCGATGCAAATTTCAGCTGGAGGAGAGAAACATAGAGCTGGAGGGTACGCGAGCTCGCGTTCGCGTGTTAGAAAAACTCCAGCAACGGCCGCCGACGGAGACAGACCCGGAGGTGGACGGTGATCATCCGAGATGCGAGCAGAGCGGTCTCGAGCCGGGAAGTAGTACAGAATCGGCCCGCGATCATCATCAAGCAGTCGAGGTGAAGCCATCACCCCGACGGCGTCCTAGTCGTATACCTTTACCCGGTGCCGCAGCGAAAGCAACTGCGCCAAGACCACCTAGCCACGGAAGGAACGACAGCAAAGAGTCGTTGAAATCGTTGATAAGACCACCGCGCGATTCTAGCCGCGACAGCCACTGCGGCAAGTCTCTGCCGAGGGCTCGCGACTCGAATCGGGACTCGCTCGGCAGCAAAAGCCTGACCAAGAGTAATAACAGCAATAACAACAACAGCAACGGCGGCGGTGGTGGTGGTGCTGGCAACAATAACGGGAACGGAAACAGCAAGGAGACGAACAGGGAGTCCCTGAACAGGTCCCTGCCACGTAACAATTCCAGCCGAGACTCCTTAAACAAATCCTCCTCGCTGTCCCGCGCCCGAGACTCGTTGGAGTCTAACAACCTCGGCACGTCCTCATCCCCAGGGACGACTCCTCCTCGTCGACCGCCCGCTCCTGCACGCCGTTCCTACAGCCTGGCCCGCGCGTCAACATCCGTTGATACCGAGAACGGCAAGGTACGATCCGTAAAGCAATACTTTTGGAGCAACTGGCTGAAGTCATCGTTGTCCAACGGCCCGATCTAGTAGAGAGTCCACCAGTATCCTCTTCTCCAGGATGGCCGATAGTCGCTGTTAGGGATATCTGCTGCTTCTAAACGAGCCCCCCGATCCCCACACACCTTCGTATCGTGTCCACCTTCCATTACCTCCTCGGACCTCCCGACATTCTCTCCCGTCTCGACACGCTGACTTGTGCTCACCGTATATACCCGGTTAACAAACGACGAAGCGTCGCTACCGTCGCTACTTACAGTCGATCGGATTACTCGATTTAATCGGTATAGAGCTGACTCGCTAGTCTTTACTACTGTCTCCATTCCTTGCGTCATTGGCGTACCAGTGTAACCAACCTTCGTCATCGCCGATCCTACGTCCAATCGCCCCTCAACCACTCCCGTTCCTTCTTTCGTCGTACTCTGTCACTAACGGATCCCAAACGTATCCCCCCGACCCAGCACCCGTACGTACTGTGCGGAACGACCAGTCGACGCATGAAATCGTTTCCGATCTAACCATACCCCGATCTCATCCACTCGATCATTCCTGTAACGTTATTGTAACTCTGACGCATACAGAGACCCTCGACAGACGTTTGTCTTAAAAACGACGAATTGCCCGACGATCCACTACCGAAATGTCTGATCTGGAGCGCAGGCGAGCGTGCGTTCGAGCCCGTCCCCGGCGGTCCAATAAAGAAAATGGCCCCTTCTCGCGTGCCGCCGGTTTTTCTCGTAAGTTATGCTTCTTTTATTATCATTTGCTTCGATGCTTCTTCCTGGATGTGGTGAGCTATGAGCCTGTTTTATTATCCTGGTCTTACCCCACCCCCCTCGTCACGTCAAGTAGTACACGTTAGCGATTGTCCTTTTATTTTCACTTTAGTTCTTGGCATGCGCACGCACCCGTAGTGAGCCTCCCCCTTGATGTCCATCTGAAGTAGTTGATCTGATACCCACGGTAGCAACGGTACATGTGGTTTCTTTGGATTCCCCTTTCTCCCCGGTAGAGATGATTAATAATTTAACAGCAATCACGCGTTCGTCTCTTCGGAGATATTAATTTCACTTCTGTACGAGAGATCGCGTGACTGTGAAGAGAAAATTGATTGGACACTGATTAGATTTTGTTGTTGTTTCAACGGTGGAATCGAGCGTTTTATAACAAGTCCATTCCAAATTATTATCGCACGACTATTAATGCATTTTAAGCCTTTCGTACATAGTTTCAACGCCTCGATTCCTCACAACGTTTGAAATTATAGTTAGACTTGATTTAATCCACCGTCTATTAATCGACATCAAACTGTCAAACCCGTAGAGTACTGATCACATTCTGGGTATTTTCTTTAATACTTCCCCCAGTAGTATTACTTGTAACCGCAACAAAGAGATGCATGCCGATCGGTACAAATATCTGTGTCGAATTTTCTGGTGCGAGTAAGCGTAGAAAAATATATACGTGTTATACTTTCTTTCTCAATTTCGATAAATCGCAAAATTCGACCGATACTTTTACCCAAAAGCGAATAAATCGGGGATAATTTAACTCCTCGACCGTCCCGATGTCCGCCTCCACGTCTCTCCACTCCCTCGCCATATTGTTACGTTTATTGCAGTTATAAATTCGTATAGAAACCATCAATTTGTTTTTGGCACGCACGTTCGACACGATATTGTCGTGAATTTTCACGCCGCGATAATGGAGATTCTTTTGTTGCGAATGTCCATTAATCACTGAAATCGTTTGCTCTTTCATTTGCTGAAGTTTGATCTTATTTGCTAGCGATGCTTGTATGCGGACATAGCCTCGAGAGCCATGACGTGGCTCGGATTCACACTTATAATGATTGATGTAAAGGAAAATGAATCGATCACACGCTTACCTGCTTGGCCTTGCGGTTCATTGTCCAGCTCACGTCCAGTGCTACGTGATACTACCAATTAAATAGCAACTTACGATGCTATTCGTCTTCTCTAGATTTGCAGTGGTGGTCGATATACTTAAAGCATTTACATTGAAAGTGTAAATTATCGAACTTTAGCAGGATTCTTAATTTCACGTTATTTAAAATGTTTTAAACAGTTCAAAGCTTAATAATTAATATTTTATTTTAATAATTCGTACAGGTTTCAGTTTTATTGTTGACAGGATTGACAGTAATATGCGACTCATTTTTATTGCCACTTTTCTTCTTTATTTATATTATGACAGCTACATATTGAAGTCATAGTGGCCGACTGATAATCGTACAGTATTTATTGAAACGATCGTTTGGCAAATATATTTCTATCCTACCTGTGGGGGAATATGAGTATACAATATTTCTATATTATCAAATATATTCCACCATTCTTATTATCCCATGGTTAACACAAACATCCACAATTGCAACAATTTCCCTCTCGAATCTTCCAGCCAAACTTAATGCATCCTCGCCGAAAATGCATTTATCGACCGTCACTGCAAATGTACCTAATAAACGGCAACGAGTGCCAAATTGAACCGAGTAAACAAAAATGTTCCACCTGTCCGGTGCCGACACAATCGACAATCGCAATAATAGTATCATGTAAAGTACCAGAGACAGTACACTAGCACTGATCATTGTGGGGGTATCTTGTGTACTTTTTGCCTCGGAGGAATTGAAAAGCAATCAAATACAAAGCTACACGTACAAGTCTCGAAAGCCAAAGCTCACGTTCGTAGACAGAGCATCGACGTTTCACGAGGCACTAACGGCCATCGATATTTTTGCAGAGTTGCACCGAACCGCCGAGTTCTTGGTGTTCGACGAACGGCAGCTTCCGACACAGCGACTCCTCCTTGTATCCGGACTCCTTGAACCAGGAGACCTCGTCGGTGACCGGCACTACAAGAGTGGAATTCATTATCGGCTCGCCGACCAGACGTTTCCGGCAGAGCTCCGTCTGGCCTCATCGCTACTTCGATAGCATAGATTCGGCGGCCATGCTGCCAGAAAGTCTGCTGACGGACGAGTTCTCTCTTCGCCGGGGCGAGGCACTCGCCGAGTGCGATTCCCTCGAGTGCCACCCGATCTCGAACGAGAGCTGAATCGTCAAAGTTCTGTCGCTGGCTGATTTTCATCTTACCTTTAAGGGAACCTTGGTGGACGCGTTGGCTCGTTGGGCCTGCCACATCGGGAAGTGGCACGCTTTGCATTTGAAGATGGAAATACGATTCCTGTCCGGCGTGTATCGAGCGCGAGGCTGCGGACGATGGCGGCGAATTGTTTTTTTAATTTCGAATCGCGCAGATAGAGCTGAACTTTCTATATTTATTGTTGTTTGGGGGATTCGTTCGATCGAGAAAGGAGACAGCACGGGAGGTTTAATTTAATCTGGGATATCAAATCTGTTATTTCACGGGGACGTCTGTGTTATTTGCTTTGGCGACGAGGAACGATTTATTTGTAGGTTTCCATCTTCAAATGTTGGAGATTCATTGATTAATCTGTAATATCGTTCTTTTTATATTTACGATTTTATTTTGTCTGTGTTCGATGGGATTCTTCGAGACTTGAAATACAATCGTGTTTAGCGGAGACTGTTTAATGGAATGGAAATTTAATTTCTTCGTAGTTTGTGGTAATGATATTACGGATTATGATCTATGAACTCGAAGCATCATGATTGTACAGTGAAATCAATGATCGAGGTCATGCGAGCTATATTTTTAGAGCACGATTGCACCAGCTCGCGTTAATATCGTTTCACTTTCGTGTTGCATTTTAAATGCATTTGCGTAATGTGGATTATTTGTGCGCATTTCATGAAACGAACTGTGCGCACTTTGGACACAATGGAATTGTATTGTATTATATGTTGTCGATTTAATAACTAACAACGGGAATTTAATTATTGTTTAATTCGACGGGTAGAAAAAAAAAATTGTACGTGTTTACACATTGAAATTGAAAATCTCGTATATGTACACCGACGTGTGTTCATTTGCAGTATAGAATGGGAGACAAATTGTTATTGTCGAGGGAAAAATTTTTTGCTCTTTTTGATAAAAATTCGACTATTCGAATATATTTGACGACGAACCTTAATTTTCGATCATTCTACAGAAAGGATCTATTTAACGGACGATAATCGTTGTGGGATTTACCGTTGTCCTAGTCTTTCTTCTATTTCATAGATACAAACACCTTCAGTAAATGGAATTAATCGAAGAGCACGCGAGGAACTAATTTGAGAAATTTATTTTCTCGAAGCTTGAGAAAGGTGGAAGGGAAGTTATAAATTTTCATATTATTCATCGATATTGAACTATGTACAATACATGAACAGGCTTTTGAAGCTTACGCAATATTGTGATTCTTGTTTTCGAAACAATTTATGGTTGTACTTCAGAATGATGCATTTTATCTAGACTTTCTCTATGTCGATGGTACTGCTTATACGTTGATGCAAATTCTGAAATATTGTTAATTGCAGTCACAAACTTCATTTTCGTTGTTATATTCGAATTGTTGTATCAAGATTTCAAAATGTCAAGTATTCTGTGAAAAGTACCATTCGTATTGTAGAAGCTGTTATTTGGCACGATTTTTTTTTGCCAGCTGAAATGTATACTTTTTTTCTGTAATCATGTATTATACCAAGTTATCATGCATCGTTATGCAAACAATTTCAAGAATGAGTTTGTTCCACAAACTTCGAATTACTTGATACCAGTTCGGTAAAGAACGCTTTTTCGTTTATTCCAATCGACTGTTGACGAAGTTTTTGAAATGTATATTTCAATACATTTTACAATTGTATCTTTATACCTTAAGACTGTACATTTATCTGCTGATACGAAAATTATCTTGTCATCGTCGAATCATTGTTTACATAGAGCTACAAACGGAGTGATGGAAATGTTTTTAATATTTATATGATTTACGTATGCATTGAATTGATTCTATTGATCCTATCCTGTGACGAATGTTCTTTTCGTATCGATCATTGGAATGCAGTAATATGTTGAAACATCGCAAAGTAAAAGATCGAAATATTTGAGTTTCATTTTCGCGGAGCAATGTTACCTAACGGGTGTACAAAAAACTGATGCTATTCTGTAAAATAACAGAAATTTTTCTACAAAATTTCACATAATTTGTTCACTCTGCAACAATGAACTTATTATAAACTAAACATTTCAGCATAATTTTACATCAAGCAAAACGCAAAACTAGAAGAAGTATAGGTGTCACTGCTCCGTTGGTCTGAATATATATATTAATTTATCTACCAGCAATTATTTATAACTCTTACGATTAGAAATCACACATGAACGGATTAATAACAATCAAATGCAAACGATATTACAACCACTAGAACATTCCATGCTGCAAATTCGATGAACTACAGTTTCGTATTCCATATAGCATTTGTACCTTTCATTTAACTTGCGTTGTGATTAATGTAATTTATTTATTGTGTGCGTGTGAAACGTGCTGCGATCGCGCAGAATTTCATATATAAAAACCGATTCGTGAAGGGATTTTTCACGGATTGTGTCCCTTTCCCTTGAGACTTTATCTAGGAATTCCAAAAGGAAAAGGGAAATAATGCGACTACGGGAAAGGCTCAGGGAGGAGCCTGTTCAAGTGTACGACTAAATTGTCTTGAAGTCTTTTTCAGTAACACACATATCAAGCTAGGTGACACAAAAAAGTATCTTCGCCAACATGCTCGATCGTCAGACAATGTGTACACATTCACAAACTTTCTAACATAAATTGTTGGATTTTTCTTCATTCGAGTTGACAAAAATTTCTCGTCCATTGAAACAATTAAACACTTGCTGTATTAATGATTTTTTTTTACAATATCATCGTTCTGTTTCATCAGACTCTGCATTATGCTTGATCGATACAGATCTTTCTTTTCTTTTCCGTCCTCAAATGACTAAGACATTTAATATTTAAGATGTGTTTATACATTGTGCTCGAATATGAAAAGTCCCACAATAAATGGAGGAGCGACGAATGGTAGGTCTCTAGGATATTAAAAAAGCGAGAATGATTTTTACAATGAAGAACGTGTAATCGCCGGGTAGACGAATAGGTCGACGGACCTACGATTAGCCGGATCGATACAACACCGAATCGAGAACGGCGCGACGAGAAACACTATGTACCACACAGTTCCTTGCTTCAACCAATTTCGTTATTTATAAAAGTGAGGGAAGTAGGGGGTGGCGATCGCGAATACATCGAGCGTCCATGCGTTCTAATCACAGCGGCGGGCCTGTGATCCTAGTTGTTTACGACGAATGTTAATTGTGCGAGAAGAAGGGGAATAGAGGAGCTAGAGAAGCAGAAGGTAAAATATGTGATTAACTTAGCCGAACTCACATAGGACTGACGGACTTTACTTATATGTATATTATATTATATTACTGTTTTAGTGCCTAACTATTTTTACGCGAATGGAAGGATTGAAAGGAAGAATGAGAGTGAAAGAAAGCAAGCGTGCTCGCGAGAGAGAGAAAGAGAGAGAGAGAGAGAGAGAGAGAGAATGAAACCAAAATCGACGCCGTGTGACATGCGAATACGTTTCTGTTATTTAGCCGCTACATTTGTGCCGCGAGACAAGAGCGTGTAAACGCGACAGAGAGGTAAAAACGAAGAAACAAAAAAAGAAAACGATAAATGCTCAGATACCAATTATCCATGTTCGTGTATGTACAGCCGGCGGACTAACGTGTGCCGACTGGAGGCTATTATTTTTATACCTTAATTGACGACTGTGAGAACGAGAGCGAAGAGAGTGTTGATCGGACTGCGCCGACCTTTAGCAGCTTCCTTTTTTTCTCTCTCGATGATGGTACAATTATCATCGTTGTATTATACTTGATTATTAGGCTTATAGTCGGACCGCCACAGCACGCTCCGGCTCGTTGACTAAACGATTATTTTATTATCGGTACACTTGACACCATTTGTATATGTATATACGTACTACGGCATCGTGAATTATTTAAATGAAATTAGGATAAATGTACAGATGATTCTGTGTAACTATATCTGCGATAATGTGATCCGATTAATAAATACGATATTACGTAGCTGGGTTAATTTTCATTTGTACACCTGGCGCAGGGTGGTCCCCTCACGGTTTACGTTTCTTTATTTTATATGTTTTGCTTTATTATTAAATTAGGTGTTTATTTATTTTATTATTTTATTGGGAGGATAGTTATTTAACTATCTTGTTTGAGAAAACAGTACAGTTCTCGATTCCGAGGATTTACTATTCTAAAAAATAAATGGTATTTTATTATAAGTATTAGGTAAGTATTTTATTTTATGTTCCTAACATTTTCCTTAATTTTAATTGAGGGATAATTGAAAGGGCTATTCCCTGGTTCTGCATTTTTTTTTTATAGAAATTAAGTGTTCCATACATTTATTGCTGATTAATTCTTAACTTTAGTGCTGCATATTATCGAAATCAATTTTTCTAATGCTGCTTACGGATACATACTTGATTGATGACATTTCATGCGACAAAATAATCTCAACTACTTTCAGGGCATCAGTCTGTAATTATTTTAGCTTTTTCATGACATGTGTAGTTGTTTTATGGTATTTTTTTGTGATTACCGTCTTTCAGGGTTCAGTAACTGGTAAGTGCAAGCTATTGTAACGATTAACTGATTTAAGTACGTACAATTTCGTTCTTAAAATTCAATATTCTATTTAAGATTGACATATAATAATTTTCTTCAAGCCTAGAATTTGCTATCGGTAAACAAAATATTTAACCTTATCTAATTACATTTATCACATATCTTCACGTTACAACTGTTACGCTATTTTTTAACAAATATTCTTACAATTAGCATATACGATGTACTAGAATTGAATCAGAAATACCTTGGCACGCAACAATTAACATCGTTTCTATTTTTACATCTATTTCTTATCAACTAATTGTTAAACGTTTTTTATTTATGCCTCTGTTATATTTCACCTCGATGAAAGCAGAACATCTTCTTTTAATACACTCATGCCTAATGTTATTTCGAAAGGGGTGGAAAGATTCAACCGAACATTATTGGACACCTCACCTTGTATAAATTGCACTGTGCAAAATGGAACCTGGCAAACGCAAAAATACAGATTAACCGCTAATTCAGTTTCCACGGAAACCGAAGTCGAACGGAGCGGCGGACAAGAACTCCTTACAAGAAAGAATTGTTTCTACGTACATACGTCTGGTCAGTGAAGGACATGGCAATTACGGTGCTCTGTTTAATATTCCGCTAAAGCTAACAGTACACTCGCTTCAGCACCAATGTTACCATAAAACACTCATTAAAAATAATTAGCGATTCCATAAAAGTTAATGGCCGAAAATGTATACGGTGCTCAAAATCCTCCAATGTGTAACTCGGAATATTTCTTTGCATACTACTCTTATTTGACATGCTCGTATTAGATTAATAAGAAAACGACGGAATTATTTTAACGTTTTGCTTATACCTTCGACAAATTGTATTCAGCGCAAGTCCAGGAGGCAAACCGATTTACTTCAACAGACTCAAAGTAAAGAAAGTTAATAGACTTACAAACATTTTTTTTTCTAAATCCCCTTGCACTATATGTATACATATATGCAAATATGTATAGTAAACCTAATCTAAAATATGTAAATTTATCGCAATAGAACTACCAAGGAAACTTTCTTTATTTGTGAAAGGCCATGCATCGATTATAACGCATTGATACCAAAATTCGTAAAAATAGGAAAAGTGGCAGAATTAATCAATTCGACTTGGCAATTCGTATGGTACACTTTCTATTGATACACCACCGGTAAGATATATACTTTAAATAAATAAATTCCCCACCTTTCTCTTCGTTACTCGAATTGAACAGATTTGACCAATAATTAAATAAGCAAAGGATACACTTAACTGGCGAAGGAACCGGTAAAGATCATCGCAGGTCAGAACTCAGTTATTCAGCCGCGGTGCACGAGGTTGTCGATTAAAATTCAGCTGCCTTCGCGTGTCATCGTTGGAAGTCCGGGAACGAAGCTTCCGGATATTTCATTGAAACGTAAAGAAGGCGAAGAACCTTGCAGCGTTCGAAGGAACGCGTAACATGGACGACAGGTGAGACCAGCCTGGGCTAAACAGGAAATGCTCTTCATATGCTTTTCTGTCCTCTGCTGATAATAGGCTCGAAAGACGAAAGGTTATTCCAGGCCAATCTGATCAACAGGGCGATGAATATAATCCTTTCCTGCATCGTCCACCGGGGCCGAGGACATCGTAGGAATTTATATTTCTTTTATACTTCCGTTTCATTGTGCATACGGTTCTCTCTAGTTTTCACATAGCACTTCTATGTATAATGGAGAACGAAAAGGATATGGTTAATGTTACACAGTACGCGCGGTAAAAAATTTTGAGATATTCAACGGAGTTCTATTATCTTTTCTTCTGTTTGACAAATTATAAATTGACTGGTCATTTTCTGGTTCTTCAATTTCAGGAGAGAATTTAAAACTTTGTCACTTGAACAACGTGTTTTATTTTATAGTATTCATTTTCCGGTACTATTAAACGTGCATTAGGATACTGAAGAAAACGAAAGAGTAAAATAATCATTTGCGTTAGAAGGTAGACTCACCGTCGCCTACTTGCCGTTTTCAATATTAATATTTAGATAACGACATTCATCTAATAGACGAAGATGAAACATAACGTTTCTGAAGAATGGTGAAGATTTTTAGATAATTGAACACGTAATTCGGTTGATCTAATATCGATATGCAGAATTTCACGCGTCATAATTGAATGTACACGGGCAGAAATATTTTCCGAACTTGCACTTACTTCTAATAATAGAATAGCAAACGTGTACGTATACTATGTACAAAATGTATCTGTAATACAGGCTGATTCTCCCGCAAATATCCAATAACTCTAAAGCGATGCAGCCGTCTGAACGCTGCAGCGAAAACCCCATGATTGTCCTCTATAAGGGGTCTCAACTGATCTGTCGATCTGTCGGAAACGAGTGTCGCAAAACCGAAATACCGAGGAAAACACAGTTCACACATGCAATTACACACGGTAATAATCGCGCAGTATTGCAGTTTCATTTTTGTTCCATTAACACAGGATAATGTCAATTAATTTTATTTTCAATGCAGCTAACGATCCAGTATTAAGCTATCGACTGGTGATTTAGTTTCAATACTTTTCACCGTACACGTACAGTACACAATCGTTTAATTTTTATTGAATTTTTACACACAGTTGCATCGCCTTGGAATCTACTGGCGAGAGAATCGATCTGTATAGAAATACGCATTAGGAAAAGTCTTTGCTCTATATTCCAGCGACTGGCTGTTTTTCTATGAATCGATCATGGTTTCCTTGAGTTTAAAATACATTTACGTAATAAGTAATACCGGAACTGGCATGACGAGGAAATCGCGCTCAATGAACGAATCAATTAATTACGAACGAATCGTGATACCTCTTCCAGGGATTTCGCTACGCTGATACATCTGTTGAAATCCGCTCTTGGAAATGGAATACTTTTCTTGCCCAACGGGTTCAGACGAACTGGCTATCTGATGTCTCTGATATGCGGCATGTGCATGGGCCTATTGTGCACGCACACGATATCATTGTTGGTGAGCATACATTTTCGTTTTTAAGACGGGACAAGGGAGCAATGGAAATGAAAGTGACGGGGATATTTGTTGCATTTAAGGGGGATGATTGTGTACGGTAGTGTATAATTGTATAGGTAGAAAAGTAATTACAGGCGGGGTGGGAAAATTGCAGTGCGTCTAGGTATACTTGAAAGTTGGTAAAATTGTTTTGATCGCTTGACGAAATTGAATATAGTACATGTGTGTGCAATATTAGAACCTGGGTTTCTTTTAATTTAGTTCGTGGTGTTTTTAAACATTTTTATTGGCACGTTTTGAGTGGTTTTGATGAGCACATATTTAATGACACTGCTGTATTTACATGTTATACGCGAAGAAGTATTTATTAGATTAGCATGAAAACATTTTTCAAATAAAGATGAAATATTTATTCGAAAATAGTGAGAGATAAATAAAATCTCACAAATACCACTTGTCTAAAATAAATACTTTCAACTGTCCAATAGAAATGAACAGCCAAACAGCATCGGCAATCTCAAAATATCAATTATTGCAAATTGTAGCACAAAAGCTTTCCCGATTCTCGACATTAAAAAATCTCCCCTCGTTAAAATCGTCTGCCAAACAAATCACAACAAGCTTTCAGTCGGACACAATAATACAAAACTAACTACAATGTCTGAACTCTGCGTTACAAATATACAGATATCACCGTATGACACGGTGGTTACGTTCCAAAAAATTGCAGTGCTATGCAAATTCGTGTTACACGAAACAAAGAACTAGTGCATGAGACATGATTGGATACTAAAAATTAACAAAGCCCAATTTATTTCTTTTTATACCAAATGTATGACATGTTTTCTACTTCATCGCTGCCGACCACCATTCAACGCGGATATATTATTATTATCCTTCCCTTAAAAATCTGTTATAGGAGTGTTATACATGTGTGCTCAGTTATCGAACCGTGCTGCAAGAGCGCCGTGTTGTACGGGCGCTACCTGTGTTGAAAACACACGAAGTTACAACAATATTTTGAATAGCGTCTTTAGTTCTGGTCGCATTATTTTCTTTCGAATTTTTTCCCAGGGAAGTAGTACTCGCGGAATGTTAATAGCATAAGAAACGACCACGCGCCGCGTACAGAAAAACGTCCGATAACAATGAGCTCTCCGAACGCAGGTGCGATCCGCCCAAGAATTGTGCGTACGCCACCGTGTACCGATGCTCGATTTCGCCAAAACGGCGGAGCTCTCTGTCGAGGGCGGTCCAGAAGGGCTTCGAAAGTACGGGAAACATTTCGGCGTTTTCACCAATGTGCTCATCTGTTTCGTGCATTACCAGGCATGCGTGATATACACCCTTTACGTGGCCACATCATTTCAGCAAGTAAGGAACGAGTCGTACGATCTTTCTTTATTCGTCGTTTTCTCATTCACGAAGGCTGGGGTCGTTGAATGGCAGGCGAATCGAACGAAGGACAGAATACATAGTTGACCGTGACATTTCTTTTCTCGGCTGGGATTTCGTTCGTTCGACGCGGAATGAACAAATGTTGTGTTGCGATCTGCTATCGAAATTTCTAATGTCCGGTGCGCTCCCTTGTACGAAAGATATGGCGAAACGTGTTAGGTAACACGTAGTTGGTATTTTCTTCGATTTTCCTGACGCAGAATATTGACCCTCAGGTACCCTGCGGGTTTTCCAAGAACCGGACAGAAATGTCCGATAAAATATGCGGTTTCGTGGACAATTATTCAAATTAACTGGGATTACTCGCGTATACTTCTACATTAATATTTGACATTAAACTCGATGAAACGCATGTATGCATATATTTCTGCTGACAATCAGCAAAGACATTCCTCGGGAGTCACGCGGATTCGATATATCGGCCTTGGGTACTAAAAGGGTTAAAAGCAAAGTGCCCGGACGCGTTCACCTGTTCGAAACTTTGGAAACAACATGATTAATCTTGATTTTATTCGTTGTTGTTACCTTTGTGTAAGCAATGATAAATAGTGCCGATAAGAAATTGATATTCAATGTATTTATTCGGGCAGCTCTGCTGGTGGAATGTTAAACGGCGCTGGCGATTAAAATTTCGAGGAGAATTACGCACAGAATTAATTGGTTCTAAGAACGTAGACCCGTTTTCACTCCCATGAATATTTCTTATTTCGTTCGATTCGTCGATGCATGTCGAAAAAACGTCCCTGGGTCGGCGGCATTATCTGCCGTATTTACGAAATCACTTTCGGAATGGATAATGAGTTTCGTTGATGCTTTTGAACGTACATTTTACTCTTGCGTATTGTACAATTTGGTTATTCGAACGTTGTACTTCGAGATACTTTTTTTATCGATGTGGAGGAAAAGTTATTAATTCAAGAAGCAACTAAAAAGAGTGATTTGTAAGAGGTTTATCCGAGTCTTTTATTTTTCCTAGTACATCATTGCTGTAGTATTTTCGAAAAGTTAAAGACATCTAACTAAATAGGAGTGAACATTATTTTCTTTCAATGCCTCCAATTTTTCAAACCATGACGATTGTTCTTTAACACTTATTTATGTAACAATTTTTAATTAGTAATCTCTGTTGTTTAATGAGTTTACATTTTGCTTGTAGCAATTATTCAGTTCTTTGATTTTGTCACATATTTACTAGTTACTATGATCCACGACACAATTGCAACTGCAAAACAGTACTATAACACATTTTAATCGTAAATTCACAAAATTATGGAATATAATTAATAATGAGCAATTGTTGCTTTCTTGGACAATTGATTTTACTTATACCAGTGACACTCATACGGAAATTCGGATCAACGTAAACCAAAACCAAGCCCACAATTCAAACTCGTGCATTCTAGGGAAGAGATTCATTACTTTACAACGGTTGTATGGGAAATTTGACAAAATTCTTTATATTCTCAAATAAAATATGTATTATATTTTAAGTTCGTGTTCTCCGAATATACAAAATTGGGTTATTTTGCAAAAACAAATACCACGCAAGGGTTAAATTATTTCTCGCGTATTTCTATCAGAGCCTGAGAAAAATACACGAAGTAAATAATTTCATCCGACAAACAATGATTAAATACTGTCCTTTCCTTTACATTTTCTTTAACTTATTGACCAATCTGTGCATCCTCGAAGGCTTCAGAATGATCGTGATGTGCTCGTTACATGCCACGCATTTCGTCCAGACCACCCTTGGCGGTACTTTTCATTCGTACCTTGCAATGACGTCCACCTCAGGAATGTACAATCTCCAATACCTTCTGAAAACGTTTAAATCACCTTACTAGATCCATCTGACGCAAGATATTCAGCATACCATCGCAATTACGTTCGCACAGGATACAACACTTCACGATAATCACGCGGGTCACAATACACGCGCACACCTGTATTCAAACTGGCGAACTGATTAACTCCATTGATTTTCAGGTGATTGAATTCTTCACTGGCGTCGAATTGGACACACGTGTTTATGTAATGGCCCTCTATCCCATCCTATGTTTACTCGGCTACACACCGGACCTGAAGTACCTGGCACCTTTCTCCGTAATCGGTTTCGCCTTCTTATTAAGCGGCGTCAGCATTACCGTTTATTATCTACTCCAAGGGTTTCCAGATCCTGGACGATTAACGTTGTTCACACACGTGCTATCGTTGCCGATGTATTGCAACCTGGTCTTGTACGCTTTGCATAACGCGACCTTGGTCCTACCTTTGGAGAACACGATGGAAAACCCCCAAAAACTGCCGAGACTGATCGTAATAAACATGGTGCTGAATACCTTCTTGTGCACGCTGTTCGGATTCCTCGGCTACAATAAGTACATGAACGACACCTGTGACACGGTAATCAAGAATTTGCCGATCGAGGAAACGTGAGCCGACCTTTTCAATCTTCGAATCGTTCCAGCTTCTTTTCTTTTAAATAATCAGCGGATCGTTACGCAAGCCTCTCGCGATTGGATCACAGCGTTTGGAAATACTTTTCCCGTTGTGTTTTGCTACTCCGTTCCTTCGCGTGTACACGCGCGGATAAGTCCGAGGTTTGGTTTCTTACCGAATGGATTACTTATTCGTATTTTGAACGAGTGCCTCCCTGCGAGGGTGTTATAAATGGAATTTCTGACTGGTTCTTGCGCGCCCGAGATTCAGTCGGGAACGTAGCGAACTGATTGTTTGGGGAGAAAAATCGATGGACAAAAAGTGTTTGATGCCAAGACGACAACGCGGTACAATAAGTTTTTATCTCACTTTTTACCTTGATTTTACCTGAGCAACTGAAGCGACGTTTAGTTTTTCGACGTCGGCAAAATGATATCCGAATGTTGTTGCTCGTTGAGTCAAATGGAAGTCTAATAATAGGTGCAGTATTAGTAAGGGTGACTGTGATCGTAGCCGATGATTAGCTAGATATAGATAATTAAGTTGAGTAATTTATTATAGTATTCTGGTATTCGTTCTTCGGTATCGTGATGTTGCACGCATTTAATCAGGACCGTTAGCAGCAATTAATTATTTTCACGAGTAGTGTATTCTAAAATCTTTTCATTTGGAATTTTTTGTAGACTTTAGCAAAGAAGAATACAGATGACCAAAATCATCAAATAAATCGAAAGGTTGATTTATTGTATTTGTATTTTTCTCGCCGCCTTGCAAAATCTTCACCGTAACAATAGATCTCCAAAGGAAATAGTGTATTACAGTTTAGATCATAAATGAAATGTTCGATGAAATGAAGAATGATATCATTCTGTTTGCTATTATTATATGCAGCTTTTGCGCGCAATTATTTCAAACATTTTTTGTTCTCTTGTAATAGTACTTCTTATCCGTTTGTGCAGTTTAAGAAATAATATCGATAAATAATATTAGTAATACAAGGTGAGTTACGGAACTGGGATTGATTGCATCTCGAGTTTTTGGTCGGAGATAGAAAACAGGTGTAACACTTTACGGAAAAATTGTCACGTTGTCTAAGTTCGGCAGTGGAAAATTTTTCCGAGGACAAATATTATAAGTAGGACACCTTGCGTTACAAATTACACTGCCATAAATTAAACTTGTAATACACCTCTCGTTTAGAAAATGGAAACTGAAGACTTTATATTTTCGGGAAGGGCGCCTCATTTGACGGAAGCATTTTTAGGGGTGCATTGAAGCTTGTTAATTTCGACTTTTTATTTAACATATTCTTCAAAATCAAATATAGTACAATAAACTATTGGAAAAATGAGAGATCGGATTTTTCCTTTTCAAAAACGAATAGAACACTTGTTGTGTATTTCAAATATTAAACACTGCAGTGCGATATCAATCGTGATTGAAAGTGCGGCATTTAACCCAGAAATTCCGAAGAGATGCCGCACCTCCCAATGTCCACGTGCCACGTCGAAAATAATCTTCATTGTCAAAGAAATATTCTACCGATGCCCCTTGACGTATTGCAAAAGTTAAATTATGATAAACTGTGAATTTTTAATTACCATCATAGTAGAAACGAACACGAAGTACGACTACTCACAAACAGCCAAAATGGTTTTCGATAGGTTTTCCTCGAAAAACCGTAAAATCTTTAACAGTAATGAAACAAACGTGCTCTCGCTTGACTAACATAAAAACGCTGTCGGAAGCAAATAAAATCGGTCGTGATGCAATTTATAAGGAGAAGGAGAGCAGAATGTGCGAAATAATTGATCCATTGAAGAAAATGCATTTGCATTTTTTAATGTACCATTGCACTTGATGAAAAAAAGTGAAATCATAGGAAAATAGATCTTCTTATGCCATTCAACTTTTTCCTTTACAATTTCGTTTCTATTTTCCACCAACTTCGCAGTACTATACATACAAGTCGTCCCAATTGCGCGTATCACTCTGTTCTTTTAATTAATCTTTCATGTATACGTGTACAAATTTAATAATCTAATAATCAATTTCATTGGAACTACGATTAAGAATCATCAAGTTAAGCAAATCACTTCTAAGAGTATTACTTACTATCGTTTAAAGTAATGATTTCCAGATAACGTCATACCGATGAAACCTAATTAACGCTGTAGATTGATTGCTGTATATTAATAGTTTATCGCGTCTCTCGGGATTCGATGGAAGCAATCTTGTTCCAAGGATAATTAGTAAATCATTGTTTACTTGTACATAAAGTTACGATACACGTGAGAATACACAGGGGCTAGAATTAAATTGATTAAACAAATAATATTGTAGCATGGATTGCAATGAAAATTCGCAACGAATAACCTTCAAGGGCACAATTGATTTTGAAATAATGCAATACACTTTATATTCCGTGATACGTGTAATGTAACAAACGACGTGCAGAATAATGATATATTTCGATATCGCGCAATCAAATTTTACAAAGCTGAATTTATTCTGATTCCCCAACTATGACTACACTGTCGCAATGTTAATTACAATTAAGGTGATCACGATAGTCGAGTTTGTTACACAATAGGTAAATTGTAAACATGTTTTATCTATCCATTATCAATGAAACAAGATTCTGGTTTCTGTGGAAGCGGACAAGAATTAGCGCAAATACGGGGCCGCAATAAAATTCGCAATGTGCACCGACTTGTCAATCAAAGATAACGCGAAATATTTTCTCGAATTCCAACGTGCAAAGTTGAAAACATACACCGCGGACCACGTATCTCCTGAATTTTGGCAAATTCGCCCAAACAGAATGTCAATATTCGAATACGTCTAGCAAACGTAATTCCACTAACTCCGGACATTTACAGTTCCATAAAATCGTTGTGGGCCTCGCGAGGATTTTAATATTCACGTCGCAGTGTCGTCTGCGCCGCCGTGGTTTCCAATAAATCGTGTATTCAAATTCGTTTGCAGAATTCGCCACTTGAACGAAAACCATATTGCACAGTTCTTCACGACACAGTCGGTCTCGCGGCAACGTATCTCTATTATTTAAAAAAAAAAAAAAAAAAAAAAAATTGCCCCGACCCGCGGCAAGCTGCATGCTTGCCGGAATTTCTCCGCGAAATACTACGTAGCATGCGTTTGTGAATGAAACACAGCATGCATAATTCATACGCGCCGAGAAAGTGGTATAGGTAAGAACGTGTTCAGACGACGGAAGCAGCGTGCAGGCAGCGTTTCATTTGCAAATGTCCGCTGCAACACGTTCTGCATCCTCGCCGCGAATGACGTTTAACAATTTCATCGCCGCGGTTCGTTAGAAACGAAATCGCTCGATCGAGACGCGCTATCATACGATTCGACAGTGGCATGTAATTAACATGCGATGCGATGCGATAAAACCATTCGATAATCGGTGCCTGCCAGGGTTTGTTTGCGTCATCGATGATGATGAAAAAAATTCGCGATAAATCTCTTAATCCCTTACTTAGTCCGGGCCACGTTGATCGTAGCTTAGATTATCTTTCCCGGCAATTGGTCACAATTTGTCACGCCGCGTGAACGATAAATCGATGTACACATTTCAAGATACGATGTCTGAGCATTTTTGGGGGTGTACTCGGGTGTCTTAAATGTAATGTATACTTGTATAGGATAATTGAGTCAATAGGTACTGCTACACAAAATAATTCGGTTATTGTTGACGTTATCGAGGAATGTATCCAAATAAAACGTATTGTATTCGAGGGAGCTGTCTAGATTGATTTGTATTTTTGTGTGTTTCTTATTTATCGCGAGGCCAAGCGTCGATCTTTATATATTAACGTCTAATTTTGAGGACTGTTGACCGCAACCTAGCGGCGATGAAAATATGCTTTGACGTCTTACTAAGTAAAAAATGTAAGAAAATTAATATTCATTCATCCAATTAGCCTCCTCGAATACAACATACTTTATGCGAAGCATTTGCTCATAACGTCTGTAATAACCGAGATATTTTAGATTGCAGTTCCTGTCGACTCATCCTGTATGTTTATGTACAATTATTTATTCTTTTTGCTGTCCGTTAGGAATGTCGAAATGTCTTGTAGAAAATTTGGTAATTACGAGCGATGTTCGCTTTCGATTCAAACGAATAAGAAAATATATTGACTTTGCTCCCATTGTTCCCATTGTCTCTACTATTTCATAAAGCTATGGTATCGGACAGGTGCTAATATTATATTGCGAGAAATTAATGCTGTAGCACGTTACATTGAATTTGTCGTTATTTTATCTTCTGGCGATAGATTGAATTATCATGTCGCTTGTTCAATGAAGCACGTGTAAATAGGATTAAAGTGGAATTGGTGCGCGGAACGAAATCATAAATATGTATTTAATTCAGTTCCTATAAAGCTTGGTTGACGTCTGTCAAGTGTCAATAATGATCGTGTGCATTACCTACCACAAGTTGCGAAATCCTATGTGCGGCGAAAGTAAATTGTGTCATCAATCACGAACCGGGCTCTGCAATTCTTTCGCCGTTTTATTTACAACAGCGACATGACTATTAGTATCAGTCGTTTTTTAGTCTGATCGCTGTCATTAATTCTTAGTTATGGTAATTAAAAATTGTCTCGATTTCAATTTATATTGTTAGAATAACTTAACCGAATTGCGTTTATTTCCCATTTTCATGTTACCTGCGCAGCCTGCGTAACTGATTATATTTTACTATTACAATTTGTGTATAGAAATTAATTTAATTAATGATTCTTAAGTAGTTACACGAAATATCATAGTTTTTCAGTCGATATATCAATACTGTTGCTTTCCAATAATTTTAACTTAATGTTCTATAACATTTTACTCAAAAAGTACTCGAAAATACGAACTTTATTATCAGCCCCCATGTTTTTATTTCACAGTCACCTTTTCGCTAAAACACAATTGACACTTGCTCGTAAATCAATTCGAGTCGAAGGATATTGCGGTTCTGTTTACCGAACTGCAATAAAATTCATATTCATACCTTATGCAACATTTTCATTGTTGTGGCAGAATTGAAAGGTTAAGCATACAGTAGCCGCTGACTGATATCGAAAGATTAAGGGATTGAGCAGGATCTCATTGATTAAAGGCTATGCTCTTTCTTGCGAAAGAAAATTGCGCTGACAGGATTTAGTTGATACATTATCACCGGCAATCTAGTGTTAAGCCATATTTAAGTTGCTCCTAGCGATTGATATACATCGTGTGTAGAATGTAATTATTGGACGTCGATGATTGATTATTCGGAAAGAATTATCGTACTTTAATGTCCAGTATTTTTCCACCGACGAATGCGTTGTCTGTCATCCCTCCTATGCTTGTATCATCTTCTCGACTTCTCTCGGTATCCCCGACACGTTAGATAGAAAGCGTCGCTTTTGTTCAGTGATCGAAAAATTCTCAAATTACCTTCTCTTTGAGAACTACAAGCTTGTCCAACCCGGAGCAGCGGAAGAACGTGGCAACGATCGTCTAAATTTTTGTGTCCTTTCATTAAAGAAACAGTTCAGCAATCGGTATCCGAATTCGATCTACGGAATCGTATAACGTTTCCGTCCCACACGATCGTATCCTATTAATCATTCTTAAATGCAGACAGTCCATTCCTCTCGATCGCTTACTTGCCGATCAACCACGAAAGTAAAACACAATTGTACAAACGAAAGAAATGGCTGCTTCTCACGAAATTGGCAATCGTAACGACAGCAATAATTCATAATCGTTCATTGTGTATTAATTGTTATCTCGTATCGACGTCACCCTGAATACCTCGGGGCAGATTGTATGTATGTATCTATGTACGCCGACAGATTCGGTCGATTTATTCGTCATTAATCTGGCCAGTTATCAGGTATGTAGGACGTGTCCATGTCTATACGCGCTTAAGAATCCCAGTATCGCTATTTACACGTGCTACATAGTATTTCTTATCATGCAAACTTCCATATCTAGCTTCGCCTCGTTATTTGTATACACGAATGTGTGCATACGCTACATTCCACTGAACGGTTCGATCGATTTAATGTAAAAAAAAAAAAAAGGAGAAAAAGAGTCTATTCTACCGTGTCCACGTTTATCAGCGATGAATTTTTCTTATTTGGAGCACGCGCACGAGGAACGCTACGTGCTCGATCTCGATACCGACGAAACGATGCAATCTCGTACGTGCAGATACTTTAATATGGTTCTGGATGCAAGTTTCAT
Source organism: Nomada lathburiana (assembly GCA_963667235.1). Lineage (NCBI taxonomy): Eukaryota > Metazoa > Arthropoda > Insecta > Hymenoptera > Apidae > Nomada > Nomada lathburiana. The sequence goes on from OY763905.1 coordinate 4,455,775, forward strand.
TTTCTTCTCTTCTTTCTCATTCGTTACGTTTCTACGTCTGAATCGAACGAAATGATTGTTTGATTGTTTTTTCCCTTTCTTTTTATGGAAGAAGAAACAATTATTTCGGCGCGAGATATTCCGTACAATATGGACTCTCGCGTCGAGTGCAAGGCTTTCGAAAAATACATCGATCAATTTTGCTTCAAGTGGACAATTTGTGCAGATTAAATTTTCATGTGTTCGAATTAAATTGGTACTACGCGTCCCTGGAGATTAATGTTTCCTTGGGAGAAATATGTCGATTTTTAGGTCGATATTGAAGCACTGATAGTGTACAAAATGATAAGCTTAATCACTGTACGTGGCAATTGAAAATTGGAATGCAATTTATTGAAATAATGTTGGCAGGTAGGATGTATTTGTTAAAATCTAAGGATGCAGGGTTTTCGTACATTGTACATATAAATACGACAAATTTCAACGTTTGCTGAAGGGAATCGTGCAGAGTTGAAGTTAGAAACTTAAGAGGTGATGCCGCATACTGAAATAATTTTCAAAAGTGCCGAATCAATTGGCAAATCAGAATGGTACAAACTTGTTACAAAATTTAATTACGCGAGGAGTAAAAGAATTATAGAATTTATTTGCTGAAATTAATCGCAGTTGTAATTAATGTTGCAACTAAATTGCAGCGGTAATTAGTATCGCAACTGGTACACAATATTTATCCCCAATAAATTGTATTCATTGAATCTTGAATTTTTACGTTTTCCTTGCTTTAAAGTTTTACGACGAAAAATTCTTCATTTTTTAAAAGGGATCAAATACGAATTGTAATAGCTCACTCGTTACATTTGTATGCGTATTACGTGTGCGGTCTTAAACAAATAATTTCAAATATCGAAAAGGAATACCATCTCAAAATTTCTCAAAATTTGTTCGTTTGAAAATAGATAAACGATTTCTTTTTTTGTCATTTCAAGTTTAGACGTACGAGATATATTACATGTGCATATTTATACTCGTTATCTTATTGCACGGTGATTTCACGAGTTCAGAATGTATTTTTGCGGATTATAGCCAATATCTCGTGAATCCTCGTTCTTTGTTTAGGTGGCACACTTGTACAAATAACATTCCGCGTAAATGTTTTTCAAACGGTATATTTCACATCGATCTATTGTATCTGGCACTGATGTCGTTATTATTTTATTTTTCTAGGCTCGCACAGTTGATTAAAGTGACCATTTCTCTGTCCGTGCTGCTCTCTTTTGGTTTAGCCTATTACGTGCCAGTTATAATACTATGGCCAATGATTGAATCAAGAGTTTCGCCGACCTCATGGGGTTTGAATGCATTTCGTTTATTTGGAGTAACTATGACCAGTAAGTGGAAACGAACTGTGTATTTATTTCATATCTCCCGTTCTCACGATTTAATGTTAATTTATTTGATATTTCGATTCTGCTCAGTACACTGCGTAAATGAAAACAAAAAGTATCGAATCTTCATTTAATACTAAGCGTTGACATTCTTTACTTTCATTATGTTATCTACATTTGCAGGTCGTGAAAAGTTTTTCTTTGCGAAAGATATTAAAGTGATTATTTACAATATATGAAAAACCGTGTAATGAGACACCATTAATTGAATTCACTTTAAAGTATTAAGTTATATGAAAAAGTTATTACTTAAAAACGTTTACAATATTTTACTTGCAACAAATTTACCGCGTAACACGATAGAAAAGTTATAGAGCTAAATATGTCGCACTGTACGCAAGAAAAGTGTCGCAAGCAAACGATATGCACTTCTTCAGGAGAGCAAGAAGAAAATATCTATTTGGAACATTACTCGATTACATTATTATAAAATATACGCGACTCAAATTTTTATTGAATTTCAACCTATGATATTCTTAACGATGGATCTACACACTGGATAATGTTTTGCACAATAAAATAGAAATTGAACATCCTTTTACTTGCGGCACTGATTCTTGCGTTGATGTTACCTGTCCTTTTCACCAATTCTCTGCCTTTTACTATATTTACAGTCGTATTAGCCATCGCTGTGCCCTATATGGTACCTCTACTTGGACTACTTGCATCGTTTAGCATGACTAGTATCATGCTGTTGATACCTACAGTAGTAGACACAGCGACAAGGTGGGAGAGGGCTACGCGACTTATGTGCGCGAAGAGCATATGCATTTTAGTGGTCTACGCAGTATCATTGGTGAGTTTTGAAGGTAGATTGTTACGATTTACACGAGAGATACATTTTTAACAAAGGTCAAATTTTACGCGGTACTTTTACATAGTAATTTCTAGATTAGCACTTTGTGCAAAATTTAACGATGCACAATACATATATCCCTTCACTATGTGAAAATTGATATCAAAATAATATATTCCACTAGAATCATAATTAACGTTTTATCTTGCAGTTTATCAGGTTTATGATAATTGTATTCTTTATTAACGTATCTATCATTAACTCGAAATATTAATTATTGTATCACTTCATTTCAATTAATTTGCACAGCTGCAAACATTGTTACAGTAACATGATGTTACTGTTAGGCTAATAGTAATGATAATTCATATCTCTGCAGAGGAAATAATGTAGTTATACAATACTTTAGTTACATTAAAGCCACTGTGCGAGAACTTCGAAATTCAACTTTACTGAAATACATACATAGGATCTTTCGAGAAAGGTTGATTGAAAAGTAGATTCGGTTCCTACTGAATGTTGGGTACTCACAGATAAACCACGAGTACATGAAGCAATGATAGGAACTTATCAGCGGATTAGACCTCATTATAAAACTTGGTACTGAATAATTTCGAAATGTCAGCGCTATTGAAAAGAGAAGATATCGAACTTCGAAATGCGAATGGTACTTTTCCTTTCTTCGTGTAGATAAATTTAGAATGTGGTTGCATCGTAACAGAACCTATTGTATTATATTAATAACATTTCCACGCGCCAAAGCCACGTGTGTCCGCAGTTTGGAATCAATTCGCACAATTTCACGCGCCATTGCTACCGTAAAAAGTGCCTAATATTTTTGCCACACCTGCTGTCACTGCTTAATATATTTCTTTGCGCGAATTGTAAAGCATAATGCGCAACCTGTACTGTGATTTAGGTGCGCGTCAAGTCCACTCAATGCTCAACTGGGCAAATGAAAATTACTTTGAAGTTATATTGCTTGGAATATTGGTTCTCGGTACTTGGTCAACTATGTTTCGTTCTTATGCTATTTCATTATTTTTTTCAACTCGTGGAAGCAACAGCTTGAAGACTATTGTTAATAAAATATTGAATTACTTGCCGCGGAGTATTTAATTTTTTCAATCTATAATAACATTAGTAATATATTAATGGTAGATTAATAGCGATAGATATTGTTGATGTGAATTTATAACACTGTGAAATTTCGATTGCCCGATAGAAAGTAACAATAATACAGCGAAGTAAAAAAGATTTCGTGCGAGGAGAAATTTTCGTCCGGTTTGATTCTGATTAATAAATATAATAAATATATGTGATGGTTCAAAGTAACATGGGTTTCGTGGAAATGATATTCCGATTTTTCATCTTTTGCTAGATCTTTGGATCGGTTGAAAGCGTGATTGCCATCATTAGAGCGTACGCTGCCGCGAAAGAGGAAGGATGCTGATAATTCCAATGAAGTAATGAAAACGAAAACAGTTGTGTATGTCAACAGATTTATAATCTTCTAAGACGACGAGAATGTACTTTACGTTACAATTTATCTGCAAACCTCTCTCCTTGCTTTTGTGGTTAACTGTTCATTGTAAGTTCGATACCTATACACAGGAGAGAAGAAAGTTGGGAGCACGGAAAGCGTAACGAACGGTTAGAAAAGACGGAATATCGTAATGAAATCTAGCTTGAAATATTATCGTACCATAAATGCCGTATTAACATCGACATAAAACTTGCATATCCGTTAAATATGCGAAACTGCATTGCGCTGCACATCTATTGCACACAGATGTGGTTTAATACCCGCATTTGCCACACACGCAACGTTGCTTGCGTCACCGTGAACGAAAGATCTTTGAATCGTGGCAACATAAGTTCCTCCGCAAATTGGCCGTTGTCAAGAAAAGCCATAAACAATGATACATTCAGCTGTTGGAATTCTGACACGTGAACTTATTCAGTTCTGGTTTATTCGGTCGCATGGAATTCCGATACTCGGGCGAAAAACTGTAGAGACCTAGGAATGTTTTTGCATAAAAATTTCTGCCGGTCGCGGGTTGTCACCGTGAAAAATAATTCATCAATTCAATTGTATCCATAAATATCGTTTTATCGAGAAGCGTGGCAAAACGGATGTATCGAGCAGGCTCTCTATCCTTTCTCTTCGACGCCAAATAAAGCACAATCTGTGCGTTCATTATTCACCGCATGGAAAAACTACTAACCCAAACAATTACACGAAGTATCACGGTCTACTTTTTCGAATCGGAATAAGAAACCAAACGCAACCTTCCGTCTGAATTCACGTGGCACGCTTTTACAAAAGAACGTATCAACTCACGTGCGCAGCGAATCCACCACTTTTTCTTCATTTTTTTTTGTTTCTTATGAAAACAGAAATCAGTATTTCTTGAAAATCGCTAGAAATGATTGCGTTTAAAACATACATCAAAACGTTGCTGACTCCCGAATGACGGACCGCGGGTGCCAACGATTGGGCCGGAAGAATATCGATTCGCACTACTACAAACGCACAAGGGTCCGCTACTAGAATGATGCCCCTGAATTTGACAAGAATTCAACTGAACGGATTCAGCTGGAATGATTTCACGAGCGTTTTTCTTGGTCCTCGCCTGACGTCAAACTGCGAACGCATTTAGTATGTAGTATACCTGACCCTACCTGTATTAGCAGTAGGGCAGAACGATATTCTTGCGCATGCTGTGCACGATTCAGAATCTAATCCGTGACAGCGTTCACGACAGTTTTATTTCTTTACTAGATTTACCAAGCATCCTTTTTTTTTAATGGTCAGTGTTCCGGAGAAAAATATTATTTTATACACCTGTAAAAATCTACGAAAAATATAAAATTTCCCTTGCTGTTAAACTTTAGTTTCGCCCATTTGTTAGATAAATTTTCATTCCTTGATAGCACCTTGATATCCCAACTCGATTCGCATTATATTTCTTCCAAACAAAAATACAATCTCGTTTCTATCGCTGATAGAATAGTTGCTATTATAGGAATAGTTGATCCAACAGTTAAGAAGCAATAGAAAGGAAGCAACATCGAACAATTTGTTGGTGTGCAATCCAACAGAACCTGCACGAAATATTAATCATTCGATAAAGATTTACAACAATAAACTCGAAAAAATTTGTTAAAAAATAATCCACGCACAGCACTCCGTAATCCTCCAAATCACTAACGACAGACTCGCAATTCAGAGTATCCCGACAAGCGATAAACACCACACTTCTAAGTCGCAATTTGTTCCATCGAAAGTATACCACCTCCGTCGCAATAAACGACTCCCTCAAAAAAAAAGGCAACAACCTCGTCGCGACGAGGGAACGAAACATCGAAGGGAAGCCCACGACTGCTCGCAGCGAAAAACTGCAGGAAATTCGCACGACACTTCCCAAAAATTCGCCGATCAAAAAGGATCTCGACGGGTGACAAACAGACAGCACACCTCCGCACCGCAATTTATTGCCAAACAACCTGGTACCTCCTCCTCCACGATAAACGACCACCCCTCCCCCCCAAATAACCGACAACCTCGTCACCTGCTCGCATGGACCGTTCCACCTGCAAATTCCCCCCCGTTCCCAAACCATCGTCACTGCGAAGTCGAAATGTCTCGTCGTTCCCGCAAGGAGCGTCGAAACTGTATCAGCGCGGCCGCGAAGTCGTGATTCATCCGCCTGCACCACTTACGCAACGCACGAAACCCGCGAGGGGGGTCGGCGGTATGGAAGCAGGTGGGAAAAGAACGTCGCCCGGGAAAAGAGTTCAGGGGATCACCGGGTCTGGTGGTGGGCAAAAATCGTGGAAGGGAAGGCGGCGAGCGTCGGGCGGGAAAAAGGAGGCGACACGCTCAGACGGACGGAGACAGAACGAAGGTGAAAGGGAGCAGCGAAATGCAGACGGTGCAAGATCGGTCCCGTGGAGCGCCGACGATCGCGGGCCCCAGTGGCCCTGTGTACTCGGGATCGTCGCGATGCTAAGGACAGACACGAACCGACCGACCGTTCGCGTCCTCTCCGTGAGCACGTCCGATAGAGCTTATTAGGAGTACGGCCTCTATCTCCCCTCCCACGCGTCGGGACGTCGATTCTAGTGGAACGCCGCGAGCCTGATTGCGAGCCCGTACACGCCGACACGTATATATACCTGCGTAACACCGAAAAAACTTGACCAGACGTTTGCGACGCGACGCCCTGTCACCGTACGACGCGCGGTGATTTCCTTGCGACGCGCTACCCATCGGCCACGCTGTTACGCTCCCTCGATGAACGAGACCCTCGCTCCCATCGCCTGGATACGTCGCGGGACGAGTCACCGACGGCAAGCCGTTATCCTTCGAGGGGGATAGAAAAGGGGGAGACTGGGGGAGAGATTTTTTTTCTTGGACGACCGAGGGACGTTCCGTCAATTGCGTTTCGAACAATCGAAGTGGCTCCTGGACGAATTACGAGAGCAGTTGTTAGACTGGCAGTCAGGCGTTTAAAGAGGAGACGAGTATTCGAGGAGATTCGTAAGAGGCGACAGAAAAGACCGCACGCCGATTGTGACAAAGTAAGTGGACGCTCGAGAAACTCGTATTCGTTTGACGCGATCGCGTCTGTACCCGTTGGGTTATTTCCACTGGTCCATCGGTGTATCGGCGAAACCGCTCTGCACCGTGAAACGGGGATCCTTTGCGGTTTCGCGTGCGGCCGATGCTCCTCTTTCAACGGTTGACGTGGAACGGATCTCGCGAGAGTCTCGCCGTCCCCAGGCTACTTGTGCACCGATCGTCAACGTTGATAAGGAAAAATCCACGGCATTTTCGGGGGATTTGATCGTGCGGAGGGGACGATCGTCTGGCTGCGAAATTGACTGTGCGCGCGGTGTATCAAGCGTTGTCTGCTTGGTCGTAAATTATAGGCGCGACAGTAGTCGAGACTGCTCTGAGATCGGCCAATAAAACGTTGCATCGCGCGGCACTGTTGCTCCTCGGTAGAAAGATAAATAGGACACGCCGGAGTCGCGTGGAATAATTGAAACGCCAAAGGGGGATCGGGAAGTGAGCCGCGGTGGAAGAAGGATCTCCGGGGGATCGCGGGAGAATGTGAGTTGCAAGTCGCCGAGAGTTTGAACCGCTCCGTTTATCATCTTTGCCGAGGGGAATTGCGTGGAAGCCGTCGGCGTGTTTTCGCCCGAGTCTGGAATTAACGGCGGAGAGTACACGCGTGAGTATATATTTATGCAAAATTTATTCAGAAAACACGCACACCCGTGAGGATCACTTCGAGTGGCGATTATAAAGTCGCAGACGGTTGACGGTTCGAGTTACGCAACGAAATGGACATTCGACGAGCAACAAGATCGAGATTCGTTTCGCGTTACATTCGGGAAACGGTTTGTTAAACACGATCGCGACATCGACGGTATCGTCGTTCCATGATTTGGGGATTGAGAAGCGCGCCGCGGCTGGTTTATTGCCCCGTGCGATTTCGATAAGACACGCGATCAACTGCTCGTTGCATTTGATAGTAGAATCGATCGTGGACGAAGATTTAGTTGGATCCTTTGACGCGTATGTATGAGTATACACATTTTTCGCGAATTGCTGAGAGTATATCTACAATTTCTTTGATTATTTTTATATATCCAGAACGTTTTGAATATGCGTAACAGGTAAAAGAGGTGATTAATTGCGGAGAGAATTGAAGAATTAATTGGTTAAAACTTCTGCAATTTTTGGCTTGGTCGTAAAATGTAAGTTACGAAGGGGGAACTGTTTGAACACGTGTGTTTGAAGGCGCACAATTAACTGTGCATCCAATGTACGTGTTTTGGAATAACTTCTTTTTATGTTATATAAACCTTCCAAAGTGCAGCACCGAATGGTAGGATAAATGGCAACCAAGTTGGTTCAGTTTCAAGGCATTATCGATTGTCTCTCTGCCGCGGAATTCATCGATGTCAGACTTTGCGAAATAAATGAATGAACAAATAAATATTAGAAATCCATGGATACATGTCGTATTTTATAATAAACGTCGGCGGTTTAGATCTAGGTAATTCCCAGGATGAAAAGTTACCGAATCACTTAAATTATTTAAAGACGTTTCTCTAACAAAATTATTAATACATTATAGACATTCCGAATTCTTAATAATCAGTGTATAATGTATTGACGCGGTTCTAAGCAATCGGACAAACTCTGACCTACGCTGAAATAACCAACCTTGAAATATGAATTTTAAAACAGCCACTCACAAATGACTGTTAGACTGAATATTTTTAAACGTGTATTTATTCACAGAAACGGATAAAGATCTGAGTTTTTTTTTTTTTAACAATGCCCGTCGCTGATCACCATTCGAAATGATAGATTAATCGAACGTCTGCAACTATTTTGCAATTGAAGCTCGCGCTTCGAATTCAATCTCGCTTAAAGTACACCGAGGTTCATCGTTCACTAATATGTATCGTCCATCGGAATTGTTTACCTTCTTCTTTTCGTTTTTCCTTTCAACGCACTTGCTCGCCTTATCGGGATACGTTTATTTTCCGTTTAATCGTTTTCCACAACTGAGAACGCAATGCGGAAAACTGCTCACAAGTATTTGCGGTTGCTTATCGCGGCGGCGAAAACCTTGGCGCTAACAAGGTCCTTGTAATTCAACCATTACCGGGAAGAATTTCTTAAACTATTGCAAATCATTCGTTCACGAAGAGTTTTTGTAACGATTCTGCGCCGTGGAAAATCGTCCACTTCCGGCTACCGACAAATACAGTATTCACAAAGGCTCTTTAGGAAATTGCCAATGATGTAGTGTCGTCAAAGAGCACACTAACTTTGTAGAACATGTTGGTAAATTACTAGAAACATACATTACGCTGTTCAAGCTCAATTTGGTGTACCTGGCGAGAAATAAATGGAAAATGACGTAAATTTATTGTTACACACTAGAGGCATTAACAATCGACATGCATTAAAACGTTTCTAACCATTGTATTATTAAAAATAATTTTTCTTATACCGTGCCGTAACAAATGAAATATGTATTTACTGCCAATAATATTAATAAATACACTTCTATTTTGAAACAACATCACTTCGCTAATTAAAATATCTGCCATTGACATCGATGTATCTTCGTCAACGACTTATAATAGTATTCATTTTCTTTTCCTAAAATATTTCGTTTGTTTGATATCAGAGTTTTTTTTTCTTTCTTGCTGCTTAATACTGACATGCTTTTTCCTCGAAAAAATTATACAGATGGCGGAAGGAATGGTAGTCAGTAGAAGATAAATCAGATAAATAATGTCGACGAGGTACAATTTCGAATTTCGATCTGTGCAACAATTTTAATATCACTCGAAAATTATATGGCTAAGTTATTGTCGTGCGGCAAAATAAAGTCTCGTCTGTTTATGATAGCGGGATGTTTTCCCAGTAACGAATTGTTTGAGAAGATATGAAATTAAAGACGATGAACCCGTGTTCAGCTATTTCTATTTTTTGTATACCTACCATTTGTATTCTCTAGGAAATGGAAAAACAATACATTCCGCAGTTACGATAATATAAGGGAAAATTTAAATTTCTGATAGGAGTTGACAAACAAGTTAACAATGAGCGATACCATATAATTATTCAAAAATATAAAATGCACAATAGGTAAATACTCCGCCATTGAGAAGGTCTTCGATTTGTTTTACTCACATTTTAATATCAGATATAATAAACACCGTGCTTACATTTCTACCGTGAATTATCATTCGCCTTAATACACGCGGTAAGATAAGCAATTTATCAAGTTTGATGTTTAAACATTTGCGCACGTTGTACATTGCAGGATTCGTTTGATAACATTGAATCCGAATGGCGCTTTTCATAATTGTTTGCTGTTAATAAATAAGGCGAAAGCGGAAAATACTGGCAATAGTAATACTAGAAATTACTGTTAAATCCGTCAACTGTGAACAGAAATCGACTAAAATTCAACCCCGCCTAATCACATCTATTCGATATGAAACATTTCTAACTGCTAAGTCTTTTGCTTTGCTGTTTCTTTATGTAACATCCAAATATAGAGATATCATTTGAAGCGCATGGAAAACCAGCGAAGATTCGAAATCCCTCCAAAGATCATTTGCAAATTAATATGTATTGGGTAAGCCAATGCGTTTGGGCGCCGCAGCATCGGCGGTCACGATGTAAACGCTGGAACGGAGGAAAATGCAAGGAATTTTTCGATGAAACCATAAAGCATTGTACCGTAATTGGTATCTCATTAGAATGCCGTGCAAGAAACTTTTGCGCAGAGTGAAATGTTAGTTACGTGAACGCGCTTGTCCCAGCGTTTTCCATTGATACCGTAATGCTTATTAATTTGTAACATTAATACGCGGCACGAGGGGAATACTATTTTGAAATGACGAACAATCGCTAGTTACAAAGTGAGTGACACAAGTAACAGTAATTTAAGCTTGGCCTATTTAATTTTGTCTCGTTACGTGAAGATTTGATAATAATATTTTTATTTATTTCCTCTTCTTCGATGTTGATTAAACGAACAAGAGAATGAAGTTGTAGATTTCTCATTGTGAAGTATTGTATCAACTTGTTCCACATTCTATTTTGATATTTTAGTATTCGATATCTATCGGGCGTAACTTCAACTACAGTACATCAATAATATCGCGAGATTCAATCGGCAAATATTACTTACGGAAATGAGCTATTTCGTGCGGGACAATAAAATTAAATATTGAAGGAAGAATTGTAATTCTCCGTGTACTCATCTCCATTCAACAACATCGTTATCTCTTTAATTATACTTCGCAAAGCTATAAATATATTAGTCAAAAACTGCTTATTCCCAAATGAACACGACACAGCGGCGCATTAACAGATTGAAGACGAGGAAATCTATTTAATAATTGTAGTTTGGTGAAACGAACGGGCTAGGCGCGCGGTTCGATCATTACGCAACATGGTACGGTTAAAAAGTAAAATAGAATCAATTCTTCCGCGACCTTTCGTAAATCACGCTTGCGTGAATTTGCACAATGCAGCCACGATTATTCGTGCAAGTATTATTCCGAAATATCGGCGTTTCCACTCTAGGATTCCAGATCCCTTTAGATTAACCATTCGTCGACACGGGCACACCTGGGGCACAGTATAACTTCTGCTCAACTCGCTCATTGTCAGTGGTTGCTCGTGACTCTTTCCTGTCCCTTGCTTAAACGGGAATATTTATCAGCCACATCGTGAGTCTTTTCTCTATTCTTACATTAGAAAGTCCCACGTGAATCGTATACCATAGAACCGTTCAAGGATATATCTCGGCTGCAACGTTTCGTTGTTGGATGTATGCTTTATACGTTCGGTTGTTTCTCGGAGCGATCGATTGCCCAAGGAGAATTGCCATTAGCCGGACAGGATAAATTTAACGAATCGAACCGTGGTACTTGAGGAAAGGTAAATGGAAAGGGCAAAGACAGTGGAAACGGCAGGTACAGTGAGTTGATTGTTTTGTCAATTACGCGACTGGCAGGTATCTATACTTGTTGTAATGTTTCTAGTAATTTAGATTAAGGGATAATGTACTGGTTTTTTTTTTAATAATAAAATCGTACAATTGGTATTGCTATTGTTACTTGTAGATTAAGATTTCTTGAATCACATTTTCACTGATTACACTTGTAATTTCGTCTCTTTGTTATTTATTGGTACAGGTACAAATATAGTGTACTAAATTTCAGAGGCGTAAAGTTTACTATGCTTGATATTGAATCAAGCTTATCGAAAGTTATTATTAATTATGATTAATAAGATACAGATTTTAATGAAACCCTAATTTATTTGATGCTCTCTGCATTATACAGGGGGGTGGGGGGATAAAAATATCTGCACAGTGTCACTGTTGATAGAAAAAGAATCGTATTTTACCCTTGTTTGAATTCTGAAATGTTATCAATTGTTTTATTTCCTCTTCTTATTTCCACGCGAGGACTTGCATAAAACTTTTGTCTTACATTGATTATTCACTTTCTGCCACATAATGCTACATAATTTTCTATGTAACTTTCGTTCAAGTGCAGATCATTGTTAAATTAATTGCGACTCGGTTCTCAACGATAAGATTGATTACATCTGAATTCTTTAATCGTCGTGCAAATGGATTACTCCACGTGTAATATCATGTATCGTCCATCAAGGCCCTTCGATTTTACACAGATTCTACAAATAGAATGATCGCGATTATAAAAATATATGCGGACAGGCAAAGATACTAGTCACGGAGGTTTGCGAAACTTTGAATCTTGCGGACCGTTTAATGATCATCGATGATTAAAACTGTACCCCGGTTTCTTCGTGTTGTTCGATAGTCGACGATCACATTCTCGTTGCAGCATTCGTAAAAACGCGCGACAATAATTTCTGCAGACAATCGCGACGAACTGTCGTAACAACAGATGATACCAATTCTAATTCTAAGATGTTATTTGCCTCATCTGTTTGCTCGGATGAAATCTAGCAATTCAGTTTACGTCGGCTTCTGCGCGATATATTCATGATCCATTTGTGTGTTTTTTTTTTAACGATACCTGTTTGTAAATTAGTCACAGCCTCCGCGTTAGGAACGCAACTGGGAAACACGTGCTCTTGTTCATAACACAATAAACCATCCACAAGTTGAATTTGCAGTTGCGTCGCAATTGCAGGCATTGAATCGAACAATACCATTCACGGTTTTCTTGCTGTCAGTCTGCTTAATTATCGTCGCTAATAAACTAATGATACAAATGGCATATTTCTGTCTTCCAAATGGCCGCGGGCCTGTTGCAACAACAAGACATCGTCACGTCCACGAAACTATAACAATTCTTTTTGCCCGCATCGATGTACTCGGTGTTCTTCTGCGTTCTACGTTCGATTCAACTTTATTCCATTCTGCCTTGCTCTTTCGTTATTTCTGTATATCTTTCCTGTTGTACTGTAATCGACGCCGTAACAGCCTTGCGGGTCGTCGGTCATAAAGGTATGCGTAGATGGTTCTGAAGTGAGCAACAATAATCTGTACGATAAGCCGAGGAACGACGGTTCGCGATGTAATGGAAAATTTTTGCAGATAAAAGCGAGATCGCTGATAGTTACATTGTTTCTCGGTGACAATGACTGAGCGTTCGTAACGTTGAGTATGCACCCCGCTAGAAAACGTTTTGTTTCCAAACATCGCCATTATCGAGATTGTATCGTTTTGCGAAAAGATTTCGTCGTTGATATTATTATCGCTATTGTAGACAGCTTTCGCGGCGTCGAAAAAGAGAAGGACGAGTAGCTGTATTACGCGTTTAGCGCGGATCGCGTATTTCGATTAGGACGTGATGTTCGTGCGAAGCGATTCTTGGGTACTCGATGGTCTCGGGGTCGCAGGTATAGTAAATGATCGACGAGAAATCGAATTCCGCCATGTGTGGCCATGGTTTATGTCCGATAAAATGGCTCGGGGATCAGATGAGATCTTGCCGAATTTGTCGCAGAACAATTGAACCGCTTCTGTGTATCGCGAAACAGATACATTATGTTGATATTTGCGAGGATTAATTATATTTATAATATGATTATGACGGATTGCACGACCCGTAGATAATTTTTAATTAGACCATTTGCTTCGTTGAACAAATAAAGGAAATCATATATTATGTTGTAATTAATTGTATCTTTCGCGGCGATTTTATATGGTGAATTATATATATTTTTTATTGCCTTCTTTCTGTTGGTATTATTGCTTAATTTGAAATAAGTGATAGAAATTCCACATAGATCGTAAGAATAAAAAGTATCCTAGTTAACAAAAATGCAGTCGTTTATTAAGATATGAATCAGTTGGAGAAATGTTGTTAATCGTGCTAAACTATGTAATACACCTATATATATAATTAAAAGTTAATTAAAAGTTGCATATGTCTGTATCGTTTTAGATTCACTATGGGGAAAGAAACGAAGGAACAACAAGCCACAGGCAATCCGATGCAGGAGTTCAGTAGCAGGTATGTTTGATTAATTATCTTTAAATAATAAGTACATTATTTTAAAGGTATGTTTGTGGTGAATTTGAAATATACAATATTGTATGAAATGTATACGTAGCAAACGCAAGTTTATTGGAACGCGTGCGAAATCGTAATACTCATTGATAATAACAGTATCGTAAGTGTTGTAATGTATTCCTGTGACGCACAAATTTTCGTCTAATAAAATTGTTATCTTCAGTTTGCGATCGTACTGTCAACGCTTTCGTTGTTTTATCAGACACCATTAAGGGGGTCTGATAAAATACTTGTCGAAAATTGAAACGTCAAAAATTTGATCAAATCCATCGATTTACCTTTAATCAAGTCTGCTATCTATTTAACTGTAATATCAACGAACTATCAGATGTATCACAGTTATTTGATAACAAACATAAACTGTAAGCTGCACGTGACCATCTCTGTTCTTTAATGGTGCGAATTTATATTAACAAGGGAATCCTGTGAACTGGATATTTCTATCCGAGTTTGCGCATTGAAATATATTGCAATTCATTACTTCATCTTTTCAACTAATTGAACCCTTATACGAAAAATTAGATGATTTTGGCCCAAATTTAAAATAAGTAGATATATTCTTTAATTATTTATTACTGTACCATTCGAACCATTATACATATGTGAGGGAAAAAATAAATTAGAATTGTGTTACGGAATGTTGCATAAAATTAAATAAAAGTTAAATTAAAATTGTTGAATAAACTGTATTCCTTTTAACTTGAAGTTCGTTTTATGTAAATATCCGCAGATGAATCGTTTTGATAATTTCCAAGATTATACTTAATGCTGATACAATTATGAACTTTGTATGAGGATTAATACAGTAGTATTTATTGATAGATACAGAAAAATTGCATACATATATGTAGTCGAACGCGTACAGGACTTCGGAATTTAATATACTGACGATTCCTTCTTGTGTCATCAGTACAAAAATAGCCACTGTCGTAATTGGGAACTACAACGAGAAGGATGAACTGTACAATCCCTTCGAACATCGTGACAAGAAAAATGCAAATTCGTAAGTAACTTTGCCTTTACACTGACAATATATTTATTTACAAATTTAATTAATCATTCAAAAAATAGAACTGCCGATCAATTTCGAATCTGGATACTCTACTAAAACTTCATTACCTCTCTCTTGCATTATCTTTTCGCTACGTTATCGCATTAATTTCAAACATATAACTAGAATTCATCCAACTTTCCCAAGTACATGTAACGTGTAATCTTGTCATCTCCATTAAATCAATCAATTTGTCTGTATATTATAAAACCAATATCTTCCCTGTCCCCCCTAATCATCGAACTAAAAAAAGCAGAAGAGAAAATCAACATTATGATGGAATTATGATATCGAAACGAATAAAAATTATTGAGCCCGATTTCACAGTTTCTACTTCAAAGGCAAATCGCTGTTGGTGAAAAAAGCAAGGGGTAGCAAGTTTGCCGCAGCTAACGAGCCCCGATATTAACCCCGATCGAACTTTACCGAACAAACGCGCAAACGATTCCTGTTGCAGTGACCTAGGCGCCCTGGCTCATCTGGTCAAATCGTCCCTCGGCACGGGGATCCTCGCCATGCCGAACGCGGTCAAGAACGGCGGTATTGTCCTCGGCGGGATCGGTACAATAATAATCGGAATAATATGCGCGCATTGCGTTCACATACTGGTACGATCGTCCCACGTTCTGTGCAAGCGTACAAAAACCCCACAGATGACGTACGCCGAGACCACGGAGGCTGCGTTCCTTTGTGGACCGAAGTCTTTGAGGCCTTTCGCGAACGCCAGTCGAATATTCGTGAACGCCGCCTTGTGCGCGACCTACGTGGGCGGCAACTGTGTCTACGTGGTGTTCATCGCGACCTCGATAAAACAGGTAAGCCTTTTACACGTTCACTCGCCGAACAAAGAAACTTCCTCGAGGTGGACCGTTGATCTTTCAATGAAACTTCCCCCTTTTTCACGTACTGATAAATCGCTGGGCGCCGAAGCTGTTTCACGGCGTTACTTCGGACGGGATGCTCTGCGTCGATACCTTTATCGCGCATCACGGAGGCGCGATTGTCTTTCACGAGGCCGCGAACACGGTGTACCGAGTAGAACAGCGGTAGCACGCTGTTTCCCAACCAATTACCATAGCTAATGCATTTGTTCAAATGTAGGCTGTCTCACGGGACACTTGAGCGACGACGCGGACGGCGTCGTTCGAAACAGATTTTACTTGCTACTTGGTGCACGAAACGTATTTGTCACATTATCTTGCGAACAATTCGATGCCGCGTTATCAATGCCGGGGACTGGTTAGCTCGAGGAGCATCGACATCGGCCGTTAAAATGACGGGAACGGTTAAAAATGTTCGGGTTGAGTTCTGCAGGGGAATCGATACCGCGGCTTGGAATGCTTGTTCGATAACGTTGATTTAATTAGCCGCGTTAAACGCTGTGATCGATGATTGCGACTACGACGAATGGAAATATGTATCTGCCTGGGCAATATAGCACGCTTCCGTGAATTTGATAAAGTGTCGCAATTGACGTGGCCACTTTCTTTTTCGTACCACTTGAATTACGAGTGATCATTGGTCATAAGATGAATGCTTTCGTTAGGTTTGCTCGTCATTCTATTGTTAATGGTCTGATGATTTATGGCACGAAACTTGAACTGAAAGTGGTCGTTGGCTTTCGACAAGATCGAATATCCTATCAGATTGACATTTGCTGTTAACAGTGACCACTTAAAACGTTTATGTCAGTTTATTAATTGTGCATTATCAGTTTGATTAGCAAGATGTTGTATCAAATTTGTGTTTGTGAAGTTGAAAAGATTCGCGCAGTGTATCAGCAATGGGATGTTCGAAGAACAATTATATAACCGTTGATTAATTGCTTTATCTGGATCAATTTTTAAATAATTCACACCCGTTGATTATTGATAATTCGCAACGAAGCAACAAGCATTTGCGATATATTTTTACAGTTATCCATTACCGTTCTGTAATATTGGAATTTTCGTCCACGGCAATTGTGTGCCTAATCAGCTGACGATATAGTTTGCCAATTTATCAATATTTATCATCTGATTAATATAAATTGAATGATCACTTAAAGTACGTGCATGCATTAACATAATGCAGCAATATCCGTGGAAAATTTTATTCCTGCAAAAGAAGAAAGAAACACACTGCAGACATTTCATTAGCATCGCATAAGGTTCAATATTCTCAAGCGGACAGATACTGGAAATTACATACGTCTAATTGTGCGGTTTGCAAAACCAGTTTAACCTATGATCCGTTTGTGTTCATCGTCTCTCGTGCATCTTTCTCCTGTTTTCCTTGATCACAATTGAAAATCTGTGCCAACGCGTACAGCCGCAAGACTCGTTCTGAAACCGGCCTCCAGTTTGCTTCGCAAGCAATTGCAACTTCGTTTCTATGGATTCCCAACTAGTCTGGCGACAATCGTTAAATAATATCTTCGGCAAATTAATTTGCAATTCGATCTACTAATCGGCAGCTGAATTCGTGTCTAGTGATTTTTTAATCAGAACACGTTGTACGCGTAGCCAGGCTTGAAAATCCTGCGAGGAGATTCTTTCCTCGCTCGTTATCTATACGCAATTACTTTTCATGCGGAAAATAGCACGAGGCGCAGAGGTTCCAAAATCTTGGCGCAGTTGCAATCGCTACGCTTTCTTATATCGTAATGAAAATATTTGCGCAATCTGTTACGTTACAGCACTATTATATGTTCCTTATATAAATTATATCTTGCTCTCCTTACGAAATCTCTCCTCTGTTAATTTCAGGTGGTCGATTACCACACCGCATCGGACATACCGATTCGTTTGTACATACTCACGCTGATCCCGGCTGTGCTACTGCTGGGACAGGTGCGAAATCTGAAGTACATGGTACCGTTCTCCATGGCCGCGAACATTTCGATGCTGGCCGGATTCGCGATAACCCTTTATTACATTTTCAATGGAATTCAAGTCTCACCGGATGTCAAGATGGTGGGGACGCTGCAACACATACCCACGTTTTTCGCTACCGTGCTGTTCGCTATTGAAGGCATTGGCGTTGTAAGCACCATTGCGATTACGTACATCTCGCGGACAATAACAGAGCCTGCAATTATCTGGTCGACAGATTTGTCACCAGACATTACTTTGCTTGCGATTCGTTTTTCGTGGCACTCGATGAACTTCTGAACTTCGAGAACACAGGCATTCTATGATGCGTGTATTTTTAAGAAATTGATAGATATTTGTGGTTGAACAACGTATTTTAAAGATGAGATAATTAGTCAAATGTATGACAAAGTTTTTCAATTACTTTTTTTTTTAAATTAAGCTAACGTTTCGATAAATGCAAGCGATTGAATTTCGTACGAAGTAGGGATCAGTTTATCATTTCGAGGTAATACTTGATACTGTGTGTGCTCTTAATAGGAAATATTTAATTGAGTACAATTATTTGAAGCGATAACTGTTTAATTGTCTGCACTAGAATAGTCTTTTGTATTAATTTTATTAACGCAATTAAAAGAAAGGGTAATTTTTGTAGGTAATGCCCGTGGAGAATAGTATGGAAAAACCACATCATTTCCTTGGATGCCCGAGTGTTCTTAATATAACAATGACGATAGTAGTCATTTTATATACTGTATTAGGCGTGTTTGGCTACATGAAGTACGGAGAAGCTGTTAAAGGCAGCATTACATTGAACGTGCCCATACAAGACGTGTAAGAATTTTTACAAATCAAATATAATTACATCGATTTTAACAATTCAAGACAGACGTATTGGAATTTGTTTTTTCTTTTTAAATTTAATCGCTACTAAAGTAAATTTCCTCAATTCTTCAGTTAAAAAATGTATTCAATTTTCAATTATTGTGTCATCGAATGATACAATATTTTGTTACAGAAGGTTTTCGTTTTGCTCGCGTGCAAATTCTTTCTTCGTATGATGCCCAAGCGTAAAAGTAATTTATATGGAGTAAATGTGTTATTTTACAGCCTAGGACAGGTGGTGAAACTGTGTCTCGCTCTAGCCGTTTTGTTCACGTACGGCCTGCAGTATTTCGTTCCCTTGGACATTATGTGGACCTCCCTAAAAGAAAAATGTAGCCACAAGTATCAGGGTATATGTCAAACGGCACTGAGGATAGTCATGGTCCTCGTGACAGGTAAGACACTTGCTCTGACTTTTTCCGATATATTTTAAATTCAATTAATAGTATATTAAATGCCACGGGTCAACTAAAAAAAACGCACATTACAGGTTTAAGTAGCAAATGCCATGGTAATTGCGAAATAAACACACATAATTAGTATATCTGATACAATTATCAACACGTATACACGTACAGTTCAAAGTACGTAACCAACACCTATTAGAATTTCCTTTCAACCAAGTCTTTCACCCTTATTTTATATAAATATCTTTTCGTTGAATACCGGTAACAATTAAGTAACTTTGAAAGTAAAAAATATAATTTATTATCTCTTGCCGTTTTCTTTTCTCATATACATAATATGAAATTCTAAATCATTAATAACAACTGCCCATATTTCTTATCGCAATATTATTTCGCGCACTAGTTTTCGTTCTCATCCAAAAAGTGCTTTCGTCGGTGGACAATCTATAACGATAGTTTCATTTCGATGAAATTCGCAACAAGATCAGCTGTGGGTGTACCAGTCGCGTATACTGGCCTCTGTAAATGAACAAATAGAGTACCATGTACACGTTACTGTAGAAAGATAAAGACAGGCTTGACCAGAGAAATGTCCGTTGCTCCTGTAACCTGATGACTCACTCTTACGATAGACGTGAACAGTCCTTGCTGACCACCGTTCAATGACTCACGTTCATTTAACCCATTCAGCTACTTCCAGGTTCATATTTACATCGTTTAGATTAAAGTTGTTCGTGATTTGACTCTTCAACGCAAACTATTGTACTATGGTTCGATATATAAATAACAACTTCTATCGATTACGTGTTACCGAAAAACATATTACTGATGACCGCATGAATAATTCCAAATAATTTTCTTTGCTGTTTCGAACGTATTTTCTACCAACATTTTCCTTTAAATTTTAGCGGAAAATTACCGCCGATTTCTCGTTCTCAATATATGGTTACCATAAATCGCAATTAACACGATTTTTCCCAAACGTAATTGTAATTTATGTGCTTTCGCGTGTACAATGACTATATTTCTTCTGAATAAATATTTGCTTGTTCTTTTGTGCAGTTTTCGTGGCTTTGCTGGTCCCGGAATTGGAGCCATTTATTTCCCTGGTCGGCGCAATATTCTTTTCCATTCTCGGCATCACGATTCCGGCCGTGGTCGAGACAGTGTCATGTTGGGACGGCCACCTGGGTAATTTCAATTGGAGAGTTTGGAAGAATGGTATACTTATAGTATTCTCTCTCTTGGCCCTCGTATTCGGCGCGTGGATCTCAGTAAAAGATATTATTGAATTATACAAGTAACATAACGGACCACGTTCTTTTTATACTCGCTAATGAAATGATCAACGGTTAGCGTGAAACAATTGTTTAATCGTCGAGATTAGAATTCGTTTCGTGTTCCGTGCGATATTTGCGAAACCAGCGCTGTTATCCTTACCGCAACCTACGTTGTGATGTAGTGTATTTATTTCTAAGAGCATTCGTGTACATTTTTGTATTTATTTCTACGTTCTACTTAAGTAGTTTTGTAAGTTCGCAACATATTATAAATAACCCGGCCATCGTAGAATTAGTTGAAAGTGAGCGAAATCGAAGGAACGCTGTTTCGAAAAAGTGACGAGCTTTATTCATTGTAAATACATGATATATTTTCCATGGCATTGCACAGGTGAGGTGGTAATGCATAGTCTTTATAAGAGTGTAATGCTAAGGTGGGCTAGTGGGGAGAACAGCAATCGCTCCTTTTTTTTTTTTTTTACATATCAGTAGACTTCCGAGGAAAAAAGGTAACAAAGCTATTTATTTTATTGTTGTACAAGAGGAGGGGAAGTTTATTTGCCTGTTTGTATAAATTGTTATAAATATGCTAACCTTTAATTGTCGATTGGGCCTGATGAATAATCGTGATGAACACGATTATTACCACATTAAATTATAGTCAATTGTAAATTTAATGGTAATCGTATAAAGCATCGAAGTTCGTACACTTTTCAAGCAAGTATTAAGTTTTAAGCTGCCGATTCACTTACAATCGTTAAGTTATTATAGATTTTATAATGACTATATGTTCTTTTTCTATGACGCAGTGACAATGTGTCCACTCGAAAAA
Organism: Nomada lathburiana; assembly: GCA_963667235.1. Taxonomy (NCBI): domain Eukaryota; kingdom Metazoa; phylum Arthropoda; class Insecta; order Hymenoptera; family Apidae; genus Nomada; species Nomada lathburiana. The sequence continues at coordinate 4,477,434 of OY763905.1, forward strand.
ACGAACATTTTTCATAAGACCCTCAATGCAATGTAAATACCGTATTTCGGTGCTACGAATGTAGTGTACCTAAAGACACTTGAAAACGTATTAAATTACTGTCACATTATTGATTGATCCAATTTTGTCAATCATTTAATAGCTCTCATGTTTTTGAGTGGGCATCATAGAAACGGTACTGCCGTTAATAAGATAATCTAACGCCTATCATTTTTAGTTTTATTCTTTTCCCATCGTTTTTTGTTTTGTATGCGTACTCGCTAGAAATTGAACGTCACACGCATGTTCAGACTACTGGAATGCCTGTGCAATTCGTGACGGAGGTCTCCGCGTGATATTATTTGGTTGTGAGTTCGATGATATTAATATCGTCTCTGCAAATGAAGCTGTTGGTTTTATTTTACGTTTCGTTAAGTCCCAGTGCAGCAGAGATACGAGGATCATGTATATTCCAATAATAAGAGGAAGCTTCTGCATAAAGCAAACAAGTTTCAGCAAACGATTTGTTTGATATGTTAAGGGGATCACAGATAACGTTGCTGCGTTTCCCTGTCAACAATTAATCGATCATTCGACTCCATTGCCGTCGTCGGGAGGAAAAATAGAAAATGATTTTAATACGTGATTTTTGTAAACAATATTAATTGGACATTGTGTTCATAAATTAATGAGAATTTATTGCAACGATTAAATAGCGGCATATCGTTCGAATGCTTATATTGATATGACAACAAGAGAAAAGAAAGAATAATATATATTGAAGGAAATCATTTTTATTGGCGTAAAATTAAAACTTCTCTAACCGAAACGAACACACTCTAATTGCTCTCAATTTTATGCTTGAAATTGTATAACGATGAAATTATAATGAATGAATATCGATTAACCCTTTCGCTATGCGGGTCACGCTTTCAGACATTCAGCAATTATTACGTATATAAGCACGTACCATTGTTACAATTATTTTTGCACGTTAAGGGCAATTTCAGTTTTATGGTCGCCGTAGCGAAAGAGTTGATAAAAGGGAATAAAATTTATCTGACGAAAGTGAAACTACGAATTAACGGAACGTGACGTGATCATTTCTCCAAAAAGCCTTACATCAGCGCACCACAAAAGTGGAAAGTATCCCTCGCTGACGTTTTCAAGCAATTCCACCGGCTGTTTAGTCAGTTTCACATTCACCTGTATCTTTTTTTGGCCGGAAAGCGGTGTTCCAGTTAATGGTTCGATAACTATGTAAGTTCCATGAACTTTTTCGTCGGGATTCAGGCCGCTTGCGTATGTTAAAAGTTGCGGGTCAGCGTGTAAAAAGTGCGGCTCCGACAAAATTACAGGTACTTTCTACGACGTACAAAATGTACAATCGAGATGCGTTTTTTTTTTTTATCTTGTTACAACGTTACCTGACATTCCGACACATCCATTAAACCTTTCGGCAGGCATTGCGGCTCCCTGTTCACTAAAACGCAGTAACATTCAGTTTCATTTAGAAACCACGTTCTTTCCTTCATTAGAAATCGTGATCCAGTTAGTCCAAGCACTGAAATATCGTCCTCATAATCTACGTTTACGGACCTAAACATTTCAATGCCAGAGATTGAAACGGCTCTTGGAAGTAATTGTTACAGAGAAATGAAATAAACTGAAGGAATGCGGACAGAATTTCGAACGATAACATAAGAACGAAGCATGAAAAATGTATTGATGATCGTGCGATCTTTTAATAATTAGTCAGAACGAAGAAGCAAGTTATTTTAGTACCCCTATTTATTATTCTAGTAAATAAAAATATTCAGATGCTCTCTAATTGTTAAAAATATGTTTGAACTTATTTTTCATCAATGGCCATTAAGATGCTGGACATATTCATAGTATTTCAATATTGGCGAGGCAATTGTCATTACACAGATAGAATTAGAAATACGAAAATAGTAACTAATGCACCTGCATAACTCTGGTATAAACGTGGAAAGGAAAGGTAAAGGTTCTACTAATGGCGGCCAAGTGACGGTGTCGGATCCTCTAACTGTATTGCAACTATCCGAGTTCCATATTGTTTGCACTCGTCTACCCTTAAAAGCAGTTATATCGCCCAACTTAGTTATATCTTTCAAACCTCTGTTAACCGTAAATGGTCCACGAATCGATGCGTTTTCCTGTGAAGCAGAAAAATTACTATCCATTAGATGTACAGTGACGTGCATACATTATCTTCAACTGATTACGTATATCATTGCATATTATATTCCTATTTCTTTTTTTTCCCCGAACATTTTAAACATTTCGTTTCTGCTTGAACGTAAATCTTACCCTCTGGAACATACTCAGAAGATACACATCTTCCCTTTCGGTTTCTTTTAAGACCGGTGGTCGATTAGCTTTCAGTGTTTTGCATACTAAATTCAATTCGGGGTACTTCCGCAAATTGCAGGCAACCTTAACTCCGTTGAAAAGTATGTCTGTTGGCCTACTTTGCAGGAAAATGCTACTTTTGTTCGGAAACAATTTCGGTATGTTGTCACCGTACTTCTTCATAAAGTCTGGAGGTAAAGAAGATAACTGCAAAGATATAGCTGATTAAAATTGTTTGTTCCGTCATTGAACCGATATCGATATTAATACTAAATTGATCGGCATTTAAATATCCCGGAAACATAAATAGTGAAATCGGCCGAACAAGTTTTGTGTATAAACGTTTCAAATTTGTATTGTTCACTATTATTATTAAATCGCTAAGCATTCGATTGGAAAAGTAAGTTATTCGCATTATTATTAAATAAGTATCGTACACAAAAATGTTTCGCCCCAAAGCGAAAAATATTGGAATATTATTTATTTCACAGAGTAACATACATTTATACAGCGGCTGCCAAAAGTCTCTGGCCAGACAGTAATTTTAATACATTTCTGAAATAAAAATGAACAACATTGTTTTTGAAATAAACGTAACAGGTTACTTTATAATTTAACACGCAAGTTATACTTGCACCATGAGTTTGAATTTTCAAAACCCTTTAATGTCATCGAAATTTTTAGCAGCCACTGTATCTTAGAGCGATAACAATCTGAAATTAGATACTTTCTAAGGTTGAAACTGATTATTAAATGATTTTAATTATTAAAACGTATTACTAACTTATAAGTTATTTATTTGATATTCAATTCTCGCTTTCCTGAATTTTACTTACCATACCTATAGTACCAATATATGCCGGATTTAACATTGTAATTTTGTCATGCTTCACCGTTTTTACACTTAAATGTTTATTAAAATTAAACGTTACTGTCGCTGTATACGTAATTTCATCAGTTTCTTCGTCGATGTCTATGATTTGTTTCTCAAACACTTCGCTAGGCCAAGAAAAAATTTACGAAGTTTATTACAATTTTGTTAAACGTTCGGAGCATTTAATGTACCTGCATGCGATTGTAATTTTTCATTTTAATTAAAGAAGCGAGCACGTTGAATTATTAGCTAAATATGGCAGAATAAAAGATGTAATATTCGATCATAATGTAAGCAATTTGTTTGCAACAATGTAATAATATTATTGGTAATATAAAGAGAAAAACAAGTTTCTTAGTGTATTACTCGTAAGTATAGGGGCCACATTCTGTTAAATTTGGCTTCTCTCCTCGCATCACTTCATCAGGATTCGTAACATTGAACACATAACACGAGAAAGTTAAATGTATAGGCGATGACCACCCTTTGTACGTTTCTGTTCCTTCAATGAGAGGCAATTTCTAAAATTGATTCATGTATAATTTCGTACCGCTGAAATATTAAGAACGTGCTACGGATCGATTTCGAGCATTTAAAAAGATCCACGTAATTGCGAACACGAATTAAATAAAAATTCTATTAAGGTTTCCAAAGGTACTAATTCCATTAATTAATAGCAATATTTGTATAGTGATAGGAATATTTTTTCGAAATTTTGCCATTCGTCAAAATGTGTAATCGGCAGGCCTTGTTAATTCTTTTTTGTTTATGAGTGGTCGAATGTTGCTTCGACTGGCAGCTATTAAAATTAATTCAATTAAACTAATTTTGATACTATCTCTTCCAATAGTAACAGAGATAGCTATACAATTTTTCACTGTTATTGTCTTTTTTTACTTTATCTTTGTGTGCTTCGATACTATCATGATAAATGTTACAAACAACAATACGCCGAAAAGCATAAGATAAAAAGATGGGATCGTAGCTTACCGTTCGTACCCCTTTTACGATTTCGTTCAATATTATTTGAGTTCTAAGAATGTATAAGCCAAGTAGAATGAAAACAATTCCACATACGCGATACGAACACATTGTTCGAAAATTGTTTTTATTTTAAAACGTTCACTTATATAATTGATAGGTTTGACAAACACTACTAGCAATAAGATTTAGCTTTCGTATTAGTTGTTTTCAAATATATAACAAGAATAAAATTTGTTGCTGGAGTAAACTGATCCGTTTTGCAAAACGTAATGGAGAAATATGTACTATTACATGCTTTTATCAATCTGAAACTAGGAACGGCTGTTAAATCACTAGTTTACGCCATTAATGAATAATTTATTCGTACTGTTATGTATCGTGAATTTATGTTACGAGTATGGGCGCAATATTAATTATTTGTAAGTACATATCGTTCTTTCAAATCTGAAATCTGATGTCGCGTTATGTTATTTTTTGCTTGCGATCAATGTGCATGTTCTAATCATTTCTCGGGTAATGTTTTTTATAATTTTCTATATATAACAAAATATAGTAGGGTTTCAATGAACGAAAAAAAATTAAAAACATAGTATGGCGAGTAAACGTAAAATGTTCAAAATAATTGCACGGAACATAAATAATGTTAGAAGTATTATCTAAGTTATAAAATTGTATTAAATATGCATTAAATTGTTGTCCACCAACAAAGATGGAAAATTCAATACGAATTAATGCATTTATCTACTAATTCTACAGAGTTTACATTTGGAATTTGTTTAAAATCCAACAATTTCTAAACATATAATAATGTATTAATGAGAATTAGCGATTAATAGTAAAATGTACTATTTGACATGCCAGGTATAATGCACAAAAACACGGTTATAATCGGTTTAATATTTCTTTTTTAATAATAAACTTTTGTTTCTCAGTATTAGCTAATAATACTAGTAGTGACATACACTTTACAGCCTATAATGCATATTAAAATGAACTCTACCTTCGCTTAAACAATTGCATGATAAAGTTTCACAGAGACTTTCATTTGCGCAAACAATTTCACAATATAATTCAACGTAATACTGTCTTGAACAATTTTAATCGCGTTCAAACTATTTTGCAACATGTTATCACCTAATGTTTTATTGCTCTTATCAAAGTTTTGTACTTATCATTTATAATCAACACGAATATAATTTTTCATTGCTGCATAAAATAACGCACTAGCAACAAGTTTAATCAACCTACGCGATTAACAAGTTACCTTCAAACACATGATATGAAGTACCTTGCCACCCCCGTTTATGCTCACAACTGTTTTACCGTCGTTCCCAACCCCTCATTAGTACATTCTCCACCCACCAGATGGTCTAGTGTCGAACAATGTGGAGGCATCCTGCATGCTGGACAACAGTAAAATAGAATGAGAGAAATGGCGGTGTTACTTTAATTTTGTTAAAAACTTGTGTTTCCTTAACGTTTACCGTAATTTGAACAATTTTCATTTGTCAATACATAAACGTACCATAGTATTTCGCCGCGGTTCGAGTTATCTCTGTTACATTTAAAGAAATTCGTGGATACGAAAACTCCACGAACAGCATAACCTAACAATCGTTCAGCGCTTGTGTTTAATCGTCGAGAGGATGGCAATGAACGAAGACTTCAACTTCGCCGAATTGTGCAGACTTTGTTCGTTAAAGAGCAATCATCAGCTTCAAATATTCGACAAGGAGGGCGAGCAAAGGCAATTGCTTTTTAAAATACGTTCCTGCATTCCTGCTGTGGTAAGTCATTCTCCACGTTGCTCTATTCAAATTCTATAGTATTTACAATTTTCTTCCCCTAAATGTGGCTGCAATTCGTTTGTTCAATAAATCGGCAAATGCCGTTAGAAATATGTAGATCAGTTTGTTATTTATAGCAGAAAGATGAGTAACAATAACAGCCATTCGGAGTACGTTTTTAATTACCACGGAAATAACTGTAATTAGAATATTAATTAAAAATTCAACTTTGTGTTTTACTCGACTGTTAATTAAACTACACGGTGAAGATGTTTTTTTACTGAATGGAAGAAATTTTCATTGACCATTTTGAATAAATCAGTGAAACATTATCTTGTAAGCATTTTCTCATTATTATTATTATTATTATTTCATTTGCAAGTTTAAAGGTACACGAGCATTAAGTCATTTGAAGTATATAAGTACGTCGATTTGATATAAATGATATTTCTTAGTGCGTTTGTTATGAAACATTTTTTACGCATTACTTTGATAGCAATACATGTTATTTTATAGACAATATTATCAACTGACAAATATTAAAGTACAATTTAAAAATGGTATATTTAATGTGTAATGTTTGAAAAGATTTGTCAATTAAGCGTAGGACTTAATAAAATTTTCATTACGGGGTGTGTCGCGTTGTACTCTTACGAATGTCGTAAATGTAATGATAATTTTATTAAGAACGGGTAGAATACAGTTCTTCCTTTATTTTTTCGGCTAATTCTTATTTGCCAAAATGTTGTTGTTCCACGATCGCTTCAATTCCTGCAACAATACTCCAAAACGTTTGTCACCGTAGATAACGAAAGAAGATGCATTGCCAAACAATATTTGTCAGAGGTGCGTGTACAAATTGGATATGTTTTACGAATTTCGATTGAGCTGCATGACGACGGATAATGTGTTAAAAAATTACGCGGACAGTTTGAAACATCTTGCAGCATCAGTGAATCAGGTAAGTCTGTTTTATGTGCTTCACTCGATTCCTCTCATTATTTAATTTATGTAAATGGTTAAACAAATTACTTATGACAAATTAAATAAAAAGGGCAACGATAGGGTGCCTTAACTTGTAAAAGGGGAAAACGATATCTAGTCAACTTTTAATTTCTTTTCACCCAGGTATCGTATAATTTTTCCTGTATACAAATCTTGTTTTATTCGTAGGCGTACACGTGGACACGTGTTTTACAAGTTATTTTACTTTTTATACTTTTTGTTTTGTTATCACAATCATATATTTTGTAATAATTTACGCTAGTCCCCGCAAAAAAATCGACATAGAACAACGTGCTAGTTCTACGTGAAAATAAATATTCCCGTGCCTTTCGCGTTTACTTTCATTAAAGAATATAACTTTTACAATTATTTTCAGACTGTTTATAGATGTTACTGCTTGGCTAATTAAGTCGGCGACTCACACGACGCTCATGATATATTGCATTCTTCAGTACAATCTGTACAATTGTACAGAACAGTACAATTCTTATAACGCTACGTACAATCGCAGCCAACAAACGCGCCCCTCCCTTTCCCCGTTCATTGAAAAGAAAATCGCGAGCAATACGCGTTTCCACCTTTCCACGTGAATGGAACGACTGTGCACTGCAAAACAAGAAGCCCAGCTAGTAAAACTATATTTATAACGCCGCCGCTAAATATAGGAACAAACGGGGCACCCGTAGGAATACTTGTTTACGGGGCATCGGGGTTTATTTGCTCCTAATTGATTTCACGAGACATCAGACGCGTTTAAGGCTCTCGCGGGCACGTGGTTTACGACTGGGAGCAAGTGCCATACAAATAGAGGAGGCACAGCACGCTTAATAAAGGTGGATTAAAGGTCTCGCATAAAGCGTGCCGGTATCACGCTTGTGGGCTGCAAGGGGGGGGGGCATGCGAGAAAGACAAGAGCTCAAGGGTGAGGGGACGTCGAATTTTTCCGCGCGGTGGAAAATTTATCGTCTCGCATGTCGGACACGAATAGCCAGGCGGTGGAACCGGGCTGTCTCCCGGAGTCGGTGTCGCGCGTATTCTAGGAAGTGCCAGAGACCCTTTAACAAGCTCGTAAACTCGTGCCGCAATTTCCGACATGACGCGTTAAAGTGACTTTATGCGTCGAATGGGTGGCCGACACGAGTTCCACATTTCGAGCGGCGTAAAAAGCCCTTTACGCGACACGCGCTCGCGTTTTACCACCTCTACGCGACCCCCTTCGTTCCACCTTCTTTCGCGCCAATCTCGTTCGCGTTGCTCGATAAGCGGGCGGAACACGCGTGCAAGCGGACGACGAGGAGGGAACGACGGCGGGCGCCCCGCGAGATCGAGCAACCAGGCCGAAGGATGGAAGAGGAGAGAGGCGAGAGGGTCGCCGTCGCTGATCGGTAGCTCGAGGTCCTTGATTCTCTCGGTCTCTGTCTCCCCGCGTAGGACAACGAAGCGCGATCCAAATAATTCCACCCTCGTACACGCGACTCCCCGTGAAGGATAGCCCGTTAGAGGGGGATAATATACGGATAAACGGACACGGATGAACAGATAGGGTAAAAAAGAGACGGATCACAGGGAGCAGCGAGGACAGAGGGTTTACACGGGGGTGGTACGCACGTGTGTATGTGTGTGCAACCGTCGCGGCGCTATTGATCGACGCTTCGCGGCTAGGCTGCGTCGCGCACAGAAAGCGAAAGTCAGTTCTCCTTTTCTTCGACGTCTCGCCTAGTTCCCTCTTTCTCTCCCCTTCGATCGCGGGTTCGATGTCTCCCTTCTCTTCTTGCCTTTTACCATCGTCTTTTCTACCCTTCTTGTCCTTCTTCCAGCCAACTATGTACTCCTTTAACTCCCTCTCTCTCTCTCTCTCTTTCTCTCCCGCCACCTTCCCTTCTCTGTTTCACTGTGCACTGCTCGTCGCTCCCCAATCCAAGATCGTTCGATCCCCACCCCTGCTGGTTGGCCCGTTCGGCCTCCTTGTCCCGGGCACAGGTGCAACGAGGAACAGGCCTGCATCTCTGAAAACCTGTTTCGAGGTCTGGAATACCCCGTCGTAAACGGTCGACGAAGCCTCGTTACCTGGTTGATCGTTGATGCGGTCAACCGACTAGCCAGCTACGGTTCAGCAAAGAGAGCAGAGGAAACGAGCCCCGGTAGTTGTACCGCTTGACGGCTGGTCGCGAGACGCGTCGCGTTTCCTCTCGCGTTTAGTTTCGCCTAATCGCGTGTGCCGTCCAACAATATATATATATATATATATGTACACGTCCATTCGCGTCTGTCTGCCTATCTCTGTCTCTCTCTGTCTCTCTCTTTCTTTTGCTCGCTCGCTCAGTCAATGTCAGTGTCAAGGTCAGCGGGCCGACGCACTGCAGAGCGCCGCCGCCGCCGCCACCGCCGCCGCCGACGACGACGACGACTGCTGCTAGGTTGCTCTCTTCCGTCATTGTGTGTATCCGGCAGGCGAGTGACTCGGTAGTCTGTGTACACGACACCAAGGTATACACGAAGGTCTCTTCTCGCGCATACTTGCTTCTCTAGGGCGTCTCTGCTATTTTTTTTTTCTTCTTCCCTTCCCTTTGTCTTCGTCTCCCTTTCTGCCCCTCCCCGATATCCTCTACCCTTTCTGTTTCACTCCCACTCGCGGACCGGCCGTCGCGTCGGCCAGGATGCATTCCGCGGGGATCTCCACTCGATATCGTTGCACCGCGCCGTCTCGTCCACCTATCGCTTCTCCCGAGCCTATTCTTCTTTCCCTTCTGCCGGTTCAGTATCGCTCGGCACCTCTTCCCGTTTCTGGTCGCGCCAGTTTCGCCTGCTCGTCGGCCTTACCGTAGTCCCGCCGGTTTATCGAGGAACCTTTAAGGAACGACCAGATCCGTGTATATTTGAATTTACAACCGAGTGCAGTCATTTCGTTTCCTCGCCTCCTCTCCTTTGTCGTCCTCGTCTGATCGGTGCACCTTGTGTGGTCCTCTCTACGGCACGTCGCCACGGTGCATTCCGCGGAGACCTCCACTCGATATCGTTACGCCGCGCTGCATCCGTGTGTCACCGGCTATCTTGTCTCTCCCTTTCTCGTATCTCCCCTCTGTCTGCACCCCTCTCTCTTTCTCTCTCTCTCTCTCTAACCCCCCCCCCCCCCCCCCCGTCTTTCTGCTGCCTTTTCTTTAGCCGTCCCCGTTTCCCTCGTTCCTTCCGACTATAGCTCGTTCTATCCACGCCGGGTCTGTGCCGGTCGGTGTTCTCTTTCCCTCGTTTCACCCTCTCTGCTCTCCTTCCCCGGCTATATCTCCCTCTCTTTCGCTAGAGGGCTACCCCCTCTGCTTCGACCAGACGTTTTTTTCGTCTCTTTGTCCTTGCATCCTCCCGCGCCGGGAATCGGCGGCTAGCTCCGCGGGACACACTCCGGTTGCCCCGTAAAACGCGAGATTCTTTCGTGGCGTCGCGAAAAGGAGGAACGCCGCGTGACCGTCGCGATTTACTCGTCGTCGTCGTCGTTATCGTCGCTCCAATTCGTCGCTGCGATCTAACCGAGGGTGCTACGGGTCCCGGTTAGTCGTCCGCCGGCCTGGACGTGTCTCGTGACGGTGCGAAATATTCCTCGCCTGGTTCGAAAAATCGGGAACAAATCGGTGGACATGACCACGGGCTGTAGACTGATGTGACGTGCGGTTGAGTTGTTCCCTCTGTGACGTCGCCAGTGAGATATACCGTCCCCTGTGAATATCTGGATTAGAGGGCCCGTTGGGACCGCAAGGTTTTCCTTTGCGTCCTCCAGCTGGACAAAGTGTGTAGGTACGTGAGCCCGAAGATCGGCCGATAGCGTTTGCCCGTCTTTTGTGGGAACCTTCGTGCCTGTGCCTCTCTGTAAGCCAACTTCTTTTTCTCTTTCGTTCGCTTCCTACGTTCCCTCTGGCCGTGCTTCCCTCACTCCTGTTGCCTGCCTCTCTCGTTTCGGCCATCGTTCTTTCCCGGAGGACCTTGACGAAGCAGGCTGCGTGGAGAGGTCTTTTCGGCTCCTTCGAAAGTCCCTGTCTTTTATGTATTCGATGTCTTCTCCGGGGGATACAAGCTTCTGTGATGCTTCTCGACGATACGATCCTCTTGGTTCATGGCGATTCCTCGGCTCGTCAACGACACGTGGACGAAACGCAGATTCCTCGATGGTTTATTTTGGAATTTCTTTATTAACATCCTTTCGAGTTACGCTTGGGCAGATTATCTTTATATCACAGCTGCGACGAATTCCAATTTTCGTTCCGTTCTTGTAAATGGTACTCGTAGAATGGCCGTGGAATCTTGTATTTCAGAAATTGGTTCACGAACTATTGTTTTTAGGGGGGGATAATTGTAGAACGTTTCGTTGCTTCTCTCCATTGTATCCGTCACTTACGCGAAGTCGTACGGAATTGGAGTAAATTTCATTCGGCTGAGCAATTATTTGAAATTCCGTTTCTGGTGAATATCGATTATCGTTAATAGATATTTACCATTTGGCACCGAGTGCGCCTTCGTGCTGGCTCCACTCGGTCCTGTTCCCTGTGATTAATCGTTTTCCCATATTGGCTTCGAGGCTGCTACGCTTTTGTGCACGAGCAGATAGAAGCCTCGCGAAATACCGTTTGTTCCTCCAAACGTTCTCCAATTTTCAATTACCACGGCGTACACAGTAACACAATAGCGCATTGAGTTTTGCAGACGCATTTGACCGGTGCGATTGTTATTATCTGAAACGTTCAAACATTATTCAGAATCGCACGATATTTATTCGTTATTTCTATTCTCGTTCATTTCTGCTAAATTTCAATTTATTCAGCGCAATCACGTTTTCGGTACGTTTGAATAATTTTTTTCTTTTTCACGCATCTTTTATCGCGATACGAGTTCGTTAATCCAGTTATTTGGATATTTTTGTACGCCCAAGATATCTCTAATATACGTATATACAGCTGTATTGATAAATTGCGATAGGAACATCGTGGAGCAATGTGAGGTCCGAATTTCCTAATAATCGTGTCGCAAACTTTCGGTCTGCTAAGCAACTCACGTTGCTAAAAAGAAAAAAAAGAACAATGTAAGATAAAAGGAAAAAAAAACAATTAACAGGCCACTGACAAGGACAAGATGTCTAATGGTAGCCAGCAACAGCAGCAGCGATCCGCTTATGTGGAGGCCCATGCAGTGGCCCACGCTGCAGTACAGCAACACATGGCACAACAAGCTGCACAAGCGAGGCTCGCTGGACCGGGTCCACCTGCGACGCCCCAGACTCCTAATCCTACCTTTACATTACCCGACGACGGCCTGGGCTACGACGATGGTGTACGGGTACTACGATCCATTGGAACGTGGTAAGTTTTGTCTCCGATTCGATACCGTCTCACGTTCCTTTCAATTCTAATTGAACATACAAATGATGACGCCGTCCGATGAAATTGTTAAAAACAGGTCCCCGGATTACACGGCAGCAATGCGCCCTGGCGGCGTGATGCCGCCGTTTCCTGGCGCAATGGATCAGCAATTTGGGAGCAGAGCGCCAACGGTGAACCAGCCGTTGAGAACGACGAACAACGTGACGTCTCGTCCCGGATTCGCATCGAAGGCAACGAACACGGGGGAACCGGCGACAAAAGCGTTCGCCTGCACCGTTTGTGGCAAGGGCCTTGCCCGTAAAGACAAGCTCGTCATTCATATGAGAATCCATACCGGGGAGAAGCCGTACTCCTGCGAGGTCTGCGGTAAGTGTGCCGTAAACTGTTGCTCCACATTGACAGCGGTTGACTTACACGTTCGAGTTCAATTAACGTTACGACGCGTTCTGCTTCCAGGTAAGGCGTTCGCGCGCAGAGATAAGCTGGTCATTCACATGAACAAGTTGAGACACCGACCCGGTGTCGCGCCCCTTTCAACGCCCACGGCCCCGAACTCGGAGCAGCAACAGCAACAGCAACAGCAGCAACAGCAACAGGCGCAGCAGCAACAGCAGTCGCAGCAGCAACAGCAGCAGCAGCAACAGCAATCCCGTCAGGACACTATACACAAACTGAAGGAGGAGCCGGTTAGTTGGGCGTGCGAATTATGCGGTCGAGCTTTGGCTACGAGGGAAGAGTGGATGCAGCACGCTCGGTAATGCTCTGTTTACATTTACATGTAGGGCACCAAATTTGGTGCTGTGGATGAATTCGAACTTAATGGAACGCCATGGGACACTGGAATAGTGCTGACGTATATAAAGAAATTTTCGTAGTATTCGGGAATTGTTTTAACAAATGCAGGGTGCGGTGGAAGCAATGGTGCAAGTCGAAAGAATGTGATTTCTTGGGTGATAAATAGAGCATCCCTGTTTGGCTTCGGCGACGAGTTTGTACAAATATTCGGGTATGCCTTTGAGACAGTAACTCTTACTGCAATTTACATCGAGCATCTAAAGCATTAGGGAGGAAATGAAGTTCAGGGAAATACATTTACGGCAGTCTATGCCGTACAAATCAGAAAAAAAGTCTGCACAGCGCAGTTATAATTGAACGTTAGAAAGTGTCAAGGATGCTGTTGGAAATTTCGAAATGCTTTTTCACCTTTCGCAAGATGACCTTTCGAACGCTCCGATCGAGACAGAAACAAAGAAATGAATGGCAAAGAGGGGTACAGAAAATAGTGTCCAATACGTCGTTGATTAAAAACAAATGTCTTTGCCGTTGCTATTATATTGCTACGTTACATGATGAACATTCTTCTGTTACAGTTCTCATTTGGAGGCCTCCGCTCCGCCACAGCACGCAGCGCCGTATTTTCCAGGATCCGCGGCACCGCCGCAGCCGTACGCGTCCGAGAGGCATTTTTGTCTGATGTGCCGTACAGATTTCACCGACAAGGCTGAATTCATGTTCCACGTACGCTCTCATTTCGAACCTCACGCGCAGCAGGCCGCGTCTCAGCATTCGAGTGGTAAACAAGGTGGCGACGCCGCTACGGCCGAATTGATCGCGCGTGGACTTGTCGATCCTTCGGGATTGTGCAGCTAGAATTATGCTTCCTGTCATTACGCGTCATCGATTCGTGTCTTACCATAGTACAAGTTCTCTACTCCATTTTTGACCAGAACTTTTGCATAGAATGCCATGCGTATTGTGATTGTAATGAATATATACTGATTTATTAGCGAGAGAGATGCACAGTAGTTGGTTCGCGTGCGAATAATCGACAGGGGCGCGTCGATTGTCCCTGTTTCGCGTTACAAAGAAGATTTGTTGCAGCTTTCATTGATTGCCCAACAATTTTTGGGTTCGGTACACATATACTCACCTATACGACCTGCTGGCCGCGTGTAAATAAAACCTGGAAAAAAAGTTCACCACCTTTGGACAGACAAAACAGAGAATAGTAGTTTTCCACGTACATACGGGACATATCATCGAAATCAAAGATTTATACAGACTCGAATAATGATGGAACTACTACTGTGTATCCTGAATATTATATATATAACGAATTGAGACATACGTTATTCGTCAGATATTTAAATATTGACGCGATACCGATTTGCATGGTAAGAGATTCCATTATTTCGTCAATATTTAAGTGTGATTACTTAATAGTATACGTTCCTACATAGCTAGCTTCCCGCCATCTTCAGCCATTAGCAGTATCCGCTATTCGACGTACAGGTTTGTTCTCAATGCTATAATGTTTCTTTTTTCTTTATTTTTATTTTTTATTTTTTGGTACGTTGTATGATCTGTTTTTATACGTTTTACGATCTATTTGATGCGTTTCATTATCTATTTCATATGTTCTATGATCTCGAAATTTTATTTCTTCTTTTTTCTTTTTAACAATTAGTTTTAAAATGATAGATTTCGGATCATTTAAAGGCGGAATGTTACGTTGCGCGTAACACGCCCTCGCAGAAATAATCATTGATTTAAGATGTTCGTATGAAGGTGTACGGATAGTTTGTTTTTATGTTTGTTAAATCATTTATTGGGTGATCATTAGTGGCTGCACGTGTAGCGTATTAACGTTAAGTTTATATTCCAATTATGTGATTCTCTTTACATCCTTTTATTGCCGTCTTTTTTAAGCGAAACTCGATGATCTTCCAAAGCGCGATGTATCATTAACCGCATTATCGATTTATAATACCAAACTTGTAGTTTTTACTGTGGTGTAGCGTAAGTGTTGACAATATTACCAACGCAAGCATCTCCAAATGTTTATATACCCATCGATAATTTTATATCAGCTAGATCTCTACTTTACTATTCTTATCGGTCGTTTCAAATTTAGTTTGTTGTCACGATCATCCTTGGTACCTGAAGTATCGATACGTACTTAGCCAGGGAAGAGCAAGTCTTGTCGTCGTAAATACTGATATTCTCTTCAATTACGATGCAATGGAATCTCGTTGCTCCGTCGAATTTCAGTTGTCCACGCGGAACGTAAATAATTTGGTCCTATCGACCTGTCTATTTCGATTTCTAATACGAAGAAATACCAAGCTACAATACCCTCGTATGATATTGGTTTTGTCGAGCGTTCCGTTGGGAGAGTCTGCATTGTGAACAAACTGTCTCTTCCAGTAAAACTTCATAGGTTTCGGCTTTTTACAGCGCTTACTTCCTCTCTCGTCTGTAGAATAGAACATTAGACAGCGCGCTCGTGTTGCGAAACACTGCCGTGCCTCCTGCCTCACGTACGACCCACTTCCGGCTTCATTTCGATCCAAATTACTTCCGGGTTAAGAACGGTGCCTAAAATGGTATACTCGAAAAAGACAAAAGAAAAGAAGGAAAAAAAAAGCTAAGCCTACAGTTAGGTATATATTTTGTATAATTCTAACTAGTGCAATGTAGAATTAATCGAATCGACAATAGTTGCGATCGTTGCGAATAGATCGAACGAACAAAAGACAAGAGGGAAAAGTGAAATGAATAAAATGTAAGCGTGAGATCGATGGAATACAGAGGGGCAGAGAAGTTTTACGTGTTCTCTTATGGTGAAAAACATTCGCGCGACAACTATGCATAAGGAGAATACTATATATAGCGATTTAATTAGTGACGTCGTAAAGGGAAACGAAGGAAACAACAAAAGACAAAAAAAAGCCGGCCTTTCTTTTAACACAGTTAATGAGAACACTTCTTTTTTTATGTAGTTTGTACGTACATTTAGTGTAGGGACGCGTCGGAGCGTCGAACGTGAAAGTTACTCGCTTCGTGGTGTATCGTAGACAATGTAAACGGGCTAATTTTTATCGTCAGAACTTTGTGAACGGTTCAATGATTCCGCGGGGATGAATGTTTTTAGTTTCCGTTTCGATGTCTCTTTATCGCGACCGATCACGATGCAATTAATAGGTCGAGGATGCGCTGAAATCGTGCGATTGCAAAGAAATAACATGCGATCAGAATTTCGCGAATAAATAATACCGGGAATTATTGTGTGAAAATTCGGATAATTACGCCCGCCATTTGCACGCCGTCGATGAAAATGTAGATCGTTGCAGACTTCGGTAAGCGACTTCATTGGATGACTTAACAGGTGATCAACATTTTTGTTTTCTTCTTTTTTTTTCTTGGGAAAGTTCGTCTTGTTGCGAAAGAATATCGGCGCGAACTCAGGTGTTTGCAAGGTGTAGAGCGTAATGATTTATAACCGTAGTACTTTGTACGGTCGAGAGTGGTATGCCATATTTAATAGACGTATAGTGCCTTTTCTCTGGGACTTCTCCGATTTCGCTCTGATCGTTTGAAATTTAACCGTGTTCAAGGAGGCACACTGGCGTGAAAATTCTTCTTTTCTTTTTTTTTTTTGAAATTACGATAAGCTAGGTTAATAGATGTAAGTTGAAAGTTGTTTTTCCCTCGTTTTTACTCTCTTTTTTTTATTTCTTCTTTTTTGTTGTGAGGGGTGAATGATGCCACTGCCTCTATTAGCAGCTGTTTCTAGACTACTTTTATACTGTTGATGTCATGCGCAGCTAATCAGAGTCAGTATATTACTGCCATAATCATGAAACGAAATGTATAACCAATATACCTTTATAAATAAAACACGACTGAAAAAGTAAAACATTGCCTTCCGAATTAGTGGATTTTGTAATAGTTTAGCGGTCGTTTATAATGCAGCAGCTGTTTTATAGGATGAGTAATTTTCTGCTAGTTTGGCAAAGTGAATGGTGTTTACGATTTTCTTTTTTCAATGTAATAAGTGTGCGATTATTTTCATTTGATGTGCGATCCAATGCAAATTTTTTATCACACGCGTAGTTTTAACATACGTTTATATTATTGGAACTAGTGTAAAGGGGAGGAGTGTGCAATTGCAAGTGTAAAGAAAAGACCATCGAGATTTTTATCATCGATGTTAATAATTGAAATTGAAATTGAAATTCTCTTTACTTTTTATTCCATCGCATGTCGTATAGAACCGTAAACGGCATTATACAAAAGTAATAAAATGAACAAGACTGAGAATACGGATTTCATAGTCACGAAACGTTTTATCTGTGAATAATAAGTTACCAAATCTATAACAATTACAAACGTTGTTAAATGTAGTTAGTAATATACGAAAATTCGAAAATTTTACTCGCACTCCTATATTATATTAACTTTAATTATAATTAAGCTGAATGAAATAATCACCCATTTAATTAACTTTGCATTAGTTTCGAACGATTTTGATACTGGTTTGATACTGGATACTGGCTGATGGGTCATTCAATAAATAATTATTTTATATTTTTTATACAGAATACTATCTATTTTCAAGTATAATCATCTCGCGGTGGATCAGTTTGTATTTTCTTGCGACTATAAATTATTCTTACCAATTGCAGCGTCTTTTATGACTTTTTGCATTCTTTTAGCGCCATTGTTAGCTGCTGACGATTTTCTAAATTATTGTTACGACTTCCAGCGTTTACTATGGCTGTTCGCATTCTTTTTCAGCACTTGCGTTGCCTGCTGGCGATTATTTAAATTATTGGCATAAATTCTAGCGCTCTTATGTGGTTGCACACTTTAAATTACATAAAATAGCAACTTTTAGCGCCGTTTTTCGGTGGCTCGTAATTTCATAATCTTCACACCAGCCCCTTGTGATTTCTTACATTATTATTACAAATTCCAGCACTTATATTTTGATTTAATTCGTTTTTGTCTGCAATAGAAGTTTGAAGTAAAGATAAATTCTACAATCATCATTTTAAATCATAGAGGGCGCAAGAAAGCTTCTGCTATTTTACACGGTTGGTATTTCAGAACAAGTTCCTTTGCTTTCCATTCATACATAACTGTTTAGCAATTTGCCTACTTCCAGGCACTCTAAAACTATTGCAAATTTTTATAGCAGAAAATAAGCGTTGCGATAGCAATTTTTTGTGACTCTCTATTGATCTATTTTGCCAAAAAAAGACGCAGTATAAAATATCTTATTTTTTAAATTTTCGATTCATTTATAATCACTGTAGGAATGACATACACACGAAAAAAATTTCATTACTTAAATATCCAATAGAGATATTTAATTTAATAGAACATTTAATAGAATTTTATTTCATTGCAAACCTAAGTTGCAATATTTTGTGATTTATGCAAATCCAAACAATCCCAAAATATAATAGAAAACTTGTAAAAATATACACACATGCACAGTCCGTAGACCGTCTTCAAAAATATGTTCCTAAAATTCTACCTGTCCAAGATTCAAAAGTATCAGAAAGCAAAACCACTACCTTTAATCACGACACCGTAATACTAACTACTTTGCAAATGCCATAGATAAACATTCTTTGCGTTGTCACAAACACAAAATGCAAACCCGTAGCAACAATTTCAATTCCTCGCTTAGAACAAACGAAAAATACGACACCCTCTTCCCAAATCGTGTATGCTCTGAGAAAAAAAGCCATTACATTCATAAGGCGGCCGAATAATTACGCCACACGCGGCGATAAATTTCACGAAACGTTTGAATAATTCAAACACTGCATATCCATCACAGTCACGTCGGACAACTTGTGTCAGTCGAACAGCAAAACGATACGGCGACCGAACGTAACGCGGATATAGAGCGTTTTCGATCGGCTCGACAAATATGTAGCCGGTATGAACGCGTTGCATCCAGTACGGGCTGCACCCGTTTGGCCATAAATTAAATCCACCGTCGACTTTCTTAAACGACACCAACGTGACGCGAAACGTTACGGTATGCGTTTCTTTCAACCCACCGCTAAGGTTATCGAGTTCCTGCTTCGATACGGCCAGTTTGCCTCGCCGCGCCCGTATTACGGACGCTGGTAAATGAACGCCCAACCGAACTGCATTTTTTCGCCTCGTTGCAACCGCAGTGCTATTATTGTTCGCGGGCCAGGATAATGAGATAATCGTCCCTTTGTCCATTGATTTCTATCCGTTTTCCGATGGGCGAGACTAAGAACGGGACGCGTCATTTGTGTCTGACGGCAATTTTCTATTTCTTATCTTCTGTCTGAGTGTTTCATGCTGGGGATCGTTCGAATAATTGTGGAACCAATTTGCGTAGAAATGTGCGGACAGAGTAAGGTGTTATGATGTGAGGAGCAAGTGACAGTAGGTAGGTGCGGGAACATATATTTAATTCGCGATTTTTTTTTTGCTTATACTGTCGTACCATTTGAAACGGAATGACTGTTTTAAAATTAGACCAAACGACTTGAATTTTGTCGAGAAGTTGGAAGGATTAGTTTACCGAACGATGTGCAGAAATAATTTTGACAAAATTGCAAACAGTCAGAATCGCAGGAAAAATAGTGAAGGTGCTGTTTATAACTATTTTGTCCGTGTCCCTAATGAAAATTAAAAAAAAACACGTTTTGCAGGTTCCTGTATCAACCGATTTCGATGGAATTTGCAGCATGCATATAACTGTGTGCTATATTTTTTGGGAGCAACTATTTTTTGGATCTAATGAATTTTATAAAAATCATTTATAAGAAGAAATGGAATGTAACCACTAATTAGTGTTGGGTGCGGGTATGTAAGTACAGATTTGCATTTACTCGGCACTTTTTAAATCAACTTTTCTCATCTCTTAGATTACTCCGTTTTTATAAATACTTTAATATAACTTGAACAAATAGAAAAAGAACAAATTGTGTTTCGATCTGTGCACTTCATATTACAGTTAAAAATAATTTCGCCGGGGTCTTCACCGCAATTTAACGCTAGTTCTTAAATTCGGTTTTAAATTTTACAAATAGAATTACTTTTAATAACAACAAACAGTTGCGTATACAAGAATTAACTGTGAGCCAAAGAAACGCAATTACTATATACCTACTAGACAAACTTACACAAATTGTATTTTCATATTTGAATGCGCAAATGATTTGATGCTCGAGTGGCACTCTAATTACAAGGATAAACAATAAATCATGTATAAAACAATACAATTGAAACTTCTTTCACAGATTGAAGCTCCTTTGTGAACTAGATGTTTTACATATTGAAGATATACTTGCAATAGGGCATGGTTGTAGACGATCGCGTGTTCTCTTTCACAGATCGTGGGATTCTTCGTAGTTTGTTGCAATAGCATGGGTAACGCCAAAGGTTGCTAAATGAAAGTATCGTGACCCCGAGGTGCACGGGATAGTGGTCGTATTTGCGAAGAAATTGCTATGCAAAACGTAGGGCGTCGGCGAACATAAGTGGTCAAGAAAAATTCTGGTTCATTGGTGTTGGTAAAATACCGAATAACATAATCATCGACACCTGTCGGATAATTTCAGGGGAACGTGGAGCTGTTGAAAATTTCTATCGACTCCGTTTTTTCATCAACACTTCCTTGCCTTTCTCTTCCATTCAGTTTATATATTGTAGATTTATATTTTAGATATTTTAAGCGTACTTTCCCCGATTCGTAACACTCTTGACAAATACTGAAGAGGTGAATCTTATGCACCACTTGTGCACTAGACTGAAATTTAATTGTGTTTTCTTACTAATGTAAGTTAGAATTCTAATAGTGTCTCGATACGTCGAAAAATTGAATCGTAAGTCCGGCAAATCAATATATCTTGCGATTTTGAGAAGAATAAGGGAGAAATAATTATAATAAAGTGCTTCACAGAAAAAAATTACACTTAAGGAATGTAGGAACCGAATGTCTATATTCAGAAAATATTGCGTCCAATTGTCAAATTATATATGATAAATAATCCGTGCACATAATTAAATCCTTCAAGAAAATATGTCATTTAATAATTTTATATTCATTTTGCATGAAATACTTTTGAGTACGACGATATGACGGGAAATAAGTTCGATTCATACTGTATGTAAATCGATAGAACTTTCCAATGAACCTAATGCGGTGTAGTGCGGATATTTTTCGTTAATCTACATTCATAGTAAGCGAAATTGTAAATATACGTAGAAATTCCCCTTAATTAACAAGCGGCTAAATGCATTAATTAACTCGTTGCATGTCTTCGAGGAATTTATGTAAAATTTATGCAGTCTTTTATAGGAAGTTCAACTTGTTTTACACGGTGGGCCTTGCAGTAAGATCATGGACAAGGCTCTTGTTACCAACAATCTCTTAATTACGAATGCATGCTCGCGTATTTAATTCAATGTCCTCTAATGTCTGCACTATTCAATAATACCGGGCTCTTTAGACATTTTAGAACGTTCCGCGTAATAGTCGATCTCATTCAACTTTCAATGGTTTTAGAAGTTGTTATGCGTTGAACATAAAAGTGTGATGTTTATAATAAATTCGATCACCTGGTTAAATTTTGGTACAGAAATTGTTTGTTTAGCTCAGTCATTTGATTCTAAACTAGATAATAAAAAATAGCGATTAAATAGACAAGTAAAATTTATTCCAATAAATTGGAGCTCACCGTGGTAAAGAATATACATATAGTCCAAACCGATAATTGCATATTAATATACATGAATGAATAACAAGGATCTATTGATAAATTAAATGAAAAGTAATAATTGCAACAGACGTTGGAATTAATCGAAACATAGACACTCGTCTCTCTGTTTCAAAGAAAGAAATTTCTGCAACCTTACACGATTATTTTGCACTCAATTATGCACTCCATTTCCGAAAATCAATAACCTCGTTATCTTAAATATTAGTCAATAAAATTAACGAAACAAAATCACGGAAACATTAAACAAGAACGAAGCCAAACAAATCTTTGTCAAATTCCATAAACAATGAGACTCTTCCAATATGCATAACTTACATTTTATCTTCACAACAATTTTCTATTCAGTAAATTTCTTCTAAAACACACCTCGATTGTACTTCCCCTTAATCAAGTTTACCTTAACTCTTACTAAACGTGTAGGAGTAGCCATCTGGAGTCCTGTTGAAGCTCAGCTTTCCTGGTGGATAAAACCTTCGAGGGGGCGGTGTCGTTATCGCGTTGTATTGCGGCAATGGCCTAGCCGGGGGTTGATACTGTGGCCGAGGGGTGTACGTAGGGATGGATTGAATTTCAGGTGGCGAGTGAGGTCTGGGTTGATATTGTGGTTGCGGCTGATACGCAGGTGCAGGCTGGGGTTGATAAGCTGGCTGGGGTTGATAAGCAGGTTGGGGTTGATAAGCAGGTTGGGGTTGTTCCGGTTGCGCTTCGTACACCGGTTGACTTGGACGTTGATATTGTTGCGGGGGTGGATTGTATCGCGGTGGTTGATAATCTGGTGGGTTGTATTGTGGCAGCGGCACGTATTCTGGTTGCGGAGGAACTTGCGGGGGTGGAACGGGAATGCCGTCTCCAGTCGCCTGTTTGGGGAAATTCAGATGCTATTTAAACGTTATTATTGTTATTGATTTTCGACCGAGAAATATTTCCATTGACTGGCATTAAAGTAGATAGAATTAAAATTGCGTTGAAGTTTCTGAAAAACATTTCACGTTTAATTGTGCAATTTTGTTTAACCTTGGCCTAGTCTTGTATGACCGTAACTTTTAATTTCGGAATAAATTCGTCACCTATTCTGAAAAATGTTCTAATCATTTGATCAGGTTGTTAATATTATCCCGTTATCCAAACAGGGTGTTTCTTAATAATTTAGTTTTGTAATGTGCTATAATTTGACAATGTAATTTAATTGAAGGTACTACAGGAAACTGTGCGGAGGCAGCCATTAAATTAATTTGCGATTCGAACAGTGTCTGAGTTACGAACTTTCTGCAAAAATGCAATTACAAAATTAGCTGCACAATATATGCACAATATTTTCATGAAATATGACAAACATGATGTTATCGTTAATATAACAAATAAAGATTGAAATATTCCTCGAATGAAACTAATTCTTCTAATCTTGAAAACGTCATTTAATCACTGACATTAAAATATAATAATATTAGTTTCTTTACTTCTAACGTATTCTCGTATGAACCAAATAATTGAAATTCCATTTATCGTTTCCATTGAAGGGAAGGAATCAAAATTTTTAAAAATACATCAATTTAGACATATAATCGATATTCCATTCACTGTATCTATCGATGGAAGCAGATAAAAGTTTCATACAATGCTTTGACATACCTGAAAGCCATCTTTCCCTGCGGTATACGACACCGTGCGTCTTTGTCCTGTTGGATCGACGTAGGAGTAAGACCCACGACGATTTCCGTAAATGTCGCTTTCCTCTTTGAACTCAACACCATCCTCTTGCGAATAAGCAGCTCCGAATGTCCCATCGCCAGCCAAGTATCTCGCATCGCTCAAAATTGCTGCTTGATGCGGTGACTGGTACTGACGTTTGGACAATTGACACGATACCAGTGTCATCGTGCAGGCCAGTAAAACCTGGGAGAATTCAAGTTTGTGACTTTAGCAATAATACGAGAAACCATCTAATTACTATAATATTGATGTTAAAATTAACAGTTAAAGTATCATCTCAAGAACAATCAAAGATCTCCAATATTCTCTCACGATTCTCTCTTACTTTAAAATTAACACTTAAACATTTTTAATAAATATCAAGAGCTACATTATCCGCAATTTATCGCACACTTCAACCGCATACGTTTCTTACATTTCTCACGAAAAATGTAAACGTGAATCGTGCAATGCTTATATTAGTGGCAGAAAATTTCTAAACTAGACAAAAACTGAATACATTTCTCCTATCTGCCTCGAATTTACACAAAATCACAATAATTAAAAAGTTGCAACGTATTACGAAGCAACGGTATTCAATCGGGTGGCGTATTGCAAACGCGTCGCAGATGTAACAAGGAAGTAATCGATGATCGAGTGTTGACAATGGGTCGCGAAGAGTTTCGGAGTGAAATTGAGTGCGAGTACTCACGGATATGGTGTGCATAATGGAGGAATAACGACAACGGGACGACGAGAAGTACAACAGTGCTTGGAGGATCGTCGAGAGGGGCGTTTTATACGGCAGATTGGATCACGTTGACCTGAAGAGGCCTTGATGGACGCCCGCGCGCCCCGCTTGCAGAGTAACGCAGATTGCACTTCGATCTTCCACCACGCCTTTCGACCGTCACTCAGCTTTCCTACCTGCAACTTCCACTGACATTTCTCTGAATAGCATTTTCACCGGTACAGTTACATTTGTTACTTATAGACACTTATATTTAGCGTTTCAGTCACGGACACTTTATTCTTTGGCAAGGAGAATGAAGTGAAATGTTTTCATTTGATGGCGTTTGGAAAGACTAACGAGGATGGTCAGGCAACCCGACGATTCAGAAGCGTGTGAAACTTTTGCATACAAGCGAAGTGTGTCATCCGTAATACAACCCTGTTTTTCGTTCGTGCCATAATTCGGTTTTGAGGGGTGAAATCAGCCCTTGAAAGAAGTTCGGAATGTTCTTTTTCGTGAATTATTTTAAGAACGCTGAGAGATGTTTTGAAAAGGTATGGACAAAACTTGCGTTGCTTTATTGCGTTTGCAATACGGCGTCAGAATTGTTTTTAAAGTTTGATACGTTTCTGAATCTTCGGGTTGCCTTCCGCCTTGTAAGTAGATATAATAGATTGGAGTGAGTTTGCCATGGAATATTTCTTTGCGAATTTCTTTGTTTTTCTTTTTTCACATTTATCTAGGACAAATTGTGTATTGAATTTTGTGTGAGTAATTTGGACTTAAACGGTGTCATAAATGACTGTGATTTTACCTTTAAATCTGTACATTTGTTTGACGGTGTTGTAACAAAATTTCCATTTAGACAAACAACGGTGTTCGTTTTATTCTATTGCTGGCTGCAAAACAGTTTTTTCTTCCTCTACGACGAATGGAAAAGTAAAATGTGATAGTGACTGTTAAATATTTAGAGTTCCTTCAGAAACGTAACATCCAAGACAAGCGTTTAAGAATGAAATGGCGCGGCACGAGATCGAGATTCGTCTACAAGCAACTCAAAGAACATTGTTCACGATTGCAGGTAGTGCAGGTAGTACTGCGTCGACTTGACCAGAATCCTTACTTACCAGCTTGCAGATTATCCTGAGAACAGTGAACGACTCATGTAGAAACGGTTCATGAATTCGTCGCTTTGTGTTATTCTTTCAAATACATTTACTGCGCTGTGCATAGAATATATATTTATATGTATAAACATTCAACTATTGTCGCGCAAAAGAAAGAATTAAACAAACTTTTATCAGACAAACAAAGTTCCTTACTTAATATAAATAAACTAGATCATGACATATTGGATTTTATTACAAAATTAATTAAGCGGTACCCTCGTACTTGCGAAAATAGGTACCAAGATCTTCTGTGGATATTTGAAATCATGGATAATAGTGAACGCTATGATATATTGGGGTGGACATTTATTTATTTATTCGGCATTAATGAAAATAACGAGGAGGCGACACGCGACTTCCGGCTGTCCCAAATTAAGGAAGGGGGCTAAAATTATGGTTCAACTTCTTGACCTTTAATTTGAGAACCCGTCGACTCAGAAAATACCTTGTACAGAAACGGAGAAGAATGGCGTTGAAAAGGTACGTAATTCAAAAAGTGAGTTTTGGCGGTACTCAGCGTGCACCAAACGGGAGATGGCGACACGCGTTCCAATTTCTAAAATTAAAGGTAATTAAATGTAACAATTTGTGCAGTTATAATTGTTTATTATGCGTACTTTAATATTGTATTTAAAATACGTATTGTAGTGTAATCATAGACCTTCATGGAATTACAGAATGTGTTAAAAAATGTCTGCTACATCCAGATTTAAATTTTACTCAAAAAATTAAATTTTTTAAAGGAAATCACGCCATTAATATCTGAGTGTTTATCTTTATGTTAATTCTTCGTCGCGTACCTTTTTGGAGATGAAAAGTTACCAACGTTGATATGGGAAGGTAAAAAGGTTGGAAAGATATTATACAATTTTTCAAGATTCTTTAAGATTTCAGTAGGTAAGTACGTGTCAATATTTGTTAATGATAATCCTCGTTCTTAAGAAAGGTGCTTGATATTTCTCAAAGTACAAAGATAAATGAAGTACTTTAAAGAAAGTACAATAATTGTATTCACTTCTAGACTAAAATCTCATCTCCTGACATTATAAATAATCGGAGTTCAACTTCGTTGTTTAATTGTTAAATTGATATTCGATTTCATTATTTCACCTTTGCATTGCCTTTATCGATTTTATTATTTCACAAAGGATGACATATTTATTGCCCAAGAAAATGAGAATTGCTTCCCGCTAACGTCACCATCTATTCACCATATTAGTCCGCCTTTCATAAAACAATATCGATATAGTTCCTGGTTAACTCGGAGTGTAACATTAAGTATCAGTCCATTTAGCGCGATGCAACTGCATTCAAGTTTGATTGCAGAAACGTTCGTTTGGAAAAATATGGTACAGAAAAGTTGTTGAAGTTCCGTGTTACAATTAGCTGGAGAAAATTTCATCATCAATGTGACCTAATTCTTGATTATTCCACTACTACTTTTTGTTCGTTAAGCGCATGCCTTGCGTGCGTTTTTCGAGGAATAATAAAACTCGTATTTTTTATAACGATTTCCTATAAATTTGTGACTTTATGTTCGCTATTCTTGCGTATTAACCAATACGGATATACTGACGGAGAGGTTTCAGCGCAGTTTAATCACTAATTGTTTCAAAATGAAGGTTCAACGCTGCCGACTTGAAAATTGCAGCGAGGGAATCTCTTAGAGATTCAAGAGGGGTCTCTAGGACGGCATTTCTAAAATTTGATTGATGTAACGTTCAATTACGTTTTTTTATTCGTTTAGTTAACTTTTACACAAATTGTAAATGTTTTAAATTTAACATACATTTAACATTTAACATTTATTTAACAATTTAACATTTAAAAAATTCTACGTAGTTTAAGACCCTCTAATGTAGGTTGTACATCATACAATATGAAAATTTTGACTAATTTTTCCATTAAATGATACAAATAGTAGAAAGAATACATCGATCATTTATTAAACTGATTGCTATTTAATAGTTTCATTTGCTAAACTGAATGTAATAAATTAATTGACAGAAATTTTTTAATAAAAGATTATCAGTCTGTTATTAAAACAATATAATTGCTTGTGCTTAAATAATTTGTATGCGCAAGTCTCGATCTCCCGGGGTCTTCAAAATTTTACCCAACATTCCGTTGCAAGTAAACAGGTATCGAACAGGAATATGTATGCGAAGAAATTAAAGCTTAATCTAAAACTGCACTATACTTTGAATCCTTGTTACAAAGCTGGCACGTTTAATTTAAAATGGATTGCTTTAAATACCTTTTGAAACGTCGTAAGTCATTTTCATAAAAAGTGTTCTCTTTACGGGTCATGAAGAATCATTGCCGAGGCGGAGCGTGAAATTAAACGAAACTCCCAAACGAGCACTTCTCATTTCCTTATATACGCACAACCTTAAGTGCACTTACCTATTAAACAAACAAAAAAAAAAAAATGAAAAAGAAAAACGACTGGAACAAACGGCTCTTTCCAGAATCGAATTCCACCGGTTCCATACGTTTCATTTCACTGATTTCCCATTCGATCAAACAGCACCAGTGACATCGTGGCTATTGGTAATCTCGAATTGGTAATCTCATCGCCGCATCGATGCAATCATTTTCGTGTTCTGCAGTCAGAGTAATTCACGTTCGCTTCGTTGCCTCGTCGTTGCTCTCTTTTCGTCTATTTTCACAATTCCGTGCACCGTGACTCAGCCGATCGCTTTTACATCGTGATCTCATACGGACGATGCCGTTGCCGCTGGATCTCGTTTCGATTCGATCAATTCGAACATTCGAGGTACGCGGTACACCCCTTTTCACCTGCGCACACCGCTAACAGCGATCGTTTACTCGCTGCCTCGAATTCGATCGCAGAAAATGACCAGTTCCGTCGTGCGTCGACACGTGGAAAATCGCCGGCTCTTTAATGCACGACCGCGGTTCGTCGTGGAAACCTTCTATTTTTGAACAGTTCCGTGGAAACGTGCATAGTTCTTCCCTGCGATGGACTTTCTCCGCCCCGTTTCCGTGCAAACGTATCCTTTTTTCTCGTCGCGCCTTTCGAATATCGCGGAGGAACTTTCATCGTTCCTAGGGTTTTGCGGCGCGTTTTTCTTTTGGTACATCGCGTTACACGGCCTGCCCGGCTAATTAACTACGCGGGATCGGCCGATCTTCCGGCAAGATCGTTCGACTCGCGTTCGATTTCAGTCGGTGCGCGTTTTTACGGCCGCCGATGAAAGGCATCGTACGGCTGTATACTTTTCGAGATAAATCAATACTTAGAAACGGTTCATCATTTTAAGCGGCATGAATCGACGCAATGCTGACAACGCGAAGCATATCGACACGAAGCAAACAGGCCTCGTTAATTTCTATGATTTCGATGAGCCTCGAATGAACGAGCGGCTGAGTAGATACTTAACGTTTGAAGGAATAAGGAAGTTTTGTAATTGGTGAAAAGTATTTCCCGGATGATTACGTATCTCAGAGCGATACTTGGCGATGAAAGCCTTTGTTTTCCCGGTTTTTCACTTTTCTTGGTGGTTCGTGAAATTGTGTGATCGGGATACACGTGACAATACGCCAAGTACGTAATTTATTTTGTTCTTGTCGTAGCTTGTTTGCTGAAAGCCTTGTACAGAGACACTTTTGTTCGACCTACGTAATTCTCCGTCGCCTTATTTAAATATCAAGGAAGAGAGACTGTTTCTCACAAAGTGGCAGAATTCCTTTTTAAAGAATCACCGTTTTTGTATTTTAATTGTCACGGATGTAATACATTCGGAAGTTCTTGTATTTCACGACGAGACGCATTTATGTAATTTAAAAATGATCGTGTTTAGCATTAAAGTATTTTACATATATTTTATTACAGTTTCATTTTGCGCAAACTGTATGCTTGATGTTGTTAAATTCACGCAATCTGCACTGATTCCATAGTCCCAGACAGATATAATTAATCGATGTGAATCATACCCCTCGCTCATTCGTTACAGCTACGCAGCCTGCTAAAGGTAAAGTAAACGCGTATATAAAATAATATCGACGAAAGTGAACAAATCTTTATTAGAATTGTCGAAATTAGAAAGGAGTTCGTTAATATCCGCGTGAACGTTGCAAAATTACATTCAGACAAATATCTCTTATGGTTAACCGTTGCAACATCATCGTTTAATTGTAAGAGAAGATTTGTACAACGAGGGTAAAAGAATCTTATTGCAAGCTCTTAATCGAATGCAAAGAACCGTTAACGAATTGATTACGAACTTATCGGAAATAGAAATAAAGAGATAGTACAGATTGTGTTTCGAGCGTGGTGTTCTGTAGGGGAACGCGAAAACTTTCTGATTTTGTGTTTCTGCTTCGCTCGTGAAATATGTGTCGCAATGAATGTAACGAGGGTCAGGTAATTTCAGAAATTACAGTGATTTTTCAGGTTCGATACAGAAAAAAAAACCGTGGTTTCCCCTTAGAAGCCCGGTTTATGAGGTTTTTAGAGTTCGTTTAGAACGTATTATCGTTTCCCTTCTTTAATGTCCACATAATATTCTCTAATTTCGCTCGCGTTGCCGACATTTGTTCGCACGGATCTACTTAATAAATTTTGCGCCACTGCAATAAATTCCGGGAACTGTGCTTTCACAACGACCAGACGTTTTGGAACTCACATTCGGAAGAGTTGAAATTTATACAATTTTGGATACTTTGGGAATTTTGCTTTTGATACAGTTCGACCACTGTGCAGTGTTCGTTATAACGTAAATAATTTACAGGACGAATATATAAACAGTTACAATAATACAAATGATTGAAAGGAATATTATGTTATAATATTATCATTATCATAATAATTGTTCGAATAAAAGTGCATAGTCGAAAAACTACTAGAAATGGGAAATTTATTCGACTAAGATATAAAGAATTTCATAATATAACGATGAAAGAAATCATTCTTGATGTATCAAAATTTGTTAGAGGCAATGCAATATAATATAAATTAATTTTCAGAAGATTTTTCGTATGCAAAACTTGATGGATAGTTTGTTGGAATATGAAATAAATATGTAAAAAGTATCTGGGAATTCCAGAAGCAACCCACGACATTCTTGCTTTTCATTAAACTAACCGCATATATTTCAACTAATTCACGTTAGTAAATTGCAGTTGAGGCAAATTCTTGTGAGGCGAGACTGAATCGAAAAATGAACTTCATAATTTACAGCCAGACTTATTGTATTTTCGCAAAGTTGAGAGTTCAATAGCACAGGTAGCCACGATTCAAGAAACTTTCATCAATACGTGAGATCATGGTACATTGTCATTACTCACAATATTAAACATTTCGAAAGTTCTATTTGATGCTCCCAAACTTTTGTGCAGCTACTATTATCCGTCGCCGATACTGGTAATTTAAGTTAATTGTGGGAAATCGTTTGCACGTTATAAATTTAATTGTCTGCAATCTGCATGCAAAGCAGCTCCTTGCGACACGCATAGGAGAATGGCTTTTGTCTTGTGAAGTCACTACAGCCCGATTTGCAGATAACGATACTCTGAAATCGCTAGAAATTGTGTTTTCTATTGTTTCCAGAGTACCTATTATTGTATAAAATCTTAAAGAACTTGCGTGATTTAGTACATCTTTCCGCTTATATTTACGACCGTAAGTTTCACCCGACTACTTTGCAAATATGCATTTTTTGAAATATGAAAATGAACAGTGCTATGATTTGGTAAACGTTTAAGAATTACGCACCAAGGATTATCTAAGAGGAGCAATTCGCTCAAGGATATTCCAGTTTTAACAAAGTTGCATATTCTTTAAATTTGGACAGAAAGGAATACAATAAGTTTTTCTTGTGAGTGTGAAAGTAATTCTAGTTTAAATTCGAAACTCGTTTAATTAGAGCGAAGTACAGATATTTCTTCATTATGTCATGTTGCATTTTCTCTTCTGTTATACATTAATAGAGAACAAGTGGATTATTTGATGAACAGAACCGGTTTCATTGATTTCAAGCTTTCTTTAACTTGCAAAGGACTGATTGAATAACTAGTTGGTTCGATTTTGTCCCAATTAAAGTGCGTTCTGAGACAGTTTTCTTCTTTCGTGCATTTATCGTTAACTTGGACTGTTAATTAACTTGAGTTTCTTATTAGGTAAATAAATATTGTAGTATTATAAATGAAATTTGTATCATTAGAAGTAATCAAATAGTTTATACTTGCTAGATTTTATTAATATTGACAATGTTTCTATGTTTTCGTGCATAGTATTATTTGTATACTCTTACTTCTAAAAAAAATGATCAGTTATGCATTTATCTAAATAGGTACGTAATCTTCCCAAAAAATTGAACGGAATATTTACAATATTGTGCAAACGTGTCGGACAAGAAAAAATTCCTTTCCTTCTCCTTCCACCTTAAACATTAATTCAGAAGGCACATCAGGTAGAATCGCGAGATACAGTTCTATCCGTCGAAAGCGAAATTCAGGAAATGGAATCTACACATAACGTGAAACAGAACGAAGATATTTTATATAATTGCAAGTATTTTCCCACTCGTAAAAGAGATGTTTTCCATAATAAGTATATTTTACGTATATCGTTAAAATATGTTTCAATTCAGCTTTGCTTTCACTTGCACTGTATCCCACTATTTAATGCTACGCCTTAAATTCATGAAAAATATCTACGATGCACGTGCTCCATTTGTTTCATTGAAAAACCTAAAATGCAGTGAATTGAGAAGCAATGAAAAATATATTACGTAAGTCCCAACTAATTGAACACCGTAAATTTTGTTTCGTAATATGCAATAAAAACATGATTTAACAACAGGATTACAACTAAAAATTAGTTCAAAAAATGAAGCATCCTCCCCCAATAATGAACAATATATAAAATAGTAACATGAAACATTGCTTCCTTACTATAAAAAAACCAAAGCAATTAAGAAACATTCTGCCATTCAAATTCCGTCATCCGACACGAGCCACAAACAACATTCACCCAGGTAAAACAACGAAACAATAGCACGCAGCAAAGTAGGCACGATAGAACCTTAATTGGCCAGCTGAATCAAAACAGAGCTGAATAATCTGAGCCCTGAAGCAAGATAATAAAAATCAAATTATACCCAAAAGTTGCAAACCAATGCTCAACACTGCGGCACCTACTTTATACCTAATCTTAAAACACAAGGATAACATTATCCACAAATTCAAGAACCGAGAATACACCGATCGACAATGATTCTACCACCCGGTTAATCGAGTCCCTGCTGTCAATACCTAACTTTTCTCAGCGATCGCACGAACAATAGCTCGCAGGACAATACCTGAAACCGACAATCAATTCTCCCCGATTGTTCCTCCTCGGAGACGTAAACTCTGGCCACCTCGGACACCTCCGTGTCCGCAGCTTCCTAGATTGACTTTGTAACCGTGTTGCGACAGCAGCGTCACATTCTTGCAATCGGCCGCGATAATATCCCGAGGGCCCGGTGGTTCGCTCGTTACCCGAGGCAGAATTACTTTAAAAGTAGGTAGCCACCGGCCGTCTGCATCGCCGACCAATTACACCAGACCGACTCGGGAGTATATAGAAGAGCCACGGCCGCACCATCGACTGATTTCCGCTGGCAGACCCGCGAAACGAGCATCCACGTTCATCGTCTTACTTTTGCGCCGACAATGAGACTTCGAGTGAGTGCACTTGATCCATCGATTCTATTCGAAATCGTGGTTTATGCTGGTCGTGCTCCGGCAATTTTTTCAATGGTCTTCCAGGATGGGGCGAGCAGACGGGGAAATTTCGAGTGTCGATTCTTTTTTAACGTCTCGATTTTGTTGGTCCTTTCAGTGAGTGTGACGACCGGAGTTGCAGTGCAGTTGTGGTGCAAGGGGGTATTGCAGTGATGGACATTTCGGTGAACAATATTCGGTCGATGAAGCTTCAGAGTCGACGTTCAGGAACAGTGAACGGTGGTCGAGTAGTTTCTTCGGTTTCTCATTTTGTTTTTTTTTTTTCTTCTTCTCAGATTGATTTTGCACGGCAATTAGGTTGGAATAGGAAACGTAGAAGTGTTGCTATTATTTTGTGTAATTGCTGCTTACGACACAGAAATATGAACCATTTATTTTCATATATGATTCCATTGTTAAAGTTTCGTATTAATGATACGCGATAGAAATTGTATTTATTCATTTCGCTCCGTTTTCTAAATTATATTTTTCGAGAATCCCCATTCGGCGAATTTTGCAAATATTTTTATTTCGTCATTCGACAACTGCCAGAGAAAACTACGTAGGGTAGCTAAAAAGCAGGGACGAATAATAATCTCCAAATTATTCAACATAAGGGGGAAAATTGTCTCCGCTTTATTTTCTGTCAATGCGTTTTTATTCACGTGCTAGTAATAATCCTTTACGTGCGCGCAGACAGAAATGTGAACAGAAATCGCGAATCCATTATGTAGTAACTTTGGCATTGCAGAGTTCAAGGCTTGATTCACTCAAGCATCACTTCTACACCATAAGTATAGCGAACTCTCGTGTTATTATTAGAGGAAATGAAATCACGTGCAGCAACGTAGGTATTAACTTAAAACATTGATATGCTTGAGAAAAATATAAATATTATACGTACAATGCAACATAATCATTTAATTTTGTAATTGCACTAAAAAGTTCCATGTGGAAGACAAAAATAATTTCTTCCCCAAGCGAAAGTTCCAATTTAATAAGCAGTGTTAGGTCAGAAAACAGTAACGCATCATCGAAGGAAACTTTGATTCGCACTATTAGTAACTTAATTTCAACCAATCCATTAATGAAACAATAAGTTAATGTATATTTTCTATCACTTTTTTATTTCGTTTGAAGGAACGCGATATCGTATCCAATTTTCTACATAAACATACAAAAATATTCAAAACCACAGAAAAAGAAAATACTATAAAATCACAATGCTTCATAATTGAAGAGTAGGGACAACAGTCGCACCGAGATTCCAAGTTGGCTCGTAACTCAGCCTTAATCGGTAGACAGTTTCCAACATCCGAATAGGAATTGCGGATCGAAAGTCTCATTAGCTAAGACATAATTGTCCTCAATTATCCGTAACGAAGAAAGTTTATTAAAGAACTGTTCTGTGCGGCTCGTAACGCCGGCGAACATGGCCAGGCTTAATTTTATGATAATTCCACTTCCCCAGAAGGAAGTGAAACGTTAGACGGTGCCGCTGCAATAGGCGATCCATGAATCGTTATTCGCAACGTAGAGTTGGTTCATACAGAAGCGTCGAGGCACACGCAGGCGGAAATGTGGTCCGGTAGTCAAATGTTTTATTGAACAAAACGTTCGTACGAATTCCCTTCCGTGTACGATGTCGCCGGCGTCGATTTCCAAGTCACGAAGGAAGACGACTATCCAGGAAGACTTCACTTTCTATCGGATCCCGTTACCGTTACAGCATCGTTGTATTTGTCGTTAGAATGAGAGTGAAACGGGTGAGGTGGGAAAGGCTTCTCATGGCGAATAATTTATTCCCGATTCAATCTGTTCGCAGTTTCTTCTTATCGCCATCGTTTCGACTTTTTTAACGTCTCGATTTTGTTGGTCCTTTCAGTGAGTGTGACGACCGGAGTTGCAGTGCAGTTGTGGTGCAAGGGGGTATTGCAGTGATGGACATTTCGGTGAACAATATTCGGTCGATGAAGCTTCAGAGTCGACGTTCAGGAACAGTGAACGGTGGTCGAGTAGTTTCTTCGGTTTCTCATTTTGTTTTTTTTTTTTCTTCTTCTCAGATTGATTTTGCACGGCAATTAGGTTGGAATAGGAAACGTAGAAGTGTTGCTATTATTTTGTGTAATTGCTGCTTACGACACAGAAATATGAACCATTTATTTTCATATATGATTCCATTGTTAAAGTTTCGTATTAATGATACGCGATAGAAATTGTATTTATTCATTTCGCTCCGTTTTCTAAATTATATTTTTCGAGAATCCCCATTCGGCGAATTTTGCAAATATTTTTATTTCGTCATTCGACAACTGCCAGAGAAAACTACGTAGGGTAGCTAAAAAGCAGGGACGAATAATAATCTCCAAATTATTCAACATAAGGGGGAAAATTGTCTCCGCTTTATTTTCTGTCAATGCGTTTTTATTCACGTGCTAGTAATAATCCTTTACGTGCGCGCAGACAGAAATGTGAACAGAAATCGCGAATCCATTATGTAGTAACTTTGGCATTGCAGAGTTCAAGGCTTGATTCACTCAAGCATCACTTCTACACCATAAGTATAGCGAACTCTCGTGTTATTATTAGAGGAAATGAAATCACGTGCAGCAACGTAGGTATTAACTTAAAACATTGATATGCTTGAGAAAAATATAAATATTATACGTACAATGCAACATAATCATTTAATTTTGTAATTGCACTAAAAAGTTCCATGTGGAAGACAAAAATAATTTCTTCCCCAAGCGAAAGTTCCAATTTAATAAGCAGTGTTAGGTCAGAAAACAGTAACGCATCATCGAAGGAAACTTTGATTCGCACTATTAGTAACTTAATTTCAACCAATCCATTAATGAAACAATAAGTTAATGTATATTTTCTATCACTTTTTTATTTCGTTTGAAGGAACGCGATATCGTATCCAATTTTCTACATAAACATACAAAAATATTCAAAACCACAGAAAAAGAAAATACTATAAAATCACAATGCTTCATAATTGAAGAGTAGGGACAACAGTCGCACCGAGATTCCAAGTTGGCTCGTAACTCAGCCTTAATCGGTAGACAGTTTCCAACATCCGAATAGGAATTGCGGATCGAAAGTCTCATTAGCTAAGACATAATTGTCCTCAATTATCCGTAACGAAGAAAGTTTATTAAAGAACTGTTCTGTGCGGCTCGTAACGCCGGCGAACATGGCCAGGCTTAATTTTATGATAATTCCACTTCCCCAGAAGGAAGTGAAACGTTAGACGGTGCCGCTGCAATAGGCGATCCATGAATCGTTATTCGCAACGTAGAGTTGGTTCATACAGAAGCGTCGAGGCACACGCAGGCGGAAATGTGGTCCGGTAGTCAAATGTTTTATTGAACAAAACGTTCGTACGAATTCCCTTCCGTGTACGATGTCGCCGGCGTCGATTTCCAAGTCACGAAGGAAGACGACTATCCAGGAAGACTTCACTTTCTATCGGATCCCGTTACCGTTACAGCATCGTTGTATTTGTCGTTAGAATGAGAGTGAAACGGGTGAGGTGGGAAAGGCTTCTCATGGCGAATAATTTATTCCCGATTCAATCTGTTCGCAGTTTCTTCTTATCGCCATCGTTTCGACGACGTTGGCGCAAGAGAAAAACGCGCAGCGTTCGACACGGGCGCCGCAGGCTCAAATTAAGTACAACGATCCCAATGGTGAGTAGATCTGATTCCGATCTGATAAATTGATCGGTGTTTCGTGAAATCGGATAATTGTGCTTGTTCTGGTCGATTGATGGTATCGCGATTGATCTGCTGGTTCGATTGTCTTCGTTTTCGGAACAATAATTGCGTTACGCGTTTATTCGAAGCGAATGTGTACGGTGATGCAGTTGGTGAGCCTTTTAGTTGAGAAATATGTGATCTATGTTAGCTGTTATAATTACGATGAAATACTGCTACTGATTGTATAATTTAATTAGTTCGGTGGAGTCGGTACAATGATCCTTTTTCATGCGATGTTTGTAGTATCTTAGTTTATTGTTATTTTAGTTCTGCGGTAAAATCCGTTCGATTACTAATACAAAAATTGGACATTAAGTGAACGTTTCATATGAAAGGAATTTAAGTTTGTTTCAAGTTATTTTGATATACAATAACGAAAAAGTATAACGATCAACCCTTTGGTAAATAATCAGAATGCAAATACTCACTGATAAATCTTCAAGACTGAACGAAATTAATCAATGTTGCAATACATCGTATTTGAAATAGTTATTATTTAATATTCTATGCACTCAATTTCAATGTACATTGTTTTATGTACATTGTAATTTCCATTTACTGCTATTTAGTTACTTTTCAATCGTCCAATGCCACAGATACGACACTCACCTTGTTCTTGCACAATTTTTAAAAATAATACTATGATACTACATTATAAAAATTCTGTTCCAGGCCTAAAGGTCGACTGGAAGTTCTACGCACCGCAGAACCAATGGCGATCGCACTTGCAAAACTACCAGCGACTTCAACAAGAAGAGTCCGCTCGATCTCAGCAATCAGCACCGAACCATGCACAACTGCAGTCTCATCTCGTGCAAATCGAGCCAGATCACTTGCAACACAGATCCTATTCGCAACAGCAATACCAGCCAGAGCCTCAGCCAGACCCTAACAATCTTCAAACATTCGTCAAACCTCAGCCTGCGGGGGAACAATCGAATCAAAATCAATTGCAGTACAAGGTGTATCCTCAGCCGCAAGCCCCAGTAGTGTCTCAAACAGATCCTAATCAAGTCCATCACAACGCATACTCCGATGCTCCGTCTCACGTGAAACAAGTGGTTCCAGACAACTCGAAACAGCAACGTCCCTACACCGATCCATCTGCCTTTATCTACTCGACAAACAACGCAGACACGCAGCAGTACGATCAGCAAGCACCGACCAGTGAATTGTCCCTGTACGGACACACCCCTGAAGAGTTTGAGCAAACGGAGCAACAGAAAACCAGAAGAGAGTACAGTGAGGGAGGATTGCAGGGAAGAATTATTTACAAGGAGGAATACGAACAACAGTTATTGCAACAGCAGCAACAGCAACAACATCAACAACAACATCAGCAACAGCAACAACATCAGCAACAGCAACAATATCAGCAACATCAGCAACAGCAACAATATCAGCAACATCAGCAACAGCAGCAATATCAGCAACAGCAGCAATATCAGCAACATCAGCAACAAAATCAGCAACAGCAACAAGAGACACAGGTGGAGCATGTACCTGTACCTACCGAGAGTCTACCATCGCTGACACCTCAGAAATTGCTTCTGAATAAAATAATGCCTTCCGAGATTCAAGAACTGCTGAATTATCAGGCACAGATACCGTACGACGTAATTGCAAATAGTATCAGTTATATGCCCAAGACGTTGTTCGTCCCAAAGCCATTGTCAAGTGACACCAAGGGACCGTACCATTATCGTAGCGAAATTTATTACGTGAATAATGACGAATACCAGCCGGATTTCGAGACGAGCAAACCTGTCCAGGAGGACCAGAGGCATTGATTGGGGAATAATTATGAAAGGATTTATTGTTTGTTTCGTTGATTGACGCGTCGAGATTGAGGACAAGTTGGGAACGATCGAGAGATTTGAGGAAACTGAAGACTTGGGGATTATTTTTCGACTTTGAAAATTTTTCAATTGATTGTTTACAGATTGATTGCTTTTATTTTCGGTTGAATTCAAGTTTGAGGTGACTAAGGGTATGCCGATAAAATGTGAAGTTTGTTCTTTGCTTGCTGCGAAGAATTAATTAATTAATTAATTTGTCTTTTTCTGTATGCAATTTGAATATTCAAATCATATAAACTTTCCGGTTTCTATTTGCTTTTTAAATAAGGGACATCTTTAACTTGATAGAAATATGTGTAATCCAGTGGTGTCTTTTATTTGTGGAACTGAATTAAAACAGAAAAATAATATTTTTTAAATTTTCTGTACATTCGTATTGTTCCATCGTTATTTCACTTAAACTAAATTAATTAAAGTAGTATAGTTTTCTCAAACTCTCGATTTTCCCTAAAAAAAAATATAGGAGAATTAAACAGTTTTGTGCCTCGTCTCGGCGCGTTGAAAAATAAAGAAAGGTTTACTCTTTCTGGGTTAATAATGACATACATTTTTTCTACCCATACAGCACATAGAGTAATTATCCATATTTAAACGTTTATTCATTTTTCCACTTGCATACCTTGCAACGAGGAAACATTCTTACAGCCAGCATAGTTCTTACATTTTTAACGAAAATAGCTATTACCAAAATTTAGTACCAGACGTTTGTACATTTCGCATAAAATTTAAATTCCCCCAAGAATTGTTTAATTTCTACTCGACCCACATCGCTAAATATACTGCACTAACTTAGCAATTATACGTTATCATATTTATAAAATAAACGTCACAATAAAATCAATTCTATTTTTACACCAGAACCCTTTCAATCGTTAATAAAAAAAGAAGACTGACAAAGACCTTAAAAACAAAAGAATGCAACTATTACGTACGAAAAATATTACTTTACCATCCCACTAAATATTCCGCTCTACCAAATACATTATGCAATCGTCATCATTTAAAATTCCCCCGGCGTCATGCAAATCATTCACAATTTCCATGGGAACGTCTTTCTCGCGTGTACGCCCGAGCGAATGGACGCCGCGTGAACGGAACTTCCGGCGTAAAAGTATCTCGAGCGCGGTTACGAAATGGTTATCGATCCATCGGGCACTGCTTCCGACGAGAATTTATTAAGATCGTTGCTCGAGGAAGAACATTTCGCGTGCATTATCTGTTTGCTCCACTATTACCCGACTAATAAATCTTTTCTTATTAAATCTGCATAGAAAGTTGGATGGTTACCACCTTTCTAATAAAGACGCGTGTTCGATATGCGATAATAGAAAGCTATCTTGCATGTACATACGTACAGTACATATGTACGAACGTATCCTATCAAACGGTCATCGACAGGTGGAAAGTAAGTCTGATTATTTGTTTGCTTCGGCAATGTATCGGACAATGTATCATGTTGATACTCTTGGAGCTATTAGATTATATCTGGTATGGAAGTAACGATACGTGGATAGTTTTTCTTCGTTTATGTCTGTTTGTGAATAAAAGAGGAGAAAATGCTCGCACGTATCGCATGCACTTTAGTTCATATTTTCCAATATTTTCCAGTGTTGGAATTTGGTGAAATTAGATATAATTCTACCGTCTGGTCCGGTGATAGGTTGGGAATAAAATTAGAACTTTTGTACCGAAGATTTTTTGGAAAAAAGAGTTCATTATTTTATTAGTCTTCTATTTAATGTACTGTCTTATTGATGAACCTGAACTGTGGAATTGAGTGTAGTGTAATATCGATTTCTCTGATATTCTTTCTTTTTTCGTTGTTGTCAGCGAAGTATCTGTAATTGATTTTATCAGAGGAAGATCGTTGCAGAAGTATAATTAAGGATTTAGTTTCGAATATCTCTGAAGTAATTGAAACTTTCACGATTTAATTCAATTACAGACTACTTCAACATATTTCTACTAGTATTCTTTCAAGCAGGAGTAAAAAGGATTTATATCATCGCAAAGTAATGAATTTCCAATCGAGTGCTTACTCGTTGTTCAATATTTCCTTGTTCAACGCAAGAATAATTGATTATCATTCATCCTATTGCATGTAGCTAATGATAAGAGTGCCAGTTCGCAAATGCAAAATACAAAATCTAAGTAAGGTGCTCGTTTCACTAATTTGCAATTAAACATTTTTCCGCACACGTACTTGAAATAATTTCAGTATTTCCTAATTTCCCAAATGAACCACTGAAACAAGCTTGTCAATCACCATTTTCTCGTTCGTTGCAAAACTTCCGGCCGTCGTAGTGTCGCCGTATTTCAAACGGCGCAAGACTTCTTAATTGCAAGTTACTCATACGGTACAAACTGAAACGACAGTTCATTAGACTCCGCGAATGTTCTCTGGTACGTATCAAGGGAATTTATCTTGCCAGATTTCACAACGAAAGGGACAGCATTTCACCGGACAAGGAAGAGCAATGCAAATCGGCGCGGTGGCCTTCACGCACCTTGCTTCGATTCACGTTACTCTCGGCAATCGCGATTATGCACACGTTCGCTCTCGAACCGTGCTGCAACTTTCGTTTTTACGCTTGCACAAATGTGTAATTCACTGGCAAGTTTCGTTAGTTCACCAACGTGAGCGGAGCTATGATTGGAGTAATTGGAATCGCGACTACGCTTGGATAATGAATAATAAGTAAGAAGAATGGACGATTTGTTTACTTTCCTCGTCAGAGACAATGTTTTAGCAACAATTGTGCCATTTTGATATTTTCCATTTTCATTGTAATTCGTGGTATTTATCGGACGAAAGATTAGCTTCTGTTGTCGAATCAAGAGTAGAGGTAATAGCAGTTTCTCTTTACTTAGTAAGTACTGAAAGCAGTTATTTGTTAAGCTGTACTAATTAAGAGTATGTTATATGAAGTTATCTCTGGTTATAGTATATATTTTAATTATGTTATAGGAATATTTTTTTCCAGCTAATTCTAACATGCGATATTCATTTATCTACTGTTAATTAGTTAATTACTAGTGCAACAACTATTTTTAATGAACAGCGATTATACATTTTCTATAATTTAATTCATTTTTCACATTTTTATGAAAATTTGTTTTATTATATTTTTTAGTAAATCTTGATATTACCTTAAGCATATTACAAATTCTAAATGCGATAGTTATTACGAGTCATTTCCCTGGTAGACTGTATCATGTTATTCGCATTAATAATGCGTTTATCTGAAAGTATTCAGACAGATCTGTGTTGAAATTTCAGGAAATCCTATAGAACTACGTACCATGGGAGATTTGATTTCATTCCAGACACAGCAAGAACCGGAAATCGACGAAACCACTCGATACGTGAGTACGTGACTGTATTATGTTTCAATTTTTAGATTTTATTTGAATCATACAATATGTTTCCGACAAGATTGAACAGAGAGCAAAAAATATTTTATGTATTTTATTACGTATTCAATGCACTGTTCGAAATGATCCAAACTATCACGTTGAATTGGTAATTTGTAAATCTATAACTTCCTCGATCACGAAACCAGATTTGTTATTCTATTTTCAATGGGACTTTATTATATTAAATTATATTGCACATTGTTTGACTACAATTCTGCATTCACAAAAATTGGTAAACGGAACATTAAAGGAACGCCTATTAGTAGTACATATCTCAATCACTTTCATCCATAACAATTACGATGCCTCGAGTGAAAAAATAAACGATCGCTTGAGATAATCTCGGGCTACGTTGTTACAGAAGCTTACAGTTAATTTATTCTCCAATACAGAGATAAATAGTTACCATCTTATTACGTAAGTTCTCATTGCTTCTGCTTCTCACGTGCATCCACTTTCTTGCGAACTTGTTAATATAGTGTATGTCAGCCGTAGAGTGCAATTGTTTTTATGATACAAATATTCTTAACGTGTATTTATGGTAATTAAAGAAAGTTTTCCTATTGTAATTAAAATTACTAATAGCTCACAGCAACATAATTATCTGTTCCCATCTTTTTGCAAATTACCATAGCTTCTCTTACCTAATTAATTTAATTATGTTAATTGAAAGTACGGCAACGGAACCAAAATCATTTCCATTGATTCCGTTTACATTCAAAGCAGGGATTTCGGGTCAACAGTGATTACAAATGTTTAATCGAAAAGGAAATAATAAAAATTTTAATGCAAAGAAGGTTACATTCAAGCCTTACGCTTAATCTTACATTTCACGGTTGTCCATAACTGAATAAGAAACTTTGTTAATTTGCGTTAATATATATATATATATATATATATATATATATATCCACATCAGATGAGATACGTACAACAAGTATGTACAAACGGTTTGTATTCATCGTATGTGTTTGCAATGATTACCTAAGTTCAATGTACACAGGTGCATTAATTGATGCACGCTGTTGTTGCACAGTAACCTTTCGATGGCTACTCCCTGGGAAACGTGTCTTTCAATTGCATTCCATGCGGATGGCTTCAGCATTGTCCTTCCAACGATGCAATCCGGTTCTCTTTTACGAGCAACGAGAGACCGCAGCGTAAGTGTGACACTTACGTCGACATAAATTTCGTAATTTATGATTGATTCTATTGATTTTTTGAAATTTCTGTAAGATAGAAATGGAATAGATTAACGCAATTTTCTGAAGTGAAATGCTCTTTCCTATTCGTCCCTTTAAAAACGAAATTAGAATCAGCAAAATGAATAGTTTATTGTTAATAAACATCTGTATTGTTGCTACACTAGATCAAAGAAAAGATTGAATAATGATTGCGTTATAATTTTATATATTTATGATATTCTGTTTTATTAAATGACCGTGAGATTTGCATCATTTCAGCTAAATTCATGTTTGGAGATTATATAAAATACGAAAAGATTGTATTGTACACAGATTATTCGAAGGAAATTTTGATCCTTCAAAAGTCGCATTTCAGTTTTTACGAATTCTCTTCTGAACCTATGCATTCTACCACAAAGGAAAAGTGAAAGAAAATGCATTTAAAGTTATATATTCACGTTCAATACAAAACAATGCCATCACTTACACCGTCGAATAAACCTCCCTTTAAAATTCACTTTTCAAATTCTACACCCTTGCCAGCAATGTATAAACTTACAAGCCTGTTA
This sequence comes from Nomada lathburiana, assembly GCA_963667235.1. Classification (NCBI taxonomy): domain Eukaryota; kingdom Metazoa; phylum Arthropoda; class Insecta; order Hymenoptera; family Apidae; genus Nomada; species Nomada lathburiana. The sequence continues at coordinate 4,521,483 of OY763905.1, forward strand.
CGCACAATTTTCTCAAATCAATAAAATACAATACTTCATCCTCGACGAACAAATATACCACACGTCAATTATTCAATTTTTTGAAAGTAGCGCCGCAATGCATTATCTACTCATAATTTATTCGTTACAAAATGCAAAACTGAAATTCTCCAATTACGCTTACTTGTGCCGCTTTCGTCCTTCCAAAGAAAGAGAACAAAAAAAAAACACAACCACGCGAGTACAGGTGCACACTTGTTGAAGGCAAATCATCGACTTTTGAAAAATATATACCAGAACACTTCCCTCCGCCTAAAAAACATTTCCTGTATCACGATTCCTGCATCGCTATTTTCTGTTCGACCTACGATCGGTACCATCTCCGTTGGCGGTGAGACCAGGCGACTCGAGCCACGAAAAGAAACAAAAAAAAAAAAAGAGACGTTCGGGCGAACTGAAAAGCCAGTTCCGCGGAACGGTGCGCCGCGAGCCGATAAAATGAAGGGCTGGTGGAGGTGGCACAAGAAGTCACATCCCCGTCGCCGAAAGGTGCCTTTTACGTAGCCGACTATAAAGTTGTTCCGGTGACCGCGCGGCCGCCTCAGATACACTCCACCCTTGAACGCATCGACCAGGCTGCTTTCTCGTCATGAATTTGCTGGTAAGTCAATCTTTCCTGCTTCTCTTCGCGCCATCATCGGCCAGCCACAATTTCGTTTAGCCGTATACGAGAAATCGACACGAACGCACGACGTTCGTCGACTATTTTCTGTGTTCGAAACGGCAGAATTAATTGAACCGGCGCGACGCTGTTTTGGAGATGTTACGTGACAGATCTGGGGAAAATTGAAGCGCGCGGGATACGCGACGTGCGGCTTTGTGAATTGGAATGTTCATTTGGTGGCGCGTTTCCGTTGATTGACCAAGGTGGTGGACCTATGTCGGTTAATTATTAATAAATAGTCGGCGAGTTCTTCTAATGCGCCGAATTGTATCGAGGACGATATTTTCGCGTATGCGGCGTAAAATTGGCCATGAGTTTATTATCAAGTGTATTATCTGAAAGAAACGAATAAGAACTTGGTACTAATTTTAATTATATTTTGCCGAAGAATATTTCTTTTAGATACCAGTTAATAGGACGTTAATAAATGTTAGAACAATTGTAAGATGATTGAAGGGGATGTATTAAATATAGAAAACAATTAAATAATTGAAAATAATACTTATTCTAAGGTATAGGAAGCGTGGCATTAATTTTCCATTAATCAATATTGTATTGATATAAAAAATTAACGTCGATGTTGGTAAGGTATTACTAATTTGTAATCGGTGATATATTGCAAGCAATTTTAACTGCCCGGAACGGTCATACTAATTTATTTATCCACGGTTTGAAGAATTGTGGCTTGCTTTGAAATGCCACGCTTTCGCTGTTTGCGAGTATAATAAGCTAAACGTGGTCGTGTCATTACATACGTCAGGCTGTGTAGAAGTGGATAATTGGATAAGGATAAGACAATAAAATGGTATGATAATTTTCGCGATTATTAGTCCGTGCATTGATGCATGGAAAACTCGATAACGAGAAGTTTTTCGAGCGTAAGTTTTTCCCGATCATTTCTAGAATACGTACACTTATCTAGGAAATACTATTGCTGTATGTTTTTTAGTAACTGGACGTGGATAAAAGTAAAGGTGAAAGTAGATAGAATTTAAAACCGTCGACAATTTCCCACGGATCAGTATTACCTTGACGAATGCATTTAAGATTCTATTAAGAGCTTCAAATTAAATTTGTTTGTTATCATATAAATACAATGGAGAATACGTGTTGCTTCTTTGTTACTTTTTTGTTTCGAGCAGAGTTAAGCCAGTTAATTGTTAACAATTTCCATGAACAATCCTTTACGCTGCGCTGCATTTGAAGAATGGGACCAGCAAGATTTCTAATTTTACATAATAAATTGTGCACGGCCGAGCCGTTATTTGATTAACAAAGGGCTATGATTACGATAAGGAGACGCAAATGTTAACGACAGTGGGTTTTCGTCAGATGTACAGTGTTCCTTGTTTCTTTTCCACGGACGCCAAACGCGTACAAAATGAACGTTTCATAAGCAACAATAATAGTTGCGGTCTTAATTGTTCCGTTCCTTTTGCCGCAAACTTTTTCTATAGGCACCAGGCAATTGAAACGAATCTGGAACACGTACACTTTAATCTTGTTAGTGAAAGTTCAAAGACTTTCTTCTACTTCCAATTGATCATTAAAAAAGTATTCTACTCGATATCCGTATCGCACATTTTTTTATTTCAAATACCGAATACATTGCCTTTGTAAAAACTAAGCGAACAGTTGCACAATATGTGCAATGTTTTGGATCGTTCTATAATTTAAAAATCAAATTACCACGTTGTATCACGCATTCGTTAAAAAAAAAGGAAGATATACATCACATGCGAATAAGTACGAAATTAATTCATCGACATATTGTTGCCCATTCAGAAATTAACGAATTTCAAACGTAACGCATCGAAAGTGTAAACCGAATTCGCAAATTTCGAACGCGTTTGAACAAAAAACCAAAACGGAGAATGGAGCAGAATTTCGACGCCAGACACGCGCAAAGTCAACATTTCTGTGAGATCTACTTTCGATAAAGTAATGCGCCGCGTCGCGGGGGACTTTTCAATATGAACTCGATAGGGGGTCACATCCGAGCAAGTCGAACCCGTAACACGGGCCCTTTTTTTTCCACGAGTAATCGATGCAGGCGTGCCTTGCCGGCTAATTTATATTTCACTTTCTACCGGCGAGCGTGTAATTCTTGCAACTATCGAGCACACCGTGCTGCCTCAAGTCCCGGTTTCCAGATACATAGGTCTCGTTCCTTTTTCTTCCAACGCGGCTAGAATGCTCGGACGAAAGGTGTAGTATCAAGTCGTCGCCTTTTCCCGATTACGGAAACTGCGTTTGCCGGTCGAAGACACGCGCAACTTTCCCCCCTTGGAAATTGGTATTTTATTTCAGGAAAGATTCGCGTGCAATCGGTTATCCTCGAAATTCTCCCTTAGAGTGAAAATTAAAATGGGAGTGACAGATGTTACAGGTACGTTATTGGAAATTACAGGTATAGTACTGCGAAGCAGAGATGTGCACTTAATACATGCACTATTCTATAATCAGGAGAATGATTTTTCGTTATGCTGTTTTTAATTGAAGTTTTTCATTGAATTTGGAAAAAGGGTAATTAACTCTTAACATTAGATCTAGCAAGCCAGTCTGAATGATTGGTTTCAGATTTCTTCCTTTAAGATTATTGATATACAGGTATTCTTGCGGAAATTTATGTTGACTTTCAATACGACAATTACATATGTCTCCATTTAATGTCCATTCAACTATTTTCCTGTTCACAATCTGTCTAACGTTTACTTTCTAAATATGTACACAGTACGAAACCCTATCGGTAGTTCTAGTGTTAAATGTGAAAATCTGTATTTGATATAGATTTATTAAGCAACAATTAATATATGTCTATACACATACAAGATGTGGTAAATATAAAACTTCTTTTATATCTAAAGAAGCAAGAATTCAGATAATTTCAATCTGTTTTTAATTCGAGCTAGTGCCAAATGTTGATCTCCTTTTTAACATAATGGAATTGCATAATACACGTGCATTGTCATTGTACAGAGTACCTTTAGAGGAAATTGTGAAATCCGTCAAATCATTCGATAAGGAAGACAGATTTATCTCTATTTGGCTCGTTTAATCAACTTAATTAACATCAACGAATTAGGAGACATTCGTAGTGTAGGTAGTACTTGCAAGCACTTGCACCTTCAACGCGTCATTTGTTTTCTTATTTAAATTTAATTAAGCGAATTCAATTATGAAGTTACGCAATCTTACAACCAAAATATTAATCGCATATTTTCACGTTTCACGTAAAATGTTCTAAATTTCTCTAAAACTAGAGAAAGAAAACCGTGCTAAAGTAAAAATGATTGCCTGTTTCATTTTAATTATTAATTAAAATTCCGGTGTCCAATTCCCGTAGAGGTATAATAACCAATAAAATTATTCTGCGAACCGTTTATAGATATCAGTTTCCGTTGTGCCGCTGGAACGTGTTATTATTAACTTCGCTTGGTCACAAAGAATCTGGTCTTGAAGTCGCCACTTTCCCTTGCAACTATGTTACACCGTTCTCGAAATGCAACTCCATATATAATTGAATACAACACAAACCAGTGCGTAAACGTGGTTGTCACCGAAACAAGTTCCACCTTATTGGATAATACTATGATCAGAACCACATGTTACGCAATTAGATCCCTAAAATACAATCAATTCGTTTCGTTGCCCCTTCTGCTACCACTGGATCATGAAATTATCCAAATCATCAGGTCTCACTGTCAAGTTTAATCATAATAGTAATAATTGACTACGCTAAATCCAATATTGCGTTGTGCAACATACTAATAACGTTTATGCCTACACTTTTATTTGTTATTCAATCAATTTATATTTCATTTATTTGAGTCGAAGGGACAAGTATTATTTAATTATTCCTGTAAAACATTGAGAACCAATATTTAGTGCCAATGCTAATGTCAATGCGCTATCTTTAATTCATAAGTTGTTCATTGCTGGTTAGAATAATTTAAACATTTTAAACGTTTTATTCACTATATGCGTTTCCATTCGTTTCATTGTGTTATACAATCTGTCCTGGACACCCGAGGGACATTTAAACGGCGATTAATTAATAAGTTGTTACTCAATACCGTGATTTAACATTTCCTGATAGGATCATTTGCTTGGAACGCGTAATGCATGTTAACGAACTAAGTGTGGTTTCATAAATTGTGCAATACCGCGGCATATAAATTAATCACTATTCGATTGTTGCTGGTCTATATTTATTACATATTTGTCTTACTGTTTTCGTAATAGTGAATCATAAAATACAAGAGTCATATAAAAATCAGTGTACCAGCAAGTCGAACGTCCGGTACAAATTAACAGAAGCAGCGCCGAAGCGGGGAAACGCAATTTTACTGACAGATATTATTATTCCTTGCAGGTCTTGTTGCTAATAGCGCTTCCAGCATGCTTGGCACAATTCTCGATACAGGGACCAAGTGACGGGAATCGAGTTGCCCAGGGTTTAAGAATAGAGGAAGGGAAAGGAATCGAGTACACAGATCCAAATGGTAAAAGACAGATAATAGATACCGATACTGTTACTACGCGAAGAAAAACTTTCGATATAATTTATCACTCCAGTTCTCCGTCTGGCTCGTATATTCCATCGGATTTGCTTCGTATGCGTGTACGCTTGTTAAACCGGTGCCAAAGTTGCTTTTATATCGGCACCATAAAGATATCAAGCCAATTGAACACAGCTGTGTACCAAATATATATTGTATGATAATTATTTCATTCTTCTTGCTCTGCATTGAGTTCACAATTTTGTTCAAATTGCAGCGAAACATTTATTTAAATTTATAATAAATTTCTCGTGGAACATTCATATCAAAGAATATTGTTTTGCTTTTCTAGTAATGAGGACGGGGATGAAAAGTTAGCTTCAGTCATCCACTTCTCATTGATTTTTAACAATTTATATTGATGATTATTTTATACGAAGTAATCATTTGTAGGTAATTCGTCTTATTGCTTAACAATGAATATAGTTCAAATACAAAATCATTTATATCTACGAGGCATGATATATGTTTAATAATGTTGCTCTAATTATTTAACGCATATGACACAAGCAATATTTTCTGTAGGAAATTTTATTCGGTAAATTTTCATTTTAACACTGATTCTACAGCGTTGAATATTTTTTTTTTCTTCCGTAGCGGGACACGGGGGTGGATTCAGTATTCAAGGAGCATCAGACGGACACTCTCAGGTTCAAAGTGGTAGCGACGGTCATTCCAATTTTCAGATACAAGGCGCCAGTCATGCTGGCGCAGAAAGATACACTTTGCAGGGGCCTGTCACAGGTTCATATAACATTCAAGGAGCGACAGCTGAACACCAATCGGGCATAATTCAAGGACCCTACGATTCTAATCAAGCCTCCTACGATTCTAATCAAGGTTCCACGAAGGCCCTCCAGTATAATGATCCCAGTGGTGAGTAATTAATTCTCTTTGCACGACGAATGGTTTTATGTCAAAGATTTGATTCGAAGGAATTAAATACTTCTATTTCTTCCTCACTGTTTTCCAAACATGAGGTCCAATTATGGACCACTGTTTGTATCATGAAGCTTACACTTCTTTTACAAAAATCGAAAGAAGACGTAGGATCTTCCACACAGTGCTAACATTACTTTTCGTCGTTCTAGTGTGATGTATATTATATCGGTAATAATTATTATGGAAAACTCTGTTTAAAAGGTTTAAGAGTGAACTGGAGATCGTACGATCGTCAGTCAAGGCCAAGGAGCCAGCAGGAATCGCAATACTCCGAGCCTGTAATTGCAAGTCCACCAAGAGCAAGTCCACAGCGGCAAAGAGCTCACTTACGTCAACCGCAACCAGCACCGCAACGCGAACCATTCGCGATACAGCAATCGAAAAATTTGAATGCTGCACCCTCGCACATCAAACAGCTTCTCCAGTTCCAAGCGCAAATTCCATACGTAAACATCATCCCTGAGCCATTCAGGTATTTCGCATACCGGGATTCTCAATGGTTCTTTAACAAGCATCTCGATGTCGCGTGTTCCATTAGAAATAGAACGGATTAATGGGACTGTTAAGCTCGTGTAAAAGTAATTTGCAGTATTTGTGCCATTAATTTTATTCCAATTAGATATATCAATATTAGTTTGATAGTTAGTCTCATTAGACATTATTTTTGATCACGGATCATTGTAATAAATAATATGGAGGATAGACTATATTTCATAATTCTGTTGCGAAAATCGCACTTGTGCAACAGTAAGATGGAAGAATCTCAAAATTGGCTCACACCTCAATTAAAATATCAAAATTAACATCTATAACATTATTTTATCTAAGATTAAGTATGACTATGGTTGAACAGCGAGTAAAATTCACGTAGAAATTTCAGTTTAAATATTGAACGCATCGCATGGATGCACACGTCAAGAAACGAGTGAAATTTGTTTATAAAATTGCGCATGTCTTCCGTAGGTTCGAAGCTTTGTTAGCAACACAGGGTGCGAATCGCCAGCAACCTGAATATCAACCGGAGTATCAACCGGAATATCAACCTGAAGCTCAGGAACAAGTAGCACCTGAACCACGACGTCCTGCTTATCGTGGAAAACCACGTGGCCCACCTAGACAAAGGCGACAGGCGCCACAGCACAAACCTGGAGCACCGCAACAGCAATACCGCAGAATTGCTCAACCTCCGGCCGATCCACAGATTAGTTACTCCCCCAATTTGCCTCCGCAACTTCAGCAACTATTGAAATTCCAGGCGCAAGCCCCTTACGTCAACATCATTCCTGAACAGTACAGGTATTTGAAACTCTATCTTAAAAGAACGATATTGGGCTGCAATAATTTGCGAAATCCTCTCGCCCTTACCGTCCCCCAAAAGTATTTGTATTAATTATGCAAATCAATACAAATTGTTTATTATAAATCCCTTTCGAAGTACGAGTCGGTAAATTGTCTCTGCACTAATCTGCTATCTTTTAAATTTAAATCATTTAAAAGTTTTGGTTCAGTAGTAGAACAGCCCTATTCCCTGACAAAATTATACGGAAATTAATTGCGATTAACACAGTGCAATTTTTTACTAATTCAGCATCGACTCGAAACTTCCGACGACACTACTTTGAATCTCCTGCTATTCCCAACACAATAATCACGGTTTCTGTAATCTCTCTCGAAAAATCCTGTCTTCCAGATTCAATCCGGAATCGGTTGCACAGGCACAATTGCAGGAATTCCGCAGTCACTACCAAGACTTAATTAGACAGCAACCAAAGTCCCCCAGTGTTCACACAGCGATACCAGCATCAGCGCCAAGACCAGCGCCGGTTCGTAGACCGGACTCCAGGCCAGCGCACTACAGAGAAAGGAGACAGGCGCCGCATCAACCGCAATATCGACCACGACCGCAACCACTGCCGGCCGAACCATCGCCGCAATATTCCACCAACGTTCCCCGCCACCTTCAAAATTTGTTGAATTACCAGTCTCAAATTCCTTACAGCATCATCGCCAATCAAATCAATTATCGCCCCGACAAGCCGTACGTCCCTCAGCCCGTTCAACAATCTGCCCCCTCGCCCCAGGTTCAGTATCAAGGGCATGGAGGTGATGCGTACCAAGGTGAATCGAGCGGTTACAACAATCAGGTGTACACCCAGCAGTCCCAGTATCCACAGCACTCTCAGGCACAACTCGGATACCAACAATCCGGGAACGGTGTACGTCCCGTCACTGAGAATCAATACTGAAGATGTTGGTTTCGAGCAACTGTTGGTACCCTTTTTCTTTCGATACGATATTTCACATTTTTTTTTTTTTATTGACGATCGATCGTTTCGATCACATGGATCGATGTTTCTACGTGCCGCTTGTTAAGGAATCTATTGTCGCGGGTTCTTCTGCAAGTTTCTCGGTGGCAGGAGAGAGTATATCTTGAGTGAGTGGTAACAAGATAAATGCATGTTGTATGCATTTTTTTTTAATTCAGTTTTATTCAATTTAACTCTTTTGTTCGATTTTACTTTGCGGGAATGTAATTTTGCTCGGCGAACTGTTGAATATTTTTAATGCTGTTCTGACGACGAAAAGTGGCTTCTACATCGCGACAATATTTTGGTTAATGTGCGGCTCGTTTTTGCGTGATATTAAGTTGCGGAGAAATCGACGCTTTCGCTGTGATTGTTTTTTAACCCTGCTTAATGGATTTATAATACTTTATGCCGTTTACTTTTTACGCGTGTTACGAACGAACCGGGGTGTCTGATTAATGTTATTTAAAAAAATATACGGCTGTTGCTCGTCGAGAAGCAGTTATAATGTTTAAGGTGACGTTAATTTTCTATTTTAAAAGCTATTCGTGTTCTGCTGAAAGAACTATATTATAGGGAATATGATTTTCATCGTGGTTCCCATCATTCTTTTTCAAATGTTTCAGTTAATTGAAATCGTTTATCAATAGCAGCGAAGAATACATACATATACGTCGATGAGACGAACTTTCTTGGCCGCATTCAAGTAATACTCAAATTAATATTTATTTTACCATATAATCATCTGTTTTTTTTTTATTTAGTTACATATATAGTTATGATTGGTGATATAAGAAGCATAGTTTTATTATTTAAACGTTTTTATATTACTCAAATAAATCGGTCTAAGTACATGTACTATTATATTGCCTCTAATTTCTCACGAATTCGTATTCGTTGTCAATTCTATTGATCGCAATCTTTTTATGCTTCTTCGGTTAGAATTATCGCGCCGGGAAAGCAGCAGAAAATATAATAGTATCCATGCTATCAGTTATTTCGCTAAACATTTTTATATTATATTTTAGATCACATTTGTTTTAACTACGTATCCGTTGTACCAAATTAGGTAAATCTAGGTTTCATTTATAGGGAAATCGAATACGGCGCAACTTTTCCTCTTAAAAAATTTCGGATTTCAAAACAAGAGCCGAGCAATTGAAAATGAAAGGCAACAAACGTGTCTGCCCACCATTCGAGACGCGAGAAAGAAAAATAATCTTTTGCAACTAAAGCTGTTTGACGTTCCGTCGATTTCTACGTGTGTAAAGTACTATGCTGTTTCGTCGATACTCTTGTAGGATTCATCGCATTGCATATCTGCGACGATTACCCGAGATAATCGAACATAATAATAACAATCGAGTTTATAGAAGCTACGAACACTTTATATAAATAAGCTTCTGCGTTTTTATCATTTTTATATTTTCACGTTTTGCAATAAAATATTTTCCACACAAACGAAATTTTGTATTGCCAACGCTTCCGACCAAAATACACACCTCACCGAACGATATGCCTGACCGAATTTGTGCACAAGTACCTTGCGAATAACCAGCTGACCACACATTTGGGTCAAGTTTACTCGCCCAACTTTTAACTTAAATTACACGTAAACGTAGCAATCGATATTGTGCAACGTTATCCATACATTTACTAAAATCGTTTAAATCTATACAACGCGCAGTATAACTGTAAGATTTTTTCATGATTAACGACGATCACGTTTAACATTAATTACCTCGATGCATCTCGCGAGCGTGAGCTACCATAGAAATTGCACTTGGACGGGTTAAATTGCTCCAAGTTTCACATATCCGATTCTCCGCATGGTCTACTTTCACCCCAAACGTTTTTCCTCGTTCGATCTAGGCACGAGTTAATCGTTCTCGCGATTTAATGGCTCAGAGACTCGCCTTAACTGTCTTTACCTGAAAATTGATCGCAACCGCATGACGACTAAGTGGCTTCTTCATCGCGGTTGGATGTTCCACGGCGTTCAACGAATGAACGAAATTACAATGTACTCGAAACATTCTATTAGATCTTCGAAGCGTGCAACGAGAAGTGGAACAGCGAGCGTGGGGCTATGCACAGTGCATTAAGGTCAATCGTTCTCGCGAGCAGGCCGTTCGTGAATCGATTAAATCGCGCATATTTTTTATCGAATAGAAAATGTCCCCGTGAAAACCGCGCGCTCCGTACGAGATATTAATGCGGTCGACTAAGGAATACGGAAGTGACCGGCGCATATGCTTCCTGCAACTGGCGGCTGTACCGTTACGTGACTAGAAATACATGTTTTACCTGAGTGAAGGCATGGGCTTGCAATTTATATTTACGTCGATATCAATTTTCCACTGAGCAAACTAGATTTTGCGCGGCAGCATAGACATTTCCTAGTTATATGCACGGGAACAGTTCTAAATCTGTAGATAAACTGTGTTGGAAAATGTCTGCATAGAATTCTTTGTATTATTCCTGCGCGACACCTGTCCGAGGGAATTTAATAAATGAAACGGAATAGGAAATGCCTTTTCTCTATTAATGAGAGTAAAATATTAGAACATTGTAGAGGTTTATTTGGTAGGCTAATATCATTATTTTTATATATTTTGTTAATAATAATACATAAGTATTCTTTTTCTCCATAATTTTATTATATCTTATTGATTTTGTAAGCATGGTACTATTTTATGAAGTACGATTTACGACTCGTAATTGAACCTATTTAAATATGTAGATATCTGTGGAAAGTTATAGCGCGTTCAGTTCATGTGAATAATTTTCATTGCATTTCAATGATGGAGAAAAGGAATATAATTACGATATTAAAGTAAATATGACACAGTATTGCTTTCAATGGTATCAATTAAAATTTTCATTCAATTTCACTATCTTCTTTCATACTTTATTCGTACAATACATAATTCTGTTATAAGATTTAAAATATCGTTGACACGAAGATCTTCATTTCCACAATTAAATTTCTATTTCTACTTTAAAATTTTTATTTTTCATTCATATGTCTCTACTGTTTATTCCGTGAAAAATATTTTTCGTCGCGTACCTGTGCTTTCTTTTTGCAACGGGATATTACAAATAGCCTTTGAAAACGATTTAATAATAATATGAATAAGGCGAAGAATTCGATTAGGCGTCACGATCGATAATAGAACCAGTTCCTACGAAGGAATTCCTATCTAAGGGGAGACAGTCGTTGATCTGTCGACAAATCGTTGATCTAGATTAATCTAGAAGATCATCGAACTCTGCGACGATATTTTCCTTGTTAAACGAACAAGTTTTATAGCGTCCTTGCTTCCTAGAATCCACCTAATTATCTCTGACCAAGCGAACAGCAAGGTGCACCGCCTTCGGGTTGCGTTCAAAGGGAAAAGCCGATTGAACGGTTTTCACGTAACTCGAAATTAACCTCTGATATAATAGACACTGAGGAAAAGTGGTACTGGTTTTACCCATAACGTAACGAAGTTTTTACAGAGAAAGTTCGTTTAAGGGACATGAATTTGTCATTTGGACGGTGGATTGTAATTCGTGATTTATTTATAAACAAAATTTCGTTCATTTGAATATATTAACATGACTGCTGATGCGAAAGAAATACAATTATTGTTGGTAAAACGCATCACGCGTGTAGAAAATGAATTTGACAAGGGATAATGAAATGAAAGCGCGTTTAATCAAATAAACGAACTAAGTAAATAGCAAAATAAAATAAAAGTGTGGTCAAATTTTAATTATATTAAACGTGCGTTATGCGTTGCGTGCAATTTATCTTATTACTTTCTGCAGTATTATACGCACCGAATACAAAATTGTGAATCAAAATTATTTAATGAAATAAAGTGTTTCTATCATACGGTGAGCTACACAATGATTTGCGTAGCACGTACATATATGGCAACATGAAATTACGAAAACTGTAACCGCACGATTATCCTTGCAAGTAAAATGGTAATAATAATATCCGAATGTGTACATTCATTTATACATTATTTAACACCAGCAACTTTCACGCGAGCCCGGATTATCACGGGGCTATGGCAAATCGTTGTTGCATCATAGAAATAAAATAATCACGAACGTAATTGTTCAGTTTAATGTAATAAGTGATAACAAAAATCTGGTAGGGAAAGATATTATTAATACGATAGTTTCTAATGGCGTACATTTGACAGGTACATAACTATATTTCAGGTATTATTATTGCCATAATATACCAACAACATGTACAATTTTCTGTTGCATTAGAAAAATGATGACGGATGCAACGGTCTCAATTAATACATGTATGTATGTGCAATTAGAATATTTGCTTGTCAATTTTTAAGGCATTAATCCGGATTATCCGAAGAACATTGTTTACATAAGAATGCGTTTAATTTCGTGTTCAAAAGTATTCTCACACAGAAGTAACAGTTATTGAGAGAACGCTGGTTTGGCTTTTCATTGGGCAGTACATGAATCATAATTTATACGTAATTATTAGGAAATGTGAAAATTTATTTCTCAATACGGAAAGCAAGGCGCAATTTAAAATTATTATGAGGAGAGAGACTACTCACGTATCGAACAAGAAATAACTCAATTAATAAATATGTAAATTAATAAATTATTACCCAATTGAAATCCATACACGAGCTTTACATGACACTTCGTATGAACCACATATTTTCCATTCAATATTATGAAACCATTCCAACTACACGATAAAGTAGTACTGTGACATAAAATGCCCCAAAAATAGAATCGCTCATCCAAAGAAGGAAATGAACCGTCCAAAAAGATATTGCCACAGACGATTTTGGAAATACTAAATTTCACGTATTTCTACCCCTTATCTATCGAATAGATACCACTGGTACTTCGACCTATCAACAAAATTGAAGCCAGTTTTCAATCGCCGGGTTAACTTCTAAATCACTTTCGACTAAATCAGCGGTCATTGGCCGGCGTATAAACAACCAGCTGAAACAGAAACGGTCAATCGTGAGGTGAACTATTGCTTCGAATTTGCGCAGGTATTCCGGTGCAGGTTGCTGGGTCACTTCCTGGGTAACAACGACAGAAACGTTGCATGCCGTGCATACGGGGCGCGTTTTGTTACGTGACGAACGAACGGGGGACCTACATGATCTAGAGAAAAAAATTCAATCGAAACCGACCAACCGTGAAAGTTAGTGGTTGGCCGGACCATTTACCCTGGATACGCTCGCCCATATAGAAGCGCGTCGCGACGCGGCCGCCAGTTTCGTTCGGCTACCATCTCGAAATCGCCTACACCTTCGCTATGAAGTTCCTCGTGAGTACAAGTCCACTTTGCAAACGAATACGGCTGTCTTTTCGGTTTTTATCGAAAGAATTCTGCTTGTCTGTTTCGATCGGGAAAATTGTTTCTTATTTTTGTCGGAAGCACATTTTTCAGTTCTGAATTGTTCGTTTCGCGATTCTAGATAATGAAGACAACCATGGAACGTTTGGTTGACGATGGTAGTTCGTTATTATTGGCCGTGTGCTTTGTGCGAAGCAGTCGTTTCGTTTTGATTTATGTAGAAAGTAAGCCATGCAGATATTCTTGAAATTCACTGCAGAGATATTTGACTTTTTCCTGAATGAAATGTTCTGTGTTAGGAACAATATTTTTCGTAATTCATTGCATTGTGCTTGGTAGCGAAATTAAATCGTATGCAATTGCAACCTTGTTTTCGACGTTCCGTGTTAAAATAGTAAATGATTAAGTAGGTAACGTATTCGGATTCTATTCACGAGAAAATAGAATGAAAAATTGGCAAATGAAATGAATCTTAAATTGTTAATCTTATAGTTTGACGAAAGATAATGACTCATCTTCTTTTCAGCAACTAATAAGATATTACAAGTGACCATAAAAGAGTAGCAATTTTTGCTGCACAAATCATGGGTATTAATTAATATATTACGACAAGTTTGTTACACTGTACAATTTCAATATACGATGTTATTCTCTTGTTTTTATTTTACTTTACAATACTTTGGGTATAGCTGGGTCTATAACAATTATGGTTATAATTTTATATTTTTCATTGTGATTTATAGTTTAAGAATTTCGTTCTGTACTTTACTGCATCTTTATTTGACTTTATTTTATATTGCAATTAATTCTTATTTATTCATTCATAACATATTACTTTTTTAATGTATTATACGTAACAAAGGAGCCAAAAAGACGTGAAATATGTTTCAAGCTTCTTGATATTGTATTGAGCTAAGTATTTTCTAATCAGTTTAGTCCGTATTTTTTGTATAAACAAGTATTTTGTATTATAGCTACTACATACTTCATTTATGAAAATGTATTGCAAAGCAAAATAGAAACGCCAATTACCTACTAGAACTCTTGAATAAGGAAACTATTAATATTTAAGCTTTTGTAAATTGCAATTGTTGAAAACTATTCAACGCATTTTGCCCTACATTACATGCCATAAAGTTTGCACCGTTATCATAAGTGTCGAATCACACCGCCATGGTATTCGAGAGGTGTAGGCCAGGTATCAAATACTTTCATCCTTTCCCTTTGTGAGAACTTGCTTCGATCGTGTATCACTTCACGTACATATACAGTACAGCCGCGAATAAGTAAGCCATTGAAATCATTTACATTCCTTATTCATGTTAGCACTTTTCTCATTTTCTCAATCGTTCAGAACGATAATTCTACAGCCATCGAATACTTCCAAACTGTACGCTCTTTTGGACTATAAATAACTTGAAATCAAACAGCAGAAAATTTGTAATAATTTCTGACGGATATTTACAATCGTAATTAGATCCTTATGAAAATAATTTCACAAATAAAAATAATGGGGAAAGTTTTCTGAATTGCCTTAAAAGAAATAACTGAAATATATTTTATATCGATCACTGTTGTTGGCGGTATTATTGAACCATAACAAAATTACTGCGGAAAACAGGTTCGATAATGAAAACGACAAATATGAATGTGAACATATTCCCGTGTGTAGTACCCGCATTCGATGCGGCCCAGCATAAACGTCGTGCGCAATGGTGTGCATCGTGGGAGATCAGCAAAGTTCATTATCTAGCTTTCACGATCGTAAACCGATTTTTCGTTTTTATCATCATGCACAAGTTTCACACGGGCGAACGTTCTTGCGGCATTTGCAGGAAATGATTTATACGTCTTGTGGGATTTTATTTTAATTTTAGAAAACAGTTTGTGATCAGTAGGTCAAGTTAGAGAGTGGTCTTTTGTTGTTCCATATTGTTGATTTTTGCTCGCACGAGATGATAATAATTTATAGGATAGTGACGATTATATGAATATTAAGATATTCATTTCACGATAATTATGAACACTTTTCCAAAAATATTATGGTGACAGATATTTTGTTCTGAATATGACAGATAATTAATAAGACTTACTTAAAGGTACTCTTGCACGTTAACTGGAGGAAATATTTAACTAGGATAGGTAGTAAATCAGATTAGCGTTGATACATGTATATTAACAGGTGTTATGTATTTTAGGTTTTAGCGTTAACCGTGGTGTCTGTTTGCGCCACAAGTGATGTTCTCGGCGATCTTTTGGGGCAGGAATTTCAATATCGAAGCATAGGTAAGTTATAGGTATATTTATATTCTATTTTCCATTGTTGAATTAAAATTATGCATAGGCGCTTACGCTCTATAGTAGTCTCTCTTTCTGGATAGAATTAATAACTCTTTAATTTCTTCACTAATGAATCTGTGTGGTAAATTGTGTTTCTGGTAAAAGTTTCTACTTCTTATTTCCAATTTTAAGACACTTCACGTTTCTGCCGATTTTATAGTATTCACATTAGTTTCACACTAATGCAGTAACAACCGAAATATGTTTAACACATCTGTGTTTATGCTGATAAAAAAATCAAAGAACTACATGAATCGTACCTCATACATACCAACGTATTCCAACCCTACGAAATATTCCAATCACGTAATTCATCTTCACGTACCAGACGTTCCTCTGTACATCAGAAAATAAAAAATCGGTCCCGCAATAAGTATACTCCTACAGTATTAAAATAAATGATTTTCATCACCTCCCTCATACTTTGCCTCACATTAATAACAATTCTACTTCGCCATATTTCTCACCCCCTCAACTCCCCCTTCCACCCCATCCATTTTCCCACGAAATTCTCAGCAGATTCACCCCGCGTATATTAACAAAACGAAAACCTTCCAGACCACGTCCGCGAGAAGAGACAAGCCGGTCACAATTTCCGCACGGTGAATCAAGCACCGACCCAGATACAGCAGCTCTTGTACGCGCAGAACTCACGTCCTCCCTTAGTGCCTGTACCAGCGCAACCAGTCCCAAAGCTTGGCCCCTCTCAGCCAATACAACCTCAGCAAGTGTCGCAGACGCAGGTCTCGCAGTATCGTCCCCAGGTGCAATTCGCCTCGGGTGTCCAGCAACCGGATTACAGAGCTATCCCGGGTGGCGGCGGTCAGTACAGGAAGCCTGTCCTCCCTCAACAGCCGCAGTATCGACCTCTTCCACAGCAGAACTACAACGCCGCGCCGCAACGTCAGTACTCGTCGAAATTACCGCCGCACATTCAACAATTGTTGCAGTACCAAAGCAGCCTGGGCAACGCGATTCCCCGCAGGGCATAGTTCGATTCGGGGGGGAGAATTTCAGGAGGCAAATTTCGCGGGGCTCGTTCCAATCGGGACGTCGGCAATAATTTCGTTTCGTTTCACATGACAAGCTTCACTTAATTGTCGTTCATTATTATTCTGTTCTGTGATTTAATACTTAGAGATTGAGGTGACATTGGGCAATGAAATATTACGGGGTGGAGACGGAGAACGGGATTGGCTCGGTGGATAGGTCAACGGTGTCGACTGGTGATTATGGCGCGCGCTAAATTGTACCCTAGAGTTTAGACGTAAGGTAAGGAGAGATGTAAACGGTGGATTGTACTCAATTGGTGATTATAATTAATAAAGATGTAACAAACAGGTACCTAACATGAGATAGAGATAAAGATGAATTTGTTTAATTTCATTTCGTAAAGTTCACTGTGCCACTTAATTTTCGTATGCCTTTGAGGTAACACTGAACTCAATCGAATTAGACAATTTTTATGTTTTGATTATCTGCAACTCTACTTCCACGTTTCTTTCGCAAACGCGAGAATACTCCGGCGAATTGAATCCTCCTTTTCGACATTGCCCATCGCCCGTACTTTCTTTCGTTTCCTTCTTCTCCCATATATCTAAATAAAATGAATATTTATATCGCATTCAAAAAATATATATTACCAGCGACAGATTATATTAGATTAACAATGAAATCTGTTATTTAACAAATACTACAAAATTGACCCTTGTCCTACACGTTTAAGAATGTTCATTGCCTTTATACAGGGTGTCATGTAACCAGTGGTACCGTATAAAAAACAAGTCGAAAATGTAGAATAAAATTTGTTCATTCGAGTACACTCGACCAAGTCTCGACTAAACGGATCTTATTTCCTAATAAACAGTAATGCCTTTATCTTATGCTCTCGTTATTCGATTTATCGAAAATAGTATAAAAATATTAAAAACGTTCATTGACACGAACAAGGACCGTTCACGATGATATCCGTTTTCGAAAACGAATTCTAAAACGAAAAAATTCGTTCTCTAAGTCAACCCCTATCCGGCTGTACCACCAGTTACACGACGCCCCGTATATTCAGAGATCAAACGTAAATAAACGTAATAAACCTCGCAACATACTACGAATACATTTCTCCGCGACGTATAAAAAGGTTTCAGCAAAGGAACAAGCATTCCCGCCGCAATTTCAATCCAGCCGGGCATACCGGAACACGATTCGACCAAAAAGGTACGTCACATTTCTTTCGCGCAACCGTGCAACAATTTACTGCCGCTGTCCGCCGTCGATCTCGGCCATTCGCGTCCAAAAGGGTTCAACGCCGGCACGGCGTTGCGTCAAATTACGTCGTTAAACGCGCCGCATCGCATTAGCCGCACTCAATTCGTCACTCGAGAAATCAAGGTATCATCGCGCCGATGAATCCGCACAAGGGGCGGGTTTCCTGGGTTCCGGGACGCGGCAGGGTAGATACGTTAACCCCCTTGCAGTCGCCCTCCGGCCGCGTGACAACCCACACGCTGAAATCTCCGTCGGAGAACAGCCCTAAACTGTGCCCGTACCGCAGTCACACCACCCCGCCCCGATTTTTACCTCCGTCCGTACCATGAATGCATCTCAATCCCCCCTCGCCCCCCCCCCCCACCAGGGGATGGACTCACCGACAAACAGGGAAGAGGATTAACGAGTCCATTAAAGTCGCGGACTCTATTATCCGGAGGGCACGGCCACGGTGACATCAACCGCCTGTCAGTGGCGTAGGAACGTGGGGTTTGCCTTCTGGGTGATTTATTTCTTGTTCTCTTTTTTTTTTGTTGGTCTCGAGATCGGTCTGCGTCGTTTTTGAACGGAGTTCCGTGTTTGCCGCGGTGATTAGGGAATACTTTATTGTTAGCTCATATTGTGTCGCGTTGTTCGTATTTGGCTGGCTTGTTTTTTTTTTTTAGGTAGTTGATATTGGCCGCGTTTCATTGCGTTTGTGATAGAAGTCATTTTTGTGTACCTATAATTATAGAAGCTAGGACGGAGGGAGAAATGCCTTTTCAAATTGGAATTAGAAACAAGATTACGGACACTGGTGTCCAATTTGTAGCACGATTAATCAGTGAAACTATCGGGAATAGGTGTTGCAATTAGGTATATTTTTAGTTAGTATCAACACGTGCAATTATTTGCATAATTCGTTTATGTCATTTTAAACGACGCATTGTATTTGAAGATGGACAAAACAGTTTGCTGTCATTGGCAATGCAGTATTCCGACGTATATTTTACACAAATTGATGCGCAAAGTATCAAAACAATTTTTATATTTATAACATTAAAAATGTACATGTCCCTGCAATTCCCGAAAAAAAATTGGGTAAATCATTCGACGTTTCCATTCATTTACATTCACATATATTATAAAACTGTTCTTCATTGTTCTTCAATCGAGTTCTTGAATCACTTGAAATTCCAAATTAAAGTAATGCGGAATCTCTAAAAAAAAAAAAATGTACCTGCTATCTGTACTCCAGGTAATCAAACGAAGCTTTTCATGCGCGCCAATAAACAAAACAGACTTCTCCCGTCCGGTATCATTGAGTGCCACCCTTGAACGAAGCCAATCATTTCGGTTCCTCATGCCGGTCCAGCCGTAAGTTACACAATTATTAAACTCAGTCTCCTGGCAATTACACGAGGGCAAAAATCAAATCCACTCTTCGCCAACGCACGTACACGCTGCACAGCTCGGGCATCGCGTTTTTCCTTTTCGCCTTGGAGCAATACCTTTTTCAAAAAGAGGCCACCGTCGAATCGACGCCATTGGCCGAACGGCGGGGCGAGGGGTCACCGAAGGCAAATTACAAAGGGAGGATTATCGGCAGCTGGGCTACCAAGCAACAACCATCTCTCTTCTGGCTCTTACTCGCGAGCCATCCACGTCGTTCGAGGGCCCTTTGTCCTTCGACGCATTGGTAACATAATTATCGGAGTTATAGCAAGCCAAAACCCAAGCCGCATCTGAAAGGGTCGCATGTGACACCCGGTGTCGGGCTGATACCGCGTGCACCAGCCACGTTCGATAATTTTCGACATACTGTGAAAGTTCGGTTTCTGAATTTGCAACGGAAGCAGAATGCACGAGCTGTCGAACCGTAGGGGGTAGAAAATTTTGTTTCTGACGTGTAGTGCATCTGTAGTGGGATATTTAGTTTGCGCATCTTCCGTAACTATTTTATTTTGCCATTTGTCGGATGTTACGTGTAGAAATGGCTTCGTAGATGTATCACGGGAAGCGTGAAATTCTTTTTTCTGGAAAATTTTTGAAATGTCTTCGTTGCATCCGTGAACTAGTTCAGTATCTACTGCTCTTGTTTCCATCGCGTCTTTGTTGCGGCTGTACGCACGATACAGGCGCGTGTAGTGGTTGAAATGGTAATTTGGAGTATTTGCAATGTAATTTCGATTTCTAGTTATTTGGCTGCAATTATGAACTCACGTTGCACGCAGAATAATCCGATTCTGAATTTCTAATGGATGCCAGGTATACAATCTGTGCACTCGTAAGAGCTGCGTATGTAAATTATACATTTGCAATGCAAATGGACTGAACCGATTGTTAAGACGCAACAGATTTCACAGCTTAATTTGTAAAGTGTTATACAATTTAGTTTGTATAGTTAGCTTCTGAGTTTGAAAAAAGATTTGTCATTTAATTTTTCTGCAATCTGTCTACTAAAATTGATTAATCCAGTCGTCTGACAAATTTATATAATATTCATAAATATAATTACGTAACAATTTTAATAATCGTAAAAACACCGCTTTTCAATTTAGTGTTAAAATTATTCAGGCCACATGTGATGAATTATGCAATAGAAACTTTCACCTCGGTCGAGTATCATACAATTGTGAAAGAATAAATAAGTTCAAGTGTCCCGACCAGAAAACGGAGCAATCTTTACCAGACGCCAAGAGTATGCTAATTGCAAACAGCTTACGAATTGCTGGCACACAGCAAAATCCACTTTCACCAGATTAACGTGCACCATTTCCATAAGAAAAAGAAATGCTTTCCCTTTCAAAAAAAATTCAGCGGTAGCATTTTAAGTTTTCCCTGTAGAAACTCGCGAACAAAAAACGATTCAGCCTGCACGTCTTGAGAAATGGACATTTCCATTTGGAAGCAATTAATTCCTACGCCTCACCTTTCGTTTTGGTTCGCGAAATCTCGCGTGAACAGCAGGGAAACAGCGCGCGCACGCTTTGCACGGGCTAATTATCAAGCTGATACATTATCTACGATCGGAACAGACTTATGCATAGCGTGTTTCGCAAGCGTACAATTTACCGCAATTACGGTATCACGTTTTTGCAACGTTCGAATGCGAGGACACACGCGCGGACAGCGAAACAAAGGTCGACCGTTCATTGTTCGGACTGCGAACGCTGGTCTGATGAAATGTGAAAGGAACGGTGGGCGCAAGTTCACAAATTGCCCGGCTGATAAGAAATTATGACCAACGGTAATGCTGAAAATAGTCCAGCACGAGCATGTTCAAGAATTCATCTGCAGCAATGCCTGTACGTCCGTAAAAGTGAATCGAGATGAAAGGTTCACGTCGCAAGGGAAGACTATATTTGTGAAAGCAGTAATAAAAATCATGGCAGATGCAAATAAAAGAGTAGGAGAATTATGGTGAAAGGGGGGCTGAATAAGTTCAACTTGACTCAATAGAAATAAAGTTTCACTTGATTAAAATAAACTCAGATAAATCGAACGATAGATATCTTTTTGGTATCGGTACAAATGAAGAAGCTGATGTTGTAAATAATATGAGTTTCAAGAGTGTTGCAAAATGTCCATTATTACTATTATTATTGTTATCATTTTCTTGAAAGATATTTATATTTTTTGGTTCTTGCATTGTTTGCCATTTGAACGGCCATTGCCATTGCCACTGCGAACCATTGAACTTGTAAATTCATTGTAAAATGCTCTTATTATATATTATTATTATTATTTCAATATTTGACATTCTTGTTTTCAATTAGTACCATTAAAAAGTACTAAAGTGCGGTAAAAAATTGTTGACCTACAATTGAACGTATAAGCGCAAAAGTTATTTATCTAAGCAATTGTTCTAATATTGCGTTACACGCCCCTAAGTTGATTCTAATTTCTAACATATATAAACCCAATATTTCCATAAACATTAATCAGATAGGTATTACTAGATAAGTCTTCGATAGAACAACTTTTATAATTGAATCACACAATTGAACACATCCAATTATAAGCGAAATCCGTATTTAGTATTTGTATATTTCAAATCAGCTAAATAAATCTGTACCGGAGCGTGTACACAAGCACGTATCATACAAAAGAAGGCGAACATTTCCGGACGTATTTTAATCAGCCTACGAAAGTATCCCATAATCGTCGGACATAGTTTGAGGTAAGAAACCATTAACCGGTTGTCGCGCGCGCAAAGGCACACAAATCCCGTCGGATTTGCTCAGCTACGATTACTGTTCGATTTTTCCGTTGGAAAGCAGAGTTAATAACTTTCATAACAAGATATAGAAGCAGCGTGTGAAACGGGTTGCGGTTCGCCATAGTGCTCCAATAATTGCACTTAATCCTTAGGGTGGCGGCACGCGGCCAGCAATCGCAGGCAAATCCGTGTCAACCCTCTCCGAGTTCCAATTTTTTCTCACCTCACACCTAGTACAAGTTCAAGGTTCCATCGTTTAAAACCCTTTTCGCATAGTTCGAGCTTAAGGTAAATCCATTTTTAAGATGCCTGCGCGCTCGAATGGATTGTAATTTATTCTATTGGTAGAAGTTACGCTTCTTCCTGGATTACTGGCTGTAAGTGTGAACGAATTTCAAAATAGCGCATACAGTAATTGCTTACAAATTTCACACCTATAGTTTGTCGTGCAATGTTGCTCGTGGTTGTAAAGCTGTTACTAATTTTGTTTGCTACTTAATTAAATTGAATGAAAATTGCGAAAGGTTTTGTATCATTCTTTCTATTTCTTTCATTTCTTGGTCTGTGTTTCTTCCTCCATTATTAAACTTCCTTTTCACCCATTCCTGTACAATGTTCCGTCATTGATCACGTTCGCGCGAAAATCAAATATTCGATGTGGTCAGTTTCAAACTTTATCCAGCAACCGCTATAAAACACAGAGTTGCGTTCCTCCGTACGAATAATACTCTCAGCATTGCACCTATAAAATCTGCAAGTGAACGTTCACGAACCGTCGAACGTCGTGAACAATTTGCCCCGCGAATTTCTGCGACACCTATTGCTCGTTACCTCTCAGCCAAGCGTCACTCGTTCGGACTTGCGCAAACTTTGCACTGGTGTTTGCGTTTTCACGGCGTCACATCGTCCATTATGGTTACAAGCAACAACGAAACAGAGAAGAAGGAAGAAACACACGTACCGAGATAAAGGAAAGAGTGCGCACGATGGAATGGAGGCATCGGATAAACGATACCGATTTCGACGATCCCCTGACCCCTTTTTCCAGGACCGCGAAACCATTGTGAAAAGAAGCCAGACCGGAAAAATCCAGCATGGCCGTCGAGTGATGCGAGCCAATCGTTGCGTGTTCCAGGACAGCTGCACATCCCTCAGGGACCGAGATACCTCGACTGTCGTCCCTTCTTCGCTCCCGGGACGCCCTAGCTTTCTGATTTTTGCCTTACGAAGTCAGCCATTGTGAAGGGACCCGGTTTCCCTTGAATATCGTCCGTCGTGCGTGGATCCTTCTTCGTGTGGTCTTAAGCCGAGGCCTGGTACATCGGCCTCCCTCCGGTTTGTCTACGTTACACGCGAGCTTTTTGTCGTCTTAATCGCGCCATTGGAACACGGCCACGCTGTTTTCGTATGTTACCACTCGGTTAACGGCGGGCACCAACGAAAAAGGGATCCGGCGACACAATAGGCAGGAATGAGAATCGAGGCGGACTGGATCTCAATGTTTGCCGTGATACCGAGTCGGGGGACGATTTGCGCGATTTTTATCGTTACGAAGTGAACACTGTGCACTGTAATCTGCCGGCACGGAAGACGTTTTGGAATCGTGAATTCGGGAACGAGCGAGGCTGCTTTTGTCTTTTAGGGAGGATCACTTTTTAAGTACGCGCGAATGGGTTTAGACGCCGCAAAATAACTGTTAAAGTCCAAATGAATTAAACTGCATTTATATTGAGCATATGGAAGTTAATAGAACACAATTGACCACTTCTACGTTCTCGGGTAGCATCGAGTGGAAGTGTCTATATTGTATAGTTCAATGGTTTAAATTCCTTTAAAATACTGATAGGAAAGCTATAATTACAGGTACAACAAAATTACGCCCAACCCTTACTCTCGAGACTGCGGACAAAAATGCGAACGTTCCGTTACTTCAGCGAAGATCGACGAAATTCCGTGCAGCGTTTCGTCCGAATCGCAAAAATCGACCTCGTAAATCACTCGATTCGCTCCTCCAAAAATATCAACCGCAGGGCGTTCGACACCTTTGTCCCCCGGTCGATACTCATACACCTGCCACGCCCGATCATTAGGTAGTCAGGCCTAAGTTCTGCCAATTTCAACAATTAAAGTCAGTAATATCGGGAAACAGATTACAAGACAGAAGATGATCCCTGCTCGTTGTAGGGACACCCGGAAAGGGCGAAGGGTCCGGTTAACAGTTCGGCAAAGCGATCCACCTCGCGTCTCGGCCCGTTTAATCCGGCAACGAGGCGAAACCGTAAAGTCCACAACGATCGACACCGATGACCGAGTATCTCGACCGAAGGATACCGAGATAATGCCGGAAGGGTACTTCTTAGTAGCTTTGAATAACAGCCACGATCAGGTGGGGCAAGGTTCGACCCCCTGCGGCAACCTTTAATGCACTTTGACGTACACGGTCAGCGATGTCGCGTATCTACGTCTGCGCGCACGCTCACCGTCGTTGTCATCGTTAACGCGAAACCTGTTAACCGATTAAAGGGGTTCGCTAAGACGGCAGAAGGTCCCGATTTTCACGCTGACCGAGTTAATTATTGCGAACATGCCGGGCTGCCCGTTAATAACCGTACTCGGCGCACACGGGACAAAAGTGAGATTACGCTAAGGCGATTCCTCGTGGATCATCGTCCGTGGCATGGATCTCTGGATCTCGTGACCTGGATGCGGCCGATGTTTCACGTGGGCGACGAGGCAGGATTGTTTTAATGACGGGGATGTGTCCCGGGGCGGTTGAAACGTCCATGCTGCGAGGATTCGTTTAACAGAGGGAGTTTAATTTGTTGCAGCTGATGTTGAGAGTGTCTCAGAGATCAGGCGAAGAATAGGTCAAGAATTATATTAGCGATAGTTAGGCACCGGATACGTACGTCGCGTCGCATTGGATTTTTAATAAATTTTAAGCTTTCTTTAATATATGATTTCGTTTTGATCTCTTTGAGAGATTATTCGTTATACTCGAATATGAAATAAACCATTTTTACGATTCGAATGGTAATAAAGTTATTTAAGAGGAAACTATAAATACAACTTTTCCTTCGCAAAATACAGTGTGTGCGCAACACAAAAAAAATCAATACTAGTACAATGCTATTAGGGTGAAATAGATTTTTCAAAATTCATAGAATAGCGTCAATACTTTTTCAATTTATGTTTCAGTAACCATTCGATTTCATTGACAGCAAAACATTCTGTAGAATCATCAAAATCATCTACTAACACGATTTATAAAAAAATCACAAGCCATGTTTCATTCACATATTAACATTTAAACATAAAACATGAAACCGCAACGTCTCTTAAACGAACACTTATACCACTGCAAGAGATGTTAACTGTTCCTCCCTTTCACCGAATCTATAATATACCAGCAGAACTACGACGAGACCTGCGGCAAAAATCGCGCACCCAGGAACTCATAGAATGTCTCTGTTAATCCTTTTGAATGAAGACAATTCGTCCGCGAACGCGTTGTCTCTCAAAGGATTAGCACCGACGAGCAGAGAAAAGTGGCACGTGACGTCGACCAGCGACGATCACGAAAATAAAGCAATCAAATCACTCGACAACGGATACCCTATTTTTCGATCCGTGACATTTCACTCAGCAACCGGTAAGGGTAGTAGACGGGGCACGATCACCGCCCGATATAATTTATTCGGACAATAAGCGTGCGTCCTTCCGCCCTCCCCTTCCCAATACTCGAGGCATCAGTGTCATGGCGGTGATGAGCCCCTCAATGACAACGACCAACATAATCTGTTCCCATCGGCCAAGTAGACATAATGGGCGCGTCGACGGGGGCCAACAATGGGGCGGCATTTTACAGGAGTGCGCCGCTGGAACTCGAAAAAGCCCCACGTGAAACTCTACGACCAGAAGAAAAAGTAGAACGGCGTGGAACTGAAAAAGGGGAACGAACGGCAGGGCAGTCTATTAGGACGGGCAGAAATCGTTGTCCGTAAGTAGCAAATTTTTTGTTCTGCTTTCGACGCGAGGTTCCACGAGACACGCGATGGAATATTTCTGTTGCGGCGTGCCTGTATTTCTTTTTACATTCATTAGGAGGATCTTTTTATTGCTAAATGTTTGCGAAGGTAATTCCTCTGGTCGGAATAGAGCGATATTAGTCATCCGTATTTACCTAATAACGTAGAATTAAATGGCAAAGCAGAATTTATATATCATAGTCTGAATGTAACAAGGCTTAGGTTCTCTCGATATTAACTTTCTCCAAAAGAAATTATATTTCTCACGAAAATTCCTCGTTTCGTGATATTCAGGAAGGAATTCTTGTAATTAATTATCGAAAATGATTTTAATGCCAAGAAGGTTTGGATTCATTCAAACAACTTTCTCTTACTGTATTTTTTAATATTCGTCACGAAGTTTTTTATTCTGAAATATTGACGAAGAAATCCTTGTGCTTTAACCGAAATCTGAATATAATATCCGTCTACGATACGATATAATCGATAACATAAAGTTAAACGACGAAACAGAATTTTTACCAAACAGTCCCTCCGTCTACGTTTATTATAAGACCAACGGGGGTTGGGGTTCGTCCAACATTTTTCTCCAAACAACTTGAATATACAGGTGTTGTTATTCCCGATTGAACGCCGGGACGAAGGCATCCGTCCGACGAAATGGGCCGAATATTTTGGCGGAGTTAAGAAAAATGCGTTGGCCAGAAAGATTGCCGGCGTCGCGAACGGAAGGGGGGTACAGCTGGCATCCCTTAAGTACTCGCGCAAGCGAAGAGGGTTCGCCGTTGCTCGCCGTGATTCGCTTGAGACCGGTGAAAATGCACGCACAGGCCGTCCACGGCTTTGCTTTATTAAATTCCTGACGCGAGACGCTCCAGAGCACGTGCAAATATTCGTTCACGATGAAAAACCCGGGGGTGTTCCGCAGCGCAGGACGCGCGCCTTAACGCTAAATTCGTGGCGTGCCGACGCGTGTGATTTAACGGCGTCGCAATGCAGTCGTGTCCTTCTGTTCAAGTGTTACAATGTGTCGCGTATGCATGTAGTTCCCCGTTGCGCGGGCGAATTAATTTTGAGCGATGTTGATATTAATGCGGGCGAATATATCGGGGAAAGAGCGGAATTGACGAAATAGAATCGCGTCGTTGGTACGTTTCAAATACGGTTAAAGTTTGTTGCACTTGCGTGCTGTTTCCATTTGTTTTTATTAAAAAGTAGATTTATATCACTCGGAACTTTTATTCAAAGTACTGATTCGAAACGAAACATTAACTTCAGAAGAATAATCGTTTTCCGCAGTTTTATAAGAATGTTCAAGTGTTTACTTATGTAACATTTATTCTAGTTTGCATCGTTATGTTATTGTAATGTACACTGCTACTGACGAAGCAATTGTTCCAATAACTCTTTAATATAGAGGTACGAGAAAGAAACTTATCGTAAGTTATTACTGTATTAGGTTGAACGAAAAGGTTTTCAACATTTATCGAAAGTTACTTGCCTTTATCTGGATGATTTTGTGCAGGTCACTGATTATTATTATTTGAAAATAATCAAGAATATAATTACTATTCTTCCATGTTCTACGACATTTTTGATCTCCCAGTTTTACAACCTTTTTCCTTTAAGTTAATTTTCTAACGGTCTGAATAAATAGTAAGATTGCGCTGCTAAGATCAGGTGAATAACGACAGTGTGCGACAATTTCACCATTTAATTTTTGAACGACTTTTTAAGTCATAAATGACCCCTTCACCTAACAGAAGATCCCAGTAAGAGAAAGTTATGACCGACGGGATTATTTTTCTTCGGACATTCGTTTACCCGGCCCAATTAGTAACAACTCAATCACGGACCTCTTATTCTCAGTACTGATACAACGACGTACTCTTATCTCTCAGAGACTAAAAACTTGCCGTCCAACCCGACACACAAAAATCACCACAATTTCCATCCAAAACAAGAAACAGCCGAACTAGCGCGCCCCTCGGCAAACACGATCTCCTACCGATGACGCAACGAAACACGCAAGCAAAGAAGTTACCAAAATCTAGATCGCTGAAGTACCGGATCGGTCCCATTGCAGCGGCGTTCCAGTTGTACGCTAATTGACTACAATGCCCGTCGCGTATGGAGCGCATTTTCTGTTTTGTTACCTCAAAACAAAGGGCACAATTGCGGCTGATCCACAAGGGGCCACTCGACCACCGTCGCGGCCCCCCGTCCCTTTACGATTTTTCGCCCGGCGAAGGCTTCGACGGGACGAGACGCGGATTACGACGAGTCGCTCGAGGATCAGGCGACGAAATCGAGATTGTAACATATAGTCGAGTGTCTTTTGTTGAACCACCGGCGGAGAGCGGAATTACATCCTCGCCCTCATTGTGCCTCGACAGCTTTTTGTTACTGTTTCGCCCGGTCCGGTCGCCTCGTTCCGTGCGACAGCAAGGGGGGGAGTAGCGGCGAACGGGAGAAGAAGACGAGGCAAGGGTTTTTTGGCGGACGGGGAACGAAGAGGAGAGAGAAAAGGTGGCAAATCGCAATGAGGTTTCGCTCGAGGTATATGGACTTTGGAACTTTCACAAAGGCCTGGCTCAGTTTTTTTCTTCGTTCTTTCGCGCGCGGTAATTATGCTTGCAGAGATCTGGGAATTACGCATGCGGTTCGCATGCTCGCTCGAGGGGTTGGGCATTACAAGCTGGACAGGCCAGCGGTTTCGAATGATAATTGCACGATAATTAGAAATTTAAAGCCGCTCTTTCTTATCCTATCTGGAAGTATGTGGGAAATTCTTTTTTGCGCTTCACAGTGTTTGAACAGTGGCGTCAAAATTTCGTTCGCGTCTGGGCAACTGTTTGCAGCGAAACGAATCGGGCGTTCGTTTACGACGTCGAGTAGAAATTTGAACGGTAATTTGTATGACAAATGTATTACGTACATTGCTATTAAAAAAAGTAGTTTGGTAAGATGGGGTTGTGTTAAGCTTTTCTGCGTTCCTGCCTTTTGCAAATAATTATCAGGAAGATCTTGCTGGCGTACGGAGAGGCGCGCTTGTTTCTTGCACAGCCCAAGGTATTAATGGAACTTGTAACCTTCACCGAAGCACCAAAGTTTTTCTACGACATAATAATTAAAAAATTAAAAAACAAGCCACCAAACGAGCGTCCATAAATCAAATATAAATAACGAACCAAATATCCGCCCAATTTTCGCGCAATGCAGAACGAAGCAAAGGGAAAGGAAGAAAACGAATGACAGTAAACGAAGTATCTGATGCGGCGAATTAGAAGCGGAAAGAAGGCAAGAACTCCGGCGCGGCAGAGAGGAAAGCCGAGTGTAAAGGCAAAAAGACAGGAAACAGTCGATCGGCGTAATGCATCGAAACGGGGAGGGAGGAATGCAGACACGAATTGCATTGTTCCCGTTCATTGTTTTGTGGAAATGACCCGCGTGTCGGGCACCCCATTGGCCGTCTTGTGGCAAGGTGCTGACGCGCACC
This sequence comes from Nomada lathburiana, assembly GCA_963667235.1. Lineage (NCBI taxonomy): Eukaryota > Metazoa > Arthropoda > Insecta > Hymenoptera > Apidae > Nomada > Nomada lathburiana. The sequence continues at coordinate 4,551,685 of OY763905.1, forward strand.
GCCGGTGGGAACCACTTGTCGAATCTGCGGACGAGTGTACAGGGCGTACACAAGCGCAATTACGCAATCGTGCCGATACGATTGATACAATAGCCGCCGCGGAGGTCCCTTTTATTTCAAGCGAAGGAATTCCCGTTGTACGCCCGACGACGACGTTCCGATCGTTCTGGTCGTCGTCATTGTTCCCGTTGTTTTCGTTGTTATTGCCGCCGCTGCCCGACCCCGGTCGCGATTTCCATTCGTGCCCCCGCCGGTCTCACCATCGAGATCGGGAATTATTATTCACCCGCTCGGAAACGTTACAGTATTACAAGCTGAAAAGCGCTCGCCTCCTCGAACAGAGAAGTACCACTCTTCCGCAAGAGTTGGGGCGCAGGGGTGGCCCCGCGCGGATACTGCGACCAGGAAATTGTAACATACGGTGTTTCGAGGGTTTCATTAGATCAAGATGTTAATTGCGAGCGGCACGATGCGATTTGATTCCCCTTGTTCCCCGCTGCAACCTTATTTCCCTCGTTTCTTGTTAATTCAGCCCGATCATTTCGATAATGGTCTGCGTCTGCGCGAGGCGAAGTTTTCCGATTTATTTTAGTCGCTTGCGGCTTATACGGGGGAGAATTCGTTTGGATGTATTTGGAACTGTATTTTTGTTTCTGGGTATATTGAACGTGGAGTATTTAGTACGGTGTAATTTGTTCGTAGTGATTTTAATAGTGTCGCTGAAAGGTATTCGAACTGTTGCTGTTTCTAGAGAAATTTTCCGCGTGAAATATGAGGCGTCGGTATTAAATAACGATTAATGCATTCACTGAAATTCATTCATAGTTTCGTTAACTTTTCCTGGCATTCGTTCTGATCAAGCTGGTATTTTAATTTCTTTAAACAGCAACGTATGCCAAGTCATACTGCCTTCGCTACATTCGTGAACTTTTCTAAGCCAGTCCTAAACTCCAAAGTATTAACGTTATCAGTAACAGTCGCATCCCAGTATAGAGATAAATTAACCATACTACATATCCAATAATATTTAAAAGCATTAATCGCGCGCAACAGTTGACAAACATTTACACAAATAAATACAGCAAATGCGAGCAATGTTAACGCACCCCTAATAACACTTTCCACTAAATACCTTTGATCCTTGCTACCGAACGAACCGTTCCACGCCGGAACAACTTCGATCCCTTCTCCAATTTCAAAGGATCGAGCGTTTCGAAAGTTGCTCCCCTTTTCCGCCTATCATATCGGTTGCTTTTGTTTCCTCATCTTGTTTAAAGAAAGCCGCAAGCACGCCGCTGAGACACTATTTACATCTGCCCGTCCCAAAAAGTTCTGCGAATCGTCGAGATCGTGCGGCCGTGGCTCCCTTCCGGGCGCAGTTCACCGATACCTCTGGGCGGACTGTTTACCTGAGTAATTTGTCAGCGTACAATGTTTGAATCCGAAATCCTTGAGCCCTCGACCCTCGGGGATCTCGGCGGTCACCTTTTAAATCCGTGCTTTGCGGTCGTGCAAAATGGTCCCCCGGCTACCGAGGCCACGATGTGCGATTACTTTGCACGACGTTTAGGGACAGGCGAGTTCTTTTTATCACTTGACACTTTTCACCGTACAGTTCTGCCGTGAATACGCACAGTTGACGTTCAGGATGTGCGAGAGCTTTCGCGATATACATCGCGTGGATTAGGGGTGTCAAAATATTGTGTAAAGAAGAAAGGAGGGTGCAGTGGATGCTGGAAATTCGAATGCCGTGCAATGAATATTATTTGGAATAAATTTTGTTCTCGATTTGTTCTTAACAAATGCACGTGTAGCGGTTTATCGTTGTACGGAGTTTTTAAACGCAGGTGTTACGAATAAACAAGTTTTTTCATCTCACGTACGCACGCGCAGAAAACGAACATGAAATTTAAACAATTGTTTTGTTTAATCTCCTGTCGTTACGTTAAATTTCCTAACACAACAGTTTCAAGGCGATTCATCCTTTTACCACGAATACAATAGCTCGAATCGTACATTTAAAGTATGGAAATAGTACAGTAATGGTGTTATTGTCTCGGATTTGGTTCAGATTGACCCAGATTTCCGTACAAGGGTTAAACATGTTTGTTCTTTTATTAATTTTAAATTGCGGCGAATATTGATGCACTATCTTCATGTTTGGGGCAAATAAACTTATCGGGCTTATAGTGTCGTTAAGAGGGGATTCATTTTAATAGAGATTAATAGTAATGCTCTTTATTTAATACGAAGCTATTCTAATATCTAAACTCGAGCAATTCGTATTATCGCGTGAAGTATAGCAGAAAAGCCAACTGTATTACATTATGAAACTATGTTCCCTTGCTATTACAAGGGTTAACTTGTGATCGTTACATTATCGTACCATGTAGCCACCTAAGGAATTAAGCTGGTAGCTATCGAGGTGCTGTGTGCGGATATAAACAGTTTTGTGAACAATGTAACACGACTGTTAAGTGCCAACATTACTTACGTCCAGTCATGCGGATTAGAAGAGTCACTCGAACGCCGCTGGAGCTAGGGCCGACACATTTTTCATCCCGCATTGCGATTTCACTCGTCTCTACGACGAAGAAATTCGTGCGAATATCTGTACTGTTTTCAAGTATTGTCCACTGTTAAGTGTATCGTTCCCTGGGGCCAGGAATAATTTTAACGTTGCCTCGTGAAAAAGATAGCACTGTGAAAAATACGATCGAACGCTTTTAAGCTTGATACGAGTTATTTATTTGATAATTACCGTCGAAGAGTACCGTATCATTTCTTGAAATCAAAGGAAATATCCGTCTACAGTAGCTAAATACGTCAACGATTGTATTGAGACAGAAATCGATAGAAAAATTTGTATGAAAGAGAGAACTTTAAATCGCACTTGTGAAGAGATTGATTGATTCACGTTTTTTTTTTCAAAAAGTGGCAATTCCATCCGGTTCACTTATCCCTTCATTCTCGTCTTGTTTGCCTTTTGGAAGCTTTTGGGGGAATGTAACGTAAAATTCAATTACAACGCCGCCCCCCGGCCTCGATAAATAAACGTCGACTGACAAATAGACCGCGCGGTATGTAGTTGATTGTAAGTTGAAATAATCAGCCCCGAAAAGATCATTGATCCAGGATCATCGTTAAAAATAACAGAACGTATTTCTCGGAGGGGTGCGTGACATTCGTTCACAAAGAGGACGATGAAGTCTTTGCCAGCCGACTTCCATTCGATGCCTCGAATGCTTTTTCACCAGTCAACCAAGACGATTATTTACCCGCCTTAGTGATTACACGTTGGTCTACCACTGTAGGAAATACCTCCAAATATACTGACAGCCCCGGAGAACTGCGACGCGGGCAACCTTTGTGCTGCGATTACCACTCAAATCACCGTAAAATTCCCGTGAAATGCGTTTCATTGTGCTGCGAGAGTGCAGGTAAAATTTAGATGTTCCTGCTGCCGGGGAAAACTTTTTTCCCGTCGTCGGAACTGTGAAGACATTTCGGAATCTTTCTGCGAAATATTAACTTTTGTTCGCTACTTATTTCTTGTCCTGTTTTCATCTTTAACGTAAAATGTTGTCGACGCGACATTCGGGGAACGGGGGAAAAATAACTTTAGACTAGTGAATCAGAGCGACGGATTCATTTGTCAGATGTTTAAAATAGCTCTGACGCGTTATTAATTTATTTATTTATTTAGAATTTAGAACATTCGTATTAACGAGTGGCGATAAATATTGTTGTTGATTTCAATATTTAGACATCTTAATTTCGCGCGGAACAGGAATTTCTGACTGCAATAACGACACTGTTGAAAGATTGAATACTAGTTGAAACTAAGTACTACTAAATGTTAGTAAATGAAATTATTTTTCCTCGTTAATGTTCTATGATTTATCAAATTTTAAATAAAGGTTGAATTCGGGGATTACGTATTTGAACAACTGTTGCTTACGATTATTAACATTTTATTTACATATTTTTAAAGCTCTATTTAGGATAAAGTGTACGCCATAGGCGCGACAATATAATTTACTTAAATTTATACTAATCATTGCTCATACTTATTCATACAGGCTTAATAATGTATTTTACATTTGTACATGGTATTTATTTTGTTTGTTCTCATTTATTCAGGCAAATTTATTTCATAATCGCCCGGAATTTCATTCTGAACGCCTTAAACTGAAATAAGGACGCGGAACTTTATTTTTGCGATACCAGCAAACGATATTTTACGTTTAAGAGAGATTTATATTGCCACGAGCGCGACTAAAAACAAAATTCTTTTCGCATAACGTTACCACTACCTTACGTATCTAAACTCTTAATTGAAAACTATGCATTTCAGATCTGTCTCAAACCCAAGGAAATTCATCTATCCGTTCGTTCATTCATGTAGATGAAACGTAAAACTATTGAAGAACCCCGTTATTGCCGTTGCGGGCAGCTGCTGAAGTATTGCGGTCGTCGTACCATGTACGATCACCTATTTAAATATAATACAATAATAGGAAAATAATCGATGAATCGTTACTTCCGTCCCCATCGAATTATCTTTCGTGGATTATTCTTTGTGATATGTTTACATCACAGCTCTATTTTACGTATATCCTTCTGATCACTGTCCGCACAGAGGTGCGCTCCCCGTTATCACTTTTCCACACATTTACATAACATCGTTTAATCGCTCGAAAGCGTCAGCCCCCCCCCCCCCCCCCTCCGGCAGAAGTAGATCGAACTACTCGACAAGATGTATCGTTGCTTGCCACAGTCTTTCTAATTCTCGCTCTACCTAATTTACTATCCGTCCGCGAATCGTTTCACCCTGCATCACTAGCGCGATTCGCAAATTCCGACCCAAACAACCCCCGTAACCTCGCAAACGTTCCCTTCGGTCTCGCCCGAATCGTTGCCAACGTTTCTCGTCGTCGCGAACGAGCCCCGTTACGCTCAGGCCGCCTTGTACATGTCGCAGATGATCCTCTCGATGGGAATGACGCCGATGGTCCTCCTGAAGAACAGCTCCTCTATCGCGTGCGTCGAAACCGAACGCAGCGTGGGGAGCAGCAACAGCAACTTGCCGAACCTCAGCGCGCCGAAGGACGCGCCGCTCAGCCTCTGTCCAAGGGCCAATTGCGCCCCGTCCCTCAATCGGGAAACTGCGGCCGCGTCTCTGAGCCTGCTACCGGCGTTCGGCGATATCGATCCGTTGCTGCTTCGGCTGCTCGGCAGAGGTTCGCTGTCCAGTCCGGCTTTGAACAACACGATCGCCCGTATACACGCGAATTCATGCTGATCGAGGTTCATCGCGTGGAAACCGGCCAGCGTTTCCCTGAACCGGTTCACCTCGACGGCCAGGCTGAGACTCTGCGGCCCGGGCGGAAGGAGGGCGGCTGGATCCAGGGTGGGCAGAATTTGTGCCGCCGCGAGCAGAAACAATTCTCGCCAGGACGATTCGAGGAGGATCAGTTGGTCCTCCGTGCCCAGACTCGTACCCGCGGCCAGATCTCTGGCCCAGTGAACGTTGAGAAAGAGCAACCTCGCAGCTTGCTCGCAGATGGACTCGGCGGTTATCGCTGGCATCAGCGACACAGAGGGCAGACCGGCCACGCTGACTGGAATCTGGATGGTTAAATGGTATTTTAGGTTCGGCCTGTATATTTGTGGTAGAGGGACGATTCAGTTAACTCCGAGGGTGGAACGTGATTTCGGAGTTACGGGAATTTTTGTGGAAGGCTCGAATAAGTCGGGGATGTCAAGGGACGAGGACGCACCGTGAAGATTAAAATTAACTTCGTTAAAGTGGAACTATACTGGTTTCAGATAGTCAATCGTCGTTTTTCTTTTAAATACATCAGTTTTACAAAAACTTGACGTGTTATATTTTAATCACTGTTATTTGGTTTCTCGCGTCTAAGTTGGTCGTAAATGTTTATTAGCGATTCGATTGTGGAGCTTAATTTTCTAAATACGAAGCACTATGATTTTGTAAGAAAAACCCGGTACAAAAGGGATAAGTAACGTTCGATAATAAGCGGCGAAACATTATCGCGCAGAGTTGTGCGTACCTTCGACATAGCCATGCTACTGTTGCAGTAAATAGGGTGTGGAAGGGGATGATGAGGCGCTGGGACTGCGACCGAAACTCGGGTTTCCATCGGTGGTTTCGGTAAAGCTAGGTCCAAAGCTGCTGCCGGCGGGGGCATCATGTTGGCCATCATTTCGGGCTCTTTAAAATACAAAGCCATCTGCCTGCGCAGAGTCGAATTCCGTGGACCACGTTCGTGCTGCACAGCTGTAAAAATACGAAAATTTGCGTTAACGCACCGTTTTACTATATATTAAAGGATATGTTTATTTATCTGGCGCTTTATACTGTCCCCGGATACTTGTATCTCTCAAATACCGCAGACAAATGAGACTTATCTGTTAGCCGTTTTAGCTTGCCCGAACTAATTTGCTCAAATATACTGCAGGAACAGTCGAGTCTGCCTTCTTATTTTTCGAGTAAAAAAATCGATATGGTTTGTCGTATAAATGTAATGCAACTAAAGTTAAATGTGGCATTCGTTACTTTCTTCCGCGTCTATTGATCAGAGCATGATTGTGATCAATTCTCGTTAGTTAAATTAACCAAGAACTGTTCACCTGTTCATCAACGAAATCAACGTTCCTTGATATAAATATTCGAATGGCGGATAATGTTTCGATTCGCGAAGCAGTTTCGTTAGAAATGATTGAAATTTACCATCTTTGTTCATGCCCGCTTGAATGCATTTAGCTAAACGGCATGCTCGACATTGGTTCCGATGCGTCTTGTCCACCATGCATCCACCTTCGGACTTCGCCTTGCAGACGTACTGGCGATTCCTCCGTATCGATCTCTTGAAGAAACCGGCACAACCGTCGCAAGCGAAGATACCATAATGTTTCCCCGAGGAATGGTCCCGGCATACCTTGCATGGGATATCGTACAGAATGCGACCTGCAAAACGGAAAAACGTTTTCATTAATAAACAATAATACGGTGAAGCATAGAAGGATGTATAATTCATTGAAATCCACTATTGTTTTGCCTATTTTATTATCCAGTGGCATTTTTAACTAGTTCACTGAACTGTGAAATAATTCGTACCCTGGTTTTCTTTTTATTAAGCCAAATGTTTCAGTTCTATAGTAAAATCGGTCTCTCATCGCGCCGGACGAATCAATCTTTGTGCGACGATGCTCGACTCTGTACGGTGAAACTGTCAGAAACAAGAATACAGAAACAATTTCTTTCGCGATATAATTGCTCCGCCACGCAATAAAACAGTAAATTACTTACTACGCCAAATAAATGATCTTACCAGAGCAACAATCGGAACCGTCCAATTAAAACCGAAAATCTCAAAAGCACCGTCAATCTCGAGTACAATTCCCGGCGAGAATCCTCGGCCAAATGACCCGTGGTTCGCCGACTACGTACAGCACCCCGAGCTCGACAAAGGGGAAACGGGCCAAGAAAGAACCAGCGCCGCGAATCGATCTTCGGCTAAACGCTACATTGTTGCCCGCTCACGCTGGCAAACGGGCAAGAAGAGGGACGCGTTTAAATCCGTTGAATGCCGGTATTTTGGATCCGAACCCGTTTACCAGCGAAAACACGGGCTCCCGATGAATGACGTCGCCGATGAATGGATCGATTTGTCGCCAAGTTAGAACAACCTTCTGGACGTACGCGCCTCTATACCTGTCCGCGCTGGCTCCTCAACGTGGGACAGCCAAGGGTGTGGTGCGTTTATAATGGGGGTACCAACTCGTTGTCGCGGGCTCCGCCTACGCCATTGAGGCGAACGGGACTCGTGAATGGGGCCTGAATGGACCGGATGTGGCTGCTGCATTCACCGGCCCTTAAGTGAGCAGCCAGAAACACGACACTTCGCTCGTATCGCCTGATCTCCGTTTGATCGACCTTCCCCCTCCGGCTCCTTTATCTTACTTAACGTGGATCTTATTGTGCGGGGATGCTAAATGATTTCGGGCCGCTCCGGTCGCTGTTTTCATTCCTCCCCTTTCGCCGACGTCGCGGACGGAAAAGTTCGCGGGGGAAGTTTTGTGCTCGAGTCGACGCGTCGATAGGACGGACTCTAGGCCGGAGACTTTCCTTGGGATGTCGGTGGCAGACGGGCGAGATTTACGTCGGGACAACGTGTCAGCTTTGACGTGATAGTCCGACGTTCGAAAGTTTCTTTGAGACGGATGAATGATTTCAGTTTGGGAGTCGCGGACGCGATCAGCTGTTTGCGATACGGTTCCGTTGCTCTGGTCGTTTTGTTACTTTTAGCGGCCGATGACGCATGTTTGCGAAATCGCTGTGGTGAATTCGACAGATAAATTGAACATCAATTTCTTTCGTCTCTCTCGTATTTGCGCCTATTATTTAGATTCTTATTGTAATTCGTGGTGTTACAATTTCTTTGAAAAGGTCGAATAGAATCGTCGGATTTCAATGCAATCGAAACGTTACCAGGTCTAACACAAATTACGCATCCGGGAATGAAATTCGCCAGTTTTGGGATAGGCGAACGCTTCGTCTAGAAATGTGGGGCGGCAACCTGTTGATCTCATCACTCGAAATTCGCTACATAGTTGTATGTAGTCATTAACGTACTGTGTCATTTGAATTTGCTATGTTATAAAGGAAACGAAGGCCATAAGCAATTGCGCGTTCACGTACATTATCGATGGAAATGTAGATACGCATTACACGAGGCACGAGTCGCGCACTGCGAATTACAAGAAGCAAAGTGCAATGACAGGGGTGCACCCCTGCAGTGCATCGAAGGCCCTTTTCTCCCACGATGAAGGGGAAATTGATTCGCGAACGCGTATACTCTTCACGTCCAGAAGACACTTTACCGAAACTTTGAAAAACCGAACTTTCCACGAAGTCGTTTATCGTGGAATTCAATTGTTCGCCCTTTAGAAAGATCACTGTACACGTAAGATATATCTATCTTTCCGCGTAATTTTAGAATAATGTTTAATACATCTTCCGAAAGATCAAATTGTTCCTTCCTTTGCACTTCTACTAAACAAAAATACATACAGTAACTAGATTCACTGGGACAAATGAGATTAGCAGCAAGATAAGAAGGAATTGAATGAGTTGAGTAGTACGAAATTGTTACGCGAATAGACGAGGGTTTCGGTAAGAATTTCAAAATAAATATCTTAGGAGACAAGGAACGACCGAGCTAGGAAGAGTCGCGTGCATAAAGGAACGCACGTTCTCAACGTGTAATCACGCGATGCACTTTTGCGAGCCGACGTTCGAGCGTTGCATGAAATTTGCATTCGATCGGCGTCGCTCGCGAGTCATTCGCGGTTGAATTTTTCATCGTCGTGAAATCGTGGTATATGTTTTGCTGAGCGCCGGTCATCTTTCGTCCGTCGCTTTCCTTTTCGCAGGATCGTTAAACATTTATGGGATTTTTACAGTGATCGAGCTCGACCCTCGGTCGGAAAAGAGACAGACGGTGACCGAATGCGCAAAAGCACACGCTTGCTTACGATTACCCACACGCAAATCGCGTGCACGGTGCTGGAGCACACCCTCGAGTGAAAAGGGGATTGCAAATTTGACGGACTTTCGCCCGCACTTTCTTTTCCCTCGGTCTCTAGCTCGCGTTTCGTATTACTTGTCCCGCGTAAATTATCGCCAACGAATCTTCGATTCGATTCGACGATTTTATTTTACGGATCAAGAGACGGCTAGCCTTATGTTTTCATCTCATTAGAAGCGGATAATAAATAATGAGAGACAACTTCTGAAAAGGGGCGAGTCAAACTTATTTTTAAATATACTGAAATTAATTTCAAATTGAAGACATTTTTTCGGATAAAAATTTCAATTCCGATGGCTCAAGTAAACGCCTCTGAAAGTGCAATTGTTGTCAGACGTTTAATTTCGGGGTTGACTCGTACACCGGATGTGATTCACTCCAGCCGAAGCATCGCTTTGTTAGGAATTTTTTATCGCTGAAAGCCTATTGGTCGATGTTACAGGTTCGTGACAATAAAATTGAGGGTAAAGTTTGTCGCGTTTAAGAACGACAGGGTGGAAAGGGGTGAACTGTATACTCCTCGCCGTCTGACGAAAAGTTGAGGACAACTTTGGGACTCAGAAGTTCCCCCCCGGTGACTAGAGAACTCTTCTTGCGTGCTATCATTGTTTAAGTGCAATGAATTTTTTTCATCGTCAAGTTTTCCTTCTATGAAATTTTTCTTTACACAGATTGATTAAAAATGATCGAAATTGACAGGCAACATTTACAGATCCTTTTAAATAATTTTGTTTCCTCGTACATGTTGGCCTCCCCACTACGATAGCGTCAAAAACAGGCAAAGAAAAATGGTTTATTTGCAAGAAGTAAACAGCATTTAAAGGCGGGTCGGGATAATCTTTCCTTAGAATTAAGCGCGACGAAAAATCTCAGAAATTGTAGGATTACCGAAATTTTTTCTCAGTATTACACAGACGAAATTTTTCCTATGGAACCCTGTGCAGTTATAATTATCGCACCGAGCTAACAATAATTCTGAATTTTATTCTCTTAATAAATTAACATCGACAAATAAAAGCAAAAGTACGAACGAAAATGTAATCACGCACGGAAACGAGTACGCAAAATTTCCAATGCGATCCAGTCAAATTTATTTACTTCTCCTACAATAAATTTACCAATCTGTCCCGTACTAATTTATTTATTCGTCCTGCACAAACATATCTATTTATCCTACCTAAACACGTTTAGTTCTATCGTCGCAAATCTATTTATTTTCACCGTTAATGATATTCAGATTACAATGAGAAAGGGGATAGGTAAGTATTTCTGTTCCCCTGGATGACATCATCGTTCATATCATTGTCACACTGTCCATCAGGTGTTACCTACGCGCGTCGTTAGTGGAGCATGGGAATTTCGCGGCATGTGTCCACCACCGAATGCCTCCCGTCGATATACACACGTAACACACGCGCAATCATTCGTCATCTGTTTGCCCTGTCGCGAGTACGGGGGGTTGCGAGGCCCGGGCCACCCTCCAGCCAAAGATTCGGCCGATTCTTCTCTATCTCCTGTCCGCCAGATCCTACCGACCCACCCCATCCATCGGGCTTAACGAATTTTGTTATTCCAATGCACTCATTGCCAGTAATCCCGCACTAACAAGTTTCGGTGAAATGAATAAAAAATAACCGCAGGCTTCCGCGTATTGAATTTATGAAAGTCGGCCTAATAGTCGGCGGTAGTCGAAATTAATTTATATATTTGTTGCGGTAGATGCGGCAGAGAATAGGCTATTTTTGATTGTTACTCAGAAATGTTCAAGGTATACAAATCGCTTTAATTCACTTACAATTATTTGGATCGCCAATAGCTAGATCGACAGCGTCGCTGAAATATTTCAAGTCCACCTTGTTACTCGACATTTATATCTAACATAGATTAAAAAGCCGTGTTGCATTTCTTTTATTTAATCATCGGGAAGTTTAAATAAACTTCTCTCTTCATCGGCAATGTCCCCCTATGAATCTTTGAAATCCCAAAATATTCATGAAGCGGCGTTCCACTAACGAAGTTGCACGCGCTGTAAAACCCAGCGATCCGCGTAAACCCTTCCTAAAGTGGACTTTAAAACGATTTTTAAATTGCCCGATACCACGACGGATTGGGCTCATTATTTCACCAACAAATGACGCTCGAAATCAACCACCCGCGACAACCTGTTACTGTGCCACGGAGATTCGTACTTACCGCGTTATATTTCGACCATCTGCCGTCACTTTCTCATGGACGAATACCGGTAGGGATGAATCATTTAAATGCACGGTCACCCGGCCCGTTTAAATGCCACATATGCTATTTGTTTGTGTAATTTGTATAATTTTCAACGTGACCCCCTTCTCGGTGTAATTAAACCTTCGTAGATGAGAATCGCGTTTTCAAGTTCGGATACCATGCGCTTCCCCAATTATTATTGAGCATTTCGGAGATCAACTCAACTGCACGGGATGAAGCTTATCGAGGCTCTTAAACGAAGTATGCGCGTTTAAAAAGAGACAGACATTGGGGAAATACCGAAGGGAAATCTTTTTAATAGCAGACAATGATTGCTGAACATAGATGTAGTAACTTTGCGAACGCTTAACTCCTAAGTTTCTATGAAAAGAATATTCGAAGCATTAAGGGTGATAGAAATTTTTAATCTGCATTCGGATAAGTCGTTTTCGTCCGGAGACGTCGTTAGATTTACGCGTATAATTAATCCCCCGTCACCCATGAATTTTCGACCGCAGTGGTGGGGTAAAAATTAGGGAACGGTGTATGGTTTTTTCGAGGGTGGTAGAGACGAGCGTTTATGACTGCGGCTTCAGAGCTAACGAGTGCCATAAAAGTCGCTGCTTTATTATCGCTTACATGTTAATACACCTTTCGTTACAATGTGTGCGATTGCAGCGATACATGTTTTTAATTGTAGCGAGAACTATAGGCAGGAATTAGTTTAATCTGCTCGAAAAAAGAACGACTAATCCTCGGGAATACAGTCAAAATTAGGGACGTCGCGACGTAAAGTCATGCAGTATAATATATTCCTCATGAAAGTTATAATTTTTCGCAGACGAATAATCGGACGAAATGTTGAATTCTTAATTAAATTATGCGGTCAAATTGTTTAAATTAACGAAAGTTCTGACGACTGCTCTAAGTGGAATCGTGCGAATTTCTATCAATCTGAGATGATTTGATATGAACAAAGTGTTATCAATAGTTAACGTTAATATAGAAACAGAGGTAAGTAAATAAATAAGTGAATTATAAAACTGACAGCTCACAAAATTTTAGTTCGCTATTTTATTTATATGGCTGTCTAAAGTACCATCTTAAATACTTTTCCCTTGTGCATTCAAGTGCATCTATGAGCCCACATTGCGAGTGTCATAAGTCAAACTCAAATCACGGAAACAGCAATTTCACACTAATTTAAAATAAATCCCTAGTAACATGGAATTCCATTGAACAATAAATTCTCAGAGATCCCCAGATAACCAAAATCAATCTATACGTGTCTACAGGAGGGAAGGAAAACTTTAACAAACAACATCTGTATCTCCAAGCGGCAACCTGTGCAAACACTTTGTTCCTCTTTTATCAATAATCCGTCCATGCCAGGCTACAAATTACAATAAACAAATAAACAATTTCTTTCCCCTTCCTGCGTAATCATTTCCTTATCAACTGTCCCCCGCGTCGTCTATCGCGCGGAGAACAATCACTGACAATACAATCTACGGGCGCATCATTGTCGCACGAGTAATTCGTTAAAGAACAAAAATTGCAAAAACTTACTCGACGAAGCTGGCATCTTCGGTTGCGACACTGGCATATGCCCGATCTGCGATTCCTGGCTCTGCATCGTCCTCGTGCTCCACAACACACAACCACTGTACGCCGGTAAACGTAAAGCAGTCGAACAATCAACAACAACAACAGCAACAACAACGACGACGAAACACGTTCAATTCCGTGCGCGGCTTATCTGCGACTGACAACTGCTGTCATGCAACGCGAAAGACATCCGCGATTCCGACAACCGAAGGACTACTCGACGTTACTTCCTGCCTCCGGATGCACTCGAATGCGAGGGCTAACTCCGCGATGAAACGTGACTGACAGTCATCGTGGCCGGGACTTCTTGATGGTAAGCACGGTCGCTGATCGTTTTCAAACAAACGGTGGTAAGACGTCGGGACGGTTCATTGGCTGGCGGCGTCCCTACCCCTAGGAAGAGGGCGGTCTTTTCGAAAGGACTTGGTTCCTCCCCGGCTGGCCGGGGGTTGAACGTCAGGCGAGGCAGAAGGGACAGGTGACGAACGAACGGGGATGTCAAATGCTCCCCGCCCGTCTCACCCTTTTGTCCAGTCCTTATTGAGGCGACAGCGAGGTGAAAACGAAGCCACTTCCACCCCTCTGCCGTGGCTGTGAGCCTCTTGCCGCGCGATAGTCGGCATGTCACCCCTTTCGCGCGAACGGGGCTAATTTTTTGCCTCGTTGACGCTGGGATTAGAGATAATCAGTGTGCTAAGAACGGTACCTATGGTTTCTACGGAGATAGAGATTGGAATTCGTGGGGATGTTATTGGTCTGCTTGGCGGTGGTGTTCCATAATTTAACGCATCCACCCCTTTATATTGCGTTCGTCCCTATGTAAACCAATGCTGATTTCGCATTTGTACAAGCATTTTGTTGGACGTTCGTTTCTTCTCGAAACGTTCAATATTGAACAAAGTCCGGGGAAATGGTATCTTGTCAATTTCGAACTAAGTTTAAATGTTTCGAATAAAAAAGTTGGAGTGATAAGTTCGTTTCGATTCTAATGATGGCATCGAGGCATACAGACCCGATTCTGAGTAATGATAGCGAAGCTTGAAATAAATATCGATTTAGCCGCTGGAACGATTGATTCGCCGTTACGAAGCGTAATTCTATTTCCTACTGGTAACTGGCACATTTTTATGTAATATTATATGGGGTAAATCGTGAACGCATCGAGACGTATGAAAATTCCGTTCACTTTGTACTCAAAAGAGAGATATCGTTAAACACAGAATCGTTGGAACATGTATAGATAGAGACAAAAAATATTTTTGAAGTGAAAATAAAGAATCTATACCTCGACCAAATGCAAATCAAATAATTAGCACCTTTACAAATTACCCGTGAGTTAAAGGGCGACTCAACTTGCGCGTTCCATAAAAGTTAACGCGATATTCACGCAAAGTAAAATAAATGTGTAATATGAAAAATATCGAATCTATCGCTCATGAGATCTGTAATGAAGATGTCAACTGTGGAACCGAGAGACGAATCAATAACAAAGCAAAGAGTGACGGATCAAAGAAAATTATACGGGCGTAAAGATCGGGAAGCAAGCTCTGTGCCAATGGTGAATAGAGGTACATATCTATTTACGCGGAGGAGGTTAAACAGAACGTGCAACGTGGAATAATGGTCGCGCAGGCAGATGCGTCGCTTCCTGACTCCCTGACTCCATCTTGAATTATCTCATGCCGGATCCCTTCGTGACGGGGGCACCCCTAACGCGGGAACCCGGCTAAGGGTGGCCTTTATACGCGCACTCACCAACCGAGTGCACGAATTACGCGAAGAATCCGTCATAACCGATGTAATATGACGGAGATTGGATCTCTAGATCGCACGTTGCATCGCCCTATACCGGTTTCAAGAACCGTCTCGATGATATCGACCACGGGGTGGAATTCTTTTTTGCTATGCGCCTTGTTTAGAGATCGATGGGATAAAACATTTCGGAGTTGAGAGGGAGATTTTTCTTATTCGTTTAACGATTAATTAACGAAGGAGCCAGAGAGCAATGGTAAATATTTTACGGATTCCGGAGGCTGAATTGTTTTATCCTCTGCTTCGCTGATTTCTATGGGGTCTGTTTGATCATTAAAGGGAGAGAAATATTGTGGCTTGTTAGTAGTAGTTTAATGCAAAAATTCTTATAATTTATAGTTTATGCATGCAGTTGAAATGGGGCGACAGAAATATTTATACACTATTTTGAGGCTTGTGTGACAATGCCAACTACTTCTACTACGATGTTGATATTAATAAATCCATCAATTAAAATCCAGCTAAATTCGTTTAACCAAATTGGAATCTACAAATTGGATTTTCTGATGCAGGAAAATAAATATAGAATAATTTTTATTGCAATGCTTTCTTTAAATTTACCTTCGCAAATTGATTATGTTACAAATTGTTGCATCTGTGGCACCTATCACATACAATCGATTGTACGTTGCATTACAAAAGGAATTGTCTCAATTATTTCCTAAACTGTGTTGCTAATAATGGTGATTGTAGGTAGTAAGGCAAAATGCATACCTACGCGTACATAATGGTTGCACGAAGTTAACCTTCCGCGAAATCTCGTTACCTTAAAGTGTTCACAGTAACATAAAATAAATTATTCGATGTTCACATATTTCAACCTTCAATCGCGGTAAATTGAACTGTGGTAAACGGATACTTAACATATGCCGCCTTCCTCGAGCGGAAATCATTGTGGTCCAGAACGCCTTTGATTTTGCCGTGTTAAATTACCTAGACCTTTCAGCATTCCAAAACGAAACGAAGATCTCGAAAGGTACACGCGGCACTGTGTTCGAGCTCATTTCTACACCCTCGACTTGCTCCGCATTGTAGAACGAACGGCCCACCTTTGGCGAATGCTCGGCGAACCGTGGCGCGTATTTGGCTTTGGCGCAATATGTCGAGAGAGAAGATTATCCACGTAACTGTCCCGAGGAGATTTTTACAAAGGTGCGCCACTCTATTCTACGCCGCGCCGGCGAGCGCAATAAGGGAGGCACGAATAAGAGATTCGAGTCGCTTTGTCAAGAAGGCAAATGCAGCTAAACGATCCGTAATAGGACCGGAATCAAAGTACAATTGTCTACGGAGACACTGGGAGGAATGTTGCACAATGACAGTCGAGTTCGTCGAAGTTTTTCTTTCTTTTTACCTTGTTGCGGTGCACATCGGAACGAGCGTGAAATTGGAACGCAACGTTCTCGGCGTTTCATTCTTCCCCCCCCCCCCCCCCCCCCCCGTATCGTTTCCTTTTTCTTTGTGGGCCTACATAGAAATCTTGTCGAATCCTTCGGTATTTCGAACAATACGTCCCGGGACAATTTTCTTTTCATCTGCGAGGAAATTTGGATGCTGTGTTGATCTAAAGGAATGAAATATTTCTTTGAAGAAATAGTTTTTGTCGAGTTACTGTCAAATTTTAAATTGCACTATTTGCTGAGAGTACATCGATATATTAATGAAGGGTAGATGCCTAATGAGAATGACAGCACTATCTTATTGTAGTAACACCATACACTGAACAAGTTATTGCATAACATTAAATTGAATTAGATACAATTGAATGATATTAAATAAAAGTCAATAAAATTAGCGAGAGAAATATGCTCGTACATTAACAAAGTAAGGATCTTATGTTTGCCTGCACAGAAGCGAATAAAAGTATGAAAAGCTTAATTTATCTAAACAGCTGGTTACCAGTTTGGTATAAAAATAATTCTGGCAGGAATCATACGGGGAGTTTACAGAAACTGGTGCAGAAATTTGGAGTGCCCACTTGTGCCCGGTGAATCGTGTGAAAGGGCCACTGCTGTTTTCGGAAGGGGGCGGGCATTCACGGTGGTAGCTTGCACAGCGAACATAATGTTATCGATCTCATTTCATAATAGGTGCAAAGATGACGTGCTGTTATTCCATCATCGACGGTGTAATTTTTAATTTATTGCAATTGAAATTCGAAGCTTTCCTCTGTTCCAAACGTGTGAATCGATTATACCTATCTACTACAAATATTCATACTTTCTATTTCCAATCAATGCGCATGGAATACTTATCACTCATTTTCCAAATGAAAATTATTTGGCGATAATTAACTGATCAGATCTGATTAATATTTCAGGGTTCTTATTAAATGTTATAGTTAAATATAAATTAGATATAGGTACATTTGTCTTATGATCAATCAGTTTGATAAGAAAATCACGCTTCAACTACTCCAACATTTTCGGCATTCCAATATTTTCCAACTATCCGTAAAATACCCTAACTTTTCATTGAATAACAATCAGTTTACATCGTTATTTGACGTGGCAGCATTATTTCCAATCTACGTATACGGAATACAATACATCCCAGGTGTAACATTTCGTCAAAAAGAAATTCCCTCGCGAAAAAAATATCGCGACGCAAAGTCCGTTTACCAATTAGGTATTTCAACAACGTTGAACGTCCGCCTCGGCAACGTTCCCGAAGTGTCCAGCATCCGAGAAGGTCGGCGCGAACGTCGATCGTGACATCACGGAAGGCATCAGAAACTGCGTCCCATTAGACGGACAAATTACGGTCGTCCCTGTGGAAACACCTTTGTACCGGTGCAGGGGATCTATCTCTCTGCGTGGTTCGCTCGGCGGAGGCACTCGTCAGATAAATGCCGGGAGATAGGGCGCCGATAATAGGGTCAGTTCGTAAGCGGCACAAAGCCAGTTTAGTACAAGCTCCTACCCTAATCGTGCCACCAATATTGTCGTTAATTCGTACGACCATCGGTCCAGACAAAGAGTTATATAAGTAATGGATCGGCGGGTGGTCCAGTTCGTGGCTGTTGCCAGAATAGGCCCGGGGATCGTCGGTTCGTGAACGGTAACCAGGAAGCGGGAAGGGAAAAATGGGGGGCGTAAGTGGCCTCGTGCTTAGCAGTCTAAATCCAGAGACTTGCCCGGGCCAGGTAGACAGATCCTGGCAACGTCTTATGTCGCCGCTATCTCCCTGGACATCTACGGAAGCACTGCGGGCCGTGGCGGTAACGATAATCCGCCGACAGGGCTATTCACTGTTTGCGCCTTGTTTTACTGGTATTGCATTTAACGAGGTTCCGTGTGGCTCGTCCCTTAGGCCGAAAGCAGCCTGTAAGCCGTGGAACAGACGGACTCGAGTCCTTTTCACGGCGCTTCGACCCGTTCCATCGACGGCGCAGCTCCACCCTCTTGGAGAACCACCCTTGTAAGAGAGAGAGAGAGAGGGAGCGATGCGGTTCGCCTCGTCGAGATTTCGATGCCGGTCGGAATTGTTTCGTGTGTTATGTAAGGCGACTGTTGAATTAGAATTAATTTCGTGCAATTCGGGGGATCGAGGGTTGTTTCTTAAGGTTTAGTTGTTTATCTTAGATTTGTTGAATTTATCGTAATTTTATTGCTTGCTTGAATTTCATTTCATTTCCCGTTGAAATTACTGTGATTTTTGTTTAATTTAATTGTCACTCCTTTGGTCGTTTATTTATTTTAGATTGCGTTGAGTTTCATTTAATTTGTGGTAATTCGAGGGAATCGAGGTTTCATGTTGGCTTATTTATTATTTTCTTTTCAGTTTTGGTTAATTCCGCGTAATTCAAGGAAATCGCAGAGTTAAAGCTACAGGGCTACCTTTAAGAGATTCGTTTGTCTTCAGCTTGCAGAATGCTACACATTCTCAAACTTCAATCCATTCGATCAGCAGCTGCAGTTATTTATATAAAAGAAACCCTTCGGAACATCAAACAAGTGCACACAGCTCGGCTCCCAAAGCATTAACCTAATCAGAACAGACTCAACAAGAACAATACACAAATTTTAACGGCATTACCAAATAGAATGCTTGAAAAATCGAGAGGTTCATCTAATCTCGCTACAAAAAGTAACATCGCCTGTCTTCTGCATCGAGGATCAAAGGCGATCTGTCTTTAACCGTGGAAAGATTCTGGACCCTTCTAAGTCGTCCTCCGGGCCGAGGAAGAGATCTTGCAAAATTAGGTTGACATTTTCCTAGTCGAAGCGCCTTCTCGTTTTGGGATCATTGGAGCAAGCGGTAATCCCATAGCGATCATACGGTCGACCTGCCGGACACTATGGAACATAGTGGTCCCCGTCAAAATTTCGTGCAGCCCAGGAATCGAAAATAAGACGAAAGGAAATGGCAGAGAACGGCAAGCACGGCGTTAATGGAGGATAAGCTCGTGCTTCTGGACTGACTCTGTTTCTATTCCCCGGATTTCCACGGGGAAGCTGCCTTTTATGGGGTTCACCTGCCTCTCCCTTGAAATCTTTCGAACCATCTACCGTACCGCCAACAATCCGCGAAATTTTGGAAAATTCGCATCCCCGTGAAAATAGCGCGGTCTTTGTGTGAATTACATAATGGTGAACGAAGTAAAAAACGATCTTTTCGTGAAATAAAAAAGATTCTGTTGGGAATATTTTGCGTGATAATTTTTGTAAAATCGTGTTACAATATTATTGTGGCGTGGTTATATTATTAAACGTAAAATAAAGAAAAATTAATGTGGAGAGTGGAAATATTGTTTCGATCCCGAATTACGTAAAAGCGAATATTTTCAATATATGATTTCTAATAAACCATATATGTTTATATCGTTTATAATACAATAGAGCCAATAAACATGTACAACTAATTATTTTGCTCCAAGAATAAAAATGAATCAGTAGCAAATTGATTCCCCTTACTAGAACGCAAAGTTTCTTTTACACATAAAACTTTCTTTTAAAAGTTAGTAAAATTTATTCCACAACGTTTCTGGTAAACTGTACGACCGCTCGTAACTTGCCTTGCAAATTTTAATTTCCATCTTAACAAATCAACAAACCATAAAGCCACTGATTGCCTGTTCTACATTAAACGAGCCATAGAAAGTTACAAAGATTAATTAAAAAATATGTCTCATTAGCAGGAAAGATTATCTGTACCTCCGTTACGCCACGCAGAACATTAAATTCTACTCCCCGGCTAGATTGGACGAACTATCGATATACCGACCGATGTAACGCAAGCCCTTTAGCACGTCATATTTCACAACGAAACCACCCCAGCCGTTCCCTCGCGTGATGCACGAAATCAGTTTATCTGCGATTAGAACAATGACCTGGCAAATGGACCTGTTGCTTCGCCGTCTAAGCAGGGCCGGCGTGCACGCGTTTTTCAACGTTATGGGAAACGCGGGGCATATGGTCGGATCGATATGGCACGAACGGGCGCATCATCAATGCCCCCGCGTTTTACCTGAATAACGAGGGTGGAAAGTGGCTATCCTGTCAAATGAAACGCGGTAAAATCCGCCATATGCGAAGTTATTGCCTCATGAGAACGATCGCGCCTTTTCGGTTAAATGGAATTTGACATGGGAAACGATAGCCGTACCCAGGCGTCATGAAATTGTAACTGGTCGGGGATTTTTAAAGGGTGCTTGTATCGGTAGAATGTTCGAAAATGCGTCGGTACCTATTATGTTGCGCAAGGAGTTCTATTTATTTCGTGGGCATTGCAGGGTCGATTGGCTCTTGTGAACCTGCATTTGGAGAGGGAACGCAAGTGAAAACCATACGTTTCGCGTGCTGCGCATGGCAGCTGTGCTGTATTTATCTAAATTCGGGCATCTTTTAATTGTGCGAATGAATTCTTGTGCACAGTACTACGTGTCACGCGTAAACGTGATTGTTATTTCGTTTGTTTTGATTAATATTTAATGATAAGTACGAAAGAGAAGTCAGTATCAATCTTTAATGTTGCTAATATTTATTTCGGCCAACGTGTATAAAAATATTTCTCGTCGATAAATTAAAAGGGTTACCCTTTATAAAGTTTTTCTTCATTCAATATAGTCCACTTCGTGAGCTAATCATTTCTAACCATCGTAATCACCTGTAACCTTTATCAAGCGAAACGACAAGTGCAGAAATTCTCTGAACGTCGATTCGCTTCCTAGTTCTAACGAAGAATTCCTAAAAGCGCCCAATTTTTTAAGTAGCCACGAACTCAACGGGACACAACTTCCATCTTCAACCGTGAGAAATCTACCGAACGTTCCAGAGTCATTATTGTCACGATTTCCACCACGTTCGATCAAAAAGAAAAAAATTCGACAAACGAGTCACGCAAATCGAAAAGCAGGAGACACGTTGCATCTCGCCTGGCAACGTTAACGTTCGTTAGTCGGCCGGAAGTTCAGTGTTATGAAAATCAGTCGTCGGTTAGGATCCCGAAGAATCGCAACGAACGTACGCGTCTTTTCTCGATGAAAAGTGGGCGTGCACCCGTGTGACAAGTAGCTGCACCGGCTAACAGATCAGAAATCAGAGACGCTACACCTCGAGGGGTTGAAAAGAAGGCGAAGAAACTCCTTGAGAGTACCTTGCAAGACGTGGATCCATCCTGGGCGGGAACATCCGGCCTCTGGTTACGCATTCACCTATCCAAGAACCATGAAACTGCTCCTCGCTATTACCGGTGAAAGAGGAGAACACTCGGTGGGAATCTTTCTCATCGAGTCTGTTGGACAAACTTCTCTGTCTCCTTTTGTACCTGAGTGGTAAAAAGTTGATAATTTTTTTTTTTTTATTACTGGACATCATTCTAGTTTGCCATAGGCACCTACTTCAAGATACCGACCACTTATCGAATAGGACTCTATGTATATATTATAATAGCAGCGTTTAGTGGTGGCGACTCGTAAGGTATTCTTGCTGGGTTTCGAACACGTAGGAAATATTTAGAAATTAGGATCGCTCTGCCTTCGATGCTGTTCGATTCAATTATGCACTGACGTCCGCTGTTTTGAAAAACACAGAGCTGCCTTGGTACTCTACTAGATATCGTGGAGTGACCGAGCTGGCAAATGAATTTTAGAGCGCAAAGATCGAGGCTAATTATCGCCCCACCCGATCCTCTTCACGCGATCAGTCAAACGATCCCTAACATTTGCAGAAAATACTTTCTGCCAAGATGATCGGTCAACGCTTTAATCCCTCCTCCTCTAATTTTATGCACCCATAACTCTTCGTCCTTTAAAATAAACCAGACAAACGAAACAAGCGACTGTCGAAAATACGATACCACGCCGGAATCCCTCTAGCTTACCCGCGTCGCACAATATCGGGCATCATCATATTCATTCACCATTCCAACGGCCTATCGCGGGCCGGGCATAAAGATTCTCGAACAGTAATATCCATTTGAGCCCTCCGGAGCATTTTCACCACCATGAGCTGACGCATTCAACATGGCGGGCCACGTTTCGGGGCCAACCACTCCCACCTCGTCCATGAAAGGGCAAAGGACGTCTTCTTGTCTCCGGAACGAGAAAGATCCCCCGGCGTTCTTGCCTTCGACCATGGCTCGCCTACCCGCACTGACTGTGGAGCGAACTTTTCAATGGCCGCCCTGAAAAAGCACAACAGCCTAGCCAGTGACGTAACTCGAGCCCGCTGTCAGGGCTGACAGTGCTGATGCTCGATTCTTTGTCAGCCTGCTCGTTTGCCTCACCTACTTCGGCCCTTCTTGCATCGCCGCCTCTCCCGTCGTTTCCCCGATTCGTTCGTCTCTGTCACTCCTCGCACTGAGCGTGCACGCACGTTGTTGCTTCGCTTGGTCCCATCCTCTGCCTTTGCCCCGGTGCGCTGGTCGCGGCTGATCACGATGGGAACAGAGGGCCGACGAAATCGTTTTGTGTTCGATCGAGCTTCCCGGACGCAGACTGTTCGACGGGGATTCGGAGAGTTCGGGGAACTGGGAACAGTTTTCGACACGGGATGCCGGGTTCATGGCGGTGATAATCACGCGTATTGGACGTGAGACTTTTTTAAACGCATCCTTAAGTACCAAGGAATGGGCAGGGATGTTGATTCCAATGTAATTGTTTTTTTTTTTTTTGTTATAAATTCTTTAGCTGCTTCCTTTTGACGGACGCTTTGTACCCTCGTATTACTCGCTTCGAACCTCTTTTGCCAGGCCGGGCTTCCATTGATTCGAACGTGAAAATGTGATACGGGGTGTTGGAAAAGGTTGCGGCGAATTGTAGGTGGATACGAGTATCGTGGAAATGAATAAGGAACGATTGATGAACGCGGTTGTAATAATAGTTTGAAGCACAATTGAAGTGAGGAAATAATTTTTTAGATTATAATTTATGGATTTTATAAAATTGTCGCACAACTTTAAATAAAGCTTCTCGACACTGTTCGCGCAACTTTGTTCAATAAGACATACCTATTTTATTCCTTGCCCTATAGAATCTCACGATAGTTACAAGTAAGAAAATCATTTTCTTTCTCTGCGCTCACAAAATCTCCGAATATTCCATTTAAATGTACTCGAAAATGATCACACACCGAAACGATTGCTCGTTACAAGACCCTTAGAAACGCCATGTGCATAACTGTACACTCCATAAAAAGCAACATACCATTCTGTGTATCCAAGCTGAACACGAACGATTTAACAAATATCGATATCAGGTTACCGGAATAAAACTGTTAAGGAGCATGCGTGAGTCTTTTTTTCGGGGGATGCTCGATCCCGCGGTGCGTAATAGAATTCTCTTCTCCCTCTCCCTTACCTTTTCCCTCTTCGTCTTTGTTATCATTCCCCCCCCCCCCCCTCTCTGTCCCGTTTTGTTAAGGGAGCACCGCACTGCTCTCATTTCGCCTCGTCGAGATCTCGAATTTCGTCGACGCCGTTTCGCCGTTCGCCTCCTCCTTTCATTCGCGTCCCCGTCGGCCGATTCGCCTTTTGACGAAGTGCTTCTTTGGTTTGAAATGCGCGTCATTCAATACCCACCCGCGCCAAACAAAGCGTTTCCGGAAGCACCGAGAGACTTAACTATATCGCCGCAAACGCAGGTAGATCGTGCTGACCATGATTTCTCGAGTTAAAATCACGGTTGCGCGGCAAAGTAGGCAATTTTTAACCTTTTTTAAAGTAATTTCCTCTTGTCCTGTTTCGAGCAAGTACCTGTGCAGGGTGTTGATTATTTATGACCGGTAATACGTCAATTACGGTTTTGAAGATTTATGTTTCGAAAATGACTTCGCGGCGGGAGAATTGTTCGAAGCAGTTTTTTTTCTCTTTAAACGTAAATATTGAAGCCGTGCAACATTGTTTATGTCGTTTATTGTTATTCGTAATTTGTGCGAAGTTGTGTTTTAAAACGTGGTATTCGTGTTAACAGGACTCGCTAAAGAGTAGAGGGGGAGTTGTAAAAACCTTTCGTTGGGTATGAACACCGAAACTGCGAAATATTTATCTATATGTTTCGCTAGTATTTAGTATAAGTATAATACAAGTATAATAAATAGTATAATACAGTAAACATAGTATATATTAATTATACATAAGTGACAAATAATAAAATAGTACATTTCATAAAATCATATAAATATTTCTATACGCATATTGCTAAATCAAACTCAAAGTTACAATTACGTCTTTTTCACTGTAAAATATTAGAATAATATTATTAACAAAATATCAATCGGCGAACTTATTAGTATCTGTCAACGTTACATTATACGTTCTCTCGATCGCTCCACGAAGAAATCTATCCACAACGTTAACAAGAAAAATCCCATTCAATCGACATAAACTAAACGACAATTTTAATGTACGCCAACGAAAAATACAAATTTCACTTCATCGGGTCGAACACCTCAGACACCTCGTCCATCGAGCAACGAACAAAAAGGGAATATAAAAAAAAATTTTCCACTTTGCCCAGGCGAATGCAATCATTGTCGCGGAGTGTGCACCGCATTTAATCCATCCTATTCCACGATCATCCATGAACCGTCGACAACCACCGTCAACGTTTACAGCCCTTTCCATTCGCTTCGCAAACAATGACCAGGGGGCTGTTCCGGTGTTATTGCTGCATTTTTACGACTGCACTCCTATAGGTACGATTTTTTTTTCTTTCCCCCCTCGAAGGTGCAATTAAAAATCGGAACAGGTCGCGACAGTGTAAGTGCTGGTTTTCCCCAGTCCAGGATACGCTTGCACCATTCGGCCCCTAAAATCGCAGGTCGTAGACGTATCGTCCCTCGACCACGCTACCCTGTCTTGTTTTGACTGGCTTAATTTATTGGCGGCGCGCTCCGGGCCCCAAATTCGACGAAACGTTCGCGAAACTATGGCAAACCATAGTTCATACCGGCACACGCCACCGGGCGTTATTTATTGAGACCGTTCTACGCGTGAACCGCAACAATGACGCTCCGCAGCGGGCAAATCGTTTAATGACGAAACGCGCCGAAATTTTACGGGGCGAGACATAAATCTTCTTGCCTCGGCTGTTCGCTTCGGTCGAGTTCGAGGGTAGAACCTGCGCAGCGAAATTCTTGCCTCGTAGGGCTTCCGGGTTTTTTTTAAATCTGCCGCGTAGAAAATTATAGGTACGAACGGTCGTGTAACTTTATAATACAGGGACATTCGCGTGGACAAATCATCGAAGCCCTTTGCAGACGATTGTTACTCGTATAGCTGCGTATCGGCTGAGAACAAGGGAAACAGTTTATTGGATTTGAACCGCGGCAAGGACTCGGACGACGTTCGTGTAAGAACCGTCTAATTGCGGCAGTCAGATTATTTCTCTGTGCATAAGCTTCAGAAAGTATTACACTTACGTGCTCATGCGACTACTTAACGTACCTGTGCACAGACAAGCCGATCTCGTTTTATTTCAACCGTATGAACGTACGCCTGTAATAGGGTAATCTAAGCAGATTAGCCCCGATAAGATTCTCCGTGGAGGAAAACCCAGTGGTTCGTCGAAGGAAGTTCGAAAGTTTTTCTTTTTTTTTTTTCTTTCTCTTTGATCCCCATGGTGGGGGAAACGTTAGTTTAATTTGCGTATTCGAGTACCGAGTGCCGAGGCGGCGTAGGATTACGTATTATTGGCCGTGCCGTTTTACTCTAGCCGGCAAGAGATTGCTGGCTTAAGGCAATAAAAAATAATTCTGCTTAGGTATCAGAGGTCGTCAACGGGATTAGTTACCAGACGAACACCATAAAATTTGGCGCCGCGAAGAATTATCGACTGCAAGAAGGCTTGTGCCCTGCACCTACATTGCACGGTGCATTGTAGACACCCCAGTCCGGTAAGGTGTCGTTTGTAATTACCGCAAGAATAAACCTCAGCTCTTCATTGATTTGTGCTGTGACGATCGGCGTTGGCGATGCTAATGCGACGTCCTTTTTAAGCATTAATGCGGGTAATTCACCGTGCTGTCACCTGCCCTTAAACAAGTTGACTGCGGAAAAAAATCGTCGTTTATTTTATGACCTTCTAACCAACCGTTTCCCCCTTTTCGTCGCATCGATTGCTATTTGAAAGCATACGTGCTTCAGTCAACGGGACCCATGTCTTTGGAGATAGGCTTGATAACGATAAATTCATTTATTCCTGAGAAGGTCAATTTAAATGTGTCCGTACTTTTAAAAAATTGGTCGAAGCGCAATGAGGGCAAATAAGGCTAGACATACCCTCATTTTTTTCAATCTTTTCAATATTCCTCCGCTATTATAGAGTTTGTTCGAAACAATCACAATCGCAAAACATTTCTTTTTTAACTAGAATAATTTTTAAAGCTCGTTCTTGTTCGTTTGTTTGTTAAACATTCATGATGTATTGAAAAAAGATTGGCACTATATTTCAGGCAGCTGTAAAATGAACAATAATTACAATTTTCGAGAATCCTTCGAGATACATTTATGTGTCACTAAAGACACCATATCCAAGTTTCAGCAAAAAAAGCAATGCTCGATCTATCTTAAAACGTATTCATTTATTCAAATAAATAAAACCGTCCCCTTTCTACTACCCTATAAATATCATCTATCTAATATCGATGCTTGTCAAATCTGTCCAAGTGTAACCACACCGTTAAAACTTAACACCTACGTCTCTGTACACGTTCTGCATAAGTTTTTGTTCCACAACCCTCCCCGCAACTCAGTTTCCTTCTCCAAATTCACCCTTCTGTTATACTGCTGATACTGCTCAAGGAGCACGCGTTGCCGCGAAGAACGGCACGCGGTAGTCAACAATAATCGCGTTAATGGCATCAGTAATTTGACAGGTAAATCCGAATCCAGAATTACTACCATCGGGACATCTCGTTGGATCCGGTCAACATCGTATTACGAGATAAACGGAGGTCGGTCGAGGGTGAGATCCACACGATGGGACGTGATTCATGCGAGCAACGCACGGCCACCGATAGGAGAAAACGATCGGGAGTGAACGAATATCTGCAAGGAGAAGAAGGGAGAATAGAGCACGTGTTCCTTCTATGGGAGAGTTCACACGGGGTCCATTCCTCGTCAGCTAATCTAATCATTTGATTGTAACGTGTTGTGTTTTATACAGGGTGTATTGAGAATCGGTTGTTGGAAGAAACAAATTTGGGAAACAACGACTGGTCACAGCAAGTTCGAAATGGTTCTGATGTTTCTGTAAACGAAAAATTCAGTTCGAGAGTGAACGTTGAGAAACATGGTTGTTTTTGTTTTTACTACAGGGCATTTAGATATAATTGCGAGGGTGTGATTTGCTTGATATAATTGGGTAGGAAAGGTGAATATATTTGCAGCGAAGGGGTCCTTGGATGTAACTAAATGCTTGTAATGTTGAAACTCTTTTTATTGTTATCTTGAAATATTTCACAAGACAGGTATCTATCTACTAATATTAATTATAGTACATTTAAGTAGTTATATGATTATTTTGTATAAATTATCAATGATTATTTTATGCACCTAACAGATTGGTGTTAATATTATCGATTAACGGATAGGTGTCACGAAGATTACTAGTTTAAATACTACATAAAAATGAATAAATTGTAACATTTCAGAGGAAGAAAAGATGTTTCCAAAATTATAAACTCTATCTAAATTGATAAAATATTAGTTTCTACCAAATATCATTTTCACTATATATATTAGTATCCATTTTAAATTAAATCAAACATACCTCAAAATGAATCAAAAGTGTCTCGACTTCGGTGAAACATTTAATTTTCGTTGTACGACTATTTGTTGTTGCAATCCAACGAATAAAACGAAGAAGGATAAATCGTCGGTGAAATGTAATTAAATTACTTTTTCAAACACACGATGAATAAATACACAGAACAAAATCACCAATAATTGAAATTAAAAAGAAATTACACTATCTTTCATACGTTTTCCAAAACAAAAATATATTATACCTACCCATCTACAAACAGACACGCATATTATACTTCGTCGTGGGATAATTTTAATATACGGCCGAACGGGCATCAAACCGTGCAAATCGATTCACGATACACCCTGTATAGATGTTTGTAGGTATAAGTAGGAGGTTACCACCCTCTTGATACACCCCCGTTGGCATCGTCACGACGTCGATCTATTTACCCCTACGGCACGACACTTCGCAGCCGTGTCAATGCGACCCCCGTTGAGAATTCCATTATCGCGGCCACGATTTATGCCCGTCCGTTCTCCAGCCACGTAGAAATGGACCTCTCCTATTCCTCTCGGTTAATACATGCTCCGCGGGAACAGATTTTCGCCGATCTTGATCTTGCGCGGGTCAATCGGGTGGCAAAATGTATTTTGCGTTACAAATGTTCAATGCTCCAAGACGTTTGTATGCAAAGAACAAGTATTACCGCATGGGGTGTCTCAGAACGAAAGCTGGAACCAAATCATCACCTTCTCCTCCACCCGTAACATTTTTGAGAGATCGTTTAATAATACGTATCTCTGTCTTTTCGTTTTATTTTAGGAATAACGCAATGCTAAGCTTATAAAGACACATGGAATGGAATCTATATTCGTAATAATACTTGTTCCATTTTTAGAATTCTGTTCTTTGGATACTTTCTGACGCACCCTGTACGAAGTATTTTATTCGAATTTTATTGGGGAACAATGGCATAACAACAAGCGTGTCAATCATCGAACGATTATTAAAATATTTGCTGGACAGAAAGTGCACGAAGTTGCGAGGAATTGTGCGCAAACGAAATTGTCAATTTCGAATTAGCAGCCGATTGGTTTTCGTACGACCTTTGCCCTGGAACGTTCGAAATATTCAGCGCAGATTTTACGTTTCTGTTAATGAACATTTTTACGATGTCGAAAGGTGCATAAAATAATAAATTACGAAATTATAAAAGGTGCCTATTGCTTGCTGAAAAGGCCATTCAATTCCAGGGACTAGCACGATGCCTGTTGGTCACCACGCCTCTTCTGACACCCGCCTACGGAAATTCTCGCATGCGTAGTTCATTCATCACCTGCAACGATTTCTTCGGACAAGATAATTATCTTCTGGTTACAGTTAATTGATCGCAAACTAGATGTCTTAATTGGATTTAAGCCGTAGATCTATTGTTATGTTTACTGTGCAAAATTTTTATTTAATTACCTTTTTGTTCACGTTTACCTTTGTGCCGAAGTTCGTGTAACAAATTCTAACGATTTCAATGCGAAAAGGTGAAGCAGAGGTAAAAAATATTGTGCAATTCTTCAGCGTTTGATCAGATGTTAACGTTTCTTGCGATAATAATTATTTTGCAACGTTACGTTGTGTAGGCCAACAAAGGGAAGCGGCGTGTATTTGATTAAAGAAATATAATTGTGAGAGGAAGTCATCATGCACGGAACAACATGTTTGCACTCCTCATACACGTGGCCTGAATATATCCCATGGGAACCTATTACAAACGTATTGCTGACATGTTTTTAATCGTCAGATGGGCAGCGTTAGTCAAGTGGGTGGTTCATACCAACCAGTGTTCCAATCTTTGTTTCCCATGGTTTTGCAAATTTAATAGAAGTTAAATACAGTAGATATAAACCAGAGTTTATTTCTAATACATTTTTCTGCCAAATGTTATTATATAGTAACATATAAAGTAAGCTTTAGTTCTTCTATTGTTGATGCTTATTTCTTAACACGATCAGACCGCAAGTTGCAATTTCAAAATTGCCTAAATGCAACACTCGAACTAAAATAAAAAAATGTTACCTCCCTTTAAAACAATGAACATTAATATTGCAACTCCTGAAAATGGAATCAAGAATAGGATGATGATCGAATGTAATATCAAACATACATCAATAAATTATTACAAAATATTAGGTATTTTTAATTAATTACCCCTTTCTTATTTACTATACTGCACTTATAGGCTTCTATGCATTCCACGACAATCATTTGCTTTCCCCCGTGCGCCTTTTATAATACTACGAAAAACAATACTACACAATACTACAAACACTCACAATCTGTGACATCCAAAATTTATTTTACAATGACAATCCTCTCGCCAGAAACGAAACTATCAATATAAATCGTTAAGCAAAAAGGAAGCTCCAAAAACGTCCTTTACGCACCGAACAAAAAGAAAAACCAACCCCCATTTCAAACATGTTCAAAGAGTCTCGAAGGAACAAATTCATTCTCAACCGGGATGGATGCAAACGTCTCTACCAAATTCCCCGTTTCACGTGCACATCTCGATAGGCCAGAGAGGTGCTACACCCTGTAGTGCCGAACAATTTCCCCTCTCCATAAAATCTCACGTGCAAAATTCGCGAGGGTAAGCGACGAGAAGGTGCTCGACGCCTTAACGGTAGCAAGAGTTGCACGAGATCCAACAATGGCACAGCGGGAGTTCGCGATATAAATATTTGTCTTCGAGGAGCCGACAAGATCCCGGGGTGTGGGCAAGTGCGACCAAGGGGTCGTACAGAGGGGGTCAAAATAATGGCACGTTGCACCGTTGAAACGACGTGTGCGCCGCATCGTGCGTGAATACCTAACCGCGTCTGTGTGCCCATCGAGTTCGTTCCCGAGCAGAGGAAAGCCTCTGCGCCACTCGAAAGACAAAAAAGCTATGTACCTTCGCGGTGTTCGGCCCGCATGTCTTCGCCTGTCAACTGTTTGTGGGAAAATTTCCGGTGAATATGAAATGTCAAACCTTGATCGTGCTCTTCTGGACCGGGCTTTGCGCCTTTAGATGACGTCGACGATCGAGATTGCGGAGCGACGAAGAATTTACCTATTCGTTTCATCCTTAGACGTTTTGAGAGTTTCTTTTAAATGGTTGTAGGATGGATGAGAGATGGGGCTGGTTGTTTTGTCGCATGAAAGGTAATTGGTTTAATTTTAGAATATTCGTTTGTTATGTAGGCAGAAATGTAGGTACCAATGCCCGTGCATACTTTATTCAATATTTGGTTTGTTAAACGAAAAAGTAACCCACTTACGTATTTCAATGCAATTAGAAAAATCGGCTGTTTGGAATTAACATAGGTGTATCTGAAACATTTTTATCGCCTTCAACCATGAGTACACCTACGAACAGACAATGCAACTTAAACGAATCAATTTATCTTACCAATTACCAAAATTTTTTATACATTTTCGGAGTCTTTTTTCTCAAAGGACCAAGCTAACTGTAAAATGTTCACATTTTACTCCCACAGGCCTCTTAAATCTACTTATAACAGAAGCATTTTTCTCCCATTGAATAAACTCCTTTGACAATTAACATTTGCGAAGAAGCGTAATCACAAGAGAATACATAATCTGCTTACAGATTACCATTAAATCGAAAGAAACTTTTCCACGAACTTTCCACGAACCACGAGATTCTATCTCGAGGAGCACTTTCGCGCAGCAAATGATTGATTCATCTGCTTGCACGAGGACGGATAATGTCCTGTTTGACACTAATATTTCGGCGTTGATCCCGACGGGGCCAAAGGCCGCCATCCCCCCCCCCCCCCCCCAGAATCGGACCATCTACATTCACTTCGCAAGTATAGTGGCAGCTTCCAACAGATGGCAAGGACAAATCACTTAACGCGATATGGCTGCCTGGTATACCGTTGTACCACGGCGGAATGACAAATTATTTTCCATTATCGCCGACCATGACGTACGCGATCACTCGTAAAATATGGGGACACTCGTTCCGTGGAAGCAGGATTTAATTAACCGAGGCGTCCGGGCGGACACCGCGTAGCAATAATTCATTCGTAAGCGGACAATTTATCGAGAACGCTTCGTGACAGTTGACAAGACAAGATTACGGCTTTATCGCGGGAGGATGGTCCGAGTTCGAGTGAATCTTTTTCCGCAGAATTATTGCGAGCATTAACCTTAAGAAGATACAATTCGGTGAAATTGGAACGCGATTTCTAGTTGGCTCGCTCACGATTACTAAATACAATTACTTGATTCATCAAGGGGATGAACATTCGAGCTTACAAGTTCGTGGACATTTTGTTGACCCTCCAATGTAGTGCACCAATTTGTAAGAAGAATTGTCTGTTCGTGGAGGCATCTTCATTTAGGATAAATAGATTTTGTGGATCTGTGTGAATTAAGGATCGAGAGGCAACATTCAGACAATTACTATAAAACTCAATGCTTCGATGTTTCAGAGGTGTTATCAAAAATTACCATTACATACTTGTTTCAGCTTGACAACTTTAGGCTGCTTGGGACTAACTTTAAAACGTGCCGCGCAATATTTCCTACGAAAGCTTTTAAATACATTATCCTTTGAAGAAGTACGGACTTACGCACGATTCAATTATTCGCCTCTTTCAAAAATTTTCATCCCACTGCGTAGATCAACAAACTCGATCCCAGCAAAGATAAAATTAAAGAAACCAGGTTCCCTCGATCGAAGCAGAACAGCTACGACATAGTAAACTGACCCCGTCCACGTCCAAGACGTCGCATAAAGGAAACCGATAAACACAGGAGAAACTCGTCATCGAAATTCACTGACAGCCTCGGTGCACGCTTGACGATATCCTACGTGCCTGTACAGTTCCCGCAGGATCGAGATGGAACGTCGTTTTCAACGCGTTTTCTGCTTCCACGACGGGGTCGAAGGTCCACGGCAGTACGGAGGAAGAAAGCGAACGAAAGAGAGAAGGAGGCAGAACGAGGGCAGAGGAGGACGATACACGACATGAATGGACTCTAAGCATTCAATGTTTTATCGGGGATCTATGCCGGCTGAATGCCTTCAAGAAGCACCTTTGTGCCCGTTCGCGTTGCGAGTCCTTTTTGAAAAATAAGGGCGTGGGAGGAGTGACGACGCGGAGGACGAGGGATATGTACGAGTGGCCGTGTTTCACCAAGGGCCGAGAGTTCTGCCGGTGGTGGGTACACGGCACAGGTGGCCTCTTCGTACCTTCACGCACCACTAATTTCTTCCTCATTATCCACCGTAGGCGGTCATTCGAGGTTCCGAGCCGCTTGTTCCGCATTTACCTACCTATTGTTGAACGAAAGGACCCCGCGGATCGCGTCTTCCCTCTCGAACGTGATCTCGGCTCCCTTCGGGACTGACAAGCGGGACCAGTGGATGCTGTTTATGCCGTCGGTTGCTCGAGTGGAAAAGGAACTATAAGTCGTGCTGCGGTTGTAAACAGACGGCGTTTTTGGCCCTCGAGTTGTTTTGCGGTTTCGTAGGAAAGAGAGGGACGTAGTTTATTGGAATAGATTTTATGGATTGCAAATCGAACGTGCGATAATTCGTTATTGATATTTTGCAAGATTGTTGTATCGCAGGGGAATTTGTCGAGAAGAACGGAGGAAAAGGATAGTCAATTTATTTATGCTATACTGAGCGATGGTTGCTGAGCACGCAAGTTTGCTTGCAACAATAATTGACATTACGATTCAGGTGAACGCCCAGTTCAATTTTGTATTAATGGTAGAAAAACGCGGACGACGATGGCGACTGGAAAAAAGGATCATTTTAGTAGCCGCAACTCTAGGCGCGTTGTGAACGTTCGACGGGACATCTGGTACTTTTCGAATAGCAGTGAAAAAATGTTCTTCCGCAACCGCAGTGATGAGCTGCAACCGCGACCCTGCTCATTATACAGCAGCGTAATTGCATGAAATTTCCTACTCCAAATGTAATATTCCTGACAATATACATATTACGTGCTAACAACGCACTGTCAGGTAATCATTGATACAATGAAAACGAAATAAAAGCCCCCACTTAAAGCGACACGCTAAATGTAGAAACTCCACCCCGAAAATTAAAGCGCCGCTCGAATTTCGCATTTATATTCCCATGCATGTACCTGCGACAGTTTTTATAAGTAATTATAATACACTCTCCTATCCTTTCCTCTTTCATTCCCTTCAATCGCTGTAAAACCTATCATATCACTGCATGTCTGACACATACTCGTTCCACCGTGACACCGCCGAACCAGGGGGGTGGAAAGGTAGGGAAAAAAAAAAGAGGGACGCAGCCTCGAGTGTTCGCAATGGGAAGTCACGTGTACGGCCGCGGGCCGAGTGTGCGCCGACGTTTGCTTTCCGCTTTTGCGGCGCGCATCGTTCCGGGGTCACACCCTCTCGAGCACGCACTTCTAAATGCCGTTCGAACGGCTCGATTAAGATGACTGTCACTACCTCGGGAAAGGGGATTAGTATTTCAATTATTTGCACAATGAGCGCTCGTCGCTCTTTCTCCGTTCTCCCGCTTATCGTCCCGTTATTTGTGCATACGGCTTTCTCCGTTTGATCGAGCCGGGCTTATATTCCTCTTTGTCCAATGTGGATAACGTCGAGTGGCGGTGTCGCGTGGCAATGTTTGCTCGCCCGACGTTCGCAGCTTTTCCACGGGCCGGAGGTGCTTTTCAAAGGCGTTCGATCGTGCCGGACGCATCGGTAATCGGACCATGTCGCGATAAGTTAACGTTCTACCTTACCGTCATTGCATCAAAGACATTCGGGTTGCAGGGGGATCAGGCGCAGAGCGTTGGAAGAATATCAAACGCCGTTTGTCCCGTTCGAGATCGGGGATTATGGTATATTTAGGTATAAGAGCCTTCGACTTGAGCGGGCGTTTTTTTTCTTCTTCGCTTGATTTTATTTGGAGGGACGCGTGACGCAGGAGAAGAACGAATGGCAGGCTAGAAGTACAAAAAGACACGGCGATGTTAGGCAAAGCAGAAACGAATATGCAAATGACGAGAATAAGCGCCGGATAATCTATAGATCTTGAGAATTCACACGAGACTTGTTTTCTGCCATTAGCGCCGACAACCTGACGCGCCTGTACAAGTTGTTATAAATAAAGGACGAGAGACTTCCTAATAGACGTTTGGCCACGTTATAAAAACTGAAAGCGGTATAACGAGTGTGTTGTTCACCTTTGAAAGATAAGGAAAATGCGTGCGAGACAAATACGCTGCAATATGTATATATTTTTGCTCACGCATAATAATTAATATGAGGTGATTCTCGCCTGGATGTCACCCCGTGTCTATGTTGGAGTTGAGAAAAATATAAAGTACAGAACATTTGCAAATGGAACGTCTTCAAGACGTATTTTATTGCTACAACGTTATTGAAAATGAGAGAACCAATTTTCAGAACCCTGCGCTACTTGCATCTTGTGTATTAGAAATCGTACACACCTTTCTTACACAAGGTCCTTCTATGACGTTCGTAATTTTGTATTGCAACAATTCTGAATGGTTGCTACATTTCGCACGTGTCAAATACAACCCATGCAGCGAGATTAATGAATCAAAGTCGATGTCACGCAGCGTGTCTCATCCTAAATCCGCCTGAACATTTCTCGGCGATATCGATGAAATCGAACCATAAAAACCCTTTCATCCTAAAGTAACAAAAGATTCAATTCCGGAGCCAGAAAATGGACATCGCTATCATCCCTTTCGTTCCCTTTCTCTTTACCTCTCTCTAAAAAAGTCTGAATAAACGTTGAAATCAATTTCTTGAGCACCAATTAAGAAGAAGCTTCGATACGTGTATAAAACTTTCATATCTGGGCATGGAAATCGTCTTACGGTTGGGGCTACGATTCCCATCGGCTCTGGCAGGCGTCGAGGAGCATCGAGACGGCAGAACGAACGTACCCTGAGGAGGAAAGACCCTAGAAAGACACCAAGGACGTTCACTGCCCCCGTTGCTAAAGCACACACACACACACAAGTTGCCTGGTCTCAGGGAGTCCTGTCTGGCGCCAGGATAATGAAGCGGCCCGGCCAGAGTTCTACTGGCAGGGGGAATTATCGATCTAACCGCATGAATATTTTAATACAGTCAGATGTTCCGTTTCTATCGCCCACGGCCGTATCGAACGAGTGTGCAGGAATTCAGATCGATCTAGAAAAAGATTGGAATGCGAGGAAAAAAAATTGAAAACCAAAGAAAGAGGAAGTTGCGAAATGAGCGACGAGCGTGATGTGCGCAACGTTTCCAGCGTCCGGGACGCGGCTAAATTTTAACGAGGTTGAAAATTTCGTGATGGAGAGAAGAGCATCGAAAAGTTGGGTGAATGTGATTGGGCTGCGGCAAGCAGAGCCGTGTGAGCAAGCGGTAGAAGTACGAATATGGTACGGACACGGTTTAGGAAAGGATATATTGATTTTTGTAAGGTGATTACGGGAGCGCGTACTTCTTGGAAGTGTAGAGCATTGAATTCTATGGGATAGATTGAAGTGAAAATTGTGCAATTGTAAAATTAAGTGGCTACAATTAATTTCAATATTCAATAATTTATTATAGCGCTCCTTTGTAAAAGTGATTGCTTTCATAACGAAAAGGTGTGTACTTTTGAATATTTCAAATAACATAGCTTTGCCTTGGTATACCAACACATTTTTGGCGATTTAAATATTATAAAAAAAATGGTTTCATCGAAACTAATCCAATTGCCCCTGCAAAGCTTAATTTTCAAAGTTCTATGAGAAACTCTAACCGCTATTACAATTATTCTCACTGTCATGGTGGTTTACTGACAAATTTAATTAACTTTTCTTCCCATAAGATTGACATAAGAACAATATAAAAGTTGATTCGTTGTCACGAAAATAAAATAATTACAAAGATACTTCCATGTCATTTTGTTTTGCAGCATTTGGTCGTCGAATATTACATATCCCCATAAGTACCTATGGATATCATTTCGATCAATGGCCTCATAATAATCACAGCCGCCACATGCCTGCGAGCAAAGATCCATATTAATCGCAGAATCCTAAGATAGAAAGAAATCTTTCAATTCTCCAGCAATTACATTTAAGTACTTATATCGAACGATCTCCGACTTATCGATTCTATTGAAGGACAATTCTCGACTATAATTAGCAAGTTCGATTGCTGGTTTTTCGAACGAATATTTAACGACAGGCTTGCAAAACAGAGGCACGAGCATCCCCGTGCATAATTATTAAATTTGTATCAATCCTACCTGTCGTACGATATGCACGCCGATAACTATGGATTTCCGTGTGATTTAATGCCGAACTGCGAAATGCAATTGCTGTCAGGGTTAGGGCATGGGAAAGAGTTGCACTGTTAGTAAAATGGGGGTCTGCACGGTTGAAATAATTTGTTACGGTACGACATGAATAATCGACCTTTACTGATGATCGTGCAGCTGCAGCAGATATGAAAAGTATTGCACCTTCATTTTCCTTGCTGTTACATATCGGTTAAATAAATCCAAACGTATCGTACATTCTCGTTTGAGAATGTTCTAATCTTCAGAGCTGGAGTTTATGTTAGGAATATTATCATACGTTGTAACGTGATTTATAGGCTAAGGGAGATAAGCAATGCCAGGTTAACGTTATAAAACTTTGGCGCATGTAAATGATTAATTCATTTTTATTGTTTGGGACTTTTTTTTATGAATAATGCTCTGCAGATATAGGCTTGTTTAACGTTTGATGGGGACACGAATGAATCGGTGGGCAATGTGTATGTATTTCTGATTTGAATAAGTCTCTCTTCAATTATAAAATCGATGTATGAAGCATAAATACAATGTTGACGAAAGGGTTGTAAAAATGAAGAAAATTACAAAACTTTAATTTTATGGACACTTGTTGAGTCTTGTACTCAAATACTTGCAAAAGTATAATTTAGAAGATTTGTTTTATATTTCATTTCGATTGAATAAAATATTATATTTCGGTATCACTTAACAATAATTTATAATCAGCTTTCAACTAATATAACAAGACACCTGCTATTCAGTCATATAATTTATATATATATTTTTATCACACCAAAATCGTCGATGTAAAAAAACATGAAAATTACATGTTTCGAATTTCTCATTAAAAAAAAAAATACTAGAAAATGAAATGCGTCATTGCCAAATTTTTTCGATCCTTTAATAACCGGTCACGGTACTTCAATATTTTACAAACGCTGTCCAACGTGTGATACTTAAATCAATTTTTCCGCGTCGTGCTGAAATTGTGCTCCCAAAAATTCGATCGAGACCAAAGATTAAATTTCGTGCGTGCGAATTATCGCACGATTAGGTTCATGTATGCCTCGCGGATCGGATGGACTCTTTTATTTTGCCAATTGGTCGCTGAATATCTCGGGAATCTTTCGATCCCTCTATTATCATCTGGCTTTCGTGTCGATAATGATCAGGTAAATTGTCGCTTAAGCAAGGTGGCAAACGAGTGCACACGACAGCCACAATTTTCTATCCGGTAGCCCGACGCGGAAGAGAAATTTCTTCGACATTTATTATGGAGATTACAGGAAAATTTAACGTCGCTGATCACTTTTTGCACGGATAAATGATACGGTGCGAGAAGTTAGGTGTTACAAGTGAAAGGGGACGCCCAGTAAATTGTAATACAGTTAAGTATTGCAATGAATTATGTATTATGTTTCTCGCATGGGCTGAATATGTATTTTGAAGTGTTTGCTGTAGCTTTAAACAGAACACGTACATTACTATCTGAAGTTTAAAAATTGGGATTTTGGTATGTTCACCGTTCGTAGTAATCCTGGCAAACTTGAATTAAGAAATTGGGTTTGTATATTAAACAGGTGTTAATAGACTGCGTTCTAAGTTTAAATATCTTTGGTATAGATCCACAATTTCTTTGTAAAATATTTTCGATCGCTGCAAGCTTGAATATGTAGACGTAGAACAAATTAACTGAATGTCAAGTGCGTTTGAGTGAGAAAAGTCTGTACCTACTATACATCACGATTTGTTCATTCTTGAGTGTACACTCAAGAAGTCAGTGCTGTCCATACGGTTTTCGGTATTTCAATAAAACGATTAAATTAAGAGCATTTCGACGATATCGCCGGAATTTGTTTCAACTTTCCCAATTGTCCACTGTATTTCCAGTGGTGGAAAAATCCAGAAATCGCAATGAAAAGTATCATCGCGAGCTACCGAAGCCGAACCAAATATCTGTCTCCCCTGTCCTCGTTCGATTACAATTAATTGCAAGGATCACGGAACACACCAACAACAACATTATGACAATGGAATTTATTACAAAGTTGCATTCGGGAAATGACAATGGTTGCACAGCGCTATGCATAATATTTAACAGTACACATTAGACTACGATGTGCCCGGTAATAAAATAGAGTAGGGTCCTTAAACAGTAACGGTATCACGTGTAACATATCAGAATACTTTACGCAAAAAAATAGGGGCGATGAACGCGCGCTTATTCTACGAGGATGAGCAATATTCGAGCGAACGGGTATCGTCGTTTCGACGCGATCGAACGGTACCGCCGCGCCGTTCGCGCTCGATTTTCCGTCGTCCGTCGGAAATGCTGCGCCGCGAACGAGCTTGATCGGGAATACATGGATCGTTCACCGCTGCGTATAATTTAAGGTGATTACGCGTGTGATATACGTTTTCGTTCACAAATGGCAGGAGGAACTATCTCAAAGATTGAGGTAATGAGGAAGAATGAGCTATGTAACTCTAAATAAACATAAACGTCGACGCATTACGTTCTACACGACATTAACTCGCCGAACGGGATACATACCTCGTTGACGCGGGCCTTAAAAATCTACGGCAGAGACTTAAATCTTAAGAAGGGCACAGAGACGCTGCCGTGACAAGTCAGCGGGCAAGCCCGTCGCAGCAGCGGAGCCTTCGCTTATCGATCTGGAATGGTGATCGAATCAAATTAGCTCGGCTTGTAGCGATTCAACGCGATTGCCCTGGCTGCTGCAACTTTTCAATACGCTTTTTCATCGCAGAAGCGTCACCGTGACGATAGCACGCGACAAACACGTTCAGTCGATCCGTTTGGATTTTATCCGCCGCTTCCAACGTTGTGATTTTATTTATCGGTGCTCGTCGAGTGATCAGGCTGTTCATTGTATCCGAACTTATTCATCGGGATAGAATGGAAACGGTTTGTAACGTGTATTTTCTAAAGCGATTCATTCATTTAGAAACACTTGCGAATTCTTTCGTGTTCACTGTCACCCCTTTCTTATAGAATAATTTATTACGTTACTACCTGGAGCGTAGTGGCAGTTTGCGTATGCTCCAAATAGCACACACATTTTGCACCAGTTGACGCTGGAATGATCGAAACACGGAAACTCAAAGTGTAATTGCGAATATTCGATTGCGCGGCATTGCTCCCTCGAAAACAGTTGTTTCGCAACAACTGTTTGAAAATTCCCACAAACAATACCAGCTGCTTTCGAATAACTTTGGCAACGTTGAAATTTGACCAAAATTATTCAAGCTGCGTCGTATGAAAATTAGAAATCTACACCGCAGCGTTTGAATAATTACACTCCATTTCGTAACCGCGAACGCCACGGAAATGTCGAAATTCGCCAAACGAACGAGATTCCGCTTAACTGTAAAACATCGCGCTAGTATACATAGTCTCGAGAAGATACGATACATCGAAAAGGAAAAATGTGTAATTAAATAAGAAGACCGAGTGTACAATCGTGCTAAGGGGGTATTCATCGTCGTACATACAATACTGGAAATACTTATCGATCATTGCCAAATTCACCTACATTGGCCAATTTTCCTAACAATGCAATTGTTAAGCAATTTCTCGAATAAAGAAAAACAAGAATGAACACGCCGAACTATCGATCGAAAAACGATGTTGCAAATACGAAATAAAGGAACAAGTTAAACCAGCCAAGAAATATTTCCAATACCGTAATAATAATCAGTATCGCAGTATCGTCGACTGAACCATGGCGACACCGTGCCGTTTCTTCGTCGCCATTCATGCTTCTAGTCATAGAGCTTCCGAAAGGAGGGGCACGCTTGCGATTAACGCGATCACAAAATCACAAATGTATTTGCGCAACTAGATCTCGTGGCGCCGCGATCGAGGATCGCCTGCTCGCGAGGCGGCACGGAACACGTTGGATCGTCAGGCGAACGAAGGGAAAAGAAATGTCCCTCGGACGAAACGGGAACGGCGTCCGTGCGACGGGAACGTCGCGGGGGCAACGATAAACGCGCAAAAGTTCGTACTCTCGCCATCCAACGGAGTCACTCTCGTTCGTCGAGTTACGCAACGGGTTTCGTTCGTTCGAACGGATCGTCCAGCAACCTTTTTCTGTTCCCGCCCGACAGGATGGAGACGCCGATGGCCGACGCTGAACACGAGCGAGCACCCGCAGGATCCAGGAGGGCCGTCCTTAAAAATTAATCGTTGAGGCAGTTGCGTTGGCAAGAGCGAAAGGATCAGTCGTTTTCGTTTCGTCGATGTCGGCACGCTGCTTCGGACGCGCGATTGGATTCGTTTCTTGTCCTCATCAACGTTGTCCCAACGGGGTACGCCTCAGAACGTTTCGGGGGTATTGTCACTTGTTCACGGTTGGGTTTTCTTCTCATTGTTTTTCACGCCAAGTTTCCTCGCAAATTTCTGTGGCCGCTGTCGGATTTCGATTGTTCGGGACGGTATAATGTATAATTTGTGCGCATATTTTGAGATGGATGTTGACTATCCTTATATCGATGAGTATATTGTGCCCGCGAAGATGATAAATGCGATGCAAATTTGTTGCGGTAACGCGTGAGGTTTTTCTGTTACTTCTGTATCGTACGGTGTATTAATGTTTCAATTTGCTAATAATTAGACACGATGACTGGAATGCAATCACTGGAAAGGACTAATTGATGTTTTCTGCTTACAAAGACCGCTCGGTACATACCAATTTCATGTCCACCTGGCGGTTATTACCGTTGCCACGTTTTATACTGCCGTGATCTGTGATTCAGTTAATAAGTGCTTCACTGTTTGCTAATGAAATAATATTGTGCAGCCAGAGATGTTGGAATGAATTTTTCGCTTCAAGTTTTAACTTAGGTTTTAACTTTGACAGAGTGCATTTTATTGCCAAC
Organism: Nomada lathburiana; assembly: GCA_963667235.1. NCBI lineage: Eukaryota > Metazoa > Arthropoda > Insecta > Hymenoptera > Apidae > Nomada > Nomada lathburiana. Next base: position 4,594,382 of record OY763905.1, read on the forward strand.
ATAGATAATAAGGCGAAATATAGATGACTAGTGATAATTCTTTTGTTATCTTACCGTGGACATTAGCAATTGTGTATACTTGGAAAATCGAAAATGTATTTATACGTTAGTCTCCGACGATGCATTTGCATTGTTGCATTTTTATTTTAACGGGCACAATTCTGACAGAAGTAATGAAAATTCAGTACCCACAGAAACAGTGATTTTTCGTTACAGTTCGAAAGTAAAAATTGCACGAACGAAGGAAAAGCGGCAGTAAAACGTACTGTCGGAGCATGTTAAAGATAATACATCTTGGCATCAAGCCTTTTAATTTTTCCATAATCGTCGACAAATAATCTTCAACTTCGTCTTCTTTATAATTTCAACCTATCTGATGAAATAGTCGATCGTGAAGCCGGCGAAGCAGCACTGTGACCTTTCCCAGACATTAGAAACCGCGATGTGACGAGAAACCGAAGATTATTATCCACTCTACGTGGTCCAAGCGCTTTGCTTATCAGAAACGAACCCTCAGAATTCTGTGTACATTGAATTCTCATTTTTATACAAATACATTGCCTAAAATATTGCTCTCGTTCGTGGCATTTATACGGGAAGTCTTTTTTACATCTATATAATACAAATTTCAATTACACATAACTGTACCAAACGCACGCACGATTTTCTACCTTATTTTCCTTGTGTTAATTACACGTTTTTATGGAAACAAACTATTCTCATCTAGAATGCAAATTTGTGCTTGCATCTGTACAAAGGGGTACACGCCGTCCGCAAAATTCAATTCACAAGATATAGAGTTCTTGCCAATTACTTTGATACAATTTCAATAAGCCAAACGGGAGAAACACTTCGGTCTCTTTGAACCTCCCCAAGCTTCGAATTTCATCAAACAAATGCCGGCGATAGAACGACAATTCCTTTCCCTCCGATTAATCCTTCCACTTCCGACTCCCCAGAAAACCAAAGAGAACATCCAAACCCACCCGCGACATCCGTCGCGCGGCATTAGATCCTTAGATCCCGCTGCTTAAAATTACTTTCTGAGGCAGTTGAGTTGGGAAGAGCAGTTTCGTTCAATGATCAGTCATTTGTTCGTCAGCTTCCGGCGAAGCTCGCGCGACTCGACGACTCGCCTCCATTACAGTTCTCTCCACCGTTCGATTCCCGCCCTCCCCCCTCACAGAGCAAGGAACTTCAACAGCGCATCGTAAATGAGCTGAGGATTGATGGTGCCATCCGCTGTGTAACGGACACCCCTCAACGACCCATCGTCGTGGCTCACTACGCCGTACTCTCCAACGATGAACCCGTCCGGTGTTCTCTCCTCGACCCTGTACCTCCTATAGTTCCTACCCTCAACCACGTAGCCCACTTTGTGCCCGTCCTCCACTTCGGAAGCGTTCGAGAGTTCGGTGAGCATCACCTGGGGCCCGTGAACGTTCCCGTTGCTGCTCACGCTGACAGACTCGTCGACTTCGTAGTTCTGCTCGTCAAGTTCTCCGTCACGTCCGTTCATCAATGGCTGTCCCCCGGAATCGTAGAGCTTGCTAGGCTCGCTGTACACCTTGGCTGGCTGCGAATAGACCTTCGCCGGTTCCGAATAAATCTTTGCCGGCTCCGAGTAGACCTTCGACGGCTCTGAGTACACTTTCTCCGGTTCACCATAGACCTTCGCCGGTTCGCTGTAAACCTTGGCCGGCTCGCTGTACACTTTCGCCGGCTCGCTGTAAACCTTGGCCGGTTCACTGTACACCTTCGCCGGCTCCCCGTACACTTTCTCCGGTTCACTGTACACTTTCGCGGGTTCGCTGTACAGTTTCGCCGGTTCGCTGTACGGCCGCTGTGACTTGTAGCTCTTCGACGACTGACCGTGCCCCTTCGTGCCAGGACGATTGTAGTGCGACGCGTCGTAGTGCCTTCCAGCCTTTCGACCTTGGCTGTGGATGCGCTCCGGTTGCACCTCCGCCGGCTCCTCGTTGAACTCCTTTGGCTCGGCGTTGTCCTCCGGCAATTCGTAGTTCTCTTCGGTCGGCAGAGTGATCATGTCCTCGGGAATGTCACTGGTGCCGTTGTTGGTACCCTTGCGGCGTTCGGTAAAGCTGGGCGTATGCTTCGTCATCGGTCCAGGTGTGATCGAACTCTGCCCTCTCCAGCTGGTGCTCGGCGAGCCTTCGTCGACGGAGAACTCGCTCCTGTTAGATTCGGAAACGATATTACTGAGCTCCTCCGTGACGAAGCTGGACGACGATGGGGTCACTGTTGTCGACGACCTGGGCGTAGTCGTTGGCCTAACATTCGACGCTCTCGCAGTCGTGCTAGAGTTCGTGGTCTTTGTCGTGGCGGACCTGGCGGTGGTATTCTTCAGTTCCTTGGCCAGGTCTCTGCTGGGGCTGCTGGCCGAACTCGGTGGTCGCGTAACGATCGTCGCGTTAGAACTGTCGTAATGCTCCACCCTGACCTTGTACGGCGTAGCCTCGACGGTGGACGTCACACTGACGCCTATAACTTTCTGCCGGCTGACCCCTTTGCCCGCCGTGCTGTTGGTGCCGTTTGTTCTCGACGGCGATTTCTCTCGGGCCGCCATCGAGGTGGCTGTCGTCGTGCTGGTCGAGGTCTGAGAAGCCAGCTGGCTCGACGCTATGTCGCTGGTGGTGCTCAGTTCGTCGATCAGCGACGCCAGATTCTGTTGCCTGTTCTCCAGGGTTTTCTGGCTTATCGGGTAAAATCGAACGACCTCGTCCCGGCCGCCGGTGTTCCGCGCTCTCGGGACGACCTGTCTGTTGCCTGGATTTCGGGATATCCGATATATGGACGCCTCGTGCTGATGGGACTCCGCGGTCGCGCTGTCCGTGGCCGACGTCCCGTGTCCTCCGCGTCTGAAACCCCTCCGTCGCTGAGGCGGCGTGGCCATGGCGCCGTTTATGAAGACCGACAGGAATTCCGTGCCCGCGAGTATGTCGTTCCTCTTCGCTGGAGCACCGCGTACTTCGTCCCACACCAGTGCCGCCTGCAGCAGTACCTGTAAAAACGTTTGCTTGTTCAGTGGAATGCGGAAAGACATTGTAACAGGGAAATGCAAAGATTCCGCTTGAAGTACAACTATATTATATGGGACGTTTAACTGATTTGTCAGAGTGACGGTTCGAAAGTTGGGCTTTTAGATGCTGTAGAGTGATTTACGGTGCTTTGATGGAAAAGAGTATTGCAATGATATGATCGTAACAAATGTCATATCTTCTTCAAGGCAATAGCTTTTTGACAAATCCCTATATTCCCTGAGTACGATTATCGTAAATACAAAATGAAGTTAATAACGAAGAGTATGCGGTACCAAAGTATAAATATGTTAGCTTGCTTAAATATTATGTTACAATTAATATGATTATTGAATAAAGATGTATCATCACATCAATTTTACCCAGAAGGTAAATAAACGACTGACGAAGTCCCCGCTGTTATGCGGCGCTACTAATTTTGAATATTTTTCAATAAATCATACATTCTTTTAACGTTGCACCTTTATACTTCCTCTCGCGCGCAGTCGAACTGTACAGGAAATATTTCATTCATTCCGGCTCCAACATTCTTCTCTCCGCCTAAGTTTCGGGTACCTCGTATTGCTCAGGTGACACGAATTTTCATTCTCATTAAATAATTTCATTCAACCGTCTTGCGCCACGGTACCTCGTTAAATCAGATTGTTCAAGCGACAACCGGACCCTGCTGTCACACAGCAACCGAATAACTTGTTCCGGGCGAACCGATACCCGCGAAACGCGTTCAATTCGCGAGATAAAATAAATAGAGACCCCGTTCAGACGAAACTGCGTTATCTCCGCGCCCCGATAAGCATCGCACGTTCGAAGAGCATCGATTGAGTCGAACGTGCATCGTCACCCGATGCATTCGAGCCGCGCAGAATCGATCGGACAAGTTCACGAGCACCTTTTGATCCGAGGACACAGGGAACATGTCGAGCCCCGCTTATTTCTTTCGATTCGCCCCGCGGAACGACGAACCGCCGAGTTGCGTCCGACCATTCCGGACAGGCGAAGGCCGCGCCAGGTGCATCCGAGTAATTTATAAATTACGTTACGGCCGGTGTAAAGTACGCGAACAGGCGCAGCTTATTACGCCGACGAGCTTTAACTCGTGTTTCATAGCTGTCACCTTGTTATCTCTCGGAACATCTCATTTCCTAGCGCGCTTAAAATTGGTCGGCCTTCGTCGTCCTTTAGGTGTACGCGTTCATCAAGCGCGCGTTCGCCGTTCCTTGAGACGCGCGGGCAAACGATGCCCACTCGTCGGAACGAGAAGATAAACGGGCGAGGATTTTACGAAACATCATATTTGTATTACATGCACATTATGGACATTCTTATTTACATGCGCAGATCGAACTCGAAGAAATTCCGAGGATGCAGCCTTGATGGGAACATTTTTGTTGCCGCTGCAGCGCGTTTATATAATTTGCCCGTCGCTGCCATTTAAATTGTGTATGAAATATTTTGTGCATTATCAAGATCGAACAGTTCGAGACGCTCTTTATATCGTTCCGTGGATACTTGGAAGAAATATCGCGGCTGACCATACCGCGAACCTGTACTATTTAGAAATATATATTTATCGCAGTAATCATTCACCCGCGCTACTGGTTACTTAAAATCTCTCGCGGTACCGATGAAAATTTGTCTGCTTTACATTGATATTTGTAAGTCACGCGTTATTTTGGGATCGTATTATTGCAAACAGTCGTGTGCAATTTAACGGCGCCAATAACATGCGAGGGAAAAAAAAGATACATTTATTGGCAAGAAATTTATCGACGATATCGAATACTTCGAAAACATTAACCTTCAAAATAAAAGTTATGTTAGTTCTCTGACGTCAGTGATATTACATGCAAAATATTTTGTTGCGTCATCAAACGTAAAAGAGATATTTAGGTGGCCTGTTTTTAAACGGGACATCCTGTATATCGTTTGCATTCGGAATAAGTGTTAATGGGTGGATTTTGCGTCCAAAGAAATTTGCAAACAATGAATCCCGGTGGTATTTATTTGCGGCATGATAATCGGAAACATGAGAATTATCATCGAGCTGCTTGTACATACGACAGGTGTGAAAGAAATTAAAGGCAACGTGAAACCATTCGGTGTTTCGATCAATATTCATGTATTCCAGCGATGTAAATTAAGATACTTCGGCAACGCGACATTGACCATGGAATTTCGAAGGACATCCTTCAATGGATGCACGTACGTTCGCAAAGACACAGTCGTAACATGCAATTACCGCGTTTGTAATTGCATATTCGCAGAAAAATATAGAGCACTACATCTTCTGTACCTTGTATCCTTTTGAAACTGATTTGCATTTCGTACTCTGATTGCTGATCTGGTGCAAAAGGGTGGAGAGAAACGAATTTTAAATCGTTTTGAAGATTATAAGTAGATTATATTTCACGTGGAGGAGTACGCAATTTCCTACGAGAATGTCGAACTCAACAGATATGCAAAAAAAGACAAGTGCATGTCTCCAATATTTTAAAGCAATTGCAACGTTTCGTACAAAAATTACATTTCTTTTATATCTGTTATCTTGAAAGCTATATGTATATATGCTGCAAATGATAATTGCGTAAAATTTTGTTACAGTAATCAGCATTCTGGTGATCAATGTTTTAATTAATGTATCAATCTATTCACACATTACGATCGTACTGTTAAGGGTAGCAAAATCGAATAGTTCAATGACAAAGTACTTGTTACACGAAACGAAGTAATTACAGCACACCTTATTCATTTACATGGCACTTCAAAAAGTATTGAAACTATGATCGACAAGCATTTCCACCGTGGCTTAAAAAAAGTAACAGCAGCGATCAATTCCTAATCAAACGGCGAACTGTACAAAGCGCTAACTTCAAGTAAACCTCTTCAAGAAATCCTGTCGCGACACGTCAAACTTCCAGACATCATTAACGAAACGCGGTCGTACATTACAGATCTCTGGATCCCTTTGAAGTTCACGATTGTTTTTAAAGAGTCGTAAACGAACGTAAAAACGCGTCTGGCCGCTTCGTGATTCTTAAGCCAAGGCTCGTCGCGGAGAGCGACCAAGCGTGCTACCCAGTCTCGCAGTAAAAGCTCAGCCGAAATTCACCAGAACCGTCTCGCAATCGGGCGAAACTTCGGCAGCGCGAAGCGTACGCTTCCTGCGCGCATAAAAGCTTAATTTATGCCGTTACTGCAAGATTCCCGGCGCGACAATTCACGGAAGAAGCAGGACGATGGAACGGAAAAAGCGTAAAAACGTTGATTTGCGGCACAAAAAGCACGGATACCGGGTCGTTAATAATTTAAGGAGGTCGAGACCACCTCCTCCGGTGGGTTTTGCTCGTCGTCGTTTCGCTTCGTTTCGTTTTTGGTCCCCGCGTGAAACGCCCTGAGACGAATTTTTGCAATCCGGCGGAAGGTCGTCGGCAAACGTCGCGCCGATCCGAACAAACGATTCGAAACGGTGTCAAGCGCGACGACGATCCGCGAAATATGCAGGAGACGTCAACGTGATCGAAGTACGCGATGAATAACGTTTTGTTGAACGACTGAAGAAGCGTTCGATATCGAGTACGACGAGAATTCGATTAGATTGTACGTTAAGATGTTGAATAAAAATGTTCAATACGATTTTCCCCGTTAATTCTCAATTAACGAGTGGCGACCTTGATTGTCTGGACTATTTCGGTAGTCGCCAGGTAGAAGAGTTCGGGCAATTGGTGGTGCAAACGAGAGGCCCAAGGTCGGCAAAGACTTTTCATATTACTATTTCGACGAAAGCTTGCAAAACTATTTGTCGATTGCTTCCTGACATTCGGGTGCGAAAGGCTAAGTTGATCAATTTACTATTAGACTACTTGAATAATACAGTATAACGAGCAGGCCTGAAGCGTAAAGAATTTCTGTACTAACGAAGCAAGCGATTGGACAATAAAGTGAGCGAACATTCATATACATTGCCCAACTCGAACACAATCGTGCCCTCATACTATTTCAACGCGTTAATCGATCAGGCGTATCATTTAATAAAGAAGCTCAAGATTAATAAAGTGCAAATCCATAATCAATAATGCATTATTATGGCAAACACAGAAGCGAATTGAAAATATGTGATTTCTGTTTAAATCAATAAATTACGTCGAAAAATATTGACAACACGAATGGCGACTTATCTCGTCTTGCCTGTTGAACAGGTTAAATCGATTCGCAAAATATTCAATTTTATCCACTTATTGTTTTGTATACTTCATTCCTGTTTAACGCCGTTAATAGTCGTTTCAAAATTGATCAAACACGTTAAGAGGTACGCTACAGAATATCTGGAAAATTGTGTTACATTCATTATCGCCGAATAATTTCTTAAATGTTACCATAAACATAACACAGTAACAAGTTAACGCGTTTCCCAAGACGGAAGAGTGTCATACACCAAAACGTTCCCATATGAAGAACGCGTTTTCTTCCAAACAAAATATATTAAAATTTCAATCGGTGTAACGTGCAGAGACGAGAGACAATTTTTCTGACACCCACGCGATAAGAGAAGGTTCGATGAATCGAGGAAAATTGAGAAGCTCGTTCGAGACGAGATTGATACCATCGTCGGTGTATCCCCAACTGCACCGGAATTAATAATCACGGCTCGGGCTCGTGTGAGTTCCCATAAATCGTGCGCATGCAACGCGTGTGCACACGCACAGGAGATATTCGCTCGATTTATAAAGTGGCCGACAATGTTCGTGCTGGCCAAGACTGGTCTAGAACGGTTTCCTGTTGAAAGGAGAACGCGTTCCTTCGTGTGGACACATCGGATGAGGTCACTCGGTGCGCCCACTTATTTCCATTGCAGACATTTCGCGTTTATGCCACTCGTTGTTTGCGTGAAACACGTTAAGGGACGATTCATTTCAGGCGCCACGCGCCGTAAGATTTTCGACAGATTTGAAAAGCAGTTAACAGAAAGGCGCATCTATCACTTTCGCAACGAAATCTTTCACGAAGCTGACCACGTTTGGCTTCGATTCAGTCGCTTGAAAAACAAATGGGCAGATTTGGAAAACGGTTCGAATTTGATTTCTGAGGCAGTTGAAGGGAAATGTCATGCACGAAAGATTAATAATATACCTCCGTTACTCTCTGACATGTTGTATGCTACAAGTGTAATTAGAAAAATGAAAAGCGTGCACAATGCACAAACGGGAGTCGATTTTAACATTGAACGGAAATAATGTCACGGGGCTGTGTGTAATAATATCTTTGCACGCGTATGCTTTTAATGTATAGTATAATTAATTTGTTCGAGAACTTTAACAGGACCGCGGGCATTATTTGGTCATGCAAACATCGCATCGATCGCAACCAATTATCCGTTCAATTGATGCAATTTATGGGGAACGCTATTCATCAGAGAAGTAGCAAATTTGCCTCGTCAATTACGCATTCAATTTACGGAAGCTGGATTTTTGTACCCGCGGAGCTCTGCGATCGACCGGTGGATCGATGAGCTTCCGAGGACGTATTGCAATGCAAATCGGTCCGGTAATATTCCATATTTATGCATGAGCTTTGACGCCCATTCACTTCGCGCGACTTTATGGTGCGGCTCATTTCGATATTGTTACAATGTGCCCCGTGCTTGTTGAGTATAAATAACGGACCGTATTAATAGACGACGTTCGAGGTGGGTTCACGACGTTCGAGTAACAGTTCATTAACGAGTGCAATTCGGGACAGAATTTACAGTGTCGTTACGAGTGACAGCGTGACAGCAAGAAACGATTCTTGCCAGGGTATTCTGTATGATGTATCGTAATAAATTCGGACACATTTTGAGCGACATTTGGGTCAGACGGTTGCAAAGTGTAGCAAATTGTGGAAATATTTTGAATAGATTGGGAAATTGGATTGCTTTATTAGCACTGCGCGATGAAACAATATTTTGCAAGTACAGTAGCACCTCGATTGTCATTATCTTCGGTCTCGATTATCCTGCGTGTTCCTGTGCATCTTCGGAATTTAGAATTGTTCGAACAGTTTTGACACAAGCTATTGAATATTTGGGAAAAGTTTGCTTCTAATCATTTCTCTTCAGGTATCAATTTCTTCGGGATGCCTGTCGGTTGATTGTGCCGAGCAATGCTGGCTCTATTGTATCAGGAAAATAGGAAGATTGCAATTGGAAATGTCTACGAAACATCGCGTATGACATAATGAAAGCTTTTCCTGTACGTATGCAAACTCCATATTATCACTATTGACGATTTAGAAATTTTAACGAAATTGTTAGGTATTTGCAACAGTCATTAATTATTCATTTGGAGCGTTCTTACTGAATTTTCATACAACTATGAAGCTCTAACTCGCAGAAGCAAATCTCCAGGAAAATATTTTAGAAGGAATGCGTCCTATTACAACCTGGTTAAACCTATATGTACACCTCTTACCTGTTAGATGAATGAAATTTGTTACATTCACCTTTAATTCGAAATTAATTTCAATTCGTATAAATGTACAAATTGATAAGCCGTCATTCGTTAAGATTATACATTTTTCTACGGCTAATACAAAAGGAAAAAAATGTAAGAAAAAAAAATTAATAAATATGTGTCAAGTAATATTCTTCAACCTTTAACCGTCCCCAATTAAAATGATGTCCATTTACTTAAAAAAAAGAAAATATCATTTAGAGACCCCCGTCAATAATCTTTTTATGGTCGCTTAATTCCAACGCTGTCATCGTCACTCTAATCAGATCTAATTAAAATCATCGTACGAACGTTTGAAGGTAAACGCTGACTTGTGAAACGTTTCTAATTATAAGACGAGTCAGCTTAATTGATATTACAAGATGAATTCGGTTCACTTCGACTCGATTTCTTTCTATCTTTTTATAAATTGTACGAAGAATTACGGAGTCTGTCGGTCTTTATCAATAAAAATCATTTTTCTCGCGATAAATACGTGCGATCGAGTCATTAAATACGAAGGAAGGAATTCGCGTGGGTACGAAAGCGGACAAACATTGGTCCTGATCGGACGCACATATACTAACGTTATAAACAATATGCAGGTGCGGCCATTTTAAAGACAGACCTAGTCACCGTCGAAGAATCACGATTTTTAGAAGGATACCAATGAGCTCAGCCGAGCAGGACGTTGGCATTACGTGTATCCGATGAAATTGGATTAAATAGTGAAGTCAGCGAACCTTGATGCACATTACCCAACTCTATGTTCAAATAAATTTACGAACTTCGATGTTTGATTCGTACAATTTTTATTCCGCGACTTGTCCAGTCCAGGTTTAAATGGTATCTAAATATAAAACCGGTGTACGGAATTTGTAAGTGTACCATGATCGGGCAATTTTGTAAGAAAATAAAGCAAATGAATAAAGTAATTTCAGTAACACATATCTGTAAAGACGAACGTAAAATGAGAAATACAATGTACCTTGAAAATGTTCATTTAGTATTATAAAAGATTATGTGTTCTATTATGCAAAATTCTGAGATAATTTATTCCTTCCTTCACATTTAGTAATTCGAATGGTAGACTGATAAATAAGAAACATATATTCTTGTCTAATTTTCCCTAATTGGGTTTCATATTATGACAAATATCATACACTATTGAAAGCTATCAAACTCATTATCAAGTATGTTCCACAAGTATAGATTCTATCCATCCATCTTCCCAATAATGCTAATTGTGAACTTTATGCCAGAATTCGAAAGGTAGAAACAAAGGGAGCAAAGCGTAACAGAAATAAAGGGACCATAACCTTTGCGCATCATGTTTCCAAGCGTTTTTCTATACGATTACACATAAATATGACTTTCCCCATAACGATGGCGCACAAATTAATGATCGATTGAGCAACGGATTCACGTGGAAATTTATTTCGCGGTTGAGGGTTCGACATGACCCTAATACGATTGTCTCAACAATCTATATAATCTAATGAAAAATTCTTGCGCAATTTCTAATCCGACGAGCCTCCGTTTAGAAGCATCGAAAGTGTGGTCGAAAGACGACATTCATTAATGGGACACACTGTTTCATCCGTGGTACGTCATTAAGAATTAGAAACAGGTGTGGCGTACCGATATTAATAAAACGAATGAAAGATTCGGTAATGTCGATTAATCTTCTACACTGTGGCCGAGTTCGTTTGTGGCGTAATCGTACGCAACAACGTAATTAAAACATAACGAGGACGCCCTGGGAAGATACGAATGACGATTCACAGGCGCGGCAGTTGTTTTAGAGGCGAACTCATCGCGAAGGAATTGCGGATTTCAGAAGACGCAGGTGGGCGCAAGCCAAGTTATTGCTGTCGCTCCCGTTTCAATGTAACTCTTCAATATCTCTCTTTGTTAGCGAGTACTTGTCTGACCTACTTGCCAATGACTGGTCGGAAAATTGGAAGAATGCTACTTAACACGAAGTTCACGATATCGTATGCTTCGTTGTATTATAGTCCACGGGTCGAGGAAACGATTTAGATTATTAATTATTGTCTTTGAAGGTTTAATCGTGCAGGATAGTATAAACGTGTATCAATGGTTTAGAAAATAGGATGGTTTTTGAACAGTTTTAGGATATAAAACGTCTGGTCTGCGAGCACGATTACACAGTTCTGCGACGGAACACAATTCTTTAAATTTGAATACCTAAGCGTTTTGCAAAAATAAATTAATTACTTTGATTGTATTGTTCATCGTTATAAGATGTGCATTTTACTATAATTATTATATAATAACGGAAGGCAATTACGATTAATTTCACGTCAGAAGAATTATTGTAATTCTAATAAATGGATAGAGTCATGTATTTATTATTATATTTTGCAACATTGAATTGTACAAATATTTGGAACGAAATTTTCATAAAATGTTTGTCTAAGTTTATTGATTCTTCTCCATTGTTTGATTGATTTACTCGGTTTGGCTTTCGGGCGACGCATATAGTAATTAACAGTGTCGAATTCTCGCAATTACCTCTTCATTATTCTATCTAACAAGTGGCACAAATATTTATTGTCTCTAACCTATAAATGAAATGCACTATCCACGAAAGATATCCAATTAATAGCAGAGGACAAAATTAAATCACACCAAACAGGAAATTGACGATTCTCCGTTCAAACAAAAACTCCTGCACTCTTTCTTAACATATTTGAAATCTTCCTCAACCTCGCTAAAATATGTAACAACCGCGATAAAAATATTGCACGGTTTGTTTAAAACGCGCTCCCTCGAAATCCGCAAACATAAAAAAGAAGCAAGCAAAACAGCATGTCTTCATTTCCCGCCGTAACCATTCCCATTGAAGCCCATTAGTTGCCGCCGTTCTCGGTTCCAACGAAATCGAAAATCCCCGGGTAGAATGTCGCCGCGTTGAGCTATACACTCCGAAACGGGGCATCAATCGTGTATTTTTCCGGCATTCCTGCCCGTCAACATATTTTTCAAGGTGGAAGGTGAAGGCGCGAACGTTTCTCCTCGTCGGTTTCTATTTCTGACGTCGCTGACGCGTCCGGTTCCAGACGGCGGACGTGCCGATCCGATGTAAAGCACGTGATCCAGGAATCGTCCGGCGTCGCGACGTGTACGTACCATTCGCCAAGTAAATGACACGAGTGTATCAGGTTCTGAGGAATCTGCGAAAGAGCCCAATCAAGGTTGCGACTGGGTGTGGTGAGGAGCAGGCACGCAAGCGTACACATGTGTGTACACATGCGTGTACACACGGACCGATTCCTACCCTATAGGTAGCCTGTCCAACCCGTTTGTCCCAATGTAAGCGAGTACTTTTCCCTTCGTCGTTCCTTTCCTTTTTTTTTTTTTCTTTTTCCATTAAGACTAATTGTCTTCCTGCTGACGCACCGTCTGTCAGCGAGCGCTTTTGTTCTGACAGGCCCGGCACGCAGCCACGATCTCGTTTCATCGTGGTCGTCGATCTCTGATGGTGTCGCGCCGATTACGATGCATAAAGCACCGAGACCAAGGTGACCGTCTGCCTTCGGACGTTTCGGCTTCTCGACGGGCGAGAGGACACCGCGGTTGGTCGCCCATGCCGACTAATTCTAGGCGACGTACACCAGCATGTCGGCGTTTCTTGCGGCCACGCTTGCGTTCGATCGGGGAAAATTGGTTGCTTCGCGCGGACCGACCTTGATCGGGGATGGAAAGTTTCGTGGGATCAGGGAAACGCCGGGGCTTTCCAATTCCGAGGACTAAATACGGAATTTTTCAATCGGAACTTTCTTTGAGTAACTGGATTAATTTGTAAGATCGGGAAGACCTTAGCATGGAAGTTGGTAAAGTGTCAAGTTATTGTGGTTGCAAGAAAATCGTGGAATTGTTACCGTTGCTACTAAATTTATGGTCGTATGCAATGAAAATGACTCGTTTCAAATTAAGATCCAGAACAGAAAGCTGTGAGATCGTAAATTTTGGAGACTGGACATTATTTATAGCAAATAAATTATTGCGGTCTAGCAGAGTTATTCTAGATTTAATAATATCTGTTTGACAAAGTAACATTCGACGGATGGAATTCTTTTGTAATTTACTTCTCGATTCGATATTTCTTTTATTGTATCACGTATTCACTTGAAGCTTAGTACATACAATATCCATTTTCGTATAACGGTAAAGCCAGTATCCAATTTTTCCCGGGCAAATAAATCAAATCCATATCTAGCGCAAGCGTAATTGTCACGACTGCATCAATGTTTCTCAAGAGCAACGATATATTTCTATTCCATCGTCAAAATACATCCATGCAACAAGCGTCCATTTTCGAAGCGCAACAGAATAACGACGAGAGAGGGTAAATTAATTTTCAACGAAACGTACAAATATTCAGGGATAATTCATTTTTTCTCAAGCAAATTGCTGAACAGTGAAGTAAAGTAAACTTCTGGCAAATAATCGCGCCTCGATGATACCGCCGTTCCACTATATTCTCACCCTTCAACTTTCCCCAACGGTTAACAAACGTAATTCAATATCTGCATTATGATACATCCAGAAATAGCATCGTATCCTTGAAATTTCCAGCGATTCGCGAAAGTGATCAGAGAAAGGGCGCACGCTTCGTCACATCCGCGTAGATCCCCGGCAGAATTTCCTTCCCGATCACGTTTCCATCGATTCAACGATCATTTAACGAAACGACGTCACGCCGCGCAACAATGAGAATTTCCTCGATATCATTGGCGGTTTGCACGCCGTTCCACGACATTAACGCGCCCGACTCGTATATAAGAATCCATGGAATTATGATCGGGGCGAAACTAATCACGCTCCTTCAAATGAACACCCCGCTCGACGTAACGCTCTCTCGTGTTCTCTGTGCCGCTTATGCAAACGTGCTGGCAAATTATTGTGCAGCAACAAATCCAGCGCGTTGAGCAACATCGAAATTGTTGCTGTTACGACGTGACGTAAGAAGAGCTGGAAACTTCATTTTTTCCCCCTTTTGCCCCCATAGAATCGCTGCGGCTCAGGAATCGCGGTGTCTAGGCGAATCGAAATCGTAGCGCAACCACTCTCAACGATACAGGGAAACGAAGAAGGGACGTTGCGTTTATGATCGAGGCGAAGAAGTCAGATTCGAGATCGCCGTTCGGAGACCGTGTTATCGGAATTTTCGTGCGAGATTCCGGCCGGTTGCGCTGGAAACGAACGAAACAGACAGTACGTGTTATGAAACGCGACGAAAACGGGCGAATTTAATGGTCGCCTATTAAACGCGAAACGAGGATTAGCTGGTTCTATCGACGCGTTCGTTTAATTACAAAGCTGCCGGATTTTATTCGCCCGGCGCGCTTATCGACTTTCTATCTACGATTCTACCGATTTTTCAAATCATTTTTAGCGAGCGGGTAACGCGTTGATACGCGTTTCTGCCCAATCGTTCGTTGCTCAATGGATCTGCTGGTCTAGTTGTAAAACGCGGCGCAACTGTGGATGATAATTAGGAACGTGATAAGAAAAGTTCGCTCGATGTATTAAGAGATTTGTTTATATAATTAAGTGGCTCATAAATGTAGAAATTTTGATTAGTCTCGACATGGGGTTGTTGCGCCGTTTTAATTGCTTGTTTAATTAGTTGTTATATATTTTCATGGAGAAGGGACACATGTAATTTATTTGCCCTTGTAACCTTCGGCTACTGATCTGCATATTACATAAATTGGAAGCCTGATTACGTTAAGTGAATAGAAAATGTTTGTTATCCAAGATAGATAATATCGATGCATTTACGGATAAATTATTGCCAATTTAAATAATATTTAATATAAATTAAATTATTGGCGGTAAGTAGTAATTAAAATAATACATTGATAGTAGCTCAAGTTCTAAGATTTAGTAAATTGACAAAAATGAACGAGTAAAATTAGTGTAAACGTTTCAGACGTAATTCACACACTTGTGTAGAAATTAAAGAAGGATAAGAAGAATTAATGCAGCATTAATTTCCGCGTACAAAATAAAGTCAAACGGGAGGATGACAAAAATTCGACATATTTAAAGATCACTCGCAGGATTTGCAAACAAGTGACACACATGCGCGACTGTACACAGTCAAATAAATAGACGTTCAATCTGCAAAATGATAGTTACACAAAGTCCGCCGTCGAATGAGATCTTTCAGGTGGTCTGAAAGTTGCAATATACACGTGCAATTACACGGCCGATAATACTCGTACAAGTTTTTAGTAGGCTCGATAATACATTTATGGCCCGTAATACGCACCTGCACACACGTCTCTAAAGCAATAACGATAATAGAAATATTGACGGGCACGATATCAGCATTGGTAACGGAGAATGTGCAAGCAATAACGCGAACGGGGACAATAATTATACGTACGACAAAAAAATTATGCATCCATAAATACACATCCAGTCCGGTGTACGGCCGTTTAATTTTTATTATTATAATTTCAACCGTCGCAAGAAAAATCGTAACTCACGTATGTTCCTGTCCATTAATCGGCCGGCTATTAAGACAACATTTAACGACATCAATTCATTCATTTTTTTAAATCAACTTTTCTCACACCAAGGTCACAGAAATTCGTACCCGATCATTTTTATCGTTTCCTGCCCAATTCATGTTCCGTTTCATGTTCCAACGATTAACAAATTTCCGCGTAACGTCCGATAGCCGGCTGCGCACACGCGGGAACGTTGAGTCGGTATCGATAAAAAAAAAAAAAGTAAGGGTCAGTTTTCAATGTCTCGCCAAGCGAAAGTTTAACTAGCATGCGTACGCTTGGCAATGCTTACACAATGCACAGTGGCGTAATTTCGTACTCGGGGACACCGTAATAAATGTTTCAGTCCTCCCACACTCCAGTTCTATATAATTTACGTAAGGTGCGCGACCGTGCTTTATATAGGCAAACAGGAAAGCAACATTTAGCCACGGTCTATTTATTTTTTTGCCGATACTCAAATGAGAAAGACTTTATTTAGCGGCTCGACGAAGAATAATACCGTTTTTGATTGATACCGTTCCCACCGCGACCGCGGTAAATGTGTGCGTTCAGGTGAACTACTTTAGAAGTGTGCCGTCTGGTAGATGAAATCACATTGAAGGCGAATGTTGTAGAAAGTAATGTTGCTGTGTTTATATTTGTATGATATAGCTAAGGAATTGAATATTAACGTATTACTGTCGATACAGGGCGAAGAAGGTGTTGTCCAATTTTTAAACCAAGTCACATTTTGCTTCCCTGCATTTCGGAGTGAAAGTGTTTCTCGAATTTCGAATTGTTCAATGATTGTATTACAACGCAAACGGTTGAGAATTTTCTGAGCAAGATCACGCAAGTAATGTAACAAATTGGTGCACACCATTGAAAATATAGAGCAGTGCGTAATACCTTTTATACCATATAATAAGAGTTCTGAGGATAATTTAGCCGTTTATACTATCCCGTGATTCTGAATAGAATTACTAAAGTACTTCATTTTAAGGGGTTATGCCTACCTGTGAGGTGGAGAAAACCGTGTATCTTTGGGATTTTCTCTGGAAAAAACTAGAAGAACTTTTTACGAAATATTTCTATATTCAAAAGTATATATTTCAAAGTAATAGTAGTAAATTTTTCAATGCAAATATATATTAATAATAAAACTTCACAAGTTTTTTATTTCTGATGAACCAGATCAAAGCTATGTGATCCCCGCAAAACGCTTAGAAAAAACCGAGAAATCATTGACATTTCTTTTCTTTATTTATATTTCGCATTTAAAATATTACAACAATTACTTTGAAATATATACTTTTGAATATAGAAATATTTGTTGAAAAGTTCTGCTAGCTTTTTCCAGAAGAAATCCCATAGATACACTGTTCTTTCGACCTCCCAGGTAGGCACAACCCCTTAATCATTTAAAATTAAGCGCCAATCATACGCTTAGGTACCAAAGGCAGAAACGTTTCGAAACACGAACTAAAAGCAAATTCCAGAGCAGCACAAGCGCGTGAACAATGACCCATTTCATTAAAAATATTAGACATTACCATTAACAGTGTTGCAAACAGTTTCCAAACATCCCCACAACCAATAAACATATTGTAGAGTGTAATATGTGTGGTTGTGTAGTTGTGTGGTTGTGCAGTTAATGTGTGTGATGTTTGTGTGTTCACTTTGTATATCGATTACCCATACGTTTTCGTTAATGTTAATTTGTTACTTTATTTATTTATTCACTTGGTAACGCTGTCGCAAAACAGCAACCGCCAGTCTATTCCTGACCACCGATTAAGTAGGAAGTAGAAGTTTTCATAAAGATAATAAAAGTTAATTTATTTCTCCTACACTATTAATATTCTAAACACCATACTGCCATACAAAAGATGCGAAACGCTATTTTCCCAATCACTACAGCTCGCAGCACGCGGTGCCACGATAAAAATAAACGTCCTCCTGAGAACAATCCTGCTCCAATCGCTGCGTCCAACGTCTACGCAGACCACCTACGCTACACGACGGAACCATCCATCAAAACGAAAACGAAAACCGTCACTGAATCACGCACGGGGTCGCGCGACCTTTCCCTCCGGCATCAAAAGGTCGCGCGAAGTGTGTCGACGAACGAACGGAGAAACGCAACATCGTTGCTCCGACGAAAGTCTGCCTCCTTCTGATCGTCTATTTGCATTCTACACAAAACTGGCCAACCCAGTAGATACGATCTTCCGTCGTGACGCCGGCACGGACGCGAAAACCTTCGCGCGTCCATTTGTCGCGGAACATTATTCTTCCTTCGATATTGAATAATCACGGGGGGTCGCGAATCGGCGAATAGGTGAAAACGCGAACGACGGGGACACCGTTTCTATAAGGCACTGTACAGATTTACAGGTAGACAGATATCATTTGTAGACAGGCGTCCCGAGACACTGTCCTCTTATTTTCCCTTTCGATAAAAGATAAGGCCAGAGTCTGTGATAACTTGTGCGATTCGAATTCTTTTCGTAATTTCGCTAGACGGGACTGAAATTCGTTGTATCGAGAATTAGAACAGACCAGACATGTCTCGCGTGTTCACACCTTTTGCACCCAGGTGTGTTCAGCACGAGGATAATTGTGCGTCACCTCGTTCTTCCATGTAACTCATTTTCAGCAATCGAACAGAAGTAAACGTGCATTCAACAGGCGTTTAGATAAACCCGAAAACACCCTAAACAAGTTTTCTAGAAAAAGAAAAGTACCGCAACGAAATGATATATAACCGAGTCGACGGACTTATCGAGTCATTAGTAACCCTTGTAGCGCTAGATGCGACTGTAGCTGACCAGGTAGAGAAGAGGGAAGAAGATAGATCGTGCCGATCCGCAGACTGCCGACGGACAGTATAGAAAATTTCGTAGCTTGCTCGAGGAACTGTAGGTGGACATGCTTGCGGAAACATGTTTGCAGACAATGCCCGTAACTGTGTACGGGGCATAAGAAAGTAACGGATGGTCGAGGGAAAGAATTCGGGCCACGGGGCGATCGGGAGAGGCGCCCCGTGTCAGATACATCATTCTAATGACTTCCTCGAGCACGGTCGATTATTTGGATTCTTCGAGGAAGGGCCCCACCCCGACAGCTATGGTAACGACCGCGACGTTTTTCGACACCTCGCTCCGAGAAATTTGATTCGTCTCGAGCTTTCGCAATTAGAGGATCTCGGGTAACCGAAAGGTACCAATGCTTCTCCCGTGTCGTTTCGAATAAGTGATGAACATCGGCGATTCAACGGACGGGAAATCGTTACGGTGAACGCGATACGATCTGTGTACGGGCCGAATGCAATAAAGTTTTGGATGCAGCGTAATTTCGTTTTTTGGAGAGTACAGTGCAGTGCCACCATGTATCATTAAATTAGCACGAGGCGGAATTGGGAAAATGAGTTTAACGAGTTCCTCTTGAAGAGGAATGTCTAATGTACATGTATTTTTGAAAAGGAATAAATCAAATTAATTACTGCAGCATGGGGAGTATTTAGGCATTGTGTATCTCTCGTGGTAGTACGAATGCTAATCTTCTTTTTTTTATTGGCGAATTTGCCAGATTCAAATTACGTATAACTTGCACTTGTGCGCGCAATTATTCACATTGTATTTTAATCATTATCTGGTTCATTTAATCTGACATAAATATTTTAACTTTGAATATGGAAATGCAACAGATCTTTCGTACTTCCCATTGATGTTGATTCAACTTCACCGCATAATAATTCGAGTCATGTATTGAATAAGTGACGATTAGTAAACGGTTTGCAGCTTATTGGTAAGTTTCCGGTTTGTCCCGAAAAAAAGCTAAGAAAAAGACCAATCCGTCTATTATAATCTCTATTAACGAAAGCTATTCGTAATAATGACCTTATGAAAAAGTGGAGAGAGTTTAGCAGTCAGCTACTAGAGAAATACTTTTTCATCCAAGGATTTTAAAGGCGTGTTATTTTCAATTTCACACTAAATGCGACTGAATGAAAGAGAGTATCAGAAGAATCGTAGCACACGGTACACGCTGCGGCCGTGTAATTAAATTTAACCGCAAGAATGCAGCGTTGTAACAACGGATTGCAGCTGACCTTTCGAAAAAGTTGCCTTACCAAACTGCGGAGACGGAAAAGAACTTCTTGTTCATCCTTGAGTCACGAATGAGGTACAATTGTTACTGAAAATGGAACTCTTTAATTCAACCTTTTTCTCTTTCATCCCACAAGTCGAAGTTAATTACATTCGAATGCTGTTAAACGTTCTTTCAAAACGAATTATTAGAAACGAAGAATTACCGTTCGAAACCACTATTTAAATCTTATTATTGATTGAACGTGAACGTACATTGCGTTAAAAGTTTACAGAATTCATAATTGTATCACTGAAAGCAATATATTGAAAACGATTTCGTAAAATTCATGCCGCATGAATCAATTCACTCAATTCAATTTGTCTTGCAGCATTGATTTAATTGATTTGAATAAAAATAATGGTTAAGTAAGTCACTCCTGTGCACCGTTAAGAATATTAAATATAAATACAAAATTCTGATTCATTTTACGGATAAAACTTTTTCCATGATAATATAAATTCATTCATATCAGTAGGTTTTTAATTATACTAACTCTTAACATTTTTTAGAAGTGTTAACATTTCTTTTCCGATTCTTTGACACAAAATTTCTTAAAATATTCATTACTACTTACTTTTGAAAACATTAATTTCTTTGAAATCTGAAAATTACGTAAATATATGGACATAATATTAAAAACTTTTAATCCCAGAAAAGATTTTGTCAAGTAATTTACAGGCTTTCAAATATACATTTCTCTAACGTTGAGACAAAGCACAGTGAAATATATTAAAAAATATAGAAATATTTTCTTAGATTAATCATTCTATTCTTAACAAACGTTAAGTTATAAAGCAAAACCAGTTTAAAATTAGAGTAAGATTTCATCTACTGCAAATAAAAATATAATTTTAAAGTTATTCGAATTTTTCGTCTCGAGCATACGTCATCATTTATCATATTCTTACCGAAACTGTTTGAGAGGAAAGGAACAGTTACCCTAACCCATCGTGCATTGCTGAATACGTAATCTAAGCGTGAGTCCCTATTAATATACAACATGTTGACAACGTCCATGGTTGTACATAAATTATCAACTCGTTAGATAGCCTTGCTAATGAATTCACTAACAGGTTCAGCGAGATTTATAACGTGGTTCAACTTGCTACAGTTCTGAAACAATTTTTTCTCCCGTGCATCGGTACTTTCATAACTCCTACAGTAGTTCATACTACGTACAAAGCATTATTGTTTAATTTAACCAAGAATAATAACACAAAAGACATCTAAATATTGAAAGTGATTATTAACGTCGTTTAAATCGTAACCTTTGAATAGTAATAGAACCATTCCCGCTGGACCAGCCATATAAATTACCACTTGATTCTATCACCAACGGTTCTGTGGTTTGCGTGAAGTTGAAATGGAAAACTACAGTTAATATCAGACCAGCAATGATGGAGTCTCGTTTGAAAGAGAAACTTGACCCAATTCTCGTAAATTGTGTTACACTCAACTGTTCCATGCTGCTTTATATTAAACACCTGTAAATTGATGTAATTAGAATGGTTCAGATCGTTGCAAAAACTGAAATGCTCAAGACACTATAAATTATCGCAGTATGAAATATTACAAATTGTGCGTACGATTCTCATTTCGATAAGCATCCGCGAACTCTATTTACGTGAAACCTCGGCACGACAGATGACTGACAGTGGCGGGCATAATTTGACGTCCATAATTTATAACAAACAGCCGCACAATTTTAAATACAAAGAACCGCGTCGACTAATGTATGGTAATGATCGCTTCGGCGAAACGGGGCGTGCTTAAAACGACAAATTACGGAAGGGAAGTGTAACAGGTGAAGGTTAGATGAAACGTAACCGGCCGGAATGCAGCAAGAATCGAGTACAAGCGAAAAGAATGTGGAACACGGAAATTAAATGAGAGGGTATGCAAATTTTTGTTGTTATTCACGATCCCGTCTAACCCTGCAGGTATTAATCTCGATACTTTTCTGATAATTATCTTTGCCGATCGTACTGCCCTCGCAGTGCCCTCGGATAATTACCGTGCGTTTTTATTCAGAAATGAGCCAGGATTACAGTCATTAACGTTGCTCGATTTTACGCGAGAGTGTATTATTGGTGATTCAAGTCGTGCAATATTATGAATAATATAGAACAATTTGTAAGTAACAAAAATTTGCCCTTATTCTACCCCTTTTTTTTTTATTAAGATTGCACAAGTTGAAACTTATTGACAGGTATAATTATATCGAAGGTCCCGACATTTGCCGACGAATCGAAATTTTTGTCCACTTGAATTGCATTTAGCGTGTTCAGATAGAATTCTGGTGTACGCTTATCAAAATATTGTAACAGTTAAAGCCGTGGAAAGGTGTCGTTGCAAATCATTAGGAAATCGATTGTTCTGTGTACCACGGTGTAGGAACAGGTCGTGGCGAAAAATTTCTCGCCGCGGCCTTGCCATATTACGCCAGTAAAGCAGAACCGGCGAACTGTTCAGCTGTATGTATGTACTCGAATCTAGAGCTCACAGACAAGAAACGTGAACCCTATTCCGTGCTTATCTAAACGCAGTTTCCAATCATACGCGATCGTGAAAGCCTTAACGCGTTTACTGTGTAAACCCTTCTTTTTCTTTTTATTGTTTTTTTTATTAGAACAGCGCTAGAAACATTGAGAAAGAATTTCAAGTTTGTGTAAGTCGAACGTTGATTTACATATGGCAGCAAGAAAAAAAAAAGTATGTCAGTGATACTTTTAACGTTTTACGCCATCAAAGGAACCAGTGATAACTTTGATCGCGAATTGTGTCAAGAAGTATTTGTTATAATTATCAAATTGGACATTTTCTGTTTTTCCTTTAATTGTATATTTGCGACTGTGATACTTTCGTAAAAATACGTAATGTGGCTCGATCGATCTTACTTATTCATGTTCAATGCTTTAAGAACGTCAGTGGTACGTAACTGGCTATGAGAAACAAAGGGAATATGCGGACTCTTAATCGCGTAGAAAATTAAGGAAGAGCATGGTAAATAGCGAAAGGTACGAGTTATTGTTAAAATTTGTGGTGTCGAAATTGAATATTGATTTTCTAGGTATATCAATTGTCCGCCATCAATTCTTCTGATGGAAATTCATTTAGTATTATACTCCACATTGCTCAAACGTGTTATTCGTTACCAGCAAATAACGACTAGAATTAATATTTAGAATGAAAGTTCAAGCATTTCCACTAATACAGCGGACGACACTTGTGTCAATAAATTAATCAGATGCCAAGCGTTTGGTTTTAAAGTAGCCGAAGGATATTATGTTAATTAATGGATTGTTATATTAATTAACGAAAATGGCAAATATCCTGAGCAAAAGCCATTTATCTGAGAGCAACGCCAAGCTCATTTATCTGCCAAGGCCTTCGAAATTAATCCGTACAGCACCAGAGTTGTGCCCCATCGTGAAAGGAGTCAAACAGTCTGCGGCAGTAATGCAAACGAAGGAACATGATCGCCTCTTTATTTCCTTCGTCCACGAGCTGCAAAGTAATTCGAACGGCCAGCGGTTTTTTTTTTCTTTTTGAATAAAGTTTAATTGAGACGTGAAGGCGTTTGCACGACCAACGCGAGACGTCATCGTACGTTCGCGATTCCTCCCTCGACCACAGAGAAGTCTCGTTACCGCGAACGGCATCTTGTACAGTTTTTTTTTTGAAATCACCCTCCATGAATCTTCGTTTCGTACGTCTTGTACCCTTCACGATCGAGTTTTACCATAAGATAGCCGGGGAGAATATTGTACTGCGCTGTCTTGTAGTACAAGTCGCGCAGTTTGTATCTTGTAAATAAAATAGACAAAGAACTGTAGGGTGAAAAAGCTCTGTTCCGTAAGCTACCCGCAATTTTTCAAGCGCATTGTACATATATTTCATTGTACTGAAACAAATCAATTTACCAAGGTTTTTTTAAGAAAAAACTATTCTTTGCCCTGAGCGAGAATCAAGCAAGATTGACAATTGCAATTTTAATATAATTACTGTATGGACAGTACCCAGGGAATAATTGTAACAATAATATTTTCATATATTGTAAATAATAAAACTATGTCTGCTTAATAAATAATGAACGTTCCATAAATGGCTAAGATATTAAAAATCTGTTGTATTAATTTATAAGAAAGTTGGTTGTCGTAGTAATTGTAAACATGTAATAAGAAATAGTGAACTAAAAACATAGCAAACATCTGGACCCCTGTATTCATTGTATCTTAATGTTAACAAGATTTCACGGACGATAATTCGTGAAGGAAAAAATGGGCCCGCCGTAATTGCAACTAACTGTCGTTGCATCTCACCGCTTCACTTCGACGGATCGGCCAATAGAATTCGTGAATCTAGAATTCTATGAATGTCGTTGTCAGCGAAATTTATTAATCATGTGATGAATCTGCAAAACGAAACATGATATCACGTTTACTGCGGTGCCGGATAGGCTGTTCGGAAGCCAAATTTGGTTGCACGATCTTATCGTTGAATGATCGTGACGTGGGCTGCTCTTGCGAACGAGCTTCGAGGGATTAAAACGAGACAAGCCGGCAAACTATAGCCGTAGACACTGATATCCTGCAATTTTTTCAAAAAATCCCGCCGTACGTTTCACTTACATCATGGACGCTAAATTGCCTCTTAACTTAATTGGAATCGTTTCGCAAAGGCAGAAAGTTAATTCGATTCAATTTGAATGCTTAATCGTTACGATTTTGTTCCGATATCGGAAAATTAACATGGAATTTCCTGCTGTTCCAAATTGTGCGCTACTCGATTAATATATTCTTCTAAAAATTATACCAAATTCCAGAGATTTTGAGTAATAAATTATGTTGCAAAAGTAACTGTCGTAAAACACTTGCATTCAACACACTATAGTAATATCGAGTGATGATCTTAATTAAATAAAAATAGAACGATTTCCTCAATCTCTTAGGCTACTTACAACCGCGACGTATTCAACATGAATGAACGAATCAAAATACATAAAATACAATCAAATGAATTGATTCTACATAAAAGCTTCTTAATTACTAAATGTTTCTATCGTCATTAAAAATTGTCCAATCCCTTATTTAATGGGCAAACGTAGAACGGAAGCATTCGGAATGGACCGTGGACTGGAAATTTCAGGTATGCCCTCTGCCAGAATCGTGGCGGATATTCGAAATAACTATACCGGTGCAACGCGAGAAAGATGTGACATTAGTTAGTCATGAATGTGCGAGCTGCATTGCAAGCTGGCGGCAAAGCCATGGAAAATGAGGTTCACCGTGGTCAGCGATTTATCCTCGAAAATAGGTCAACGTCATCGGCGCACATTTGATCTTGGCATTTGGAATGTCTATCGCGGTGAGAATAGCCTCTTTCACAGTGAAGTGGATTTTCATGGAAATCGACCACAATGCCAGTGTCAATTGTGCTCTAAGCGGCAATTAAACGTACGATTTCATAATTCACAGCGACGATGGCCTCTGTCGTCTTCGATAAACTTGTAACTCCTTTTTCATTCATTTTTTTAACCGCAGCGAGAATTTTAACATTTATTTAGTAACAGACGTGCGATAATTCTTCTTTTTACTCTCTTCTTTCCTTTCTCCTTTACTTCCAGAACTATGCTACTCCCTTTTCCACGACGTACTTTTGCAACGGAGGATTCTTAATACCCGTTAAAATTTTTTCCTAACGAAGAATAAACAAAATAAATAAAATGGAGCGACAATAATTTATATTACAGTTGCGATTGTCATCGTTCATAAATCAGATGAAATGTAAGACAGTTCATACGGTATACGCGGGATCAAATTATTTCAAAAGTCGGACAGCTTGAAAAAGTGTGTTTTAATTGTCGGACTTCTTTCGATTGGAATAATTGAATAGTTCGCAAGGGCCGAAAGAGTTTCGTCTCGACTGTCACGATTCGATGGGAAGCTATGATTGAATATAAATGTCATTTAAGTTACGCTGGCAGTCGATTAAGTAACCCTTGCCTTTCCCTGCGGGCTACGACGAGTCCGATCTTCAATTTCAAAATGCCTCCCTTTTTTTTCCTTGTTATTTCGTCTTCTCTCAAATGTTTGTCTTCGCCGAGGCGACTAATTGGGGAAAATAGTACGCAATCATTGTTAAAACATATTTCGCATTTGTTAATACCTTCTTTGTTACATCCAATCACTTGTATAGTCCTTGAGAGTTTGAATTGTACGTAATTGAATAGACTCGTTAAAAGTCTAGCAGTTCAAGATATCTGTGTCGTCTTGGCAATACTATATACAAAGTGGAATATATCGGCATATATAGAATACATAGAAAGGTGTCGAAAAACAATTATCAGAAGCAGGAGTAGTTAAGAATGAAAGAAAGATCCTGCAACACAGAAAGTCACTAACTTGCAGATTATGGTTAAATTAAGTCTTAAAGAGTCTTGGGGTGTCTTTACTTCGCGTTTATATATACGAACGAGGTAAACTTCACTGAAAGAAAGAAACGAGATTGCTTAAATATTTCATTTAGGCTATTTTCGTCCAATAAAAATCTAGTATTCTGATGAAGAGATTTCCGTTTGCAAGTGAACTAAAATTATTAATCGTTTTTTAGTTGAATGTACAAATTAAATCAGAGAAAGTTTGCATTGTAAATTGAATAACCGCGACTGTTCCATATTAAATCCTTCACACGCAAACGCACCGACACGGTATCCGTTTTACCCGGTTGCGTTTATTATTTGATATTTTACAATACTCCCAGAGCGATCCGAGGCTGCTCTTGCATGCGATTAGATTCTGATATACCCGCAAAGTTCACCTTATATAATCTAAAATCAAGCTGTGTTCCCATTCACAAGCTGACCACGATTGCGGGACCGTGCTCTGTAACTGTGATCTGTCTTCTTTCACGACATGTCGCCAATCGCACGGCCGATAAGTCGGTACAGAGTTTCAATCGACATCGATAACCCACACTTCGTGATCCTGCAGATCCAAGAACAAGATATTATCGTGGAAGAAATTGAATAATTATTTCATGTATACGCCGGATTATTCTTCCATTACATTTGCGGTGAATGAAGTGAGAAGTACATAAAGGCAAAATAATACCTCGAAGTTCACTTTGATGATATAGCAATGCCGATTGATTTCAAGTATTTAACTTGTTCCGAATTTAAGAAGCACATTCTATAGATTCGATCGAATGTAAAAGAAATCTAATTATTCCATAATTCGTGATTCCACCTGCTACTTTATTCTTCGAAATGAACACCTTTAATCATTAAAGTCGTATTCACTAATTCTATCAAAAATCCTTCACAATTAAACGTCCCCGCCCCTTTCCTTTAAATTCACGATACAATCACGCAATAACTATTATTCACAGCATTGAACAGTTGAGCGATAGGTACTCACCTGTCATTCAACGACCGGAAAGAAAGTAATCGATCGACGACCCTCTATCTAACGATGTTTTCCATCGTTTACCAGTAAATCATTAATCCCAACCGGCCGCCCAATCGTCGTATCACGAAAACTGCTTTCATGAATGATGCGTTTTCGACATAACGGATCGCCGCGGCAACAAGTTATTACATCCATTGCTCGGTCAGGATAGATAGGATAGGTCTCATCTGAGAGGTGGAGTACGGAGAGCCACGGCCTGGCATTTACTCACAGTTATGTGAAAGGCATATCGGCCGTACCAAGGTACTCCTACATAGTACGCACACTTGCACAACACTTTGTGCACCGGCGTTATTGAGTCCCCGCCGTTGGCGGGACGGTGGAATAATTGTCCAGGCCCGGAGAAACTACGATTAAACCAAAAGGTATATAGCAGTTGTACATATGTACATCTGTTTGCTGGCCCGTTCACCTCTGTTCACTTTCGATTGTCTCTCGATTCCTTATCTGTGTGTACTTTGCCCGCGCTTGTTTGCCTGCTGCCCGTTGGAACGAGTTTGGAAAGAAGTTTAGGGGAGACACTTGGCAAAGTTTGTACGTCTGTTGACAGCGGAGATTAAAATGGTTTGCGAAGCAGTTTGTTGGGAATTGAAAGTAGTCGACATAGCTGGCAATGGATTACTCTGTTGAGCGTAGACTTGTGTTTTGCGCATAGTTGTGTCTACGATGTTTCTTTGGTTCTTTTTTTTTTAAAGAATGAACTAAGAAGGGGGTTCTGAATTTAAATAATAATTATTTACTGTATTAGTTATGCACTTATTACGCTTGGTCCTAAACGTATAGAGTGATTGAATGCTAGTGAATGAAGACGATAATGTAATACGTAGTCTAGAAATAAATTTGATCGACGTTTTTATTAATACTTTCTGCGAGCTTATTGACAAATCACGAGAAAGACACAATTATATAGAGATGCAGAAAAATTAATAACTCCTAACTGTAACTACTGCCACTTGTGACAATGATTATTTCGAATCCAGAGCACTGTGCATCTCCTGTGCTGGTAAATACCAATCGTTCCCTCCAATGGAATACAGAAAATCATCTTGACACTTGATATTCACGAAGAAAAGTATCGTAAAACAATTAGGACGATCTTCCAGCCATCGCATCCCTGTCTTCAGGCGCTCGAACAAGTACGTGTATGCACGTGTACTTGCTCGCGTGTTCAAACGCCTGCGGACTTGTTAACCAGCGGGAGTAATCGCGATAATCGGTGCAAAGTTTCACGTTAATCGTTCGTTATATCTCAATCGAGATTGAAAGGCAGCCCCTTATGAATTACACGTAACCGTGGAAACACGAAGCTCTTGTGAAGCGTGCCTGCGCTTTTCAACCAACCGACACAGGCAAAGAGGCTGGTCTCGACGCGGTTGATTCACGGCGTTCAACGTTGCTCGTTGAAACTTGGGATACGAAATCGCGCCTGTTTCCAAGATCGTTCGTTCGTTCATTAATTAGCGGCGACACGTCGACGACGGGCGTAGCCGCGAATTGGGAACCGTTAGAAGCACATGCAGCCTTCGGACCTTGGAATAATAATTATTTCTCGGGTCGATTCAACTCGCTGTACCTGCTTGTGCCCGATCGAATCGAGTGTGTACACGCGGCCGAAGAAACCGGGGATAGCTTGAGTGGAATACGCGTGATGGTAGATGCAAAGATTCTGTTAGATCGTGTAATGAACGCTAATCTTCGTCTGCGAGCAGATCGAAGATATCGACGTGATTGCGAAATTTATTTCAGAGTGATTGCGCAGCTGTCATTTATGAACTAGAATTGTGGACGGAACTTGTGGACGAAGTGCAGGTACTGCGGAGGGGCCGAAATGGGAAAAGCCCTCTCAGTGTTATTATATTGCAGCTTCTTTTTGTTACGATTACTTCCGAGCAGTAAATATTCTTATTAATTCAATTGACGCACATGAATGAAAATATTAATTGATTAATTAATCGGTTAAGTCGAGGAGGTGTCTACGATTCTAAACTCTACTCGTATAACGACGAGTTATAACTTTTGTTGGAGCACGGATACGTAATTACAATTATTTTTGTTTAATGATGAAACTACACATTTTTGTAGTCATCTTATGTTGCCTAATTACATTTTGGGGTGAAGTCCGATGACGAAAAGTGTATATTTCAGTATTCCAGTACGTGCATGAAAATATCGGTCCCGATTATTATTTCCACAAATCTCAATATCGCAAGACGAAACATTAAATTTATTGCAACAATGTGAAAGAGATCATCGCAGCAACGCAGCAAGGATAGTCACGAGTCGTTCATTGCTCAATTATTGGGGATAGAAGTCGCAGAGCTGTAATTTGATATCGACGTTCAAACATTCGAAAGCGACGTGAAAGACATAGAAAAATTATTAGCGAGAATTTAAAACCCTATTAGATGTACTGAGCCAAAAATGAAAAACTTGGTCTCGTTGGAAAACGTACAGTACCGCTGTACATACTGTGTTCAACGAAACTCATGACAGAAATGGAACAATTTCTCGTGCCACGCGTTTCAATTCCCACCACTTGTCAACCAACCGTACTGATTATGTCATCGTATTTTCGATCGCGATTGAGCACGATTGATCGTATGTTATGACGATTACAGGTAGTAAGTTTAAGTGGGCCGGGGATGGAATAGCCACGTTCGAGTGCACGAAGTTGCAGCAGGTCGAGACCTTATCTGCACAGCTCGAACGATGCATTGTACATCTCCAGCTATTTCTATTCCCTCCTCCAAATGCAAAACCTGTAGAGATTTTCCTCGAGAGGTAGAATATTTATGCGTGGGAACAATCTTCTGCTTCGCAATTTCAGCCGATAATCTCTCGTCTCGATTGATATAAATTTCTGCACGCACTAGAGATTTCAAAAACAAATGATTTCCAACTATTGAATTACACAGGCGATATATAAGAAGTCGGTGTACGCCTGGTACGAATAATGTAGGAAATATTGGACAGAGAAATATAACGTAATATGAAATTGAGCGGCGTTTTACATTTGTTTGCAGGGGCAGAAAATTGGAGAAAGATTTTTAGTGCAAAAAATATAATATATGGAAGAAAGTACTTTACTTGTTTGTTTTAAATTAGGTGATAATCGTATTTGTAGACTTATCGAATCTACAATTCGTTTTAGGATAAATATTGGGCTACCATATTAGAACCAAATTTGTTCAAAAATCAATTAAAACACCCATCCCTTGTCTTCCGGTATATTATCAAGCCTCATTCTCAATTATGAGATATTAAAACTCCTATGGACATTTCCAAAATACTAAATACCCTATCAAAACACCAAGTACCTACTCCGGTAGACAAATCTCCGTTTATCTCTTCAAATTACCGGACACATTTGTGCCGTGAATTTCCCGCTTCGAAACACCCCTCTCGAAATTACGCGACCGTCGCCCGCAAGAGAACAATAATTCAATTAAACGCATCCGGAGTAATTCTGCCGATAACGACCTGAAACCGATCACACACGCGTCGAACACACACCGACGATTAAATATCACGATAGTGGTCCACTTTTCACGCGGCTCGTCCGTATGATTTACAACTCATTAGCCTATCATCTGTTTCCATTATGTCTTTCGAGCGTCTCATTATAAATCACAGTCCCGCGTTGCGAATCGCTCCTGTGCCGCCTGGCCCGTGACAAATTGTGCCAGATCCGGATCGTTTAAAATTACGCGACGGACGCGATACGCAAGAAGATGCGGCGTCACGACGTGCATACGGAACCGGCCGGGCCGATCGATCAGGGGATCGTTCCGCGTTGCCGAATTTCACGATGACCGCCGCAGATTCGCCGGTGAATGATGACAGCCACTCCCGCGTACAATGGACACCGTTTCGTCTTCTCGCTGGCCATGACACCATCTCGCGAATTCGCGTCGCCGCTTGTGAAACGCGAGAAGAACAATGCTCCGGAGCGTGTTCCGTCCGGAGCGTGTCGCGTGAGTTCGTTAACTCGCGATATGAGTTATCGCGCGGTGGGCCGAGAAACGACGGCGAACTTTTGGCAGCGACGACCGTGGCCGTGTACCACTTCTTTCTGTTATTAATCCTTCTGCTACCTTTGCCGTCAGTCTTTTGCGGTTTATTTCTCTGCGCTCCACACCTCCCCTTTTCGTTTATCCGTACACGTCGTTGGAACACGGTGCTTCCGATAATAAGGGGCTCGGTAGCTCTCCGGTTTATCCGTGCTAATGAGTTCGGATAAAGAGCGGCCGAAGTTCGTAAAAATAAAGCGGAACCGATGTACGATCTCGTCGAAAAACTTGGGAGCACGTACGCAGTTGAACTTCCCCATTAAACGGCGGACACAGAATTACGCATCGGAGATGCCGTGGAACCCGAGGATTGGCGATTTGTAAAAATTTGGTGTCGTCCGGAAGCTGCGATGATTCGTATTACTGTCGGACAATTTCCAAACCCGATACTAGGCAAATTCTCTCGGCATTCGAGCAGCAATATCCGCAATCACGATGTCGTCGGTCGAGGTGAATAATGACCCAGTTTCGGCCAGTGATACGAACGCGCGCATAACGAAAACGAATACCTTCGCGAGGCACGGCCAGAGAATCGTAAAGCCACGCGTATGCGTGGAAACCGCGCGGGCAACGAAGGATATACAACGGCGGCCGAGCTTCGCGCATCCTGCCGCCATAAATCACGAAAATACGAGGTGACTTTAATGGTCGCCGCGATTTTTATCCTCCGTCCATGCGCGCCGCCCGCTCCGCGCCGCCGACGTGGCGAGGCAGAAAAAAGTAATTCGCTGCACGCGAAGTGTTGAAAGTATTAAAATGGGAGGCGAATGTTCGCGACGAATTACGAGAAATTTCGTGATTTATGCGCGGGCCTGAATCATCCCTCGAAGATCTCGTTTGCGAGACTCCGAGCACCGTTCCCGCCTCGAACAATGCGCACGCCGTGCCCGGGTCTATAAACGTATGAATAAACAAGGCTGAAGCAGGCCCGCGAATGAATAAGTCGTCGTTTAAAGTGGCAATAATGCTTATTACTTTCTCGTTGCTGACCGGTATTTCTCTCTCTCTGTTCTTGATATTTCAATGCCGATATTCTCGTTTTTTAGGGAAACTTCCTGCAAGGCGTTTTCCAATAGCTGTTTCTTTTATCAGGAAACAATGATCATATTATTTACACAATGGTTCGATGAAGGAGAAATCATTACTGCTTTCTGGAACCTGAATTTGAATAGTTGATTGCATTTCAATGGCAAAGGGGATAGTTTTATGGCTGAATTATTGCACATATTTTACTTATTACGGAAGATGACATTTTGGCACAATTGCTGTTAACGATTGATGATATATTTCACATTTTCCGAAATATTTTCCACGACTAAAATAGTACATGCTCGGTAATACGAACATTCACTTATGTAATTTTGTCATAAGTAGTTTAAAGAAGCAGTTAGCTTTATAATGAACCAATAAAAGCGTTTTTTTACAAACGATTACAATAATGATTTACAACTAAATTTAAATTAACTGTAATCTTAAAACAGTGGTATATTTGTCTCGTAAAAATGATTAAAAAGTCAAGCAAGTTATTGGATAGCATGACGCATCTAAGATCTTCAATCTGTCCTATTCCCGAGGCGTTAATTAATTGGATGTCAAAATGAGCCTCCTATACAACCATTTAATGAATATCTCGGCCACGAACCTTTCGATCAAGGAAAAAAAAAGTGGAATCTCAAGCCTCCTACGAATATTCGTGCTTTATTAAAACAAGCTTCGCTACACGTCCGACATCGTCCCGGTAGATGCGAAACATTTACGAAGTAATTAAAACGCCTTAACGACCAATTAAATTTTTTTCGGAAAGCTGCCGAAATTTATCGCGTCGTTATTCGTCGGAATTTTATCAAAGACACGGGAACAATTTTTACGCGCCGGCAATTTTCGTACGGTTACGTAGATGCAGCTACGACCACTACAAGCGATCGTTGATTTGAAGGGAAATCCGCGGAAATCCACGGGCGCAAGACAAACACGTGTGGGGTAGCTG
This sequence comes from Nomada lathburiana, assembly GCA_963667235.1. Taxonomy (NCBI): domain Eukaryota; kingdom Metazoa; phylum Arthropoda; class Insecta; order Hymenoptera; family Apidae; genus Nomada; species Nomada lathburiana. The sequence goes on from OY763905.1 coordinate 4,628,122, forward strand.
AGAAATACGACTACGTTACACGCGATTAATTATCGTTACGGCGACGGTCTGCGTTATAATCCGCATGAAATTTTCATATATTCGTAAACTCGATTTATAATCGCCATTTATAACCCGCGATATTGCGCGAGGAACGCGTTCCAACAGCTGTAATTCAACATCGGAATAATTATCGGGACTGATTAAAGCTCGTTCTGCGAGTGCTGAGGGGCTAACTCTCCATAACTTGCGTCGGGTGGAAACGCCTTGTTGCTCGATTTTAGCGTAACGAAAGTCGTTTCTTGGCGGCGCAAGATGCTACTTTGAAAGAACCTTGCAAATTTAATAGGGGTGGATGGGCGGGTCGAATGTTAATTCGGCTACATTTTAAGGGGATGTTATCCGATACCTTTGCTCAGTTCGACGTAAGGTAAAGAGATGTAGTCGCAGTAATTGGACTGCAATTTGCCGCGTGTGAATTACTTTTTGTAGTACTGGATTGTTAACAACGTTATTGAACTCTACTGTACATTATATATTTTTCAAAGCTCTGTTACATAGGTATTTCTTTAAGGGAAGTGAATAATACCTTTATCCTTGGTGAATGGTAGAGGTACTCGTACATTTGTTCAAATAATATTTTTATATTATTAAAGATATTCCAATATGTGTAACTTTATATATCAACTATGGCAGATGATAATTTCGTTAAACTCACAATCAGAACTCACTATTTACTAATTAACTGATGTTACCAATTTGTACATTCACCTCGATTTTCCATGACACCAAAGATATCGAAGAAATCAGTTGCTTAACTTTCGACAGAAATATCGTCGACAGTACCTACCTGAGAAAATAATTTTTCTCAAAATAACAACACGTTTCGCATAAATTACCTCTAAGTTGACGGGAGTTTCACACCATGACTACATTGCCCTGTTATCCACGTGACGAATGTGAATAGTATTTCCACACCGTAACAAAACTTGAAGCTACACAAAGAGAGGAATTCAATCGATCAACCCATTATCAAGTCCCGGACGAGTCACTTCGAATTTATCGTTCCTTTATTCGTCGAGCAACCCAAGGCTATTGCAATATCCCAACGCGTACCGTGTCCCACGCAATCAGTGCAAAGCGTACCCGATAAACCTAATCTCTCCCGGAGAGCGGTCCGCTCGCAACGCGTCCAATATCTTTTGCATGATCCGGCGTTAATTAACGACACGTCCTCTACACGTGTCGGTCGGCCGCGACTGCGGTTAATTCGAGAGATATCGTGATTTTCGAGCCGCTAAATGGCCCCGGCCTGGTCCGATTTGCATCCTCGCCGCGCCAGGACCAGACTTATCGGCAACAAGCTGCAACCGCGTCTCGTCTGCTTCAAGCACGAAAACCGACGAATCGCTGAACCACATCTTACCCGCCCTCTGCGCGCTTTGTAATTGCCGCCCGGTACGTCGCAAGTAATTTACAGCGGTGGCGAACCTAATTTTCTTGTTGCGCAAAGCCGAGAGTTTGATTTCTGCCTCGTGCTTGATCGGATTCGAATTTCGCTCCACTGAGGAGGAGAGTTGCGTCGTGTAGCGATAGAAATTAAGTGTACGATCATTGTAATCTAGATTGCTGTAATTGTTCAAGGTTTTCTATTTTTTGTCGTTGAAGATGTATGCACATAGCACTAGAAGGGAAAAAGATAGACTGTTAGTTCTTCTGTTAGGATTATTTGGATACACGGTTAATTTATCTATAGTTTATTCAGAAAATGGGTAAAGTAATAGTTTAATAAACTACGAAAGTTGAGGATATAAATAATTTTAAAAAATGTCAATGAATTCAATCGTATATGTATAATTGTATAAACATAGAAAGGCAAATTAATCAGTATAAACTTACAGCGGGTACGCCTAAATATCGTTTAAATATGCCCGAGTAATTTAAACATAGACCTGAATAAGCGTATGAGTTGTTGCGAAATTTATTTTCGAATCCTTCACTTTATCACACACCGAGCAATTATGCCGCGTTTGACACTTAATTTGATATTTCGTGTCTCGTATCCCTGTATACTTCATTGCGCTTACCAAACGTATTCTGTTCGAAACGTCGGGCAACTTAATCCGTTCGGGTTTCCTTCAATTTTTACCTTTCCACAGATTCATAAATCTCCGTCAACTCGCAGTCGTATTAACTACGCAAACCCGACGTACACACATATTTATTCGTGCACTCGTTTCAAATTCTTCGCATACCGTGCTGCTGTCGTTTGCAGCGAGGTGTTACTGTTTTTGTTGAATACCTTGATTCGCGTGATGTATGCGCGCGCGGAAGTAATTATACATGTGTATGACACATCTGTCAAGCAACCGGGTGGAATATTTTCTGACATTTAAAACCGGATATTCATACCGGCGGCACAGTTTCGCGAAAATATGAAGGAAACCTCAAACACTTTTGTATCCTATCCGGACGCTTTGAGACGCAACAACGTTGAAACTCATGACATTCTATTTTTGCATGATTAATTCGGGCGTACATGGATGCTCATAAATTTATATCACAGGCAACATTCGATAATCGAACCTGATTCAATTTTTTATGGTTCGCGTATGATACAAATTTCCATATTCGAGATCGCACTGTACTAATAAATTTTAATGAGGTATTGCCTCCCTATTGTCCCTGAACATTCCTTTCGTTGCTCACTTTTATACATGCTAACCATTGGCTTACGATACCTGCATCATTTCTTGACTTATCCAAAGCTCCCCCTTGTGTGAAGTAACATGATCAAATGCTTATAGATATTGGTGTGATCCCTCGAGTATTTTGTTAATTTTTAATGTTCCGCGATTGGTGTAAATTTACTTCTGACCGTTTGCAATTTCTTATATGCCACAGATTCGTTTCAATGTTGAAACGTTGAAATTGTATATTTAAAAAAATTGTCTAGCGTCTTGTTTAATTTGTCCTGCCATATGTACAGACGCGCAATGTGCTTGAGTTTCCTGAGTGTGCGATCGCAAACAGAGCAACACGCGAGGTGCTACGGAAAATTTAGAAATGACGATCTTGCTCGTTTTTATGTAACGCACAACAATTATTTCGGTTGGCCCCCGTAAAAGTTTGTCCCAATCTATTTCGGGCGTCCGGTAACACGGAACAGCGGATACTTTCAATTCGAAACGAATTCACCGATCTATTGCACAATCGCGAAATGTCACCGATAGCCAAAGAAACGGAGTCAAAGGGATATCTTACTTCATCGCATATTAAAACATGTGTCCCAATTATATCGATCGGCCCGCTGACAGGTTGGAATTCGCCTGGGCAAAAAAGTCAGACAAATTCTTCATCGATTCCACTGTTGATAACACCTTTAACCTTCGTGCAACAACTCTTATCACCTCAACAGATCAATTTTCTTCGACCGGACAAATACGCCCACGAACGGCAGAACGAACAAGAAAACCACACGAAGCGACCAATCGTGGCATTAAATTTCGGGTGTTTACCATTACGATACGAAACACACTCCGCCCCGCCTGTGCGCCGATTAAATACCCCTGCGTTCAATCAAGCGCCTGCAATTTTACCGGCTTCGAGTAAAAGGACCGACGAAATTGAGCGTCGCGAACAAAGGTGTGCCCGCGTTGAAAATGAATCGACTTACCGCCGAAGCGTCGAAAAGCGATCAACGCGGCAGATTTCGCAAATTTCCAGCGTGTATCCAGTTACGACGGTCGCAGGGGAGTGGGGGGAGTACATACCTGTGGCGGGTGGAACGTAAAAATAAGTCACCGTGTGTGTGCCGTCGTGGCAGGTACGGTACACGGACCCTGATTCGTGAAGGTCGTTCAATGCCGTCAGGTCGCGGCGGGCCTAAATAATTCCGGTTGCTCTACCATCCGCGTGCGTGGCCCTAACGATATACTTTTCCACGGTGGAACGAACGAGAAAGTGGCCCCACCTAGGCCGATTTTATTAGCGAGTCGGTGTGAACCGCGGCGAACGGAATTTTACGGCTCGAAGTGATGCCGGCCATCGACGCGTTTCACGATTGGTACTGCCATTCGGTCGTGGTGGCCGCCACTCCATCGATTTCAGCGTCCTTCTTGTACTCGCCGAGGGTTTGGCTACCCTTTTATTGGTCGGCTTTATGCGGGAGGATTTTTTCGCATGTAATAATGCCCGGCGAAACGGGACGATTCCGACTGAAATATTGCGGCTCTTTGGAGATTGGCGTTATCGAGAACTTTTTACGCTGTTTCGCAGAAGCTGCATGCTATCGGCTACACGCGCACTACCGTTCAGAAATGTGTTCGAACCGGAACGTGAATATTTGTAAAGGTGAAAATGTTTACCAATATTCTCATACGAATGGAGTAATGACTAACTGGAATTAACGTAAGTTAGTTTTATTAACGTACAGACGAATTAAGTGGCGTTGCGCGTTACAAATTTTGACAAAGAGAAGAAAAATGAGCGAGGATTGTTAAATATTGCGTGTCGATCTACGTGCGATAATGCGAAAGTAATACGAATAGTTGTGAACAGTGGTACACTATATTTGTATGATTGTATTTGGAGGAAACGCAATTGATCGTGTTTCCATAATAAGAACAGGAGCAATTAATGTTAATTACGAATTTGGGAAAAAAAGAAGAAATCGGAACGATTATAAGAAGATAAAATGGTTGAATTTTTAATTAATTTTGCTCGGTTCGACATTTTTATAAATTGGTAGTATAAATTCTTTATGACAAACACCTAGATCCTAGATATTCTATTATCTAATTAATTTTTCTCGCTCAAAACTTTACTACTAAGCAAAATTCATTTATAAATTTTTTAATAGGTTTGCCCCTTTACCAAGCGAATGATTACCATTCTTCACACTTCACTGTTCGTTTAAATAACAATACTACCGGCAGGGGACGTCGAAGACGCGCTGAATTTTACAAGCATTCACGATTCCCCTTCGTGTCCGCAATCATTGCATCGCAAGCTATTCCCCTTAAATTCGACAAAGTGCATCGTTCGTATTCGCATCGGAACTCGGTCGCAGATCCGGTATCGTAATCTTCCCCTCCGAAGGAACCACCTTGGCGAGAGATTTGCACGGATCCACAAAGGGTACCCAAGCAAACGAGAAGAAAAGGCACCAGCTACCCTGACGCACGATCGTTTTATCCCCACGCGGGTCGCCGCATTAAACTCGCTGAATTATGCGGGAAATATGTCACATTGTGCGTTCATAAAGACCGCTTAATTGCTCGTAAGACTACGCTGTCACGGACTCTCGCGTATAGGCTATCCATCCGGTTTAAGTGAAGACTCGCAGGTTCACCTTGGCGATGGGATCAATTTAAGTTTCAGTTGAAAACCATTTTTGACGTCGCCCTCGCATGTCCGTTTTATGCGGTTTTCCTGGCCTTTCGCGAGATCGACCCTTTGTTCTTGAACATAATCTCGGCTCACGACTGAAAAACGAGACGCACGGCATAAAGTCGAAGTTTCATTGCCGCACTGACTTCCGAGATGGGAATTATCGAGGGGGAGGGAGAAAAAGTCGACGATTCTTGTATGACGTTTTCAAGGAAGAAATTCCAGAATCGCGGGTTGACCCCGCTCGACCCCGCTAGCAAACCTCGCGGGACTTCCTATGACGCCTGCACAAGCGTGATTTATTAATTTGCCCGGAGTGTACAATCAAAACGTTAATTTGCGACTCCTGCAGGGTGTATTTGTACACTTTCCTGCAGACAATTATAGGGGTTGAGTTACTTTCACTGCGCCTCAATTTACACGCAGGCGCGCGCAATTTTACGAACATGCTTCCCTCGTTGCGAGTATACGAATAAATTATTTTTACATCCATTGAGCGATAATGCAAGGGGTATATGAAAGGATATCGCTTAACGAGTCTCCAACAATTTATTCATTACCGTAATTCGAATTGTAACTTAGTTACATAAAGTAACTAAACATCAGAGTGTCGCACTGATTATTAATATAACGAGAAGTCAATAGAGAATTCAACGTGATACTCTCAAAACAAATTACACACATCCTTCCCATTACCTTCAAATAATTATGCTTTCGAATGCTAAATTGAAACACCGTGTCAAAACACTATCCACTTGTCAACGCACATACACATGCGCATAAACAATGCAAACCACTCATCTCCGAAGCATTCGATCACTCCGCATAAAAATTCCTCCCGATCGTCATCCGTGACTCTGCACAAACAACTCTGCCCTACAAAATTTTCAATCGAAACCGACTCGATCTCCCATTCTCACATCGGATTGAACGGATCCGCCTCCGGCCCGGAGAAACAAAACAGAAACTCCACCCGGGGGACAAGATACTTGACACTCCGGTGTCATCGTGACGGCAACGAACATTCCACGGGGCCGACCAACGGGCGCCGAAAATTTAAATTGCCGGGGCAAACAGGCGGCAAACAACAGCCTAGGAATCGTGGAAGCGACGCGTCGTTGCGATACAAAAGGAAAATCGTCCCAGCGCACAGTGGTCCCAAATCTCGAAAACGTGGCCAAGATGATTTCAGCACGATTTCAACACTTAAGATAATAGTATGGCAGGTCGTTGAATTCGACACGATGTCAGGTATAGCATTGCGAAGTCAAAAATATATAATAACGTATGGAAATTGAGGTGACCTTCAAGTTTTTATGAAAGAAAAATATTTTTTGACAGTTTTTTCATTGAAATTTGTAGAAGGCCGAATACCGATTAACTTTTATCTGAAAGATTTTTTTGACAGATCATTTTTGTCACTCTATACCGTAGACTTCTTGTCACCGCAAAATTTGTTGGTTTCTCTTTCGTTATCACACGATACTGAAAATGAATGAACGTACGAAAATTAACGTTACATGTCAATCAGACGGCCTAAACAGCGAATTAAATATGCTAATCGCTTTGAATGAGGCATGCCTCCTACTATCTGAATGCAATTCCTTTTAAAAACTATGCAAATTCATGTAACGTTTACCTGAAACAGTTTTCCGTATCATTCCCAAAAAAAAAGAACAGTCAAAAGTAATGTGTACTTTGTACGAAATGGCCACACGGACAACGATGCGCCAAGTAGCATCCAATTTTTGCAATATACCAAGATGAAAGTATGAACCAAAAGCCCACCAAGAATTTTGACGGGATATTGCGGGATATATAACGTTTTCTTCACATCTTTATATCGGATGCATCAAATCTTTCACGTTGTTTCCAATACTAAACATACCGGCTTACAATTTCAATGGGCAACAATTCTTAATACACTGAGGGACAAAGAATGTTCTACTTTCTTCCAGGAACAACATCCATCTTGCAGAATCAAGATTGACGTCTTCCAAACAAAAGCGATACACTTCACAGTTTGCAACTTCGCACTTGCGCTTACGCTCGCGAGAAGTGACCGTCTAACGAAACCGAAGCTCGGACTGTAATTGCCGCTCGGGTGGAAAATCATGACTCGTTTCCCTCCATAACAAATTCATTTTCTCAGTTTCGGCCACGTTTTCGAGTATTTCGGTACCACAGGACGCAGGAGGCAGGACACGTGGCAGTTCGCACCAGCGATCGGCCAGTTCGCCCGTCCTTGCCAGGTTCACCGGGCCGCGCCGCGACTCGGCGTCAACGGACCAAAATATATGACGCAAGGAACAGCATCGTTTAGATAAGCCACGCGTAGCGGCGTCGTCTCCGAATTCCTGAAATCGTCCCACACCGCGTTGCCGCGAGTGGCGATCACTGCCGCGGTTTAACCGGCCCCCTCGGCTGAAATTCCACAAACTCGAGTATCGTTCCACGGTGTTTTCAGACCGGCGCGCGAAGAAAACCGCGGAGCGTTGATCTTTTTATCGAATTCCACATCGGAGCCGCGCGACTCCGCGGTGCACGGGCGCTTCGGGGCGTATCAGAAGTCCGGTGGTCCTGCGCTCGGCTTGGAAGCAGAGCGGAGTGTGAGAATCGATTGCACTTGAATCGCACGCGACGCTTTGGTAACGCCCGGTGCGTTCGGGTAATCGTCGACGTCGATTTCCCGTGGAATTAATGGCGAACGATGCGCCGGTTTAGATAAACGGGGCGCGCCGAACCGGACGGCGAAAGAAAGATCCCGCGGGACTAGCGGCCGCTGTTGGCGGGGCGGTTTTGCTCGAGGAGGTAGCTGGGAATTGTTAATTGCGAAATTTACATTCGCGAGATTGTCGGGGAAACATTTGAGTGGGAGGTTCGGGTTGTCGATGGACGAGGTTTATTTGTAGTGGATTTCGGTTGGGAATTATTATTCATGTATGCCCTGTGTTCGTGTTCGTCGCGCGATTATTAACTTGCATCTGAATTCGATTTGTAATATATTCTATGTGCTTTGTGTTGGTTGGCCATTGATATGGCTTTCAACGTTTTCAAACGAATATTTGTTTCAATGTTACATCTGAACGTATAGCGGTTTGACTTCATTTCGTATCGAGTCTATTATAAAGACGGTTTTCTTACGATCTCTTTACTGATATGTTAAATACAATAAAATCAATGAAGCAATTTTGAATTTTTGTCCCGCTCGCGAAGGTGTTTACTCTGTTTTCGTTACGCTTATATTGTTTTGGTAAAAAAAACTGGACTGACTAATTGGAAAATAAATTTTTTTCTCGCAGTTCTTCTCTGCATTCCAAAGGATAAGCGTTCGAGCAAGAACTTTATAGCCCAATAAGACTACACTTTTCTACGTGTCGCGTGTATTGTATCAAAACAGATAAATTACACACCTAAACGTTCAGACATACTGTAACATTTCACTACATTTATACTATATTCTTTAATCCCGTTTTTTATATCAGAACCAAAGGAAAAATACGCATAAAATACTTAAAAAAAAAAACAATTAGAAAATGCAATTTAAAGTGGACGGACTAATTTCGTCAAAACAGCTTCAAACTTTGCAAAAGGTGAAACAGATAAAATCCTAAATGACTTCTGCAATCGACGAATTATGCCTTTGTTAATAAAACAATATTTGTTCCTCTGAAACGTATGATTTCATTGACTCCTCTGATCCCAGCAACGGAATATACAAAAGCGAAAGAAGAAATCCATCGAGCATTGTACATCGCTGGTACTTCGCCACGCAATGACATGCAGTGCAACATTTTTCCCAACGCGAAAAGTTCCCAACGATTACAGGCAACGATACACGGTTGCACGAAAGAAATTACAGGGGGTGATACCTCTCGATTAAAATAATTGGATTAAAAGTCGAAACGGGTGCAGCATGCAACGCGATACAAACGTGAATGCGACACAATCTTCGATCTGCCTTCCAGCTGGCAAGAGGATTTACGAGGCGAACTCCTACGCGACTGTACGAAACCCATCGAGAGTTCGCAGGCTAGCCTGCGGTTCATTTTTTCTTTTCTTTCTTTCTTTTTTTTCTTGCGACCCTCCTATCGGCGGAATAAATAATGGCGCGATGTCAATGAGTTTGGCGCCATCGAGTTCCACCTATGCGCCTACACGTGTAGGTATCCACTTGAACGCCAGATCTACAGCTCGGATTCACGTGGCAGACTTTTAAATTGACAACCTTTCGCTTCGTACTTCTTGCACGATACACTGTTTCGTCGTTGCTTCGTACGTAAATGACAGATTTGATGTGTAGTAACTTTTAATGGATCGTTGCAGTTTAAAGGTTCAATTTGGAATGCTAGAAATTGAAAGGATCTAATTTTTATGCCCTGCGTTGTTACAGTAGCCTTAAGATTCTTCCTGCCGTCACGGTAAAATAAGCGACGCTTTTATTTAACGACGCACAGAATGCAATTAAGAAAACAAAAATTGCACAGCGGACACGCCAATTGGCGTTAATATTCTCGGAAACTCGTTGAAACGAAAACCCCGTTAAACAACACATATCGAGAGGCACACTTCATTACAATTTATTCCTTGCAATTTCAGCGTTCGTTCGGAGAATACAACGCTGCATATTGTTCCAGGCGAAACAACATAAATCCGGAACCACGGGAACCTGATCAATTACCACGCTGTCAATCATCTCTCGTCCAAGCGGTTTTAAATTAATCTCACGATTCCGCTCGCGCTGTTTCTTACTTCATTAAGAATTTACTCGCCGTAAATCGATTTCCCCACGCTACGTCGCGAGCGGATGCAAATCGCGTGCGTGCAATAAATTAAGCCGCGTCCGAGAGAGTATAATTTAAAATCGAACAAGCCGCGGATCCGCGGAACGCCGATGTTCAGAAGAAATTACAACCTTGCTGACGGCGGGGCGATGTCGTAACCCGCGAACACGGTTTCGTGCCTTCCGCTTGCCTCGTCGTCGAAACTCGAGCGAAATGATCGCCGTGACTTTCGTAACTTTTGCGAAGCCGGGCAATTGAACAAGTAGTAACGCCTCGATTGTTGAACATTATTATATTGTTGTAACAGTATCGCTTGTCCCAGTGGCGTCGCTTGAATCGCAAAATCTCGATAAGCTTCATCGAGCGCTTTGTAACCATCGTCACCCGAGGGTGACCGCCTTGATTCTTTTTCCCCGTTCAACCCTTTTACAGACAAACTTTCCTGCCCCTTGTGCGATGCAAGGTTCCCTTCGTCGCGAAAGTCTCTATCGTTCATCGATGCCTGAAATCTCCCGGTCGATGCTCCACCTCGACTCCCCGATTTAGTCCCGAGGGGAAGAGGTCGGTGCCGCCGACCGAAATGAACCTCCACGCTTTTCGCGCGTGCGAACGTAGCACGACGGATTCATGGCTCTGTCCTATCTTCCCCCGGCAGGCTTGCGGAATATTTCAACGCGTTGCGGCGAGACCTTGGCGTAAATCGGCTAGTCGAAATAGCGGTCGGGCCATGCCTCCTCGGGGAGCATCGTCTTGGGTGCCGAATAGTCGACGCCTCGACGAGACAACTGGCGGTGACCATCGCCCCGTTTGTTTTTTCGGGAATCAATATTTCGCCCGGACAATGTCGATTTTCAGGGTTGGAACGGGGTCCACCGGGCGTGTATCCAGGTTGCAACGACCACCCTGTAGAAGAAACGAGCCGACGCTCAGGTAGCGCGATCGACGCACACCATTTCAGAAAACCGGTACAAATAAGCTGGCCGCGCGACACCCTCCGCGAAACTCCACCCTGCGCTGGTATTCGATTATATGCAGAAGCCGGAGAGATAACCTCAGTTCTATTAATAACAGCGGGGGATCCCCCTGTCCACCTCGGTGCCACCCACGTCTCGTTTCTTGACCGAGTCTCCAGAATTCTACGGGGACCTGCCCCCCCTCGTTTGCGCGTCTCCATCGCGCCGCCTGGTCAGTTTTATTTTCCGCCGCGAACACGATCGAGAAAGAGGAACGACGAGAACGACGATGCGTTCGATGAATCTATTTTCGAAATGGTTGACCGGCGGTCCATTTTTAGAGATCGCGGATTCTGTTGTTGTTGGTCGATCCTGCCGGATACTATTTTCCGAAATCTTGTGTTTGTTTCTTTAATGAGGCGGCGCTCTTCGGTGAAGAGGTTTCGAACGGGGTCGTGTTTTTTAATTCAATGAACTGGGTGTTCGTATTTTCGCGGACGCAGTTCTGCAAATGCAAGGGATTTGGTCTTTGATTCTTTTTTTTTTTATATTCGTATTAACGGCAGAGATTTTACGAGTTGTCAAATGAATAGACTTTTTGCACATTTCATTGTAACTGAATAAACAATGTATCAATTAATATCAGGATATTTTTCGTGTTCTTCCATAAATTTCCCAATAATATTCCCTTCGATGTTTCTGGATAAGGTAAGCTTGAACTTCGTATCTGTTGGCGTGGCATTGCATCGACGACACTTTGTTTCATTGGCGGTTCGATTTTATAGTAGCTACACTGATGGCTTTATTGAACTGCTTTAATTTTATATCGGAAGCACACGACAGAGACATTTATACGTCGACGTTAAAGTGAATTACGACGTCTTTCAAAATATTAACGGCAATTTAAATTATTGGATTTTTAACGAGCTGCAATAAGGAGCCGAGGAAAAACAGAACTGTATTAATGTTCTTTGTGTAATTTATGATGGGACCACTCGCGTTTCACTCTATCTGTGCGAGAAGTTTTTACGATTTAGAGTTGTACCAAATTCTCGTCGACTGTGTAAAGTTTGGCGCTCAAATAAAGTTGATTTCTTTGATACGAAATTAGGGTCTCGAATGATACAGTTGATGGACTCTGTTGATGGACGTAAAAAATCAAGTTGGATCTAAAATTATGCTACTTTCGTTGAGAAAAAGAAATGAAGACAATAAAGAGAAGAGATAGTGTTTCTTTGTTGCTTGCCAAAGGTAGAGCCTCTATTTCTAATTACTTGGACCATGTTTAAAATCTTAAAAGACTGTAATAAGGGAAATTCGACGCAACAAAACAAGAATGTAAGGAAGGATTATAATAATAATGATAATAAAAGCACACCTTATACAGTTGTCAAGCCAAGCAGTTTTTGCTATAAAAATTTTTGTCTATCTCCAAAACTGTAGCAATTATTCGGATGGCTTGTCTTAAACTACTTGCATACTGTTCTGCTTCGTTCCCTGTTTATTATTTAATTAGAAGTAACACTACGCTACATTCACCCTACAACGAATTAAAAATTTAAAGCTCAATGGAAACGACGCAATAGGCAGACTATGAAATATTCTAATAGAAAATAACATGCAGTAAAATGAAACAATCAATGATAGCCAAATTCGTCTACTCTTCTGTAAATGAGTCAACACCACTAAACAAAAATATTTCTTTCGCTTATTCATATTTCGCATTGAAAACATTGCTACGATTACTTTGAAATATATACTTTTAAATATGAACCTATTTCTTGAAAAGGTCTTGCAGTTTTTTCCAGAAAGAATACCAAAGATGCACGGCTTTTTTCTACCTCACAGGTACAGTCAATCAAGTGCTTTGACGAGGGAATTCAAAAGGTAGACTTAACCGATTTGGCTATTTTGCGGCTCAAGTATCAACAGAGCTTTCATTATTACTAATTACTACCGTTCGCAGACATTTTCTTATACAAACTTCGATAACAAAGGGTTCGCAACACCCAAACAAATTTTCTCCGCGAAATAAATAAATGAAATAATGCCTGAAACACTATACGCGTGCATCTACTTCGCGAAACTGCCCGCGGAAGCAAAATCCAATTACACAATGAACGGCAAATGAATCGTAAAATCCAATCTGTAGACGGTCTTAACTCGCAATTTCGAAAAGCCATTCGGTCGCAAGCGTGGCGCGGTCGCGACAATTCTTCGGAAAAATCGCCACTGTGAATTATAGCGAGGTCAGCCCATGTAGGCAGACATTTTTCGTGCTTCATATACCATCGGCATCAAAGTGCGGCGAGGGAACGAGACGCGGGGGTGGCCGTAGGCGACGCGACGCCCGCGTGACGATCACGGATCGGCAGCGGGATTTCGCAAGGTGGATCGTTCGCCGGGGACAGTTATTCGCTTGGAATCCGGCTGGTCGTTGTTATCGTACGGGTTTAAAAATACCTGGCGCCATGCGATTCGGCCGGCACGAGCACGATCGTCGCCGCGAGTCCGACCGGTTGCAGCTTATTTCTAGAATTGTTCTACCTTTCGAATTTTCGTGCGCCGGTCGCCGATTTCGCGTCTCCCGACCGATCCATTTTTGACCTATCCACGGTGAACGACGTTCTCCTTGCGATCGCTGTTCGTCAGATCGAAACGATTTTTGTCGTCGCTCGGATGAACCTTTTGAACGGAATGTACACCACTCGGGACGTTGCTGGGGCATTTTTAACTTCATACGAGCTATTAACCATTTTGGCTACGAGACATATGTATACGTCTTGAGAAAAGTGCGGATTAAAATGTCGGAAAGTATTGGGAGGTTTATTTACCGAGGGGAAATGTTTTTTCGTTTTGTTCGACAGATTTTATTGTCCATGGAAATTGAATTTTTTGCTGCATTGAATTTGTTTTTCGTTGCGTCGTTTTGTTGCTGCATTAAATAATTGTGCTCGTTTTCTCGCAGCTTTGTTCATACGAATATTGCGTACGATTCAATGGCAATGTGCGCCGTTTGTTTAAATGTTTGCTGACATCAATTGTTTGATTAATTATACGTAATGTTATATAAGTAATTGTTTTTCCCCCCAAACAATTGTGGTTTTTCCAATACTCGCATCTATTCATTTTTGTAAAACGACGACTACACTGCGGTGCACCTAAATTTTACTTATTTGTTAACAATATGCGTATACGTCTATCGACGACGCCACTAATAACTTGTCCTCCATATAAATGCAAATGTATTTGCATGATTTTGCACCATTCCGCAATAAAATATTAATGTTGACCGCCCGAGAGTTTATAAAAACTGCATAAATAGGCTATATATTACATCAGTCACAAAGAAAAAGGAACGTTACCAATAATTAACGAGCATTAAGATTAACGATTAAGAACGTATTCGAACGAAACATTGTTTCATTCCCTGTGAGATTCCAGAAATCAACAGTTCTGTTCCTAACATCGAGACAAATCATTAAACAGAGAGGCAGAATATTCTTCCTGCGATCCCTTGTGACGAGAACAACAAGGCAAACGTTGAAAACAGGAAATATCGTGTACGATTGACGATGTGTTACGTCGAGAAAGGTAGATTGAATCAATTTGGCCCGACGAACATTTGATCGTTGCAATGACAGGAACTTGACAATACACCGGGCGGAATTAGTAATAAACAAAAGCACTTCGTACTTGTTATGAACTATCGACGGATGTTCCTCGTTGGTGGCGCAGGAAATGAGGGTACGTGATCATCGGTTGTGATTCATTCTAGTGTGGCAACACGTGTGACAACAAGGGTAAAGTGACGCATCACGTCATTCCACGTCTGACCTTTTAAACATTCTTTCCGCGCCGCGGCCAAGTTTGAATCTCGCATTAGAATGAATCTACATAGAATTTTATTGAGCAATAACCTATTTGATGTTCTAAATACTACGTCCAACGAATGATCTGACGGGGCGAAGATATGATAAAGTCGCACGAAAAAAAAATGTTAATACGATTCGCGAGCTCAACGTTTCGATGCCCGATTCTACTTCTAATGGCTTCTTAGATACACGCCGTAAGGGGCACCGCGAGATTCCAATCAAGTACAATTACAAAAGAATAATATAGTACATAGGAATTCCATTATCTAATCCCCTGATACAACGCAATTGACACTCATTAATACCACGCTAACGCTCAAACCCGTGATACGTGCACAATGTTTGCGTCCTATCTAACAGTCAGACGCAAAAACTCTAAACATTGAACACCATTTGAAGGATCTTACAACACGCTTCCTGCTTCGCGTTTTCTCGCGAGATAAGCGCCGATCGCACGAAAACACGACGACCTCCGGTCGAACATAATCTGGCAATAATTTCGTTCCTTTTTCCCTTCATTCGAATCGAACAGCGGTACACGAGGAACGTTCATGGTTTCCTCCGTTACGGTGTACCGTTACCAAACCACCGAGACCTTACGTGCACCTTCGCCACAATGCAACGCGTGAATTCCGCGCGCCCCTAATGCCTCTTAACGGTACCTCGAGCCTACAGACCTATCTTCCTCGTTCTTCCGCCTTCTTATCCGAGCATCGCGGCATTTCTCCCAGTTGTTCGAAAAAGGTTGACGATAAGGTACGCGTCGCGGCTGGACCTTTTGCGCAGGAAATGGAAATGCATACTGAATGCGGGGAATATTTTCGTAGGCGGAAGTCGACGATACGCGAGGATGAAGGATGGAATTTCAGTTTAGGTACAAAGGGCGCGAAGTTTTACTTTGAATTGTGTTAATTAATATTTGGAATTTGTTGTTAACGCGGGGTTTTTAATTTTTGACAGTTCGTCGCTGTATTGTTGCTCTGAATGGGGTTTCGTTATTCGAATGATGTTCAATTGCTTTAGTGATTGGATGATTAACTGCGATTTAAATTGTATATGTGTAAATTGTTATTGTCACGGTGTTGTTTAAGCAATTGTTTGACTCCGAAGGTAGTGTTAAAACAAGATATATATTTTTATGAACGCAGTGCTTTTAGAAGATGATAATAATTGAATTCGAAATATTTCATAGACGATGTAACTGGCTTATTGCTGAAGCAAGAATTAATTTATATCGTAATTATCTTTTCTCAGAATCTCGGCCATGCTAATCGAGAATCAGTTCGATTAAAAAAGTGGAAATAAATTGTAGCCTTCGATATATCATAAATCATCAGTTTCAACTGGCTTAAAAATCAGTTGCACTAGTTTGTACAGTTAAAAGTGCGCACGTGTTTTATTTAATAATGAATTCCACTTTTTTTACATTCGATCTACATGTAACAATACCGAACCCATTAAGCGTAGTAAGGTGCGCCGAATTATCTACGCCGGAAAATTTTGAAGAATGCTCATGAGACCATCGATCAGTGATTTCGCTTCGCAAATTGGACCGAATTTTTCAACGAATGCGATACATTTGAATTGCCAGACGTGTCCCACATCGCTCTATGCAACTGTTACAACGTAACAGAGGCTTTCGTAACGCCCGAGTTCCGGCAATCCTTCTATCGATCTTTCATCAAGCCTTACGTTTATACTTGCAACACTTTTTCTTTTCCGCTGAAAGCCTGAATTGTTTTAGCAAGAGTGAAACGATATTGAAATCACATCAACAGCATTGCGACATAAACTTTAAAGCATACAAAATAGTAATAACATTCCGTTGACCCAGTTCTAAGGAGCAACGAGAACGAGGCTATGTTTCGTTCTACGAACGTTTTTTTATAGTTTTCATGTTTAACACGATACACTGTTTTATAGTAATGTATAAATAATACTAATTGCGTCATATTGTACAAATTTTTCGTAACAACAGTGAAACTGGATGATCGTTCATTATCGAATATAAACTGATTATGTAAAACGATATTAAAGTTTTATTGTTACCATATAAATATGAAATTTCGTGCAAGCCGTCAAATTAAATTCATAAGCATTTCAAAAGGAACTTTAAGGTGTTTAGAAAATTTTAGTATACTTTCAAATGTACAATTTTGGTAACCCTAATAAAATAATACATCATTGTCCCTATTTTAATTCTTAAACTGTTATTGTATTAATTCACCTGTTCAAATACGCTCGTAACTATAATACATTTCTAGCTATTTCGTTGCACTCGTTTCATCTTCAGACGAATTATTGTTCGAAACCAAATACCATCGTTAATTCCACTACAGAGTACACGTTAAAATTGGATCGTAAATTCCGACAAGAAAAGTTGTAATAGCAACAGAAAAAATTAATAGTCCATAATATAAAATTGAAAAACGCGAATATGACTCACAGCAGAATATAAAGAATCCAACACAATAAGTATGCCTGGTGGTTACCAAACAGCGCTTGAATAGTCAGGGATTCAATAGTCAACCTGTACCCCGGCGTAATGGTGCAAAAAAAAAATCACGAG
This sequence comes from Nomada lathburiana, assembly GCA_963667235.1. Taxonomy (NCBI): domain Eukaryota; kingdom Metazoa; phylum Arthropoda; class Insecta; order Hymenoptera; family Apidae; genus Nomada; species Nomada lathburiana. The sequence goes on from OY763905.1 coordinate 4,645,673, forward strand.
ATAAAGGTATTGACTGTTCATATCCCATATTAAAATCAACTCTGAACCATTAAATTCATCTCGTGTTATTAATTAACGTTAACGCCTGGCCTCAGAGTTCTTTAACGCGGCGCATCGCCAGCCACGATAATCGACGAACCTTGCCTTTTCACAATCTTTCCCGCTACCAGCTGTACGAGGTACGCTGCGGTCAAGCGTCGTAAAAGGGGCAACAATCGTTCAATCGACAGGAACCGAACAGTGGAACCTGGCGGCGGCTCGTTCTAGTGATCCGTTTTCTATTGTACCGTTGCGATCGTCTCGTGGAACATCGACGACTGATGGCCAAGACAACGGCGATAAATTCCCCCGTAACATCGTCGGACCGGTTTTCACCGGCTGCCTCTGGAAACAACGCGCGAGGCTGCAGCGTTTCAACGACAAACGAACAGTGCTCCGCGTTCAATTGAACTGACGTTTTTGGTGCGCAACTGCTTCGTGCCTACCGTGCACCGTCTAGCCCTTTACTTTTCTACCCTCGAGTTGCGCCGCTTTCGCAAAGCTTTCTCCGATTCTGCCGGGGAACGTTTGGAATTCGATGATCGACGCGAGCGTGTGTATCGAACGGACGACTGTACGTCGGAGTGCGATTAAAAATGCACGAACGCGTACACTTTATTGCACGGATAGAAATGTTTCAAAGTATTTATAGAAAATTAACTGGGTGGAAAGAATGAAGTTTTCTTTACACCAAACGAGGAGTGCGTAAAGAGCGAAGCTTACTTAAGGCAAGCTACCAGGAAATCGGCCACCGAATTTAATTAATGGATACAATTAAGAGGGGACGGGGACGAAAGAATTACGACCGAGGGGGGGGGGGGGGGGAGGCCAAAACGAAACCGCGCGTACGAAGTTCGTACAACGGTGTTTAAGAAAGAAATCGCGTTTAATTATCACGCAGCGGGGACGAACGCGACGTCGCGACTAATAAAACCCAGAAATATTCCGAACAGAAGTTCCACGCGATCTTCCAATGCCGATCGTGCGTCCGTGTTCCGTGCAGGTGCATCACGGAACACCGTACACGTGACCGCGGGGAGCCTGATAAGGAGCGCGGTGATTTATGCGTAAATTTCTTCAACCTCGGGAACGCGCGTGAATTACATCCTTCTACAAGCGAGAACCAGTGGATCGTGCGTGTGTCGTCGATGACGAGAGTGGGTGCAAAATTGGTCGCTTGAATTTCCTTTTTTTTTAGACGGGACTCTGTTTCATTTGAAACACCCCCTTCAAATGAATACCTTTGCCATCGATGAACACGATAATTCAATTCAAACTCACTGACCAATATAAGTTGACACGCGAGCCTGTTGAAACGACGAGGGCCTTTTTTCAATTATTAAATGCAACAAAAACAAAACACCTGGAAACATCACGGTGAAAGTTTGTCGTAGAATTCGTTCGTGCTTTTGTAACCGCTGCCTTTCCTATTGGGAGAAGATTAGCTGGAAACAAAACGAAAAAAAACGCTACAAAAACTGCTAACCATCTGTTGCCAGAAACCGTGACGCAAGCCAAGTGCGACAAATTGTGAGAACCGTGTAACGTGGGGCAATTATTTATAAATTGAAGAAACCAATCACAAAAAGAGATGGAAAGGATACGTCGACGAGCGATCTCGACCGGCGAGGTACGCTCCGGGCACGGGACAAAGAAAATATATCTCTGTGATCCGGGCATTAATCAACGGACCGGCGCGATCTGTAACAATCGTGATTAATAATAATTCAATATAATCCGGCGGAGCAAACGAGCCGGCTAGGAGCATAAATTTTCGCGAGTGTGTGCCGATCGTCTCGCCGGCCGCAGTATCGTTCCCTTTGACCGTGACCTCCGGTCACAATGACCATTGTGCGAAGGCCACGAGTCGTGACACGCGTGGAAAACGGTCGTCCGTTAGGCGAAATCGTAAATTCTTCCCCCTATTAAACGGGTTTCGCGTCTACCCCCCGTCGAAATGCTTTTTCTCCCCCTGCAAAGACGTTTCGAACGCAGCAATTTCTCGGCCCGCGTTCGCCGTTTCAATCGGCGGCTCGACGCACCGAGCCGCGCGGATCGCTTCTATTTATTATTCTGCGTTCAGTATATCTGTCGGCTCTTATTCGGCCGATATTGTGCAAGGAATCGCGCAAACGGCCACTCAGAGGTAAGATGAAGTCGTGCAAGTCGGAGATTCTTGGTCGATTCAGCGGTTTATGAAAGGATTTTTTGGGTGAACGTTGCTGTTGCATTGCACGTGCATACGCGTGCACTTCGGGTTACTCGTTTAGCGTTTAACAAAGGGCTTTATTTCGTATTTTGGTCAAGCTTAAGATTATTTGCGGAGCACGAGATGTTTGTAACCCACAGTTTTATTAATATGATCGTTGCGTCTTCTCTGCATTTCTGCCGCGCATCGTACGCGCGTGTTATTCTCCAGTATCGATTCCTATTGGCAACATTATTATTTTGTAATCGGTTTATTGTTTAGGTGTCCAGTACCCGTGCAACGATATACGTGTTACGTTATTACAATTATTAGATTTGGTTGAAACTAATAATTGTAATCGCTGTTATTATTATTATTATTATTCTGGAATAATCCAAGTTCCAACGCGTTACACACTAATGCAAGATTACACGAACTCTTTCAAACCTAAACTAAAGCGAACGTTCTGCCGAATCAACTTTTCACGTACCGCGTACTTTTAATTTTCCAAGCTGCACCGCCAAAAATAAATATAAAATAAACAGCAAAAAAACCATTCCAATCAGAAATTTCCAAATTCCATCCCCGCAGTTCGCATTCATAAAAGCCATTCAATATCCGAACTAATCAGTACCGACGTACAACAGAAGCTTGGCCCGCCGCATGAAAGCAACTATCGTCGCGAGATCTCTCGAAAGGCGAAAAGCTCCCTCGAACTTCTCCGTGCCCTTCTTGCCACGCGGTTGTCCGAAGCGCGGGCGTTCAACACGCGCAACAAAGCGCAGCAACATCGTCCGCACAGGCATTACGAAACGCGACACGCGAATTTTTATTCGCGACCGCTACCGTCTCCCGCGCCCCCGCCGGACATGCTTAAACGATTTATCGCAAGCATCGATTGTGCGCCACCATTTTTGTCCCTTGCCACGAACTGGACAACTGGTGGTCGCTCGTTAACGCAGCGGGGCGCATCCGCGCCGTGGCCGGTATCAATTTTCGCCAAGCTCGCCAGGTCCACGTTGTCCAAGCTGATTCGCGATTTAATTAACCGCGACAACCTCGCGCGCCCTGTATCGTTTGTCGTCACTTCCACGTGGCCGGTAGCCTTCGCTTCTTGTTACGATAGTTTTTTTTTTTTCGTTCTTTACAAGACAGCCGGATCGTCCTTTAAGCTGCCCATTATCCAATTATCGCGGACCGTTGAACAACCCTCCGCTCGCCGCGCTAATTAAACCGTGCGTCGCGCGGCAGCGAATCGCGAGCGTGGTTGGGTCAAAAGAAACCGTTCGAACGTGTCCGGGTGTCGCGTTTAATGTTTCGCCCGTGTCATCGTTTTGTTTGCCGCGACTCAATTCCGTACGGGAACGTTTCATGAATGAGAAGGCACGTCCGCATTTCATTGCGCGGGGTGAAACGGTGAATGAGTGGAATAAACGGTGGTGCTTCTATTGGGAATTTTCTTGACGATGGTGACGATTGCCTCGGATATTTTTCAGCGTGGTTGTCATTGCGGGTACTGGTGGCTGCTTGGTAATAAATGGCAAGGAATGATTTGTTTCGTAGGTGACGCGGTTCGTTGAATTGGGATACTACGTGTATATGTTCTTGGGATTCAATTGTTCAAGTTATTTTAATATTTATGGGATGGTGTGTCGAATATAGATTGAATGTGTTTCAAACCTTTCACTGGCTAATAAGTTTAATTAATTTGTAATCACAAAAATTTGTTTCTCCATCATCCAAGATTAGTGGCTATAAAAAGTTTTTGGTCCACTTTAATTTATCCTGCCTGTTTGGACCTCTATTGAGATCACTTTAATATGACTTGTCAGAAGGTTATAACGCGCATCCAGAAAAGGTTCGACACTTATCCGACGGCCCGATACATTCCATACTTAACAGCAAAAGATCACGGGACAGAAACGTGTCATACATTCCCAACCGAATGCCGCCACATTCGACAACCATTACGAGCATTCCTTCGGAAACAAAGTCGCGACGAAAAAAAAAAAATTCTTGTCGTCGCTTGAATCACACCGAGCATAATCGCGAAAATGTATTCCGTCCGCGTGTATCACGATAAATCAGTACGCTTTAGTCATTAACGAAACGGGGACGGCGTTTCGTCCGGCGCTAAATCCGCCTCGCGGGGAACGTAACAAACGGTCCTGTCCCGGCGAACGAATTCTGCCTCGATTTAACCGCACGGAGCCTTCAATAACAGATCATTTGTAGGAACCGGAGCGCCGCGGCCGACCGCTTCATAATTATCCCGGGCACCGCGTGCATTATTAATCAGCCGTCCGGACGGCGGACTTTTCAAACCGCCCGGCCGATTAATCGCGCTTAATCGATCGTTAATCTCCGAAATTCCTCTGATTATCGGGCACAAGGCGTCCCTCCACGGCGGCTAATTACGCTCGCGCGATTATGCGCCTCGCGCACGAAACGTACCCGATGCCCGATGCTCGCGCGACTCCCGCCACTGTGCACACATTTCTCATCGGGGCCCGCATGTTTGCCGCGGGTGATCCCTCCAGATGGTATCCCGGGTCTCGAATACCTTCGATTTTTCTCCGGCGGTCGCGGGTACAGTAATCCCGGCGCTCGATTGTTCTCGTTCAACCCCTGGGACACGGCGAGCATCGTGGCAGGAATTCGAATGGATGAGCGGCGTCGAAGCGGGGAATTTTCAAGACGCACGCGCGGGCGCGTAAAGAACGCTTCCGAGCGGGGAATTTCAAGCAAAACGGCGAAACCGTGGAACGTTGGAAAGTGGATGCGAGAATTCGCGGGGACGGATCGTGGAAAGGTTGGATTCGAATTCGAGTGGAATCTTTCGGATCGGTCGATGAATTGAGATTTCGGACCAGCGAAGTTTGTTGAACAGATTTTCATTGAGGTGAAATGTAATCTCGATATAGGTTGCATTACGATTTGATTTAATTGGATTGAATTGGAGTGGAATCCTCTGGGCCAGTCGATAATCTTTGAGATTTTGGTCCAGTGAATTTTGTTGAATAGATTTTCATTAAGGTGAAATGTAATCTCGATATAGGTTGCATTACGATTTGATTTAATTGGGTTGAATTGGAGTGGAATCCTCTGGGCCAGTCGATAATCTTTGAGATTTTGGTCCAGTGAATTTTGTTGAATAGATTTTCATTAAGGTGAAATGTAATCTCGATATAGGTTGCATTACGATTTGATTTAATTGGGTTGAATTGGAGTGGAATCCTCTGGGCCAGTCGATAATCTTTGAGATTTTGGTCCAGTGAATTTTGTTGAATAGATTTTCATTAAGGTGAAATGTAATCTCGATATAGGTTGCATTACGATTTGATTTAATTGGGTTGAATTGGAGTGGAATCCTCTGGGCCAGTCGATAATCTTTGAGATTTTGGTCTAGTGAATTTTGTTGAATAGATTTTCATTAAGGTGAAATGTAATCTCGATATAGGTTGCATTACGATTTGATTTAATTGGGTTGAATTGGAGTGGAATCCTCTGGGCCAGTCGATAATCTTTGAGATTTTGGTCCAGTGAATTTTGTTGAATAGATTTTCATTAAGGTGAAATGTAATCTCGATATAGGTTGCATTACGATTTTATTTAATTGGGTTGAATTGGAGTGAAATCCTTTGGGCTAGTCGATAATCTTTGAGATTTTTGTCCAGTGAATTTTGTTCAATAAAGTTATATTAAGGTGAAATGTAATCTCCGTATAAGGTTGCATTACGATTTGATTTAATTGGGTTGAATTGGAGTGGAATCTTTTACATCGGTCGATAAACTTTGAGATTTTGGTCCAGTGAATTTTGTTGAATAGATTTTTCCCCGGGTGAAATGCAATTTCGCGTAGGCTGTGTTACGATTTGAAATTATAGGTGTTAGCGTAATTAGTAGCAATTCAGCGATACGAATTAAGCAATACTTTGAGAGTTATTTAATAGATAGTACTACGTCGTCGAGATTAATTGAATTAATTAGTTTATGGAGAGTGCAGCGTACCTACACGTGTAAAGTTTGTTCCTAAAGATCACTTTAATGTCTGCTTCCTTGTTCACGAATAATTAGAAATGTGTGGGTACAAATGAAACGAAGTAAGAGGATGATGACTTTAGTAGTTAAGGATTGAGCAATTGTATCGTGCCGTTTGTTGCACAGAAGAAACGAGTAAATGTACATTGAATGGAGAGCTAATGTTATTTATGCAAGGATATTATAATCGTATCGTTAATTGTATAATATATTGAACGGTTATACTGCAAATGAAAATCCGATTTAAAAGTATGTAAATCAGTGTATGCATTGTGTATTAATCTATTAATGTCACGGATAAGTTCCATAAGAATATATAAAATATATAATGAATAATAAATAAAAGTTTTATACGAAATACAAAAAAGTGTGTTGCAGTGTATTCTACCCTCCTGAGAATGTAATACAATGATTTATATTCTTTCAATACGTGTAGGGAAAGTGAGTGCAACGTACAAAATTTGTGAACTGGCGTTTCGAGCAATACGCGGAAAGAATATACAATGGGTTTGAACATATTTAGCGGTAAATGTGAGCAAAACTGAAGGGAACGCATTGCCACATACAATTACATAATGTGCATTGTTTTATTTCAATTTGACTGGCTATTAAGAATTAATTGACCGTCTCTCGACTCAATTTCATTATTGCAAAGCTGCTTTCCATTAATTTCTCTTTATTTAATACTGTTATAGGAAACGTCATTAATTTGTAAATGCTTTCGCAAAATGTGTTAAACACATGCATCGCTATTCAAGTCGTGCCATGAAATTTCTGGACTTTCCGTGAATTAAAAGGAATATTTAAATAAAAGTTAAACTAAATTTAAATTTGTGTAAATTAAGTGAACTCCATTTTTTTATCTGCACTTTTCCAAAGATATTAAAGCTACATCTTGTTTCTCGAACGAAACTGTAATATTTCATCTAAATATTCTTTCATTAGAACGAATGCTGCATGTTAGTTGACTCCGAAGCAAGGTACGGAAAAATTAAATTCAACAACTGTTTATAGTATACAAAGAGTATCTCCGTCATCGTTAAAAAGAAATAAAAAAAAGGTAGGCGAATCAAGTAAAATGAACGTCAGTAACAATCTTTTTGCTCCAAAAAGCTGCCCTGCGAATTTCGCTCGATAACTATCTAAAACCGCACACGAATCCAAAAGACCCAATTTCGGAGCAAATTGTGCAACATTCCGAAACGTGCGCTACCGAAGCAGACTAAAAATCGCACGAAAGTAAACGTGTCGCAACCACGGCCGCTTCAAATTAATTACTCGAACGCTGCATTGCCTGTTCCACACCGAAAATGCCCAATTATTAGACGACTTTCGCAGACATCCTGCTTCCAGTCCCTCGACCACTCGTTTCCTCGTGATACACAAACGCGCGCAGTCATCGAAATTCCCGCGGCAAATTACACGTATCCGTCCCTCCTCCTTTTTCTTTTTTTGATCCTTTACCGCGACGGAAGCACCGAAATGAACGTCCAATTCGACGAAAAGGAGGCAAGAATTTGTCCCCCCCGCCCCCCCCCCCCGTCCCGTTCCTTCTCAATACGTTTTACTGCCACCGGATCGAAATCGACCTTCGTCCGCATGAAAAGACACCGCTCGTCACGGATCAGACCTTTCCCCGATTCCCCGAGATGACAGAGTTTCATCGGAGGCGAAAAAATGAGAAAAATAAAAAAAAACAGCACATTCGGATAGGCTTGCGGGTTCTATTGCACAAGGCGAAGCGTCCGGGGCATAATCTTCCAGGGGGGCCACGGCGACTTAACATTCCACGCTTGCATAACAAAAGTAACGCTCGCCGGGGACGACGCGTGTGCGATTCGCGACGCGAACGCGAGCCGTGCACTCGGGGTCCGGTCGTTCGTTCGTACCTATCCCGCCTTTAAGTATAGCAATCACCGGATAGATAACGCCCGTATCCTTGACTCTAGCCGGTTGACTCGGCCTGTATGCATCGGCACGGTATGCGCTCGAATGCCACCAGGCTCGTTCAGTTTTGCACGCATCGGTTTCTGCGAGAACCAGAATAGAACCCGGGGGGCGGGTGGGGTTTCGAATCGCCGCGAATACGTGGCACAGCGCGAAATCATAACATCGTTGTAGGATCGTCGGTAACTACTAGAAGTGCGGTGAGGCAACGTTTGATGAAATCGACCGGGGAAATGTCACGGTTTGCGTGCGGGGAAGAGTCGCACACGGGTGCGCGAATGTCCAGGTTCCTTGGGTCACGTGAAGGTTAATGTTCACGGGTTCGTCGTAATTGGTTTTTTTAATCGTCGCCGAGGCGTCGGGGGACATTTGCTGTTAGGGGTAATGGGGCGAGAGCGCGGGGATCTTTGAAATGGGAACCGCGCGGAGATATTAAACGCGGTTTGTGGAACAGTGTTAATCGTCGCTTCTATTTCGTGTGTCGAAAAGGTCGCGACGATTTGGCTGCGATTAAATATGAGTTTGTGCAACGGCTATCCTTGCTGCTTTATAACAGCCCCGGGCAGTTTGAGATTCAACAATTTGTCACATTTTAGAGTCACGTTTAGAGTTTTACAATTCGGGTTAATGTTCATGGAGCGTAAACTGGTTCGTTGTAGAACGAGTATTTGTGCGAGCCTCTGGAACGATTTGTAAATGCTAAATTTAACAATGAACGCATTTGGCCTATTGTCACTTTGACTGTCGTCAAAGTTCGTTCTAGCGTGGACGGTATTGCAAACAGTTAAGTCGATAATCTTCGAGCGCAGTGTCAATAGACTTAATTTGCACACGATCGGCATTGCGCTGCTAGAAACTATGCTCATCAGTCAACAATAGAATCACCGTCTGCAGGAGGAACAAAGCAGCGTCTCAATTTGTAATTCAGTTTTTCGATTGTTGAATTAATTACGCTTCTGCGCGACCGGACAAATCATTTGCATTACAAGCGGAGAAATAACTTAATTTGGTAAAAAATTCAGAAAGCCGTTATTAAACGTGTCACGAGCATATCGATGAAATCGCAGAAGGAAATGTCACGGTTTCTCTATAAACGGTGTCGTTTCTCAAGGTGTACGACCGATTTGCGTCCTGCACGTACATTAACAAAGGTGAAATAGCTCTCGTTAAATTGGTAATACTAATTCATTTGACGCTCTGCCACGGGTGAACGGTCAGCGGATAAAATTATGCAGAACGGGATGGCAGCGGGAAATTATGTGCGTCACAGGTGACTGTCGCCGAACATAACGTTTACCTGTGCAGCACGATGCGTCCCGAAAGTATCCGGACATTATCCGCGACATTTTCGCGTTCATACCGAACGACCAGATGAACTCGTCGACCGGCCGGCAAAGATGATCCATTCGAGATCGTTCATTGTCGAAGCGCGTCCACAATCGCACCCCGATCGTAAACGTTATCAATCGGCGACCCGTCGCCGAAATTTGGCACCCGGCAACAAAAAGTTTCCGCGGTGGACGCGTCGGTGAAACGCGTCCATCGTAAATTTCCTCGACGAGCCCGACACCCCGTTCCCCCATAAACCACCGACTAATTCATTATCGCGAGAAGCTCGCGCCTGTCGCGATGGAACCCCGCGTAAAAAGTGAAAGTGCCACGTTACACGGATGCGACGTCTTATCAAACCTAATAAAGCGATCCGCGGACGAAAATAGATCACCGGTCGCGGTTACGGGGGCGACGAGTATTCCATAAGAAACGTGAACTCACCAGCAGGAAAAGTACCGTGCTCGTGGCGGTCGCTTCGAACGATATTCCGCACGCCATTTCTCGCAATCGTACCGCCGGTGCGCCTCCTCTACCAGACCATCCTGATACTCCGTCAGCGAAGCATGCGGCCCTCTGGTTCCGTCGAGCTTCTCCTCGGTTATATCGCGAACCACTTTTCCACCACAATAATCACCACGACGCTCGTGTCGGCGTTTCCCCGGCCGCGGTTGCGTCAACGCGAACGAGACCCGAGGAACAACAACAATAATGATAATAATCCCCGGCGATCGAACAGCAATTCCAAGCTCCCGGCTCTCGATCGTTGGGAAGCCTCCGGTCGTCTATCGGCCGCGATTTACAGACGATGGCGCGCCTCGACGTGCGAGCATCGATCGAACGGGACGCGATCGACGGTGTATCCGATCACCTTTTGGAATGGATCAATCCTGAGACGGGAAGAGCGGCTCGCTGCACGGCAACGTTCCCTCGGATCCGCGTTGCGTCGCGTCTCGCGTCGGCCGTTGGAATCGTCGGCGGAATACGCGGCTCGCAAACGTCGACCGGATCGACGCGGCTTGTGACACAGACCGATCGTTTGCTACGAGGATTCCGCAAGCTTGCCTCGTGCTCGTTAATAGGTGACGATTGCACGGTCCTAACCGTAGCACAGGGCTCGGGCAACTGACAGCGGGTCAGAGCCGCGGCACACGGCGCCACGCCGCTCTCACAGCTGATCCGAGAGAGCCGATCGCCTCTACTCGCCTCTCTACCCTCTCTCTAACACGCGATTCTCAACCTCCGCCACCGTTGTGCTCCCTACGATTTTACCACGGCTAACCGGAACGCCGCCGGGAGGATAGGCTTGACGAGTCGTACGCCCCCTTGTCGACCCCTGGGGTGTGATAAGGTGGTGCGCGTCATCGTCGAGAACGGACGGCATGCGAAGCTTCGCCTTCGTTCGGCCCGGCGGGCACGGGGAATACTGGAATCGTTGAAGGGGGTTTTGGGGGGGTTTTTAGTGGACCAGGGTGGACGAAGTTAAGGGGGGTCTATGACGGGCACGTGAGATGAATTTGTCGATTGGGGTTGGTGACGCTGGGTCGTCGGCAGGGCGTTCTTGACACTGGAACTATCAAGCCAGTCGAAACGACTGGTTTCGGATTTCTTGCTTTTAAATTATTAACAGGTACGTATTGTTGCAGCAATTTACGACGACTTTCGATCAGACAGAATGGCACTTGTATATCTTTATTTAATGTCCGTTGAACCACTCTCGTGTTCATAGTCTTTCTAACGTAAACATAATAGTAACGAAACCTGTCGTAATTTTAGTGAATCGGTACGGTACGAAGGTTTCGATTAAAATGGTGAAAATACAAGGAAGCGTTGTAGTTTTTTTTTTAAACATTCACGACGGTTGGGTGATACTGTTCAAGGATTGCCTCGGGTTACAATCGTGCCTTGACTTCTTTGTTTGAAACAGGTCTGTCGCGAAGAAGGGAATGCAACGTTCGCGAAATATCGACTACGAGGAAGTCGATATAGGAAAACGGTTAATATCTAAATTAAATTATACTTTAGCAGCAACTGACATAGTCTTGTATCATACTTTAATAACCGTACGTACTCGTTATCGATTAGTACTATGTTAAGTTGGAGAAGTTCGTGATCGTTGATTTTAATCGGACACTTCTGTTATTCCCGGCCTGTTGAAACGGGCGCGATAGAATGGAGCAAACATTCGAAATGCAATCTTTAAACTTTTTATTCGCATACAGAATGGAATTTTAGATATACATCTACAACAGGAATATGAAATTCCTAGAATTGGAGTATTAAATTAATTTCGTTTCGTCGGAAACTGACAATATCCAATGCAAATTCGAGAGACTTAAATTTCCCACCTCTCCGTTGAAACGTGTTAATTTTGTAATTCCAACGAATGCTACATAGTTTCGAACGTATACACATACACGATACATACAATTTATTCCAAATGGTACGCGAAACGGTATTAGGCAAATCTTCGAAAGTGAGCTCACATTGTCCCCAGAATTTACTAGCGTTAATAGATCGAATTTAAAAGAGCGTTCACTCGAAACGCGCCGGTACTGCGCGCGTGCCGTGCATGTACAAATACTAAGTGAAAGACTTTTTACATGAAACGAGATGCGAAATATCACCGAACCGAGTCGAATGAAAGTGTTATAAGAATCGACGATCGAAACAATCGCTCGTACGCTATTCCGGCCATTTAAATCGAACCAACAACCTGCACGAATATTTACGAATATACCGGCTCGTGTAAAATTATACTCGACTGATATTTATCGTGCGGCGCGCAAAATTTTCTTGCTTATCGATAACACTAACTGCGAATGGGATAACAACCCCAGCAAAGTGCAGCTGTATCTAAGGAAACTGCACCAGGGTCGACGACGTACCACTCGATTAATCGCGAAATAATTGTCCGACGTTTTCGACAATTTTCTTCCACGACATACTGCTGTGCTAACAAATCAAGCATAGCAACGACCTGATCGGCATCGTCTCGTTCACCTGGTTTATCGCGCTAAAGCTGTGACCGTGATATTCACGTCTGATTAAGTTTTCGTCGCCGTCTACAACGGAGCAAGAGAAAGTATTGCGAATACGTGCGTAACATATTACACCGACGCGTTGACCATAACGCGATTAAATGGCGCTAATTCATCTCGTTCTAATCGAAGCAGGCAAGGTGAAAGTGAAATCACGGGGCGAACGTAATTGCGTCGTTCCCAATCGTTTCCGTTTTCAGTTTCGTGGAACAATAAAATGGCCGCGTTGTCACCTTCAACCCTTAACGGCTCTCAACCGTTTTATATGCGCGCGTAAAGCTCTGTCGCAATTAATTTTTCCGATCGGGCCGAATAACGCGCGGTCCGTTTACGACGCGATTCGGTGCGCCTTATTCATCCGGAGGAATTTTAATACAATTTATAATGTTATATTTCATTGTGCCTTGACAATATCACGTTATTTCGGTGGCGAACGGCCGAGGCTTATCCTTCGAATTGTGTCCAATCTCGTTCGTAATCGGCACTCTATCTGATGTTAAGTAGCGCCCGATTAATCACGTTTGCGTGTAACAAGGATTCGGAGCTGGTAATAAACTTTGCCGCCGTGAAATATATTATTATTATCGCGGCACTAAATGGTAAATCTTTATGCCAATGTCTCGGATTACTTATTAGTTCAACGGGTAACAGCAAATATCCCGCGGGTATCGTGAAGCCCGAAGTGCGGCACGGCGAGAAGCCGGGCATTGATTATCGAGCAATTGGGTCGTAAAAATGATCGTTCGGTATTTATGCAACGAAAATTGCAACTTAACGCGCACCATGCTCTAATATTCGCTATAATTCTGTATTCACGGCACGGGGATTAATGTGTCCGAAAAATTGCGTCAAATCCCTTGCAATTTCTATGGGAGACCGCAAACTGGAAACGCAACGCAAATCCGTCCTATCAACCGATACCGTAATGCTGTTCCTTGGTCCCGTCAAGTAATTCCCAAATACGGCACGAAGTAATTGCCATCCCGTCCAACAAATCGAGGTTCGATTAATCGAACACGATCACGATTACTTTCCCCCGTGGCGCAGAAAAGGGAAAACCGTAAAGGTCGAACGTTTCACGCGCCAAACGTACCTCTCGAATCGTCCGAACGCGTGGTCGTCGCTGCGGGACAGCCCCGCCTGACATTGGGCTGTTGTATAACGAAACGAACGAAGGCTAAGATACTGCTCACCTGCGGCGTGCGTCGCGAGGTCGCGGACGCGAGTCGCAACCAATTAACGCGGCGCGATCGTCCGTCGAACGATATCAACGCGGGTGCACGCGCGTCGCGAACGAACGCGTTTCGAATTCGCGCGGTTCCTCCCGTCGGTTTTCCACACCGACGACCGTCGTTCCTCGGAACGCGCGTTAATTGCGCGAGCGACGACGGTTGCCGCGAGATCAAGGCCGTCGCGCGAACTTTCCCGGACGAGATCGCCCGGCAAAAGTTGTAGGCTACGAGCTCCGCCTCATGAAAATCACCGCCCACGTGCCCTCAATGTCCGCCTTTTTGTATAATCCTGTGCATCGCACCGAGTAAATTGCCCCACGAAACGGTTAACGACGGTTTTTTCAGCGATTCCAGCGGCTCGTTTCGACGTCGGCGTGTCTTCATTACGGCTGATCGAGGGCGCTTAATTGCAACGGCCGTATCACGGCCGACGGAGTGCGCTGCCGGCCGGGGCAGGCTGTATGAATTTTAATGGGTCCATCTGAAGGATGATCATCCGCGGCGATTCCGGCGAAGAAAAACACCGGGCTGATCGAGTGTTTGATCAAGGGGACGCGGATGTACGCGTATCGCGTTCGTGGAATCTCTTTTGGTCGCGATAAAGAGATTTCGAGAGCGAACATGGCATTTACCTGTAGTACGTTGGGGAAATTGCGCGTCGTTGCGTTCGTTCGTTTTCCCTCTCTTTTGGTAATCGAGCGTGCATTTCACAGAAGGAAGGAAGATTTCGATTTGAACACCTTCGGGCCTACGTTATTCGCTAATTCCCTCCGGGTATACGCATGTGTATTGTACTTTGAAAGCATGTTATTCATTGAAATGCTATACGGAATAAAAAAAATTGTTAACGCTCGTTTCGCACAAGTTATTCGCCGTAACTCTGGAAGTTATTGGATAGTTCCTCGAATCCCGAAGTAAGTAACTATCTCATTCGAGGCGTCGGAATGACTCACCGGGTGCTTTCGGAAAACCATAAAACCGGCAGGACCATTTTCAAATCTCGACGGGTAAAGCGTCGGTCGAAGGACGTTCAGAGACGTTTTCGTGCAAAGTGCAGTTCTTTTCGCGATCTCTGATCGACGTCTTTATTGCGGGCATAAATTGAACACCATTTAAACCCTCCCGCAAAAGAAAAGAAGTCACCGTGAAATAAATTCAGGCACGTCGGAACTGCGCCGAACGGAATAAAATCGAACGACGTTTGCTCGTCATCGATGGTCACCCGTAACGAACGAAATCAATCGGCGCTGCTCGCTGGCGAAAATTCTGCTGGTTCGTACCGCGTGACGCAACAAAACAACGCGAACAGCAACGACACGGACACCGCGACGGAACGAAATCGTCGTAAAGCATCGTCGAAACTGGTTTCCCCTCGTATAAACTACGCCGGTGCCAAGTTTCTGCAACAAGAGAAATGGGGAAAAGGTCTGCGAAATCCGTGCTGCGTCGGTCGGTGCACGACCGGCGGAATCTGCGCGGAATGCGAGACAAAAAACCGAGGACCCGGCGATCTTAATCGACGCGGCAGGAAAATCCGCGTGAGTTCAAAAAGGCCGGGTCGATCTTCGTTCCTCCTCGGCGTCGTTTTCGCCGCGGGTCGCCCGATCCTCGCATTCGACAGCGTCGGGAGTTCCGCGAATCGCGGGGACGGAAACGTTCCGGTATTTCTTCGAACGTTGCGAGAGTCTGCGCGGACGACGACGACGACCACCGGGGAATACGAAGCAATTTAACGAAATCCTTGTGCAACGAGCGCGGATGAATAACCGACCTTGCGCACGAGCGGGGACGACCTTCGTCAAGTTAAGAGCGCAAGGATCCTGCCAGTTTTCCACGCGTCACGAACGTCCCCGGCTCTCGAATTCGTTCGCGATCACGCATCGAAGTCTCCGGGAACGGTTGGTTGCGCGCGTGTGGGCGACCGCGCGCCCGCGCGCGTCCGCTTCACGAACGCGCGTCGACGATACGCCCGCTCGGAATTTATGCCCGATGGATGCCCAGCTTTCCGCGCCTAACGTTCCAACGGTTTACACGGGGAACAAATTCGACCGACGGATACCCGACACGGTTTTTATTGATAGCGGAACGATGTTCCGTGGATCTGGCCAGGTGTAACGGTAATAACAGCGGAATCCGGGGGGGAGGGGGATCATTGTATCTTTATGTTGTCGAAGCGGACAGTGATGGAGATGTGTTGCATTAATTCCATTGTATCGCTGCCGGGTGATTCGTGAATGATGCGCGGGTTAATTAGATGGGCCGGGTACGGTATTGATGGGCAATTTGTAACTGTAGCGGGGTCTTCGCGCGGGCAATACCGTCGATGGGTTTACTCGGGTCGACGTTAAGGAGGAGACGTTGGGCTTGCGATTAGGCAAATTGTATTTTCAGTTGGGTAAGGAATAGAACAGAGCGCGAGCTGTGCATTATGTTAGACATTGAATGACGTCCCGAATGTGTGCTAATTAAAGCTGCGTAATTATACATTGAACTAATTGACGTGTTTTATAACCTCGTCCTTTTCGGCGCAGTGCTTTCATTCGGAAGCGTAACGTATGTGCTACACGATACACGTTTATTATATATGCGGTGTACTGCATTATGCAGAGGAGTCCATAATTTAGATACACGATCCCGCTCAAAGGGGTGAAACGAGGGATAAGTATGAATATGTTTATAATAAGAAATTTCGGCCCTGAATCGAAACGCAAACATCGACCTAGCGTGTTCAAGATATGTGTAGCAGTTACAAACCTGTCGCGGCGGACACGGGAATGCGTTTCGAAGCAGTATGTGCTGTAATGGCGCGTTATGGAAATTTGTGCCTGCACTTAAACTGAAAAATTGCCATTTTACCGCGTAAATAACAAAACGGGCTCAAATTAGGCTGACGCGTGCAACGTTAATGGCGTTCGGAGATTTACCGCATCTTGATTTTACTTTGTGCGAAATGCGGGACGGTGAATCAATATCGTTTTAAAGAAATGTTCAAATGATAGATAAGTTAGAAATGTAAAGCCTTTTGTAATGTAATCTATGTACGAAAAATATGCATTAATAGGAATAAATATTGATAATTCTAGCCAAATTAAATAAAATCTTAGCTATTTATATATTTTAAATATAGGTGCCCGCAGTAATGCAATTTTATTTCTGCAAAGTATAATATCACAATTACGCTGTGCGTATGTATAAACGTATTATTGTCGTTAAAAGTATTTTATGCACACATTTTTCCAATAAACTACAATACTGCTGATATTTATACGCGCGTGATTTAATCGAATTTACGTCGGAACTACGAAACATAATATTATCTGTCGATCGGAGGCTTCATTCTAAGGAATAATATAATACCGTTTGGAACGATTTGGCCTCCTCCTGCGCACTTTTAACCAAGGGCGGATAACGCATAACGCATGCGAAAGGAGAATCGAAGATTCTTCTGTTCGATTATCTGCAGAATTGAAGTCGTCGATTCGTTCTAAAGGAGGAATCATGTTGCATTATCGGCCCGTATAAATACAAGTTCAAAAGGAGGAGAAAAAAAAGGTGTCGCCAAGCACAATGTGGGACTGAATTTCGCGAGACGATATTTCCTCGCGAATCAGCGAAGATAACAGATGCACCGTTTGCACTCAGCTCGAAAATTAATATTGCCGTTTCCCGATTTATTGGCTTGGTCGGCTTCCACGCGGACAGAATTTCGAACAGAAGCATGCATTATTCGATCGTCAACAGAATGCACGATGCGGAATTCCATCGGACCGCGGAGTGCAATTACAGTTTTTAGATTGGGAAATTCGGACGAATTACAGTATATGGAAAGATATACTTCTAAACGATAAACTTTTGAACAACCATTTAAATAACACAATATGTATGACACAGAAAGTGTGTTAGGGAAAATGTAGTGCAACTCTTGCTACATATTCACGTGATTTTTGTTTCACCTTGTGCATTGAGAATGTGGTTGTCCTGTTTGAATTCTTTTCGACACTTGAAGAAAATCAAGAGCGGTAAATTAGACGATCTCCATCTTCATAATCAATTGCGATATAAGTCATTGTATCAATTTATTTATAGCCGTCTTATTACATATTATTATTCAAATTGTACATTTTATACGATACAAATTCCTTAACGATAAAATAAATTCCCACATAAATTTTCACCATCAAGTTCAGTTATCTGCAAAGTACTAGTTAGACCAAACTTTAACCGACAATGCAAATAAAATATTAGGTCTACCGAAAAGTTCCGAAATGGCTACTATTTTGTACCATTGTATTTCTAGAGGTGTGCTCTTTTAAATTGCATCAGTAACGTTGGAAATTATATTACTGAGTAACTATTAATAAATGTATTGAAAATGTATTATTTTCTTTTAATTCAAAAGCCCCATACATTCCCCATACATTCATTCCCATATTCAATAAATCACACGGAAATATTAAACTCTAACTTACCAAGAATTTAACAAAAGATCATTAAAAACGTCGACCGCCTATTACAAAAATAAAAGGTATCCCAGAAAATTAATAAAAAGGAAGTTACTGAATTACCCCTGTCCCCGTTTAACATTTACATCAAATCTCCTCTCATCTCCTTCCAATTCCAATCAGTCGGAACGACACATCTGCTCCAACCAAAGATCCCATACTCACAATCAACTACAGGTAACCCACCTATAACGCGGTATCCAACAACACGGTTTCGCTCTAAAACGATCAGAAGTTTGCGGAAACCCTCGTACAATACGGTTACTTGCAACGCGGTTTTACATATGTATCTTCACATTAATGTTTCTTCTCTATTTTTTAATTTATCAAAGGAAGACAATAGACTGTCGAATCACCGCGCTAAGCCGCCGGCCCTTCGTCTGCGTCTCCTATGACGCGTTTTCACACAACACGGAATTTTCCGAGGAACCTATCTACCGTGCTATAGGAGGGTCACCGGTACACACCGATTCCCCGTGGAATCTAACGTTTCCCACTGGAACGATCACCGATGCCGCGTCGCGTCGCCTCGCATTCTCCTCCCTCCAGGAAAGCAGAGGGTACGTCGAAGCTGGACCCGCGATCGCGTCGCTAAATTTTCCCCTTATCTGCATTGCTCGGATACCAGCGCCGGTCTCCCTCGTCGCGTTTGCTCGCCCGTTGCTGCTCGCCTGGAATTCCTGTCGGCCGCGCAAACGGGCCGGCTTTATATTGGAGGTCAGTCGCGACCCAGGCATATCTGGCTGCATTGTTCCCCGAAGGCGGCATTGTTTCGCGGCCGGCCACGGGGTCGACACACGGGCATGCCCGACACCTGGATAGGTATCTCTCTGCCGCGGAGTGCCGTGGTCCCGTGGGCACGATGCGACGCGTCCCTCAAAAATCACCCCCGCCTCTGCACGCCCGGATAGCATCACCACTGACCGCTGACTTTTGTCCACCCTGCGGACCGTGCAGTTTCCGATATAATGAATGCATTACGCCGCGCTATCGGGTGGCGGTAAATCGTGGCCGCCGTTCGAACGAAGGCACCGACACGCCGCGTCGCGAATATTACAGGTTGGCTGCTGTGTATCGGAGATAAGGCTTTGATTAAGGACACGGCTGCGAGCGCGGTGGGCGTTTGCCGCCTCTTTTCTTCGGTACCTTTCGTTCGCGTATAGCGGAGGGGAGAGGTCGTTTGGTTCTTGTTTTTTTTTGTTTTTTGTTGGTTTCGTTGTTTTTCGGTTGGTTCGCTTGGTTCCTGTCGGTCTTGTTTGTTTTGTCAGCGGTATTAATCCGTCGGGCGGGCAATTTCTTGAGCGGGTTGACTTAATTCCCGTGGGGGAGAGGGGAACGGTCGTGAGGAACGGCGATGCTTCGAGATGAACGAGAATTGGCTTCATTCGGGACTAATGATGATGGAATGGTAATTGGCGGTGAATGATGTTTAAGTAGTCGTGGGTATCTGTTGTGATCGGTTTGCTGCGGAGTGGCGGGCAATTCCGAGCGTTGCCTTTTGTTAAATTTTAAGTTGTTTCAGTAATTGCGCATTGAAGTCCCGGTTGGCGTTGACGTGTTAGGCCTAAGACGAAGGTTTGGGATTTAAGAAATTGGTTAGCGCAGGGATAGTGGCGCTTTTGTTTTTTATATTAAGCAGACACTGCAACACTGACTGCTTTGTAAAAGCTTCTGGAAAATTTATTATCCGCAGTTCTTCGTCTTGACGAAAACTGTCAATTAATTCATAGGCAATAGATTTCAGCTTGGAAATAATAGTAAGTACTGTAAGACATTCTTTGGTGGGAAAAGACATACTTAATTAATTTATTACACACTTGACAATGATTGTCTGCGAATATATGAATATTTCTGTGACCAATTTACATATTATCTACGGTTTAAATTAAAATTGCTGGATTCGTTTTGACGTTATTGAAATTCATCTTGTTTCAATCTTTTAGCGATACTCTAATTTATACACCTCATTTCACTGTTGAATAAATATTGATCGATAACATTTTTTCTATGCAACAGCGTATCGTTCGAAACTGGACTAACGGGGGCAGTTCCATTTTAGGATTCCAATCTTTTTAGTTCTACTCTGTCGGCGACGTGAATTTCAGTGTCAAGGGAAAGTATGACAACTCGTAAAGTATCATTTGTATCGCAGCCATTCGGATTTGTCCGACTTGTCAGGAATTTTTTTGCAAGTTTTAAAAAGTAAGATAACGTCTTGTTTACTAGGACAGAACTAATGGCCTCCCTTTGTCGGTGTCCCCTGTCGAAAATGGCCAACGAAGATGTCGCATCTCGTTTTGGAGCTCGTCCTCGACAAGCTCGGCCAAGAATTTTAGAAACATCGTACTCCAGCCGAAGTTCCTTTATAATTTACACATAATTAATTCCGGCGATATTCTGTGTTCTTATTTCATATTTTAGCGAAGTTCTTTGTTGTACTGATTCATTAGGTCTTTCATCGAACAGTTTTTGTTTATTACATTGTCAGATGCTCGCTTCCAATAGCATATTGATTTGCAGTCGTTTCTGGAACTATCAAGTTATTTTTAAGATGCAAAGTTAGAAGAATGTGAAATATTTGCGAAGTATCTGCAGAGTTATTTCTAGCAGAGAATATTTCTTAACTCTAAATATTAATTTTACATGTATCTGAATACTGTTGATATGTGTATTGTAAAAAGCTTGCTTCTGTATAAATGAAAATCATTATCATTTTAAAAATTTCGGTAAAACTTTTGTTACATTGCCTCTTAAAAGAAAGTGGTGCCCAAGTTTAAAAATCAAATGAAGCATACTCTCGTTCTTAATTGCAAATGTGTTCGCACCTAAAGTAATGCTAACTTTAAACAAAGCGATAGTTGATTAAGGATTAAGCACTTAATAATTTCTATTTTTACTACATTATATACTGCCATGTGCTTGCCGTTCTTAAAACAGCATTTGCTTTATTTAATTTTTGTTTTGCAACAAATCTTGAGGATTATTCATCTAAAAGGACAAAATTTATAGTCAGAATATTTTAATAGCTTCGATTGTCAAAGAACTAGTTCCTTTATCCTCGAACATCCACGGATATAGGCAATATAAACGTCAAAGAATTTGATTTAAGCAAATATAGAAAATGCACGACTGTATTTTTTCCATCCCCTCCCACTTCTTTTGTTATCCGTTAACTGAAACGACTCTTGGTTGCTACTGTTGGAATTCGATCTTTTTTATCCTATATTTTTTTCCGAATGATCCGAAATCCGGATAAAATCACAAACGACGAAAGTGAAGACTGCCTGCTGAGATTCCATTTAGTGAAACTCCTATTGATGTTTCTGGCTTGATGTTTTACGTTTTACTTTTTTTAATACTACAAAGAACGAAACCCAATATTCAATTTACTGCCCTTATCGATTAACGTAGATCTTTTTGATGTCGTTTTGGGATCTAATAGAAAAAAAAATCCAATAATGGTCTCGTACAAAAAAAGGCGCACTAAGCGTGTAAAAAGTATCAGGAGTTGTTACAATGTTTAAAAGTACATTTAGCAGTATTTTTATTATATTTAATATTGAATTTCGCTGGTTAAAAGCACACTTGATAAAATTAATCTGCACAATACGTTCAGTGGTAATTCAATTTGTTGGAGTTGCAGATATATTAAACGTAATTTTTCCCATTATGTTTTCCATTATAAAAGCCCATTATATTGCTCAAACGAATGTTACGTTAGTGAAATAAAATTTACAACAGTCACGTAATTCCTCATTATTCATAACTGATTAAGAACATTGTATTTCCTTTCCTACAAAGCTCAGAAAAGATAGTCTACATATCCTTTTAATCATTATCCTTCTAAAAGGAGAGCAACATACAAGAGAAACTACATGACAATCATTTGCTTCATACCTCTTCTCATTATTTGCCTAACGTATCATTGTTCTTTTCCAATTATTAATAACGACAAGCCTTTCTTATCGTTTCAAACCTTTGGAATCGAACATTCGTGTCCCTAAAACTTTATCGACACTCCCTTACCTTTAATCCGATGCACCTTTTCAAATAGTCAGCCTCGCGCATGAAAGGTTTGCCATAATAATCGAGCGGATTAATGTTCGCATCGTAATGTACACAACGCACACAGGTAATGCTGCGTTATCGTTTCATCTAAGATTTCCATCGTCGCATCGCCCGCGCAGGATGATTAGAGAGTCCACTATTCAAAGACACTGTTCCCATTGCTTATTTCTTATGCACGCCACTGCAAGTCACATTCGTTGCGTCGTTTGCAATTGCGAGTGATGAATCATGTGAACAGAAGTTCAATTCATCGTGTATTACGTGAATCGTATCGGTGCAAAAGAAACAAAAGAAATGGCGAATAATAGTTCATCTAGTAAAATTGTTCTTTTAATTCTTTGTTTTGTAAAGAATACTGGGAACGGAGAACACCTCCAGGTGGTCGAAGTTAAAAGGCTTGTAGGTTAATATTATCATAAACATAGAGAAAGGTTTTTGCCAGGAACTGGCTTATGACGTTCTTGAATTGAATTGAAGCGGATATAATTTACACGCAGTTGCTTAATATTCAATAGTAATATGAAAAAGCAAAGAGAGCTGCAACTTTAAATATTTGTGGAATTAATAATTTGCTTAACGCGTTGATCTTTCGTTTTGTAAATCATAATTGGAAATCAATAATTGAAAAACATTTCAATTATTGCACGAAAATTTGTATGATGCACTGCGTGCAAAACTTATTTGAAAATCAGTTACCCGATAGGAATCCTCCTGAAACGTCTTCAAAGTTACTTGGAATTAATTGGTACGAGAAGATACGAACATTCAACGTCATACCTTGCACACCTAAGGACATACATGACACGGCAGAAGTATTGTGCGCTCGTACCGAATGCAACCAAAGGAAAAGGTTACCGTCGTGAATACATTTTGAGGGTCTTCACCATTCCACTGTGCATTATCGCTGATTTCGCTGCCGTTTAAAAAAAGGAAACAAGTAGTCCCGTTCATCCTGCTGCGTATCCTTTGTGTCGAACGAGAACAGATCCGTGGACCTTCGCTGTCAGGTGAGGGAATATTTCTCAGGTACGAAGGTTTTAAATTTCTCACACCTACGTTTTTCTCATTAAAATAAAAGCACTCTGGACGTTCCCTACAAAATGATTGCACTTCGCGTTTACCCATTATCCTGGCAACTCAATTTTTTCAACAAAATTTTCAATTTCTTATTAGTACGATAACAATACGCAATATCAATTGCAAACAGAATAAATAATTTAGAAAAACAGATGCACCTGTAATCGCATAATAAATTGAATTATCTCGAAAAAGCACTCAATCATAATAATAACGATACTAATATTATTACTTTTGTTTTCCTAAAACCTTGGAAAATGTATGAAAAAGCATGATAAATGTGCACGATTGTGGTATCCTCATTAACCAGACACTGAACCCGGACGTAGATGTGGTAGTCAACTGCATGTTAGACCCTGATACTTGTCGTCTTTTACAGAAGCATCGCGACACGCCCGAAGGATGGAAATCTGCGAACTTCGAATAGGAATTAATGGTCTGAACGATGTATGTGTCATAAGAAATTAACACGTTGTGCTTGTACGAGGAATGCAAGAAGCAGAATGAATGGTTGAGCTGGTGTAAAGCAAGTGAACAAAGTAAGACCGTATTGCAACGAAAGATTTCTCATTTATACTGCATTACAGATTATATTTTATCATAGCAATGATAACACGTTGCTAATTAATTAGTGCAAATATATTTACCAATATAAAATAGAAAACTTTTTGCATATATTCTATAAAACACTTAATTTCGTGTACACATCAAACATAAAGCTTATCTTTGTCCTGTCGAAGGATATATTTCTTGATGTATGAAAATATTAAAAATATATAAGGTGAACCATAAACATAGTGTTAACAAATATCGATCCGCAACAGGGAAGTTAATTTTGTATAAAATTAGTCGTCGAAAGAAATCAAATTTATTTCACTTTTTACTTGCCTGTTTCTATGAAACTATTTCCTCCACTGATAAGAAAATGGTTGTCGCACTAACGAGCCATCGGCAACATGTGTTTTCCGAAATGAATGCGTAATCCCGATGTCGGCTTATCTACTATCATTTCGTGCTTACCTGGTACTACTCTCAATTAACTGTATATTACTATCTGTAAAATATGTTCTGTACAGTATAGCTATATCTATGTGTCATCTAAGCATGTAGGAGACAAGGTCGCGACGTGTATCAAACCGTGTTAAAGTCACGGTCGCATCGAGAAAGTCTATAATACGCACTAATAGCTTCGACACGAGGATGAGGCTATCTCATTATGACATTAGTTGCAGTCTCATCGCCTGAATCATCGAACCATAGCCTACCGCAACTTCCGAACTGAAACAAGAAATCGTTTAATTATTTCACTTCACATCCCAGCGAAAGAGTCGTAGTCAGATGATAGAAGTTCGTTGATTCACGTGATTTCGTGCACAGTTCCAGTGAAATCGTGACTAACATTGGTTTGGGAATTTCGCTTTGGTAATTCTAAAGATTTCTGTCCAAAGCAGAGTCCGATAATAACTAACGATTTGGATCAATAATATTGGTGCTCGAATTCTGATTATCACGTGGCCATTAGTAATGTTTTCACGCGTGAAATTTTAATTCAAAAGAGTTCACAGTTTTGTTCGTCACTTTATCATTTATATTAGTTGAATTTAGTTGAATACACATTGCTGGTAGAATGTAGGAAGGTGTAAAAGTGTCGATCCAAAATATTTTTTTAGAAGTGATTGGCGATGGTGCAATAACAAATTAAATTAACATACTAATACGGGAAATATATTCAGGTGTAATATAATTAAGCGTTATTTTATACGCTTTGTATATTTCGAAATGTGTTGATGTTTATATTCAGACTAATTAATGTATAATTTGATTGATCGATCGAGCAACTCGGACGGAGTAACAGCTGTTTGAAAGATTTGAACAGTTTGCTTGCACTCGAGCTACTTGAATCGATGAAATAATTGAAATATCTGTGTGCTATTTGTTTGCACTTATATTATCTACATTATGTCATTATAGTTCCTTCGAAACATTTTTATTTAATTTTATTCTGTATATTTTATATTATTCTAGTATTATAATATTTTATTTTCATTCATCACATTTTAGTATTCTTATTATGCAATTATATTTGAGTAACGGATGAGAAAATATTACTTCATTCTGTACTTGGATTGAATCATTACACAGTTTTTAATAACAGTAGATTTCTAGTTTTATAAACACCATTCGGTACAAATGATATAGCAAGACTATTAATTTTCCCCAAATAAAATAGATTTACTTCTTTCAGTTTACCCGCCGACATACTGAAAAGATTTCTAATTTACTCTAATAATAGGCGTACGCATAGTATTATCAAACATTCATTTTTCTCTTTTTTTGTCCCACAGACAAATTGGGTGATGTTTCACTTTGAAAATTCTTTACGTTACATTCTTTAGTACAGGTAACACGATGCGGTATTAATCTGAACAATGTAGCACATACATATGCAGCCAGTCTGATTTGAAGGGAAAGCTACCGGAAATCGGTAGCTGTACGTACTAATTATTCATTGTGAAGTAGCTCGGAGATTTCGTCAATAAAAATCATTTTGAGCATACTTTAAATAATAACATGAATATTTCTATTAACTATCACATAATGACAGCGAAGAAAATGATACAGATCTTTCGAAGATTTTCCACAAGTTTTCGTCATAAGAAAAAATATTATACTTACATAGACGCGTTTGCTTATATATTTGTGTCTTCTTTTTTAGTTTTGCGTTACAATTTTGGATAGCAAGCTTTGCCTTTGCAAAACAGAATTGCATGTTCTTTAAACTGCAGGTCTTAATGGCCTATTAATGGGCAGCATAAAATAACATATTGTATGGTATCTCTATGGTTATATGTATATCACTGTGTATTAATATTAATAGTGTTTTGTTGGCCTAGGTCAAACCAGATCATAATACATAGCCGCAGAACCGGTGTAACTACAATTACAGTGAACCAATTTGAATCAATAATTATTGTCGACTTCGCGTGACCGTTAAACCGGAAAATGATGTCACTGAAACGAACGGAACTAAAATTCTATCGGTCCTTGAGAGAACGTTCACGGAACTTGACATTTTTTATTCAGAAAATGTCAATGATCCAATCAGTCTTTCGTTACCTAGATGATTTTCCTTATTCTGGATGACTGATTAGTTGTTTTTTTTATTATCACTATAGTACTTAACACCATAAACTTGTACCATTTTATTTCTGTGTACCAATTTGGTGATATCTTTTAAAGACAGATTTGAAGTTTCATCCTGATTGCATTATAATTCTTTGTTTAAAATGAGATTAATGTACAAATAGAGAAGCATGTCATTAAATTAAGAATTAATTACAATAAGAGATTAGATATAGTAGCGAGAAGCGGGGGGTGTAAAATAAATATTATTTAATTTAATTTAATTCATTGATTCACGTTCAAATACGTCAATGAAATAAAGTGCGAAGCGTAACTTTATTATTACCGTTGAAACATCCGAAGACTAATCTGGTAACAATTTGTCAGAGATGGCTTCGTCATCAACTTTCTTTCAATCACTGCACTTAAAACCGTCCATTCTGAAACCGTTCGTGGAACGCACATAACTGTACAGAGATAGTTTCTTCACATTTCTGATTTATAGTTCGTGAAAAAGTCGGTTAATTCGAAGAAATCCATTGTGGGAGGCCATTAGCAGTTAATCAGAGCTACCTGTTACAGTAAATTAACAGCGAATAGAAGGACAGAAAATTAACCCGAGGTTCACGGAGATTGCATTAGACTATTAATGCGTGACGTAAAGAAATTCCGCTTGAGGTCGTTAGAACATTGACGTCACAAGGACAAAATACTTGAAAAATCGACGAAAATGTGCGTCGTTAGATAGTTGAAAGAAATTCGATAAAAATTGCGAAAACGTATTTCCGCTTTCAGTACAATTACGCTCCTTTCGATTCCATTGGAAAACTTGGTGCGGTACATTACTTGCAGCGTGTGGTAACATTAAATGCCCGGTCGTTTAAAAGTCTCGTTCATCGTCCACAGATAATTGAACCGCACTACGATTCATATACTTGGCGATTATCGATTATGAATTAAGATAGGTACACCTGTCCCGGCTTCTCGACATCGGAAACTATGCAGACAACGTCAGTGTTCGTAAATTTATTAAACAGTGGGTTTAAAATAGCAACGGGTATCGAAGTTTGCTTACGTCGTTATTCGTAAATATTATGTTGCATTGTGCTCTCATTGCAGTTTAAAGTGCTTCCAGGGCGACGTGAAAGGGATTCGCGTTTGAGAGTATGGCGTTATAAGAAATAATGAAAAGTAAACTCTTTTTGCTGTGTTTTCGTAATTACTATTACGCACATGGAAATATTTTTAACACGGTCGTATCCATTACGGTTGCGATAACGTAAGTTTGCGAGAGGAAATGTGATTCACGAACACGTTATTTTTATAAGTATGGACCGAATAAACGATGATATACAGATATTACTATTTCTCTCGAGAAATGCGAAAATATGATGCGCTAGATACAGTTACGTAAATGGCGAAGGTTTGTTGCTAAAAATAATACCCGTTTCGTAAGCAAATATTACTGTTCTGCCTGTTATAACAATTTATAATTTATTGTTACTGCTAAAATTCAATACTTTTGGAAGGTAAACATCAGTACATTTATTTTAGAATTGACATGTAAATATCAAGTACAAAATACAGTGCCGCACAGGTGCGTTCACATATTTTTTAATTTTGTGAATAATGGTTTCGTCTTCGTACTCTATCAATCATATATATAATTATCTCTTCTGTTATCTTTGCATAAAATTAATTACAAACACTTTATACTTGTCTCATAGATTAAACGTGATTATAGTTTTGAAAAGATAATTACATTAACCGTGTGCGAACAAATTTCTGATTTATTATACGCGTATAATTAATTGGTGAAACGATCACTAACGCGAGAACGGGTCTCCTGACATTTTTTTAATGAATTACTACGACAAAATCTATCTGATAACACGCGATGGTCCTGTGAATGAAAGGATTATAAACGGAACGGCGGTATGGTAAATTTTTATAGACTCGTCTTAAACGATTAGTTAAATTCCTCCTAATACAGAAAAGAATGGATAGGATAGCAAGTCATTAAAATTTTATTATTCAAAATATACGGTTTTATAACCTACATTGAGACTACCGAAAAAAGTTTTCGTATTGAGAGACTCACTGCTAGTCAATTTTTGTAAGATTATTTTTGTACCATAATTGCAGCGGTTTCAAATTTTGTGATACCTTTTCTTTTGCAATACATTTTATAGGCTGCATAATACTTGTTAGATGCATTCATCTTTTATTAGCATGGTGTACGTAAGCGACTAATATTTTCACCAGAGACACTAAAAATAAACGATGCTGTTAGGAAGCAATTTATTTATAAAGTGATTTTTTTTTTCAAATCAAGCTGTCCAATCTTAATACAATAAAAGAAAGTTTCATTCCCATTATACTCAATTTTTAAATTCAGTAGCTCGATAAATTCGTGACTATGTAACGTTTAAGCTCTCCGAAAAAGTTTGATTGAACGTGCTATTGTGTCAAGAACTCGTTTACATGCCAATACAAGCGATAGTCTGCACAAGATAAATATGCCCGTGATGTCGCGGATGCAACAATATTTCATACCTGAGGTCACTCAGTTTTTATAGCATTAAAGACAGGTTGCTCGAACCGGTATGAGAATTGAGCACAAAGCCCCTTCCGTTAACTTATCCATCTTGGTTATTAAATAAAAGAAAAATGGTTATCCGTTTCTTTCGAATACTTATTCACCATAGAGCTAGCGAACGATTAAAATAAATGTTTTTATCAAACAAATTCCTCATGACAGCTAACACGCTGTTGCACGAGTAATAAATACGTAGGTGAAATAAAATACATATAAATATATATTTCTTACGTTTTAAATTGTACCTTCATTACACTAACTTCGTAGCAACGATCTTTAATCTGTTTCGTCAAAGGTAAATTCAGTATTTCCCTCCTTGCAACGTTATTTGATAAACAGCTGCAGAATATCGAACGCATTCTCCGAGACAACCAGAGGCATGTAAGATTGTGTCGCTCTCGATGTAACTCTATCTTGAAATATTCGTCCGATGCCCGTCAACTGCTCCAATAAAAGAAAAGAAAGGGGATCAACGCAGTAACCATTCGTCACGATTAGGGCATACTTCAATCGCAACACTAAGCACTAAACTGACGTCTGTCTTACCTTCGATAATCCCAGTCGTCTCAGGTTCGGAAGATATCCGTGGAAACGGGATTCCCCTATTGACTGCCGTTGAATCGAATGTTTTAGAAGCCGTTTTCACGGCGCAATTAACGTTCAGCTTAGGAGGGCCACCTTGCATTTTCTCGTTTCTTCCTTTTCGCTCTTACCGCGTCCGTATCGATCTGCATAATTAATCGACGGACAGAACAGTATTGCTGTCTCGCCGGGGGGATGCCGGTCGGTCCACGGACAGTCCTCGTCGTTTTCGCTCGGCGACGCACGTAAGACGGTAGCGTGCTCGTATCAGAGATTGACATTAAGATTGGGCGGCGATATTTATAATGAAACAAACTGGCCGTGCCAGTGGCATCCCTCGCCGGCGTGACCACATTACGATCATCGTTTCGCGTGAAATACGGCCGGATTATTATCATTCCGATGAAATTTGATATTTCGTTCTGGGCGCACCGCTTGACACGACGAGAAAACGTCCACGGACATACATAATTCACTGATCGAACGTTCGAAAGGGGGTTGCGTCGAGTAACCATCATCTGGAAACATCTGATAGTGAACGACTGAGAAATGAACGCGCAGGCGTACGTATGCATGTAAAGGGAAATGTAAATTAACTATAGATATGCATCTGTAAGTTTTACTTATACACATAGCGCGCGATTTGTTTTTACTTTAACGCTATTTCTGTCGAAGATGACGAAAGACACCTTGGAGAATTCGGACTTGAAATTATTTTCTATATTTAATCGTTTTTCCTCAATTGACTAGAATAGAAAAGAATATCAAATATTTTCTTTAACTATTATGTAGTTATTAGCTTGCATTGTTGTTTGCATTCAAATGCAATGGTGTAGAAAGACACCTGTGGATCGAAATAGGTATACATGGAACCGCGGCAGCAATAGTGTTAAAGGCACTGAATTTCGGAGTAAAATTAGTTTTTGTAGACATTGCACGTTTCAATAACCATCATTCCAAATAATTCACAAGTAAATATTAAAATAATAAAATTGTATCATCGACTTATTGGAATAAAAATATTAAAATAATATTTGTTTCGAGCAAATTATTCAAAGATGTACTATAGATGATATCGAGGTTTCAATTTGTGAAACTAAACTGGGAACTATATTTAATTAAATATTATTTGACTTCTATACGAAACAAAATTAGTAGCAAGCTTTTGCTTATGTATATGAGATGAAAAATACATTTTTTATGTCGCTTGATATATTTGACGGAACGCTTCTTTATTTTTTTTAACTTCCCCTCCAGCTACAGAATATTTTCATAATCTGCTTTTATACCGAAGCAGGAACTCTGACTCACGCTTGAAAAGGTTAGTGATCTTGTTGTGTCGCAAGGCACAATTTATCAACTTCGTCGTTAAAGTTCCAGTAAAATCCCTCTGGAATTTCTTCGTGTCCTACACGCTTCCTTGTCTCATACTTTTTCAATTTTACGCGTGCCTATATATTCCGAGACAAACCGGCGTTGCCTGAGAAATCCTTACGCATATCCGTAATATTATAACTCATTAAAATGTTGCACCTTATAAATCTCGATCATCTTGTATCACATCGGCCATACATTATCCCTACTGTGTACCTAAGGTAATAAAACACAGGACCTTGATCTTTTTCTACCTTGTCCAGAGGATATATAACATTCTGTAACATCGTTTTATAATGTTTCGGTAAACAATCTGTGCACGAGCTCGTCATAAATAACAAGGTGGGACTCGAATAAATAATGCAAAGACATAGCCGATAATTCTGCTGTATTTGAACCAAACGATGTTTCATGATCGAAAAATACCGTTGATCGTTAACAAAACATGTTTTTTATTCGAGGGATTTACTTCTCTCACGACAAAACAGATCTCTATCCCGCTTCTCGTTCTCTATCTACACTCTGTAAAAATAATCCGTAATAATATCCGCATAAAAATCCACCGTCTGCTCGTAACTGCTCCAAAGTGGCACAAACCACAGCTAGTCTTCGTCCGTACAGTGTCCAATACATTATCAAACGCGTATCGCAACCGGTAACAAGGAAGCGCGCGTCGAGCAATTTCAAATACAGGATAAACCAAAGTCAACCGAAGACTGATCACCTGCGACCGATGCACACGCAACCTCTCGAACTCGTCCGTTAAACGGCGACGAAAGAAAAGAGGATCGCGAGATAAATGTAGTCACGACATATTATCGAAATGTAACCGATGTATCGTACAAGGAAGCTCCATTGGCTCGATCAATCATTCCGCTGTGCGATTCTTAACGGTCAATCGCAACAACGATCTTAATGAGCACAATGAAATATTAATCGAACGAATTTCTCGTAGACACAATGTATAGTATTGCCAGTGCCTCTTCCTTTCGCGAGGAACAGATCAGGACGATTCGGTTCATAACCGCGGGGTGCCAGGGGAGACTTCTTAATCCACCTTCGCCCAAATATGATCGACGACACACGTTGCTCCCGTGCACAATCGATAAATACCAACACATCGGACCGGTTAATAAATGCGGTTCGCGCGAAATTCCGACAGGTAGGATTAATTACAGCTGCGTTCGATCGTTGGATCGTTGCTTGTCGACAGAAGTCGATCAACGATTGCGAATATTCGCCGTTCCCTTGTTCATTTCTCGATTGTACATTTCATTTCTTTACGGCTGTATTGATGATGCGAAGGATGCGTCGGTATGATATATGTTTCGCGCAATTAAAAATGCCAAGATAGTAAAAGATTTTCATTACACAGGTAGTGTCATTTAATTTGACTACGCGCAATAAATAAATGTGTGCAATAAAGTAAGGACAATGGGTCATCGTTATTTTAACTTTTCATATAAATCGTTGCAATTGTAGAAGTGATTACACGAAATGTTTTTCGTGATTTTTCACGATTTACGTTCCACACTAACTATGCGGTTATCTCGTAGACGTTGCAATTACGTACTACATTTCTCACTTCTTTCGCTATCGAACCTTAACTGACTGACGGTTCGCACGCGTTGCGATATTCTCGAAACGCTTTCGGTTGATGGAAAATTAATAAAATACACCTCACGAATCCAGCGATCATGGTGTACAAAGTCAAAAAGCGTGCCACTCGGAGGCAAATTCTTCCAATCACCAAGCGACAAGAAAACACGGCCAGGGACGCTCGTTCTCGACCCGTAACCTTGTAAATTGAAATATCAACCTTGTCGTAAAAAAGAATCCCCGAAAAGTGTCAACCGTTCGTTCACCGGCTCGATGAGTTCTCGTTGATAAGAGGGTAACAGGGGGACACCGTGTCGACTTCGTCCCGTCAGCTCGCCAGTATCGTTCACCAATTACATACATAGATAAATTATTCACAACGATCCGAGCGCGGCACGCTCGTTGCGTCGCTATGAATAATTCAAACGAGCCGGTGTCCCAACAACAGATTTCTGTTTCGAGAAGAACCGACTAAACCGTCGGTCGCCGGTCGCGTTCCGTCCGCCGTGTTATCCACCTTTTCGACCCGCGTGTTCGCGGAATTGCGAGAAGGAGTGCATTATGCAAATGGTGCACGGGGATCGTCGCGACGCGTCCCGTGTGGCGAGACTTTGAAAAATCATCCGCGCCTCGGTATATCAGAAATTCGACCCGCGACTGGACCAAATGCTGTCGTCGGGGTGTAAGCACTGGTTGACCTTGCGAAAAATGCAGATCTCGCGAGACACCGACTGGCTCTTCCAGATCGTAAAGGACGATTCGAACGGCACGGAACATCGCGGTTCTGAAAAGTGGATCGTCGGTGTCCGTGATCGTTGCGGGCACGTCTCGTACGGGACGCGGATCTGCGTTGAAGCTTCGCATCGTTTGGCGGGTGTTTCGTTAGAAAGTGTTAATTTAAAACAACGCACCGTTCCAATGACGGTGGCCGATCATTCGTTGCGTGGAATATTTGCGCCGATTCCTATGCATTTTCTTTGGACTGACTTCGAATCCGTAACGAAACTTCTTTCATCACGGACGTTTACTTGATCAATAGCAGGACGAATGCATAGGGTGAAATTAATTTGTGCTTAATGTTAATGTAATGGTGAAGATTGTCATTACACACAGAGCTTTTTTACTTAAATGGACGCGGTTACTTATTTGCCAGCGATTGAGCGATTTCGTCAGGACATTCCGTGGGTGAAGAAACGAAAGAAGGGGGTCAACAATTGTACCTGGACAACTCGACGGTACGTTTCTGAAGCAAACAATACCAGAAGATCAACGAGTACCACATTCTAAATAATGCTCTACACATTCTGAATGCAAAAAATACTATTAAAATCATTTAATCAATTTTCTAGAACACTGTAACTGAGGGAGAAACATTTTGGCGGCGAATATAAGCTTGAACAGTCTGGCAAATCGCAACGTTCCTTTAAGAGGCACCGTGGAAAGTGTCGACGAAAAATGTGCAGTCCGAAAGGGGCTTTAGTTTTCGCGCGACATTAGTCGCCGTCGCGGCGGAAAAATTCAAGGAATTTCATTCTTCTTCGTGTTTATTTGACAATGCGACCTGCATTCTTCTCGCGATGGAAAACGCTGCGACAGCGAGCGCGGAATTATTGTGATTATCTCGGAGGTATGCGAGGGAACAGGCTGCTCCTGTAAATATTGGAGCGACTATCTGTCGTTTTTTCGATATTTTGTTGGAATTAAGCAATTCAGATCCACCGCGTCAATCGTTATTTCGTCGGTAACTGCCATAGTTAATATAGTGTTATTATAAGTATTGTGTACTGAACCTTTTTTGTATACTCTGATATAATAAACCTATATATCTATATTATAATCTAATATTTCCAGTTCTTTGTAGAATAGAGCATAAATAAATAAATAACAAACTAACATATCTCCTGACGCTGTTATAATTTGTAGAGGGGGAATGATAGAAAATCATTCGTTGCTCTGGTGCTCAATTGGTACTGTAACAATCGACAGTTACGAAAATTAAAAGCACAAGCCTCCCTGGTTAAGATATATTGAAAGAACGTCGATGTTTGCGTAGACATAGCAGCGGGGGAAAAAAAATAAAACAAGGACACGGTTAAAGTGGTCAGAGTTAATTAAATTGAAACAGAGTCCATCAAAAATTAGTGAAATTAATGTTTGCGATTCCTCCGTACTTGCAACATATCTGAATATGAATTCGTTATTTCTTAATGAGGACCGTTTGCCATTTATGATAACTGGAATGTCGACTACGTTAAGTGGAGCAACCCCGACCAAATATTCATGAAATTCTTTCGCCCGGACATGTGACATGCATTCCTACTTTAACGATCAATTTTACGTGAACAAGAACGGGATGCATGCCAATTTTTCACGCGGAGTACGATGTATGTACATACTCGATATACATTTGAAACGTACAATTTTAATTACAGCTATCAGAAATCCTTAAGTGTAAGCTAAAATTAACTCGTTGAATGAAATGAAATGGAATTGTCCTGAACTGATTTCTATTCTTCAAATTTTGTCCACAGAGCTGCAATACGGGTGAAAAAAGTGTCCCTTAAAAGTTAAGAAGTTAAGAAATCGGTAATCCGTCTGCTTGGATGATTAAGTTGCCCTTTATCGCGAATAAAGTAGAGTGAGAATTTCTACTTATGAATCTTGAAGTAAAACTATGCAACTACAGTTGCAGTGACATAATTAAATAGAACATAGCTGTAAAATTCATAAAAAGTTGTATCCTCTGTAATTCCCTAATGTATTTAAAAAAAATCTGATAAATGAACGTTAGGGAAGAACGATATATACAAGAAAAAGAAATTGCTTCGTTAATCAAAAATTCATTTTGCAAATTGCAGATGCATATTAACCACTGTCAGAAATGATTTATTTCATTATATTTTAATTAACACATCGTGCGTTTGCATTTGTCGGAACAAATATAAAGACGTTTAATTAAAGCCTGGAGAATACATAAGGTAAAAAGAGATTGAGACGATTAAGGTCAAAATGGGCTGGTAAGCATCAGGAGAGTATCTGCGAAAATGAAATAAGTGTGTACGTCGTGTAATTGCTTTACCATTTACAGCAATTACAACGTGTATTTAGAAATTTATGGGCCCCACAATTCAATTATCCGCTGATCGGTTGAACCGAAACTTAATTCAAATTTGTCGGCTAGCGGCGGCGGAAAAGAAATGAAATTGCACCTTTCGAAGGTTTGCAAACAGAATGAAGCACGTGAACAACGTAATAAGGCTACCGAGTTGCGATGTACAGCATATTTTTTTTTCGTTTTAACCACGAATTTTCACGGCTGACTTAAACGTGTTATACACACGGGAAATAGAATATATATGCATCACTTTCGAGCAATTATTAATACATATTCGGTATGGGTTACTAAGTACAATAATTCTTATTTGTTCACTTAATAAATATATTCAATACAGCTTGAAAGGAATGTCTTTAAAACACGAAAAACTCTTTACGACTGACTGGAACAGTCGAAAAGAAAACCGGCGTCCGCTTATACCAACCTAGATCTTTTGACTAACTAAATACAAGCTCATCTTGCTATCTCCCTTAGTGATATGAATATTTTATTTACTGTCATTAGTAATAATTCAACAATACTGTTTACATAATTCATTTTTTATTTCCACGTTATTAATTACTTTTAATTTCTTCGTACACAGTTTCTTCAATTTTTTCACCTACGGTTCAACTCGTTTACGAAATTTTGTATGACTGCACCTGTACTTGTAAGAAATCATGTAAAATATTTTACTTTTATGTATATGTGTCAAGACACATTAATATTATAAATTTAATTGAGCTAATTAAGAGCACCTACTAATTCCTCATACAAATAAAATATTTAACTTAGACATTTAAGCAGGTGATATAATCTTGCTCCGTGGATTTATTCATTTATTTAATTTGTCCAACGATATCAACTCGAAACTTCCTCGACTATCCCAATACACCCTCCGAACAATGTATTCCGGCTAATCAATTTTTAAATAATGGTCATCCCTTCATTCCCATCTAAAGAATATACACACGTGTGGCTTTTTTGTGCGTTATAACGTTCCCATCGAAATTATTCATGGCTCGACGTGCGATATTCGTACGATGATACGAACAAGATTGCCAATACCTGTCGCGAATAAAATCGTTCCGAAATGATACTTGTCGTTGCGTGTATTCGCATCTGCCAAAGAGAGAAAAAACGCACGAATCGACCGAGGAATCGGCGCAGGTTTTTACTGTGACAGCCCATCAGATTAAATCGTATCGGGAGTGTTGCATGGAAATCGGCATGTAGACGATGGTCGAGTAGCCGTTCTCGAAGAGAATCGACCGGATTATAAATATCGGGCAGCGCATATTATAAACAACCAGTCGAACTGTGTATCGACTCGTTTCACGAATCTCGATGGACAGCTGTATGGACTTTCGTAGTTTTCTATTGCGGGGGCGTTTTCGCGGGACGTTATCATTACTTTGCGACTCTCGAAGCGGGTCTCTTTGGGGGAGCGAATCGCTCGACAATTGATTCAAAAACCAAGGGACTATGAAGCAAATGACGCGGTGAGTCACACGGATGGAATTTTCACGTTGCTAAGTTAAATTTGTACTTAAGAGGGGAGGAGACTGAAAATATTTTTGTGATTGCTGTCCGAGACCTGACACAATTAATTAAGATTTAGAATTCAGAAGTGTAATTCCCAATAACGAAATATATTAACTGTCCTATAATAATGACGATAAAGTTCTTCAATGAATCAGCAATTGTTACTATCTTATTTTGTATCGAAGCTAAAAATTTGGCTCAGCGACTTATTTTTCGGATGATTTCTATTCAAGCCACCTGTGAAGAAAATTCAATGAACAGAAAATCCATATTTTTGAAAATTCATTCGGTTTTTAATAGTATATCAACGAATGCAATTAACACTCTTATATATTTCCAACATTCATTCGTTCTAAGACAGGCCTTTCTCAAATCGCAAGAATTATAGAAGAACTTCCATCGCATCGATTCCCATTCCGTTCAGTTCCATTGTGTCCGCGACAGCGTGTTTTTACAAGGAGGCAGGGGCCCCCTTCGTGAACGCGTCGAAGCTCACGCGAAATCTGAAATGTCGATCTGCGGAATGAATTCGGGCCGCAGTTCGATTCCAACCGTTCTGCATGAAATTGCCGCTCATACGAGCGAAGTGCACACGATTACGCGAGAAAGTTCAACGAGGGAGTTTACGAAAAGCCAACGGGGCTCATGAATATTCAGCGGCGCGAGTCGGCCAAGACTCGCGTTTGAAATGTACAAATAGTCGACAAACCTATCCGACAACTCGTTCCCTTGTCGCCATTAAGCCCCCCATAATGTCCGTTTCCTGACGTCTCTTTGTGCGCTCCTTTTTCGCTTGCACTCGCAAACTATTTGCCCCGTGCGTTCTGCGTCTCTGCATTCTTTTTTTTTTTTCCACTCGCGTGACTGAACGTGTACTCGTTTTGTAGACAATTGCACCTTTAATCACCATTTTTTCTGCCCCTCCGGAACGCGAAACGCGGCACGGTTAAGGGAATTAAGAATTTCAATCGCACCGTTGGGAGATAGAACTCAAGTGTATTGTATTCATAGTAGCATTGTAGAATGAGACGAGTGGAATGAATGAAATGCGCGAAACGAATTAGATGGATGAATCGAACGGGGAAGTCTGAATGAAACATTTCCTTGCCCGACCTCCGCGTATACTTTAAAGGAAAAGTTTCCGCAATTTTGGTTACACGTGCGCGAATGTATGTTAATTGCCGATAAGGTTGCATCTTATTTTAATATCAAGTGCCAGATTGATAAAAAAATCAAGATGGAGATTCTCGAAACGATTGGAAGGAAGCAGGGGAATATAAAATATTGTTGGCACGGGTATAAATAATTGAACGAAAATTGCTACTGTTTAATCAAAGTATCAATAATAACAGGAATGCATTTAATAATCATTTGGTCCGTTCAATTAACGTCACATTGATATGAACCTCAAATTGTGGCACTGAAATTGTTCAACACAAAGCTCCTCTCAACCCCTTAAAAGCTGTTGAATCCATACAGATACGATGTATCGCCGTTTTGCTACATCCGTCCATTGAATGCATTTAAAACAACTTCATTTTACCGCGTTCATGCGTGCTTTTATAATATGACTGTTACGATTCCGACTTGCGTCAAATAACGTTAAAGTTGTTGGCAGAATGAGAAAGTCACCGATAACCGATGAATACATCGACTGAATCATCGTATGGTAGCCTGCCGCAATTTTCGAAACCTTGAACTAATCATTTCATTTTTGTGGCCAGGCGAAAGCGTTATTTATGACTGATACATTAACTCCTAAAGATGAATACGATGATTTGTCTTATATCGTTTGCGATTCATTCGAATGTATGATTAATACATAATAATAGATATGTTGAAATAACAATGACACATTGAGACTGAAATGATCTTTTGCCCACTGTTAGATAAGAGATTATTATTTGCACGTACTAATATTGTTACAAGAACGCCGGGAATCGAGATACAATGTTGCCGAACAGTTCTTTCAAGCATCCACATATTTTAGTAATCTTAAACAATGTACGAAAACACGTTTGCCGAAGTTATCAGGCTTAATAACTACTAATTAACAACGTACACCCAGACTCACAAAGAAGCAGCGGGATTTCAGCAGAGAATATAGAAGTACTAATTAGAGCGTTCCTTTGCCGAGTGGCATCGAATTACTCATTACACACTCTCGGCGTACTAAATAATGGGGGAAAAAACAGGTTTCTCTACATATTATTCTACAAAAATCAGTAATTTCTCTATTAAAATTCATGCACCCCGACGATCGACTTACGATTTCTTGTAAATTACACAAATTGAAGTTCTCGTACCATGAACGAGCCCTGCTGACGTTTCAGCACTGCTTCATTTGCACACATTTTTTCCGTTTCATCCTACAATTTGTACATTTCTCAAATCGTGTTGAGATCGAAGCTTGCGTTGGTCGCCGTCGACATATTATTTTCCTGGCGTCGTTTTTAGACGGCAAGAGACGAATACGCGATTCGATCGTGTGAAACTGATTTAAACGTGAAAAAGAAATCGACGATAACAAAGATCGGGGAACGCTACGAGCCAGGCTACCGCCGATTACCAGTCCAGGATGCGACAATTCACCCTCCGGATATTTTTTACTCTCCGTTTGAACGGGGTTGCAGGTAATCGTATTCATAATACACGTTGCTGAGGTGCCTCCGATGCGTTCCGCACATTTATTGAACCGCAGAAAAGGGATAATGGGACAGTGTGTATAAATTTTGCGTATTCGAGGAAGAAAAGGCCAGATCGGTAATAAGATCGCGAGCCCGTTGAACGCCGTGCATTAAATATTCATTAAGCTCACGGCCGGGAGCCTTGGCGAAATTATTTATCGAAAGTATTTCCCGCCGTTCGGCCGTTTATTTTTCGCGATTTATGGATATTGTCTCGTGAGGCCACGATTTTTGGTAGGATCGTCTTATAATTTACCGAACTGGTGGAATTGAATTTTATGTGCGTACGTTCGAAAGATAAAGTTCCATGTTGGCGAGTGTTGAGATATGTTCGGTTACCTTTAAGAGCTACTATATACCTTGCAGTAATAGTACTTGGGAAGGAATAAAAAAAAACAAACTGCAAATAGTATATAAATTGTTATAACACCCAGTTATTGATTAATGAGAATGAGTTGTATCAACTAGGTTTGGATTAGAAGAAATTGATTTTTATATTTCGCACTAATTCTGGTACGATTCACATATTGTT
This sequence comes from Nomada lathburiana, assembly GCA_963667235.1. NCBI lineage: Eukaryota > Metazoa > Arthropoda > Insecta > Hymenoptera > Apidae > Nomada > Nomada lathburiana. The sequence goes on from OY763905.1 coordinate 4,686,272, forward strand.
CTTTCAATCAAGATTACTTATGTTGTAGTTCGCATGAAACTATTACGTATCTAATTGAAAAGTATATTTTACAGGATGCCACGTATAAACAGCTAGCATTGTTATATTTTAACTAGTCTCATGTTAATACAACTTGTATTTAAAACAGCTTTTTCTTAAAAAAAAAAATCAATTTTCCATCGCATACCATTCACAAAGAATATTACGAAAATACGATGCTCTGCTATTTGCAATTTCCAAAAAGAGCTCGCAACTAAAATACAAAGAAACATACTTTGATATAATTCTTTCGTCAAATTAAATAAATGTCCTTGACAATAAGTGCAAGTGTTAAATATAATAAATATGTACATTGTGAAGACATATACAATCGAAAGTATAAGTAACAAAGAAATACTGTTACCATTAATTAAGCAGTGACTAATTGATTCTTGAACTTTCTATAGACTTATTCCGTCTAGTTTTCTGCACGACCGTTCTAGAGTATTTCCTAACGATAATCTTAAATTGCACGCTTCATTGTAGTTCACAGGTAGGTTAATTTTTGTTCAAGTCAGGCAGGACAGGCCACGGAAAATTACTGTCTTGGCGATGCCATTGTGGATCCTATTACCACTCATTAGAAGTGTTTTAATTGGACGCCGCACAGAATTTCCATTTGCATGCGAGCATCGCTGGAAAATATGCGACTCCTGACTTTTTAACGTTCACGTAGCCGAGGTATTTAAAGTTACTTGGCGTTTAGATCGTTGAACACAGCAGCATTCGTTTAGATTCAGCAATTTATACGGGCACTTCGCGGCTGGCCAAAGGAAAATTACGTATGATTATGCTCTCTGCGTTTGTTTATGTATTTTATTTCGACCGCAATTTAAATACTGTTACCAGGAATCTTTCGAATTAATTATTATGCTTGAAAGTAGCGTTCTGAATAATTTACCATTCTTCAGCTGCGATTATTGGAGATTTTTATTCTCCACCCTTGATTATATGCAGCAATTAATTTTTCAATATTTTTCCACCGGAACGCTATGAATATGTTCTTATATTATCTATTTTAATAATGCAACATTTAACGTGCCCTTTAACATGAATATTCTGCAAGACATCGTGTAAAATAATATTACATATAGCGAATTCTGCAGAGAATATTGAAAGTATTGGACAGTAAAAATAATTGGGACGATATAAATATTCATTGAATTAAATATCATCGTTTTCTTACAATAAGTGATAATATTTCATTTAAGAAAAGAATAAACTCCTCTTTTGTTAACATAAATTTCTACATCTTTACGTCGGTGTAATTTCCATTTTAATGACTTCTTTTTCTTACCTGAATTAAAATTTATTTCAAATGCGTAATGACCACGAACGACGGACCTGTCATATGAATAAATATTCGTCCGTGTTAACGTATTAATATGATACTTCTTTGGTTTACTGTAAAATCGACGCGCTTGGGTTTGCCCTTATAATACCAGAATCCTTCGCACATAGAGTTATGTACCTAAAGTTTCGCTAAATAAAAGAGATAACAGCGGCGTGTTACAAATTTATAAACACGCACAAGTTATCTTCGAATGCACCAAAATTGCAGTTTATCCGCAATATACTATAGTTTACGACGTCCCTCTTTATGGCGAACTTGCATTTCGCAAAAAATATTTCCTTTTGTTATACAGAGAATCTACATAATAATAACAACGATAATATATCATTTCAATTGTTCGCATAATAATAAATAAACATAACAGTCACGTCGTAATATTCCCGTCGCACTTAAATGTCATATTTCCTTTCATCTCGCTGTTTTATATTCGGCGGAGGCAAATATTTTTCAATCCTTTCAATACCCAAAGCAATAAGTTCTGATTGCGAGTCATTTAAAATTAGAATCTCAGCCAGCTCGATGTTTTCTACCTTACTTTTGTGTCGCGAATTCTGATCTCGTTCGATGTGTTTTCACTATATGTAAAGTTGATTCAGAAAATGGTGAACTTTATTCATACTCTGAAAATGCAGTTTACCATTAATTTTCCACTTAGTCTTTTAATATTTATGAGGTCTTTCGTTTAACAAATCGAAAGTTAAAGCGTGCCAGTAAATTTTACATTAAGGAGCTTACACTATCTTCTAATGCGACGTTACTTGGAGTACTAGTCTTTAATATAGTCATAATGTTGCAAAGCTCCCGATATAACCGAGACAGTGCAACATTTAATTCTAATTCTACATCTAATCAAATTGCACATTGCAATTAAAATTACAGTTCCTTGTAGCGAATATGAGCATGCTCGAACCACGATAGATTCGTTAATATTGGAATGCTAGGCAATCATTTCTCAGTTCATTTTTCTTCATGCAATTACATTTTCTTGAATCTTTTACTATTTCATACATTCATTGCATTGTAGAAAATACTCCGGGTACAAAACTATAGTTTATGGTCACTTACAAATTGCCATGTAATATTATAATTCCAGCGCGAAATAATTAATAATTAACATTACTTTCATTTATTTATTTTGTCATTTAACATTACTACATACATTGTTCAAATTACTTTTCATGTCACTATCTACGACTTCGTTTAGATATAGTATTTTCCTATCTAACTATGCTGCATTCCCATCGCATTATTACACCAAAGGCGAGTGCGAAAAATAATAACGATACCAGTGATAACAGCAGAATAATAAACCGCATACACGTCAGTACGAAAATAAAAATTACCAAAGACGAAACTGACAAAATACTGATCTTGTCTGATTTTCTCGTCTAATCCACCCGCACATTTTTCTGCGCGAAGAAAAATAAATTTTATATAAACAAACTACCCCCTCATGTCATATAATGTAACAAGTATTGATTTACTTTAATGGAACCTTTCAATTCAGAAACGATCCCGATCTCAACCGGTGACATCTTCCTCAGCTACCGAACAACAGCCGTTAAATGCCGCGTTTCTGTGAATGTTTAAATCATTAAGCGTGCTGATTTATGCCGAGCGAACAAAGGTGCATTTATTCGCGACGTGTGTCAGTGGTGCATTCAATCGCAGGTGCAAGTCCAATGGTGATATGTGCACGCCGCGCCGTTCCGAACAATAATTGGCCCCCGATTATGATATATGGGACAAAATAATTCGAGCAGAGTCGAACCGGTTACGGTGCGCGGCGATCCCATGATTCATCCTTGATTCAAGGGAACTAACTACCGTGATAATTTTAGCCGTGGCTTAGCCGTGGCATTATCGTCGAGGCACGCAGGTAACGAGCAATCAGACTTGTATTATGGGTATTTCCACTCGCCGAAACTTGAGTATCGTTCAGAATGCGGTTTACACGTAATTGTGGATTGTTTCGATAAGGTAACGATGAATGGTGTTTGTTTCGCAGTGTTGCCTCGTGGTCCATCAAATTTACGTTTGGTTACTTAATGAGAGTATTTACTCTTTATATACATTGTGTAACTTTGTTTTTCCACTTATCCTTTTCTTTAGTTTGTGTAAGATATTTGTATTAGATCTGATAATTTAACAATTTTAAAATGATTTCGCGCGGGAGATGTGGAGTAATATTATATATGATAAAACATGCCATGATAGAATCGTGCAATCAAGAACGAAGCACAAGATTATAGACGGCGAGTTAGACAGTTTACGTTGTTGATATTGCATTTCTATTTTTTGTCTTTGTTTCCTTTGAAAATATATTCGCTTATTCCCCAACTCTTGTCGTACAATACCAATAATAGAATATTCTGTCTAAGAAAGAAATAATTTGCTTGATTATTACATAGTTATATGTATATAACTATAAAATAAAATAACTATAACATAATTTAGACTAAAAATACAGCCATGGTATTAAAGTGTTTGCAATCAAATACACGGAAATAAATATCTGCTCTGCCATTTCCATTTCATAAATATAATGTCAGTTTTAATGTACGAAAGTTCCGCTAATAAAAGTCCTCCCTTCGGGTATTGCCTATCCGAATACATTCTACTTAAGATATCGCATTAATCATAAAGCCACTTAGTCGCATAGATAATCACGAACATTTAAATCCATTTATTGTTCTCCGTTGGAAATGTCTGCTTTGTCTGGGCTCGTAACTTGCGATTAATTGCAGGACCAAACGTTCGGAATGCAAAACAGAATCGTAAAATATTTCGAACAGCCGCGTCTTTTCTCAACATTGTTAAAATGCGTCCCAAACTGCATACCAAGATTTGCTCACTTTTTATTACGGCCAAACGAAGACATTTACTAATTTCGCGTTCCATAGAAGAGGCAAGGGGAATTCGGGTTTCGCGTCAACGCGATAATTGCCAGTCCATTATAAGGTTTGCTGTGCTGCACAATATGCAGATCTAACAAAACAATCTACGAATCTGGTAAATAAGATCTGTAGCAAACTGAAATATGTAACAAAAGTGATCAGGAATTAAAAAATAGTTATATTTACAGTATAAGAAGGTCGTCGATTAAAACTAATGGCTGCGCACAAGATAGTAAACAACTTTAGATTATAGGAACTTTTAATTTGGAATGAACTCAGTCTGTCAGAAATGCGCTATAAACATATAAATAGCAAAATTAATTTTGTTTGTCGATTATTTGTCTGGAAGTCATCGTTATTTTAAGTTACTATTTAAGAATAAAATTTATTGAGCACTGCCTTGCCTGTTTATAATTGATAATATTATTATAGTAAAATGAATAAAAAATAGAGTATTTTCTAATTGAACTAGATTTCTTTTTATATACATATATTGATAATTGATACTTTCTATGCTCATATTGTATTAGTTACTGTTGGAAAGGTATCGCAGTTTCCTTTTCTACTTGTCAGTAGAATGTGCGATCTATAGTCAGGCGCTATGAGAAACGATTTCTTCAGCAGCAAGGTGTCGTTCCCTTACGGCGAGTAAGAGAACTCGATTCCTGATAACCGACTGGGTTCTGCAGTTATTTAAATATTATACTCTGTCACTTATTTATTAATATCGCCAGAAAGTATAAATATTAAATGCCAATCTATTAAAACGTAGTTTACATTTTATTATACATTGAACAAAAGTTAATAGGTTCAAAACACTTAATTTTGCCTGTTCCTTTTATATTCACTTATTTTCATGTGACCTTATTATATTAAACAATAAATAGTTTTTATAATGTATTGCTTGAAGCAAGAAAGAAACGAATTCTTCTATTGGGAAACAAATTTTAAGGGAACGAAAGACAGACCGAATGAATTAGGCATAGTATTGGTTTACTCAATGCAACGATTCGAAACTTTATTACCAGGGTTTGAATATTTACGCAGGTAAAATGGCAAGATGTGCAAAATGTATCCAAAATAATTGTTGGATATGCATATATAATTCACTTACGATAGCTACTTTTTTTTATTATTCCATCCATTCTCGTTTAAGTTGGAATATATTACACTAATCTATTTGATATTAACTTCTGTGCATTGAATTCATTTCGTTTACTCGAAATGTTCGATTCCACGCGAAAAAAATATATAAGATATAAAATATACGCGCATTAACATAAAATAACGAATACATTAGCCCAAACTTCTAACAAGAATATAATGTTCTACCTAGTTTCTCCTTCTTCGTCCACTTTCTATTACAATATCTGCACATACTAATATACGTGTATACCCGCTGTCCATTAATTCCATTCGGTTTGATCTCATAATCAATTAACCAACCGTAGTCCTTCCGGCAAAGGAAAGTAATCCTCTAAAACCACCAATGTCAATCCACTGTCGTAAAGCATGTTCGTAGAAGACTTGGCAAGAAGAAACGACGAGAGTGAACGCCTCTGTCACTGTGGCATGAATGCCGGCATTAATATAGAATTATGTCGCACGTAACAATGTTGCGCAAGTGAAACGAGCCTAACGTCCCTTCGACGGACGAGCATTGAACTCTCTCGCGGCTGACAACTCCATTGCAACGAAAACGTTGCCCGCTCCGTACCGTGCTGTTTATCATTCCTCGAATATAAATTCCGGACCACTGTCCTTTCATACTTTCACTGCAACTGCACTCGGATGCCACCGTGACGTACGCATTTCGCTCACGATCGCCCCCGCGAATCGTGGCGACGAATCGCGATCGCATTGATCGAGGCGTTCAATTCTTTCTAGATGGAATCAGTTTTTTTTATTAAGAAGTTGTTCATCGATCAATCGTTTCCAAACGGACGTTCGATTCGGATCAATGTTTGGTTCGAGCAACGAACTGGGGCAAATTCTTGTCACTGCTGGCGAAAGGTTTACGGTGTTTGAGAATTGTATTCGAAAGTATGGAAGGACGGAGAAAATAAACGTAAGAGAGGAATGAATGAAATTTAATTGCGCGAGATGATGGAAGAATTGATTGTAGAAATGTTGCGTACAATAACTTGCCAAAGGAGCGTTAAGAATATTCTTAGACTTAAGCATTGAAATATTGAGTTTTTGATACATCGAGGAGTATACCTATGTATGTGAGAAAATTATATAAATTTATGTGAGAGCAGAGTGCAGCGTTGTTGAACCTGCAAATTTAGTATCCTCATATATTTTTAATTTTCTTAAATGTTACCGTATTCTTTTTTCCTTAATTTGATGCAAAGAACACGTAATGCAACAGAGTTTTTCCTCAAGTCAGAATCATTCAATTCTCTTATGCATAGAGAGCTTCGATTAATTTTAACGTTATCGCCAATTAATATCGAATGTTCGTTTCACTCATTTATACAGGACAAATAATTGCTTTCATCAATGGATAGACGAATATGCGTGTGTTACCATTTTTCGAGTTCTACTTCCAATTGCCATGAAAAGAAATCCGACGAGTATAAATGAGTTGAAAGCACCACCGATGTTACACAAGAAAGGGATAACGTTTAACTAGATATTTCGGAACGTGAAAGCTATTTCTACAGAAATTGATTCTCACGAATCGGGCACTTGGATTGCAAGATCATCAAAGGAGTGTATATTTCACTGAGTTGAGCGTTATAATGCCCTTAATACTGCCAGGATAAATGTCAAGAAGTTCTCTTATAACATCAGGAATGTTCTTGGTTAGCTAGTTATTTGTATAATTATTGTATTGACACCCGGCCCGCGGTAAATTATATGCTACCTTGTTTATAATCGTTTCTCATTGTTAAACAAAATTTGTTCGTTAGCGTAGCTAACCGAATAGAATTATTTCGTTGGTGTATAACATTTTGCCCAACACAAATATTAAGTTTCCACGTTGCAGCATTATATTTTCGTATGAAACCGCGAAAAAGTTCATGCTTAATTCTACTAAATGATAAATATTCTCGTCACACATGTTTCCAAATATAATTTCCCGTGTTACGCCAATTTCTTATTTTAGAGCGTCTCGTGTGCAATCTGCAATTGTAAGTAGGTACAAAGCGGGTGAACAACTTATTTTTGCGTACCATATTACACGTAACGTCCTTGTAAAATATATTTACGCGAAAGAAAGTCACCTTGCGTGCACAGTCATATTTGTGAGAAACGTTGTCTGAACATATTTGGCCAAGTGCTTCCCTTGAATATAATTATAGTTATTATCCTTCACCGCTGACGAATGTTAGCTTGCAATATCTTCGAACCTTTTAATTCCAAATATATATTCTCGGTCCTCGTTGCTCCTAAATTCCAGCAGCATTTCGATTTATTTAGCAAATAAAGAACGAAAAATAAATCGAAATAATGAGTAATTCACTACCTTGATTCATATAAATTTGAACTCCGCGCATCCTATTTACAAAAACACACGCTACTAACTTATTCACATCGACAAAGCGAAAACGTTACAACGCACCGTAATTACTTACTCCAAAACGGGCGCGCGCATAATGAAATTAAGAAACGTTCACATTCCATCAAACGAACCCCCTCAAAAGACAAACGAAAAAAAAGAGAAATAACTAAAACTTTCTTAAATTCCCGAGCCCTTTTACAAAACACGAGCCAAGCCCGAAATTACGCAACGAATTACAAAAAAGAAAAAAAAAATGAACACAGTGAGAACCAATTCGGCCTGTCGATCGTGACCAGATCACCACTTTCATCGCCCGTTCTCAATCAAAACCGCCGTGACAGCGATTCACGTACGAATCACGCCCATCGCACGTATACGCGAACGATTTCCAAAACGTCGGCTCTGGCGTGCCGCCAAATTGCTCTTCTCCGGGTTGCTTCCGGGCGATCACGATCCACCCACGGTGCGGTTTACGCTACGCGAAACAGGAATCGAAAAGCGGAGACGTGTCACGCTCGACGGTGAACGAAAATTGGCGCGTTGGAAATTTTCAAAGTCGTGCCGCGGTACGGTGAACCCTGGTGCTTAGATCGCGACGCGGTTGAGGCGGTGGTCGGGCCCATGGGCGGGCCCTGCCGCTCCCGAAGGGGACCTATATAAGTTGACTCGCGGCCGGTGTAACGCTAACCTGTAACACAATCGCGACCGTCCTCATCAACGACGAGACATGCGTCTTCTCGTGAGTATTCCTCGTTTTTCTCCACCTATGTTCGGCAGTGTCGCGTTTTCACGGTACCTGTTGCACGTTCCCTGGACAGTTTACAATGATACAGCCGCGAGGTTGTCGGTCGTTAAATCGGTGCAACAACGGGGCCAGTGATGCATCTTCAAGCACGATTGATCCGTGCGTTCGGACTCGGTTGATCGTTTCGGGAATTTTAGTCCCGCGGTAATTGATTGACTGTACAGCTTGTGTAACGAGGATTCGTTTTAGTTTGTTTTTTTTTTTTGCTTTTGGACATACAGAATGCTGGTAAATTTAACTTTTGTGACGATTAATCAGTGCGCTCATCATTCTTTGAGATTTTTAGATGCACGCTTCTGTAGTTCCTGTTGTTACATTCAAGTTCAAATTTCAAAGAGAATTACTTTTGCCAGTTTGTTATAGTGACACGTTTCAACGAACCAGCTTTTACATTTTTCTCTTTACATATCTTGTGTAGGAAAAGTACGAAGAATATGATAAATAATACTTTTAAAATGTGACAAATTACAAATTGATTGATAAATTTTAATTAGTTTTTAGTTGGTAAAAGTTTTACTTGGTAAAAGGACTATAATAGAATTTGTTTACAGCCAAGTGATCCAAATTTTCAAATACTCCATACCTAAATTCCAAATCTTATACTAATTTAAAAACGATTACCACATTCAGTAAAATTGTCGAAAATATTGAACCTACCATGAGATACATATTTAATTTCCCTTCTCTGTTTCTGTATCGCTATTATTTAACTAATTCCATATTTAGCGTGCCTGGCTTATGTTTTCACTGATTAGTAAAGGCAAAGGCAGATCAAATATGCAAGTTATCTAGCTCGGCATTGCACCTTTTCCTTTCTAACGTTCCTCAAAGAAATTGAATTCTGCATCCTATTACTTTTACGATTATTACAAGCATCTCTCTATTAAACGTTTAATCGATAATCGTCCTTCGTTCTCCGCTTCAAAGAAATTCTTCGACGTATTACAGAAATTAAGTAAACATCCAACTAAGCATTCGCTACTACATTTGTCTTCTTTTTTATTCAACACGTACATTCTTTCCGCCATAAATTATTCCTACATAAAAATCTGTGTGCCATTACAACATAAAGTGCAAAGAGCACAAGCACCGACCGCAGTTCGAAACTATTGAACATATTGCATTCGTTGAAGCTCGGGTGTTTGTGACGTTCGTTCAGAGAAAAGGTCCACGTTAACTAACGGAGTAAAAGTGCATTTCAAACGAACAATCCCTGCTGCTTTTCAGTCTGCGCGAGGTTATTGGAAAGTCTCCTGCGCCGTTGCTGGTACAATCAATTTTATGCAAACTTGTGTCACCAGGTGCTGTCTATCTTGTTTTGCGCTGGCCTTGCGCTCGCCCAGCACAATCAGCAACCCGTAACAACGCCGGTGCCGATTTTGAAGCAGATCAACAAGTAAGCAACGTTTCGTTATCTCGGCATAGATTTAGGACAGCAGAATGCGACAATGCAACGACCACGCTTTTTGCCCCGCTTCTTTAGTCGAATACCTTCGATATAAGTTTACTTGCTCTGTGAGCCGAAGGTGCGAGATCAAGATTGGAGTAAGAAATGAACCGTAAAGCCATAAAGGGTGGCCTGTATAAACGACGAACACTGAAGATTTGAAAAGAACAGAGCAAAAGTGATTAGTATTTATGAGCGTAAAATATGCCGTGGACGTAGATGTTAGAATAACGCGATTGCTCGCGAAATAAACGATTCGTTACGAGGAATAATAATTTTTCGAAGAAGTAGAAAGTGTCTTACAGTAGTCAAGTTCAACCGCTTTGGTTCTGGGATTTCACTGTTCTGAAAAATTAGGGTAGGTAATCGGTTTAGGTTTCTTGGTGCCAAGGGCAGACAAAGTAGAGCATGCGAAATATTAGATTTAGCATTGCATAAAATTTCACTTGCACATGTACTACCTGAACTTGAATTTCGTATACAGTTAAAAAAAGTAATTAATTCTTTCTACAATTAAATATACAAGCAATAACTTGGAAGCACAAAATGAAAATAAAATAGTTATGTGAAATTTGTTATTTTTTTTAAGTCAAGAAAAAGAAAATGTTGACAAAATTAATACCAGGTAAAATAAAGAATGAAACAATTCTAATCCATGTATGAGTGGCTTCAAACAAACTGGTTTAAGGAAACTTTTTACGCAAAAACCATTTCTGCAACGGCACAGCAATCTATACAGATCCGTAGTTAGGCAATAAACGACTGCGAAAACTACTTCTAACCCTCAAAGCGGGCGTTGCTTTGAACATTTTCGAAAGGTGGTTCGTTTGCCCATAACCCAAGGGCAAATCTTCACTTTTAGTCGATCCTGCAATAAATTCTTGCACGTATTGCATTATACTCTCTTCCCGCACGTTTCCATAACTTTTTCTCGATCTCTCGAGCATGACTGATCCGAGAGAGAAATACTTGTCTTTTTGCGAAAATCATAAACCAAACGCTTTCGCAATCGCGGGACACGATCATAAAAAACGATTAAAATTGCGTCATCGTAGCGAAATTACATCTCCTCCTAATTCGAATTTATCTATGAGCCCATGAAACATAGAAAACCTTAAGGCGACAATTAATCTCGATTCAATTTGCCACCAGACACAATGGAGACGGTAGCTACAGTTACGGATACGAGGCGGCGGACGGTTCTTACAAGATCGAATCGAAATATCCGACTGGCGAGGTGTATGGAAAGTACGGTTTCGTGGACGACACTGGGAGCGTTCGAGAAGTAGAATATGGTGCGTCCAGACGCGGATTCGAGCCGGCAGGTCCTGGAATAAACGTTCCTCCGCCAACCTTGACTGGTAACAGCATCGCGAATCCAAACCAACCCGAGGACGACGGCCAATACAGAGAGGATCCCTCTGTTTATTACACGGACCCTCGGTTCACAAACGGAGAACGATACGAGCCTGTACCTCGTCAGCCTGTCGCCTACAATCAACCGCGACCAATTCCGGCGCCGATTTATAATCCACCCAGGTAAAGAATTCATTGGCTTCCATGCGTATATATTCTTTTCAAGGCGGAACCTGTGGCGTATTATTTAATTTGTCTGAAGTTTGAAATGCTTGCTTAATATTTTGGCGAGCCTCGCGAACGATTTGGTAATAGTTTCAAAGGGGACTTTAATGCGCAATTGTTTTACTGGAATTCAGTTTGAAGTTCCGAATAAATGCGTAATCGTCGAGGGACAAGTAGAAACCCTGAAGAGTTTCGATTTCGAGGTCGTTTTATGTATTGTATCAACGCAAATCTCGCTAATTATTTGATCAATTTTAAGGGCGGTATTTAATCAAAACTTTCTTTGAAATTATTTACTTGGAGCGGTTTGAAACATGGTTAATGCGTGCACAGTAGAGGCATCATTAAACCACCCGTGACTTAAAGATGTAACATCGTTTCAGAGTGAAAATTTCAATTCGATCCAAAGTTCACCATTCCTCCGACTACTGCGCGACACTACAATTGATCAACATTTTTCCAACATTCATGCTAAATAATTATCAATCCTTCATTTCTTACTATTTCCGAATTAAACTATTAATTCGATAACACTATCACGCAGACCGTCCCCTGGCCACTTATTATTATTATTCGCGTCCCTCTGACAGCAATTTCTGGTAAAACAGCGTCGTCAATTCTAACGTCGTTCCCGAGGACCTTTCTTGACCGTAGAACGCGTATCCCCGTTGAACCACGCAAATGTCACGCGAATCTCACTCGAAAGCGCAGCAAACGCGACTTTCACAAAGGCCGGCTACTCTTGACTCAACTCGCGGGGTTAAATAGTGGAATTAACCAAGGCAGAATCTGTTTCTTCGGTTTCCAGGTATCCCACGCAAACGCAGTACCAGCAGAAGCCGCAATATCAACCGGAATATCAACCGCAGTATCCAGCGCAATATCAACCGCAGTATCAGGAGCAACAGCGATCGGTTTATCAAGCCGCGCCGATCCAAAGCGGTATCCAAGGTCGTCCAGCACCAAACGTAGATCCCAATTCCGGGTTGGCCTCTTACACGGTTAATTACAAGCGATAGGATCCCATCGATCGCGTCGGCAACGTGTAAATGTGCGCTACATTGTTCGCCGCGTCATTTAAAAATCACAGTTAGAGCCAGTCTGTCCGTATCCATTTAATCCCGAGATCATTCCACTAGGCAGTTCGAACTTCTCATGGGCTCCGTTTCTGCACTTTCTTCGCTGCTTCGAACTGTTTAACGTTTTCTTACTTTTCGACTGAAACGTTGGCATTTGAGGGACTCGACAAAGTTCATCGATATCGTGATTTTGTTTATTGCTTCGGGGACAATTTGTTTGCTGTTGCTGTTTGAGCAGTTGATCGTCTTTCTGTTCGTTGTTTGATATATAATTTTTTATTGATGGTTATATAATACAATTGTGTGAAAGGAATTATTGCAGACGGTGTAAAACTTTGTTCATAATTTACAGATTGTCATTTCGTTTGCATTGGTTAGAAATTTGTTCTAGCAAAGGCGAATTTTGGATTATTTATTAAGTAACAAATTTCAATATCTTGTTCTCGAAACGATAAGTAAATGAAGATCAGTACTGCGTCTATGTTAACTCCACACAGGGAACCATATTACGACAACAGCATTGTAGCACTTTATTAGGATTTCAGTGGATTGCACAGGTATCCTTTTTTCAATTTAACCTTTCGAAGACACGTCGTGCCTCGGTGTTTCTGTAGTACCTGCACTACATGCTGCCAATCAAATTCGAGAACTCGAACATTTGCGTGCCCGTGTCCACACTGGCATTCAGTAACAAAGTATTACAAACATAAAATTGTGTCTCGCTTGCGTCCCATTAGATTAACTTGCACGGCTCTCACTTTTTCGTATCTTCGAAGACACTCGGTTAATACTCCAACGTGGCATGACTCTATAATTAAGTTCCTCTGAAAATCTCTACCTCCTTCTCACCTTCTATACCTGTTTACTTATCGGCCTCCTTTCATTTACCCTCTTCCTACCTCTTAGTTCTTACTTCCATAGCTCATTTATTTACGCCTCTCGTCACAATTGAATCGTCTCTGTCTAGCACGTCTAAAGCGTACACTCGAAATCTGTAACGACTCCGAAACAATCCTCTCCGCGCGTGTTATCACCGAACGGCAGGGGAAATCTTGTTGAAACGTCCGGTAGTGATTTGTATTCCACGTCGAAGGACGCATTCTACGTACGGATGAAAAATCGCGAGACGAAACGTCGAACAGCAACGACGTAGAAACGTCCGTTCCACTCGCGACGTACGGGGCGAACAATTCGCGAGCCACGAGAAATGGAATCCTGTTCACGTTAAATTACGAATGCAACCGCGGTTGAACTTGACTCGGCTGGCAAAAAATCGCCGCGTTTGCATGGCTCGCGAACGGCCTTCAGGTACTATCGATCGATCGTTGCGAGGAAACGACCCGTCCAACGTAGGCGATCCACCTTTCCGAACCACGATTATGCCCGCGAGATTCCTGCACGATGAGCAATCAATCGGGCGACATTTGCGTTCCGTTCCACTGGTTATCCTTTCGTCGATAATTCCGCGAGGATCGTGAATGCGTTCGTTCGATCGATCAGTTGATCGTCGCGTTCGTAGGGATGTTACGGGTTGCGCAGTAGATTGTCGAACAGGCGAAAGGTGTAATGAAGGGATGGAAATGTCGCGATATTTACGATGGGGTGGAATTTGTAAACATTTGTAATGGTCCATCGTAAATAGATGAAGAACGATGTTGTTATATAGGTATTCTGTTACACACGTTTGTATAATGTATTAGAAACATTAATTTAATTTTTTATATCTTTTTCATTGTTTTCCGTTTAACGAATGTATCGTGTAATAAATTACTCGTGAAAGAAGGATGTTTTGTTTCGCGCAATTTTTCTAGGACGGTCTTATGAAATGGGATTTTTGTATTTTTATTGTATGTCACGTGCGCAGTGTAATTGTTTTAGACGAGTTGTTAATGTAGTATTTACAACAAGCTTAATAATTACTTTACTTTTATTCATTTATGTTTAATTCAATTTTGCTATTATTATTTTAGCATTTCTTTTTATAAAATAATGTGATAATGAGGTAATATTCTATTTTTATTGGTGTAATGTTAATATTCCTTTAGTTAAGTCATTTGTTAACAAATTTAGTAATGGGAATAACAATTTAGAAAAGTTGCATTCCTATTTAACGATATTTTAACACTGAGAAATTTAGTTTTACAGGCAATAAATGAGTATATCTTTTTATATAATTTCAACCCGTGTCTCTCTGTGAGAATTATAAGAAATATTACTCTTCTCTTTAATTTGCATCCTATAAATTAAAGTTTTGTAAGAAGCAAGTATAAGTAACGAACACATTTAGCAAATAGAGCAGTTAAAGTATTAATATCTAAAACTTGTAAAAAGACATGGCAAATTGTTGAAGAACGATTGCATCAAAATTTCTCTGGAGAATTAACATATTCGCAACCAACTAATTACTCTTTGCCCGCGCATACAAATTTGCCTCCTACTATAATTGCACAGTGCGGTTCAAATTGTTACCATATCCGTACGCGCAGCACTAACCATTTTACCCACCTAACGAATAAAGGAATGTATGCAAACGGTGCGATACACCTTTTGAATAATTTGCAATTCGAACGACAGGCCGCATTTCGAGAAAAACTTTCCTGCGCAAAGCTAATTGGTTACTTTCGTCCAAAACCTAATGCAAAATTGACGAATTTTTTTTCCCCGTCGTCGGACAAACTCTCCGCGTACCTAATACCTTTCTCAGGTAACAAAAACCGAACCCGTTTCGTTAAGCGCGGTATTGCTACCAAAACGATCGACCTTGCACGTCCGTAACAGACTCCTGCACGGCACAGTGATAGCTGTATACCGTTGCACACGCCAAGGAAGTCCTTTGTACTGCCAAGGAAGGTTGTCGCCACGCCCAAGGAATTTCATCCACGCTCGTCGACCATTGGACACATCGTGTAATTATCCGGAGCACCTGTAGGTGAACCTCTCCCATAGCGTTCCCGAGTAGATTCTTATTTACCTCTGCTGTTCAGGAATCGAGGAGGACAGCTACTTTCGTTGTATCGCGAACGGATAATGTGCAAACCGAGTCGTTAAATTCTAGCACCGGGAACGAACAGTATAGTAAATTGTACACCATAATATCCAATTGCATAATATCGTAACGTACAATTAGAAAAATCATTGCCCCGTAGAAAAAGAAACTGTATTGTGAACGTGGAAAGCTTGTGGTCAAGCAAACGCAGGATAATGTACGATATTTAAGAATATTATTAATACGCGAGGAATGTGCAACCATCGAAACCTTTGGTGTTTTTAACTTGTCTTAAATGCTATCGTTAATTTTTTTTTCCAATCAAAGTTAGATGTTTTTACAACCGGTTTCGCGAATATCGTTTGCGAACCGACGATCGTAAAACGATTTCATGTATTCTGAACTAAGTTAAGAGCGAAGCGTGGAATTCAATTACAGGCTAATTAGCTGGAACGGAATGATTGCAACGTTTTTAGCAATCGATGCACAACATTGATACGCGGCTTTGAAATTCTTCCAATGTTTTACCGAAAATATTTACTGCGCCGCCTATAATAATGTCATGATTGATCGACTGACCGATCGGTATTCAATTTTGGTCAAAATACATACAAATGGGTGCATTAAATTCTCGACAAAAAAATCTTGTAATTACATTTTGTATATCCATATCAGTGGTGTAGAGATTGAAACAAATTTTAATAATTCACAGAAAATACAGTGCGATGAGAAACGTACTTTTTGACGAACTACAACATTCCTTGAAGTTTTAAATCTTTTTAATCAATCAATGATTTATTGTCCACCCTCTCAGGTAAACCCTCATATTCGTTTAAAATAAATAAGAATCTAATATGCAATATATTGTAAGCAATATTCACTGCATTAATAATATGCAATATATTGTAAGCAATATTTATTGCATTAATAATGCGCAATATATTGTAAGCAATATATTGCAATAATGCAAAATATTATAAGTTGGCTATTGCAACTTACTATATAACTTTTCAATTAAATCAAGAGTCTTCTTGGCTGACAATGACTTAGACTTATACTAATTGTAAGTCTTACACTGGTACGGGTCTCATGGTTCAAAACCGCAGTTTATTTCCGGTTAACCTAATATCACATCCGGTATTATGCAGCGTGTCAGGAAGATTAGCGAGCATTTTCCGCGAAAAAAAATTTGCGCCCAGTGCCATTCCACCGCCTACGAAGTCAAGATTCGTCACTGACGGTCAACGATCGTTCACTGCCACTTTTCTATCGCTAGCTTCGTCGTTCGTGTTTGTCGCAACGGGTCTTCCGTAATCGACGTTGATCTATAATCGCGAGCCACGGCCGTTATGCTGGAGTTATGAAATTCTAAGGAGCACCGTTCGAACGTGAAATTCGAGGCTGTCTAACTTTCTTTTCCTTCCACTGTTCCTTTCTCGCCAAATGCCTTCGAAGTTTCACCCGAACGCCTGAATCCGCGCGCCTTCTAACGTTTGCCCCCTGGTGCACCGATCGAACCACTTTCGGAAAACTACGCCCGCGGTAAAATGAGATTCTTTTCTCTCGGAGAAAAAAAAAAGGGCGGCCCGTATGGCGTTCTGGAGTAACGTGTACGTGTACACGTCTCTCACTAATTTATTAGGCGTATGTGAAAGTAGAAATTTGGTTCGCCACCACTTCGTCGAAATGTTCGTGTGGATAGATTGGTAATTGCTTCTGATTCGATTGTAATGCGTGATTATTCGGCCTGTGTAATTAACGAAATTGCAGTAATTATATTCTTTCGTATTGGTTAATATGGACGAAGCGACGGAGAAGAATTTTTTTGGCGCTATGAGATATTTCATCTTTCTGTCGATTCGATGACATTGAAATTGACGAAGGCGTGGTAAGAATGATTTAACAATTTTAGAAGTGATAGTGTATGTAGCATATGAAGAAGCAGTTTGATAGTATGGAAAGAACGCGTAGATTTGTAGTTCTTGTGTATGACAAACTTTGATTTACAATCGTGATTAATAGGAATGGTTAAGTAGCGATAACTAACGAATGCGGAAAGCTGTTCCTCGGACGTTTATATGAAAGTATGATATATTACCTGCAAGGAAGATACTGCGTAGGATCAATCATCATGCATACGCTACAGATTGAAGAATTTAAACCATTGCATGTACTGCCGATGCAAGTGAAATATAGTGTAATCAAAATGCAATATGCAAATGATTGTAACTAATACTTATATATATATATATTTGTCTATAGCAAATTAGTATTTAACTTGATTTCAGATATCATTGTTCTAATTAGTATCAGTTATTCATTTATTAATTAAGTCAGTGGGAAATAACTTATTATGCATACATAGGTATGTACATCTTGTATTCTTCATTGTTTGCTTCAATTATATGCTCCCTTGTACCCTATGGTTCCTTCAGTTACACTCTTTACATTGAAATAATTATACATTACATATCGAGCATATTCTACTTGTTCTATATCGTGATTCGAAAATAATCAAAAACTGTCATCATAAAATGTTTCAATCGGCCATCAATTTCCAGCTATAATTAATAACAACGTCGGCCGTGAAATAAAGAAACGAATTTAATCAACCAAGTAACGGGAATGTATTTAAAAAAAAACGCTAACTACATCTCGTTAATGTTCCACTCCAGAAAATAGCCTCGCACAAAAGTACTAGAGCCATTGCGAAACGAATCGCTTCCTGTTGGTTAAATAGACAGTCGCAACCTTATGATCAATAACGTACGTGTTCGAACCTTTCACGTAACCTTGTACGTAACATCGAATTCACGAGTAACAGTCCTAAAACGATATCGGGACGGTCCCTTGAACGAAAGAGGCGACGACAAAAATCGGAATGTCCATGTTCACGAATTGCAATCACCGACGCGTATCGCGCCTTTCTAGACAACGATGTCAATTCGAGATGCCGAAAACGATCAATCTGTGAACGCCCGCGCAATGCAACCTTCCAGTTAAGCCGAGCCAACCTTCGAACGCGCCGATTCTCTTTGTTCACGCAGAAAATCAGATCCTACTAGGAGGACTGGCGTCAAAGCCGACAATAGAGATTATTGGTGACGCGATCGTGTGGGTATAACAGGAACCATTTAGTCAGCATCCTGCTGCAACCTTTTATTCCCGATCTTGAAGTGTCCCGTGCAGACCGCCACTTTACGCATACCTGATACGTGGAGAGTGCCACGGACCACGGACCACCGCCCATGCCCACCTTTCACAATATACAGTACCGGTCATAAGTATGCAGACGATCTATAGCTTCGAAATTATTTATTACTTTCCGTGGAGCGATATCATTATTGCAGGGACTTTATTCATTAGGAAAATACAAAATACCGTGCTGGTTATTAGTGGTAGTATAATGTTTGCAAGGATTTTATTTTTTAGGAAAATACAAACTACTGTGCTGGTTATTGTTATTAGTGTGCAGATGATCTAAGGCTTCGGAAGTCTGTATTGGTTCAGTAGAGTAACAGAATTTGTGTAGGAATTGAATGCTTCGCACATTGAATCATGTGAAGTTTAGAGGATGAAAGTTTGTAATAAACTGAGTTTAAGCCTATTTTTCCTATATTTTTCATTGGATAGTGATTGTCTTTGTTCTTTGTATATTTCCTTCCTCTGTGAAGGGGTAAAATTGAAATAGGGTACTAACAAGTAAAAGAAGTAAAAGTAAGTAAGTAAAAGAACACCAATTTTGATCAAAGATATTGCAATACCCTTTTAGCCTTTAAAGGCTTTGATTATTATTTATTTAGGCAGTACAGTTTATATTGACGTTTGTTCATATTATGTTAAAAAATTCTCTATTATTTTTCCTAATATTAGTGGCCTTATTTTTATATTCTACTAAGCGCAACAGGAGTAAAAACCTTGTGGTACTTAATTGTAATATTAAACTACTTTAATAACAAAAAATATACTGATACGTGTCTTTTGAGTACTATAAAATTTCTTTTAAACTACGATCAATGTATAGAGAATTGTAAATTATAATTTATATTTAATTATTATATAATGTATAATACAAAGTAAAATTCTCGAAAATAAAAGCAGGATTTGACAAATTCTGATTCTCTCGATACTGATGGATGATACTGTACCTGCCCTCGGCTCAAGCTCCTGGATCTAGCCGATCTACTTCTCGATCAATCTCATGGAAGCGTATCCTGATGCCCTTTACCGAACTTGCACCGCACTCTTGACTTGTGCCACGTCTGTTCTTTATTTCGAATTTGAATGCACACCCAGCGTGGCACCCCTTGCTTTTTGTGCAATGCGGTTTGCACGTTAAATATCATTGGTTTGCTTATCGTATCGAGCATCTCTGATGACGGTTCATTGGACATTGTTCTTGAGATACTCGTGAGATAGTTCGACTACTTGCATTTTAAAAGAGTACAGCAACATTCATGACAATTTATTGACAAAGAGTTTATTAACGATTATTCATATTAATATTGAAAAAGCTGAAAAATATCAAGCAGAACAAATAAACGATTTTATCTAAAATTTATGTTTTTTCCCTGTCTTCTGATCAACGCCGAGAGCATGTGTTACGTAAGGTGAAATGGAAAGCGTGTTAATCTGGTTTCGTGTTACAGTTTCTTTAATTGGGAGTGTTATCGGTGGACTTGTGCTGCAGCATCTGGGTTATCTCGCTATCTAATACAGAATTGCATTTAGATGTCATCCAGCAATACGATAACTTAGTTAAAACTCGGGTGGGTGTTCCGAAGTTTTTTTATCCTTACATTGGAGTACTTAGCGCAATATGGTCAAGCTAACAAGATGTAAGTGTAATCTACTACTGATTATACTTTGTAACTGAAAAGTATGCAAGTTATTTTTCAATTATGAAAATGACAATATGTGTTTTATTTTCACAGACGAATGAAATTATTAAGCTTGGTTATTTAACAGTTGATATACATTTATCCAAACATACATGTAGGTATTTAATTACAAGCATAATAATCATAGATCTTTACATATCCACGCAATAAGTATGTATACATTTTGTCAAATTAAAAAAAAGCAATTGAATAACGAATATTACTTCGTTGCAGACATTTATATCGTAACATGTAATATTATAACAGCTTCTTCTACTACCCTGGTGGGGTATCTATATTTTACGCAATAAATTTCTCGGAAATTTCGTGCTGAAAAAGAGACATGCGTTGCGCGTAAACTGCCAACTTCGACGGAACGGTATCTATAAATAGGTCCGACGCGAAGTATCGAACACGACACAGACTGCTTCTAAAAGGGAATGCAATAAAGAGGCGAAGAAAAAGCGGAAGGTGTTCAATGGAAACAAAAGTTTCGCGATCATTCGATGAAAGATAACGGCGCTTTATTCGATACGGCAGTGCGTGTTTCATCGATACGCTCGTACGCAATTTCGCGATTCCGCGTTCACTCTCGAGACATTCTGATGCAAGGCGTGGTGCGACAGTCTCTCGAGCCAGTGATATCGCTAGAACTTGCTTTCCTTTGCTCCCGTAATGCACATTTGCTTTTCGCATGCACTTTCGTCTTTTTGCTACCCTCGCTCAGTTGAAACACCTTTTGGAAACCAGAGGTGGCTCTATTTGTCAAGGAATTGAGCGATATTAGGTATCACGACAGCGCGCCATATGTATGATTGATGGCGAGTATTAAAGCCACTCGAGACGTTCAATTTTGATTCTGAAT
The DNA here is from genome assembly GCA_963667235.1 of Nomada lathburiana. Taxonomy (NCBI): domain Eukaryota; kingdom Metazoa; phylum Arthropoda; class Insecta; order Hymenoptera; family Apidae; genus Nomada; species Nomada lathburiana. The sequence goes on from OY763905.1 coordinate 4,707,716, forward strand.
ATATATAATTGAAACATTATAATTTAGAAGGGTGATACAAATTTTCAGGCATCCCGAATTAATAATTAATTCAAATGATATCTATAGGTAATTAGTAATGAATCTTAGATGCAGAACAAAATGCTGACACTCACTTTTATTGCACATATTATAATGTCTTATTACGTTGAAACCCTCCTCGGGTCTTACGTACTAAAAATAATAAACTGCAAATATTAATAAGAATGTTTACAGTTTACAGTATCCTCATACAGGAAGTATCAATACCGTTTCATCAGAATTATATTAAATAAAAGTTTTACTTGATCATAATACACGACAACAAATGTTGCGTTGCAACAGGAAACATAAATTCGCTAACATTAGCTGATAGTTTTCCATAAACAGTATTCCAATTAACAGTATAACGACGGGGAAAAAGTTCTTTCCTCTCTAAAGGTATTCGGTTGTTTAAGTGACACACTGGTCGATCGATTCAAAGGATCGAGACTCGACTGTACATATAATTTCGTTCGGTCGATTAATTCGAATCATATTCACGCAATTATTCGCCACGGCTCTCATTAATCACGCGAATATTTTCACACGGGTATCGCGCATCAAGATGTCCGTGAAACTTGGAGCGTGAGAGGCTGAAAAAGTGGAAACAAGTGTACCATCCGCATTGTCATGAGATGATCGCCGTCGGATCATTCGCGTGATTAAGAACTCTCATACTACGGCCTTCCATGAATAATAAGCGGCAATTGTTTGGCCACGAAGATAGGACAGTACGTTCATGGACGTTTCTCGTGCTAGAGAAATAATCTATCCGGTTCGTGCGTGCACTCACACGACAATAGCCCTGCCACCATCCCGTTTCATAAGAGTGCAAAAGCCTCTGAAAGCCTTGAGATGTCCTGTCGTGGCCCCAGCCTCGTATCTTTGTGTACAACAAATTATTGATAGTCCCTTTGGGAATATATTTTGCGTTATCATGCCGATCGAAGGATTAAAGCGATGAATAAAATTAAGAATACATTTTGTCGACAAATTCCTCGTCTCGAAAGAAATGGATTACGTGTAGGTACTAGAGTAGTGGAGAATGGCGAGGTATAAATCGCGTTCAAGCTTTTTTGCAGAGAAGAATTTAATCTACTCTTAGTACACTGTTCCAGTGGAATAATGCTGCACGAAAATTATGCAAAGAACTTGCAATAATTTCTTTACCAACGCGTTGAAACGCTGAGATACGGGAAACAATTTTTGCCTGTTCAATGGAAATTCTCGTTCTTACAGCAGTTCGTATTGAAAATTAAATAATTAATAAATAGTGATGCTAATGTTTTTATATGACTGTGAATAAAAATTTGTCGACCTCAATACGTTTTACATTTCTATAATGCAATCCTGGACCCTTTGTTAACAAGCATCGACCTTCTCGTAAGAATGTATTTTCCATCAAGTAAATTTCTGCAGAAATATTGCACTCCGCGAGATTCTTCATTTAAAAATAACACTTTACGATCGTGACTAATTCCTTAACGAAATATAAAACGTTGGCAGTGGATTAATAAATTATCCTTGCGTTATTACATTTTGTAACACGTGCATAGGGTATCCAGATGGTTAAAAAAAAAAAATTCTATCCCCATTATCATTAACGTGCAGAAAAAAAAACAAAATGAAGCGTGCACGAGAATAGAATTTCGCAATCTCGCGTGCAACACCGTTTAATCACGTCTTTGCAATAATACATCCAATTCTGGTCAAAGTGACGTGACCACGTTGTTAGTTGCACGTAGATGTAACAACGTCTTGGATTGTTACATAGAAATAGAAAGTGGAGTGTGGTCAATTAGAGAAGGCTGTCTGCTGAAAAGAATGCCGGTGAAAACAAGATCAGCCGGGATCCAGTAAGAAGTTACTCGCAGTATTCCTTTGAAATGTTGAACAACGCCGGCTCAACAGCTTCTGCGCGCGTGCTTGACTTTACGTGCTTCAATTAAAAAGTATAATTACATTGTGCAACGTGATTTTTTCATTAAGCAAACTAGGATATACGAGAAACGAGGGCGAATCGTTGAATCAATAATGCGCAATAACTGTGCCCTTAACATTTCCAATGTAAACTAGCAAAACTTTATGAATCGTAACAACAGAAGCGTACAGATTTTAAATAACGTGACTTTCTTTCTAAAAAAATCGTCGCCGCAACGATCGTAAAGATAAAATTATGAAAAACATTTTCATTGCGAAGCGATAGCGACGATTGAATCACACGGACATTGCTACCGTGCGTGCGTACTTAGAAAAACATTGAAACTAATAAAACATGTCACTGATTTAATTAACTATAGCGGTAACGTTCAACGCGGAGCTCATTATCGTCGACCCCAAATAAATATCCAACAATGTGAGTTCCTGAATGGATAATTTCAGTGCAATTAACTCGCCGCAGTGTCCGCGCCGCCACAGCGCTGTGCGTTCAATTATTTATTTATAGAAACCGTCGGGCGCCGGCGGAAAATCTATCGCGTGAGTAATACAGTTCGATAATAGTAAAACTGCAGGATGAAATCGAATTGAGCGTCGAGCAATTATCTTTTTAACGTGTAACGCGGTTCTGCAGAGTTTCGAGGAGAGTGACACGCGAAAGGCGAGAGTTTGCAGTTCTGTTTGACCTTGCATACCGTCCAGCAAGTCATATCGTTCTATGTTGCAGGTTAAAACGATCTGGTCTTTCTCTTGGATTCTACCGGAAGTCTCTGCGCCACCCGCAATGTTTCCGCTCTGAATAGCGCTCGCAATTGAACGTTAGGAAACCGAAATAGTCTTAGAAATTGCGTAATGGTGTTTTAATTTTGAAATATGTTTTCTCTCGCCGGTATTAGTTCTGCTTTTTAATACTTTGCAAAGAGTATCCGGATTGTATTCAGTGCAATATGTAATTATTTTCGCGTTGATATTTCACTTCGTCTATGATTGCCGATAATTTATTATTATGTATGCACATGTGAATAAGTTTCTTACTATTTTCTTATTTATTTGTTTAACATCAAATGCACTTTTACATTGTGTACTTCGCTATTACGTACGCTAATAAGTGATTCAAGTATTAATAAGTACAATAATTAAGCGTTCAATGAACCCGAAATTGGAAATGATTTTCGCCAACATTTTTTCTCCCTTCATTGTGCGTTCAATTGCACAATTTTTAATCAATTAGAACCAATTAATTTCCATCTTACGATTAACGCAGACCATATTGAAAAATACCGAACACTGCTCTCTCGTCATTACCTCGACAAATTCACCGTCGCTCAATTATTTCTTGCCTTCCACAAAAACTGGAAACAATATAAACCACATCGCATTATATTACCCGACGCAATCTGTTACACAATTATATCATTATCTACTAGATCAATATTCCAAGTAAGTTCGATCCCTGTTCACTTTTGGATACTGTGAAAAATAAACCCGAACGTACTAAATCGCCTGCATGACATGTGCGCGCAAATAAAAGCCTATCCATATTAAGAAACTTCTTCGTAATAAAAAGTCGCGATCTACACACCGGCAACCTGTTCCTCGGAAATCCACGAATGCGCGCGTACGGATCAGCTGATACAATTTTCCCGGTTTCAATGGCGGCCTGGAGGGATCGGTTACATTTCGCTGCATCTCGACGGACACACGAAATTGTCCGGCCGATCTCCCTTTCACCATACGGCATTTGGGGCAAACAGCGTGCACAAGGAGAATCGGTCAAATCGAAGTCGCGTAAAACGGCGATCTGTGTCGTCGGCGGGTAATTAACGCGATGCTCGATTACGAGGTGCACGCCCGATGGAGGACGCCGTTTAAATTCCACCGAACGGAATGTTTCGACGAGCCTTGAAGACGCAATTCTATTATACGCGCACGCGGAGGAGACGAGGATTGTCATCTCGTGGAAAAGCACCAATCAGTTCTGCCACACTGACAGCCCTCGTAACGGAATTACGCGTTGTTATAATTAATATGGGAGACGTGAATGGGCGGCGCATGAAATTCATGTGGGAATCGCGATTGAGGACGATCCTTGTTGGGAAACTTTGCTGATTACGGAACAATTTAAGGAAACATTTCCTACCCGTTCCTACGTCTGACGTTCGTGATTTACGTGAACGTCGTTCGACCACTTCACCCCCTAACGCTGCCCTTCACCCCCCCCCCCCCCCCCCGATCACTGCGAACACTTGTAATTGATGTCGATTATTGTTATTGTCCGTGAAGCATTATTCTAATAGCTGCGTACGTTGGTTTCGAAACAGGAGAACTTTAATTCGAACAGCTTTGTCCAAATGAAGACCGCCAATGAGTATATTCTTTGTTACAATTATTAAATGTTAATCATTTTTCAATAAGTTTTATTGTTCGAATTATTGTTCGAATAAATTTGATTGCAAACGATCGGAAACAACAATTCTAAAACAGTTTGGCTACATCGTGCTGTGATTATGTTTCTTCTTCGCGAAACCTCCATGGATGTCGAATTAATACCTCTGTCAGACATTTTATACGGAGCAAAAGGTTGCGTCAGTGCGCAAGCGAAAAATATAACTTTAAACGTTATGTAAAGTGGTGGACACCAAAACTGCGTACAGGAATGAAGAAAGTGAAATTCGACAGTTCTCGTGCAGAGAAAATTCCATGCAAATTATTGCCTGCATCAGACATTGCACAATCTACAACGGTTTTAATTGTTCTCAATGTAGACGTTAGCGTTCGAATTTGCAAACGTATATAAAGGTAAGATATTAATCTCTCGCAAACGAGTGTTAACTTCGCGAATCTATCCTTTATTATTCCGTGTTCTTCGCATTTAACAGCTGCTGCGCATTTGTTACAAAGATTATCTACGTTCGACTTTCTAACGCTAACAACAAACGAATTAATTCCGCGAACGGTGTACACCTCGGAAATTCAATTATTAAAGCGACAAAATGACAGTTCACATCTTCAAGGGAAATTACGGAAGCCAGCCGTCTTTTATAGGAAATGTATCGATCTAACGAGCAACGTGCCAATAGAAAGTTACAAAACGTCGATCGACAGCTAATTTTACACGAGAAACCAAGCCGGTCAGTTACGGGTTTCGCAAAAGTCAAGTGAAAACGTCGAGTGCTCTGCGCGTTCTCAAAGGCCGAGCCCCGTTTTACCGAATCGCGATTCAGCCTTGCATTCGGTCAGTTTCAAGGTGACATAGCAATGGAATCCATGCTCTCTTTTTCCTTTCCCACCGTACACGTTACGTGGATTTTCACCTGAACGCGAGAAATAAACGGAGGGATTGAGAGTGGGATGCTACAGCACGGAACAGTGGATCTTCTTATTAGATGATACACTTTTTAAGAAGGAAACAGTTTCGATGAAACGAGTGAGAACAATAATATCTGTTTACTTTCGCGAGATTGCTGATTAATTATGAAATAGTATAGTAGCATAAAAAATTATTATGCTGGCATTGTTTTGTCACCCTTTTTTATTTATCTATGTGGTCTTATCAGAAAATATATTATGCATTCAATTATTTTTGTATACTTAATTCAAACAATAACTGTAGTGTAACATATGTATGATATTGAAAGGAGGAAAATTATTACGCGAATAATGTAACGAATTTTTATGTCAGGCGTTGAAAATTGTGATTCATGAACACTTATTTAAGATTATTGGAGAAGAAACAGAAGAAGGTACGCGAAATAATTACATAAACGTTACTTAAATGGTATAATTATTTTTACATTATCGAATGTAGTGTTGCAGATACTGCTGTAATTGGAGATTAAGTGTGCGCTGTCTGGTTTGTTCTGTCTCATTCTACTCCGTAAAGGTATGTCTGGTTAGATAATGTTTCTTATACATTCTTGGTTAAAGTTACGTTACTTCAAGGTGTTATCTTGAAAATTTGTTTGATTTAAAAACAATATTATAAGAATCTAGATCGTTAATCAAAATAATTGCAGTACAGTACATAAATGAATGCTATTCTAATAATTGAGTTCCCAAAATATTACAGGATGGATTTTTAAAGTAGAACACTCTTGATTGTTATCTCCTCTGACATTATATTGTTCGTCATTTCCCAAATAGTCGAAATAACAAATTCTCCGATAATTATGCAAACAATTTTGTTTACAAAGTATTACTTTTTATTCGAACATCGTTTTATTTAAACCTACAACTTTGCTTCTACTGATATCCATTAAGTGCAAGGTTTGTCTACAAAATGGATCTTTATCAGTTAACTGTACGGTGACTGTAGACTAGGCAACAGTATTCGTAACGGTAATGGCAGACTGACATTTGAACTTTGCAATTTTTCACCCACGCAGGACTGAAGGCCAAATAATGACTACTTGAAACAAATTATAGATTAATACGTATCAAAAAGAAATACACTTACATACCTTCATCGTCGTTACTTGTTTCTTACCACTTACTTTTGATGTCGTCGCCTTTTTTTTAAACAAACAGGTATGCAAATTTGCCGGTGTTCTCTATTTTCAGTTGCAAAAGAATGTTCAACTACACTCCTATCTTAATATGTCAATATGTCAATATATTCGTTTCTTTTTGCCGCCAGCTAAATAAAATAAAACTGATTGCAAACGTTTGAAGCAAAACATTTTCTTATCACAACTAACAATTTGCAGAAGCGATACATTAGTATTCTAAGCTGTTCAAATGTAATTCTATATCACTTGTTATGTTTCCTTTCACAGTGCCACTTACCAGACACATCTAATATTGTCAAATATATGAAATTTTTGAAATTTTCCGTAATGTAAAACGAGATGCAAAAGGTGAGGACGCAAAGTTTCCACGCACTCCGTCACTAGAAGCACAGAAATTTATTCATTCCATTTCTTCCTTACGCTCTTTCATTCCAACCTGCCTCTGTATAAATTAATATTACACCGCACGAGCAACCGGAATTGCAGAACTTGTCAAGTCAGTGGTTCTATATCACATGAGAGTAAAATTTCTGAAGTGAAAATTTCAAACGGGCGCGTGGTAGAATATTTTTCACCGGTCAGGAATAAATCGAGAAGATAATTTGTGTAGCGTGGCCCCGATATCTATATCGCTGCATTTATATAATAATTTCACCTTAGTAACTCGTTGCTGCACCACTTCGTACGTGAAACTTCATTTTCCTAGAATTGTTTCAGCTATTCCACCGTGGCTACCGCCGAATAGAAATTGAATCGAAATAATCTGCAGTCATAGTACGCATTTCGCTTGTATCGGTGATTCACGAATACATCATTGATTAAATGAATCTAATTCTGCATGAACAGTGATAGACAATAAACTATATTAGAAAGTTATTTAATTAGATTTTCAAATAATCACCTCGCTGAAAACTCTTGTAATATAAATATTAACGTTGGTAATTTGTTATCGCAGCGAAAGTATCGTTAACGCAAGGAGTATTTTAATTTTCCGCAAATTCGTAGTTGCAGGGATATAGAAATGTTCCGGGAGGTAGTAAATGCAATACTTTAGGAACGGTCATGTATTCATTAACTTCTCTGTATTGCAACTCTACCACGCCCTGATATAAAACTTAATCTTTGGAAAAGCACAATATATTTGTCCCATAATATTCAATGTTCAAATAAAATACAATTCTCAAGACTCAATATTTATTCACGTTACACGCACAAAAGTATCGTTTCATAATGAAATGGAACATCATCCTCGCCCTTCCCCAGTATTAAATACCGAATATTTAAACACCAATATTCGGTCCAGTTGTAAAACAATTGAACGACACAGAAAGTAAATACACAAAGCAAAGTCCCGCGTTTGTAAATTTTTCGTATCACTTTGTGAAAATAATCCTGAGCAAAAACTAATGCAAGATTTTCCATTGCGCGCCAATAAGATGATCGAATTTCAAAACGAATAAATTAATCCAGGCCGTAATGAGACCAATACGGCGACCGTGCGTGGAAGGATCGGGCACACAGTGAAAGGTTTTAGACAGACAATAAAAATTCATCAGCCCTGGCTCGGCAGCCGAACGGAGAACTTAAGAATGATTTTCAAGAGTGACGAGAAACCAGAACAACCTGCCGGGCAACGTGTGTCGCATACGAGTTACTGCAACGGTAACATAAGAGGACACGGGGGACAAATTGCAACCATTCCCTTCGACGAAAAACCGAACGCCTACCTACATAATCCTTGCCTTTGCCTGTCACCCACGAGCACCGACGCGACGAATTATTTCACAGCCTTAATCAGTTGCGTAACCCCACGGGTATCCAGAAATTTCGTCCAATCGATAGCGAGTCGAAAGTGTATTACAAACACATTATTTCGCAACGCAAAACGTCACCTTCGTGCGTTCTTGTTTTCCATATCGAACGGAACGATCTACAGCGATCGAGGATCTTGGCCAACTTCGAGATCTCCGTCCGTGAATCGAAACTGTAATAACGAAAACGAGAAGAATCGAGGGAAAAATCGTATCGGGACGTAGAGAGAACGCGTGTCTCGTTTGGCACATAAAACGTTCGCGGCGTCAAAGTCGTTGGCCGGGTTCAACGGTTGCGATCGATTTTCCAGATTCCCGAGAAACCGGGCCACTCTGGTGGGGAATATTTAGGGGATATAAGGTGCTGTAACGAGGCAAGGCGGTCGTATATACAGGAGTCGAATAGATAGTGAAAGTCCCCCAGAGCTAACAGGAGTTGCTGAGGACAAGAGGGGGGTAGGAACGGGGGACCCCAGTAAGGTATATGAGGGCCTCAGTTCGAGCAACCGCTGGTACTCTAGCCTCGCTGTCTACTTACATTCACACACACTAACACATCAACCACCTGGAACACAATGCACACCGTCGCGACGGTACGTATTCGCGGTGCTTCGTCGTCAAGGATCCTTCCCAGAATCTTAACGAACCGTTCGCAACACCAAAATTTAACCACCGGCCCCCGTAAATCGCGACGTCTCCAGCGATCGTCGTAGATCATCGACGTCCACGATACAGCCTGCAACGATCGATCGCGGTGATCTCAGGCTGGAACGGTCCCGCGTGTGATGTGATCGTTTCTCATCGTGACGGAACTGTGTTTTGTGATTTGTGCATTGCTGGCGCATCGCGACTGGATCTCGTCGCACCTTGCCCGTTTAAACGGGGGCAGAGTAATTCGGCGAGCAACGACGGGAGCGTGGTCGATATAGACGATAGCCCCGGAAGGGACGCGTTATTAAACGATTTTGCGGCGGACAGTTCGGGTTGAACGGTTGCATCGAGCGGCGAGGAGATCTCTCCCGGAGAAATCTGCCTTCGGGCGCGCAACTCGCTCGGTTTCGCGGGTCGCGTTGATCGGCCGCAAAAATATCACAATTCCATCGCGATCGCGATCTCGCGACAGATCGAGAACGGCCGGTTAGATAATCTGCGGGTCGCGGCTATCGTTCGCCCGCCGATACGGTTCTATTGCACGGCGATCTTTAAAAAAAACGACGAAATTGCGCGCGTGCCAGCCGACTTTTTCGCCGACCTAACCGCCCGAAGAAAGAGAGTTATGTAATGAGTTATGCGAGGCGGGAACACGTTCGAGAGTTATGCCGAGCAGAATGCCGGGGCGATAGTAAGAGTTTCTCGTCCGGGACCGTTCGGGCGGAACTGCGGGAAGTGCGTTGCCACGACGAATGAAATGGAAACTCGTGCGTTCTCGACCGCGTGCGATTTATTTGGGGGTGGGCTTGTTTAGTGGTAATCCTCGCGTGTGCTTGGCGGGCACGAATATGCTCGGTTTATTGGCAAAGGGGGTCGGGGGGGCTAATTTATCGCTCGTCATCCCGCCTGGCTCGCGATTCCAACGACCGTTGGTTACTTTTACTGTGTATCGCGAGTCACCGTCGAGAATCCGGTATCCTTCGAGTGCGGTTATCTGCACGACGGTGGTGTAATAAAGTCACGTCTGGCGGTTAAGGTTCTGGTAACTCGGAGGGTCATGCATCACTGAGCTCGGACCTTTCCGCGGCCAATTACGTTTCATAAAGTCTCGGATTAACAGCTCCGTGACGTTTTGCGCGAGGCCGACCGCGTGGCAATTAAATTTCTGGCTTGCTTTGCCACTCATTCGCGGACGGGAGAGATTGCTCGAAACCAGAATCGGGATGAACGAAATCGGAATTGAAAATGCAATTCCTCAAGGGAGCGGTAAAACTTAATTTTGTCGTCGAGAAACGATCACATCGCCAATCGACGACTTCGGACGAATCAATTTTCACGGCTACGCAATACGTGTACGATCGTGCTCAAGGACCAAGGCAGCGGCGAAAGTGACAGATATTAATAGTCACCGTTGCGTGGCAAAAGGCTAAAAACGATCACCTCGTTAATTCGATACCGCCCGGTATATCTCGCTCAAGCCCACGCGAATATAAGAGGAACTCGAAAAAAATCCATTTACGTATCCGCATCGGGCGGCATTAATTATACACCATGTCTGTAACACCTCTCTCTCTCTCTCTGCTTCCTCCAGGTATTACTATTGGTGGCCGCTGTGCTCGCGGCATCGGCGCAGCAGTACCAGCAGCCGGGTGGCAACTTCGTCGACGAGTACTCTGGGTACGAGTCTCCGAGGCCAGCTCATCCGACACCGCGCAGCTACGCCACCGATGCCGCGCCGAACCGGCAATCGGCTGGCCCGACCACCCCCAAGCCGACACCTGTGGCCATCCTGAAGCAAATAAACAGGCACAACGAGGACGGCTCGTACACGTACGGCTTCGAGGGGGCCGACGGTTCCTTCAAGATCGAGACCAAACTGCCGACTGGCGAGGTCAAGGGTAAATACGGATTCGTGGACGACACCGGCAAAGTACGCGTGGTGGAGTACGGAGCCAACCAGTACGGCTTCCAACCAGCCGGCGAGGGTATCACCGTGGCACCACCGACCCTGGTCGACGAGACCACCAACCGAGATGCTCTGCAGGCGCAGAACTACCAGGAGGAGTACCAACAACCGGCCGCCAGGCCTGCGTCGCCTCGTGGTGTCGCGCCTGCACCCAGACCCGCGCCTGTTCAACAGATCCAGTATCAACAGCCCGCCTACGAGCAGCCCCAAACTCATACGCAAGCGGTCTATTCGCCGCAAGTAGCACCCAGACAGTCGGGTGTACCTAAACCGCAGATCTTCACGCCAGCCGCCGGTGCCCAACTGTCTGCCTATCAGAAGCAGACCGCCATTCTTCAGCAGAACGAGGAACCCGCGCCCCCGTCGCAGCTGTACAATCAGGGACCGGCTCAGTTCGCACCTGCCCCCGTTCAGGAACGTCGCTCCCAACCGCAACCGCGTAGCCAGAGCGGCGGCATCCTCGATCAGCTGGCCAGGGATTACGCTCTGCCGCAGGGCGTCGCGCCGCCGTTGCACGACATCAGCTTCGGTTATTACTAGGTCGTCTAGTCCGTCGCGCGTTCGTTAGGGTGGTCCCCGTGCGTTTTGGTCGGTCTGTATTTTGTTTAGAGGCGCGACGATTCAACGGTGATCGATTTGTCGTGATCGCGGTGCGGTCACGGGTGGACGTCACTTCGATACGTAAATCGCGTCGTGAATTATTATCGGGGAGGACGCCGTGAACCTTTATGATATTATGAATCTAGAAATTCGACGCGGGTCTTATTTAATCTTATTAATCTTTATTATTCGTCTACGTTTCCTCGATTCGTCGTTTCTTGACACGGTCTCCAATCAATGGTACAGAGGAAAGGTTCTTGGTTTCTTCTTATTGATGATAATCAAGTCACTGTCATGGCTGCCTACCGAATTTTACCTCATGGATAAGAGTACGAGCTCGTTCTTGCCATTGGATTCAAACGTGATACGGTTATTCGATGAAACGTGGAGTGGAAGCGTCAGGATTTCGTTTCAATTTCCCACGAATGCATCCTTCGGTAACGAATCCAATATATCTGTACCGTTGTTCCGTTTCGATAATGATAATTCCACGTTCGTCGCCCCTTCATTTCCATCCCGTCGTTTCGGGCCATAGAAACCAACGAAATTGTTTACGCCGTGGCGAGAAAGATTGTAAAAATATTGTAAATAAAAATTCCACCATCTCCACGGTAGGCGTCCGTGCTGGTTTCAATCCTAGAGAACGCAGCTTAAGCCGGCTGTCGTCAGCATAACGCGACAATTTTTTTTTTTTTTCTTCGAATGGGAACCTCGCTTCGCCGAGCTGCGTCTTCGAGTTCGCGTCTCGCTGGACCGCACAACAAATTCAGCACGCTTACTATATCGTAATTAGGCTAATGTAAGTTCAATTGGATGGGTAGAAATTGATTCGGAGTTCCGAGACCAACGCAACGCCCGTCGTAATCGCAATAACGATACACACCGTTGTCCAATGAAAATTCAAAGACATTTCACTCACGATCTTTATCATTAGTTTACGCATGTTTGCCGACAAATGTTTCGTTTTAATTTTATTAACGATATTAACGATGATGATAATAAAGGTGAAACAAATGTATACGCAAAAGTCGTTTCCTGCCCACGTGAATGGTAAATTAGATATCCTATAACTTTCTAGCTGTTCCCGTTTTTTAAACTAACCCGGTTCACGTAACCAGTCGCGACAAAACGACCTTTCGAATTATTCCTGCTATGATAAAAAAAAAAATGACAGAAGGTGACCGGCGGCAGGGCTGAATCGTATCGGGCTCGTGCCGGAACTCCTTTCGTTGGAATTTCAGTTACGAAATTATTACTACGACCTTCGTGCTTTTTATTTTCACCGTAAAGGACGTGATCCGCAATAACAATGGTACGGCGAGCCTGACGTCAGATTTGAATATAAGAAGCGAACGTGGCAACCGTACTTTTCTTTCCGGAAGCTACCGGAGAACGGGCATGAAAGTGTCGCAAGAAAATTCTACCCAATTCTGGAGAGTTTAACGCTTGAATTGTCGGTGAAATTAGCGATACAGGGCACGCGACGAGTTCACGATTTTACCCTTTTTCTTCAAGTAGCAACCCTTTAATTTCTGTAATTATAAATATCAACACAAACGAACAATCGTTTATGGTGCGATTAGAAATTTCAATTCTTAATTGACAAATCTCAATTTAATTCTTCGAATTTCCACCGCCAGCCGAAAGCTTTAATAAAAATGTTCAAATCTGACAGTTACCATCGGACAATTAGTGAATGCTTCTACAATATCATACTCTCTGTACGGAGCCTGCAATAATGACAACCGGCGTTGCGTTTCTGCGAAGCGGGCTCGGCGCTAACTCGTTTCAATCCGTCGTCCATTCTATTCGAAAATGATGAAATTCGTGTGAACCAAAGGATAGAATTTACTATAAGATTCTCACACCGTGAACAGGCTCAAAAGTGGCACGAAATTCTATTTACATAATCTGTCAGATCTACGGCGTTGAAATTCATACATCCACAGATGCGTCCTTTTGTTGCGATTTAAGAGGTTTCTTAGGTACAACGACATATCCTCCGATGTCCCAACACCCTCTATTCCTTGAACGGGTCAAGAAATATGAACATGTTGTAATTCGTGGAGTTTAAGTCAATGAGTATGTACTCCATCCGAAACATTGCGAGAAAAAAAAAAATGGGTACGGCCCTATTGTGTTCTTTTCGAGAGCTTGAATATTCATTTCTGATTTATAGTTCACTGTTTCAAAGTTTGCTCAACATATTACGCACTGCTTGGCCTAATTCAGGACGCAGTTTGTAATATCATTAACAATAAGTCAATGGGTGTACTAGATTATGTCGCGATATACGTTCATGTCTCTTTATACTAACAAGGAATAATACAATAGTATAAATAACTTGTAGCAATACGATGAGTAAATTCAACAAAGTTTTACGAAATTAGAATTATTCGATCTTATCCTAGACAACTCTAGAAGGATGGTAATCTTTTCTTTTCTAAGTGATATCATATAGATGCAAATTAGTTTCTAGAAAATATTTGCGGCATAAGTATTCCACGTATTATGCTCGTATGAAATGCTAATAATTTGTGTTCTAATTATTTACAATAACAGAATGTATTATGATATATTAATAAATTACGCTAATTTTCATTTTCATTTCAAACTTTATTCATACATCGCGATATATTCATTATTATTACCCATATTTAAACCGACTACTAGTATCTTCACGTTGTCGCTCGTGAAGCGTTGATGTCAAAATTTCTTGCTCGTCATTGTCAATTCTATCGAAATTCTCTGCCCTCTTTACAACGTGCAATGATTCCAAACATTTCCCGAATAGTGTGCACAGAATATCGCAAGCGACGTTACGAGGAACAATCGAGCCCAGACAAAGCAAGACATAAATCGAATTCGACGCAACTTCTTAAAAAAAAAAAAAAAACCAACAAATTAGTATGAACGCGGCGTTAAGGATTACAGGATAAATGATAATGCGTTCGGCAGTGTGCCAAACAATCGTGTGTCGCGATGAACCCCAACTGGACAAGTGAGCATTACTTCATGCACGTTGACCTTCTTCGGCGTGCAACCAGGTTACCGCCAACACATCTGTGTCACAGGTGTAACGCCGTATGAAAGATTCGTGGCTTACGTAAACCTCTTCAAGAGTATCACCTCGTTCGTCGAGTACGTTGACTTTGAATCTGTCGGACGCCATAATTATCGAGCGCAATTCTTTTCCAACTTCCGCATACCTCGGTGCTGTACGAGTTTTTCATCGGGCCTCGCGGCCACCTTTTCGACAATGACGAATGATGATCGCGAAACGATTCGCCGGCGAAGTTACGCGAAAGTATCGCCGCTCGTTAGCCGAAAGGAACTGTATCGACCGGTGATACGGGAAATGGCTGACACGCGATGTTCGTTATCGTCTAAGCGAGTCACGCAAAATGTGACCGCGGGTTTCAACATTGCAAGCCATAGTTACAGAAACCGCCTCCCACTTTGCCGGAATTTTATCGTCGAAATCGTTGATCGGTTGATGCAAGCTTTCGTGACCCGGCGTTGAATAGCAATTCACGTGAACGATCGACAGCTTTAACTTTCGTTTAATGAACGTTTAACTGCGACGGAAACGCCGGGTCTGTGATTTGTTAAACAGTTGGAAGTAATCGAACTTCGCGTCTCTGTCGTGCGTGATACGTGCTCGATACGTTCATGCGAATGTTTCTTTCTTCGTTTCGTTTCTTTGCGATTTGCGAGCAATCTAAAGTTTGATTTCTGCAAATCAATTTGACTGAAGAGTGTGATGAATTTTTCGCGCGTTCGGGCGGTGGAATTTGTTCGGAAAGGAAATGACAATTCACCGTGGTTAAAATCACGCAGACCGTAGAAAATAGTCACAAATATTTCGAAATTCTATATAGTTCTATTGTACATCACGTACGACAAAAATACCGTTTGGAATTTTTACGTAACGCCGGAAGGAATGGTAACACGCTTTCAGATAAGGAAACAAAGATATCGAATGAAATTGTAAATCGACTCTTGGAGCTACGGACGCGAAAACAGTCCCGTGAAAAGAACTTTCCCCTTGGAAAGTTCTAAGACAGCCAGGCGAGTAACATTGACTCGGTTTGTCGTCGCGAAAGAAAATGGTGCTGCCGCATGTACAGATAATTCGCTGATGACATGATTGCAAGATTATTTGAAACATCTAGATGAAAACAATATAAACGGTCTTCCTCTTATTAATCTGTCCATACTTCGCATTTTAACTGAACATTTCTTACAAATTTTATGGAACGCTATTTATTTTATTGAAAGAATTGATCCGTAATATTCCGGAAATATAATTATTATATAAATATCAGTATTAGTTAGTTAATATTGATTATTGAAATGTTAAAAATTCTATGGTTGATGCCTGAATGTGCTCACAAATTACAAATTTATCCCCTTCATTTCCGTCTATAAATTAGGAAAGAATACTCGGAAAACATTCTATCTATTTCGCTGCTTTCTTTCAAATTTTACAATTAGAGTATTATCGTTGTATAACGGCAAAAACCAGGATGTACACGGTAGTTCGTCGGTGGAAATATTATTCACGCGATACTATAACGTTTCAAGGAAAAATACAAACAACAAATTAACTTCTTTCATGCGCACAGAATAATACCGGAATAATAAATAACATATTTCAGAAACTATTATATCCGTTCGTTTGCAGCAGAGCGACATTTCTCGTCGCGGTACATAAATCACAATTCATATAACATTTGCAAACATTTATTGCCACACGAAACGGTCATTAGTGGAGCAATTAAAATTAATTGCACTGTGTCTATCAGATCACAGAATCTCGTAAACTGCTTAAGGACCATACAGGCCGAACAGGTACAGAAGACTTACAACAGTACAAATTGCCGCTCGTAAAAAGATAAAGGAATCATAGTAACACTGATAATGAACTACGTTCGACACGAGTCTCGTTAGAACGGTAACGCCAATCGCGTTTCGAGGGACGCCGTGTACGAGACTCACCTGTGCTTCATCCGCTCGCGTGATCTTTCCATTGACGATACCGAAAGTGTGCTCGTCGCCTGGCCGCGTTAATGAAAGTAGGTAAGTGTATATCCGTCGGAGGAACCGGCACCGAGATCGCGCATGAATCATGACCAATAAACCAGGTTGCTCGCGTTATTCATTTCGTTTCGTTTTACATTGTACGTCGCGTTAATATCGTCGGGGAATAAAAAATTACGGGCGTATAATGAGATTCACTTTCTACGTTACAGGAGCAAGCGTAATTACATCGACAGTTCCTCCTTCAATTTTCTGGATGTTAAGTAATTATCTGGAAGCAACGATGATATCGACATAGGTAATATCGTTGGTAGATTTCGAAGGATACATAAATATAGTTTTACTGCGAAAGCTGGATAACGATTTTCGCATATCAATGTTTCATTGCGGCGTAAGAAACACTTTCTACGCGGATGGTCGCGACGATAAGGATGTCAGCACGATAAGATCGTCAATGTTTAAATATCATTTTCGATGATAGTTAAACGCGCTTATTGGTAGTTAATGGTAGCTCGAATTGTCTTGCGCGTTTTCTCGATACCGGTGCAAATCATTTCATTCAAAGGTTTCGGCGGTTGTAATGGTTCGAGGTAACATTTATTGTATTTAATTGCAACGGTAATTGCGTGGCGCGTGTCGTAAGGGAAATTAATGGCTGGCGACGTTCACTTTTTAGAAAATTATACGTCTGGTAAGTTCTGGAAGGGAAATATTTCCTTGTCTATTGCAGGCTTACCTTTTATACGATAACGGCGTAGAAATAATTCTCTTTGTTTGCGTAAAAGTGTGAAATTACTATTTAAATAACAATTTCTCATTTCGGTTCGTCCTGAAGCTAATTGCGCTGAAAACTAACACGCTTCGCACTTAAGTGATTTTCAAGTAATTTAACGCCAATTTTCCCAGCAATACTCGCACATCCGCGCGTGCGTTAAAAGCATGTATTGCATATTTGCTCAATTAACTGACGTTGCATCAAATACGTGCTACCCCGGTCAATAATATCGGCGAAAGTTTCGGATTGATCTATGAATGGTTACACGTCGGACGTGTTCAGCGGGCAGCGTGTGAAGTAGAAACATCAATTACGTCGGCTCTCCAAATTAAGACACAGCATTTCCAAGTCGTTTCAGAGTATCGTCGATGATCGCACCTGCGTGATATCCGCCTGAACTTTCTTCGCATATGTGTGTGGCTATGCACGACGCGGAGATTCAGGCGGTAAGAGCATTCATCGTGATTAAGGTACAATTAATTAACACTTTGAAGACGTCGAGCACGCCACGGAGCTTCCTATTCCCCAAGAGCTCCTCTGTTCCACGTAAATCGTGCAATTTTACGACTGCACGTCGAAAAACAGATAAACCATTAACGTGTTGTATGATATATTATACATAGGCGGAATTTATAGGCACGTGGAATGACACGAATAAGTGATTACTTGGTGAAGTTGTTCGGAAGAAGCTGTCATTTTTCAATTCATTTATCATATAAGCTTAGCGTCTCAGTTATATACAATTATCCTCCGGCTGCAAATATAATTAAGCGCGTTTACCGAATATTCGCTGGTTTCATCGCTTTTCGAGTACTGATATTATTTTTATTATTGCGAAGGATATAAAAAATTCTGCTGAATAAGCATTTACCTTGCAGATTCGTGGCTGGATAGTTTTATACGGTTTTGTTTGCGGGCAAATAGGAAAGCAATGGAGTAAACGATAATAAAAGTAATACGAGTTTTTGTCCCGCTCGTTTTATGAAATTTATTCAATAAATATTCAATTAAAGTATACTAATGAACACATTTGTTTATTTTCATTTTATTTATTTCAGTCACGCGTACCTCTATGAATGACTAACTACTACTGCTTTATACACCTTACATTATTATCAATTACTTTACTAGCTTAACATAGGGCTACAGACGAATGTGTAATACAGCAATCAATAAAATCATTCGGTTATTTGTACGAATTAATAAAACAACGATAATAAAGCAAACACTGTATCACTAATTAACTTCAGAAAGCCATGACAAAATTAAATCCTACCATCGATCCAAGCCAAATTCACAATCCCCAATCGCAAAGCAGATTTCAACGCCCACACATCGATTCTGCAACGCGACAGCTAAACTAAATAACTCCGCGGTCCCGCTTAACCGAATTGTTACACCTAGGAACAATTGTTCCCCGAACGTAAGCGCCGCCGCGGGGAGCGTTCTCCAACAATGAGTTGCGTCGACGGGTCAGCGGGGAACCGAAATTCGACCGACACGAAGAAACGTTTCCCGACAAACGAAGCAGATCGTTATCGATTTACCCTTGTAAGACACTTCTTTCAATGATCTCGCGAGCTCGACCCATATCCTGCAGCCCGGACGCGTTTTACGTTCATGTCCACGCACGTTCCACACAATGCAACGTTACGTTCACGCACTTCTGGCACAATTTGGTAATCCCGGACCCCGTGGCGGTTTGTATTCTGGTTTGGCAATGGCCATGCCGACGCCCGTCGTCGGGGAATCTAATTTACGTCTCCTACACGTTGTGCCCAAGAGGACGCGGTTACTAGCCGTGGTGGCCCCCACTTGTAAGCAAAAGCCTTCCTATAGGTTATAAAGGACCGAGCTCTGTACTACACGACTGCACTCTCTCAGTGAAACTCTCGGAGGATCGTTCTCCGGCTATCTGTATACCCTCCTCGTCAACGACGCGTGCACCATGAGGATTATATCGTTGGTATGTACACAGTTGTTCTTATTTCTCAGTTTTTCCATTCTTTTCGTTGGACAGGTGTGACATTTTTGCTATAGCAGCTTTATCGCAGGGCAGACCAGGTAAATGAGTATTTAGGTTCGATAAATATATGTATATATTTATTATGTTACATTGACAGTGCACTTAATGGGAGCAATAATGATTGGTATGCTCGTCTGGCTAGTGAGTCGATCAATGAAGGAAGAGTGTTTGGTGTGTTGGTTTTCCTTTTCTTCTTTTTCTTTTTGGGGTGAATATTATATTGGAAATGAAGAGAACTGCTGTGTTTTTGTTGAGATTTGATTTGACGTGTTCACTAGGGGCGTGTTAGTTTGGATGCATGACTTTTGAATTGTTTTTTTTTGGGTGGGATTAAAGTGAAATGAATTCACGTAGGAAAATTGTATTGCTTTAATTTTACATTAATATTGAAGTGGAATCATGATCGTTTTTCATATTGTTCGAATACGTCATTCTGTTCCATGAAAACTTAAGTTGAATCAGGTAATTACAAAGGATTTACAATTAATTTTGTGGCGTATACCCGAAAGCTACATTGTCAAGATGAAACTACTATATTTGTCGCACCTTAAGAAGTAAAGTTTCAGTGATATTTTATCGTTCGCCGGTGATTTCGATGCAGCGGCAGTATTAACGTCAGCACTGAACATGAAACGTTAAGTTGTGCGGAAAATTATGCAACGACGTGCGCGCCCTAAATACTTTCGATAGACTTTCGCCCCTGTGTTAGGAGCAATATTGTGCGACCTATGTGTTTGACAAAAAGCTGATTGCGATTTTCCACTTGCGCTTCGTGGAACCGGCATGCGCCAATAAGGGAAAGATTAATTGCTACCTGATACGAAACACCATAATGACTTCTTGTTACCTCAATAATCTATTTTACTCAGGTACTCACAGTTCTGTTGACAACCTCACATTTCTTACGGTTTCCATCCATATTTATCTTCTTCATGTACATACCTGTTACACTTCTTTGACCCTTGGTAAAGAATATCTCGTCGATCATTTTCATCTAAATATCAAGTAGTCAACACTGTTCAGCATTACGAAATTATGATTGGGATTTCTAGAAATATATCCCCGATTACAACGTACTTCCTAAAATCGTGTAATAACTAAGATCTCCGAAGCCTTTATTGAACGAAGAACCACCTTGCTTTTCCCACAGTGATTGCAGACATCCATGTACTGGAAAATAATTTATGTTACGCCGTAGCTGGTTAAAACAATAATCCATTAAATACCCCCCTCTCCCCCCAATAGAAATCTGTACCTACACGCTCATCATAGACACGACGTTGTGTTTCCTCGCGGAACGACAATAATTTTTCCTTCAAGCAAGACTTGTCTTCATACATTTATTTCGCTTCCACCTACTTGCCGAAAAACGTCTCCATTGTGTTCCATGGTTTCGTAATTCATTATCACTCACCACTTTCCTGTTGTTATCGCGTGAACTCAGTAAAAGGAGAGTTGTTTAGGTCTTAATAGATTCAAATAAGTTATTTACCTCCCAAGACCATGCTTGTTTAACCGGCTTGTTTAATTATTGGCTGACACAAACCACCGCGAAGGATTAATAGAACTGCATTGATCGTGCACCATTCCGATTGTTCATTAATTAGGAAGAAAATGTATGAATTCTCATTTCATTTATCGAACTCGGTGCACGCGACATACCTGTACATCATTATGGATTAACAAGGTACGGATACACATACATGTATGGAGCAACAAAAGAGTTGCACCATTATCGTCCCATGTGCCTGTGCGACACCATTCATAGAAAATTGATCATAATTAACGAAAGCATTTTCCTTACGCGAAGAGTTCCCTTCTATAATTCCTGTGGGAACTTTTATCCCGTCTAGTTTTCACCGATGAACTTCTCCCGTGAGATCGAACAATTAATTGTGCGAAAAACCGTGTAACAAGTATTAGCAACGCCTTTCAATTTCTCCGTTCCTATTCTGTCACGTTTATTCGAACGAGGGAATATGTGTCAATGAATTGAATCAATTTTTTGCTACTCTTCTGTCTTTGCACGGTTATTTTCCGTTTGGAAAATTGCATTTCCATCGTATGTTGATTTAAACACCGTTGAGCGGTCTAGTTGTGTAAATGAGCGATTAATTATTCCGAATCGCAGCAGACTCGATTATTAATTGCTGAGAAGCGGTTGTCGTAATTGTGAACTGCTGGCAATTATTGCCACAATCCGTCGTAAATATTTCAGACATTTCTATAAATGCTTCTAATGTTGGGCTTGTTGAATCATTAGCTGGAAACATTTCAAATTATAATTCATTTCTAGATAAACTGGATATTTTAGTAAATTTTAAGGCACACTGTTTTCACTCTCGTTATACATACATGGCGCTTTCAAAACCCGGCCGGTTTGAATTTTTACTCTACATTTCTAACTTGCACGAAGTTGTTAGAAATGCCATTAAAGAAAATACAAGACTAACTGCTCTAGGATCCGCAATCTACCAGACAGAAGTTTTGTTGCTGCTACTTTCACCAATTTAGCGCGAAACTTGTTATTCTGCAAATATTTACGATAATAAATTGAGCTCTTTAATTTCATTATCGGCGAGTTAAGTGGTATCGTTAGCCGCAACTTTTACCAGAAATAATACAAACGAGCGGATGGAATAAGTAACGCAAAACACTATACTAGGATATAAAATTATACTCATAAATTGTATTAATTATTCTTCTGCAAAACTTACATTGTTATGACTTATATAATTGCTGATCCACATTAAACGTTATTCGTACAATTTTGTAAATTTTCTATTATTTTTTCATCTCTCAATATAATTTTGCTTAAGAAATATTTGTTAAATCGTCCGATGCTAAATTCCATAAATGTCGAATCTCAGAAAAATTATGATTCTCACACTTGTTATCTCGAAGACACGGTACCCCATTGTTTAATGGCTCGTTTTCTACGGTGAAAAGCGGTCGATACGCTTTTCACTTTCGTTTTACACTGCCTTCTCGATCATAAACAACAGTAGGATGTACGCAATCGAATCAAGCCTGCCTGTTACAAGTTATATATGTCTCATGCAGCCTTTTCAGACTGCTTCTGGGAAATTGAATTCCTTATCGTCATTAAATCAATAGCACCATTATCGATCCCATGAGGCAACGTACTCTTACACTAAATTCGTGCTCGCCGCAGTTTGTACTTTAATTCCCGCTTTAAGGGATTATATAACCCTCGTTAAAATCTTAAGAATCGCTATCTCGTGTGAACTAATTTCTTCGTGATTAATCAGGTATTGCATCTTTAGCGGACCGTACGATGATCATAACGCTAAATCATGGATGCGCATTACCGTAAGAGTGAAACTTCTGCTTTTCTATTTCGCCATCGCAAAGCGCTGCCAATAGTTTTCCACGAAATAATACCGCGGCGTAAAACGTGCTTATAATTTGCACGGGTATTTTACGCTAAACGCGTTTAACATATTTGAAAGTCTATTTTAACGCGAGGCAGTTTGGCAACAGAAATTCTTAACTCCGATTCCCGGCAAACTCTCTAACTCATTATATCGTTACATGTCTCGTTGCGTGTAATTAACAAAACTAATACGTCAAGTCTCGTGGTAATGATAACAATTATTTGAACGGTGTAGGAATACAAATTTTCCAGTGGGCACAAATCCAAATGGCGAGGATCCTTCGTACGTTTAAATAGCTCACACATCTGTAATTCTATAACGGGTGTTTCGCGAAAGTGTAGCAGGCATGCGCTAAGCAGCTAGAAATTTCCATTTTAGAACGCTCCTATGGTGCAACGGAGTAACTGTTTTTCCTCAGTGAAAAGGGGGGAACAATTGAACATCCATATGAAGCCAATAATTGACTTCCGGTACTCGCAGTGCGTTCAATTGCACCGCGCTTCGAAATCTGTCTATAATTTCGCAACGTCCTGCTCGAGCTTATTCTTTAACGAGTAATTGACAATTTCGCGTTTCTCACTTTGGCGACCGTTCCGCGAGTATTTTCAATAACAGCTACACGACGAAGCGAACGGAAATGTGTGTCACAACGGCCCTCCAGTGCCCCGGCCCAAAAATCGAATCGACGATCGAGAATCGACGCGTTTAATCGCGCGTCGCCCAGAAAACGTGCGCGTCATAATAACCGTGGATCAATTTTGAGCACGTTGTCTCGCGCCATCGAGACCCAGTTCCAAACGCCTGTGTGCAGGCACGTAGAAACCGATGACGGAGAAACTGGCCGTCGATAAGTTTGCGAAAGCGAGGCTAATACGTACAAATGCAGGGGCAAATCTCGGCGGCTTTCTTCGGATATAAACAGTCATCAGCGTGGCCGCCAGCTCTCTACGGTGCACGACACGAATCCTTCGAGTGGCCGGCTCAAACATCAGCGTCGCGTTACCAAACCCGCCAATTGGTCGTCGTTTGGAAGCCGGTTTACGATCGTTCCTCGCGGTTCGCAGCAGGAAGGAAATAGCTGCGTTCGTTCGGCGAAATTCCACAATTAAACCGGCGAACGTCCGTGTCCTGCCCGCCGTTCGATTCCGGCCGATTCCCCCGCCGGTAATTAAATTATAAAGGGGTCGCGAAACTCGAAACGTGCCGGACGAGTCGCGAGCGTCGAGCGCCGAACGAGTGCGGCGCGGCGAAGGTAACGCAGGTGGGCTCGGTGTGTGTATCGGGAAACGGTGCAGCAACAGCTTCCAGTAAACGGCGTTTTAGCCGCGGACTTTCCCGTTTCTGCACACCTTCGCGGGAACAGGCTCATTAGACCGCCAGGCCGGTGAAAAAAGTGAGAGCGAAAATATTTCAACGCGGGAAGAATCGCGCTCGCAGCGAAAAGTATCACGACGCGGCTCGCAGGAGCGCTTTGGCTCATTATATATGGCACGGTGTATTCATAAGAAACGTATGACGGATAACAAATCCTCCTAATTAACAGTCTAACCGTTAAACTTTCTCGAGCTCGCGTCCCGGCAGGCATCGGCCAGATTCGTGGCTTAATTAAACGTTAAATGAAGTACGACGAACCCGGGTGCGCTTTCGTAAGCTTCGACGGGCAGAGCTCACTCGGGTCTATCCGGGCGGAGATTATTGATCGGGCGACGGGTTTTATTGGACTATAAAGTCAGCGAGTGATTTGGAAATCGATATTGGAAGAAAGTTTTATGTACCGTTACCGCTTCTCGATCGGAAAGAAAATTAATCGTGCCGTCGTGTCCCTCGGGGGGGTAATGAAACGGTGAACAATCTTTTGGATCAATTATGGCGTTCGCGAACAATGTGCATTTGTCTGTTTCAATCCCGCTACTATCTGCGGAATTTACGTGAAACGCTGTACAAAAGCGGCGATAGTTTCCATCCAGCCTGGAAATCGCTGGCGATTTTTTCGACGTCGCGGAGATACGAATCGCCATCGAGTCGCGAGATATTTTCGACGCGTTTCACCGATGGTGAAATGTGAGAAACGAAATGCAAAATGAAGCGTGGGAAAATGTGTAGGGAACAGTGAGAGGGAAAATGCATCCAAGGCAAGGGTTAAGCCTGGTCATGCTTCGTCGATTCGTAACGCAGCGATACACAGTGTTCGTACAATTGCGCGCTATCTAATTTTCCAATGCTTCCTTAATCGATACCAGGTAGGAATTTTTTTTCTTCCTCCAATTATTACACCTCCCCGGCGGTGTTTCTGTGCGCCGGCTGAACGCCGGGGAATAACGAACGACCAAGTGTAATGATTAAGTCGTGTCGGTTACCGAGGAACTTTATCTTTATCAGCATCAGACTTGGGAATGACCTTACGCTTAGATTCCTCGTCAGACTGTTAGGAGGAATGGATAGTTTTATTTTATTCGTGTCGTAATTTACGACAAAAATGGTATTTCAATACGAATACTCTTCAATACGAATAATTATAAACCGCACTCTGGACTATTATATGGTCTGTTGCATATGTATTCGTACCTTCACTGTCGATAAAAGAAATCAGTTGAAATTGTGTTGCACGCTTCAGCTTTGCTCACAAATGTTTTACTGTAAACGAACACATATGTGCCGGTAATTATGGAAGTGGTCTAAGTCGAAAATGTTAGTCAATCGCGCTTAGATCGATTCGGAGTTGGCCTCAAAGAAGTCACCTTAAGCAAAATTATAATTATAAAATGTAAATGATTATGTTTCATTGTTATAAGTCATTTTTCAGCCATTCAATTAATTTTGAAAGTGGTCCAATTAAATTGACGTGCAAAGAAGCATAATTATTTATAATATGCAAATAAAATTTTACAATCAAAGAAAATATTTGCATTCTAGGAGCAAATATTCCATTAAATATTTGCTTATTATACTGACGTAAATATTTTCTTATACACGTAAATGCAAAACATCAAATATCTCGAACCAAAGAATACACGACTTACGCCACATTCACAATCATCGGCACATGTACAAACTTTGTCTGGACCAAATTTCAACAAAACTGGGTAACAGCAGAACCAAACGAATCCGAACCCACCTCAACGAATTCCTTGTACAGACAACGGGGGTACGAATGCCCACGGCGGCCGACTGTATACATCTGCCATTGTCTCGCCAACAAGATCAACCAGTTTACAGAATGGAGGAAAATCACCGGATGAAAACGAATCAAAGGCCGTCGCACGTTCGTTAAACCCGTACCCCATTGTACAATAGAACGACGCCGGTGAAAGGGTGCACCGTGCCAAAGTAGCATAATGAGAAACCCGATGATTAAGACTGTCCCATCAATGCCTCGCTTTTCAATGCGCTGCTCGCTTTCCAACTGTTAAACGAAAGGAAAAGGCGAGCCTCCGCGCAATTCTGCGGACGACACAGTTCATACGACAAGGGTAGAGCGATCGTGCATACCAATGCCGAGTTCTCAACGCCCATACGAAACGAGCCGTGTTCACTCTCACTGCTCCGTTCGAGGCCATATTTAGTCTCTAAACGCTTTTTCCTCCCGTGCATTTTGCCCGGCCCTGCATACGTTGCACGGGAACACCGCGTTTGCCCTCTTTGCACTTTCGAATGCACCAGCGTCGACGTCTCCGAACGTAGAATTCGCTGCGCCCCGCGGTTCGTAGATCCAACGTTCGTAGACCGAATACCTTTCACATCTTCCACCGGTTTCCGGCGGATACGTTTTGTCGTGGAAACAGGACGGCTGCGAGTGTGTCATCTCGCATCCTCTTTCGCGTCGAAGACAGCAGCACGAGAACTGTCGGACGCGTAGATCTCGAGAGATCTACCTGGGCTTGTTCACCTGTCGCTTGCGTCTATGCTACTCTGCCTGGCCTCTTTGATGCATGCCCTCGAGACCGGTGTATGGCGACTGGAATTGTCATGCAAATATTTGGACACCGAGTTTCTTCCTATGGTCGTTCGTTTTCTTTTACTGTGTAGCAGCTCTGCGACGCGAATAATGGATGGCTACTATTATTTTTTTAATCCTTTCAGGTGTACTGACATGTATGCGCACGTTTGGTCTTCTTTTAAAGAGACAATCATTTTGAGCGAAGAAAAGATTAAGATCTGTTGGAGAACTGTTTGCTGTAGAATCCTTTTAATGAAATTAAAAAACTCGTCTGGATTGCTGTCGATATGAAACGAATAAAAGTATAAATCATTTAGATCTTCGCTTTAAGAAATTCGTCCCTGAAGAGGTTGAAGGATAGTTTGATAATGATCAGAAGTTGAGGCTTGGAATTAATTGATATCTTTTGGAAAAATTTGTCCCAAATATTATACCGTAAAGAATTTATTGGAAGCTTTTGCATTGTAATGGAACTGTCGTGTTTTAAAGGATAAAGGATACCTTGTTCGCCTTAGCACGAATCCTTGAAATCCAGCCTCTGATTCGTCTAACAATAAGCATCCAATACCGCATCATAGTCATCGCTGTTTCATCGGGTCACTTCTTCATTCATGTCTACGGATCATTGATGGTTTTCCATCAAATCAGTCCAATTTCTTCAAACGGAACAGAAAATTCGCGCCCCGATCGCACGTAATCTCCCATTTAACAAACCCACAGAAAATTCTTGTTATCCGCCTCATTACCGTAATCGGTTCATTATCGCGCATAATAGTAACAACTGTGAAACAGTGATTCAGTGCATTCGAATCACGTGAGAAGAAACTTGAACGAGAAGGTCGAGTTCTACGCTCATTCGCGCGTTCAGTTTCCTCGATAAGCAGACGAATAGAAATCTTTTCCCGATTAATAAATATTCAATTAGGGGAAAGCGTTTAGATGGCAATAACATGAGTTCATCCGAAGCATAAGTGGTGTTCGCGAACGCAATTTCCTGTATTGTTTTCCATCCAGCTACGTTTTATTCATACATTCATCTTCATTGCTTGGAATCGGGCTGCAAGTAACAAACATGTAATCAACTTTTTCCTTCGTCCTGCGTCGTAATAATTTTTCTCCGAAGTGTCCAGTAATATTATTTGAGTCGATATCACGGATTTGCTTTCTTCAAACAAATCTTCCAACCTTTTCAACCATCCTTTGTGCACTTTAATATTACATATAATTAGCGGGCTTCGCAATGCAACGACTTTCGTCTGACGCTTCCTACCCGCCATTCGCCACAATTTGCATTGCTATTAATATAATTTCAGCGCAAGTGAACTGCCGTTCGCTGCGTAAATCGATTAATTGGAACACGCCAGCAAGTACTTAGATTGATCTAAAACGAATCGTCGATCGTGCCCAGCTTCCGCTACGGAAATACGAGCGAGGAAAGTGTGCCCCAGACATTTTAACTACTTCCTCCTTCGAAACGCAATGCACACAATCAAACGTAAGGCACTCCTGACCGTATCTGGATCGGATATGCGTTACGCGTACAGTTACACTTCGCGTTGCACACGTACATACTACGGACAGGCGGCAAGTACGCCGGGGAATGTAATTCTAAAAATGTGACCAGTTACCGGTACAACAATTGCTTCCTTTTTCTTTTCTTTGTATCTAAAAGCGACGGTTTACCTTCACCGTGAAAGCGATCGTTTGTTTGTTAGGTGTAGCGTGGTTGTACACGCTGGTTTGAACGCGTGTTCACGAGCTGACGCGTGCAAGTATCACGATAGAATCGATTCATGAAATTTTAATGGCGAATGTAGCATCCTCGAGAGATTACGATCGTGTAATGAGTTGTGCAATCTTCCCCTATGATTTCTGTACACGCGAGGCGGAACAATGTTTTTCCTCAATTTAGTTTGTGCGTATCAGTTGAATGCGCGTACAATCGTTCGGTGGTAATTAAATTTATCAGTGAAATTTTGGACACTAACCTCGTAAGACATTTTCTCTTTTATACACCGAGTGAAACGAAGACGTTTTATTATTTAAGCACCAGCCAGCAATACCTTTCTTTAATGAAGGAGGCTAATGGGAGAAATCTGATGCAGTTGTATTTATACGGGGTAACTGGAAAAAATGTTCGGTCTTGTACAGAGAATTTTCGGGCGATCGAAATGGTCACGAGATTAACATTGGGACAAAGAAACAATCGGAATATATTTGTTAATATGATACATCGTGCCGTCGGTTCTATTTCATCGAGAAAGTCTTATCTAAGTAAATATTGCATATTTTTCGGTACACCCTGTACTTTGAATGCATTTCTTATTTTTATTATCAATATTTCTCGCAAACACGCTTTCTATGTTCCGCTTCCTGGTGTTTATCCATTTGCAAAATTCCTCGTTCGAACAGGAATGAAGAAACAATTATTCATTGCATTCACATGATCGTGTACTGTTTTAGATTTATTTATTTTAGGCAAATAGTCAATATAGAGTTATATCAATCTTTGTATCGGTGTACATAAGGAAATGTCTGAAACCTTTTATTTTGAGGCCGCCATTCGATAGCAGTGATACAAAGAAAGGAGCTCCGAGGAATATCATTTTTCTTCCCATACCACAAGGCGTGTGTAATGAAAATAAATTGAAGCGGTTGCAGTAAATAGGAACATTGCTTCCAGCTACTGCCTTCCTTAAGGAACTAGTTTACTTTTACTTTCGAAAGAGCGGTTCAGTACCGATCGATCCAACCAATACCGTATGCTCCTTCTCTTTCTACAAATTCATTTCTAGAAATCGAGGTAACACCGGCCGGCCTAACATTTCCGACAGTAACATCCATCTCGAAACCCGTACGATCGTAACACATGGTAATCCCACAATCCAAGCATCCACGAAGTTAGGAACGCAAATTTATCGCTTCCTCGTTCGACAATTAAGAATCGCTGGAACCAAGAAATCGCACGATCATACAGTTCACCCGATTTCTCGTAATCCGAGCGACACAAATTTCGTACTCTGCAAAGATCGATTTTTCGTAAATCCGCATCCACGTAACCTGAAACAAGAAGCTGATTCCCCCGAGCACCTGCGAGTATCCGCGCCTCTATTGACGACCACGCTGCCAAACATACATTGGCTCAACAAAACTCCCAAAGCGTGATTCCACGGAAACTATGCGAACGGCTGCGTTACACCTGGGCTATAACGTTCGCCTTCGTAGGACTACTTTAGACCGGGACAGGTTTGCCCGGTGTCAGCTGCTGTTCTTCCTTTCTCTGGAAAGTTAGAGCTAGAGGGCTAGACAAGGCGTGGTACGCCGGGACCGATTGCCTCCGACCAGATCGACCGAATGCGTCCGTGCCTCTCACTGTATGTGACTGGCGTGCTCTGGCGCTGATTATAGAGGCCTGCCCCGGCGTCACGATTTTCCAGACACAGATAGAGAGTCATTAGACCGTACGGGCTTTCAGTGGGCCAGGCCACTGGAGTCTGGGCCGCTGCAATCTCGATAATAACGACGACGGCAGCCTCTACGTAGGTCCTCCGATTTCGTGTGACTTTAATCGGACCCTCGCGGTCATTAGCTGGATAACGGTATGGAAAAATCAGATCACCCTTGGATACGTATAGTTCCTCGACCCGAGCCTTTCCCTTTAATCCTCTGGCCTCGATTGTTCCCAGCTTCGCCGCGGGCAGCATTTTCTGTTCCAGGCCGGGTTCGATTGCGTCGGTACTTCAGTAAATCACCAATTTCCACGGAAACGTAATCGGCTTGCTTTGAGGAGGAATTATGCTGTTAAATAAGTTAAGAATGAAGTAAGCAAGCAGTGCTTCTTTAGCTGTCGGAGTTTTTCGGAATTTCGAGTGCAATGTTCAGACGTGTATCCTGGCCTAGTCAGAGTCAACATTGTTCATTGACGCAGTAGTCAGCGATATGACTACTGGCAAGGGTCAGACTCCGCGTTGGCCAAGGCGACACAGCAAGGGCTAAGGTCAGCCTTTCCCCATAAACCTCATAATATATACATATAGTAGGGGAATATCAATTGTACTTAGAATAGTTTTGAACACGACGCATACAATCACACTGTCGAGCAAACTCGTCACGGTATTCTTATGTAAAACCTCTTTGCAAAAGTAATTGTTGCACACGATTTCGTTTACCCCGGATACCAACAACATATTGTTTCCTGAGACAGTCACGCGTTTAGTCGAATCGTGCGACGAAGGTCCCGATAGAGACGCATCGAGACAATTATAACTTGTAACTATAATATTGTGAAGATAGGGACACGCAAGTGGAACGATGAAACACCGTTCTTGTTTCTCAGCGATAGCTCTACTAATATCAAGTCTGTATAGTGCGTGTCCTTTTTCCATGGACCGGATGTGAATATTTTTTATCACAGATTGTTTCTCAATAAATCGTGACCCTCATACTATATACTGCGACGATAAATTTCTTTCTAGAAGGCAAGAAATATTTTCTGCGCGGAGGAGCACGAAGTCAACCGTGAACCTATAATTCCATACGAACGTTTAATGGGAGTATAGATCTTTTCTCTCGTGGATCGTTGATTTCCGGTAAATTCGTTGCAAGGATGCCCGCTTCATGCTGATTCATTTGTACTCGAAATTTATCGTCCCGCACGATAACTGTAATTAGATCGCTGCGCAGGGAAAATCCATTTCGGAATCGTCGTCTTCGGTATTGGCAGGGAGAGAGTGAAATGCTGCGTATCAACTTTCGATGAAACTTGCACGCGTTTCACGATCGACGCACGCTTTAGGAAAAACATACAGAGTGCTATTTTCTATTACAGTGTCGGCAGGCAATTATCTTTTACATTGAATTGATTGCGTTATTCAGTAGAATTGTAATACAGTGAACGGTACTTTTCATCAAGTAACCGAAACGAATTAATAGGAACGCACGCCAAAATGTTTAATTATTTATTTTCAAAAGTCCGAATTGGTTAGAATAATAATTTTCATTACATGCACTCTTTCTCTATAATTTATCAGAGGAGGCGTATCATAGCTAACTGGCTTGATAAATAAACAGATGAGTAATAATTATAATGAATTCATCAATGATTCACGATTGTGATTTACAAATCTGCTATTTCAATGCTTGAACCTGTTTACACACATCACAATTTGTCACATATTTTATTCGAACCACGAGTGAAACCCGCAATAATCCAAGAACAATTACGAAACAAAGTACTCGAACGTATCCCCGATGTCAAATTGTAAATCTGGAAATAATTCGTTTGGTTTCGCGTCTCCGCATTACCTTCAAACCAAACCCTTTACCAAATTACCTCAGGTCTCCAACTTCTGCGATTGAGCACACGCTTCTTCGCATATCGTTCGCCCGCGAACATCCCGCGAACGATACAAATTGCTCACACCCTTAAATACGAACTGCATCTGCGAACGCGTGAACCAGCAAACAGAAACGTGACCCGGTAGGGGCACAGATTTCACGAGGACAACCTTCGATTTTCTCCCCGACATAGACTTGCGTAATGTTCATTTATCCTATCTGCACGTCCATCGAATATACACGTACATATTTCGTCAGCTGGGGAACGCGTTTGTCCGGGGTTTTTAAGCGCTAAGAAAGGATGGCCGCGTTTTGTCCACGGGTCAGCTGGAAATTAATCGGCGCACGCCCAACAAAGCACGATGCATACCGTATCGTTCGAAAGTCCGGTAACGAGGTGCGTACACCTTCGTGTCTCAAGGACGAGTCGTGTGCCAATAGTGTCTCGAATATTCCTTCGGATAACCGCTTCGCGATCGATCCGGTCATCGATGCCGATGTTATCGGCCTCGTTGACGCGCAAACTCGATCTCGTTCGAAGATTGCGAAGAATGTTCCTTGGCTTGTCAGTTCTATTCTCGCCCTCTATTATTTCGACAGTGTACTTATTTCCTTTTTTTTCCTTTTTTTTTTTTTTTTTGCTGGGTCTCGTTCGAACGGACAAGGTTCCAGGTTTCATGCTGCGATGATTTTGCGGTTGGACGTTCTGTGCCTTGACTTTAAGAAAGTGACAATACGATACAGTTGATCTGGAGATAGGGATCGATGTCGTTTTGTTCGATTCGCCTAAGCTAATTTAATATCGCGGTTCAACGTAGGAGAAAGAACGTCGTGTCTTATTCTAACAGAGTGAGGGACGGTTTGTTTGAAGGAAAAATGGAAATGTTTTTCGTTAACTTGCCGTTTGGAAATTTATTAGAACTTATTAGACTTATTAGTGTTTGATGTTTCTATTTTATGGACAAGTAAAGTGAGAGGAAATGTTTTTGACAGTGATGAACGATGAACTTATTTTGTAGCAATAGAATAATTCAGAAAATTAGCATTTACTTAGGGGCCACAAAACGTACATCCCGTTTATTTTATATTTGCAAAATAGACATCGATAAATACAGAATGATCGGTTTATTTTTTCGACGAACACAACATATATACTAATAATGACAATTCGTAAAATTTTATCGATACAGAAAATATATAATACTGTTACTGCAAATGTTACTGCAATGAACAGACAAGGAATCATCTTAATATTTGTCAAGTCGTTTTAACGCAATTTAGTTAACCATTCTAAACGGAGTGGACGAACATGAAATATCAAATGTTCAAGTTTACCGAGGAACTGCGTACATTCTCTGCTGTCTGTTATTTAAAAAACGTAACCTTCCTGGTATGCATAAGTATCAAAGGTAGTAATTAAATCGGCATCGCTTTCTATAAGCAGCGGCAAGGTGTGTAGCGCGTTTTTATGCAAGAATTTTCTCTTACGTCGGTTCCACACCGGTTCTACATACCGTGGCATACCAAAACAAGGCATCACGTAATTTTATACGCTGTGATACGTTTCAACGTAACGGAAACTTGATAGAACAAGTAGACATTAGGAATCCGTGTTACACGTTCACCAGAGCATACAAAATAATCGCAGGATTTATTTATAATTGTTACATTGTTTAAAATCGTTTGGACACTGAATAGAATAATATTTTTTTCTTCTATTGCCAACATCCGAAGGATAGAGTGAGTGTTAATATTAATTATACGAAAGAACATTTATTAGTAAAGTTAGACAAAAAATATTAAGAAAATGAAATATGTCTAATGCGAGCAAGGTGGGAAAAAATGGAAAGGACCGAGGATATTACGCTAATTAAAGCTGACGGAAATTCCAGTTGCTGGCTCTATAGACCTCTATGTAACCATTGAAAGTGATAGCTGAAATGACAGCGTTTCCTGTAACTCGATGAATGCGCAGCGGTTTCAACCGAGGAGTTAAATTCAACAAGCATAACTTGTAATTATCATAGCAAGCAACAGTGCGTGGGCAGCATGAACAAGTATCTTTAACATTTTCAAAATCCAGTATATAGAAAAAGTCTACGAATCATTACACATTTGATGCCTGATAAAATATTTCTTTTCACCAAGAACTTCTGGAGGAAAGGAAAACACTGATTTACGTTCGAATGTATGCTCTTTTTGACGTTCTCTAGGAGTGTTTGGTACAATTAAAAAGTATTCGAGAAAAACCGATATAAATAACGACATGAAATTTCGAACGAAACCCATAATCTTCATAAATAAACTTCTTCGTTCCATCTCCAATTTTTTCAACATGACACTGTACGATGTAATCGACAAAGAACGTAAATAATTATTCAATTTGACGTTTACTCTCACGCGAAACAGACTAAATTCAATTCATTCAACTAATCCTGAATCAAAACCATCCCCCAAGAATAAAAATGTCTAATGCACATAATTAGCCCTCCGTACACCCATGCAACTCCATCTATATTCCGCGAATCTTCTTCAAACAATTTGCCAAAGTATTTCATAGTTGCACCATTGCGACCAATCTGTTGATAAATTCAGAGTCGCAAATTTACACGAAATGAACCATTCAAACCCCACCCCCTCCCCCCGAGCCGCGAAACGATTTCGGGGTACCAAAGGGTCTGACGGAGAATTATGGAAACGGTATAAAATCTCGGAAATATCGTCGATGATCGACCGCGTTCCCCGTGCAAAGAGCGAACGCGAAAAGTGACAGTGGCGGAGCGTTTCCTGTGGGTCGTCGCGAGGCGTGGTGCGGTTGTGTTTTGTTGCGAGCAATTGCTCTCGGCTCGGTTCAAGGAGATCCAGAAGCGACGGTGTAGCGAAACAGCGAGTTGCGACGCTCTGAATCTGAATCTCTCACGGTAGGCACGCCGCCATGCCATAATCCTGCCTCGCCCCGTATTCGGGTCAACCGGGTAGTAGGAATTACGTAACACGTGTGCGCCGGGGCGGTTCCCACCGTGTCGCTGTACCGGAAGTCGGGAGTCGCGACGTCTCGTCGTAGGGACGTACGGTCAGCCCGGCGGGCATGGGAAATCCTTCTCATAATGGGAAATATGCCCCGAAGATGATTCAGCAACGGCGAAAAGTGTTACAAGGAAACTGTGCGCCGCATCGCGCGCCGACACGGCAATTCAGAATACGAGGGAGAATGGGTATCGAGATTATTCGTTCGCCTCTGGACGCGTTACGAATTCACGCTGGTCGTTTCGTGTTTCGTTAGAAATTCTTGCGAACGAGGGTCTCGCGTCTCCGGAGATCGGATTGGCGAATTCTTCCAAGGTCCTGGGTCCTTTGTTATTCTGCAGACTATAGTGGGTCGATTGTGATTTCTGTCGTTCGAAGTGAGTTTCGTTTTTCCCCGGGTTGTGGATTATGACTGCTTGTGTAACGCCGCCCGATGTTTCGTAAAACGTTTTGAATATGCACGCGTACTTGTCTCGCTTTGCTAATTGTCAGTTGTGTTGTTTTAACGGTGGGCGAGTGGAAGTTAAATATTGGTTCGCACAATGTAACGATTGCTAATACCACAGTGAGTGTGTAATGTCGATTTTTCTTATTACTGATTTTTTTAGAATTTTATTTACTGACTAAGTGTTCCAAATGCCCAATAATTTTGCGTTGAATTAATTGCATACATTGATATTCGTTTTTCTTGCGACACGCGGAAAAATTCACAGGTAGACATTTGTGTTTAGAGGAAAGTACACTTGTTGCTCCTTTGAATATCTTGAACGCATGTGCCGCCAACAACATTCCTTAGAATCTGTTGCCTTGAATTTATTTATCGCGATTGCAGGACGCTGTACCTAACAAATAAAAACTTTCCAGATTTCACAAGATCCCGATTTCTCACGAATAGAAACGTTTGATATCCTTTCAAACTTAATAATTCCCATCGGTCAAACCGAGTCAATCACTGACGGTTTTCAATATCATTCGTAAACGTGCGCTGTTTCCGCGCAGTTGCACGTGTCCAAGGAACTGGCTGACCTTAATGCAACGAACTTCATAGAAAAACTTCAAGAAGTCCAACACATTTCACAACCATACTTACATTAACCATATAAAGTAATAACGATGATAAAGTTTCTAATATATTCAATCTATTATACAACGTCCCTGCACATACGGTTCCCACGTAACCATTTAACAGTACCAATAAATGATACTTTACATTGACACTGTTCGGGCAAAATGCAAAATAAAGAATGGCAAAACGCTCCCAAGCGTTATCACTGACTTGCATACTAAAGCAATATTTTCTAGGAGATTTTCTAGGGTTCCACTGTAATAAAGGATATCGCGCGCGGGGACGGCGACTCCATGTATCGTAACTTTGCGCCAATCACGCCGTAACACTTCGCTTACCCGCTCCAACAATGGGGGTACACTTTAACAACGGCACGTCTGGTCCCGAGGGAACGACAAAGAATTCGGCCGCGCATACCATTCGCGTGTACACGAATTCACCGATCCGCGAAACTCGCTCTCTCCTCGCCATCTTCTGCTTCCTATCGGCCATAAACCGTATCCCGATCCGTAGATCCGGTTTCACGCCTGGAAACTGGAATAACAGGCTGGCCCGCCGACATTCTAATCCAACAATTTCGATTACGACTCGCGTGACGTGATAAAACTGTTTCCCTCTTCGACCGTGGCTGAAACCTTCGCTCGCCCTGTCCGCCACATAACGGCCGTTTCTACTTGCCTCCTATCCTACTTGAATGCGTGATTTCGCCAGTGCGCCCGTTTGCTACGAGCAATTGTGAATTGAAATACGGCACGATGGTTAAAGAACTGGATCGACGATCCGATGTTTTCAAAAGTGTAACGCGTTGTTATATAAGTCAAGTTGAGGCTAGATATATTTGACAAAATATTTCGAGAATTCTGTGTTTACGCATGCTTCCTTTGTCGCCCAGTGTCGTCCATATTATTTAACTTCAAGATGATATATTTTAATTAACAATCGTTTCCCGTTTCCAGGTATTCCCGTTATGCTGTCTGCTGCTAACAGAAGCAAGGCGTGTAGAAATTCGGCCACGCGTAGCCGAGCCACAGGTTTATTACGAAGAAGACGACAGCCAAGCGGCCGAGGGCGATTACGCCCCCGAGGTCTATCAACCGCGTACACGTGCCCTTCCTTCGCCACGTTCGAAGGACGCTCTGCACTCGTCGAAACCGCCGCCAGTCCAGACTATCCGCAACTACAACAAGGTCAACGACGATGGATCTTTCACTTTCGGCTACGAAGCGGCAGACGGCTCGTTCAAAGAGGAGACCCGCGGAACTGATTGCGTGGTCCGCGGCAAATACGGCTACATCGATCCCGACGGCAACAAGAGAGAGTTCACCTACGTGTCCGGTAATCCGTGCGATCCGAACGCGCCGAAGGACGACGACGACGATCTAGCGGAGAAACAGGAAGAGGACGATCTATCTGGACCAGCCAACTATCCGTCGGTCAGGCCCGTGCCAAGGCCAGCGGCAAGACCCGTGGCGTCCAGGCCGATCTATCAGCAATCCACCACCAGAGCACCCACGACGATCTTCCAAACCGAATACCAATTGGACGACGACGCCAGTCAAGAGCTGGGCGACGAAGACCTCGTCAAACCGCAACTGAGACCGACTGCCTACAGGCCAGTCCAGCAGCCGAACTACCTTCAAGTGACACCCTCGTCGGCTCTCTACGAATCGTCACCCACGGCGAACCCCTCGCTCTATCGACTGGCCTCGTCAACAAACCAATACCAGACCACAGCGTCGCCCATCCATCGTGGCCAGCCTGCCGTCTCCTCTGCTGCCTATCAAACCCTCGAGGCAACGACTCGCCGGCCGGTCGCGCGTCACCCGAAGCCGCAATCCGTCGCAATCACACCCAGGCCCCACGTTGCCCAAGTAGCCGCCCAGTACGTGTCCCCAAGTAGCACAGAACGTTCAGCCCTAGCGTACACCCGTCCCTCGGCGGTCACCGTGTCGCCCAATCTACGCAGCACGACGGCGGCTAGCGCATCTCACCTTGACTTCGCCGCCGAGCTCGAGCGTTACGTGAACACCGTCGGTGTGACCGGCCCCAAGACCGCGCAACCGTCGCACCAATCGTCGAAAGTAAGGTTGGCCGGTCAATCGCAGATCACCGCCTCCGCTGCGGACCCCATCTACCAGTCGGAACTGGTGTACGATCCGTCTACTGGTCAGTACAATACCCAACTTTATCAAACGCTACCCCAAACCGCGGGTGACTTCAGCCTAAGTCACAAACTCCAACCGTTCGTAGCCCAGCCCCAGTCCTATCTTGGACTCCAACAGCTGCAGCAGCTCCAGCCCCAGCAGCTTCAGCACCAGCAGCTCCAAACCCAGCAACCCCAGCAACCCCAGCGTCAGTCCCCGCTTTATAAGCAACCGGCCGCCCATCCCGTCCAATCTGCCCCCGCTGTCGGCGTCAATCAGCCTCAGGAAGTGTTGTACAGGAAGCAGCAGTCCCAACTGTTGCAGCAGTCGCAGCAGTTGTACGCTCAGCAACAGCGACGCCAGCAACAGCAGCAGCAGCAACAACAGCAGCATCAACAGCAGCAGCAGCAACAGCAGCAACCGCCTCAGTCGCACAGGCTCCAGTTGCTGGAGTCTCAGACGCAACCGCAGTCCTTTTATTACGTCGCGCCCGCGAGGTCCTCCAACGCTGCCAGCGCGCCTCTCTCCGTAGGTCAGATCGATCAATACCTTCGAGCCAGCGCCGGTCGTTATTGATTTGACGACTTTTGTCGATGCATGTGAAATTTCTGCTAGGGGACATCCCTTAAGAATTTTTTTTTATACTGTTTGACGGGGTCTTTTTTGTGGGGCCACCCGCGGCACTTACCTGGTGCGATGGTGCTGGTCTGTGCACCTGGCGCGTAAGTGTCTGGGATTTTTATTGAGCTTGCCGAACGTTTCGTTGAACGTATTCAAGGAGCAATCGAGTGTTCATCCTTCTCGCGATATGCATCTTTCATCGGGGCAATGTTCTTATCAGTTGCCGCCTACTGTTGCTACCGAACAAGATTTAGTATCCACTTGTAGAACGTTCAGATTTTTTGAAACGATTTAATGCATTGATGATATTCGAAACCGATACGAAAATATCGATTGAATTCGAAGTTTAATCAAATCGGAATATACATATCATTTGTTCATTCGTGGATCGAAAGTTTGTGTAGGAAACGTGCTCCTTGAATAGAACAGTTGCGTTCAAGATTCGCAAGAACACCAGCGTGCGCGCGAAACAACGGTATCAAAATTTTGTTTCGATTTAGGGATATTAACGATAATGTTATACAAACTTTGCATAAACATAACAACGTTGACAATATCGACCAAAGCACGAACTTGACTAGAAAGTTGTCATTATACCGACGCGAACCACTGTGATAATACTAACTTTCAAAATCAATACTCGTAAAAGCATCCGGCAAAAATGATTCCAATCGATCGATTGACTTTTCTCTTGAATGCACGATTATCCAAATCTGATTTCCACAGGTTTCAAAGGGCATACCAATAGCTGCTAATATCATCGACAATATCGACGTAGACAGAGATCTATCCAATTTGTCTAGCGACCAGCAGAATTTCGTAACGAATGTCTGACCAATTTCTAGACCAATTTTGCGAACATTTTTTTGTTTGTTTGTTAGCATGGATATCGCGAACGACATGCATTAGCCAGTGAAAGTCAACGACCTGACGCAATACTCACGCATAAGAGACACATTACCATAGCAATCTCTCGTTCAGTCGAGCCGCATGGTAACATGCTACACCGCACAGATTCCACGCCATGAGCAGAATATTCATTGTATGCACACGAGCATTTCGAACACGATCCCGACCTACGTCCTCGTTGATTACAAAACGCCAATCCGTAGGATTGAACCGGATAAACAGTTTCTGACGTAATAAACGCGTCGCGGTTAATCACTTCGCGACGGTGTTTCCCAGGATGAAAGATACATA
Organism: Nomada lathburiana; assembly: GCA_963667235.1. NCBI lineage: Eukaryota > Metazoa > Arthropoda > Insecta > Hymenoptera > Apidae > Nomada > Nomada lathburiana. The sequence continues at coordinate 4,747,803 of OY763905.1, forward strand.
GGATGTGCATACGAGACATTAATTACAAAATCGAACCGGACAGGTGCGGCTGTTTATAAATAGAAGGCAATCGATTTGCAGACATTTCTTTCAAATATTGACTTTTAGTGAAAAATCGAACGAAACTAATTTTTTGCTTCGCTCGTTTTCACATCTTTGACTGAAAATTCAATATCGCAGAGTTCGTTCGACTCGAAGTGTATCACTTGAACTCGTTCGGTGTCCCTGTTCAATATCAAATTCGGAAAAACTCGTTTCGCATCGCAGCTACATGCTGGAACGCTCGATCCGTCAGATTCGTCGACATCTCGGGACCGCCTGTATCGAGGGGAAAATCGGCTGAACGTTTTGCAACGAAACGGTTACGGCAAATTTTGCAAGCGTGCCCCGAGTGAAAGATTAATCCTGAACCGTGTAAGGAGAACTGTAGCAGCATACTTTCATTGGCGTGGTCCGCCACTGCAGGGACATTCTACTCGGCCCGAACGAACTTTCTATTTGCATTCTCTGTCGCAAGTGTGAGAATCGATTCGAATCTAACGCGCGTCCTACGACTACGATTCCGTGGAAAGCTGTAGCCGCCCGTATTCTCGTGGAAACAGACGGGGGGCGATCGTCGATCGCGAGGCGTGGACCTAAATCAACCACGTGGAATGATTTCACACGCATTAAAGGTCGTTCGCCCGCGCCTCTGCATGCGCGATCGATCAAACGTTTTGGTACAGATGGTAATGAGCGAAACATTATTGATACCATTGCTGCAACGATAACAATTTATTTTTTATACCGGAGTAAAATGTCAGAGTAGCTCGCAATAATTTAAATATCTTCTGAGGGGGAGCGTTGTATTTGACTAAAGTTGCTTTTCGTCGAAGAATTCACCCTTTACAATTCAGCCCGAATTTCTGACATTGTCTTACGTTTCTCTTTGAACGGTTTGGACGCCCAAATCATGTTTGTTTCTTATTTGCGAAGTCACTGTTTTCATTTTTTTTTGTAATATTGTCGATACGAAATCAATTTATTAACTTTTAATTTCACCATTGAGATGAAGAAGGCATGCAGCCTTTAAAATACAGTGAAATATAAGGCGCCGAAGTTTGTATTTTAATGTTCACGCATGCATATGACAGGTGTACCGAAACATTTCAGCAGAAGCGCACATTGGCAATCGCACATTCACATGTTATAGTTTCATCGAACCCAAGACACCAGGTCGGTAATTGTCAAGTTCGTTATATTTATCAGTATCTATTTATTAGCGATAAGCTTGGACAAAGAGTGAATAAAGGAATACAATTTTTGTAAGTGATCCGTTTGGACAGAAACAAACGAACATATGGAGACGTTTCGGAGAAACGAATGCAGATCTAGCAACAATTACTGTATAATTCGTACTTGTAGCTTTTTCTTGCCGCTGGCACTGTGAAGATGTGTCGAGACGCACTTGTCTGTTCACATTGTAAATACTTCTTCCCCGTTAGCTTTAGTATATTTAGCGGCTATCCAGCGATTTATACGTTTCAGTACTATTACGTCCTAAGGAACACGTCCCTTACCGTTTATAGTTGTTTTTATATTAATATTTGTAAACGTGATCGAAGAAAAATGTATTGTAACGAAAATGTGTTGCACCGTTTATTCGACCTAGACACCATTGCGTAACAATTAACTGGTTCGTTAAACAAACAATCGGCGGAGAAAAGGGTGAAGGTAAGTAATAGATACGTACTTTGCGTTTTCTCAGCGATTTTCTGTTCTAAATTTTTTTTTTTGCAAATACAGTATTGTAACACTTTCATCGCGTGTCACATCTTTCGTGCGAATCAATCGGTAATTGTACAGTGCAATGATTTTAACACTCTATTAGCGTATACATACATTGCAGCCGCTATCTAATCGATTCTACAGTCTCGAATTCCAAGTACATCCAAGTAATCCCGTTTCACTTGCAATACAATTGCGCGCGTAATTTATTGCTTAATGTTGTTTCCCATAATTTTGGCTTGTTTGCACGCGATAAGGGGTACGTTTATGTTTGCGGCAAGACGAGGAAGGACGACGTCTTCCTTTCGACGTGAAGGATTGCGCTGCTGTTGGATCGTCGTGGAAGGAGGAACGAAGTTACCCGCCTGTTCAGCATTTGCACTCGTAAAACGTGCAATTGCTTCGAACGAACATTAACGAGTTCGCCGCTGACAACAGGTTATTTTCTGTTCGTGCTTTACAGTGGTTAAGCGCGCGCGGATGACGCTTCCGTGAAAAAGAAAATTAGAAAATGTGAGGAAGACTCGAGTCGGTTGCGTGTATGTATCGTTACGTCATCGGAGATGTGCGTTATTCACTTGCAAGTTGTTCGCCGATCTGCTCATTAATTATCACGTGCAACCTCCTCGATTACAGACAACGCTTGACATAGAAACGTGTTCAATTATGAATCTTGAGAGGTGTAATGGAATCGAGGAGGTCGTGTCGATTTAATGCTGTGACTCAATTGTCTCTTTCTTATTTTATCTTACTAATTTCGAAGGGCGTGCAAAGAACGATGCGATTGTAACAGTGGATCTATATATCTGCTCATTGAGCATGGGATCAATGTTTTAGGAATGCAGAGAAAATATCCTATTGGAATCATTAATAAGGAAACGTACCAAAATTTCATATTCACAGAAAACGAACATAGAATAACAGATACAGTTAATTTGAACATTTGCCTCGGTATTTTAACATGTTGCTCAATTTCCCATACTTTACTACTTCAAAGATAATTTAACTTTTGCTCGAATACAATAGTTTGAATGATATATTAAAAACGAGGAAAGAGCGTTGGTTTTGATTCGGAATGACCCAAATTTTTGTACACATGGTTATTAATATATATGGTTAAATAGATGGTTAAGAATGATAATAACAATCTGTTATTTTATGTTCGCTTTTCTTTGCTTTCTAAGTAATTTCCTCTTTCTTTAATAACATTTAATAGATATTCTTGTGCTTAATTGACTATTGTTTATGAGTTCGCTCGGAAGAATAATTGCTCGTTAAGCAATTCTCATTTTTAGAAAGCTGAATTTACTTTAACCCGAATGAGTATAAAATTTCGTTAAATTTCTTCGACTGAACAAAAATCGAAACCTTCTGAACTTATGGACACGTACAAATTTTCAGTAGCTCATTCATGAAACAAAGCCAGCCAAAGAAATTGAAATGGACGATGTTAGAATACGTCTATCCTAGTAATTGGAAACACTCAACATATCGGTATAAAAGAATTCTAACGCAGAGCTACAACAAGTATTAATAAATTTACGGATACATGATGCATTTATTCGATAAAGTAAAAAAGATTGAGGCGATTCAGCGAACAATGAACAGGAAACAGAAATTCAAGCGAAGAGAACATGCATTCCGTTGTAAATAAATTCAGTTTTGCGGTAAAAGCAGAGTGCGACCACGTCGGGGAAAGTGATTGAAAACGAAAGGAGTCGGTTAAAGTATTAAATCAAACAGCGGCGAGTTTATATACGTCGAGGTGTTGCCAACAATACCGTTTTTCAAGCGTCACTTCGAAATTACAATTGCGAAAGCGGCGCGGATGATTTATATGTGAAACAGAATTTCGACACTCGGCGGGTGATAAATGCTTCCAATCGGATTATCGCGAAGACATTGTGCGCATTGAATCGAAATACACACCGGCTTAATGATACTTTAAGAGGTTCATTTCAAATATAAAGACGTCAATTCTACAATGCCGCATTACACACGCCACAGCTAGTTGCAGCAATCGCATTTATAAATACAGTTCATAATTAATGAAGGGTACACTATATTTAATCTGAATGCAATTATTGTACCTTTCATATGATTAATATTAAGAAATAAATAATATTAGTATTACTTAATCATTCATATTTACAATTACCCAGCAAATATTTAAAAAATATCTATTGCAATAATAAAAAGTAAATATATTGCTATTGCCGTTCAAACGATATTAACAATTTATGAACAAAATGAAATTTGCCATCCAAACGATTGCAATCATCTCGACTTCCGGCTGTGCTAAGTTGACGCCGAGGTGTCCAAATTGTAGCTTATTTTTTTGCCTTTAATTTTTGGCTAGCTTGAAATAAAAGAATAATCAATGAGGGCTGAGATAATTGCAGTTTGTAGAATTTGAAGAATTGAAGCACGTGTCGCCATCTCCCGCTTGGTGCCCGACGAGCACAGTTCAAACTCACTTTCTGAATTACGCAGGTAATTTTTGTACGTAAGTGCATTTATCTCCGCTTCTACTTGGTACAGTAGACTCCCTCTTAACCGGTCTGTATATAAACGATTGTCCACTCGACAATATTATTTATACGTTGCAAATAAAATAAAAAATAAGCAATTCCATATATATGAATATAATATTTGTTATTTACATATCAAATCTAGATACAATTTTCTATCAATATCGTGTGATAAAATATGAAGAAATAAAGCTTGCTGAACATGAACTTGTCAAAAGAAATCGGTAATTTTCGTTTGCTTTTACAGAAACGGCAATCTTCTTCGTTCTCTGTCGTTTCGTCTACTGTATTTTTTAATCAATAGCGCCTCAAATTAATGGATAGAATACCAATTTTAACATACCACAGGCAGTGTTAAGTCAAAGCTGAGCACTATTTGAATCTATTAAAAAAGTAATGCAGATGTTACTGCAAGAATAACAATAAGAAACACGTACATTGCACATATCTAAAAAATATATTACTGATGCTTTGAAATATGGGAATGAAATGGAATAATAAATCTTAATGATCAAAAGGTGTCCCCTCAGCAGAAACTGCGCTATGTTGATGAACGGCTTTGAATAACTGCAATTTTACAAGCAACGAAGAATGCTTGTAAAACATTAACAGGATAATTTAAACACACGACACAAATGCAGCTGGTAAAGAAGTACAGCATTACATGCAGCATCCATCGTTCTGTTTAAACGGTACACACAAGTGATGCCCATTTCCTCCTTGATTATCTAATGGCGACTCTGAAACATAGTTTGACATAACTCACCGTTACCATTGCTGTTCACATTAACATTTCCGTCAATCATTTATCCAACGTGTCAGTAATTTACTAAAGAGCTGCTATATAAGTACACGTACATCCACACATTACACTTAGTACGCCATTCTAGAATAATCTGTGATGCTTTATGAAAACAGGAAATCTCACTTTCGTTCTGTATGGTACTTTTTGCAGAGCGTGCAATTATATCCACTTGTGCAACAATGTCGAAGGCTGATTACTTTGAAACAAAAAATTAAGAGGTGGCGCAAAAATCTATTTATATTGTATACCGAATTAAAGATATTGTTAAGAATTATGATTCATCGATTTTTGTATTTGTATTTTAAATACATTAATATTTCTTCTCTGTTACGTTTCCTTGATAGTGTTTTTATAATTAATACTTATCTCCACTTATTGAAGTGTATTCAATAAGGTAAAAAAAAGGGGCAAAATATTTTTAATAGAAATACATCCATAAATATTTACGATCGTACCTATTTTGTGCAAAAGGTTTTTATAAATTTGTATACATTTGGTATTTCTTTTATTGTACATTTACTAGTTTTGAGAAATTAAAGTCGTCCGTGCTATTCTATTAATAGGTATAACTTTTGCAATCACGCATGTAGAGTTGTATGGTCAAGGTGTTTTATGTCATCAATGAATCATTATGTGCTCGATATTCTATTGCGAATGATAAAATATGTATCTAGGATGGGAATTAGTGTGCAGAGTGTTCGTAACGTTATTTCTCTGAACTGTAGTTACAATATTCTTATCCCAGAATTTTATAATACATGTTTAGAAGAAATATGTCTTCAGGTCGCTACGAAACTATAGTATATCACTTATTATAAATTGCATCCTCACTATAAAATAATAATTTTCGATATTAAATTTGTTAATCTAAAAATAAAATTGCATAGGTCCAAGGGGTGCTTGTAGTGAGGAGCAAAACTGACGCTAGTAACAACAATTTTCAACAAAAGTATTATTAATTGTTACAGAAAAAGTAAGAAGATAATTGTTTTGCGTTTCCAATTAGAAAGTATGACTGTAGAAAATTCCTTACTTCTAGATATAGCACTTACTTCACAATGAAATTACATAGAATTGCAAATTTTGGCGCTACAATTTTAAAACAAATGTATACACAATATTAACGCACCAATTGTTCAAAAATTGTGACAGAATAATATTCCAAGGTAATTCAATTAAAATGTAAAATCGAATTAATGAAAATTAACAACGTTCGCCATTCACAATTTAAGAAAATTCCATTGACGTCATTTGTGAAAGGCGAATCGTTTCTATATTGCAAAAACTACAAACTCACTGCTATCCTTTCGTAACATCTCCAATAATTCAGATCGTTTGATATTACTTATTAGCACCTACAATGGTAGGAAGCTGCGGAACTCGAAGTACATTTTCGGTATTGCGGAACATTGTAAACGGAATCACAATTGTTTTGGTTCTCAGAGGAAGAATGCCAGTCGTTTCACAGGTAATGATGTAGGCGTGCCAGCCGAACATACCTGCAGTAATGTGCGGCCTGTGGTTGCGTTACAATTAACACCGTGCTCGCTAACTTCTTCCGGAAAGTCGGGTTACACGTACTTAAGTATATACACCTGGTCTTAGGTTCTTCCCTTCCTGACATTTCCAGTATCCATACTGTAATTACGCTGATTAATTGAGTTTCGCAATAACTATGGTATCCTTACTCGAATGTGCGGCAGAATTAAAGTACTCTACAGAATTTTTCTGCATCGTTCTGCAAACGAAATTATATTGGGCATATGTACTTGACTATTTGTGCGAACGACAGAGCTTTCTTGAATATTTTTGTAAATTATGCGAGTAGGTGAGTTTCTACTTATTATCTGAATTATTTTTGAACTTTATAAATACATATAAAGCGTTTGTATTATGGAAATTTTTACGAATATATTTTGCACTCACTTGTAACTTGGCAGATAGCTGTTGACGGTTTCGTTAAATACATTTTTTTCAGTAATTGAAAATTGCGTACCCAATATGAAATAATTATAAGCGTTGCTAACAAGATATATGAGAGTTACATTATACTGAAACAATATTTTAATCTCGTAGGGCATCTAAATTAGTTGAAAACTAATTATTGTATCCTTCGCGTTCAAAATTATGAGCAACAATTTAAGTTTGGCGAAGAAAACCAAAAAGTGCACATGACAAACAGAAAAGCGTAAAAAATTGTGAAGTAGAATTGGCGATAATTATGAAAATAGTAATCTAAAGCTCATTTATACACTAACAAATGATTCTGTACATTCTCGAGAAATAGAATGGTGTAAAACAAATAGCATACGCGATATTATAATGAAGGATTAAGATCTCTCCGTAAACGAAAGACAGAAAGCTTTGAGAATGGCATTGAGTCGCCGTTCCCCCTAATTAGAATCGAAGATAAGTTTTCATACGCGCAAATGAAGACGAAGAAGAACAGATGCACGAAGAACAAACGGATGATGAACGATTGATATTCATTCAAAGGAGAGGTGTATACGTCGTACAATAAAATACATTCGTGTACTAGAATCGCAAATCCGTTCTTGAGCAACAGGACTGTCTCAAAATTCTCGATAACAATGACTCGGAACTGCCGGGGGGGAAAATACGACGACAATTCGCGAGAGTCGTTATAACGAGGGGCCAAGAAAGAGATATACAACCGATAGGTCCACGACGAAGCATATCAAGGTGGAATCAAAAAGAGAAAAAAATGCCGGGGACCTCTCGTACGAAACCTCGAGGAAATTGCATGATGTAATAATTGCCCTGTGGGAGTATCTAGAATAGAACTCGGATATCACAATGTGAGTGTTGCACACTATGGGAACTATTGTTACAGATTTTGCAGACTATTACTGTTCTTAGTTTGGTCGCGAACTCCCACGTGGCTTTCACTTATGTCCCCGGGAGTCCGCGAGTTCTGCGTGTTCCATTTTCTTCTCTTTTACTTCCTCTTCGTCCCGGCTCCATCGCGAGCAAGGAAACTTCCGTTCTAGCCTGACGATGCTTTGCGCACACTTTCATCGTGACGAACGTGAATTCGAGTGTTCTTGTTCCGTTCACGAATTCATTCGTTTGCAATCGAAAGTATGGAGACTACTGTATTGGTAATGAACAGAAGCGGACAACTTCGTTGTGGGAAACAGTATAAATTGTTTGGTAGAGAAAGAAGTCGCGGTTACATATTTAGTTTCCAAATTTAAATGGGACTGTTATTATTGTCACAATTAACCATATTGGATATATTGAACTTAGGTATATCTATTTTTGAAATATTTATTGATCGTTATGGAAGAAAATATTGTTTCACTTTAGCAGGAGAAAATGGTTGAAGTATGCAAAGGAAATGAAAGAACTGCTGGAATATTTATTTAGGCATTTAATTAAACGAAAATAGTTGTTTGATCCCATTATTATGATTGAATTTTTAATAATTAAACCATTATCTACCATCAATATTAAAATTAAATTACTGTTATTAAACATATCGTGCACATACAGTATCCAATCAATAAAAAAAAGTAACTGAAATGATTCATCAATTAAAGTAAAGTGAAAAATTGCCAAAGTGGCAATTATTTAATTCAAAAAGGGAACAAAGCCATTATACGCTAATCCTGAAATTCGCGTTAACGTTGAAATATAAATATCCAGATGTTGCACAATATCCATTTGCAGAGGCAAGAATTCCCGATTAGCGCCTTCCATTCAGTATTGCACCTTTCTGTACGTAACGTTTAGGGGTCATCAAGGTTGCATATATTTGCCAGCACGATGCGGTGGAAAGGGTGGTGGTTGTTCACCGTGTCACTCTATATATAACGGGAGTAGGCACCCCGCGCGATATTAAGAACGTTCACCGCATCTGCGGTAACATGGTTTCCAGTTACAAGGTACTTGTTCTTTCACAGTGCTCCCCGTAGCACTCACGATTCGCCAGCCAGTGTGGCAATGTGCTCACCGTGTCGATGAATCGAACTGATCGAATAATCAGCATCGAATAATCGCAAAGGCTAATTACAAGGAGACGAAGTTTAGTATTATGATACGAGTCCCGAGGGATATATTCACAGTGCGTCCACGGTGATCGTGAATATGACAAGTGCATCGTTTCACCTGCAGTGTAACGGTGTTCCTAGCTTACCACGAGTGCTTACGTCTTTTCTTCATTAATTTTCTTTGCCGAGGTGCTCGCGTTCAGTGGAAGGTGCCATAAAGTGTTTCCATATAAAGCCGAAGATGAATGATTGCAAATGATAATTATCGTTGTGAAATTGAATAAGAATAGCTTCTTTAAAATTTGTATCCGGGTACAAAAACTACTTTGCCGAATTGTCCGTGCATGAATAATGTTAATATTGGTGATCGACAATTCAGTTTTTGTCGTTTCTAAGTGTTTCCAATTGCTTGTATCGGTTCCCGTTAGCGAGTATGACTTACGAATAGTCGTCGGTACAGCAAGAATTTTAATTCGCCACGTATCATTGTAAACGGCGCGTCGATATCAAACGTGGAATTATCTGACAATCTTTCTTTCTTTGCCTGCAGAGATTATCGTCTGCTCTTAAGATGACGCCATGGCTGATGGCGATATTCTGCCTGGCTACGGCAGGCTGTTCGAACGTCACGGATCAGCAAACATCTGAGACACATCACGATCAACAGGTAGCGATCCTGAAACAGATCAGAAAAGTGAATGAAGACGGCTCTTATACGTACGGCTACGAAGCAGGCGATGGATCATTCAAGGTAAGAACGAATAGCTGTTGCACCGTTTAATGCGAAAGGCATGTAATGGGCGTTCAGTGTTTCTTAATTCTTGCACAAATCATTTGTCCTTGTATGCAAACACGCCTCGTAACTCGAGTACTTCGCGGGCAGGAAATGCGTAACATTTAAATAAGCAAATTGTTAAATAGTTGCACCGTTGAGGATACAAAATTGTCCATTCGAATAGCTCAACAGAAACCGTGCAGCTCCGTTGAGTAACTTAAACAAATTCGTTGCGATCCAAAATTTTCTTGGGAGAACGGTAAAATCTGAAACCGGGTAGATTGCATTCGAGCTAAAGATAAATGATAGATACACGAATCGAACGAAAGGTTAATAATAAAATACAATAATCGTATACAATCTTTGAAAGAACAGTAGAGACATATCTCCAAATTATTCCCGAATTAAAAAATAAAAATATTGCCAGATAGATAACTTCCTGAACGCAAGAAATTATTGTCAGGTCGAGAGTCGCGACGTTCTAGGCAACATCAAGGGTACATTCGGTTTCGTCGACGCTGACGGCGAAATAAAGAGGGTCTCGTACTCTTCCTCAAACGGGACAGGGTTTAAAGCAACGACCGTCTCGCCATTACAGGAACATGTGTCCGTCGTGCAGAGCATTCCACGTCTAAATCGCACCACGACAACCAAGAAGCCAAGCATCGTTTTCCCCTCGTCAACCGAAGCGTCAACGAAATCGTCGGTGGTCCAGTCGATACCGCGAAACCGAAAGCTAACAACTACGTCAACGACCACAACGACGACCACCACGGAACAACCGAAGACGATATTCGGTCATTACTTGAAAGCGACAGGAAAGAATAGACCGCGCTTCATAATAAACGGCCAACAGAGGCCACTGATGATAGAAGAAGAAGTCGCAGAGGACGAAGATTCCCAAATAAATCGTCCAAGCACAGAGGACAAGACCTCCACGTACCGGCGGATCATTTTCGCCAAAAGACCAATCGATCAAACCTTTCGACCCATCTCCGAGGACTTCGTGGAGAAGGACGACGACGGCAAGACGGGGAACAATCTGAGGAGGCAGCTGCACGAAGAGACAACGAAAGCAAATCCAATACTAGAGGGCAGCAACGACGATCATTCCGACGTTTACGGTGGCTCCTTGTCCACTACTCGACCCTTATTCACCACGACAACACCGCCGAGGGTTCTTCAGCGTGTCTCGCCTAATCGCGCGGAGAGGCCGAAGATTTACACGAACCGGGAGAACCTCGGCCCGGCACGTTTCGAAAACGTGAAGTACGACAGCTCACGAGCCTACGAAACGGAAGCCGAAACGAAAGCCGCGCAAGAAGAACGATCGCAGCTTCAGCCGATCTTAATTCGCGGTCCGGTGCGAGTGCCCGAGGGCAGAGAGTACCTGAGACAAAGCACCGAACCCGTCTTCGTCAGACAACAGCCTGAACAATTTCTACGGGAACTTCCAGGCGGTAGAATCCTTCTGCCTGCCCCGCCGAACAATCTCGAAGAGGATCCCGCTTACAGGCAACTTCCGATGAACAGAATTTTACTGAGACCTCTGCCCAGCCAACAGCCGCTGTACTCGTCGACCACGGATGCAAACATCCATTACCTGACCGAGAGTCCTCTACCAGAGCAAGAGGAGGATCCACGTGTCGCCATGACACCAGGTTACGCGCGTGCACGACCCTTTCCACGACCTGTCATTTACCCAGAACCCGAGCAGAGACCCAGGCCCATCCTCAGACCAGTCTCGCCCCCTGTGCCGCAAACGGTGGACGACCGAGAGTATCAAACCACTCCTGAATACCCGTACAGAGGCAGCACAATTGCTTTGCCCCCGGAACCACCGAATCCAATCGCGCCGCCTCTGAGCAGACGCGATTTCCAGATACTGCTGAGGAGGTTGCTCGTCAGCCAATACGGCGTTCAGGCCCTCTCTTTCCCAAAGAGTTACCTGGAAGATGCCCTGTACGACCAACAACCGTACCCGTCTTATCAGCCGAGCTATCAAACCAGCGCGCCACGACCGGATATTGGTTACGATCAACAGATTCCCGTACAGTACGGAGATCGGGTGCCTATAAGGCGTCCTGTGTACACCAGGGCGTTGGGTCCAGTTTATCAACCTCAACAGTACGACGACTACAACGACGGGAGGTACGCGAAGAGGGTCTACAGGCAGAAGTTTTATACGCAAGAGGTCACCGACGACGGGGAGGAAATCCTGCCTGCCCCTATCAGAGAGGCCCTGTTATTGAGGATGCTGCAATTGGCGATTAATACTGAGCGGCCAGCCATGGTTCCTACTCCGCTGATGACAACGACAACGCCGGCTTCCATCTACAGGAAGGCCGGACCAGTTAGGAGCGTGCAGATCATTGCCGACGAGGAGGAACAGGAAAAGGAATCGATGAAGAAGAAAATGTAGAACGTGGTGGAATTTTGTTTCGACAAGACTCGGAGGCCTTGCGCACTGGCAAAGTTTGTTTCTTGTTAGACATTAATGGTTTTAGGCAAATTTTTCGGAGGACATCGAATGCTCGTTTCGATTTAGAAGCAACGGGATGAGATGGTGTTTAAGGTTTATGCTGTTGGAGTGTTTATGGAATTTTTTTCGCGAATCGTACCATCGTCTTTGTTTGTAGAGCACAGTTTTACAAATACAAGCGACAAAAGGCCGAGCTGCTGTTAGAGAAATACGACTGGTTTGCGGGCGAATTAGTATGCAAACTTAGTATTGAAATTTGTTGAATACAAATGGCAGATGTTATCGTTCAAACGGCTCTGTTAGGAGAGTAACGCGGACGAAATATTAAAAAGAGCGAGTGCTATGAAAACTTGGACCTTGGTAAACTGCTTCACATTAAAAGAGCCTTTCACATTCGTACACGTAAGATCTAGGCGAACAATTTCGAAATGTATTATTTATTAACCTGTAATTCTTTTTCATCGACTTATTTATTTCCTTGTAGATTAATATTCGCAGTAGAATAATCGATGTTACCTATAAATATTTCTATTAGTGAATATTCAATTCAAGCGACACTCCTAGTTCTTAATAAACAAAAACGAAACTGATGACTTTTGCATTTTAATAGCCTAATTAAAAATCGTACGTACCATGTCTATCTTTATTTCAGCACACATTTTAAACGATCGAGATACTATCATTCCGTTATGTTGGTAGCAGTTACTTATAAGAAAGTACTATCAACGAATTTCGTACAGTTTACACACGCGCGCCCTCATCGTATTGTACTTGAGATTATATTTCAGGCTTGCTCTAAATTTTCAAGACGAGGCTGCTCCTTCATCACTAATTAATCTTTCTATCCGAAAAAGGCCAGTCGATAATTTCAATCGGACACAGGAATGAATTCAGCATTAGTTGCAATAGCTGAATCGCGATTCAGCCACCACGGTTGTCTTGAAACGGGATGCTTCGCACAAAAGAGCGTGAGAATAGAGGAAAAGCAACGCCGACGATGAATCGCAGCGACACAGTTTTCACGGAATAGACTGGAATCGTCAGCGAGACGAATCGCCTTCTCAGAAAGGGAAATGTCCCGTGTGCGCTCGTCCAACGATTTTCCGCACGACAACTTTCAAGTATTTCGCAACGTTCGTTTTTACTTTCGAGACGGATCGTCGCTGCTTTTAAATCGAGTCGGGGGGAGGGCAATTAAATGAACGTTCTATATGGTCAACACGGTGATTAGGTCTATACATACACGTGGATACATTACGTTTATTACATTTCACTCTGTTCAGTCACGTTGTTGGATCATTTTGTAGACCAGCCAGAGATGATTCTCTAGTGTAGTCGGTAGAGCACTGAATGGAATAGTATTGTTATATAATTTGACACAATGGCGATTTTCTATGTTTGATATTGTTTTCGATTTGCAGTAGCACTTACTGTGCGTTAACGCGAATTTCCTGTATTTGTATTGTATACGAGGTTCCTTGATATTCTGTATTCGATGCTTGAGACGAAAGTACAGAAAGTATTGGTGTACGTAATGTCTTTTCATAATATCAAGTTCGACTGTGTATTTAAATAAAGAATTATCACATTTTTTATTAATTCTATAATAATAAGTCTGGCCTTTATAGCAAGTGCGTTTTACAGGCATTCGAGATATATTTCATTATAATTATCTTCGTTTACATCACGGTAATTAAAATCTTCAAAATTATATATCGATACCTATAAATAGATAGTAACAATGTACGATTGAACTCTTCGCCCTATCGATTAATTACGTTCGAGACAACCGTCTGAAAAATATTAAAAACCTTTGTCATAATTAACGACAGCATGCTAGATTAAGTGTGAAGATTGCAGCGTCATCTGAAAGCAATGTCTTCGTCGTCATTACCAGTATCCTTACCAAACTCGTTATTAAGATTGACCATTTTCGACGATAATGCGTTAGAATATAATCGACGATGGTAACAAGCAGAATCAAATCGTCCAATAATACCGTCAATTAGCCCCCGTTCCATTGTAAATATAATGTTATATAAAACTAGTGTAATGTACGTATCGAAATAAAACGAGATAGATGCCAGATAGCACGGTGTGAGAATTCATTTCATAAGCCTTTGGGAGCCAGCGTACCGGGAAAGAATAATGACGTGTCTACCATTGGTAATTAGCATCGCGAGTTGCGACACATTGCTTGTCGGATACGAGAATTCGTATTTGTTAGGCGGTCATACGATCTGCGCGACGGTCGCACAACGTCGGCGTATATCATGGGATTTTACACGTGGTTTCCACGTAATTCAGAATTCGCCTACATCTTACCAAATCTCCGGCCGAGGGTGCCCGGCTTTGGGAAAGCTTCGATGCATGAGAAAAATGCTTGACTGAAAGTTGGACAGGGCCATTACCGTTTAAGGACACGCAATGGGATGCGGAAGCTTCGGAGGAAATTGGAACCGTCGAGTGTAATGAGTGTAAATAACAGTGTGGAGCTTAATCGAAAATACTGTACATTTTTAGTAATGAATTCAGTAAGTGTTTATTCAATATTTGGACGACGTTACTCATCGCGAAGAAGTAATTCTTCGGGATTTTGTGATTAGAAAAATGATATTAGATTTAAGACGCACTCTTCGTATCATATATCTTCACTTGAAAGGAAAATGATAATTACGATGGCTGTGTAATTTATTATGTCGTACTTGAAGTTTTTGCCATTAATAGAAATTAGTTTCCTGTAATCAATATTGTTTCTACAAATTTCTGTTCGATTCGCAATAACATATAAACGAGATAAGAAACTTTCGTTCCAACGATGAATAGTTCTCTCGACACAGAAAATTTCGTGCACAGGTGAACCTATTCGTTGTTCGTACTTTCTTCGTCAAAGGAATATTCCTTCCAAACGTACCCATGCATGAACTCGGAATGATTTCACCTGATCGTTCTCGAGCGTTGAAACAACTATAACCACGACAAGTGCAATTGATATTGGAAGCGATTAGAATAATGTAATATTAAGTAAGAATTGGGACGGAAACAGATAGTTTAGCTCTAATAGAGGAGAGAAGTTTTTTTTTTTTCATTCAACTCCAGGCAACCTTTCGATTTTTCCACCGGGGCCGGATGTGCTTGCACGTGAAAGGTTGTCGTTCAGAGATAGAAGTGTCCGCGAAGTGGATGTGGTTCTTATACTTTGCAAGTCGTAACTTCCGGTATCCTGCGAACATACCAATAGCGTGCGTATGTTTTAACACGCAGAACGCAGGAATAGTACGTTACCAAAGCATCTAATTGGACCAGTCGTTCTTTTCATCGACTTTCCTCCATGTCAGTGATGGAAAGTTGTCGTAAAAGACAGGATAGTTCATTGTCTTGTCGCGTATGTACGTTAAGTAAACGTCCGCGCGGTTCACGAAGCAATATGGGACAAAGTGAAAGAAAGGAGAATTCGCAGGGAACAGATAAGATCTTGATAACTTCTTACGCTCGGCTAACAATCCACTAGTAAAATATCAAGAGAGAGCTGCACGACGTATGTACTAACCAAAGATTGTTACTTTCAACGGTAAACTTTGTCTTGCACGGTTGTGTCGAACCTATATCGTAATAATGTATAAGTCTGCAAATTTTCCAGTTTATGAAATATATATTTTGCGAAGCTTTAATGCTTAAAGTTAATTTTGAGAACGTATTATTTATTGTGAAATAGTTTACCTCGTGTTACACGAGGGAATTCATAACATTGTATTTGCGAAGAAATTCGTGCAATTGAACAATGCTACGTGCATTATAAATTAAATGATCGTACGTAGCAGAATATAATTATGAATTCGAGTCATACAAGAATGTGAGGACTCAGTAGAAAAAGAAATGGTAAATGTATAATATTGCAATACGCCACTATTGAACGCCATCGTCGAATCAAATAAATACTATTTGTACAATACAGAAAAATCAAGACACAATGATTAACTAATTTCTCTTTAATAAAATAATTTCCGTTCGAACAGTTACTTTCGGCTAAAACTTATACCTATTCGTATATATTTTTTCATACAGCTAAAATTCATACAAACGTCGACAATATCTGTCGATAGCTCCAGGTAGCTTAGAAAATAGATTGTCTCCTTGATCCATTCTACTCTTAGTATATACATACATTCGTGAACGACTCTTGTCTCAAGTATTCGCATAAAGCAATTAGAAATACTGAATAAATATCAAAGTCACCAAACACTAGCTTGAAATTAATTGGAGGCTTGCGAAACTTTCGAGTGGACAGAGGCAGAACGTGGCACGTTTTTTGCACTCTCGACGTCCTCATCCAGCGGGTACGGTCCAAAAGGCTCTGTCTGCACGCCGACGTCCTCGTAATCGAGTTCCGAGGCATCTTGCTCGTAAATTGCATCGTGACTTCGCGGTCGGGCTACGGAAGGGATCCACGGTTGCGGGACACCTTTTCCAAGCGCTAAGAAAACCGCAGCAGTCGTTAGCAGAACAACGGAAGCAACGCCGAAGACCAGCCGCCACGAACCGGCAATCTGAAACAGACATTCGTTATTTGTTCATTACAAACTAGGTAATATAGGGCCAGCACGTCAGCACCACTTCTGGTACAATAATATTTGAAATATTGTTGTTTATAATTAATGCCGAAGTATGAGGGAATTAAAGTTGGAAAATTATTGGGACTCTTATTAACCCAACGTTAATGGTTTATATTTTCTGGTATAGAAATACTTAATTATAAATTATAGACATTGTGGGGAAAATAAAGCTAACAATAAGTATCACGGAGAAAATACATGACAGTGAGAACTGTAATACTTTTACACGAAGTTCCAAGACTCATATTGTCAGTAATAAACAATTAGTTTGGTAGAATTTTAATCTGTCGTCAGGTGGTCTTACGTTCTCATAAAACTTGTATTACCTTTTCTCTGACAAACTGCTACTGTTATTTGCTAATTTCAATACTATACTTTACACTTTACACGATGCTGCGCCGTTTTCATATCCAAATGTTTCACGCGAGGCAATGGTAAAACTAAAATCTATTTTACAACATTCCCGTTTTCTCAGTGGAATGTTTTACCAGCCAGACATATTCCATATATTTAACTTACAGAACCATGGAGAGCCTGGGTAACAAAGTAATTAGCAGCCAGTAAACCTGCTGCACCTAGAGTTGAGCATAATGCACACGCCGCTGCCGCACAGGCTGGAGATTCTACAGGTGCAAGGTCCGCTATAGCCGCCAATGCACCTGCCGGCGCAGTTCCAGAGACAAGAAGAGCGGCTATACCTAACCAGGCAGCGCCTAAAGCTTGACATCCGGCGTAACCGGCCACGAAAAGTAGGGCAGCCGGAATAAAGTGAGCTGCAAATTAATTGCGGTTTCAAATACGTACCTACTGACTTCATACACAATAAGTGAATCAATTTCCGGTCACACGATTAAGACGTATCACGATTGATAACGAATGATTCGTTATTCATATAATTGAAACATAATCTTTGCTCGAACGAATAATAAAATCGCAATGCGTGGGCTGTATTTACTAATGTTTGATAAGACGAACAATTAGCGACAGATAATTGAATAATATCACAGACATATAATTGCGCCGCAATTGGTCTGTAACAGAATTTCAGATTAGCACTTTGTTGGCTGATAAAAGTTATCTGAAGAGGTCAATGAAACGTTGACAAACGGAAAATAAAATACACAATGTAACACTTTCGTTGCGTAACATTTTCTTAAATTTAGTAGACGTCGCCTATTTTTCAACCGAGCGATCGTAAATCAAAGAGATAAGGAAGGATATTGTTAAGGATGGGCGGTGATTTCATTTTCTGAGTAACGCGACTATAATTAGGAATCGATCAATTCTGTATCATAAGTTAAACATTTCTAATTGATATACGCACCAGTATAAACTACCAACTTCCGGGCTGTGGTCGTGGAGACTATCTTTGACTCGCGAACGTGGTCCACAAGTAAACCGCATGTTAATGCTGCCATAAAATGGCCAATGTGAGGTAACGTAGTTAAAACAGAATCCTGTAAACGTTGAAGAGAAAACGTTAAGGAGAAAAAATTGTATGCGTTAGAAAATGAACGAACAAATCTGACAGCTTCCTTGTTTTGTACACAGACGTGTGCAAAAGAAAAAGTTGAATACCATTACTAAATTATAGAATTAAATGTACAGAATGGAGTGTCCCGATGAAATATAAATTATATCAACGTGCAATAAAAATAATGGTAAAATATAGGTGGAGCTAGTTATTCAGAAGAAAATTCTTTTTCCCATTTTTGTACACCTTGAGTGCATCAAAAAAATATGAATGTTATCGTTATCGTTAGAACTATTTAACACGAAAATGGCACATAGCTTACAGAGCGAAAGATGTTTACAAAAATGTGACGTTTACTTCATCAAAAGAACATAGAACAATATCAAAGACTGTCAAGTATCACGTTTTATGAAATAGAGAACTCACATTAGCTGTCGAGAATCCATAGATGAGTTTCAGATACTTCGTCATACCAAGAGCAAGTGTTGCATCGCCCCATTGGTTTCCCATCGTTGCCACCGCCGATGCCCAAACAGGAACTGATCGCAGCAATTTCCCCCATGGAATCACTGCTGCCTGTTTTGCACAATTTCATTTGTTGCATCAATATTATCATCCAGAATAAAAATGTCCATGTTTTCATTTTCGTTAGAACGAGTGTAAACTCTTCGCATTTAATTTTGATTGAAACTGTTAACACGTATATCTGTTAATTGAATTTTGTGTTGCACCGATATTTTACGTTTCTTAATCTCTTGTTTGCAATTTAATTAATACTTGGAACGGAAGTAATTAGCTGCATATGACGACTCATTAGTTTACTGAGACAATGCTATTGCCATTGCAACAATGAAATATTTCGCAACTTATAGAACACTACCTTTCTTTCTGTGTATGATACATGACGTAACAATGACCTGAATTATGTATTACTAAAAGGAGGTGAAAATAATTTCACTCGTGCTATATTATGAAATAATAATAATGCAATAGAACATTACACAGCGAACTAATCGCAGATTGTTTATAGAAATAATTAGATAAAAATTGTCTATGTAAATACTAATTATTCATTTGTGTTCTCACATTTGTATCGTGCTGATAAGATTTCGGCGTATCTTTGACAAACCGGCCGAACGCGAAATACCAGCACAGTGCAATTAAAACGAGACCATAGCACAGGGAATCTCGACCAAAACTTCGGACTACAGCTGTGCCTAACCACCCTGTGAGGCAGTATCCAACACTGACGGCTGTTAAAAAAATTAACTTTCATTAATATTACCCTTCTCATAGCTTTAACTTATAAAATAATACTACCCTCACAGTTATTCGTATTATAGCAATAGTGTATAAAATACTTTTGATCCCCAATTTTTCTTCTTAACAATAACATTCAACTATCAACGTGTTTCATTATTATTGACAGTAATAGTGTAATGTAATATGTAAATGTTCTTCCCAAAATGAAAATGAAAAATTTGTTGTCGTACGAGATACAATTTAAGATAGTTTCAGATTTAGTTAATAATTGGATATTAATAATTACCAATTGCGAAATAAAGAATTGGGTTGATTAGTTTGGTTTACATTTATATTGGAATTCGGAATTGAAAATTTACCAGCGTAACAACTGAAGTACCAACTTCTGTGAGTGCTCTTAAACCAGGTCATAGCGAGCATATGAGCGGCAGGCATAGTTGCGCCCTACAAAATTACGAGTGATGTAATCATTTTCTGCGTTCTAAATGAAATCAGTACTTTTACAAAGGCGTTCATATTGACTTGATAACTTAAAATACTTTACAACTACTACGCAAAGAGTGATAGAAGACATTTCGAAACATTAGGCATTACCGCTGGAAGTATAATAAATTAATATCTATTTGCGTAGTCCTTAACTAATCAGAACGTGATTTATATTAATTTCATTAGTAGTATTTCCCAAGAAGTGAAAAATAAAAAAATTGTTGAGTACTGAGGTTTTAACGCATCGCACTATCAGAACATGTTTAACATTAAAAAATATTTAGAAATAGAACATATTGTATAATTACAAACGTAAAACATTGTATATATATATATCATTTGTGTAGTAGCTGCCATTCAAAGCCGCTATTAAAGTAAATGTTTGATTAACAATTTTTAGTTTAATCGTGATATTTTCATTGCATTCTTACTGTACATAATCCCTGAAACAGACGAAGTGCTACATGAGACGGACCTCTCCATGCAGCCGGTACCAATAATGATGCTAAACAAGCACTGAGAACAGCACGTGAAAACACCATGGATGGTCCCGATCTTCCCCATACCAAACATCCCCCCAAGATTGGCCCAGCCACTTGACCCCATAAGAACGCTTCCCTCATTATGGATTCTGCTCGCTCTTCTGGCGGTAACTGAAAATGTTATCATTATTGTCAAATCAATGAAATTGTTATAACATTCATATGGAAAATACTATCCACAAATATTAAGTTAAAACGCTTTACAGATAAATAATTTAGTTCTTCTTAAATAATAAACTTCAGAAATAAGAAAAATAGAATAATATACTATAATATATTACAGTAAATTTAAAAAATTAGTAATTTAAGACTCCATCCTTCTAGTTCGGTACAGTAATAACTATTATCTGGAAGGGTTTTAGACACGTTGATGGTATACAAATTATCATTTCAACAGATTTACCTCCATGAGTATGACTTCGAAGTCTTCGGTCCGATTGCGACTGCTGATGTTGACCAGCATCTCGCAGTGCCAAGATGTGTCGATAATTTCATGATTGTCCTTCTGATTGGCAAGCAATGCAACCGAAGAGCTGACTTCAACTGCTCCACATAACGCGAATCCAACTGCGACAAGCGCTGCAACGATGTGTCGCGCTCGTACAGCCGCTGCGTAAACGAGCAAACGTTGTCATTAATGAATTTGAAAAGTTTGTTAATGGTCGGGATCATGTTTTCCGAAAATGAATGCCGCTTCTGATTTTACGCAAAATTTAACTTTTCGTTGTTAAACTCTCGTGCGACTTAGATAACCATCTGTTACGCGCACTGTATACATACATTATCAGTACTATTAAACGTCGTCTGTAATAGGAGACTGTTTGATTTTGATAAGTTAATTAAACAACGGATTTCATAGGTTCCGTCCCTATTTCAGAATTGACTAAACCTCCTTTAAATTACCGGTTAATAAATAACTAACATGCAGATCTAAGTTTAATATATTTGAATAAAAGTCTCGAGACATGTAACATAGTTGGAACTTATTCATATTGTTCTTATGAAAAAATAATAAATATTTCTAATTCTACGCAATATTACGACAATCTTAATGCCGAAACGAGACACCGATCAATTATTTTATTCAATAATTTTCAATCGAAACTTATCACGTTATGTTTTAAGCTGTCATTTATTTCCTGTGAAAGGGTGCTGCGACGTGAAGCAACTTCTTTGCACGTTTACTTAATTTCTGTTATTAATCGGTTATTTGTATCACGTGTAGATAAACAAACCTCGAACTTCTTCTGCAGCTTGGTTTATTTGTACACCACTGTGTTTCACGAGCTGCACATTATCTCTCTTGACGAGGCCTGCCATTTCAAGAAACTCGAAAGGAGCAAAATCAACGAATGCATGCCTCTCTTATCACTCTTCGCATTTCATTCTACGCCTATTATCTCTTTTTTGCCCCGTGCGGAACATGCGACCTCGACTTTGGTTTTGTCAGAGCGTAGTACAAATAACGATTCTTAAAATAACAGCCAGACGATAAGAACATTTTTCTTATCCATTTTTCATTTCGATACACTCATTACACGCTGAATACATTTCAATATTGCACCTGTTTTGAAGTAGCAGGAATGTCGAGATCTTTGTTGTTAGCCACGATAGGTTCTTTTGTGTATGCATAAAATGGAAAAGACAGAAACAATTTAATTAGGTAAAAGCTGCGTACGATTTCAATCCTGTTATGATATTCATTTTATCATTTGTGATATATATATAATATATACATTGATAAATTTAAAAATAAAAATCAGACATAGATAAGAATTAGTTATCAACGTTTTGCGAGATCTTAAATTATTGCAGAATATTTAACAAAATGTCCACTACCCTGGTTCTTCTACACAGCGTTAGTAAACGATAAAAATTACACTACCCTATTAAATTAAAAACTAGCTATCATCTGCACTTGTTCGTAAACATTGTCATAATTAATGTCAACGCTGCGTAAAATATTAATCAAAATAAACTGTACCACTGCTAAAATGTTAGTTTGACATCACGTTATTATCATTTCAACGTTCCTTCAATATGTACCCCCAATAATACACAACGACGTGTTACATATTCACGAAGTTCCGTTCTCCCTGCAATTTAAAAGTCTGTTCAATCTTCGCGCGTGAAACAAAAAAAATCTTCCCTTACCTTTCATTTCCAGCGCCGCGTGTCTCAACTGGACGCTCCCGCGTTTAAGACGAACGAGCGCTGCCATGTTTATCACTCAAATCGATGCACTGTTCGAGTTTTCATAACGTGGCGCCGACACGCATGCAAACACATTTTACGGTGATACGCGCCGTTTTTCCACTGGCACCTAGCCGCACGGCGATACGGGGCAAATCAGTACATCGCGAGTTGCACGAACCGCACTGGTCATCTGGGAGCACGAGTGAATGAACATCTCTGTTAACGAGACTTGATACAATAAGTACCTATGCCAGGTCAGCCTTGAAGCACCGTTTGTGCCCTGCCTCGTGACATTTTCTCGGCCGTGTGTC
Source organism: Nomada lathburiana (assembly GCA_963667235.1). Classification (NCBI taxonomy): domain Eukaryota; kingdom Metazoa; phylum Arthropoda; class Insecta; order Hymenoptera; family Apidae; genus Nomada; species Nomada lathburiana. The sequence continues at coordinate 4,771,061 of OY763905.1, forward strand.
ACAAAACGATATCACACACGAATTTCGTGCCCGATAACACCGCGATTCTGTACGCCTGGTTTCGTTTGCGTTATCAGAATCCAGCGGCTAGTTAAATAACGACGGAATCTTTCATTGTTTCACTTGCGACGATTTACAAGCTTAAGCGATACGTTTCGCAACGTCGCTGTTAGTTCGAACGATTTATATAATGATATGTGTAGAATCGACGGAACGCAATATAGTACAGTACGATTGCTGAAATATAGCAACGTTGATTAAATTGCATTTTATGAATTTACCAGGGACGGATAAGGCGGGGCAGGTTTTACGTTTGTTGTTCATTGATATTTGCTATTTCAGGAAGTTCTGTGGTACTTGTGAGTGAAGTGGTACACGTGCAAAAATTATACTGGTTTTTACTTAGGACGTGTGACACGAACGGGAGGCAAACAGTGCCTGCTTTGATAAGAATTAATTGTCAAACTCCATTTCGATAATTGCACGTGTTTTGAAAAAATTCAATCACACTTGTGAAGAGGTTCGTCAATTGCATTGTAAACTGCATTGTCGTGGGGAATAAGATAAACGAATGTGAATAATCAAGCTTGCTTCGTCGTACGCTAGTTTTATACCGTAGTAGTAATTTGAAAGTTAGTAAAAACAGGATTATTTAAATATTTTTATATTGCTTCGACGCGCTAGTCTGCACGTTCTTGTTTAATAGAAGATATCTAAATCAGAAAATCCTTGAGACAACATTAGATAAAAACTATCATAAAACAAATGAAAGAATGAGACAAATATTGAAAATGAATATTTTGCAGAAAGTTTAACGCTATCCCCACAATAAGGTCTTGTACCACCTCTGTGTAAGTACGGAATATCATCTAATGCCTTTTTTATCGCACGCCAAAAGGGTTCGCTAGCCTCTTTATCATTTTCGTGTCACTTGTAATGTTAGGGGGTCGATACATAATAGCACTCGAGCAATGGTAGGAATTGAAACTGACAATGAGTATGTATTGTGACAGATGTTCCTCAGGGTTACATAATTTTATCTCATCTATGGTGATTTATGAAAAGGAAAATATTAAAAATTGTTCTGGTAGAATATTATTACACAATTTTAGGTTTTTATTAAGCTTTACATGTATCCCAAACAATGATTAAAACTATATATTTCAAAAGTAATTACACTTTTATTAATAACAGTCGTAAAGAATTTACCTTTGAAATTCGTTTATTTCTATTATTTTTATTATTAATATAATCTAGAAAATTCCGGACGCGCTAGGTTAATGATTCGGTGCTTAAATTGAAGGCGAAGGATATTGCTGCTGAAACGTTCAATAATATACTTTAATGTACGCATTAAATATGAACATTGAGCAGAAATAAATTTTATTGGGAATCACTGTTTCTTACTTCAAAAAAGGTAGAGGAAAACACGCCCCTGTTGCTGGTTTTTGTCCGGTCGCGATATCTCCAGCCGTTCCTGAGATATAGGGCTTTAAAGTTTGCGTAGGATGTATTAGACGCATGGAGTTTATGAATGGACCCTCCCTTCCCCACCCAACTCATTGATCTACATTTTTTCGCAGAAATGCGTACTCCCAAATAGTAATAGTAAAAAACCGCTGATTCAGCGTCTGTCACTGACCACTGCACGTGTCGCGAATTGTGATAGGTCAATGACGGGGTGAGAGCGAGAGGTCCGAGAGAGCGAGAAGGAGAACGATAGTAAGTTATTAAAAATTACCCTTCCCTTTACACTGCCATATCTTCGGAACCGGAAGTCGTATCGAGACGAAACAAAAACCATTTTAAAGGGGAAGCTTCCGCGCTTCTTACCAACACCGATGTATTAAAAACAGATATTACTCTCGGAGTGACAGCGATTTAAAGTTTGGCTAATTTTAATAGGAGTTAATAAAGACTTTGGATGAGTCGCCTCTTTGTATGTCAATGATTAGCGTACATCTTTTATAATTGCGTTAAAAAATGTTATACTGGAGATATCAGGTTGATTAAATGGTTTATTGTAAGCATATATCGCGCGTGTTAAACAATTAACCATTTTCCTTCTGGTTTAATTACATCAATTAATCGAAGAGGTTTCACGGGCTCTCTTTATTTATTGTTTCGCAAACAGGAGAGTAGAGACTTTGAACGTGTAACTCAGAAAGTGAACGACGGTGTTCAACGTTCGCGAAACAGGAGCTGGCGTCAAGGATGCTAATTATTTAACTTGCTATTATCTCGGCTTCTGCTGGTCACTGTTTAACCAGCGATATCGCAAATTAAAGGTAAAGGAATAAGCTACAGAATGAGCAGCAGATCATTATTCTAGTTCCATCAGAAGGCGAAATAATTGCAATCGTTCAGACAGCGAATTTTGGTATTTCTTCAATTGTTAATAACTTTTGAACGGAAAGCTTCATTCATTTCCGCTTTTACTATCGTAAAATAGGGTGCGTATGTTCTAATTTGAGACCAGTCGTGTTAAAAAATACACAATGGAAGCCAAGAAAAACGCAATTATTGAAATTAACGGTGTAATCTAGAAAGTTAGTTTTGAAGGTACTCGAGGTGCGGCAAACGCGAGATGGCGCCACGTGCCCCTGTTTTATATGTAATTATACATTTTACATCTCAGAAGCAGAACTTAATATCTATACAACTTCTAAAACACAATCATTGTACAGAAAACGAAATCGTTCACAAAATAAATAAATTTGCGTTCCGAAAAACATCACAAGAATCGTCCGTAGAACAACCAGGATGTCACTTTACCGACCATCGGTTAAACAGCACGAACCAGTCCCAATACCCTGCAAAGGACCCCCTTCGGTCCCCGTTGGACCTTTTAGCAGACCCCAAAAGGTTGCGCGTCAGGTGGTCTTTTCCCTCCTGTTTACCCCCACCCCTTAAACCACCAAGAAACATCGTAGCGTACCACCTGCAAAGCGATTGGTCAGTTCAGAGACAGGTCAAACGGCAACACATCGGTTAGCGTTTCTGTCACATTCATCTCCTCGTTTCGAAGCCGAGTCGAAGTTGTCGTCGATCCTCGTCGCGAATTTATCCCAGGCTGTACGGGCCACGTGAACAAGGAACGCGCGGTTTTTCTCCGCATTCGAAAGCGTGTGAAGTGAACACCCGTTGCACGGCTTGAACGATCGAAGGAGCAGTGAATTCCTCCTGCGTGTTTTAACCGCGAGCTTTTCAAACGGAGCAGATTATGCGCCGCGGTGACGCGAGTGTAACGGAGTGTTTTGACACAAGCGTGGTGCGGTGATTTTCGTGAAACGTCCCGCTCGATGAATGAGGACACCGTTGCACAGGAAAGATAACGCTGAAAACGACGAGCATCGAGGTAAGTGGCCGGTTTTTTTTCCACCACGGCTCCGTGAATTGGAGGTTAGGTTTGGTCCTAGCGGCTCGCGTACTATGTATTCCCCTACGGTGGTCCCGAGGTGTATTGCTGCGCTTTCGGCCACGAACAATACCGTCCCTCCGAGGACCGGGCATCCAAAGGCCCCTCGAGCCGGGGCCTAAAAAAGGGCCCTTTTCACATCTAAATGATGCGTGCACCGCGCATGTCTCTCTTTCTCCCGGTTCTCCTTCCTGGAATGCGAACCTCTCGGGGGTCCTGCTGTGTTTCTATACCTCCTCTGCAACAGGTAGCGATGGGTCACCTCTCTGTGCGCCTTATCTTTCGCAAGGTTGTTTCGTTGGGTTACCGTGATATTTTGCCCGGCGTTTGGCTCTTAGGAATAAGTGAACATGTCATTTTGGAGTATTTTGATCCTATGTTGGGCCGATATTCATTGTACTCATTTCGTGGATCTCTTGCATTATGCATTATTGGATGTGTTCAATAAGTTGGTGTAATTTTCACTTCAGACTGAATTTGTTTTAATAATATTTGTATATTGGACGTTTGTCTTATGCTTTATTAATTTTATGTCCTTTGAATTGATTTTTTTCTTTGGCGTTATTGCGATTGCTGTTTTTTATTTTTTGATAGTAATGATAAAACATTTGTTGCGCTTTATTAGCCTGTGCTTTGGACAGGACTTTAAAATCTAATTACATCGAAATAGTTAGAATTCAGCCCGAACTTTGTCGCTGATTAAAAATTAGATTTCTAAAAGCGTGTCGGTTTTATTTCGCATTGTTTATTTTTCAAATTATTGCATGCTTGGAACTCTTCGTTCTAGCATTTAAAGGGATCTAAATAGTATGTAATTGTTTAGAGACCACCGCGTCAAACGTGCTCGGTAAATGTTAAGGGGTACCGTTGCCTTCATGCCTGCTCGATTTTCGGTGTGCAATTTGACCCGCATTGCACGTTATGTCCTGTATCGTAGACAGATTTTGTAATCGAATGCGTAACCTGAACATATTTGATGTTTTGTTTGCACAGGTCGAAAATAGAACGCGTCTCAATGCATTTTGCGTTTGCGACCATACATTTATTTCAATGTTTAACAGATATCTATGTACATACTTAACATTTTCGTAGTTAGAGAAATGGAACAAATTTTAACAGAAACAACCAAATATAAAAACAATAAATAATACCCCCTAAAAAGTATAAATCAGGATTACAAATTGGACTTTTCCAAATTAAAATACATGTAACATCACATGTAGCATAATAATTCTTCAAAGTCCTGTAACACTGTGTCGATACTAGTTCAATGGTATTTTCCTATATTTTCGTAAGAGGAATTGAAGATTTATACTCGGTAAATAATGAAATCGAAAGATACTTCGTTACTTTTCGGCCCAACGAAAGTATTTTAACGTTGACTATGGGGCCTTTCATGTCTGAATTACCCTATGGTATATTTTCGCATTTGAACATCACGGAAACGTGCATGAATGAAACGAGATAAGATATGTTTAAATCTCTCATTCATGGTACAAAGATAGAACGCAGTTGAGAGAAAAGGGAGTAAAAAATGTCTCTGGTGATAACATTAGGAACGCATCATAAATATTAATAGTCCTTTAATAGGCCACTTCATTGATGCGACAAATTATTACGAATCTCTTCTTCGACTCACAATCAGTTGATTTGGCATTTATATTCTTCTACACGTATCTTTCATTGCTTCTGTTTTTATTCTGTAGAATCTACCCAATCTACACAGTAGATTATAAATCGGCTTCAGACATCGTATATGCGAATCATCTGAACGTTCAATGTAGAATCTCGTTTTTTATGTCGATAAATTCACGCGTTGGACAGCGTGTATGATTCTTCGGTGCGTGTTTCGCTCTTTACTGCGGCGTTTATGAATAATTAATTAAAATCACTGCTTTGTATTCCACGAGGGTTAAGGTGTACGTATCGGCCTTCAGTTATGAGAAAGCTGAAGATAGGTCGTGTCGGTTCAGTTTTCACTCTTACTTACGTGAATAAGGTCGACAACATTGCTCTCAAACGCTGTGCAAAGTCTCGCTTATTATTCAACAGTTAATCGATACACATACTGAAACTCCAATTAATCATTCTCGTATGAAAGCAAGAATGTACGGTACGTGCGTATGAAAATGGGATCGTGAATGGAATTTTCACTTATGTTCTCATTTAATTATCGATTTATGCGCACGTAGTATCTCTTTAGCGTATTCATATCCGTACACGTGATAAAATCTCATTCACGTGTGTGAAAGTGCAACGAAATGCACAACGACTTTCGTGTCGTTAAAGTAATATCAAGTCCATTTAGTTGGACTTGTGTACATTTATCTTGCGTATAAAATAAGACAAAGTCTCGTAAAATGGAAGAAAACGCAATTAAGAAACGTACCTGATGAATGTTTTCATTCGAAAGCTTAGAAATATCGACGTTGAATGCATTGAAACAAGTTTGCACAAAATAATACAAGGAATAATGTGATTACGCTATTATTAAATTAAATATTCCAAGAAATGCAGGTGGAAATTTCATTGATATAGAAATTTCAATGTTAAAGATTTAAAGGAGGCATAATTATAATAGAAATATTGTACACTATTCGAAAAATGAATCATATGTGCAAACAATATCGGGAAAAACATTTATTGCCTTTAAACAGTAGAAGTAAAATATAAAATTTCTATGGTTGAAATAATGATGAGCTATACTGTACTCCTTGTGTTCTATGTACATAGTAGCATTCAAGAATGTTATGGTGTTACTGATTGTACAAACTCGAGCAACAGGTTGCCAGTTGAACTTTCAAAGCCTCCAATTTTCATCGAATTAAGTAAGAGATTGTACCCTGTACCAATCTATCCATTCTGTCGTGTTCCATTACGATGTTCCGGAAGTGTGACGAGACAATTATTGTTTTGTTTGACTCGATGTCGAATTGCTTTTAAGTCGAACCTTGACTTACGTAAATGATGGCGCAATCATGCTTCTAAATGATTCGGGTGCGACCGAATAGTCAATTGATTTTGCCATCATATCTATTGATAGACAGCCGGTCGTTTTTAGAAGATCATTCTTGTTGTGTTGCGCGTTGTAAAAGGATCATTTAAACAAGTTATTTAGTCGATAATCGATACAGCTTGATTCGAGCCATGATTTTTACCGGATGTTCGTGTATATATGGTTTACCGTGCCCGGCATAATATGAATCTGCTTCAAATCTGTTATAAATCGAACAATTTCAATGTTCTACTTCCATTCGTCCTTTCGTGCTACGATTCGATACGTTCCGGATATTTCACGAGTTCGGTACGCTTTAATTTCTTGATTATTTTGTGGGTCGTCATGCTTTAATTACATAGGGCAGGATTGTATTTGATACAATACTAACATGTTTTCCATCGAAATCAAATATTGTGTGAATCAGAGGACTGAACATTTTTTTCTCATATTTTATTTTCTAGATTAATATTGGCCAGTAAGATAAATTTTGGACGTCCATTGAAGTATTTTTATGTACGAAAAGAAGTAATATTTTTTTGTAACATTATTTTATATAGATACATTAATTTTTGATCAGAATTTCAGAGCTCATTATTCATATTTTTATATTGCAAGAATGATTAAATATTGATATAATCATTTTTTGTTGTTGGTAATACTCAGAATAATAGTTTTCTTTTGCTAACGCCAGTTTTCTTTGACGAACAAGTTATTCAATGATAAGTCTCAATACTAATACCTTGTGCACAAATATTTATCCAGAAGAATGATCAATAATTCAAATAATTATTGTCAATCCTATGTTGGCAATAAATATTAACTGCATGTGAGCCCCTGAATAGAATTGCGAGCCTAATGTATCACTCACGCGTAAATCTGATTGCACCTTAGAGGAGGGAAAAAATGTCTCGGGACAAAAGAACGACAGAAAGAAAGTGAAAACGTTTTCTCCGCCAGCGATTTAGCTAATAAGTGTTTCTCTTTCCACGGACGGTTTGCATATTTCCCATAATTGCTGTAAACGAAACGAGGCCGTTTTACAAGCGCTGTCGGCCTCGACACTGGTCGTTAATGTAGCGTCTGATTTCTTCATTTCGTTTCTGAAACTGTCAAATCGAGAAAGTTACCTCATCAGATGCATCCCGTTGAAGACGAAAGAAAGAAAGTTGCCAGCGTTACGGCGGGCACAATAAAAAATACGCGCGTTGTCGTACGCAACTCGAGTAACAGCGGTACTAAAATACACGTATTGAAAGAGAAATTTATATGGAGGAATGAACGATCCGTTTTCTTTTGCTACAAAGAAAACGCTTAGCTTTTTTGTTACTGCTTGTCCTATTTTACGATTCTGTTCATATTGTTTCGGGGTACAGAATAATCTAAAATATTGAACAATAACATCATCTTTTGTTATACATATTGGTTTGCTACTAAATCATATTTTACGCTGATATTCAGGATGCTTTTGTATATTTTACTGGCAGTGTATATTGGTAGGAATAAACGGAATTCATGGTACGTTGCGTCGGACGTAATGGTATATCCACAGCAATTATTTTTCTCTAATAATTATTTCGTTTTGAACGGTATATTCAATGTTTTTAGTTGATGCATAATTGGCGATTGATAAGTTAACTCGTCAGCTGAATTATATATTTATTAAGCAATCTTTTGGTAAAATGTATTGGTGAATTTTAATTTGCATTGGGTTTTGCAACGTGATAATGCAGTTTCATTAATGTGACATAAATACTTTTACTTGTTATAATTCGAATGACAATTATCTTTTCCAAGAATATCAACTGTAAATTCATGACGCTTATACGTTAATATCAATTTATATACCGAAAAAGACCTTTCCACGTCGTAAGATTTGATTAGTGCATTGTTTTAATTTATGCCGATGCCATGCCTCACCTGCTCAGGTCTCTCAGCAGTTGCACCTTCCAAACTATCGGCAATTTTTACTGTTACACTAAAATTTGGACGTCTCTCCGGAACCGTTTGAAATTCTGCTAAATCTTTGTCCGCACAATCGTCAGGTATGGTGTTCAAGTGCCCAGTACCCTACAAATACTTTACGAGTACTTCCGTGAGCTACTGTATGTCATTCACGTAATAAACTTCTATCCAAGTCTCGCATCTCCACCGTACCTGTTCAAAAAAACATACATTTGCATAAAGATCCGCGGCACGGTAATTTATATAATCTAATAATTTATTGTCTTGACCATAAACATGAATTATTGATGCAATCGAGTGGTCATTCCTCGATCGGCTGGGACGTGCTATTTAAAGTGTATGTATCAATTAAATCGTTACACTTCCTTTTATAGCACGTATAATTACCCTGAGCGTAAGATCGACGACGAAACAGAAAAAGATCCAGCCGATTCGAGGTATGCGGGAAGTGATCGCGAGAAATCGTCGTCGATCGTAACGAGGCCATTGCCGGTGTATTTTCTCGGTTATCTAGGAAACGGTTTCGACCGTTCGCAGCAAGTGTTTTTTTAATCTTTCTTTCCCTGCGCTGTGCGCTACATAACAAACTCGATTGGACGGCCAGCTTGAGAACGATCTTCGACAGCTTGGCAGAAAAGGTTTCCCGATTGCGGATGACCTGAACGATTCTCATCGCGCGAATCGTAATTCCGTGGCGTTAATGGGCACGATAAAAATTTAAATTGCCCCGATAGCATTAGCATATTTAATTAATGGTTTTACATTATAACTTTTCTCGTTGTATATTTATTTGATCGTGTGGCCTATGGTTTCGTAATTGGTTCTCGCAAACTTGTTTGATTTCCTCAGATGTGAATTTCGTCGAGGAGATTCATACTAGCAATTTTGTTCGCGACGTGAAAAAAGCTAAGGCTTTGTTGATTGGAATGTAATTAGGAGAACAGATGATCGTTGAATTCGTAATGATAGTAAAAGGTTTTCGCTGAATCTGTGCCATGCTGTGCAATGAATATGTAAGCGACTATACTAATCTGCACAATTTTTGTGAGATATATGAATGTACAGACTAATGTGCCTATACTTCATTCAAATATGTGTAGAAATAATTATAATTCAAAATTTAAAGGATTCGAATCCTTCATTGCTAGAAACATTAACTGATGATGCGTGTGCAATGGTTAAACGAGGAACAATGGCCCGATTAACGCGCACAGGATATCAAAAGTTTGAACATTTGAACAGTTCCGAAATATCGAAGATTTATTCGCGGTTAGTCGATTCGGTAAAAATATATCGCTTCGCCATAAACTATTTTAAGAGCTGCAAGATTCCACTCGGATAATTCCGATCCGTTCCTCCAGCCTCGGTACAGCAAGATTTATAAGTAGCGTCTAGCACCGAACATTAACATGTATCGTACGCGCTTAATATACACGCTATCGTCGAATAATGACACGATAAAACCCATATATTTTCCCAAGCATCAATTTGCACCGAAAATTACGCGGATCCGGAGCACTGCCTCGCCGCTATTCTAGATAGGAGTGATTAGGGTAAAAGAAAGAAAGTAGATGGTGTAATCGTACGATATGAAGTAAAATCGATCAGCAAAAATGCAACTCCGCATTGGTAGGCAATTATGCAAGACACCCAGCAACGGGTACAGGTGTGTGCATCATTTTACGTATCCATGTCCATGGTCAACGTGTTACATATACGACAGGTGCAGGAAATGCGTGCCTGCGACCTCAAACTATGCCTTATCGGAATGTGCACTGGGGTACCTTGCGAAATATAATCTCGATGAATCATAAAGGATAAATCTTCGATAATTCGAATGAGAATGCAGTTATCCATTTACTGAATTTTTTTCAATGTATTGGGATATTCATTTGACGGAAAGATTTGTGCCGATAACAATCGAGATTGATTTCAGATGCGGATGAATCAATGGTTAGAATTTTGGACGAATTACAAAATTTCTATGTGCCCCTGGATGTCAAGGGGAATTTGTGTCCCATAGTGGTGTATTAACAAACTAATTTAATAATGTTTACAATTACATTAGATTTTATAATACATATAATATTAATAATTAATACAATTTTCACTCTTAATTTAATTCGATTAATATCGAAGAGAGACACCTCGAGATTTTGCTCAATTAGCTAAGATATAATTTATATAAAAAATTGAAGTATGAAGGGGTTAAATCACCTCTTTGTTTCGTGGTTGACTGTTAAAAAAAGAAGAATACCATTGCAATTGCTTGAAGTTTATTAAAGTATTATGATCTACATTGTGATTCTAAGAAAGGTAGATATTAGTAAGAATTTTGTTTTTATTTCGAGTCCTGTATAAATGAAATTACAGATTGAAATGTTATTCTGTGGATTCTTAATAAAATCAATAAAACCGTGGAAAGATACATTCCGTCGAAATGCATTTCCGTCCTGCTGTTAAAAATCGCATTAGCAGTCTGCTCACGTTCACGGACATTACCTGTTTTAGCCGCGCTTGTCGTTCCTTGCATTCGAATGTAAATTAGTTTGACTAATGCCTTGACGGAAGGTCTTGGAACGTTTATCAAAGTCATTTTCGACTTTTCGTCCATTTGTGCAAATACGAAAATAAATTTGACTGAGAAAAGTGCATTCCAACGAAAATTATTATATGTGGTGTGATACAATTAGGACACGTTATATTATATCATTGCATATCAGTTACTGAATATAGTAGACTCACTTTAGATTGGTATTGTCTAGCTAAATCAATATGAAGTTTCGAACAGTGAGTTATCCTTGAAATGTGAAGTATTTGTAATTTAATATCGTGCAATTTAAAGTTAAAGCATTTGCTCATAGCTACTTGGAACAGTATGTTAATAAATTGCATAATTAAACATCCAATCAAACGGATCTCACCTGTTGATACAAGTGTTCAGTTTAATGACCCATTTTTCTTGATAAATTTCTCGTCTAATTATGTATGAATAAAATAGTTTAACCATAATGATCTACACGTTTACGCATCCAATATTACTTAACGTTGATCCAGTTCTGCATATCGTTTAAATTTAAAACGATGTTCACTGTAATTTTATGTTTCGCATTAGTTCACATTGGAGTGTCATCACGTTGAATTACTTAAATTCACGAATGGCAAAGAACGTTACCTTCCAATAAAACGTAAGCAGGGTTAATTGATTTTTATGTAAAAGAAATAGCTTTCGATCTGAAATTTAAACATAACAATACGTAATCCTGTAATTATGATTATTATTGTTGTTTAGTTTAATTGCATTTTACAAATGATCTCTAAAAATAAAAATGGGCGTGCACGACCTTCGTGCGGTACACCTCCGCGGAATAATAATGAACGCATTTCCGTAATGCATTTGCGTTCACGTCTTGCGCTAGCCGTGCTCTAATTTGCATTAACTGTTGCCTCGGATGCCCGTTAGCAAATGATTAATTTCAATGTCGACTGTGAAACAGATTCACTGGAAAATGGTACGCCACGTTCAACGATGCGAATTTCGTATCGGCTCGTTGATTTGCGGAAAACGAATGCGAGTCAAGGATAAAATTATACAATGAGGGTAAATTACTTTTGTAGGTAGGCTTTTCCATATTTTGGACGCCTATGCTGGTTACTGATTGCAATTACGTTTAACATTAATATACATAAGTCTTTAATTATGCAAGTCGTATAATAAATTGAGTAATTTCGTTTCTAATACGAACAACTTTCTTTACGAGGATTAATTTAAATTTCAAATGTTTCAAGTGTAATTCTAGATATTTAATTCAGGCAATTATTAGTTCCTAAGTATAGTTTCAGTGGGTGGATAGAAATGGACTTTAAGTAAATATCGTGTTTAATTTCTCGCAAATGTATGTTTTAAGAAATTAGTAGTGCAGGCAAGCACTGTGCATGAACGCAATTTGTGTCAGTCTTTAATTAAAGCTTCAATCTGCTTTAATAAAAATTTAATACAAATATTCTAAAACAAGTGTGAAAGCAACCCCGCATGCAATGTTCATGATCCATTTCTAAAGAAGCTTCGAATGTCCCATCAATCGAGCTTCCGCTAAAATTCAACGAAAATGCAAAAGGCAAAACTGCAAAAGTCCTTTAAGTTAAATTGAATTTTCGTTCAGGCAGGAAAGAATGTGAAAATCTTGACGGTATACGGTAACTGTCAGCATAATAAAAAATATATTGTCTGCCAATTACGATTTCTTGCCAGGAACGTGGTAAAATTATAATAGTCGCGACTGGTTTAAAAATACTTCGCGAGGGCAGCAGCGCAATATTATCGCTCATGTCGTGTAACAATACAGTTGTGTGCAACAGTAACGTTAACTGGTCAAACAATATCTTGATGCACGGAAGCACGATAAGCTTATCGAGCAAAGGAATTGCAGCTAGGCGAACGAGCAAGAGACAAACGGAAATTCTGCACACATCACGTTCCCTCGTTGCGATTCAGTTTCCCTGGCAATCGTAAGCTGGTACAAGAGATAAACTGCAAATTTCTCTGCACTTTCACGGTAACTCGCAAGTTTCCCCTATATGAGGTCGCAAATTTCAGGGTCAAAGGACACCACTGTGGCCTTCTTTCTGCGGGCCATCTTGGTCACGACTGATTATACATATATATGTATGTATGTAGAAAGTGCATTAATGACTTCGATATGGAATCTGTGTAATTTTTTGCGAAATGAATTAAGTACGAGAAAGAAAGTACGATTGGTTTTATGAGCATTTATACACACATTTTCCATCGCTGGATTAAATATGCCAATGGAAGGCTAGGAGTTATGATAGGATAGCTTTGACATCGTTCTATTTTTTATTTTATTCCGTGTTAACGTTGGCATTTCATTGCTGCATTTGCCAACTTTAATGAACTTTAATGAACGTTATAAGAGCAAGCAGATTTCATTTATTTGCAAGCATTTATTTCTCTATCGTTGTTTAGCTATGCCTGATGGGTCTATAAGTGATTAGGATTTTTTCGCGCTATTTATCCCACTAAAAATTTGCTTCGTCTTTAATAATCATCCGGCAGTATCGTTTGTTGCAATGAAATTGAGGAAAAGTAACTTCTTTCAAGCGGTATAACGCGCTAAACTTCTTCATAGGAGAATTGCATGATGTGTGCACCTCAAGTGACGAGGCACATTGTGCAGCCGTCTGTCGATACTTTTTCAGCCAAGCAAAAAAGTTAATAATGCCGAGGTATTGTGTCTGTATTCCTATTTGTAAAAACGTTTTCGTGAATTGTGCAAAAATAAACGGACACCTTTCGCACCGTGAAATTACCACATTACCTTTATTTACGTTTATTTTCATCCATTACAATCCATACATTGTGACGCGCAAAGAAAAGATTTGCAAAACTATAGAAAACGCTGTTCAACATTGAAGATATTAGGCTTATCAGCAAAGGTTACGTACATGTAACCTAAAGCCGCCAAACTGGATTTCTTACATTCCTGCATATTCAACAAAAGTATCCAGCATGCTAAATATACTTTGCAAAATCCGTACAACCTCTTGTTTGAACCGAATTTATCGCGGCAGTCGGCAAACGATCGAATCCATGCCAAGTAGAGTGACAGAATTCCCTCCCCAAGCTGTGCCGAACAAATTACCATCTTTTTGCTAAACATAAACAAGGTCTTTACGACCTGCTGAAACGCGGCTCAAACGTACCCACGCATTAACGCCAGCTATTTAAGGCCATTTAAACGTTTCATCGCAGGACGCTTCGTCCTCCAAAGTCAAGGGACAGTATTCATCAGCGTTGACCCTTTCCAAATCCCCTATATCCGCCCTCGGTTTGAATGGCAGCTCGGCGACCAAAATACCCTCCGCCGGTTCCTTTTCAACCGCGTCCTCCTCGAACTCCCAGAAATCGTCATTGGAGACGCGATGCCCCGTGGCCGACTTAAAGTCCCTCTCGTTCAGCGTGATCGTTTTCACGTTTCGCCTCCTCGGCAATTGATTCTCGCGCGAAATGTCCCTAGGTTCGGTGGGTTTCTTGTTGTACTTAATTTTCTTATGAGAGGCCTTAGACGGAGGAGAGACTGATCGATGAAGATCGTGATTCTCGTGTCGTTCGAGGTCACGGTCGACGTGATTAATCGGCGGCTGAGAATCCTGCTCCTTCGCGGACAGCTTCCTACTTTCCAGCCCTGATTCTACGCCGCTTCCATGGAATGCATTTTTATCGGTGGTTCCCCACGCTGCCGCCTCGTTTTCACTAGTGCCACCTGTCACCGGCGATATCTCATTCGATTCGACCGCGGTCACGGTGTCGTTTTCTACAGCTTCGACCGCTTTCGTGTACGCTCGGTGAAGTTCCGAAATCTCTCGTGGCGGCTCCACCGTCGTTTCGGGGCGTGGCCTGGTCGGGACGGAATCGATTTTATCAGCCGAGTTTCTCTGCAAGTCGGTCTTCATTCGCGGATTCTTTCGATACTCTTCCTCCAAGTAGCTCCGGAACTGATCCCTGAAGTAGCCGTCGATCATTTTCCACACGCTGGTACTGTACCAGGTGAGTACGCCGATGAGAAAAATGCCGCGAAGTATTAATCCAAGCATGACTGGGCCCAATACTAATTGCTACTCACTCGAATTGCTTAGTTTTGAACGAGGCGATTAATAGGAATTATAGAAATGTCCTCATAGAATGTTTAGAGGTTTCTCGAAAAACTGTTTGGCTGGGTTGAACAAAATGAAAGGAAGCGTTTTTGAAAATATTTGTTGCTATTTTCTGATGTATAGAGTACCTTGATATGATGCCGCCTTCGGTAACTATTTGCTGCAACCAAGGTGAACCGTAGTAACTACAGAAATACTTCTGTGTCGTATACCTTTAACGTTGAATTATGTTACCCGCCACGCTAATATTTCGTTAGATCTGGAATTTACACTTGCAGCGTGCAACGCGCAAATCGTCGAACTTTATAGAACGTCCATTTCTCGCCCCTCGAATTCTAATGTTGTATACAAAATAAGACGCACTTATTCCTCGCCGTAGTAGTACTCCTTGAATATACTGATAAGTTCCTGCACCTTCGGCATTCCCATAGTGAAGAATATCAAAACCGAATTGGCGATCACGAAGAGTCGCATCATTTCAAGACCATCGCTGGATCGCAGCCATTCACCAAAGCCTTGATTATCAGTGTCATCGTTCAAAATTATTTCGCTGTTGTCGTCCTTCTTTGCGTTCCTCTTATCATCCGTCGCGTTCGTCTCGTTCTGCCGTCCTTTTCCGGTTTTGTTTTCATGATTGCCGCGTTTCTTCATCGCTGCTATGCGGATTTCATCTGGAAATCATTCAATTCCCTTTTCAGTTACTAGGCTTAAAACACGTATACGAAGATGAACTTCTATCGAAATTTTATTTCAGTTTAATTGCATTCTAACGTTTTCTGTCAATTAGTGTTTTCGTGTGAAATATTCGCCGGGATGTCTAACTGTGTACATTAACTCTATGGAACACAGCTTCCTGTATATCGACAACAAATGTTCTTACAATATATTGCTTGGAAGCGGAGCTCGTGGATGGAAATGAACCTGCAATTGTTTCTAGTCAACCCCTTAATACAGTTAATTGGTACTGTTCAATTATTTGTAGCGACGAGTGGATCAACAGGCCAGACATTACAAGAGTCCTGGTATTACTCTATTGTTTTATTAAATTTGCCCCAGTTTTCAATGAATTATTAATACAACATTGACGTAGACTTTCCATAACGACCCATACATGTATGTAAATATACTAATCAATTATTAATTAAACTTGTGCTGCCGACGCTCTGTTGCAACTATTGCAGCGCAAATTAATTTTTCAATGTACCGTTCCAATTAGAGTAGGAAAATTGATTCCATAGAAATTAATTCGAGATTGCAGTTCATAGAATGGTAAACATCTTCCAGTTATTGTCTAATTTTAATTCAATTATTCCAAGAATTGGTCTTCTGGCCCATTAAAGAGTTCTCGTTTCACGAGATTATATTTCTTAGGTGCACCGTACTGAAGTTTCCACAATACCAATTAAACACAAGCAGTCAAGTTGCTGAATGCATTTTTACAATGAAACCAACGAATTTAGCAAATAATCAGTTCCATTTATCCCGCGAGATTTTTATCCCTCACAGCCCGTGGATGATTAAAACCTGTCACCTCTCTATTTCCATTATAACGATTACAATTGATCAGGAGCTAATTCATCATAAGCACAGAAGAATCGAGCAGAACGTCTTGAAGCGTAATCTTAAAACGTTCGCGAAGGGGTGATAATTTTACATTAATTCAATTATTCTCGTCACCTTTCCAATTCTAACTTGATAGAATTTCTCAGTTATTATAAAATTGCCGTTGCCGGTTTTCGAGTAATTCGACGCATACTGGATTCGAGTAACGCCCACGTTTGTCCGTGTCTACAAAATGTCAAACGATCCACGTGCATTAGCACTCGCGTATAACAACGACACGAGTATGTATGTATATTTCAGACATTCCGGCACGTACGGAGGATACGAGTGCTCGAGTGAGTGCGATGACCGTGATCTGACGTACATACATATACATATATATGTACATGCATGATTCACTTGCGCGTGCACAATGTCGCGTGGAAAATACGGTTCTCGTTTAAGAGATTTTAGGACAAGCAATTGGACATGAAAAGTATTCATTTCTGCGCTCAAGCGTAGAGGAAGTGCAGTATACATATATGGGGTACCAGTTTGTCTAAGGTGAATACAAAATTACGGTAGAGAATGGGACAAATAAAACCGTATATGGTCACAGGGAAATTAATAAACTATTCTATCCCAAACTTTGAATAACAAGAAAAAAACGTATACTACATGAAACTTTGGTTTAATTGAAAAGTGACACAGAGTGAGGATTTCGCCGAGATAATTCCAAATTACCTTCACTTTAGAAAATTAAAAAGAAAAAGTATTCTACATCTTAGCGATCGAACGCGGTTTTGTCTGCGCCTGGATCAAAAATTTGTCGGGCCGTTATGAAAACCCTCTCCTCTTCGAATAAGAAATTAATTTGCCGGCTGACAAAGTGTTGTGCATTTTTCTGATCGTGAGATAAATAGTGGGAATCAAGATGCAATGAGTGTACCGCAGACGGTTCCTGCTTTCTTTGTTTGCGTAACAATATGTGAATGATTGACAGTTGTATACATTTTTTAAGTTAATTAAACTCTCCGTTCATATATGTGTGCATTTGCAAAACTTTCTCAAAACGATTCTAAATTAAGTATATTTTCCCGAGGAACTTTCTTCCACTTATCATCGGCGCGAAACGATTGTGAAATGTGTGAAATGTCAGCATCATAGAATTGCTTAAACATTGAAAATATCAAGAACCGAATTCGCCATACATTATAGATGTTCTGTTTATTGGTAATTTTTACGTGGAAAGCATTATACAGTTCATAAAATCGTGGGAATTACCACGAAGTAAAGTACTTAAACGCAAGTTATTTTGCATTCGTTGTACACTTCGATCGTAAATTCGCGTGACCCTTAGTTGCAAACAAACAGAAAGGCAATTTCAGCGCGACGAAATGCGAAGCGTTATCGGCGAGAGACAGCCGAGCTACGAACGACAGTTTCTATGTGCGTTCGCACTTCTCCAAATATGAAATCGCTCAGCTAACCATCGAGTTACCCAAGTTTGCTTTCCTATTATTCCTCCTTTAAACACCGTGTAATGAGGTCACTGTCAAACTCGCTACCAGAGCGAAATAATGCGGTGCTATCGCGAAATGTATTAAAAGGATCGATGGTTTAAAATCGGACTGGAAACTCGATTATAGTTGGAACGTAGATGGATTGTATTATTCAACATTTTAAGTCGTGACAATTCAACTTACACAGAGATTTCCGATTCTTATACGTTTCTCTACGTTTTGGTTAATCATATTATCTCACAGGCAAATCGAATTGCTTGATTTTTATTGTAATTTTTTTTAAAGAATAGTTCTCCTTTAGGAAGCAACCGCAGTGTAATGGAAAATTATAAGTATTACTTAATTGTTTAATTTCGTTAAAATTCATTCATCGGGCGTACCATGAATGTTAAAAGCGACGTTAAACAAAGTTTGCAGAAGTAAAGATTAAAACTTCAGTTTATTAAAGTCAATCACTGTATGTTAATTACTTAATTCTCCGGAGAATTTTAATATTATCATATTAATAAATTTTTTGTTTTGGAAACGCGGTACAGTTTGCATCCAACAATCTTAGTTGTCTTGAACAATAATTGCCACAAACTGATTTCAGAATTTTATGAGTACGAAGGGACGAGTGTCCAGAATTGCGTTGCTAATCTAAGATGCAAAGTGTCTGCGTGCCATTAGTTAAAATGGCATGCCATTCCTTTGTTTCTAGGCTTTGTTTCTTCCCTAAAACTTGGTCCTTCTATCGAGTCTCTAATTACCGAAGTTTGGCCTTCCATTATTTCCGTTGAGGCTCGCATAATGTACAGCAGAAGTTGGGGTGCCACTGGCAAAAATGGCTTTTAACTAAGAGACAAATTCGAACAGCACTGCGTTGTCCGAACTCTCTTTTCCTCTCCGTACATATCACGTTTCTACTTGAAGCATTCTTCTAAATTTCGGTATCGCACAATTTACACGGATTCTGTTATCAAAACGAAATTGAATCAACTGATCGAAAAGTAGGAAACGAAGTACTATAGATTAATTAAAGACTCGACAGGTTTTACTTTTAATTATGTTGCCCAATCGAATGAAATTTCGTCCCGCGGAAAACTCGTGGACGAAACATCGCAGCATAGTGCGAGTTCAATTCCCGAAATTGTACTTCGAACGAGATCAGCATATTGTAATTGTCTCATGAATAAATATAAGCCTGTTTTTGTATGAACAGGATGGCAAAGTGCACGCTGATAAATTTTTCCGCCCCGACATAAAACTGCCCCGACCCTTCTTCGCTCGGTTTCAACGAGATTTAAAGTCGCCCTCGAAGGCTAGCGTTGATGCGTTGCATAAACGAACAATTCCCTGAAAATTTGTAAAATTTTATCCTTAACAAGCAACACGGTAATGCAATAAAACTTTAATCGATATCGTTCCTGATTAAGGGGGGAGGATTCAAAGATATTGCAATCTTTTTGCCTCGGTAAACCAATTTCGATTGCATCTATTTTAATGATTGGAAATTGTCGAAAAAAGGTTGTCAATTGTTGCGCCAATTGATATTACATACATATATTGGGAAAATATATCAATATTAAAAATGTAATCTTGATGGTCGTTTTTAAACATCTGTAACTGTTTATTGCAATCAACAAATTAGTGCAATTTATGTTTTCTTTATAGCGCTATTTATGGAAAACACTTCGTACAAACATTCAGTTGTTAGATTTACTTTCAGACCAATCGGTCACATATTTTCGTATCGGGCGAAATTACGAAAATTAAATATTGGTCGCGTTAAATCTAATAGCAGGGGACGATGAAAATTTCAGTAATTTCAGGAGTCAGATGACGGGTTGACGAACGGGTCGAACAAATCGATATGAAAACGTGATCGTAGATCGAGATGAAAGGAGATTGTTGCCAAAACGAATTATAATAGGTTTTGTATTATGCACTTATGAGAAACATGTCCACGGACGGATTACGTCCATCGCGTTCCCTTTCACCGTTTTGATTCTTCTTTAATGAAGAGCAGCTGAGATCATTTTAATTAAAAAACTTTGTCTCTGAAGAACTTGAGAACGTCGCTTTAGTGAAGACAATTTCTTTGTAAGCAAAGCAGAATAGGCCATGCTAAGACACTGCGATGTTCTAGAAATCTTATTCCCATCGTTCGTATATAAAACTTTTATTTGTATTGTCATTGCATGTCGTGTTATATGCAATACAATACTTTCATTCGGAGGGAGAAGGTTTTTGAAACATTTACTTTCCACCAAACCATTACGGAACGAAAAGAGAATATTACATTGAAATGAGCCATTCCCTTTGATCGGACGCATTAAGGACAAAAAACAGATAATTCTAATGAAATTACTGTGGCGTCACAGGTGATCAGTAAACTTTGCTGTTCACCCACTATTGCCACGCAGTGTCCTTTAGCATATATGAACAAAAATTGATGCGATTTCAGTAATCTTCTCCTACCCGTTACCAGTTACATCCTTTTCACAGATTCTGTTCGCAGTATTTTCCAAGTTACAATACGATACCCCGTCAGTGCCGCGGACATCAATCTTTTTAAGTAGCAAGTACAGAAACGTCGTATTGATTGTTAAAAAGCTCATCGCTGATAGACAGCTCGCACAGAATACACAATTTCACAGGTACGCCGCGCGTTTTTCCCCAAATTTTCGCCCATTTCTGCCGGCGTTATAAAAGTTTGACGCGCTATGCGAAGTTCACTAAACTGAATTACTTCGACGCGTGAAGTTTCCAATCGCGCGAGAACTCACCGCGATAAATCAGTTTCCCCGTCGATCACCGGACAAGTTTGGTGAATCGCGGTTCGACGTCGAGTTGCCAGCAGCTTTGCACCGAGCTTTCCCAGCCCAACGGATTTTCGTGCCGTGGTACACGAAACGATCGTCACCAACTGTTTGCCAGGTTTTCTCCTCTACATCAGCGTGGATCGCGTCGATAGGGCTTCCTCAGTTTGTAAGCTCATTACAAGACTGTCTGCTCGCGTCAAGGGTTCTCGTAGACTCGCACGTATGACGTATGAAAAGTTCCGGAGAATTTTCGTTGCAACGCAGCAAATCTAAGGACGAAACGACAGAGAATTGTCGCGTGGAGAACGGTCAAGGGGTCTACAAGTTTTTTCAACAATTAGCATTCTTTAATAATCCGTGCAGAGGATAATATACGTGTGGCTTATACAATACTGTAACAAAGTATTGTAATGAAATTGTATTGTTTGCTTAATGCAATGTAGAGAAAATGTAGAATTTGAGCAGCTTAGGCAAACAAATTCTTTTTAACGAAATGGGGTTAAGCTGCAGTATTTGAATTAAATACTGGTAAATTTATAGAATAATATTGTTCAGATTAAGTAACATATCAAATGTTTGCTTGTATGAATCAGCGATGTTGAATTTAGTGTAGGATGATCGACAGATATTTTTAAACGCGATGATTTTATTCGCGCCTTAGAAAACTGCATTGTTTATATTAATCGCTTCATCGAGGTACCACTTTACGCAATGCTCTTTATAAAAGAGTGCGAAATGTTGTTTCAATTTTGTGTTATACTTTTTCCTTATTGTAAACCTCGTCGGAAATCTGCATTATTCATTATCACTTTTGCAGCGCATTTTACATGTGCATGTATAAATAAATGCACAGCCTTTCGAGAACACTATTGGAAACCATATCGCAGCGCTGTGGTATTCAATAGCGATTCACTAATCCCGTAAATTACGTAACTGTGTCAAATTATTAGAGGAAGCCAAACGTACGAACAGTTGTTTTTGCTATCTAGGTTCACCGACATGAACATTGTTAGTCACACATATTGGATGTTCCTATCGTTTCAATTTAATTTATGATTCATAATTATTTTATTTTTCTCGCACGAATATCTCTTGAAATATTCGTAAGGAAACTTTTTGTAAGAGAATTTTTATTTGGCGGTGCCACTGAATTTTTAGGGTCACTTGTTCTTTTTAAATATGTACACACTGTTGAACACGTTGCTTATTGTCCAATTGTGAAATATACAAAATATTAACGCGTGGAAATCGTTTAATACAACGTAACTGTCAGTCGACAACAGAACAGAACCTAAATGAACATTCTCCATTATGGATAAGCTATCTGGAGTGTTGCTCTTTCTTGGTGCAGAAATTGAATTCTAATACAGTTACCTCGATCTTCGTTTCAAAGCAACGGTAACAATGGAGTTCCAGCAATGCATTTTTAGCAGATTTTACGAAACATTTTTTACTTTGTACCATATTCTTTCCTCTGCGAGATTTATATTCATATCTTTTTATTATCGTTCTAAGCTCCGTTATTTCTAACACTCAAGAAATGTTATACAAGACCATTCTTGCGGCTTCTTTCGCTGCACACGTTGAAGTTAAATACGCAGTCGTAAAGTCAGACGTTTTTTGCAAGTTCTTAAGTGTAAAAATAGTGGTAATCGAAAGATTTGTATAATTAGTATAACTATATAACATTCTCAAGATGAAAAATATATTAACTCACGTCCATTAGTTTATATCGGCTAAAACAAATTTCTGGCTGCACCACAGCTCGGTCAACGTGTTCAATTATGGTCGGCATTTTTAACAGGAAGACAACGCGATGTCTTACATCGTTTCTATATTTATCGTCTCGTTTGCTCGTGACCGCAGTTCGCCAACGGAGAGGAAAAGTCTTCGCCGATGGCTGAAAAGCTTCCCTTACGGTCAAGGAGTACAGTTTATTGGTCGTTTTGTGGAGAAATTTCCGGGTCGCTCGTAACTAATGTACCTCGTACGAACCGTTAAAAATCTTTTTGGAACTCTTGCACCGTGCCGTATCGCGCCGTTCTATTTATCTTATATCCAGCAGGGATCACGATACTGGGAACATTTCGTGAAGTAACGAGAAGTTATTAGGTATATGCCACCAACTGGTAATGCGCTATATTTAACAGAAACGAAGAAAAATATGCTGGACGTAATTTCCAATTTTAATGAAACAACTAAGGCAACTATGTTTGACAAATCTTTCCCACTGAGAATAATTTAAATCAATACTTTAGCTCAACTATGAATTTTAAGTCCAGTAGTATTACTCGTGGAAAATTCATATTTGAACTTTTTTATCATTTCATGATTGATGTTTAAAGGTATACGATACTTCTTGGCACAGAATGAATCATTTTTAATATTAGTGAATACTAATGAATTATAATGAATTATATATTTTTCGTGCAATGGCATTTCTATGATAATATTCTGACATTTCATTTGTACATCATGCCCATGTATGAATGAAAACGTGTTACAACGATAAATCATTTTGCATTTTATAAAAGAAGTTGCTTTTCTAGTATCTTTTCTTGCCAACTTAATACCTAATGCATTCCCTATTGGGGAGTCAGCGTATTAATCAGATGTCCGCAAGAATATGCAGCGGGGGCTTGCAACATCTCTGTACCTCCAAATATCACATTAATATCCTGTCTCCCCAATGTGGAGCGTAACATATTAAACTGATAAGAACAGATTGATGGCTCGATTTGACTGATACCCCCCATAAGACCGAAATGTCTACTTACAGGAATACTAGATTCTTAATCTAACATATTCCTCGGTACCTAGAGGCATAAAATACAGAAGAGCAGTGATTTATTAATTTGGCAGGTAGAATTAAAACGGAATGTTTCAATCGCTCTGCATTCCACGAAACGAATATCGTAAACGTAACGCCGCTGAAACGAAACAATACATTAATTACAAGCATACACAGTTTACACATTTGCCCAAGATCTAAAGTTATCCACTCGGTGCCCAGAAATGTTTCCTACCCCCCGAAAACACTAATTTGTGCATTTTCATTTGTAATTCTCCGCAATGATTCTCTCGTCTATGAAACGCTTCTCAGGGCGCAGACAGTACAAGATTCGTATCGCATCTTTTCGAGTGACGTTATTACGATGCATTTCTTAAACAATACCGTCATTCGTCGTACACGGTTGCCCATCAAAGTCGCATAAACATCTCCAGCCGTGATTACCGCGCGAACATAGATGGAAAATGGGGCCCGAAAGCACAATGCATCCGCGCCGCAACTATTATCCCCGAACTGTTAGCCGTGAAAGGTGGAAAAGAGTGTAGTAGGACCGTCGCGACGGTGTTCGCCGACGCGTTCAGACTAATTCCTCTCCCGGAAGTGACTGGAGTCAGGGCGCGAACGAACGTACGTTAATTTCACGTGGCGAAATTAAAGGTCGCAGGGAAAGGCGCGGCGAATCCCATGCATGGATTACTATACGTGGGTTCGAATCCCTTGGACTCCACCTGCGGTAAATGATCGTCCCGTTAAATAGTTTGCCCGAGTCGTTTCGAGCTTAATAGAATGATTTCCATGGCGGCGCGGCCACTGGGATATGGAATATTCTTCATTTGGTCATTTCGCTGTGAAGTATGGGGGATTAAAATTTCATTTTGTACGTGGAAGTTTGTAAATGCGCTTTTACTGAAATGCTATTATGCAAATGGTGGCCAAAGACTCTCGTTTTTTTTCGTTTCGGCGTGAGAAATTCACACCCGTGTGTGGAAATGTGAAACCTTTTATTCATCGAAATATCCACGTCGTATTGCTTTTGGTGTTTCTCCCTTCGTCTGTAATTATTTTCAATGAGTAGGACGGTAAATCGAGAATGAAATGGTATCGATGAAGGGGCAGTTAAATAGTCGACAGCAAAGAATTAAACGCACTAAGGTAACGGAGCGTGGATTAGTAAATTGTGAGTGGCGAATCGTTACTGGAAGACTAACTGAAAATTATCTGTCATGCATATACTGCAAAGAAAATTATAGATTTACAGTAGATACTCTGTAAAAAAAATTGAGAAAGGCCAGCCGAAATTTGCAAGTGTATCGTCAGAAATTATTGCAACCTTTTAAAATTAATATTGAATTTAATCCTTTCGTTTCTAATTACCGCCCGACGTCTGTAGATACGTATGAATGTCTGTTCAATTATACAATTTCTGTTTACTAGTTTCACTAAACAGTCTATGCAATTACAGCCATAAGATTGCATCAATCTTCAAATCCTCCGTAATAATATCTCCAAAAACCAATGCGCGTTATCACGTGCAAGTTAAAAAACTGAAATAAATCTATCGACGCGGTGCATTTACTGTTCCCGACAGTAATAGAGTTCTCTTCACAGATTTTCACAAATTGTCCACAACATTGTCCGTGCCTGGTACTCGTTAGGGGATGAGCGTGTGCTTTATAATTACCGTGAAATGTAATTAGTCGTCGGTTGATTAAGGATAGTTGCTCGAAAATTGCCAAGAATATTGGAACTGTGGGCACATAGACAAAGCAGGGCGAGGCCGAGATATCACCTGCACAGGTGGGTAATTTAACCTGGGAGTTTATTTCCTTAACAAGACACGTCTGAATACCGCGTTGAATTTAGCCAGTTAAGAATTCTCGCTGCTGTTTCGCGACTGCTTGTTATTTTTCTCTTGGTAGAAGTTGCTTGCACGCGTTGTTATTGCGCCCGTGTCTATTTGCTTGCCATGATTGGAGGGAAGAAATGTTGGCGGAAATTCTCTTCGATTCGCAAATGTGTATCTTCTATCAGAGACGAGATCGATGCACGTCTCCTTTGTCCCGTTTTATTTTTGTCCACTTGTTGTGAAATCTGTTGTCCATTTAATTGAAGGAAAAACTGTTGATTGAATTAAAGAAATGAATATTTCTATTGTTTTTCTAATCAGTATTTATTCTACCGCTGTGTGAAAAATAAAAATTAGAAGAATTACCTTGATTCGCATTATTTAATACTTACAGTTTTATGACAATGAAATGTTCGCAGTTTGTAGACAAATTTTGGGCGAGATTTTTGGAGTTCTGTTTACTACTAATTTATGTTTACTACTATTTACGAAATTTACATTTTCTATGGTGTCTGTATTGAATCAGAAATGGACTCGAATACCACCAGCGTATTCCGATTGAAACTTACCATGACTTACACGTCATCCAGTGTTCAAGGAACCAAGAACTGTCGTCATGAAAGGGAAAGTTATTATTACTCATGCCAGTTGTATGTTAATAACACAGCCAATATGTAAAACTAATCAGCCATGAGTTACTAATTATGTTACCAATTGATTATTCATATTACATTTGTCACGTGGCAGGCTTTCGTATTACAAATCGAGGAATAATTATAAAATTATTTTGCCAGTATTATTCAATTTTCCATTCTACCAATCTACAAAACAAGTGTTCATTCCAATAGCAATTGATAATCCAGCAATATCCATCATCAATAACAATTGTCCTTAATTTTTGTCAGATTTAAATACTCCCCAAGCGTTTTCTATATTTTCCTTCTCCATACTTTCTCGTATATACCAAATTTCTTTATCACGTTGTTACTTACGAATTGTGTCCTCATCAAATGAATCCTGTTGATATTCGCGCATTGCGTTCTTGTGCCAGTTTAAAGGGACATGACAATTTCTGCTGATGCGACGCGACGAAAATAATATTTGCGTAATTTACGTTTATCAAGTGACTCACCTGTTACGCATACAATTCGCCTGCGTGCCCACATGTAGTGCGCACGCGAACGTGATTTGTATAGAAAATCAGATGCTTCTTACGCAACTCTATTTGCACACGATGGACACCTGTGTGGGCCGGTAATTGCAGTAATAATGCTGGCGCTGAAAAATAGGAGCCGGTTCCTCGGAAATGTTTAGAATACGAGACGCGAACCGAAACGGTGGACGATTAGTAATTGTTCATTCGTGTTTAGAACAGTATCGAATATGATTTTAACAAGGAAAAATAATATTGTCGGTTTATTTAAACGAACACGTATCGAACAAATGTAAGCTCGTTTTATTGTTACGAAGTTTTACGAGTAATGTACACGACCATGGGATTAATGCTGAATAATAATTTACTAATGGACATCGCAAATTTTAATTCAGAATATTTTCGAAAATGCTATCCTTTTTAAATGTACAATTATTTCGCTTCACTAACACGAGTGTTACCAAATTATGATTTTCTGTAGCAAATGGCATTGGCCGATATCAATTTTAAAGTGGTACGAAATAGAAATACGTAAATACAGGGAAATGAATTTAAACAGCAAATGTGAATATATAGTATTTCGTTACACGTGAAAGAAAAGTAAATTGCCACGTTCTAAATTATCTCTGCATATTTTAATATATGTAATTCCCAAATATTGCAGCTGCATTAAAAATGTATTTTAATTTTAAAGCCTTTCCATTCATACATTTTTTAATTAGAAGATAAAAAGCTATATAATCCGATTGAAAGAAAACGTGATAGGATGAAAAAGAAATACTTTGTATAACAAATAGTAATGAATTTATTACATTCTTTACATGAACATTTTACTGTGCCGTGCAACGTAAACTTAACATCTTTACGACTGTTTATTCGGCCAGTAAAATCTTCAGAATTACCTCCCAAAGGTTCCCAACATTACATCTTATAACAAAATACTGTTCGGAACGTCAAGCCTGTGTATCCTTCGTAGACTTGGAGGAATAATCTTAAATTATCGACTCGAATGGTGCTTTGTCCGTCACGTGATACGTGGACGACGATGAACGGGCTAAATAATTATGCGCTGCTATGGTTAAAGTTAACGTTGCCTGCGAATTCGACGGCAATCGAACATTAAAGCTACTCTTCCTCCCTCCTAAAGCGTTTGGCTGGTCACAGATAACAGCGTAACTGCCTTGGACATTTCGAACGCTGATATAATGGATGCTTCCTGCAAAATTAACCCCCCAATTAAAATGTTTCTCCAGAGAATGATTCTCTTTTACAGCTTATAATTGTCGCAATGAAACGACAACGCTTATTCAAGTCAGGCAATGTATGGCAAAACCGTATATATAACTGCGTTTATCAGCAGTCCCCCTTCAATGTGCTTTTAAATGGGGTCGACTGAGAACGACCAGAAATTGACGAACAATAATAAACCGATTAAAGAAATCTTACCATCCGAGACGGACATGTTCAAGGTGGTACTTTGTACAGTGTCAGTTGGATTTTCCAGTTCGATTACACGACGGAAAATTGTTTCGTCCGCGTAACGTTTTCCCAGCACCAAATCGCCGATGAACATGGGTGTACGTTCCTTGGCGTTGAACCCCTGTTGAAGAAACAATTGTAAACATTTTTTTTTCAGAAATTACTTTTCCATTCTTTGCGAAGGAAATGTTTCCACTTTTTGAATATTGTTAGCCGAATTCGACGCACAGTGGACAGAGCAAATGTTCTCTCTTACCGAGCATTGATACTTTGGTAATAATTGATTACACGGTGGGCAAAGTAAATCAGGTGCTAAGCACTCGTCGCGCACATCCCTGTGATGAAATAATTAATTGATATTACGTGAACTTTCCGTCATTTCACGCTTGCTTGATTCATAATCGCTCGCACGTTCCTACCTCGTCCCCTTCAGCCGCACACACCCACACCACCCTCGATCAGCAAATCGCTCGCGCACGCTCATCCATCCGTACTTCTGCCACTCGGAATCGCGAAATTCGTTTCAATTCGTTTCATATTTATTGACCGTTGCAAATCTCGTGGTTATACAAATTGGCAATGATATTAATAAGGTTGTTTTTTTTCCAATTCCATAGAATTTACCAGCAATTATTTTTCACGTTTGTAATCAGTGCTACGTATACCAATTAATTAATCACTACGGCTGTTAATTCCCCACGATTGCAAGCCCCAGAATGAAGCAGTAGTAATTACGGTAATTAAACAAATATTCGGCTGAAAACAATTCGATCTACCAAATTTCAGTTCATTTAACCCTTTGACTGCGACAGGTTCTACGGCATTGTGACTGAGACGCGTCGTTATACTCGGTTTTAGAAATGCATAAATAATACAGAGAGAAACATAATTGGTTTAGCATGAACAATAATTTTCTTGCACCGAGGAAAATCTCATTGGTGTACTCTTTTTCGTATGTATTCATAAACCGGTGAGATCGTGATACCTTTAACTGTCAAAGGGTTAATGTCAATAATCATCGCATCGTAATATATTTTTTGCTTCGTTAAAATTTATGCTTCTTTCGCAATATTTTCTTTGTTGCGCAAAGACACGATACTCCACGCTATCAGCTCAATTGCAACAGAGTGTGTCTATGCTGTTCCATTTCGAAAATCTGCCCGATTTGAAAGACACTCACCGATTCCGCCGGATCCACCGAATCGCTGCTTTGGAAGTCTAACCGAACATTCTTGTACTGGGAAATATCGATACCACTGACCACGGCTAGATTCAGTGTCACGGCCGCAACGAGGATTGTGCAAATCGAACGATACATTCTGCACGATTTCGCTTTTACCGCGACTGTGTCATCGCGATGGTTTCACGCCTCTTTTATAGACCGTCCCGAAAGTCCGTCATGGTGAACGTGACTTATCTGAACGGTTCTTTTGTTGTTTCCTCATTGGTTCCTATCATGATGTTCCCCGCGGAATACAAATAAGGGAAATGCTGCCGGGCATGGTGGCACGTATGTTATTCCACGCACGACGAAACCGACCGTGAATGATGGAATTTTGTTGCTTTCTGCTTCCTTTGTTGATTCTGTGCATACGTATTTCCCATTTTATTTTGGCCCACGGTATTTTTCATTTCTTCTTCGTTTATTTATGGGTCGTTTTTCAATCGTCGCGCGACGTTCGCCGAGGTGGCACGATTATTCGACTTCGTGTCGATGCGACCGAATATCACATATTTAGAGAAGACGAATATCAATTTGTATATGTTTCGCTTCCTGCAAATCTGTTCCGAAACGCTTCGCCCTATCTCTAGTCTTGTCTCGATTGTGTGCAAGGGTGACTGAATTTCACTGAACGAATCGATGTCGGTAAGGATTCGCCGAGTTCGTTGCCCTAGAAAATGATTTTAAGAGGTCTCAGCTGGTGATTTACGCAGGATTACGAAAATAATCTATTGCTGTATCGAAATTTGATTAACTTGTTAAATTCATTGTCACGCAACGTCTTGTACACAAATTTCTTTAAATTCCATGCATCCTCGTTCGGATAGAAGTCGCCCACCGCATACATCAGGCAAGGATGTTTGTCTGATTGCCTTGTCATTCGTAAAATCGTTGGGATATCCTGCCCCAAGGGTGATCACGTATCCGTGCGAACTCCGCAGAAAAACTCCACTGCACACTAGTTTCTGACTGCTGGGAGTCTTTTTATTAAGTGCACGAAGCCCGAAGTCCCTTAGGGGCGCATATATACCGGAGGCATTTTCGTCTTTGTGTAGCGATTCAGCTGCTGTCTGCCAACTTTCTTAGTTGTTCGAACAACTAGGTTGACTGCTTTGTGGAAGTCTTAACCTATATTCGAAGCCCCCTTTTCCGGTAGCCACCGCGAGTTTCACGAGGAACTTCTTAATAATGCGATTACCGTACCCTTTCGGGACCAGACGTCCCCAACTTTGTCGTTTCTTCCGCTAATTTGATCGTTCATCCCTTACGCCCACATCTGGTCGAAGTACGTATTCGGTGGCGAATCTGTCAGGGAATTCTTTGAATATATTATTTCATACAGTTCACAGTCACCTGCATTTAATTCTGCATCGACGCCTCCTCTACTTTCAAAACATATATTGTACTTCTTCTGTTTAAATATTTTAAACTTGACTTAGATATTTGGATTAAGATTGCGTGGAACAATTCAATTTAAAACGCAGTTACAAGGGTAATTCTTGCTGTGTATTTGTAAATCAATCAGCAGGGATGAATAATTATTTGATATCCAAATGTTGTATAATTTTATTGATCGATGGTAAAATACTATTAACAGGTTCGTAACTCTTCAGAAAGGAAAAGGAATTTCTACGTTTATCATTTTCGAGGAACTTTCTTATTCGACCGTGCAATCTTTTGTTACCCGCAAATTAACATTTAGTTAGGATTGATAATGTATGCGCACGGAATATCGTCACCGTTGCTACTTTTTTTTTAAGCGTGCCAGATACTGCAATTTGGTCACTGCTCTCAGTGAATGAAAAATTCAATTGCTTTCACGTACTCCGACTTTGCCAGTTCGTTCGCTTTCACAAGTTTCAAGTGGGTCCGCAACCGAAATGGTATTTTTATCATTTAGACTCTACGTATATAAATGATACACAATGATATGACACGTGACAGACAAGTAGGTAAAAATATTTAACAAAGTTTGATTGAATTCTACGAAAAGTATACAATTTCTGTTGCAATCTTTTCTCTTTCGTAGATTGTGTCGTAGCGTTAATATTCACTAATTATGCTACTGTCCCTTTATGCTTCTTTTTTTTTTTTTAAGTATAAAGGTACTAGCGCAACAATATCCTAGGAAATTGCAAACACCTGTAATAAATGTAGGTTAATTAGCAAAAATCTACAAAGATTCAACAATTTCACTTCATGAATTTCGTTGTATGAATAAATTCAGTTGAATTCAATTATGTACTTGATTTATATTTTTCGGAATGCAACATGATGGAGTATCAATTTTAAACAATGCATTGAATAAAATGTTCTCACTATCAGTTCGCTTGTTTATAGTTTTATTTCTTTTTACGTGTACAATACGTACCTACTCATGATGGAACAGCAATCAATTGTATACGTATATGCTGCCTCGTTTAATTAGCGGCCACCAATTAGGTAAATGTCTGAAGTTTCCACAGTTTTCGTGTTAATTAATCAACGCGCTAATTAATTACGACCTCATTATAATCGTTTATAAGAATTATATATATATTATCCCCTTTGTATATAATAGTTACTCATTAAAGTAATATAATGTTACTAAAAATAGTATAAATATTGATTCTTCATTAATGTTTGATAACTGAAATAATTTACCAGCAATTTATGCGTATTTGCATTTGAATTCATTAATATACATCGATCCTCGTGCAAAGGTGTACCATATACAAATACTACGCAAAATTGACTTCTATGGTGTGCTAAGTATTTACAGAATACGTACATAGAATCCTGTGAATAATTTAATTTCAGGAAATAAAAGGACGTATCTACGAACATAAAAAAAGTGGCACGTATGTAATTATTAATTACACAAAGTACCGTATGTACCTAATATACTGCATTTTATATTTTAATTCGAACAATATTTCGTATATGATAATCTTAACTCTCAAAGGATATATTAGATCTTGAGAGACGACAAATATCTGTAATTCTTTCTGCGAGGTATAACCATTTCTCGTTTCAGTACACGTTACATTATCTAACGAATGCAATATAATTTGTATTCCGCTATTTCTTATTAACGGCTTGCATGCTAGCGAGGCAAAAAATCATTTATTGGTTAACATTCAAAACTATTTAAGCAATGCAAAAATTTATTTTCCATTCTTTAATATTTAAAAATCAAATACTCTGTAGACTGATTATATGTTTGCTTCGAAAAAAGGGACACGCTACCATGCACTAATCCTCTTCACGAAACAATTTATATAGCAACATCGTTCATATTTCTGAAACAATGTAAAATGCCTGGATCATACTACTTCTCAATACGTCGCGGAAGTCCGATCTTTTCCTACATCAAAACACATCGTTACATTTATTTCATTCGCCCATCAGGGTTCAAGTAACTAAGATTCCACGGATATTTACGCCGCTTGTACACGTTTCCCCCCCCCTTTTGCGTCGACAATAAGATTCACGGCGTTCCATGCTCGCCTAACGTCGCCCCTTGTGTTACGTTTGCATCGTTGCACCTCAGCCTGTTAATGAGGAACCCGAAGGGCGAACTAATTCGAAACGAATCCAGTTGCAACGCGACTTCTTCTTCTCGTTTCGCACGATCCCATGCACTTCACGGCGACAGCGGAAAATTTGAGTCTGAACTTCTCCTGCCGAAACTGTTAACCTAGATTTAACGAGGAAGCAAAGTAGAGTCACCGGTCTGTCCGCGACTAGATCCGTGGATGACGTCCGAAAGAGGGTACAAGAGGGGAGAAATATTCCGGTTTCCCTGCGAGTCTCGCGGAGCGGAAGCTAATTAGCCGGAGCAGGGAAGTCAGTTAGGGGGGATCGACGTTCCGTTTGGCTTTTCCCGCTAATTACGTGTCGACGAGGACTTGCTGATTTTCTCGCATGCTCGTAGGAGGGCTGCCGTGGTGAAATGTTCCCCGTAGTATGGAAACCTCGGCGGCATTCACCTGCGCCGCGTTTAGCACGGGTTCGTTCACTGTTTGATTGCCACGTGGCTTTCCTCGAGATCGTTGCCGCGAAGACCTTCGGTGGTGTTCGAATGGGGATGCGCGAAGTGGTTCAATCGGAAGATAGTAATTGTCGACACGTCGAAAGCTTTGGAGCAGAGATGTATAAAACAAGTTACAAAATCAATTGACGAAATTAATTTCTCGGCTTCGATTCTTCCAATTATCTGTCAATGAAGAATTTGTGGGCAACAAGAATAAATCGAGTTTCTGCTCTCTGAAAATCTCCAGTAAATTATAATCCTCTGCTAACAATAACAATAATGACAGAGAACAATTCCGGTAAAACTGTAAAACTGAAAGTTTTACAGATATTTAGACAGACTATCGCGACCAAGTGATCATCGCTAAGAATTGTACACATCTACCACGATTTCCCTTTCGTCGCGCGAGCTACGTCGCGGCGACAACCCCCTTACGATCACGATCGATGGAACCCCACGTGGCTAAATCTTCGCCACGCGCTCGACGGAGCACCATGGGGGGGGACGGTTAAGGAGTTGCAAAATGCTAAGGGATGATCGCTAATGGGCGGGGGCGCAACAGTTGCGTGGGTGGATGCGCGTTTGATGAAGGAGCGCGACGGAGAAGTGGGAGCAGGGCCGGAAGAGGGATGAGGCACACGTAGAAGGGGGGTTAGATCCCGGTACCCGTTGACGTGCCTCAGTATTCATCTAGTATCCACGCGGTGAGCAACCCTATCCGCGAGATTTCGTAGTTGCGAAAGCGGATTCGCGAAACGTGAACGTGTCCGATCCGCGATCACAGCTGAGAACTTTATCTTCGATACGTCGTCGACGATCCGGTGCATGTTCTCGTGATAACCATTCAATCCTTTCCGCGGTGGTTGCATTGGGTAAGATCGCTGAGAGTGTTGGGTGAACGCGAATGAGCCTGACGCGAGTTCATTGAGGACGATCGCGGAGCGTGTGCGGTCGGAATTTTATGGAAATTTGCGTCACTTTTGACGGCGCGAGACAGCGCGCGTGTTCGCTCGATCCGTGGCGGAATTTGAACGTAGCAATCCGGCATCGTATTATTTGTAACCGGTCATTTTTTTCGCAGTTCTTCAGGATTTGTCCTTCGACGATGAATATTATTACTTTCGAGTGAAAAGTTCTTGCGAGGAGACTGCGTGCTCGGGGGGATGGAAATTGTGGTGAATTTTATTTTGTATTAGGTTTTTTGTTTGCATTCATACAAAAGGGCAATGGCAGTGTATCGCTTACTGTGCACTGAAACTGTTTAATTTCTGTCGATGGTTTATACATTTTTATAAGTATTCGTTGGACAAAAATGATTCAAAGTACTGTGCAATATTTTCTGCCTGGTATTTCATCAAGTTCCGTACGTTTCTATTCTCTATATTCATGTGGACATATTTCTGGGCTGAAATTTGCGCGCACGTGTTGTTTCGAAGACCTTCAAAAGCCGGCAGGAATTTATTTCGGGCGTACGATACAATTATTATTAAGAAATCTGGGTAAAGTCTAATAAAAGAAATGCCTATACTAGACAATCATTTATCAAATTATTAACACCCTCGATTACTTAATTTCAACTAATCTCGAAATTAATTGCACACTAAAAGATTAAATGAGTTTTCCTTAACAAAATTCCATTTATCTTAACTACGTGCGTTTTGGACTACACGCACAAGATACAGGTAAAATTAATTTTACGGAAATAACAATCAACGTTTTCCTCGTGTCACCTAGTTTCATCGTGTCTCCGAGATAAATTCGCTACGCCTGCGTTTAATTCAAGGTTAATGGTACATCGCTTTCAATAGTTTTCATCGATCCTCTGGTTACGAAGTAACGACCTAATTTATAGGTGTGTGGTTAAGCGTGTGTTTAGCGTGGGTTTACATTCGAACACACCGTCAAGGAGTCCCTACGACGTGTATTATCCAAAGGGTTTCTTTCATGAAACTCGCATTGTTATGTACGAATTCGCCCCTGCAAAGATCAAAGTTCGTCGTCGCATTAACATTGCGACGTCTTCCAATACGAGCTACAGGGTTGAATTTGTCCGAGTTCTTATAATTGAAGCGAAGTGCAAATCTTCCCCTCGACTTTCTGATTAAATGATGCCTCGAAACTGAAATAATCGAGAACGTCCGCGATAAATTATCAATCAAATATTACATCGCGTTGGAGTAGTTTTAATCAGAGACACGTTTATAAAGCTGTCAAGTTGTTCATATCATAATTTATATTAAAGAGTCGATGAACGAGAAACAGAATATTTATTCCACCAAAAATTATTTGTGCGTTTTCAATAGTACTCCGTGCAGACGTTCGTCAATTTCTGTACTAGTCTGATTCAGGTACACACGTACATCCCTTTCTTCACAAGAGTTAAACTTTGACATATTTATCCCAGCTGCGCCGCAGCCCCGATAAAATGTGCAACAATGAGACGTCGAATACGCGTATCGAGCAAAAAGTATTAATACTAAAAAGCATGATATGGGTCAAAGGTAGTACAGAAGCCTCTGGTTAATCAAACGCGCGTGGAATATTCAATTCCGTACGATAACTTGTGACGCAGATCGAGTTAATTGCGCCTTGATTAAAACTCTAATTGTATTTTCGTGATAAGAGGAGCGGCATCTTCATCCGAGCGTCCTGTAAATTCGTTTCGTCTCGTTTTTCGCGCGAAAAGAATTCGTTTAGAAAGCAAAGCGGGACGTATTGCATTGTGTCCAATAGTGTCCAACCCTCCTTATGCCGCGTTAAATGAATAATTCCAACAAAAGGAATGCCTGAAACGAATAGAAAAACGTTAAATAAGAAAAATAAGAAAGAATAGAATCTTCTAATTTTCTCAAATTCAGGAATACATAGGGTACGATTACCATCTCTCACTTGAAACGACAGAATTGTTACTTGATAAATTATTTAGAACATTAATTAGGCATTTCGCACTGACGTGTGAAGTCTGAAGATTTCATTGAACCCCGGTGCGAAAAGAAGTAAAGTTCAACGCGGCAGAGAAACGTTGGTTCTTTCTTTCTGTGTCGCTTTCGATTCCTTGGAACGAGGAACGAACAAATTTATGCGCTGCTAATTAACGCGGGTGTGATTTAGCACGATTGAACAAACAGCGCCGGCGCTTCATACCATTTTATCAAATGATAGGGGCAAACGCGGCGGGCATTCATTCACGCGAACGCTCTTGGAATGATTGATAAATCGAAACATCAATTTCTCTGTGCTCGTTTTCGTGAACGTTGAAATACGTGTCAATGTTGATTGAGTAGCCGTTCTGCGTTACAACGAAGGGCTGGCAAACGTGACTTATTTGTCCAAACAACGTGAAGCTGTGTTTCGTTATGTGCAAAAACTAGGCAACCCAAAAGATTATATAATGAAAATAATAATAATGATGAGTAACGAACAGCAATCGTAATTATAGTAGTAGTAATTGTGACAACAACGACAATAATAATGATTGGAGACCATCTCGAAGAAAGTAGGAGGAATCATATAATAATCATTTATTGATTTAGTTTACGATAGAAATGTTTGGATAGGTAGTTGACTCTTGGCTCTCTACAGTAATAACGAAGAGTGTGTTTGAGCGTAAAAAATGATTCAAATAAAAATCTAAACTTGTATTTACACTTAAACCGATGTATGCTTAATTAAATTAATCCATGTCTCACTTTACTATTTCGTCCATGACTAAATCAGTAATAGAAAATTCTGTAATAGAAACCAAACAGCATACATGTGTATGTACGGACGGAATTAGTTCAATAACAAACTTTTTCGCGAACATCAAATTTATAAAACCTGCATCAAATATCGACTGCTCTAAATACCCTAATTGGCCCACCTTTTCCAGCTACAGCAATTGAATTATTACCGAAGATTTAACGCAAACGTACTTGCATAATATCAGAGATCCGATTGTTCCATCAAAACGATCGATCGGAATGTTTCATTAAAAAGAGAAGAGTCACTCGCCGAATCGGCACGATTCCTCAAAGAATATTATTTCAAATGTTTTTTTTTTATGACGTCGCCAGTTCGACGGTTTCCGTAGGCCAACGCGAATATCTTCTCTTTTCCATCGGTGAGGTGCATTCGGTAATACCTTCGATCTACGGATTATTTCTACCGAATAATGCCTCTGGCCTGTCAGGATTTCATCTGTCTTCGTTTGCGAATACGCCATCGATAATTCTCCCCCTGTCTCCGTCTCTTTTCATCGATGAATATATTTTCCTGCAACATGGCCCGACGGAATGTTGCGTACAATGGAATCGCAAGAACTAAATTGTTCCCCAAGAAATGAATGGTCTGTTACATTCCTCCGCTATCTTTCTCGCGATTTCATATATCAATTATCGTGAATGGAGTTTTCTTCGTTTCCGTGAAAATCCACTTGTCCACGGATTCTTCGCTAATGCACCCTACGTTTGCCATCAACTGGAGTGTTTTCTTTTGCAAATTAGCATTATCAGTTCTAGACAGACGTTGTGTAAATTAGTGTCTTATACTTTTCATAGTATTATTATATTTTTAAGAAAGATTTTATATCTTTTCGTTTTTGTGTCACAGAATATAGTTGTCGAGCAAGAAATGTATATTATAATCAAATGAATACAAACAATGTGTGGAAATAATTCTTCTGATTTCTATTATAATTTGCATTAGAAATATCATGCAGATTTCAAATTCTCATCCTGAACTTTGTGTAAACTCAAATAAAGAAATATATCTTCTGTAATCCGCATGGTCTAATTGAAGATAATATTTCTTTTGAAATATTACGATTTTTATCGTGTAATAATTTCTTATTTACACTTAACTATTTATATTTTATCATTTATAATTTAAGGAAGATACATCTTAATTCAACAGAAGGAATTAGTGCACGGTGTTAAGATCCCATATAGATATAGATCCACGCATAAAAGATACCTACACAAGCGTGATATAAAACCATGCGATATTTATGGGAAACCATGAAAGGGACAGGTTTGCAGTAAATACACCCGAGGAGTCAAGACTTCTTATTTTCTTTGGCCTCGGTATCGCATCGAGATGCCAGAAATAAATCTCTCCATTTTCATTTACCGCACACGTTTACCGAAGAAAGTTATCACTCCAACTCCTCCGTTCACCTTCCGAAATTTTGACCGACCCGCCAGGTCGATCTGCGATCGATTTCCTGCCTCCGTAACTCGATTTCCCGTCAGCTAATTCGACGTAGGGACGGGTGCCCCGAATTTCTGCAATCTTAAACGAGAGAAACCACCGCTTCGATACTTCGATACCCGAGGGAGATTCACGAAATTCTTTCGACCTCCCGGTTCCACGCGAAATCGTTTTCGTCGCAGCCTCGCGACTGTGATTGAATTTGTTTCCGACTAAAACTGGCACACCCTCCTCCACTGTTCCTTTGTTCCGATGGTCAAAAAGGGCTGCCCGCGCCGGAGAATAATTGCTTGCAGAGAGTTGCGCGACTTTATGCCACTGCCTCCCCTCCATTTACCTTTTTCTTGTTTTTTTTTTTCTCCTTTTGTTACCCCCTTTTTTGTCCGCTGGTTTTTTACACTTGCGTTTCACTCGAACCTCCGTAAGAAGGGGCGCGCACCGTTGCTTTAGCGCTTTTTTTCTTCCTTTTGCGCCAACGAGCAACGACCGCTAAAGTGCTGAAACGCGGGTTGAACGTTTTAACATCGACGAGTCGCATTTAGCGACAGAGAAAATGGCACCCATTCGAGCCGACTACTCGCGAAAATGGCAATCGAAAATTGTATAACAGATCGCGCGGAGTTCCTTAAATAATCCTACTTGGGATGGAGTTTTACTAACAATTTAACGGCGGTAATGCACGTTCTCTTATTCTTTGTAACTGCTACAAATCTTGCTGCAAGTTGTTCAAATGATCTGTGCGATATATCCACGATTTTATGCGCGATTCTTTTCAACATCTATCGATCAGATCGTTGAGAACATTGACAGCGTAAAAAGGGAAGTAGCATTGTTTTGATGATTGTCGGTGAACAATATATTTTTCTCCGTTTAATCATCCGAACAGAAAACACGATAAAACTCGAAAATAAATAAATAAGATATACGCGTTGCCTTAATGATTAACGTTCTCAAGTTTGGATACGCGAATAAATTAGATGTAGGTAAATCTCGACAGCAGCCAAATATATAATACACACCTTGCGTTGGATGGCAGAAGGGCAGTAATTAAAACGCAAAATCAACGACAGCCGTGCGTTGAAATCGGTTTCACGCCTGCGAGGAAAATTCAATCTATGTATTCGGTGCATGCTTGTTCTTCGTTCGGACAATTCTCGTTTGCGCCGTAAAATTGGCACTGAGGACATCGGGTCGAAACGAAGAGGAACTATTTTTCATCCGTTCAATGTTGGGGAACGTAGGAGCTTGATGCAATTATCGATCAATTCGTGCGATGTTCTTAACCTTCGTTGCAACCGTATCGTTCTAAGTGTACGGTTTAGCGGCTTTCCATATATGTATTTACTTTACGTTCTACGATACTAATTGATAATTATTTATCTCGATTTAATTTCTTTCGTATTTAACATTCTACCATTATAATTTTTTTAAATGAGCATTAAGTAACTTGAATAGAGAGATCAATAAATCAATGTGCACCTTCGCTAATCGCTGTTACGCGAATTTGAGGTGTATTGCTCATTTTTCTGTAACGAAAGGGTTGAACATAATCAGCAACGCAATATAGACGAACAAATCTCGACTTGTCATAGGTAATAATTATACATTTATCGGCCAGCACATTGAATCGAATTCATCGAGTAGAATGGCATTTGGGTGTTTCGTTAAATTGCCCGATTTTTCGTTCCACTGGAAAACTAATTAAATTGTACCGTTGACGGCGGAAATTATGCAAAGATTACCCGGCGCAAGGAGATTCGTAATGCGTGAAACGTGAAATTAATTGAAAATTAAATAATAAGTCGGCGGAATAATGAATTCCACTGGTGAAAATTGCTTCGCATCGCGGGTCTTATATCCGTGAAGACCAACACTCTGTGCACGGGCGGGACATATTAATTACGAGAGTCTTAAATAGTGGACACTGTGCAGTTTCTCTTTCCCCGGATATTCAATCTCCGCCTCCCGCTTCCTTTGTCTTTTATAACAAAATAATCCCCGGGATCCATTTAAAAAGGAGATTCCGAAAGTGACTCTATCAAAGCTGTGCCCCCCCCCCCCCCCCTTTCGCCGTATTATCCCCCTTCGTCGAAATTGAATCATTTCGCACGACGGCGAGAAACCATTATTTGCACTTGGCTTGGTAGCGGCGACCATTGACGAAAGATATCCCCGCCTGGTCTGTTTTACTTTCGAATAGGTTCCTTCTGACTTTCCAACTTGTTATCTAGTTTATGGCGGGCGAAATGGCTCGAGGAAGAATTTCAGATTATCTTCCGCGCCACATTCGTCGAAAATTTCGGTCACATTTATAGTACTTTAAACGGAATCCCCTCGCCGTTATCCTTTAACTCCTTCGCCGCGTTTTACCATCGAAATTGATGATATCGTCGGTGCACCAAATATAACAGGTTTCATCAATACGGGGGAGACATATGTATGTATATTTGGATACTGTATTTCGTCAGCTAGAATTTATAGGAACTATTTACTACAAACTTTAAGTGAAAAACGGAGACGAATACGTCATGGTCGCCAGAAAATACTACAGTAAAGATGGCTGCAAATGTCATACGATTGAGCGATTAAAATTAAACAATTAAAGCAAGACCTTCAGATATTAAAATAGAAATATTGCGATATTATACACAATCGTGTCGCGGTACGCACAGAAAATAATCTTTAATATATTTCGCTAACAAACGACATTCTACTAACCGAAAACCTCTTTCCCCAAAAATTGTCATTCTTGACACGTACAGCCATCTTTATCCCCAGTATTATTAACCCTTTGCACTCGGATGTCCCCCCCTGAGGGGACATCGTAAGTCTAGCATATCACTCTATTCCTGGATCCACGTTTTCGCCAAAAAGTTCCGCCGAGTTCCCGAGTTGCAAGGGGTTTAACAGTATCAACTCTCCATCCGATCGGAACCGCCATTTGAATCCCAACCCTCCAATCATTTCGAAGCACACGATCAACAATTAATTCTCGCCCTTGGCGAACTCATCTTCGCGCCAGAAATCTGCTCGAATTGTCGCAGGCTCTTCGTGCGCGAGCCACGGCCAGCCTGTCGGGCGCGAAAAGCCACGCCGTGGAACTATTTTCGCGACACGATTGACACGATAGCCCAGGTAGTTGAATGCCGAAGGCGCAAAATCGATATCGGCCGCGTAACGTCGCGCGTCGTGTGTCACGTGTACAACGTGTACGTACAGTTTCCACAACTTCTCGAGAACTTCACGTACGTTCCTTTTTCTGGGCGCTCTGTCCGTGCTCGGTGTCCCGTTCAATTGGATTGAGAAAATGGGATACGGCGAAGAAGATACGGGAACGGGACAGAAGTTGACAGGGTACGGGCGTCGGCACACCGTGAGAGGACGCCGTTTTATGCCGGTAATACATCGTTTATCTTGCGGTCTATATCTGCCTCACCTCTTCCGCGCGAGCGTTAAACCAGCGTGTCCTCTTTTTTCGCATTCATCGCGCTTCCTTCGGGGCAGAGGCGGGAACAGTGTCCCTTGTCCCGTGCGATCGTTCGATGTCCAGCGTTTATACGCGGAGGAATTCGTCCCGGTAACATTGGGACGTTATTACAGTTTTTTTTATTATTATTATTACGGTTAACCCTTTCTCCGCGGTGGCAGAAAAGTTAATTGTATCCTAGGCGCATGGAATAGAACAATTCTTCTTATTGCATTGAGGCGATTCCTAGATATGCACCCTGTTTAACACCTTGCTTTGTAATAACGTGCGATATTTAGGGTAAAATTGAAACGCGCACACACATACGCTGGACTGTGATTTTGTAGTGCAGGATAAGATTCAAATATATTGGCATTGCGTTAAAGTTTTATAAATCGTCATAATTGCAGGAATTAAATACACAAGTTCGAGGCGCGTAACAACGCGAGAATAATTTATATAAATTATTGCATATGGGAAGACAAAGTTTAGGGGTATAACGAGGAGTCTATAACCATGGTATATTAATAAAGTGTAATTACAGTTTTCCTTCTACGCTCTTTTCGCTTTGATTGCAACTGCTTTACGTTTTGGAAGGTATATTTATTTTGCGCTTACCTCGCCTCACGATTACTTTGCGTCTTAATTGAAACATTTAAGCAGCGATTTCGCCACGATTTCACGTGGGAACATCGAACGATCCCCTGCTTATTTATAATTAATGAAACTGAAGCGAGCGAGTGTTTAATGAAACCAGTGCTTAAAATATTGCTTAATCCGGGTAACGTGTACGCGCAGTGAGGACCAAACTGACCAATCATAATAATTTCAAACAAAACTATTATTTATTATTAAATAGAACGTAAGGAAGTCAAAAAATCAGACCCACTCGATTCATTATCGTAGGAATGCAGCAAATAAAAAAGATGGAATCAGCTTTGAACTGTTTCATTTTCTGCCTCGCTCGATGCGGTGACGAACTGATTCTACGAATTTTCTTTAATACAAACGACAGGCGGGGTACACATTCTAAATATTGGAAAATTGTTTGCATTTCCTAAGACGACAAGGAGAAAAACTAGCACCGTTGATTTTTACTTTCCAACATTTTATACAATAATAAAAATTACCTCCGTTGAACATTTCTCTCATTGACTCCGTTTTGCTCCTTACTACACCTACATATGTACGTCAATCCTCATTCTTCTGACGATCGATGTTCGATCTTCAATTCTGGACAGGCACCTCGAGCCTCTACCGTTTCCGCGATCGCACGAATCGAAAATTACAAATTTTCGTCACAGTATCCGGCCCGCACGAACAAGGAGAGCTCACGGGAGCCAGAGTTTATCTTTTGAGCGCGGTCTTCCGAACGGAAATTATGTCATCCCGTAAATTTCCGGCGGCAGGCTCGATGCAGGGCCGATGAGGACCGGTTCGCATTCAGTATGCCGGCGAATTAGCGTAAGTGGAAAATCGGGCAGGCGCGCTTTATCGAAGGGCCAAATCAACCGTGATACGGCTGTTAATGACAGTGCCAGTCACGTTAATTGCCGACCGGGGGTGTACAGTAAAAATGTCTCGTTCAAGGCATCTGCGAATACGAGCTCGCGTGAAATTAAATTCAACCGTGAGATTGAATAAAAATCCTTACTGTTCGTAAGGAATAAAAGATTCCTTGTTTGAATGTCAACCGTCTTTATTGTGGGTCACGTTATAAACGTTGGATTTTATTTAACGGGGTCATGAATCGGTCTGGTTCTCGGTCTTTCGCAACGTTCAGATATATTCAGGTATCGAATTGTATGTACATAGAGTTTCGTGAATTTCTGAAGGCTTGGTAAAGTGATTTAAAATATAGGATATTAAACGTAAAGCAGATATTTTGTAATTAATAATTGGTTATATTTCCTTCAATTATTTCTCGCAGCAGAATTAAAGAGGAATATTAAACGCTAAGACGGGAACATATTATTGATTCAATATGCAATTTATTATCGTGATGTTAATTTGCATGTAACAACGAAGTGATTAAAACTACGTAGTTGTGGTGATTATCTAAAAATATACATTTTTATCAAGATAAACTGCAATACTTCTATTCTACTTAATTAGAAATAAATATATTTGTATATTTATGTGCGATGAAGAAGAACGTTCGTACCTGCACATCTCCGCGTAGATTTATTACTTTCATTTAGAACGTTATTTATCTTCGATAACGCCGATGCTTCGTTCCATGTAATAATGCATTTGCATGTGTTAAATGTAAAATTGTACTCCGCCCGATTAGAGCTGAATGAAATTCGCGGAAACGTTGCGCCTCGTTGAAACGCAATTTCGTGAAAGATTATTATTGTTAATATAAATTGCGCAACAGACTTCTCGCGACTTTGCAACAGCTCGAAATAAATTCTGCGAAATCAATTAATCTGACGTTAAACCGGCGTCATTGACTAGGCGAAACAGAAGTACGAGATGGTCGCGCGCCGGTGAAATAATGTCAAGTGGTTCAACAAGATGTCGATCGAAGTCTCGCGTTTTTCTTCGAATTGCCGGAAATAAGGCGAGTTTCCCGCCAGGTATTAATAAACGTGAAGTGCAGTTCTTCTTTTGCTAACTGAACGCAATAAACTCGCACGTAATACGGACTTTCTTTCACAATG
This sequence comes from Nomada lathburiana, assembly GCA_963667235.1. Taxonomy (NCBI): domain Eukaryota; kingdom Metazoa; phylum Arthropoda; class Insecta; order Hymenoptera; family Apidae; genus Nomada; species Nomada lathburiana. The sequence goes on from OY763905.1 coordinate 4,815,811, forward strand.
ACAGACTGCGTTGCCTCCGGATACGTGAAGCCACTCCAATTTAATGAAAGATAATGCTTCTCGCAATTCGATCAGTTTCCCATCACTATTTTGTGTTATTCTCGACGCGAGAATTCGTACGTTTGTCAAACTAACTCTGTAGAACTGTTTGCACTCGAAATATATGATATTGAAAGAGTTGAAGGAATTTTGTAAAAGTTCGTAGTACATACTAGCTGTGCCAACTAGATTGCTATTTCCTGCCATTGCTTTCCTTTTGGGAAAAGTAATTCAAGAACTCACTCTACCAAAAACTACACCCTTCTATAATCCTTCTGTACCCACTTGAAACTCCGCTTGCAAAAAGGTCTCGGTTTAAAGAGCCAAAATATGGTTTCGTTCACGTGCTTGCAGATATGTTATAGAGCTTGAATACCAAACAAAAAAATTAATATTAAACTTTAATCCAATATCACACTTTTATACAATCCACGATACATGAATCCGAGCAGAAATATATTCCAAGCGATATTGTTATTAAATTATAAAATCTGCGATGGTGATACAAACTAGACATCGATGTGTAATTTAATTACACAAAGGCATAATTGATAAATAAATAGAAATAGTAAAAATCTTATGGGGAAAGGAAATAACGAATAGCAGAAAAAGTCATACGCAGAATGAAAAAAGAAATTCAAATGCGACAGTAAAGTTCTATTTCAATTTATTTGCTGCGCAGGCATTTATTGAGAAACAAAAATAGAAAAACGGCCCTTTTCCGTTTTTCGTATCAACTGAAACATTTTTACCTGCGGTCAAGAACGAACGCCTTTCGTACAGAAGTCCTCCTCAGATTAGATACATCTGGTTGTTGATCGATGTCAGTGCTGTCTTCTGCACTTAAACGTTTCTCCTTTCGTCGTATCTCTGTCGCTGCAACTAATGGTTCGGATCTATTGTGTTTCAAAAGATCGAAATCTTCTCCTTTGGTTGCAGCAGACGTGTACTGGACGTGCAAGATCGATTGAAGCACCTTTCAGATGCCCCTTTTGACCGTGGTAGTTTTTTTTATAAGCTTTCTACGAGGAATCCAATTCACAAAAACGATTTATTTCTTATTCACATGTTGGATATATTATTTATTGTTGGTCCCTTGCAATACCATTTTTTAAACACTTCAATGGCCTCAGATAAATAAAATGAAATTAATGAATGTGTTTCGATTTCCTTCTGGTTTAATGGCATTTGATTTCTTTAAGCAATTATGACGAGAATAGTGATGGCTGATAGTAATTACTTATATTACAGCGTACTTATATACTATTGGCTCGAACGATTCGATCGAAATAAAATTGATTGGAATCGCAACGATCGGATTCAATACTTTTTCATTGAATAGTGAATTGAACAAATTTTTACTTGAAAATAACTTTATTTGGGTTACATATAAAATATGCAGATGCTGGTTTGCAATTTTTATCAAATTTTCACTGTATCGTTCAGTTTTTTTAATATTTTAGAATTGCTTAGCAGTTTCTCCAATTTTGTATTCTTCGTCACAGCCATGAAACAAACAATGCTTGAAGCATCATTATATAAACGTTGATCGCTGTTTATAAGTATTTTATGGACGCAATTTTTCAATTCAGTTTCACATCATTCCACCCGTAAATCGCTGATCGTCGTAGTCGATAATGATTTCAATTATGTCGCATTAATTTTGACTGTAAAAGTGCCATCCATAACAGCCGATATCACAATACCGGACGCACAAATAGACCATTATTATGGAGGCGGTATTAACGATTCACGCATAACTTGGCATCGATAATCTCCCGTAAATCCAATTACGCTTCGATTTGCAGTTGAACATTTCAGCCGATTGTGGCCCGGTTATCGGAAATGCCTGCTGAAATTCCAGTCTGCGCGTATCTTTTAATTTCCGTAAAAGAACCAATCGAGAATCTGTGAACAAAAATAATAGTTCATTCTGTAAAAACGCATGCTTGTAATTAATAAGATACATATGAACTGGCGTTCGGCTGTTAAAACACTAAACCACGTATCGTGTTAGCTGAACAACGATTTTCACTTAACATTTATGCATCCGGTTTCGAGAGAATGATACAAATGCTATATTAACATATTGCTGAGCGGCAATTTTACGCAGAAGCGTGTCAAACACGAGCTAACCCGGTCAACAATGTGTTGATAAAAAGTGAAAAGAGAATCTTACGCATTCGAGCCGTTTATTTATTACCAGTATCCATACGTATATGAAGGGCTCAGAGGCCAATCAGTGCAAGTTCAACGTTCCCCGAACACGAGTATCGTAGTTCAAACACCGCTTTATTATTAAAAATTTCAGTCGATAAATCAATTAAGTCAATGTTCTCATACGTAAGCAATAGGCCACGGTACTAACATTGTCATTATTTTCCAAGTAATTTGCAAAAACCTTATCTATCTCGGTTCGAATGTTAATGGACTTACACCGATCGGCTTCTGAACCGTCCGTACAATCTTCTATATTTATCCTCGTTTAACAGGTTCGTAATTATTTAATAACAATTCGCTCCATAAATCCCTTTAATCACCAAAGCATTCTCACTCTATACTAAATCAGGTTCACATTCCCCGTTGCATAACTCGCGTGGACAACTGCTGCGTTCAAATTTCGCGCGCGTGCGCCCACAAAAAAGAAAACATAAAATAATACCGGACCGTATCACCAAAGTGTCGCAGCCCTCGCCCGCGAAATTCACGGCGAGGAAGCCGCGAGAACGGAAGTCGACGATCCGCGGTGTTACGAGATCGGGGCGCGTGAAACTTTGATCGCCGGCCAAGAACGCGCTCGCGTGCAGCAAAAACGTGCGTATGCACACGCGTGTAATGGTGGAGAAAGTTGCACGCGCACGATGCAGCTGATGACCTTGAACTCCCTGCTGATGTTCGACCTCGTGTTCCTGTTTTTCCTGTTCCTCGTCGGGGTCTCCTGTCTCGTGTATTACCTGCCCGCCACTCGGCCACATGATTTCGCGCCGCACGAGATCATCACGGCGAGAACGCCGCCGCGTTACGACGCGCCGATCGACAATGTTTAAGGTGAGTCACCGTTCGCCCGACCGTACTTACGGTCACGGATTTTAATTTACGATCGTGCAAAGTCGCTGGAAGTTATGGGCCCCGTTGAACCCTCAGTCCTATTTCATTGCCGGCCGGGACAGCACGCGTCCACAATTTTCGTGGGGCAATTCCGGGACATGTTACCGTGTGTCTCGAATTGAGTCGCGTGTCGGGCATTCCGCGCGCAAGTTCCTTCGGGCACGAGGTGGGCACGGAATGGCATGTAAGTACGACTTTCAAAACCTTCCGTAATATTGTGCGAAATTTTAACAGCCACCGCAGACGCGGTTGTTAGAGAAATAAGGGAGACTTTTTTTTGGTAAGGATCGTTCAATCTTTAATGGGATAATTAAGCCCGATGGAGTGTACTGTTCTTGTGATTATGTCTCTTAGTAGATCTTCTGCAAGGTACACGTACAATGCAGTAATGTGCACGGGAGAAATTGATAATCCATGATTAGCATTCCTTGCTACATGCATATAAAGCTAATTTTTTGATCAGAACTTATGTAGCTCGTCCGGGGTGTTCAAAATTGGATTCACTCTCTTCGCAAGTGTTTGTCAATTGTAGTATTAAAGTACGAAAGTATCGCGCCATCGAGTCAGAACTTTTGAGTACACCCAAGGAATTTTTTATTTCGCCCTCGCTGAAATTCTTCCAAACTGCGACAAATGCGAAAAAAGATTGACCCTTTGTGGAACGGAGTTTTCTTTTCTCTTCTTTCCAAGTAATGAAATATATCGCTTCAGCCGCGCTTTAACCGACCAACCGAAAAGCGTATTTTTTCGTGACCCGCAAGATAGACGCAAAGAAGCACGCCGCACGTTTCCAGTGCACAATTGAACGGTACGTAGTGTGCTCTTTAACCCTTTACACGCCCTTCTCTCGTAACTGTGCGCCTCTTTCTCTCCGTGCACTCCGCAACATCCTCTACAAGTCTTTTCATTCTGACACACTAAAGATCTCTCGCTGTAACATTTACCCCGCCGCTTCCAGCAAACTGTTACACATTCACGAACGCGTGCGCTTCTTTTTTTTCGCCACACATTCGAATGTAAATCGCATTGAAAGGTCTGGGATCGTTTGAATACACGTACCGTGAGAAAGGGGGAATGTTTCGGGTCTGGATGAAGTTGATTTGTACAGCGGCGTGATAAATTCTGTTAAATAAGAAATTGCTAGTGTTTTGCTACAATTTGCAATATATGTGCGAGATTTTTTTCGTTGTAGCAGTTTTATCATATATTTATAGGATAGAATGTTTTTTAACAGTTTTCGTTTGTTTGGTAGTAACGTTTACTGTGTTACGATTGTTAGCAATGTCAATTACATCAATTTCCATTGGATTCTGCGGAGATATTATTTGCGTTGGAATGAATATAAATAGCTCTTCATTGTATTTTACCAGATGTTTACGCAGTTATACCTGTGGATATTTTTTGGTATTTACGTTTATTATAAATACTCGACCCCACTCTGTGATGTATCAGCATGTACATTGCTTGATCCACTTGTAATGTTACAAACAGAGAGGGCCAATATGCCACTCGTTCGATACATGAAATAAGTTTACGCGAAAATAATTGAATTGTGCAAACGCACGTTAATTCTTTGCGAAATCCATAGCATACTTAGTTTTCTTTATTTTGATGTCTTCCCTAAAATATGTGTATAATTCCTTCATTTCTTATTTTAAATTTTTCACACCTCAACGACCAAACAAATTAGTGTTCCGATCTTGTCTACGAATCACTGTTTCGACATTACTCATAAACACCAAGTGTTTGGGAACAATCAGTGACTCTAATTCACGTGGTCCCGCGTGGAAATGGATTCTCAATTAAATGAATCGCCTTTTAATTATTGCGTTACAATTGATTCGAGGTATGTACACCCTCTCACATTTTTTTTTCTTTCTTTTGTATAACTGTCGCTCGTTGCTCGAAATGACGTACAAGTCCGTGACAAGTTGGCACCGGTGCGGATCGCCTGGCGATTTTTCATATTTGCTCGAACGACTGACCGCGCGTAGTTGCACAACCAAACGGAAATTTAAATTCTCGTTCACTGACCGGTGCAGCGCACGCCGGTACAGGTCTCCTGCTATTCGTTTTAATGAAATTTAAGGAACGGCCTTGTATCGTTTTCCAGAAATCCAACGATTCTAATATCGTTGCTTTGTTGCGTTTCGCTGCGGCCAATTTTTGAAGAGAAATAAAAAGCCACTCGTGTTATTGCAAAGCGTAGATTCGACAATGCCAGCTTTACAAGTTTTACGCGTGCCTGCGAAAATTTGTTAAGGTTTATAAGAATAAGTAATTGAATAAGATTTGTTGAGAACAATTTAGCGTTGATTAACTTAATGTCTACTATTTTCATAAAGTGTCCCTTTAATCTACGGCTTAATTCGACAGAAAGTGCAGTATGTTACAGAGTTGTAAAGTAGAATTACAATTATGCTTGTATGTTAATTTATAGACGAATCTGCTATCGTCTTAACGTGCTTTCTTATTGTTTTCCCCTCAACCATTTATATATTTCTGATATTTCCTCTTGAAAGTATTCATTCAACACCTACTTAAACCACCTTTCCGATTTAAAAGTCACCATAATTGGACTCCTTTCAGTCGTGGTTACAGAAAATGTATGAACCAATATCCAGTGAATATAATAAATCCTCTGCCGTAGAGGAATCCTTGTTGTCCAAAACTTCGCTGACGGTATGTCCCGAGATGGGATTTATATTTTCTGCTGGAAAGTCTCTTAATATTTTTCCACAGTTTCTGTAATATTATCTTAAATATTATTCAATTAGATTTCGTAACATATTTGCCAAATCTTTTCGTCCTGATACATTTATTTATATTGCTGACGATTATTATACTCTACTAAATTTATTTAATTGAAAGCTTTAACGAGAATTTAATTCAAAAGCCTCGCAAGATTTTCAACGAAAATTAAATCTTGGTTTGCCTAACTTTTTACTTCGTACGAATAAATTGTTATTTATATTCATTCGTCGTTTGATGGATTTTAAACTTGACGATTCATGAAAATGCTGACGATGTTCACGCCATGTTCAATTAAAAGAAAGTACAACCGCATGATGCAACAGATGCATTCGTGGCAATTGCGTATTTATGTGAATTGATTTGCATCGATCGAACGTGTGTTCCGGAGTCATTGCATTGATTGACGTATCAACGAAAAAGGTTTCGTCTATTTAACTAGCTCACCGATTCTGCACGGGTTAATTCGTAATCAAGTGAATAAGGGGGATAATTGATTAAATCGGGTTCGAGATTCAGCGCGGCAATTGCGCGTGACTTGCTTCAATCAAATCACTGGCTGATATTTTACCGGTGTTGTGTACAAAATCAACTTTAATTTACTTTCACCGTAAAAATTTGCTGCGTGAAGGATGGGCTCAGTTGTGCATTCAAGAAGAAGAATCATTTCTTCGTACAGTATTTGTTTTTCGTTTATACACTTTTTTTTACAAGAATGCCGTAAATTTATATTGTATATTAAAAATAGGAATGGTTTGTCATTGATGCAAGGAAAAAATGTAAGAGAAAATTGAGATCCTTATGTACTAAATATATTAACTCTACCCAAGTCTAATATAATAGATACATTTCTGTTACGGACAGTATATACAGTGTACCCACAAGAACACGTCCTGTCTCAAAAATTTAAAACAAGATTCCAGAATATTGCCTAAATGGGACATAGAAAGTATTATTGCTGTGTTGGAAACGGACCTAATATTTCCATCTTCTTGCATCGGTCATACATTTCATACGATTTAATTCTCAAGCCAGAACAATTGTGCCAAACATGAAAATTTTATCTAAATAGAGAATAACTTTTCCCTCCGTCCCCTTTTCTTTACTTAAATGTCTACCAAAAATACTCGTACCTTCGTCACCGCCGTCCACACAATTTTTCTTCACCTACGGATCCAGAGATCCATTATGATCCGTTTATCGATCCGTACAATATCGTCGAACGTGAGATTAATCCCGATCGGGCACGATTCACCCTTCGTTAGACAGCCCCTCGAGCTTCATAATTTTTTAATTACCTCCTGCCTGTAACGCAATAATGTCGAGAGGGTATTGGAAAAATGATGGCAGCCGTCCTGGCGGTTATTCAATTAGGATACCCCCAAAGGAAGAACTTGCCGGGGGAAAGAGTCCTGAACTGCGGCTCGATTTGCTCGCCGATGAAATTTCGCGGAATTACGCGAGCCACTCTCGTCCCGCCATTAACGGATTGTCCTTCAATTAAATGTTCTGCCTTCTAGATCGTTCGTAACGAGCGTGTTTGTCGTCTGTGCCCGTGGGCTCGGCAGATCGGATCTGCATCGAGTAGAACGGTGCTTCTGCATTCTTTTGGACGCTTGGACACGTGCTCGATTTCAGGATGGTGAAGGGATTCTCGTCGACAGTTCGTTCGTCGATTATTTGATGCATTTGCGAGATACGGTGGAGCAGATCAGCTCGTTAAATGTTTCACAGTGATGGAACATTTTTTTTTACCAAAGACTCCCATCGAAGGATTTTTCATCAATCCGGAGTCTTTGGCGTTGTGCACGCAACGTTTTGTTTGATTAGCTCATCCTGCAGAGCTGTACACGTGTAAAACGGAACGAATCCTCGAAGCGTTTTAGTCGAAATTCTAAATGAATTCCTTTTAAGGTGATATCGAATACATAAGTGCTAATCTTGTTTGCTTCTCTTAGTTTGTTCAATATCGATAGCTTCGATATTTTCAAACAGCCGGCATTTGAAACAAAAATTTCGCAGATATTTAAGAAGACAGAACAGAAACATATTGTTTATCGAACGGTTATACTTGCCATATTTGTTACCATAGTGAAATGAACAGCAGGGATTCGGTTGTTGTAAGAAAATCAGGAAGTACTTTGAATTGGACAAATTCAACTGAACTTTAACCGAATCCCTATACCGGTGGTTCGGCTTTTATTACCCTTTTCCTGGTCAGCCGGAACTTTTACGGAGGTCGAGGCGAAGAGTTAGCAGACTCTTGGTTCGACGGGATTGCATTTTCAGATTGAGCAAGCCCGGGATTCGTATAATTCAAATTGAGTAATCTTCCAATCTTCTTTAGGCATCGGCTAATCGATGACCCAGTTACGTCAGTATCGTATATTTCCCCGATCGTGAAAGGATCTATAATTTGTCGGGCACAGCAACGCGCGATGTTTACTTGAATATTTAAATCTGTTGTACACGTATGTACGTATATGACCAATCCCTAGAAGACAGGAGAGATTTCAATCGTATTCAGTCACGTTCCATATTATATCGCGACTAGTTTTTATAATGTCGACCATGCAAAACCGCGTAAAATAATTTTACAAAGTAAAATTACTTTGCAAAGTAATTTGTATGAAATCTATGAATAACAAGTGACATTCATACTTTGTCTATGATAGAACGGAGATATTTCCTTAGAATGGAGAGGGGTTAGGGACGAATAAGTTTCCCGTGACATATTTGTCGAAAGGCAGTTAATACTTGGCAGAAGTTTGCCCGATCCCTCGACCAAAGGGTATTACTTTCGATGCAAGCGGTTCGACGAGCGTTCAGCAAATGCTGGTACCAGAAGTTTTCCAGCTGGAAGAGGGACGGCCGATAACTTTCTGGCATCTGCATTTAAAACATACACAGAAAGAATGTTCGGTATCGGTTGAAAAGTTTGACATTGAAGCTTACCCGGCCGACGAAATGTCCAATAGAACGGTGATTGTCGTGAAAGTTCGCCTTCGGATGGAAACGGACCGTATCTATGAACTTGTGGGTTTTTCTTCTCGTTTTCTTCATTATACGCTTGACGTATTGGAAAATTGATGCACCAGCAGAGTAAACTACTCTTGTGTATATTTATACAGCTGAAAGGTGATTTTCGTTTATGATAATTTGCTCTGGACGAATTATTTGAACGTATAAAGTCACGGCGGTTTTGTGGGGAATGTAATAAATTCGCACCGTGAGATTCTTATTTCATGGAAAATACAAGTGTTTATGAAAAGGGTTGTAAAGGAAACGTTGAATTTTAACAATTGGCATAAATGTATTTAACTTGTTAGCGCAATATACGTGGAAATTATTCATGTAATTTTCATGTTGCATACATTATTAATGTCTGTTTTACAAAATTATATGCCCGTTTACGAGATCAGAGTCTTTTTTGAAAAATCGTACTTATGCCCAGCAGAGTAATTTTAATTTTTAATATATAAAAAGATACATGTTAGAAAAGAGCTTTCATAATGTATTCAATAAAGCTATTTAACGTTATAAAAATTTACAACGCACCGATTTTTCGTTTTAGTTATTTAACAGTATCCCTCCTTGTATTAGATTGCCTTATTGCTCCATACATTTTTCACTCTATTCAAATTTAGTGTTTCGCGAATACGGTGGTTTCTATTTCTATCAATAATATAGCGCACTATTGGTACACTATCGGTGAAAAAATACTCGCATTCTCACTCAAATTCCTCGTGAAGAAAGAAACGCCCGTATATGCCATAAACAGCAAAGTTGCAAACGCGTCTGGCAGAATAAAGACATGAATTTTCATCGAAAAGGTAAATGACGCTGACACGCTCGAAATGAAAGACCATTCAGGAAATTGTCTGTCGCGATGATTGCATAACGAAAGGGACAAATGGCGCTGACGAAGTTAGTAACATTCAGGGAGAATCGAAGTGATCGTAGGAGAGCCACGGAGTCTGAAAGTAGAATTCCACGTTGGTGGTCGAAAACTTATTGCTTCGATGCTCGGGCCATTAAAGTTCACAATGAGAAATTAAATTTCAAGTACTCTTACGTTGAATGAAAACGATCCAACGTCCAACCGTGAACGATTTTTGGCGGAGACAGTTTTATACGGAAAGATATCTGTTCCGATCCGTGGTCGAGATCCATTATTTCTCACCGGTCTGTCTACCTGTCGACAGTCACTCGGGCTGACCGCGCGACGCGACGCGAAGATTTACCATCGGCAAATCTGTACGCACCGATGCAAACAACGGTACACACGAACGCAAGGCGGCCCGTGTTTGATTAAAAATCGATCGGACCGAGGCCAACGAGTTTTCATTTTCGATCTGCGGCCACTCTGATTTCGGACGCTGCCCCGACTCGAGTTGCAATCAATCTGGCGAAATAAAATCGGACAGACAACAATGTGTAGCGTGTCGGTAATTAAAATCGACGTGTCAGAAATTAATTCGTAAAACGCCGGTGCGAAATTGAAGGATTTCTTGCTCGATGACTTTAATTCGTTTCACTTGCATCGTGCGGCATAATTTCTGCGTAAAAGCTGATTGCTTGCACGGTGTAGTTCGTAATACATACAGCCATTTAAAACAAACCATGCATTCCCCTTTGTAAAATTGGTAAAATAATGTATCGGATGAAATTCGAAACACTATTGGAAAGTGTTTGCATTTTAATGGTAGCATTTTAAACGGCAAACAAAATTATGTGCATAACGTACATATGTGTTTATTTTTCGGGGAAGTGGAATAAAAGATGTTTCTAATTGTAAGAGAAACAGAAATATTAATCAAATATTAATGTCGAATTTTAATAGATTTCTTAATTAATTTAACCTACTTGTTACCATTGTCACATTATTTATCCAAAAAGTTTAAAAACATCAAGTTTACTTTCACATCTGATTGTCCTATTTCAATTTGTTCGCAAAGCGTAAAAATGAATCTCTCCTTCCTTCACGAATATATAGTTAATCGTCTTTTCGCAAATACCATTTATACAAAATTCATCCACTGTGCGGTTTATAAAACGAAACACGGGTCTTACCTGTAGAAATGTAAAACACGATTAAAATACAGTAGTAAGTATATATATCAATAAGTGTGTTGAAGTATCAAATGAATGGCAGTAGCAGAACTGAATGCAATTATATGGGGTGACAGTTAAAACTCTCTTTTAAATCGTCCAACCGCAACTCGCAGCGGGATTTTCACGCATTTTCTCTTTCACAGCTGAAACTCAACAGCTTTTTCCCAAATGCATACGGTACTCCCGTTTATTTCACCTAAGCACGCCTCACATTTTACCGTAGGTACGTTTAAACGGATTCACTAACGTAATTTAAGGCTAAGACCATACATTGAGGACGCTTCAAACTAAATTATATGAAGCTCCTGTTTCCTCGCGTTTATTCGTAATAATATTATAAATTCATACGAAAGTCTGATGAAAACCATATAAACGTAACTTGCGACATTGTTGAAATGCAAACAGAATTACATTTTGTTTTGAAACATGGTACGCGGTACTCGTAGTACTTGCTTAGAACATAGGGATATATGTATAAAATATCTACAATATATTTTTCTGTGATTTAGAAAATTCAGCATTATTATTATTTGTAGCATAAGAATGGGATAATGGATAGAAGCAAGGAAAGTTGATAATAAAATGGAGCAAATATATGACAAATTTAATTATAATATAGAATCTATGATACTTCTTCAATCTGTAATTGTGAATTAGAACTTACACGTTGTTTTAATTGCCAGTGATACTGTGCAAAGCAGTAAATACCAATAAGTGGTGGATATACTTACCTACTTACTAGCATACATGTTATTATATTTCTTTTGTTTTACGATCTTTAATTTTTATTCAAGAAATAATGGAAGAATTTTAAATCACCTGTCGCAAATTCCACACATACTTCAAAATATTTCTACTCTACATAGATTTGCATACATACTTGTACATTATCATTATTCGTTTCCTATCTTCGAAACAATAATACAACCGAACACAAAGTTATCAAAAATTTATCAAAAATACAACATTCAATGCAGTCGTACTATATACAATACACAAAACCAATAAATTCTTAACTTCAATTAATTCTCCCTTATTTCTAATAAAAATAATGGAATGTCATTCTGCAATCATTCCGGCAAATTTACACCAATGCAACGTCAAGAAATCCACCCTTCTCTAATAAAATCCACCACCAAAACGCTCCACTAATGAATATGTAAGTCTGCCTCGTTGGAACGGAGCTTTGTTCGCGGTTAAATCTTGTTTCGGCCTTTAGTTTCTCGATCGAATTTTCAAGCGTGGCCACAATAGGCTGGCGCCTGGCACGGAACAAGTCGGAAACAGAGGGCTGCTACTATGGAACAAGATTGAAGCAACGTGTCGTGCAGCTAGACGAGAACAAACAAATGTAAACAGACCGGGGCGTGCATATTGGATGTATCGAGCTTGTTGGCCACGGGGCTTCGATTATTTCATTCTCTTTTGTTCCGCGCGTCGCTTCCGCTCCATTTCAACCTGTGAGCCGAGCGACAGGACCGGGTCCTTCTTAATTAATTTAATCGCGAACGTCTTCGCGATTTCTTCGGCGGCGTTTTGTTCGAAATTGTAAGAATGGTGGACGAAATTGCACTGTTTTAATTCCTCCTTCCTTGTCTTCGCTTGCGTTCAATATCTTGCAAATTGCAACCCTTTACGGCAGAATTTCACGAAATCTGGTTGGAAGTATAGAAATAGTACTAATTTTTAAGACGCATCTTGTTTAACGTTAATAGAGCGTTGTTAATTATATTGCCAAACTTGTGGAATTACAACCGCATAGATTATGTTCATTATTATTTGTTGTCGAGTTAATAATTAAACTTTCCCTTTTTACAATGGCACAATTGCATTTGCAGGAGTGTATGAAATTGTCGGTAAACTTTTATTTTACCAGTGGTTACCTCTACTTTAACTATTTACTCAACTATGCCTGCTAAACCTCTAAACTCGACACGTGTCCATTAAATCGTCACAAAGGCGCAGGTTCGTCGACAGTACAGTTGCGAAACTTCAAGAATGCAGCGTGATCCCCGACATTGTTAATCACAGTGCACCTGGAACCTTGAAAAGTGAAACTTCCCCTTGTTTCTGCCCACCAAATTATCCACCACAGGAACGATATTTATTCAAATTAGAAGCCATTTAATTTTCACGCGGAATCAAATGCTGCAAATACCAACATTTAATTGGATCTTTACTTATCTCGCTGGAATATTATACATTAAATAAATGATAACATTAAAAAATAACTAAACGCACGCGTACATTACCAGCCAAAAGTGTAAAACCGCTGTGTCTCAAAAGGATGGAAATAAATATCGAACGGAAAATTTAAATTAAATAATTATAGTTGGAAGTTAATTATTGTAAGTTAAAAAGTATACGAAATCTTGGAACCGCTATTAGTTCCTGCAATGTTAATTTTGAATTGGTGAGAAATGACTGAAAAACTTGATATTTATTAAACTAAGAAAGCGATTCCAAATTTTTGGCCGACCGTGCATGTGTCGAACTACTTAAAACTTTTACGGAGATTAAGTGTACCAAGGCCACCAGGCGTAATTGAAATTATCAGTAAATTGTCAAATTTCAGTATATCCAATTTCTATGGAGTTAATGATTTTATATCGATAATTATTCAGTATTTCAGCTAAATGATGGTTGAATTGGATAGTGAAATACGTTTGACGGACACGCTTTCTGTTACTACGAAATGTAGAATATAATAAGAAAATTAATTCGCTATATTCAATATTAATATTGACTTTTAATATCTATCCTGTGTACCACTGTCTTCTGTCTATACGGACAGGTGTTGCAAATGATCAATGCCTGACGAAATGCTTCGATCGAAGTTCAATTATAACTATTGTCTTCCTGTCCATTAGAACGTTCGTTAAGCCAAAGATTTGAGTAATCTTTTAAATGCATTATTTGTTGCGCAGGATGCAAACCGACCTGAGTGGAGGACCTGGTCTCGCTATAGTAGCGGGGGATGTGCTCGCTCTACGAGGAACAGGACTTGCCGCTGCCGAGACATGGGCTCTCCTATGCCAGGCTGCCCAGGCCCTCCAAGATCTCTTCCTTTCGAGTAAGTCGATTACAGTAATTAATCGTTGCATATTTAATTACATTTTTCATTTGAAAGTCTGACGTCTCGCAAATAACGAATAGTATCTCATCCCCCTGAACTATGATATTTATCATTTTGCCAGTAAATATTGCAGATATGTATTAGTCATTTTAAATTTGTTGGATATTTACTAGCGATGGTAAATATAATATGTATATCGTGCTAGAGCAAAATTGCCTCAACGTTCTTAGAAATGTCTTACTAACAGAGATAGTAAGAGGACCAGATGGCTCTGTACTTGGCGAGTCAAAAGGGCCTAGGTTGTAAAACGGGACAATACGCATTCGTAGGTATAAGTGGACACCAGTTCCCTTTGGGTGTTTCAGTCAGTTCTAGAGAGCATTTCATAGTGAAAGGACATTCAGTCTGAGCCGTCTTAAATACATTGATTGAGAAAAATATAATAATTCCGTTATTTAACACACCACGTCCAATAAAATAGTTAATTGACGAATAAAAGCTACAAAGTTACTTTCATCGCAAATAGGTAATTAGGTTTTGTTAACTGATAAATAATGGAAAACCATTAGAAACGTATCGAGACAGTAGCATCATTTATTTAAACGTTTCTAATAACTAAAAACCAGGTACTGTAGTCATTTAAATTTGTACTAAATATTGAAAAATTCGTAATTGAACACAAACAAGCGAAATATTTAGGATTGAAAATCTGTCATCCGAAACACGTGCAAAGGATACTTCTATGGACATATTATTAGAGTTCATTACTTTATACGCGTGCGAAAAAAAATGGTAAAAAGTAATTTTCCGGTACCGGGAATCGAACCCGAGCCTCCTGGGTGAAAGCCAGGTATCCTAGCCACTAGACCATACCGGATCACGGATGATCATTGTTTTCGGACGATGATGTGGTTTGCGCAGGTAAAAATTTGTGAAAAAAATTTCCGGTACCGGGAATCGAACCCGAGCCTCCTGGGTGAAAGCCAGGTATCCTAGCCACTAGACCATACCGGATCTTGAAGGGTGAAATGAAATCTTCAATGAAATAGCCCCTGTCGATGCTTCAAACGAAAATTGCTATAATAATTGTTTAAACTTAGTTTTATTTATTTATTAAATCAACCATTGGTGCTATTATGGGGATGGTATACTTTTAAATAATAAAAAATGAACATCTTAGTTGCATCATATTTATTTACTGCAGGATATTGAAAATACAATTATAATGTTAAAAGTATTCGTTAATATAACTGTTTTAAAAACATTCGCCAATGTTTGAGAGAAGCACGTTGTTATTTCGGTCACATAGTGTTGCTATCATTTCTTCTACGTTACGCAAAGGCTGCCTCACGCGTACTAATTTCGACATTGCTTTTTTTTAATCTCCAGTGGTTCAAGGTTGCGGTATAGTTAAGTAGGGTTTTTTTATCTGGCAATGGCAGAGAAAATAGAACATTTACAAATTATCTATTTGACAAGCGTGAGGAAAATTCTATTACCTTTATAATTGTGCAAGTTTTAATATAACGTATATATTTCTGAGTAAATTCGAAACAAAATAGTCTCTAATTAACTAATTAACTAATTAACACTGTTGAATTAATTTTGATAAGATTAATAATCGCTTTTGTTGAGTCTATCGATTTGAATACTCTTCGGAAGATAATAAATCGCTAATTTTTATATTTATATTTATATAACAGTTTTAATTAAGATTGAAGTAAATTTTTATTCTAAACATATCGTAAGCTTATAGGAGGCAGATACAAAGTTAAACATATAACAAAAATGGGTATTTTATTACAAGTTTGTCTTCATGGCTTATTTGCTCGCCTAAATCTTCCTTCGATTCTTACAAAAAGTTCGTTTTTAAATGCTGATTAAATTTCTAAGGGATATGGTTCGCTTCTTGAACAGAAACCGTGAAAGTATTTTCTTAGAAATGTACATGATAATGACAATAATAATGAAAAAAATAATTACAACAAATCAGTGTTTCATTCAATGAATTAATCAAATAGATTGATCTTTAAATACTAGAAGAATGAAACAGCCTTGAAATATTAACCGACATATGTATGTAGTTTGCGCCGAATCATACGCATCTGCAGAGAAAGTGTCACACAAACCATCTGTTTAACAGATGCTAACATCTTCCTTACGGATTGCCCATAATTATGCGAATGCACGGAGCTACGTGCTATGTACTTAAGAACGTTACACAATTACCGAGCATCTTGTTAAACTAGAGTTGCTTTTCTCATGGCTGTCAGATGGTCAGCATAGAAGTCGACGCTGCTGACAGTTTTTGCTTCCTCTTTGCCTAAAGTTTCTCCGACTGTTCTTCTGATTTATGACCACCATAAACTGTTCAATTGTACGCGCGTTACACCTGTACAGATGGTTGCAACTCGCTCGCAAAAAATGCAGTCGAAAATCTATTTTACAACGTAATATATACTTTTCTATTAGGGAGACCCCAGACCTCAGACGGTCAATACACTTCTATCGTTAATATTACAGGGTACTCAACATTGTTGTATGCACTTGTAAAGGAGGCCTCAGAATATCAATATAATAATATATTGTCGATACATATAGACTATATTGGCTGTCTGAAGCGGACTATTTATTAGTCATTAACAGGACAATAATCAGAAGAAATACAAATCGAAAAAATCGTGAATTGCAACAAAATATATTTACAATCGTCAACCGATTGTATTATACTATAGATTCTATTGTATAGAATGACACTCTTTGCCGTTACAAGTCGAGATAGTTAATCCCCTCACATAATTTCGACTACGTAATACCCTTACACTATGTATATACATCGATTAATACAATTCCGTATTCGTTTCACATCAATGAAAAAACTTTCTCTACAAAATTTTAAAATTATTCTATGCACCGAAACGAAATTGTTAAATACCTTCCTATTTCTTCAGTATCGCCAGTCGCGCATTATTCATTAAAGAATACCAACCATAAAATCGATTCGCTGGAAACAATCGAAATTACTGATTTATCTTCGCACGATGAATTATTATAAATGCCAGGCCTGGTTACAATTGCACGTTGCACAATATCAAAACTATGCGACCGAATATGCAAGGACGATAAGGTAGGGTACGAAATGGAAAGCGGAACGTAATATCGTAGTGGCTCGAAACGTGGTTCGGATCGGTGGCATTATTCCTGTGGACAATGGCAATTCGAAACCTTGTTAAATCGCATGATCACGTCGATTATCGTTTGCACGGACGGATGCGAAAGTCGAACGCCGTGCAGTCGACGTTAAATATTCAATAATCGCAGGGCGTGGAGAAACGTGACCGCCAAGGTACCGTTGAATCTGCAACCGTTGTCCTCTGGTGCACTCTCTTCGAGGAAATGCCTGCTTTCGAATTCTATTATTCTATTTTTTCCTATTTTGCTGCAGCCGGCAAACCGAAAGCGTATATTCCGTTGCACGAGTTCTATTTCGGTTGCTACATTTCCCTGGTTTTCGTTCGGAGCAAATTGTTTTCTTTTGTTATTTTTGCACGTGTTTCGCCGCCATTGGAATTTACGTGGCAACGATTTTTTCACTCTACTTTCGCTAGAATTTGGAGTGTCGATCTGTTGAATAATTTTTCCATTACGAGGATTTTTTCATTTACAATTATGAAGTGCATGGCACGATTTTATAACGCGTGGTTGATTTAAACATTGTTGCGAACGATCGAAAATATGAAAAGGAGAGTTTGTTATTAGTGAAGCCGGTAATCGTTGCGAATCTTGAAAAAGATAAAAAATTATTTTCTTGCAATATTGTGCGGCAAAAAGTAGATTCCGGTACCGGGAATCGAACCCGAGCCTCCTGGGTGAGAGCCAGGTATCCTAGCCACTAGACCATACCGGATGGGTTAAAGGGTTATAAGGAATACCGAAAGAATCCGTTCTTCAATTAGTTATTTATAGTGCAACAGTTATATACTTGATAACAATATCTCGATATATTGTTTACCAATAATAGGATTGTTGCAATAAGAAGAATTTTCGTCCCCGTGGTTTATTGTCTGGTTTATTGTCACTAATTACGTCCAGTGTATCCAAAAGTACTTGCAGCAATCTTTTCTCTAATAAAATTTGTAGATAGTGTGATATAAGATTTTATTTGAAATTTAATTCACTTCTCGTTTTCATTTATCGTCTTCCTTTGTGTTGGACATCTGTTGGACATGTGTAATGTGTTGTTCGTATAGATTTCTATCGTAATGGATTGACATTGCATTTAATTACTCAAGTTTCGTAAGTATTCTTGTTAGCAATTACTGGCAACTGAATCGGTACATTTATTTTATACAGGTAAATAATGCTTCTAATTATTGTGAATCTCATTTTTGTCCTTTTTTCATTGCTAATATTATGCAACGCATTGCGTAAAATTATCGAGGCACTCTTAAGTTTGCTGCACTTTATTTATTTAGAACAAAAATAATCTTTCACGAATGCCATTTAAAAATACGTGTATTATATTGGTATCGTGGCTGTCCGTGTATATTTAACTTCCCACGTCGAAGAAACCGAAGTTGTGACCTAAAATAACACTGTACCCACTCCTGTAAAGTATCTTCACTTAAAGAACAGTTTATGGCAGTAACATTAAATTAGTAAATGGATAAATTAATTTGCAAAAATTAAATTCGAGTAATGGAATTAACAGGTTCACTATGGAAATATTTATTAACAGTTACGATATTTTCAAAATTTATATCGAATGGGGTGGAAAATAGAAGCATTGCTGATTGAATTTCTAAACTATGCTTGTACAAATGTAGAATTGTTCAGCAACTGTGTTCCAGCATTGCAGCTGTCTATAAATCAAAGTTGCAACATCTGTCATGCAGATGCTCGAACCGCATCCCCCGTGTTGGATAGTGTTCCGTGAAGCAGATAGCGCCAGACGTATTACACGATTGAAAACGTTTCCGAAATCCAAATGAAATATTTTAAAAAAAGTGCAAACTCCCAGACCTGTGAAAAGTAGAAAATTTTCTAAATGCATATAAAAACTATGCGTGAAATTGATATAAATGGAAACTCAGATACATCAGTTTTTCTCGATGAAAATTCATCCCATTGAAAATTGTGAATATTTAAAAACACAAAATATAGTTACTCGAATTAAGATTTTATGAATAATCATCACTGGTGCGGTTTCGTTTGAGTGAGTCTTTCAAAATTTCAGTGAAACTAGTTAATGCAATTGATATTCGAGTAACAAGTTTCTCTAAAATAAATTATTATTATTATAGTAAGCAAATTATTTTAATTTATGGTAAATTAATAAACATTTCAAGCAAGTGAAGTCAAACATATATGTACTTCTAATTACTCGTAACATCTAAAGTCTTGTTATCTTCTACGAGTAACAATATTTGATTTAGGTCACTCATCTTGTTATAACTGGTCAGCTTAAAACTAATCCCCCATTATCTCGCTTACGTCAACGTATACGTGAACTTTGTCCCCTGGCAATAATTCTGCTGGCGTAAAATCCGAACAGGTGGCTCTAAAACTATAAGAAACGGCATAAACGTCTGTCAGCATTTCCAAACCGTAAGAACTCCATCGTCAATCAAAGTCCAACTATAGTTTCCCCTAATTATTCCAAACACAGTTCAACCCTTCGAACCGTACATCAACTTCAAAGCATAGTTATTGAAAATAATTTTGCTTAAATTATCTTACGTCGAACGCGAATCGACTTGACATAGAAAATGATTAAAAGAACTGCAGTTGTCGACACGAGGGTTAAAATGGAAAAATAAATTCACCTTTCTCCATTCCCTATTGCGCCCGCGATAATTTCCCCGCGACACAAAGGTGATCCACGGCATCTTCATTACGTCGGAGACGTTTCGCGGTCTCGTGACGGTACACCGTGGTCGCAGAGCGTCTCGACGCGTGAGATCACGCGCGTTAAATGTACTTATAGACGTAAGTACACGCTCCGCCCGCGCGATTCTTGTCTCGGGTGCACGAGTTAATAGGCGTGTTTACAATGCCGGCAATCCAACCTCATTCACCGTGCCCCCGTTGAAATTGCCCCGGAGGTATCCTGCATATGAACACGATGCCACCGTTTGCATAGCACGACCCGCGTGCTGCATCGTAGGACAAGAGCCTACCTGCTGGCTGCAGGACTCCCGAGCCTTGAATGCCAAGGATTTGTCCTTGTATCCGGTTGCAGATCGCTCGGGACGATGGCGGGCAGGGAAATTATAGCGGTTTCGTTGCGTTCTGATATTTACTCTGAATACCAATCGATATTCGGAAATGGAACTCGATTAGGATTCTTCGTTGATGATATCTCGGGGCGAATGGATGGGATTTTATTGGGTGCGACCGTGTTATTTCGTCGATTGATCGTTTTGTTTGAGCCGGTTCGCGCGGGTACTTGGAAGACAGACGGAAATGTAAGCGAGGAGTATTGAATTGTAATGCAAAAAGCTGCGGGGCAATAAATAACAAAGCTATAAATAACGTAGAAAGGCGTAATGGCAGATGTTACTGCCGCGATTAGAATTTATTAGGAAAGTTTTTATGGACAACGCGAGCTTCGAGCAAAGGTTGCGGAAGAATTTGTAACTCGTTAGGTGGCGAATAAATGTACCATTCGTGATATTAATGTTTCCTTGTTGCTGGTCGGTGTAGTTTGTGTGATGTGGGCGAGGGATGAAGATTTACAGTTAATGGTTAACCAGATATATTATTTGTCTTATGAGAGTGGAGGTGTATCTCGTTTTTAAAAGATTTGATATTATTGCTTTATGCGTGGCTTGCACGTTTTTGTGCGTCCGTTATAAATCACAGGTACATTTATTGCCTCTCCTTACAATTTCAAGGAACATGAAATCGTTCAGAATAATTAAAAAACGAATAATAAATAGTTGCACTATGCTAGGGTTAATATTGTAATAACTTGTAGGGAAATGAATGGAAAGTACGAAGTTAATTGTTAATCAATCTTTAGTGGCTCTCTTAAAAACGTGTTAATTTTTGATACATGGAATGTTGAATCTCTTATTGCAATATTTGGTATTGCAGAGGATAAATCTACGACTCTCAGTCGACAGAAGATAAATTTGCGACTCTCTTTAGTGGCGTAAAAAGAAGCGCATCACAAAATAAAATGCTACTCCAAAAAAATTCAAAAAATTTCAGTCTACGTTAGCCTTATCGTGCGTGAATGATATACGACAGTACGGGAGTTAAATTGAAAAATCAATGTCAAAGGTGTCGAACAGAGCGCGTTGAAAAGATGCGAGATCTATTCGCAGCTTAATTATCCAGAAGTAAGTGATGCCAATTTGATGAAGAATTTCACCAGCTCTTACGTACTTACAAATATACATTGTACATATTTTAGACTGTTTCGTTCAAAATAATCTCTCCACCGTTCCGAGGTTACTTCGAGTTATTACAGTTCAATTATTAATTACGAATATATTTAAGACCTGCTGCAATTAATAGTTTTAGACGCGCATACCTTCCTAACAACAATAAGTCTTGTTATTATGATCACAAGACTCTAACAATTCACAATGCCACTTAAAACAATATCGATCTTAAAAATACATTTTCGAACTCCTCTAACGACTGGCCGCAATGAAAATATATGTACCTTCATGAAAAGGTGTAACAATAGAAGGCGCAATATACTGTTACTCTTCTCAACCAGTGCGTTCAGATAAAAGGCCCAAGTCGTGCGCGGAATTCCTCGAATTAGATGCATTCAGAGATTCCACGTGCAGCTCCTTCGGGTACGAGCATAGCACAGAATGATATGTAACTATGACTTTAATAAAGTCTGCCCTACAATACGGTCGACCTGTACCGCCTGAAAATATATGTCTACTAAAACCATTGACTTGTACTACTTAAGCAATGGTATTTGAACCATTATGCGAACTCTGCATAAATTTATCGGTTAATTCCGCGTGAAAGTAATCTTTCCTGTTTGCTTTCTTAGACTATCACAATTTGCGTTTTAATAATCCTCAGCTTCGTTCAAGTATAGGTTGCTGTTACACGTGTACCTAGATAGGAAACTAAATATGCAAACCGTTCCGTATCTCCCACGCGTTTTCTCAAACACGACTGCAACTTCTCTAATTAATATTGCCGTATTGAACGCGCAACATCACGACATTTCAAACGCACGACTACCTACCCTGCATAATTCCTGTCTAGAGGAGATACATTTCTGCAACAGTGCTGGGGTCTACCCACCGCTGCAAAACCATTACAGAATTAAATGCACGCGCGCTGCATGCAAAATGATAAGAATCATTTCCTCGATTAGGTATATCATCCAGTCTTGTAATAATCCCCCTGTAATTTCAGATCGATATTACAGACATTAACCATAATTCATTCTACTTTATTTCAAGTTACACTCGTGGCACCAAAACAAGATCAAGATTCAAAAGACACGAGCAGTGACAGCTGGCGTCACATAAATCTTATAAATTAAATAGTCGCGTTCGTCAAGCAAAGAGTTAAACTCGAAAAAACATCGATTCAATGCGATCTATTTCTTCCAAACATTTCACCGACGTTTCCACGCGTTTTAACCAACGGTGCATCGTGTCGCATATGAGGCGCGTTCTCGCTTTGTCGCAATACATCAGTCGTTCCATACAGGGGAGACAGGGAACACACAGTCGCAGAAACGTCGAAAATGTGTCAATAACCGTGGCTCGGGCACACACGCCGGCAAACAGCCGCGCAAAGTTTGCGTTTTGCAGCATGCAGAATACGTGTCTCAGTGTCTGATGCCCATTACAGGGTGGTCCGTAAACAGCCACGAGGATCTCTGGGCACCGGGCGACCTAGGTCAAGCTGCTCGATAGGGACGAAAGGGGAGCAACCGCGTAATCCCAACATATGAGGTTCACTTTATCGCAGTTATCCCCGCTTCTCGTTATCCGCTTTTCCGAAGACTTCCACACGCTGGATGGATTTGTTGCGCCCCCTTTGCCACGGCTCCACAAAATTGTCGTTTGACATTTTTCAAAGGCGACACTGTTGCTGGTATTCCGCGTCTGAACGAGTGACGTTGAAGACGGAGCACGTGAGTCTGCTGGTTGAAATTTTGCAGGCTTTAATCTTTAATCTTTTTGGGTGCTTCAGTGGATGAATTATGTGCGAATATTATTACCAAGGTAAATTCGATTTAATATCGAATTTAGTCTGATAATATCATTTACAATGATTTCGTAATATTAATATAATAGTTCACTGCGGTCCTCGTTTTTTAAATAATAACGTGCTTCAGACCTCAGCGAGATTTTTGTGAACGAAGCAAAGTATAGAATGTGTAATGCAGTAGTATAGTTCTGTGTAAAACTAGCTTTTGTATGTGCAACGAAACTTTGCACTGAATGTCTGTATACGCGGAATTAATCCGATGATGAACGCTGAACTTCTTAATTAAGTTTGCTATTTTCAATGCACGTCCCAGGTATGGTATATTAATACAAGAATGCTCAATGTTGGCTGTACAGTTTGCCTAAAATTATAAATATTTGGCCGCCGGAATTAAACGCGTACGCCAGCCACGTGGGTCGAATGTATTACACCGTGCTTGGCGAAGAGCAATTTCAACGCGGTAATCCCGACAAATGAAGTTGATTCAGTGAACGCCACATTTGCGTTTTCCTTCCGTGCTCCACGAAATGTACAAACATTCTCTGTTATCTTCTTTTTCACGATGGAATGCTTTATTACTGTTCCATCAGTGCGCGAGACACTGAATGCACGTAAATTTTCAGTACGTATTCAACAACGTAAGTTCTGTTATTAAACGCACAATAATATATTGAAGAAGTGTGATGCACGTATAAAAATATAAAAATCTATGTATAATATAGGAATTGACAAGGTAATAAAATTTGGCTGTATCATAATTATGCTGAATAATTATATTATAATTACACAAAATAGTAATTTGCTATTTTAATATCTTATACGTTACGTATCCGTGATTGTAATGTAGATAAAATACATTGATTAATATATTTCTCATTTTTTTATTTATGTTCTTACTCTTGTAAACAAGTGCACAGGCATTTAGTAACATTTCGAGCAAAGTAGCATTGGGAAATGTAAGTCAGGGTTCAGGTAAAGATTTACAATAATTCAATGACAGAGATTGTTTCCAAGCATAATATAGTTATGATCCAAGTTTCGTGTTCGATATCAGTGTCACTTTATAATATTGTATGCCAATGAGCATTGAAATACGTGACTAGAAGTTTTGGATAAAGGGGGAATCAGTTTGGAAGAGAGGTATACGCGCCAATGGTGATTCAACTACCCTCTGGCTTTCTGCCTTCTGCCTTCTACTTCCGCTTTATTGGTTCTCCGTAGTTTTTAAAGGCACTCGTAGCCTGGAATTATTGATGAGAATGAGAAGTTCTTCGTATAAATCGTTCACCGGGATATCTTTGCTGCTGCTTATTTTAATAGATTAATTTTATTCCCATACATTTTGTTATAATGGCAATCTTAATACGATAACAATCACAATTTGCGTCAGGTCAGGTTATTGAACAGGTGCATTATTATAAACTGTCGAGTCCTTTTTAATTACCATCATAATAACAAACATATATAATAAGAATGCACTACCATTTAAAGAACACGAGAATTCAAATTCGAGTTTCTATATTGTTACGTGACTCCGCAAACACTTTGGTAATCATATTCAGTACGAATGGAACCCTCTTTGAAATATATATTTTTGCCTAAACGAAAAAGAGAAATCAGTGCAGGATACTTTGGTTTATACGTTAGTATAATATTCTTCTGATATAAGTAGAGTAGCGGAATTAATATTCTTCGAGAAGAACTGACAGTCACAGAAACATTATTCACAATAATATTCGTAATAAAGGGGTTTTCAACTGGATACTGTTTAAAGGCAGGAAATTAATATCCACATTTTTGCTTCATTCGTGTCCATTTGATGTTTATTCGCGTGTTCATCCTGACATTGCATAATGAGTTATGAAAATAATTATTCCCGATACCATTAGTAACATTCACGCGTACTTTGTGCATACAGCTTGTGATTCCTGTTCAGAATTTCCATTGATAAATGTTGCAATTATAATGGAAGGTGTTAGTCCGTTGTAGTTTTGCAAATGATAGAGTACCGTCGATGTATTAACGTCATTTACGTGCCACATATAGACGGAATACGGATGCTGAGGAATAATTGAATAATTCCTTACGTTGAGGGAGATATAACGTCTACAATGGAGGCAAACGTTGTTAAGGTCCATAAACTAAATCAATTTGAATTCATGACGTGAAGTAACTATATTAAAGTATTAAGCTGAGCAAAGCTATTGATATTGATTGAGCGCGTCGAACTTCATATCGATTTAGAAACGAAAGATAACTTCTTCAAAATTAGAATCAAGGATCTTAATTGAATAAAAGAGCTTTATGTAAGAAAAGAAATATAATTGTCTGATAATATTCCAATTGATCATTTCGATACCAGCAATAAATATGCTCACTATAATCAATCATTTTGCTGACACTGTAATATGTTACAACAATAAATAATGTAACACACGTAGAGATTTAAAATTCCTACAAGAAGTTGTAATATACATATCATTGCTGGAGTAAAATTTCGATGAGAACCGAGAGAGAACCATACTCCTCAGATAAACTATTTATGAAGTTGCAAGCATTTATAGTATTTACCAAATTAAAGGTTTCTTTAAGAAATACGTATCGAGTTAAGCTTGCATTAATTAATAGAGGAAAATGAAATGGCAGAAAATTGAACAGGAGAATAAGCATGGCGAAGTTTAACCAAGATATCAGTGTCAGATCACTTTTCGTTTTGTCATTATTTTGACAAATACACGTTACCCTTGCCTACCGTAGCATCGAATTCGATTCCGCAAGCACAACCAAGAGTAATCGTACTGCGAGTCACTGACCATTGCTTCAATAATGGCAACTCGAATTCGCAGCATTGCTCATCAGTTCGCTCGCAGAAGAGACTTTGCGTTCCCAGTTCGAGCTTTGCTCTTGATCTCTCTTCATCTATCGGGATGTACAACCTGCAACGGACCTCTGTGTGTTCTATCCCGACCATTAATTACCTCGAGATGCGCTCGTCTCGAACCCTAGACTCTGAAGTGGCGCGCTCAAAATCGTCTTTCGCATTAACGATCCTACCAGCATCCTGCGTGTTCTTTACTGCTATTTGTCAGAAACGTAACACACAGGTCTTAACTATTTTCGTAGAGATCCTTCGTAGAAAACACGATGCAAGTATGTATGTATACATATTGTTTCACGAGTACGAAGGAAAAATATATACATACCTATGTGTACGTATGTTTTAATTAGAAATTTGTATCTCAATTAGTTTTAATAAGTATTATCGTTAATTTAGACAGAGACCTTTAGACGGAGACAGAAAATTATTTGTTCTGCAGCTTTTCTTCAGTTAACGTCTTGCAAATTCTATTCATTTTATGAAATGCATAATTTCGTATAAATTGTTAGATGGTGGAAACATTAAATGTTTATTGGTCGAGTGTAATTAAATTTCTCGTAAATAATATGCATAGCGTTATACTTGCCCTATTGGCAGTGTATTCATTTATTCGTGGAATCTGTGACAAAGGGAATATCAAACGATATCCAATAACTTCTCTCATCTCTGTAGCCAATCATAGTGAACGCAAAAGCATTTCTGCGTAATCGTGCTCTTGAATGAAACGTTAATCAGGTTCAACGCTTCGTTTTCTACTAGTACTTTCAGACTGTAGGTATTTCTTTTATTCGAATCTGTACAGCGTATGAAGTTTGTATATCGTGTAACTAAGTGCACATTTGAGAACCAACGTTAAACCCATCAAACAGACTTGTATATAAGTAAGAACACTGTTACATTCAGAGTCAGAGAAGAAGCGATAAAAATCGCGGCGCGAAAGGAGACACTCCCTATTATTATTGTTCGAACCTGACATTATTTAACCACCCTTAATCTTCTCCTCGCAGACTATTCTACCCTCGTTCCTGTACAACGTACGCACATTTTACATTTGCACCCGCCAATTCAAACACCACAAATTCTTGCAACCTCCCTCGACTGTAATCGTCACGTTTCAAATGATCCCACCACCGCCGCCAGAGCACAGTACACAGGTGTACGCGTGGTAGTGCCCTTTACACGACGGCGAACCGACGACGAAAGGGTGAAAAGTGACAC
Organism: Nomada lathburiana; assembly: GCA_963667235.1. NCBI lineage: Eukaryota > Metazoa > Arthropoda > Insecta > Hymenoptera > Apidae > Nomada > Nomada lathburiana. Next base: position 4,843,200 of record OY763905.1, read on the forward strand.
ACAGGTCGCCTTCAAAACGTAGCACTCTTTACTAGGGTGTGCCGGCAGCCAGGTGGCCTCGTCCAGTTCGCTCTTTCGCGCTGCCTTTGCACGAGGGTTGAAGAGGGTTGGCCAAAGCGAGCCGTTCACTCACGGGCCAAGATAGTGGCCTAATGGCTTCTCGTCCTTATTTCGTCGCTTGCCGTCCGCGCGGCCGCATCGCCCCGTGGCTAAATATTTGCCCGTCGAGCGGTGGCGGCCAGTCAATGGCGAGCGTCACTCCGTTTGACGGGGATTTCTAATTCTCCCGCGTGTTCTCTTTCGTTGGAGAGACTGCTGACTGGCCGGCTGGCTTTTAGGAACGTTCGTTGCGCCTCCGCCCCGACGTAGTCGATAAAGGGCCCGCGTTCAATCAACCCTTACGCGGCCCGGCACGTGGATCTTCGTGTGCTCGTTTCTGCGCGAAACTGATACTAATTTGGCGCTCTCGGTATACTGCGACGGAGGCAGGGATAAATTTCTCGGTTAAAGACGATATATATATGTATGTATATAGATGGAGGGTTACAGCGGGTAAAATATCAGAGTTTCTCTCGAGGATGCGAAAGAATTTCGGAGAAGGAACTTGTTCGGTAGAGGCAAATGTTCAGTTTGTTTTAGTTTAATCGAATTTTTTAACCGCGTTTTTTATGCGCCCGAACAAAATTGCGATAGGTTTATGATTTTCGTGGAGGCTTGTAAAAAAAGGATAATTTCCGTTACTGATTTTCATTTTCGTTTTTTCTTTTTTACGGAATTAACAACGTCATTGGCCAAATGCCAGTTTTTAATTGTCGGGCGTTGCATCGAGAAATTCATCTGTATTTAGTGCAGTATTTTATATTCATTATATTATTTCGATTTTCTCCTGCCGTGGTAAACCAACAGCAATGTCACGGTGCTCGATTCTTTGCCGTCGATCGATTTCCTGTCTCGTTATTCGCTTGCCGTTTAGTTCTAAAATTTCAAAGTGGAAACATGGGAGTCCCATTACAAGGAAGTTGCTCGGTTTTGGGGCGATGGAAGACTGTTTCGAAGCACAGACAGAAAGGGTTTCATTCTCGAAACACCGCGGCCGTGTGGATTGCGACGTTTTATTTTTCTCTTTTAGAATGGAAATTGGTTTTCGGTATTCGGTATCGAAACAAGGATACGGTTGACCGATTTAAATGATTAATGATAAATCCGTTGATAAACTGCATAATAATTAGGAGTATCTATATGGAAAAATTTATTCGTTAAATCAATTTTATAAAGTTACGTACATTTTGGATTAATATTTCTCGGTTTATTTGTCGCGTACGGTGTGTATTTTAAATATGTTTTCGATTTGCCGCGAAATTGGAGCAAGTGCGGCTTTCGAATGGACACGAGTGTCTCATTACACAGCGAAGGGATTCGCGAAAATTGAAAAAATTCGTTGATTACCCACGACAAGCTTCGCGTACACTAACGATGCTCGACTCAGTTTTTGAAGCATGTTGAAATGCCCAGAAAAAAATAACAGTGCTATTAATGGCTTAATTTTAAGAGCATGCAAAGTAATGACGAGCGTCCTTTTTGGTATTAAGAAGCGAACAGTTGGCTTGTGAAATTAGTTCTTGTGCGCGAACTAATTTCTTAATTATTTGAGAAACAAGGCAGACAAATTTCCGTAATCAATTTTATATGGCTTTTAATCTTTCCTTTCCACTTTACATTTGGTCAATCATTTGGCATGTACTCGATTGTAAAATAATTGTATTCCTTCCGCCTCATTTTTATATTTTTAATATTGTTTCCCTGGTTTTTACTGTTGTGTTCAATTGTATCGATTTATTTTCCAGTTGTTTAATTGCATCGTTGAATGAAAATTAATATTACATTGACACCATTATACAATATGTACGTTTAAACAGTACAGCTGAGAGTTATACATATTACAGCCACTTGAGGAATTCCACTTATTTTCGCGTTCGCCCTTATAAAATGAAATTCCAGCCGTGCGAAAGCCGAAGTCTAGACTTTTATTATACTTATTGCAATTCGAGCGTGACGTGTAGACCCCCGTCTCGTTGAGTTTAAATTCTTTTCTCGATAATTGCTGCCACATGTGATTATAAATTAATGCCAATAACCATTCATACCATAAAACAGCACTGTCAAAAAGAAATTTTTGTTCAACTAAAATTTCTTAACCTTGTTCCGATTACCACGGAAAAAAGACATTTCAGATAAAAATATTATTATCTTCCAAATAAAATTTCCAATCTACTCGCACTCTATTCATAATATTTTTAAATAATTTTTGTGTATTATTGAATACATAAAAATAACGTCATAAAGGAACACGAGTATTGATGAATCGATGCATCTACTTTTTAACAAAACAAATATTCCATTCAAAGAAGTATCGAAAACATATTTACGCAATTCAAACTTCGATCGCCTGTCAAGTAGCTATTTCACACGTTATCGAGTAAACTGTTGAAAGTGATATTACAAAGTTTCGGTCGATTATGCAAATGGTTTGGCCGATCGCCGAGCAACCTGAGAATAAGCACCACCTCGGGCAAATTTTTCTTCCGCTTCATCGAAAGTGGAATGGGTCGTGTCAGTATCAGGAATTTCTTAAAATCATTTGTGTCGCACGAATGGATTTACATAATATTTCCTGGCGAATTGTTTCCTAACGCGTAACATTTTCTCAATTTTTTTCCTCGTTTTCCACACGTCTGTGCATTTTATGTCTTTATACTGTTAAACCGGTTCGTCGTCGTGGCATATTTAATTGTATTTTTACGGAGAAATGTAAGAAATCAATGAGGCGTACTTTTTCGCAATGAAGTCATAAATACAGAGCGTTTTAAGTGATTTCATAAATTCATCAATGAAAATGCAAATATTAATTTTGTAGTTCAAACGAAGTACAAAGGTAAAGAGTGACTCGGATTTTCCTTTGTACCGTTTATCAAGTTTATTGCATAAACGAATTTAATTGCGCGTTCGATATAGATGCGGCACTTGTGAGCCAGTTGCGGATATTCATTATTAAAAATATTGTTCCCATTAGAGGAAACGAAAAGGAATTATACGGTGAGCGGTTTGAGAGATTTTCACCGGTCGTTTGAAATGCAAACAGCGAATTTCTGTATTATGTAGTTTTTGTCATACAGATGATGAAAAGTAGTTCGCAATTCAGATGAGAAAATGCGATTTTAATCTGCTTTGGTACTTCTGCTCTTCGGCTACATGGTGGAATTTCATTTAAAAAATTAATTCATGTCCCTGCAAAGGCTAAAATCCCTGGGATTCTTTTACGATTTTATTATACTTGTACCATTTCTGTTATCACTGTCATTAAAGATTTCTACGTCCGTGACACGGAAAGCTTCTTCAATAGAAGTAAACATGCATTAATAAATAAACCCCCTAAAACGTTGTGTCTTTTCGATATTTAGTAAATTCGATATCGAAAGAATTGTTGGAACCATGGCTATTTTATAGTTCGATGTCCTTCCCAGTAATATCGAATATAAAATTTTCGAGATTATATGACTCATCTTCTTCAACTTGTCTTCAAGAAAGTTCAAATGCTCCAAAAATGCTTGGGAAACTATTGATCGCAGACTGCAAGAAAAATTCTCCCACGTCAAATCCATTTATCAATAATTAACACTTAAAAATCAGTACTCATAAAGTGCTGATCAGTGCTGATAAACCAAACGTTCAAAAAATAAACACAAGCACCAAGCAAATCTCAACGAATGCCTATAAAAGAATCCGTCACGAACACCATCAAGTATCTTCTAAAGCCTGTTCAAAACCAGGAAACTGTCGATCTTCTAAAAAAACATCTGCCAAGAAAATTCGCAGTAGTTCACCGATCGAATTCGTTTCCCTTCTGAATCAGACATTCGTCGCGGGCTTCTCCGACGTCGCTTCTCGTGAACTGCACGATAGATCCGTGTGCTGGCGAAAATTCCACCCCTACGAAAGATTCTTCACCTCGTAAACGCTTTATTGTTCAGCCTTCTATCGGCTGCAAGCGCGCGTCGATCTGGTGGCATGGCAAATTAACCGTGATGTACCATGGGCCTGTAGGACCAGGCCAGTGCGAAACCTGCCAGGCCTTCGTGCCAAGTGCTGGCTGGGAAAGGGATGGAAAATAGGGTGGTGGGTGGTGGGTGGCGTGGTGATACCGACTGGTCAGTGGAGCAGGTAGCGTTTAATAGGACGAACGGAATCGTAATCAGAGAGAGGGAATGGGCGATAGAGGGAGAGAGGTAGAGCTTTAGGAAACTATCCATCAACGTCCAGGCCTGTACACACAACACACAGAGATACGTTCTCATCTTTCTCTGCTTGGGCCACGCGTTCTACAGACGCAGACGCGGGCCCATAAAGGGAAGTGACGCGTCGCGTCGTCGGAATAGATGACCGTAATACCGGTATTGGGTGAATCTCGAAAACAATCTTGATGCCGTCGTTCCCCTATCGCCTCTATGGGCTTTGAGACTGCTCGTCGCTTCGCCGTAGCTGCGAGACCGATTGATTGACTTGAGTAGCTGGTGCTCGGGGTGGAATTTCGCGAGGATTAACAGAAGTTATGTACGAAGCGGAACGTAGTGCATGCCTTTGAGGTGTGGATGGTTGTTTCACGGGGGTTAGGAATTTGTAATTACCTTTACTATTGGCTTTTTACTGTTATGGATGGATTGTTTGTGGTTTGAATGCTTTTTTCTTTTTGTCTTCTTATTTCGCATGGACACGTTTTTCTCTTTTTAATTTGCAGCAAAGCGATTGCTTTTTCATATTTTTCAACGGACATTGTGTTGGATGTAAGGAGATTAAGTATCGCAGAATTAGATTGGTTTAATTAATAATTCATTTAGATTGGTTAAATTGCTGCCAGTTTAATAATAATAATTCTTGCATTATTTTCAATCGTCTATTTTATCCGAATGAAATTGAAGAATCCTCAAGCAAACCAAATTATAATGTACTCTTGCTCCACTGAGGACCACACTTATTTTTGCGTTAAACAAAAATTCTAACTCACTATCTATTAACCCAAATTAATATAATCCGTCCTCATACTTTTCCTCGACAATTGGTATTATTTGTACAGAATGTATCAAGTTCACTATCGTTCATGCAAACGAATTTCATCCGATTTCAAAGAATCTTGTCCACATTGTTAGTGAAACAACATGGAGACATTTCCTTTGAAAGACCAGATTAATCCTTTTCCGATGCGTGAGTCTCAGCAGGATGGTGCTGAAGTTTTAATTTCGCTGCTGGAATTTAACGAGCCCGGAACACCTCGGAGACTGTGAAAGGCAGCCGACGACGCGTGTCAGCCTTTCCTCGGTTAAAAAGGTCGCACGTTTCGGTACGCTTTTGTAATTGCGAAAGCAGTGCATGTGGAAACATCGGGAAACCTTTTTTTCTCCTATAGAAAGGCAACCAGAACAGTTGATTTCAGTGGGATTCGTAAGGACCCGCGTGAAATAATTACTCGCGGCGCAGGAATATGTGCTTGTTTCGTTCAATGTTTTAAGAAATTAATTCTTAGCCTTTCGTTTCATTTTTTAGCTCAGCGTCGCGTCAAACGCTTCTCGTGAATTATTAGTAGCAACGAAAGAGGAAGGTTAATAATTTATGATACAATTTGGTGTACAATTTGTACAATTTGTTCCTTTGTTCTTTAGAGTGTTCATCGAGGTAGGCTTAATGTTAAATTGTTGAAATACATTTGCGTATATAATTTCTATAAAGTCAATTTACCGGCGTTTTCATTCTTTTGTTTATTATTTCACTCGAATAGGAAACGCCTGTGTTTGTTTGTTTAAAAGAAGGAAAGCTGTATTCTACATTGCACTTTAAAGCCACGATTTTCCGACGAAATATGTACAAGCCTGCACATATTAAACCATTTCGCATGTGGTGCAATACGATCTGACATATGACTTGCGTCGCATCGTAATGAAATTAGTTTCAATTTGCATTTCATGCGGAGGATGCCGCGCGCGCGTTTAATTTTTCGCATCAGTGAATTTATAGTTGCAATGACTATATGTTTTATTACAGTCAGTGTTATGTGCACTTCTGTAAACATAATGATACTTGGCGAATTGTGGGTTAAAATAGAGTATCTTTAAAAATCTGCCAAATAATAAGGCAAACCATTCGTGTGACAAATGTATTTATAAAACAACGTACTGCAAATAAAATATTAGCAATAGAAAGAAGTTAATTATGCTCGAAATTAAATAATGAATGCTTCAATATAATTTGCGGCTTCGGAGAAAGAATGGATTTTTTAACATTTTCGTAAAAATTAAGTTCTCTTAGAAAATAAATGCAGCGTTCTTCCAATTACCGTTTTATTTCACTTCGACCACTCACAGACTAGAAGATGCGCAAATAATATAGCAAGAAAAATTTTTAAGCTCAGTGCAGTATAAACTTAATATTGGTAACGAAACATTTCATTCGGTACATAATAATTTCACTTGTCTCATATCGAACAAATAAATGTTTAAAATGAAATCTTTTCTACAAACATTCATTTACTTCCAGCAGATATTTCTACGATTAAACAAAAAATCGACCTCGATCGCCCAACAATATTCTTATTTTCAAGCCTCGCGTTAACATCGAACCGGAGTAAGGAGAATTGGATGCAAAGATCAGCTCAATTAATTCTAAATGTAAATCCACGCGAAATGTAGATCACAGCGTGCCTTTGAACGCATATTTCCCAATTGGTAAAGGAGATATTAAGACTTCAAAGCGTAGCATTTAATATGCCCGGCGCAATGAATGGCGGCCGAATTTTCAGGAAATGCCGTGACCCAATTTTTTCCCCCTAGAAATACGTACATCCACCGTGACTGCATAGTTGTAGTAATAGTAAAAAAAAAAAAAAGAGATCGCTGACTCAGCGTCTGTCACTGACCAGCGCACAGGTAACGAGCTTGGAGCAGGTCAGTGAAGGTGTGCAAGTGAAAGATCAGATGGCGCAAGCGAGAGAATCTAGTAAAGTATTGAAACCTGCGATTCAATTTGAACCGCGATATTTGGTCAACGATACGTCGCGACGAATTGAAGTAAAATGCGTTTCGAACGGGAAACTCGATCAATTCTGATCGCGGAGAGAATTCGATTCGATTGCGCAATTAGATGGAACGAGGCATTAAAGTATTTTATAAGCGAGATCAAAGTGCCGCTCTCTTCTGATACGATTTTAATTCGAATATCGATTGATAAATGCTAATTCTAATTAACGATTAACAATTGTTATAATAATTTTTGAAGACCACTTTAGTGTATAATAAAGCTGCGTAATAGAAGAAATTCTATCGATCACATTTCAGTAAATAAATGAAATGAACTCTTAAATAATCCATGTCTAAGCAGAACAAGCTCCAATTTCCCGTTGAAGTAATTCAGTCCAACCATCCGGTAAGATTAAAAATAAAATACAGTTTATTCCATTTTCATTGCTAAAATATCATCGCGAGACTCGCGACATAAATGTCGACGAGTCAAGCCAGAATTTAAGGCCGTCCCGATCGAACGATTGATCATTCTTGATGGACCACGTTAATTGGCGCCACGTTTCTCGATCGGAAACTCCATCGCAAAGGGGGAACATCAATGATCGCCCCCGTTTCGATGGAGTTTAAGCATTAAGTTGCAAACAGAAAGTCGGTCTCCGTCGCAATTTCAAGCCGCATGGGGCGCTTCAATTTCCTTGGAATTTCTCCGAGCGGAAAGTATTCCCTGGCTAGGCAGGATGAATGCTTAAATTAGTAGGTCATAGCCAAGGGAGAATGTTGGCTGTGTCAAGACGCTTCAGCGATCGTTAGCCTGTTAATGTTCGTGACACGGGCGAAATTAACGGCTGAATGGCGAATTATATTGGATTTACAGGGACGGCGGAGGACAGATTGCAATTCCACCCAAACTGTTGGCCAGTTGTTCCGTGAAAACGTCTTACATAAAGTGGACAATGGTTTTTTTTTCTTCTTCTTCTTCTTTAGCACCGATGAACCAAACTCGGTTTAACCACGACAGTTCCTTCAAACTGCGTTTGAGTATATTTAGATTTGAAAAGAAAATTGGAAATTACGCGGCTCTTTTTATAAGCAGAGAGACAAACGGCTGTTTCAATGTGATTTATTCAATGAACCTTGCGACGTAACTTATTTTTCAATCGTGACACTTGGTACTCCAATATCTCTAATACCGTTTTGTGCCAGTAATAAGTAATATAGTTTTGTATTTTTGAACAGAATTCTGTAGCAGCGAGTACTGATATACTATAACTGCTGCTCTAAAAAATAACGGAAAATTGCGTTTTTGACATCCCCTCGAGGAGTCATTAATTATAAGTGGAATCAAATTTTGTAACAAGGAGAAAGTAGAGACGAATGTACATGTAAAACTGACTCAAGATTAGTCGAGAAGACGAATAATTCTTTGCAGCAAGCAGAAAGAAACTGCTGAAAAATAGATAAATTGTGTGAGATCCATTGAATAAACTATATTAAAACTGCAGCGTTTTGTCATCTTTACTTTTCGATTGAATTGGTAGGAATTTTAGATTAATGTTTTAGATTCGTCCATGCGATTCAGTGTAAATAATTTGGTTTGGGGACAAACATGAAATTATTATGTATTTGTACACAGGCACATCGAAGGTTTGGATCTTATTATAAACGTTTTATATTAATAAAACGATTCAGAACTTGCCGGGAAAAACAGTTACGAAAAAGAGATTGAGGAGAATCGATCGCCAATCCTATCGCGACACTAAATGAACCCATGGAATCCTGGCAGTTGATTCAGTCTGAAATTAGACGGGATTAGATTGGACCCGAAATGACGGAAATAGAGGCAGCAAATCGAAGGAACAAGATTATGGTGGCGGCAATGAAGGATAAAATTGCTGGAATCGAAATCTTTCGAATCTACGTTCAACTTCCATCGCAAAATAGATCTCACTTTGCTTCGTGTCTAAAAGCAATTCGCTGTTTTTGCTTCATTAAACGCGTATCCTGTAGCGCTACTTTTAAATGAAATTCAATTTATACCGATTTCCTCGAGGTCCTTATTTAAATTTAATTATTGTACGCGGGCTATTGTATTTCAAGACAAATTAACTAGATATAAAGGATGCCACCTGTTGGAATAGAATGAAAGAAAAGAAATATAATCTACGTACTCTTTTATAAGAATCTCTCCGAATTGTGAGTAAGGAAAATTAGAATATAATTCGAGCAAAGAGGGGAAAGTAGTAACTGATTAATGATATCGAGTTTAACCTTTTTACAATTTTATATGAATACTTTATGCAAATAGTTGAAATAATGATAAATTATTGCGGGGGGCGTTTATATACATTTTTAGCTTACGGTTATTAAATCCCCATGTATCTGGCGATATAAAGTAGGGTGTTCGTAGCGGAAGGGTTAAATTTCCTTGACTGTAGGCACCGAAACGATGCTCCAGAAAAGAATTGATACGCAAACTTACCAATTTGCAATTAAATGCGCCATTAACGTCTGGTAGAGTCGAACTTCGCGCACCTGCGACCAACTTCTAACTTTGAGCTTTCCACTTGAAAGACTTCTGTTAAAGATCTAGTTATAAATACACCGAATTGAACGTTTGCATTAATTAGTCCGTTTTGTTTTATGTATATATATGAAAACCCCATGTGCAATAACTAATAAGGGATTCGCCGAAATGTAGAAAAGTAAAGATGGAAATATGTAATTCATAAATAAAGCAGTATATAATAATTATGATCGTAGAAACACAAGTGCATATAAAGTTTTATTAATATAGATTTGTTTAAACTTTCATTCGAACAAGTAAATATAAATTGTGATCAGTTTTCGATGTATTTTATTGCACGTGAAACAATATCTCTTCGTTAAATAAATGCTAAGGCTGGATGGGGAAGAAAAAGAATACACTATATAGGAATTAAAAATGTAAATCTCCATGAAATTATAATTTGATTGCAATGCACTATATGATTATTTCGATTATTATATGAATATTGAATATAGGATGAACTTTTGATAGACAATATTTTAAAGTTATCTCAATAACTGAACAATTTATTTACTTGATTAAATTACCACATTTCCATTATTTCAATGCACCTCGAGGAATACAACAATTTATAAAATAAAGTGACAATTTATAAGATAATTTCAATTTTTTATCTCAAATTGAGCCATTCACGTTTAAAACGATTCCGCAACGTAATCAAAGTACCAATTAAAGCACAACTGCAATCACTCTGGCAATGTATGTATCGTATACAAATACGTATACCATGATCCCGTATTATCTATGAAACTTCGATACATTTGTTGAATATAGGAAATTGTCAAGCTGTAATGTAATAATTTCCATGAAAATCTGTTGCAGATGGTGGTGTGGTGGGTGGATCGAGATCCGGACCGGTGGTGACTCCCCATACATTGGAGTTGACACCACGCGGTAGAGTTCTTTTGCAACTTGCACCACCCGAAACAGCTCGGGCGTATCTGCCGCCAGAATATCGACCGGGTCGTGTATATTCGGACACCGATTCAGAAAAGGTACGTGCTACTAATTGGGCACCGCCATAATATCATGCAAACTTAATTAGCGGAGCAAGTGATCGAAGGAGCCACGATTTCTCGCCCCTGTGTAGTAATCAATAGGGGTATGTTGAGTGAAATACGTACGGTGAAACGTATTTGTTTGGCGAATTTAATGAATGAAATACGATGAATATATAGGTATAACGAGGCAGAATTATTACTCAATTAGAAGAAACTTCGAGCGTTTAATAGCATTCAATGAGTACTGAATAAAGTATTTGATTACGATATTCATTTATATATATTTAAACAAATACGTCATGTATTTATTGTTTCACTGTCAAAATTTATGTCCCGGAGACAAGCATTTTTTCCATTTTATTTGTACGTCAAGGGGTCGTGCAATATCTCCTTAAAGTATACAAAAATCTTCCGGCAACTGTAATTATAATGTCACGTGCGATTGTAATGTGATTTTGTTGCATTCAGACATTGATTTCCGAACGAAGCTAAAAGGGAAATAACGTAGAACGCTTCATTTCTATCAATTTACATCTATTACTTATTAGAAATGCAAAATTTTCAATTAAAATTCCCTTTTGGGTTTAACATTTGCCCGCAAAGCAACGATTGATCTAATTTGCGGCATGGCTGCCCCTTCCACGATAACTCTGAAGGAAGCCATAAATGTTAAATAAAGTTGAGCTCCACGCGTAATACCAGCTCCTTCTGCAATAATTAACGAAGTTACTTACTGAATCGAACGTAACGTTTTTCCGCGGCACATGCGACGCGGCGTCGAACGAAATTCTCGAAATTTCATAATTAAGCCAAATTCGCGGGAACTCGACCCGTGCAGCTCTCTTATACTCGCGTCGTTCAAATCGCCCCGGTCAATTCCTTTGCGGCCGCTTTTCTTGTCATGCCACTTATCCCGAACGGGCCGCGTTTCAATTGAAATTAAACACGTCGTCAGCGTGATTCACACGGGCCTGTAATTAATTGCGGCCGGCGCGTAGTGACGTTTTATACAATGCGACATTTCGCCGGGAAAACACCAAGTGGACGGAAACAGCTGAAGTTCGAACGGGCGACACGAACACCCAACCAATTGCCGTGCAAATTGTTTATCGGCAAATTAGCGGTCCGCTTTCTTTCTTTTTTCCTTTTTTTTTTCGCCCGTATTCGCGGTTCCGCGCGTGCCAGCCCGATTCGTGCGCGTGGTCGAGAGCGTGAAATATTTAGTTTGGGGAGAAATCGGGTGATACAGGCGTTTCGGGCCCTTTGCGTTGCGAGTTTGATCGCGAAAACGTTAATTGGTAATGTTGAATATAGAATGGGAATGCGCAACATGAATCCATTTGCGCGGAGTTTAATCGGAATAAAACATTGCCTCCGGATGGTATTCGTTTTTTTTCTATTGAAATTAAGTTTGGAATTGGAGTTATCATTTTAATTGTATTTTTAGTTTCGGGCAATGAAGTCATGGCTGTTTTAAAACATCCTTTATGATTGTGAGAAATTATAGTGTTGTATCTGTATGCCTTGCAGTAATTCTATTTATTAAATTATTTATATTTCGCATTTAAATATTGGAGACTTATTAAACACTCATAATAGACAGGTCGGTTAAATGGGAGAAAGATCTGCGACATAATATTCCCGAATATTTAAAACAGCTGTCTTTCGGTCACGGGCCTTGGAGAATGTCAACCCTTTTAGACAAATTTGAAGAAGGTACGAAAAGATATGTCCCGTCCACATGTGTTGGAAATTCAAATCGTATGACAAATCTGTGTTGCGTTTCAACGGAGAACAATGCACGCAACATTTATTAAGTTTCATTTTAAGCCCCTGCGTTCGGTACCAATGGAGTTGTTTCACATTTTCACCACATTGTTTTAATTATGAAGAAGTTCTGTCGGTTGCACAACGACTGTCAGACCGTTCTGTATAGGCGAACGAAAAGGCAGAAACTCTCGAAGTTTATTTATCGTGCAAGCCGTTTGTTCTCCGTTTAATCTGCACAAAATAAATACCGTCTAGTTGAAACAACCGGCTTCTGTCCAGCGGCAGACCGGAAGGAAAGAGTAACAGACGAATGGAAAGGGTGAGGCCAAGAGCAAAAAGGGAGAAAGGATGAAAGAGATACCGGGGCGACGAGAGACCCCGATGGTGTTATTTCGTTTGGGGACAGAAGGAACAAAAAAAAAAATGAAACGATCGACTCGTTAATTGTGCGAATAAATTGCCCGTGAAATTGACTAACTCCACATTAATTACGGTCTGCTGCGTAATTGAAAACTGAACCCCACGATCGCATTGTATTTCATTAATTCGTATCTGTACCATTTTACATTTCATTGTGTTTGCTTCTGATACACCGCTGATGAAATTATTGGAATCGCTTCCTTAGTATTACTAATATCAAGGAAATACTAAAACCTCGTGATTCACCTCGCTCCAATGTTCAATCTAATACTGCCAATTTCTACCAAAATTTCTGCCCCCCTCGAAGCTTCTTATTCTCCATGATTCTTCCAGCCGGAATAAAGTAACAAATTCTCCGCCCTCGTTTCATTCCACGATGACGCGAAACGGTTAAACTCTTTAACCATCCGGCGACACTAATAAGTCAGAAGCAATTAGCGATACGCCGAGTTAGTCAAGGCGATAGACAACTTTGGCGACAGAATGAAAAGTACGAAGTAACGAAACGGGCGTAGCTCGCCGCGACGGGGAAACAAATTGCACACTTGGAATTTCTTCGTCGAACGAAGCGACAAGAGGCGTACACGCGAAGCGAACTAATTCAGCCCGGTCGTTACGCGCGCGTCGCGTCGAAGATGGGAGCTTGAAGTTACGCGTGCCAGAAAGCTATTTCGCCACGGTAGAAAAGAAAGGAAAGCATGGAGGAAAAAGCGATGAAATAAAAGGCGACGAAGGGCGGCGAAGACAATGGACCGTGCAAACATTACACGAGCAGCACGAACACGACGGTTCTGTGTAACCCGGTTCCGTTTCCTTCGACACCTGTTCCATTCGCCTCGGCGTTTGCCCTGCGGCGCCATTTTTATGAGAATCCTCACGCGCAGAGTATCCGACACTGATTACCTGCACGTTACGGAGGATGGGATACCGGCTGGGAACTCCTGGTTTCCTGCAGATAGACTTCGCAGTTTTGTTTTACGATCACCCTCTTATCTGGATACCGCGATCGTTCGCCCCGGGACGGACGTTTGACAATGTGCCTTTACTTTCACATTGTCATTTGAATAACAGACACTCGAGTTTTAAGGCGTGCAGAATATATTATATTAGTGGGATTAATGTAATTAATATTTGGTGTTTGCCAGGATAGTTCATTGATTTACAGGCGGTGGACGATGAATTACAAAAATGCGAAGTGTTAGAATGGAAATAATTACGGGAGTATTCGATACTGTTACGTTTTCCTTGCAATCACAAAGAACTGGTACTAAAACAGGATTAAACTGGGTATAGTAAAATTGGCAAAACAGTATCCACTACTTAAGTAACACAATGGAATTATTTTGGTAAAATATAGAAATAGTTAAAAAGAAAGTAGTAACTTTGAACGATGAGTTTTCAGGATCTGCGTTTTTCGAAAATTCCGCAAAACTTTCGCTTAATATTAATCAAATTATTGATATACCTGAATAATATTTTTAGTTACTTAAGGACGCCAACGAACAGGTGAATAAAAATTCTATTAAGAAAAATGCAATGAATAAACGAAATCTACAAGAAGCCGAGCGTGAAATTCTGGCTTTAAAACGCAAAAGGGATACATAACATTTTTGTGAAAATTGATCCTTCAGAATATTCTTAGTGGATAAAGGGTGAAATTCAATGTTCCGTCGCTTTGTTTTATCGCGGAATGAACTACCGTGAAAAGAAAAGAATATTCTATTCAATGAAAACTTCAGAAATTTCAAAAGTTTTTGAACTCAGTTTACTGTGATCTTCATATTTCTAACGCAACGCTGCTCAATGGAGAACGTGGGAAGAACTGCTTTTAAACACAATTTCCTACAAACTGAAATACATATTTCAACCCTCTGAAACCTTCGAATACTTTGGGAAGTTATGAGCTCGAAAACTGTACAATATTTTGTTCACTCCGCCTATCTCTCGAACAATATTACGATTTAAGCTTCACGTGGTGTATCACTGCTTTCAGATGTGGATGTACTCGCTGGGTAGGGCATTATTGGACACAACCCCGAGAGTCGCAGCGCTGACAGGAACGGTCTCCGTTTCACCCTCGTCGGCACTTCAGTCCGTTTTAGCCGCCATGACGGAACCCGATCCACGAAGACGAGCCTCCTTGATGAATCTGCTGGACGTAAGTCTGTAAATCTAGTTGATATTGTTCCCCGCTACTCCCTTCGCTCCTGCGTCGCGAGACCTTTCACAAAGGTCGGCTTGCTGCTTCTCGTTTCTCGATCCTTGATATAAAAACGGATGCCACGCAGACGGAAGGATAAAGCAATATTTTTAACTGGCATAGTTTTGTTGCGCTTGAAACTCTTTTTGTACTTGTCGGTGGGAACTTTTGTTCGCGTGTGAAATATGTGCGGCAGGAAGTTAATTTACCGAGGAGAATTCCCGAAGGAATTTTGACAAATTGAGACATCAGAGGAGTCATGATAATTTGTTTAGCCAAACTCGTTAGTTATAATCCGAATACGTGTAGAGTTTAATTGTTGAATACAGCATTTCTGTGTTAAGGGAAACCATAGTTGCGTTCAAATAAAAATCTGGTAATACCGCTGGTGTTCATTCGGAAAGTGTATTTTTTAAAAATGCTGTATAAATATTGGGTAGTGAATGGTATCGTTAACGGAAATCTTGCTTTTTTTTTTCATTTCGACACATATTTATCAGGCGCAAGCCTCCGAATTTTCGATAGACATATACACCCGTACAGTTGCATCGAAAACACGATATAATTCAATAGGTATCGCTCCGATGTTCTATGTTTCGTTTCACGTCGTTCCACTTTGATATTTTCCTCTTTATTTCCTTCTTCAGTACAGCCCTGCGTTCGTTCAGTACGAATTTATGGAGGACCTCGTCGTGTACAGTTTACAAAATACGATAATACACAGAGTTTCCACGTCATAGAGGTGGAAATATAAAATTCCTTTTCGACAGTAAGAAGGTGATCAGAGTTGAGAAGTGTAAACAATGGCGGGTTACATAATAACCAAATGCCGACGCAGGAGAAACAAATTGTTTTGCCGTTTCTGAAATTCCAATTAGACGATAGCACCAAAGAATATTAATAATATACAATTATTAATATAAATAAATAATTATTACATGACGCTCCGGCATCGACAGCATCCAGATGCGAAATATTTTACAAACCCCATTGAATCATTTATCCACAGTTTCAAGTGTTTCGGAAGTGAACGATAATTCGCACGAAAATTCGAATACCTGCACCGGCAGAATTACCATACATTAAAAGATCAGTTCCCCCCCATTTTCCATACCTTTTGCCTTTTTACAAACGCAAAAGAAGGACAAACTCGAAAATATATTACTAAATTATATGTTACACAGTCTTAAATTCATCATTTACGTGCAACGCGTTTGAGATTCGTGACAAGTCCGTGATTTCATTACCACTGTTCAAACACTCCACGGAATACACCATTTCCGAGCACCGTGACGAAATTTCGTTCTGCCATTAACAGCTGCCCATTATGCGACGCTTTGTCCGGTGGCGCGCCTCCAGGGACATATCATATCATAATTATTCGTCTGGCGTTTTTGTAAGGTCGAAAATTAATTTCCGTGTCACGGCCAAGAGCTGCGCGCGAGATGTTGAATCGCGGGCCGCGCTTGAAGAAGCATCTGCGTCGGAGTTGAATCGGATGCATACGCGGTGTTCAAACAACGGGAAAATGACGAGCCGGGCCGGGAATAACAATGCAATTCCCCGCCTATAAAACGCAGAGGTTCGGCGTTATTGAAATTCGCGGGACCGTTTATACTGTGAAAGTCGAAGCCGAACTTCTTTTTGCTCGTTCCGTTGAATCGTGAAACGCAGGCGGGAAAGTTCTGTATTGCTTGCATAATTTTATGCAATGCAGCACAATATTCCGGCTCTTGTTATGCCAAACTGATGGCACACTTTGAGAGGCCGTTTTCTAAAGAATGGAGAAACTGGTCTGAAAGTGTTTTGCGCGTTTTGCGAATATTCTTGCATCTCGTGGGTTTTAATGGACGTAACGGTGGCGGTGGTGCGATGATAAATAAGGGAAGAATGTGGAGGCGTGACGTGCGTTGCGTTTTGTTTACTGCGACGTGATTGAATGGAAGTATACGCGTCTCAGAAGTCGGCAATAAATTAATGATACTCGAGAATTGCCAAAAATATATTGAGGACTTGGAAATGAATAATTTACAACTTGATCATTGTGTGATCATAAACAAGGTTAGTCGAACATAAGTATTAAACGATTCTCTTATTTAAAATATATCACAAGATAAAATGTACCCACATTATAGCAAACCGAATCACTTGTAAATCATTCTCCATATTTTTAATTTAAAAAATCACGCAACTATCCTTCGCCGATTCTTCGGTGATAATATAATGTAGAATAATCCAGCCTATTCTACATTATAATATAGATAATATAGAATAATACAGCCTATTCTATATTATAATATAGATAATATAGAATAATACAGCCACATTACGCTCTGTATTGTGTAATCAGTAATATAGTTATTTCAATTGCATAATCAGTTCAACACATCTTCAAAAGGAGAATAATTTATTTCGCGAAATCAAAAATGAAACGCATTGTTTCAAACATACTTCTTTAATCTCCTAATTATTCTCCGAATAAATATACCTAATTAAAATACATATGCCACCTAGAAAATATGTTACTTAACCGACTATCTTGTAAAACAATTTCGTAATAATTTCATTCGGAGAGTTCTCGCAATGCCAAGATCTAGCACCGTTCTGCACGGTATCGAATGGTCCACTTTGCATGGAACCATAGATTACCCAGTTAGGCATTAAGTCTCGAACGTGTCACTAACATCGTCGCACATCACCAATGCGTTATTAATTTCGTTATATGGGGGCCGTGAAGGCCGGACGATCCGTCGAACAGAGGCGAATATGACGAACTTAACGTGCTCGCAAAGAGCACTCGAGCACTCGTGGAGGCGGGCACCAGGAGGTCGCTTTAATTATATTATCTGTCGCGCGAACGGAACGGAGAAGGTAAGCGGGTCGAGGCGGCCGATTCTACCGGGTTAATATTCGGCCTAGACATTCTACGATCGCCGTGAGAATTTCAGTGACCTGTGACTTTTCGTTTCTAGTGACGGGGTGTTTTCGTTAACAACTCGTGGAAAATATAGTTATGTTTACCGCGAAGAATGTGTAAGCACGAATAAGCTAAAGTCTTAGTTTAAGATATTTAAGATAATATATTTGACGCAGTTTTTGGTTTTTTAATGTCTAAAGTACAGATACAACGGATTGGACATTGGCGAATTACGTTCTCTACGAGTTGAATCAGAGTGACGTGTCCTTTCAACATGGTTCGAAGTTGTGGAACAATTTCTTCCATTTGGAATGAATATTGTGAATTGAAAGTTCTCGAAAATGTGTCCCGCGGAGGAAGAAGTTTAATTCCACCTTTCTCGGAGACTGATTATTTTCGTGAATTAAAATCAATATAGTCGACTGATTATCGGAGCAATTTTATCAGACAACCAAGTAATTTAAACCCGTGTCTTGTAACTATTATGTTTCTACTGTTTCTACAATTTTACAGTTTCTTTTACAATTTACAACCAGAATGAGTACAACTTTGCATTGACAGTAAAATTGCAAAAAGTCGAACAGTAAATTCTTACCCGCATAACGATATAATAAATCGTAATGCCGGAAGTACCGCAAACAATAAGCGTAAAAGAACTTTCTCCGAAAATTCTGCTCCAGTTTAAATTGCTTACGCCAGCTGGCCAAAAGTAACAGGGACGATCAAGATGCTTCGCTAGAGCCATAAAAATAATTCTTCTCGAGCGAAGAATAGGAAGAGAACCATTTAAGGATTAACGTGGCGTTTCGTTTTCCCGGAAGCCGACCACTTTTAATAAAGCCATTCGTTCAGCTGGCCGTAATTCATCGGTTGCACCTGAATGGCCTGCGAAATTGATGAAATCCCGAGGCGGGGGTGAACGCAAGGCGCGAACTTATCTAGTCGTCGCCAATTTCAACGAGGATTCCTCGACTCACGATGAATCATCTGTTCAGAGGATTCGATCGACTGCCGCGCCCCCCCCCCCCCCCCCCCCCCCCCGGCTGCAACTAGGAAGCGGGGAAGATCGATCTTTCCGATTGAGAACGGAGGTGTAGTCGATGGAAACCGTCTAACAAGTAGTCTGCTAGAGAATTAGATGACGGCGAAGATAAACGCGAAACTCAGGGGTGTAGAAGGCATTTGCTTCCTGTGTTTCAAAGTATTGCTTGGAATCGAATTAATGGAAATGTAAATGGAACTAAGATACAGTAATTATCTAATTGCTTGGATATTAACGGCGGTCTAATTATCATAGAATAATTTGGAATAATATTTGAACAGAACATTTAGATTTCGAGCACCCTTTAATCGATCGCGTGGGGAGTTTTAAATCATTTGTGGAGCTTTGGATTTAAATAATAATATTTCAAGGATTGTACTGTTCCTGTGCTTTTCCTTTTATAGTAATACATATAATTATCGTGAAACGAAAACTACGAAAATAATGGAAGTGCATAGTTTGCCATTGAGAAGAACGTGGGACGCATTGAACGGATGTTCCAAATTAATAAGATCATTTATCAAATTCAGTGATGGTGTATTTTTTGAAGTCGTGCGATGAGATACGCGTCGTACCGTGCAGAGATATCACCGCACACCGTTGTTAAAGCTTTCGTTGCGTATGAAAAGAGGAAAAATAAAAAGCTTCGTCGTCCATTTTAACGAGGTTACGTTGGCAGTGCACGTGCCATGTAATGACTAATTGAACAGTGCAAAGCCTTCGTTGCTAATTGTAAAAAAATGACCGCTCTTATTTTACATCCCTTCTCCGGTCACTCGAAATCTACTATTACCCACACACGTTCATTACATGTTCCCATTTTTTACAAAACAGTATTCCTTCCCTGAAAACAAAAGGCCGTAAATGAATTACACGAATATCCACATCCCTGGAGCGTCTGCAAGGTATTTTTCATTTCTCTTAAACACGCATATTTCGTGCAACACATGAAAAGGAGAAAAGAGGGACAAGGTATCATAACACTTGTCATACTGTATGGTAAAGATATTAAATTCACCACAGAGTACAATAAAATACGCAATTTCCAATACTTCGATCTCTTCATACACTGCAATTACGCGTACGTCATACATGATACATCGGGGGGAGGATTTTTATCGGGAGTATTATCATTTTGCACCAAACTAATGCACCCTGCGTTTAGGTAATCGTATTTAACATTGATACGAACGAAACTTAAGGGTAAAATCACTTTTAATCGTTCAAGATTGACGACTAAAAGAAAAAAATACAGAGGACCTCCTTCTAACATCGTCTTCTCGGGGTATTGTCTTCCACAGACAGCCACGTATCCAAGAGTTCGCTTTTGTCGTCGTAGAATGGGAGTACAATGAAGCGATAATGGGTCGGAGTTGCAGACCGTTTCTCCGTTGATATCATAGCATGCCCGAGTCTACAGAATTCGTGGATGTCCTATTGTTCCTCAGAACTAATAGATTGTCCGCCAGAGTGGTGGCAATTTCGAGATCGGATAATCAGGCTGCCACCGTAACGCGATAAACACACGCGCGCAATCTCGTTAAAGGGCGCGAGAGGATCGCGTATGTACTGTATATGTGTAACAGTGTCGTTTCTGAAAACTTCTAAATCTATTACAGAATTTCATCCGATAGTTTCGTTCCAGTTGTGAACTTCTAACTATAGTTCCCCTTGCCTGACTCTCGCCTTTTAACGGCGAATGATAACGGCCAGCTTTGTACAATAGACACCGTTTAGCTTGTTCCGCATCGATCAGCTGATTCTGCGTGCCACAGTTTTTTGGGACTCGGGTTAACTTCGGGTTAACCTTTTTATTAATTACAGTCCGACTAACTAGGGTGACTTTTATCTATATCTGAGCTGTTGTTCTATTTGTGCTTGACTTATACCTTGTTTGGTTGAAAATTTACTACTGTAATTCAATTCCGTTTAATGTCGCATTTAATTTATAATTAATGCTCAATTAATGTTAATGGCTAATTATTTTGTTCTTTTCTTGTTTACTGTAACGCGGAAATATCGTGAGGCAAATGAAGAAAGCAGTATGTGTTTTACAAAGTAGAAATCTTTCGGAAAGGCGGACAAACTTTGTAGTTTCGTTTGCTCGTTTTACAGATCCGCCAGTTTTATGGCGAGTAAACAGAACTTGCAAGATTTTTGCCTTGCCGGGAGGCACTTTCCATTTACTGAACTTTTAACCAATTACGTTCGGTGAATGCTACCTGCGAACTGGAAGCCGGCCCAAATTAACGAATCAAAGAGTTTCTCGCCAGCAGAATTCCGGCCAGAAATTGGTTTTACGTACCGAGCCAATTAGTGCTTGAAACCATCAATAGAATAATTGCGTTTGGATAACCATATTGATCAGCTTTGTTTTCAACTTGGGGCAAGCCATTTCTTTGCAGTTCTATTGGATATTTCGGACAGGCCAACAAATATTTGCAAAACAATTATCCACTGTTCAGTCCACTTGTTTTTCGTTTAGTTAGTTGCGCAATGCTCAAGTAGTTGTCCGAATGTTTACCGGTTTAATTTCAACCAAGCGAGCAATTTTGTTTGCTCCATTTCCTTCTTATTTCCACAATATTTTATTTATGACATTCCCAACGTTTCTGGACTATCAACGACGGTACAAAGAAATTGCAAAACACATGTCCACCCCAAATGTAAATATTATAACAATAAATGTCACATACATATAATACTGCACGTTATAAATATATACAATAATAACGTCAGATAATAATGTCTATCCACAGATTCGCGGTTACAAGCAATTAAACAATATGCAACAATATTTCTTCCAAAGGCGACCTGTACTGACTGACATTTCCAAAATCTTTCATCCGACGCCCCTAACCACATTTCTCGTCGAATCATTTCAGGTGATCTCCGAATACTGTCGCACTCGCCTGCAGTCAAAGCCTTTCACACACATCGTAATGGACATGTATCGCGAAGTAATCAAATCGCCGCAATACGCAGCCCGGCAACGAACAGTCTATCAGCATCTAAATCCGCCTGCCCCGCCTCGAAACCCAACGGACTTATCGGGGCACAATCATCGTCAACCAAATTACCATCACCATCGTCCGCATCATCAGCCACATCCGCAGCAGCCCGATCCCCTTCAATCCTTGCACGGCCAACCGAAAAGTGTTCACCGGCATCAAGATCGCCAGTACTATTCAACGAATCACTACAGTGTCCCGCGGCCGAACCAGCAGCGTACAGCGGAGCAGTACCAGCCTCGTCAACATCATCAACAGCTTCAGGACCCTCCACAGCAAGCTCCGATACCAAAAGTTCACCACTATCACCATCACCATCCGGCGAAGGGCGCCCTTTTCAAGCTCCAATCGCGAAACTCTCATTCGCATCCGAACCTGACGAGCCTGGGTGGCCAGCAGTCGCAACCGGCTCGACGTCAGGAACCGGACGACCGAAGGGCACAGTTTCAATCGCAGCTGAACGTTCAGACGAGCGGGCGCTCGGTCGGTCCAGCGATTCAGCATCAGCGCAGGCATCATCATTCGCGAACCTATTCCCAGCCGGTTTACACGAGGCTGCAGCATACCAGAAGCAGCGGCAACCTGCCGTCAACGATTGTCGGCGAGGGCAACAACGCTGCGGGGAACGTTTATAGCGACCCTATTTACGCGTTGCCCGTCAAACCGTTCCTGAGTTCGCAAGATGTCAGGGTAAACGGACTGTCCGTGAAGCCACCTGTCGGGCATAGGAACGAGGATGTGTACACGGGCACGACGATAGCGAGGTAGTATCTCTTTCTTGTCGCTTTCTCTTTTGTTTTTTGTTTCTTTTTTCTTTTTGTGCAACGATCCTTGGGATTTTGTTGCTGGCGCGGAGCAACGTCGAGACGCGTTGAATTATTTTTCGGACGGCTTGGGGAACAATTAAATAGTTTGTAGGAAGAAAATAACTTGTCCCATTGAATTTGCAATAAACGATAGAATAAAACAAGTGCAAATACTTTGGTAGAGTGAGATAAAATTTGTGAAATGCGGGTATCAAGAATGTAACTTCAGAGTTATACGGGTATATGTATAGAGGGGTTGAAGAAGTTGAACAATTTTCGAATGAAATGAAAATTTGGGACAAGTAGTTTATTTATACATTGATAATTTAATTGAATGCAGCTGTGATAAAAAAAAGGCGAAAGCTGTTTGGAGTTTTATATGTACATTATGGCTCTTAATGTGCTGAAAAGTTATTTTATATGTATTTGCCATGACAAAAAATACTTATTGGCGTTCCTAACAAATTAATGTACTTTAAACACCCTCCATAGTAGCATGATAATTATTACTTTCGGCATGAAATTGGTACACAGTGTTCTCTGTCCAAAAACATTGATTAATATTTCCCCACTGTCGATATTGCGTAACATAGAAATGGCATCGCAATCAATATCCAAGTGCTTGTACAAATATTTTCGACAAAATATCTGCAACTTGAATCCTAAATACTTCCTCACTTCCAGTACGAATTTTTGTAACGTCGCACCCATAATTGCGCCACGAAATTGCGACGACTAAGCGACTAATAAATTTCATTTAAACACCTGCCGGCAATCAACAATTAAGTTCCCGCGAAATATTATATTCAACCGTGATTCGTGCCGCAGGCGACCGTCAGTGGCCGGCTACTCTCACCCGGATATAACGTCGCCGTCGACGGAACGAACGCGGGACGAGATTTACGGGAGATCCGCGGGACGAGTGGATCCAACGTTGCAGAGGCAACACTCAAATCCTCAGCTGCCCAGGAGGGATCAACAGGAGGAGAATTTCATACGGATACCGGAACAGGACATCGCGACGGCCGATCACAGGTGTCCAACCAGCAGGGAGACTGAGCAGATAATTCAGCAACAAAATCCAGTGTCTTCCATAAGAGTGAGAAGCCTTCAGGGGCCGCCGAAACCGCCGCGAATAATCACCACGTTGAAGAAAGCGCCGTTCTCCGACGCGGAGAGCAGTAAATCGGAACCACCTGCCAAACCGCCCAGGTAAGTGTCTTAATTTCGCCCCTTTCTACTTCGCATACGGATAGAAAATCGACAAGTTATTAATGAAACCCCAATATAGTTGAAACGTATACAAATTGCACTTCTGTTCATAACATTTACATCAAATACTATCTCGGAATTAATATACTCGCGCCGCAAACTCATCCCTATCGTACACATATACTCAACGAAAGCATTAACATATTCCTAATAATATGAACTGCATAATAACATTCCAAAATGTCTGAACGTACAATCCCCAATAGTTTCTAATACAACGCCTAAATAACATATGCGTATGCCAATTACCCTTCGAATTAGCCATCGCACCCCGCTTCCGTTCACCACTTGACAAACTATTCCGTGACGAAAAGCCATAGGAAAACAAGGGGAACAGGGTAATTGGAAATCGAGCGGGCAACATTGAAATTTATAACCAGTTCCGCTCGCCTGCGATATCGCGTTGGAATTTCATCAATCTTCCGGCGAAAGGGGGATGTTAAATTGGAACACGATGCTCGCCAGTCGAACTAGTCATTCGGTTATAACCATCGCGTCTTTCGGCTGCGTTATTAAGTTTGTCCCGTGCTGTACGTCCGCGTTAATACATGCTTTCAAGCAATCTGGGTCGCAGCCTCGGCGCAGACTGCCCCTCGAACAGTATAAGACTGTCGAGTCTCAAAGCTCAAAGGGTTCTGTGGCGTTCATCAGGTTGAAATGTCGCAGCCGTTGCCTCCGACTGACGAACGCCGACGAGTGCTTATTGATTTTGGACTTCTGCGATGCCGTTGCGTTTGAATCGGGGCGAGGACGCGATTTTTTGTCTGGATTTCGAGACTCTCCTTGGCAATGCTTTGCGCCGACTGGCAGGAAGATTTTGGTATTTGCGCGGTTTGAGCCGAGAAGTTGATAATATTCGAGGAAAATTTGATAATTAACTGACGAATAAAGTGGTAGGCAATAATGGTTATTGCTTTTTATTGGGCTCTGCAGTGATCTGTATTATTTACGTTTGAGACATTTTTCTCAGAGGAATGTGTCAGTTTTTTAGGCGAATGCAAAGTTTCAAATTATTAGACGACTCGATTTCACAATTGAGATTCTGTAAAGGACATATTTTAAACTTTTTTTATTTCCTCCTTCTTTTTTCCTTGGGCTTATTTGTACTGGTTTATTTTATTGCGGGATTTGATTGAAAATCTAAAATCAACCCCACATTAAATTATGATTGGTGTACATTCACATCGTACACCTTCGATGGTTCCATGTTCCATATTTCTAATTTCCACGGTTCGATGCAACTTATCCGATTCACCAGTCTGCCTGGTTTCCAGAACATGATTCTCAATTTTGCCTAATACAAGGTCCGGAATTCCGATAACGCAATACAGCTCTGACATTTCGCTAGTATCTGTCTACCTTCTACATCAAGTTTCAACAAAAACAGCTGAAAATTATCAATGATGTATCCATGGTACTTTACTGTCCGATCATTTCTCATTTCGATGGGCCACTCGAAATAAATAATCACCGCAGTAATACTTCACCCTTTCGTTCCACAAGTCTCTAAAGAGATGACATTTGTCACCTCTCTTCTCCTATTAACTCGCCGCCCATAAATTGCAAAGATCAATTTCGACAAAATGAAGCAGACACATGAAGCAGAGAGTCAGGCAATAAAAAAACGTCGACATTTCAAGCAAGATAGTAACAAGAGAAAAAGAACAACCATTTAACGTATTTATTCGCTTTCAGAAATACAGTCTCGTTTACTACACAAGACACGTAAAGTTTTCATGAGACAAAACAAAAAATATTACAAAAGGAACACTTATATTTTTTCAAGTGACAAAGAATAGGGGTAGAAGAATCATTTTTACGAATCCATCAGTCACTGCATGTGTTATATGTGCATGTGTGTATAATAGAAAGTGAGTAAAGATGGTGTATGAATAAGATACATTAAAGAAAACGATAGAAGAAAGAAGGGGAACGGAGTAGATTAGGATAGAGGAAGTATGAAATGTGATAGACATGAGAAACAAAAAGGAAAGGAACGATATGATAATAAAGATGAACTGAAACGGTTAGATAAGGGGCAAGGAGAAGGAAAGACTTTATCTTTAGTTGCAGTTCAGCGGGGATTTTGGAATTGAAACCGGTAGGGAGGAAGAAATCGAGCAGACGAAAGGTTAAATGATAAGAGGGAAGAATAAAGTACGATAAAGGGGATGTAACGTGGGAAACTGTTGAATTGACTGTGGAAAGCATGGCAGGGACGGAAATAATAAAAGAAAAGGGATATGTACTGGGGTTGGCGTAACGAAAAACAAAAGAAAATCGCTTGGCTATGATCTTCCTAAGTGGGTTGTTGAAAATCCCTCGTCGTTTACGGTTGTTAGACTTTTATTCGTTGACGTCAATGTATTAAAGTGTCACAGGCTGACGTTAAATAAAGGGCTAACAGCTGAATAATTTCCGCGCGAAGCAAACAAGTTTCGTGACCCAAAAAACACTTCATCCCTACTTATATACTGTGTTGTACTAATTTTCATTACATATAATTTTCTTTATCATGTTATTATTTTCGCCTGCTTCAAATCAATCCCATATAACAATGTAATAAAACCTATTGCAATTTTCGAGTCCCATTGATATTTCATAATCAGGAAGATTATTGCGTCTTTCGTTTTCCAAACGATGCATGTATTTGTATCTTTTGTTCTACATATAATAATTAAGCAAGTTCTATCTGCTTTGCCAACGACCAGTGTAACAATCAAATTTAAAACTGACTTTATCAAGTCGTGCAACGAAAAAGTGTCGTTACGTGAATGCCTAAGTAGAACTGATAGCTTTTTGTAGAAAATCGAGAATAGTCAAGCGGAAAAACTTTCGCAAAGTAGGCTATTTTTTTCCCCACCCTATCGACCAAGAGTTTACCCGTCCTCTAAAGTTACTCATTGTTAGAAAAGTATGCCTCGAAGAGGTGCGGGCGGCATACACGATTCATGACGCAAATCGCATTCCGCGGCCAGTTGCGCGACGTAATCGAGTGCTCCCTTTTGTTCATCCCTTATCCTAAGGGCGCATCTGTGGTGTCGCATTGAAATTTTTTTTGCAGCGTCTCGCCGTCTGATTTTTTGTCTAATCGCAATTCGGCATCACAATATTTCATTTATAATACACGCGGTAGGTTCCTTCTAATCCTTCAAAATAATCATTAATTAATGTACTTCTTAGCTTTGGTAATTTTCGACTGCAAGTTGTTGGACATTTACTAGTGATGGTAATATATAATATATCGTGGTAGAGCAAAATTGTCTAAACGTTCTTAGAAATGTCTTACTAACAGAGATAGTAAGAGGACCAGATGGTCCTGTACTTGGCGAGTCAAAAGGGCCTAGGTTGTAAAATGGGACAATACGCATTCGTAGGTATAAGTGGACACCAGTTCCCTTTGGGTGTTTCAGTCAGTTCTTAGGGAGCATTTCATAGTGAAAGGACATTCCGTCTGAGCTGTCTTAAATACATTGAACATATAATAGTTATTTCATTTAACACACCATATCCAATATAAGTAAACTGAAATTGTGAGTTATTCTTTGCACTTCGTGATTTAAAATTAGTTACAGAATTGGATTGTTTCTACGTTGAAATTGTACACTTTTCGTATCGCTTTTATGTAATAATTTTCTGCCCCGTTAGCACAGTCAACGGAGATAAAGGGAAACGGTGTAGGCGTGACTTTTGAACTCTTCGTTCGTCTCATCGATACATTTCCCGCTTCATTATCCCTCTGGACGCTGTCTTATGAGCATGGAATTAATTTTTCACCTTGTGCACCATAAATGTTAAGCAGGCATATAATAAATAGAATATTAAAATTGCATGTAAACGCGTAATCTTAATCTGTAATACAAAATTGAGGGGAACAGTATCTCATGCAGGATTTCATATACTTCCATGAAGTAGATGAAAACATTTTTAAATAAAACTGTCAGTGAATGGCAGGTTTTAGTCAAATTAAAAGTAACTCGGTCATATGTAAGATACGGTCACGAAACATATCAAATTCGTAGATCTTTCTACATTTTATCCACAATATGTACGTGTAATTCGCTGCTGCACACCTTTCTAACAATGCTTTCAGAAATCTGCTAAAGAATGGACCGAGGGCTCGACGCGGCAAAGCAGTTCAAAGGGCGCCGTCCCGTTTATACAGAACAGTGGGTGGGCCCATGAGGTCCTTCAACAAAGCGCAATGCGTTGGCCCGGAATTCGTCGTGCGTGCCAACCAGCCACCAAAGACACTATGCGTTGGCCAAGTAAAGGTATTCACAATATATTTTACATTTCGTATTCTGGAAGTATTTGATACGGCAAAACGCTCGCGAGATTAATGGACAACTTTGGGAATCATTTAATTAGGCAGAGTGAAACGGTGATTAGAGTAAAATCTATTGAATGTTTTCAAAATATTGATTATCGAACTTTTGAAAAGATTTCTTATGAAACGAGTGAATTTTCGAAATCAAAAAGTAATATTCCGGTACCGGGAATCGAACCCGAGCCTCCTGGGTGAGAGCCAGGTATCCTAGCCACTAGACCATACCGGAGTTGAAAGAAGTAATTTTATTGTGTGTATTCCTGTGTAGTATCTGTTATATTTTTGGCTTCAGTTATTTACTATGGGAATACAAGAGATATATAAGTGACACACGATTGAGCAGAAATATGATTTACATTTGTATTCAAATAGAGTAAGGTGCGAAAGTTTAAAGAAATTTTGGTACTGGCAGAGGAAAAATATTTATGGGTCATTCTGCCAATAAATAATATTAAACGTGGATTTATAATTTTTATCGATTTTACTATTACTCGGTATAGATTTTGCATAATTTACTCGTCAACGCAATTTATTGAAAGGGGTATTATCTTTCGGAACAAAAATAAAAAAATTTCCGGTACCGGGAATCGAACCCGAGCCTCCTGGGTGAGAGCCAGGTATCCTAGCCACTAGACCATACCGGATTATATGATGTACCTCTTCTTTACACGAGTACAGGCACCAACGACGTAATTAATTATAATACAGGAAATAAACCGCACAGCAAAGTATATTACGACAATGTATTCAATGGTAAACTTAAAATATTCGAGACAAGTATTAAAAATTAAAACACTTCAATTCGGAGTATATATATTCGTTTGAACATGTTAGCGATAGCGTATTTTTAAAGAAAGGAATAGAATCGTGTGGCGAGGTACTACGCACCCTGTGGATAATTTATGATGGGGACGCAGTCCTACGTGTGGTCGAAGAGTGTTTTGGGAATGTCCTAGGATTGACTAAGTTATTGCACGTCTTGAAAGTGAATGAATAGAACCAAACATCCTGTCGGCAGGCGGTGGATGGCGACCACTCTCGGTCTTCCAACTATCAAGTGTCGTGGGATTGTTCACTATATAGAAAAGAGGGAGAGAGAGAGAGAGAGAAAGAGTTTAAATATGGCAAGCGACCTGAAGTCACATTGCTAAAGAATAGGGACTTCCTGGAGGATCTGGCCACGGAGTGGGGAAGGCTATGCCTTTTGGTAAGAGGACTGTGATGAACCCCATGGCACTTACCCCAGAACCTCCATCGAATAAGCATTCTTTTAGTAAAGCTAACAAACTTGCAGATATATTCCTATTATATCTGACAAACTTTACAAACAATGGGAAATCATTTACAATAAAATTGTCTATATAAAAGTATATAATAGAAGATTGCATATTTTTATTTTACGAAAACTGTCTATATTTTTTAATATGTGTTTCTCTGGAAACAAAATGCAAAAAGTAATCTTCCGGTACCGGGAATCGAACCCGAGCCTCCTGGGTGAAAGCCAGGTATCCTAGCCACTAGACCATACCGGAGTTATGAGAACATTTCGTAAAACATATTCACAAATGGAATGCACAGTTTGAACTTACAATTTTATTACAAATAAATTGAATTAACAAATATCAAAATATCAAAATTATAAATGTCTTCGAGTACTTGCATTATTTGCTTCTCCAAATGTACACTTGATGGCAAGAAGCTCATATTCTTGAAATTCATTCAAGGAAAATTGACGTTGATATTTTTCTTAACAACGATACCTTCTGCACATATTTTACAACTTGCTACTACGAATAATTAATTTTTGTTATATAATTGCAATTTTGCAACTACAATTATACCTTGTGAAACTGGGTATATCTGGGTATGTATAATTCAATTGTAATTATAATTTATTTCTTTTGTCAGAATAAAAAACTTTGTCGCTTAGTATCAATCGATACAAAATATTATAAATGTTAAGATCGATTAGGACGGATAAAATGCAAAAAGTAATCTTCCGGTACCGGGAATCGAACCCGAGCCTCCTGGGTGAAAGCCAGGTATCCTAGCCACTAGACCATACCGGATCACGGGAGCAAAATGTTTCTAAAGGGTTGAATTTTATTATTGCATATTAACTTTTTGGTGGCGTTTAAACTTTCATCATATAACATATAACGAATGAATGTAAGAAAAGTATCGTTATATGCTATATTAGAAAACAATAAATTAAACTGTATTTTATTATTACATAAACGAAATATATTTAATAGTAGTACGCATTTAAAGTGTTATTTTCGATAAACTTCAATATATTTCATTGTTCGATTTTGTTATTTGAGGAAACAACCAATATTTTAAATGATTGAATAACAATAATTTGTTTTTCACTTCGTTGAAAGATTTATTAATTTCTTTTTCTTATTAAATTACCTAGAAAGATACCTACGTTATTCTATTTAAATGTAAAATTTGATTAATATATATATATATATATATATGAAAACTCTTAACGAGGAAAAACTCCATTTAATTTTTTTCTGTAGCCTAAAGGTATATAATATTTTTCATCATAATTTTCAATGTATAAATATGATAGTAACTATTCAGTTACATCGTATAAAGGACTCAACTATTCGGCGTAATAAATATAAAGAAGCAAATTATTTTTTGTTATAGGCTGGCAATTCTGGACGAATAGTTGTTATAATGCTGACTGGGCAACGAGTGGAAGTTACATGCGATCCACAAAAAGTTACAGCAGGAGACTTGTTTCAGGTAATTTCTAACCAATCCGCATGCGCCTCCGATACTATGAAATAAATGATAAAGGCGCCGGTTCCCACACTTGAAATTGGTTTTTACACACAAGGCGCACGGTTAAAAATGTAATAAAATCTGACAATTGGATCGAAACGATCGTTTTTCGATGGTGAAAAACGATGAAGTGCGGAAGTTCAATCAAAAGTATGGACTGGCGCGAGCATTCTATGGAGAGTGTCCCACGATGATAAGGGATTCAATTTGCTCGGCAATTATGTTTGAATGATACGTATAATGACGTTTACAGAAACATACAAAATTTCGTACAATCACGTGAGAACAAAAGGCGACCGAATCGATAATTATTCATTCATGGTTTTAATAATCTTGTATTTTCGATTATCAAATGCGGCGTAATAAAACAATATTAAGTATACTGCTTCAATTGTATAACATAATGATTTCATTTCGTTGCTCTTCTATTTTTGTTCCACTCGTGCTCGTTATCTATCAAGCACGGTACGATTTTATATTTCGCAACGCAGTGATAATTTAGTATCATCCACTTTTCATTTATCACTTACAACAGTTACGAACATCACAGAAAATATATTGGTATGAAATACTCGTGTAACACTTTGACTTATTGAACATCCCATGAAAGTTCTTTATAGTATATTTGTATTACTCACTTTAATTTCAGAACGTTGAGGCAATTTTTCTCTAGCCTGATATATTATATTTACCATCACTAGCAAATATCCAACAGTCTATTACAAGTATCAAGTTAAACGTCAATTGCGTAACCTACTTGAAGAAAATTTTTTTATTTTATACATGCACTTTTCTCTCGCGGATAATATATTCTCCTTATTTTATTGCTGTTACTATTGCCGTTGATGTGAACTACAAATCATTTACGTCTTAACATCCTACACTTTTTTTTTTTTTTGAAGAAAAGCATGTATGTACATTTGAATAGAATTTTTTCTGTGTATCATTGAATAGATGCCGTATGTTACACCTTGAAGATCGAGGCGTAGGTGGCTGTTCATGAGACCACAAATTCCAGTGTGAACTCATGAGAAACTCTGGCATTCTGCCAAGGTTAATCGTTGTATATGACAAATCCACAAACCATGAGTTATGCAATACAGCAGATTAATGCGTCTGTAGTTTGAAGCAAACCCATCGATAGATCCAAAACTTTTACTCTTACATTTCTTCCTTAATACGAGTTTAAAAAACAAATTATTCCTACGTTTACTGGTATAAGTCTTTTAATATCACACCAAAGTGAAGTGATTATTGTATATTATTTAAATATATTATTTGTTATATATTGCATTATTTAAAGTCAACGAAAGTTACCGCAAATCGGTCTGGAACGGAACGTGTTAGAATTAATAGGTGCGATCGAAAATAATACCTCCATTAATACCTTCACCATTGAATTATGAAAAGTAGATATTCGTTATCGAAAATTCATAATTAAATCATGAAAAGGAAATTGAATTAGCTATTGCGTGGATTTGTAGGTGTAATACATCCACATCCTTTCGTTTCATTAACAGTTTTAAGTTATCTCAGATTTGTTCATCACTGATTCCAATATACAATATTACAATTGATTTAAAAATGATTTAAAAAAAACCACCTTTAACTACATTGAAATGTATCGGGCAACAGAATTTATTTATCGAATGTAATGTGTCCATACATGTACATTCTATCTAATCATATTTTATGTTTGATCTCGTGTAATTTCATATCTCACAAATCGTATCGATTTGAAATGATTCTAGGCTATCGTGCAGGCTGAAAGCCTCGACGAAAACTTCACCCTTGGTCTAGCCGTATTATTAGCGGGTGATTTTGCGATTTTACCCCCGGACACTAAATTGAATAAAGTCGCACCACCGGGATGGCTATGCGGTGGCAAGAGCAAAGGTCTCCTGGGTCTTCCGACTAGTTTTATGCTGTATTTGAGGCTCAGATTCTTTCTGCCCTCGCTTCGTGGTATAAGGTATGGCCAGAGCTATTTCATAGTTTACGTGCACACCTAAATTTCAGTGAAAAGGTCTTTAAAGATTTACTACCCCGTGGGTTGATGCACAATCGTTGTGCGCGCGGGTGAAAATATATGTTCGAACATTGAAAGAATTGTATGGTTCTCTTTTGCGGTGTATCCTTTGCGAGAAATGTGATAAATGTGAAACAAAATTTGTATTCATTTATATTTAGAAATTATTGGGTCAACCACGATTTATACAAGATTTATGAATTATTGGTACTATATTTTTTTATTCTTTTTTAATTTTAAATCTGAATTATAAAGTAATGCGTATTGAATATTAATTTTACTTACTACCGAATACGGTTTAATTATTCAAATGGCAGACGACACGGAACGCATGAATTGCAATGCAGCTTTTTTACTCTGCAATAGTCAATCATTTTTAAAGCGGAGGAATTCGAAAATTTTTTGCGAGCAACCATACAACGACTTCGATTTCTTATCATTTATTAAAAATGATTATCCACACTGTAATATGCACGCACAATTCGATTTGCGAAAAAATGATGCACATAAACGGACTCGTCAATTGCAAATTATCCATTTAGGAGTTGGATATCGAAACATCTACTGTATCTACAAATACGACGATGTATATTGGAGCAACAGCTGGTGTGCCCGTATGCCGAGTTAATTAATCTGACCGGACTCGCTCTTCAGGCCGAATTTGGAAATTATAACGTGAACGTGAGTAAATGTGAAATTTATTGCTTGTAAAAACATCAGTGGAATTAAATATCTCTCGCGAAACGCGCGGACCCGAATCAACCCATTAAACATCGATAAATAAGACTAACGTAGCAGAGTTGCACGTGTTATAGATATAATTAATTGATGCAAACATATTGACGATGATACCCGTGTATACAGATGTACAGTGTGTCACGCCAGAATTTCAACTACCCAAATATTTCATAGCTTTTAATGACACGTGGAAATATTTAATACATACAATATGTATTGAATTGTTTGTGAAATTCAACACCTTTCTTCCATAACATGTTTATAATAACTGTACATGATATTCATCATACCACTGCCCACGAATCCCGTTTATTACTTGCAATGATCTAAAATCTAACAGATAAAACCAACAATATATTCTTAACGAGATACGACCGGTGACATTTATCAAACATATTATTCTTCGTTAAGAAATGTATACGATATATTTTTACTACTAATCCAGAACACTGATAATTTCCAGTATCGCTTTAATTTCCGCGAAATAATATGAAATCCATGCATTCTTCCTACACGTGTAACAAATGTTCCACCAACAATCTTCCCTTCCCGTGCATCATCACCGAGTCCTTTCGATTCGATTATGCACGACTTGTCACGCCCCGCAGGAACACGGCTGCGGCGATTACTTCCTGCTGGAGCACTACGTTCCAGAGTCGCTGATCCTCACCATAGATCAGCATCAATCGCAGATCAACAACGGGGGGACAGATGCCCTTCGGGCCAGGCTTCATCAGGCTCACAGGGACAGGCGGGGCTTGGACTCGAACAAGGCCGAGGAGATGTTCATAACCCACGCACAGACACTGCCGGACTACGGTTCACACTATTACATCGCCACCGTGGACTCGAAGGACCTGGAGAAGGTGATGGCGCAGCAGAGGAGAAAAAGGCCGGTGGACAATCGTGACACGTCCAACAGAATGCCCGATCCCGGCGACAATATCTACGGCGAGGATGGCAGAGCGCAGGAGTACCAGATGCTCGGTCGAATCGAGGTCTCCCGACTGGGTTCATGCGAGAATGTCCCGAAGATCCTGTACGAAGCACGGAAACCGGGCGGTTTGATTAAGAGCGCCACCTCAAACGATATTTACGGATGCCACAAGACGAAGTATCGCGTGGAGGCATGCAACAACAATAACGTGAACAATATGAACAACAATAACAGCATGAACCACAGCGGGAAGAGCGGCAAGGGCGGCAAGAAGAAAACGGAGAGCAACGTCTGGTTGGCCATACACGCGCAAGGTTTGAAGCTGTTCGAGAGAGGCGGCGAGCCGAGGGAACGGGTCGAGCTGGCACAGTTTCAGTGGAAGGACATACAAACGTTGAGCTACAGCAAAAGCTGCCTTGTCGTGTACAGCAAGGTGAACAGGAAGCGGTGCAAGTTCAAGCTGAGAATGGACCATCGAAAGTAAGCATCCGTTTGATCGATTCGTTGGTTGCCCAGCAGAGAATTGGCCCGTGAATGAATTGAATGGACAGTTCGAGGAAATTAATAAGGGCGCGGGTAGTTAACGAATGTACGAACTGCGCGTAAGGTGTCTTTTGTTAGCGTCTTAATGGCGTTGGGGTGGAATGTTGCTTAAATTAGTGGGCGGATTTCATTGAATTATTGCGAAGATATATATTTTAAGATCAAAGAATGGAAGCGCCCGATGCAAGGGAAGGCTGTTCGAGTTTCTGTGGTCGAATGGAATTCGAGAGAAGATTTAACGCACGACTCGGGACGTCGCGTAGGCTTCGAGTTTCACAGTATTTTTGTTTTCCAGAAGTTACTTCGCTTTCAAGCTCACCTCGCTGCACCATCAGTTCTTCTTAAGGCTCCGTTCGGAGCTTACGTCGCTACAGGGACTAGCGAAAGGTATGTCCTAGCTTTTGTACGTCGCAGGTTTTTTCTGCTCTCCGTAAAATCAGGCGGTCCAAAGACGATGAGAACTGTCAATATTTTATTACGATCCCGTGGAAAATTATAGCAGGCAACAGTTATATTTCCTTTGAAATAAAAATTTGCTGGTTTTAGATATCGAAGTATCTGTTAAAGGGTTAATGGTTCGGAGTCTTGATTGGAATTCTTTAATTGAACTTTTTTAAGTGAGCTTTTCATTTCGCATAAAGCGTATTGGAAATTTCGAGGACTACGTTTGTAGTCCTCGTTTATAACTTTATTGTATATTTGACATCTATGAATTGCGTAATTATATAATACATATTAATAAATATCCCCCGCAACTTTTAATCGCCAAATCCAGCGACGATTGCGATTTATTTAATAACAATCTCCGTCCACGAATGAACTAACCCACGAAGAACATTCGTCGATTCTAATCCGGACCGTGATATGCCAAATATTTCACAGAGTTCGGCGTACCCGCGACAATAGAGGCGAAGGTTGTGTCGCCGTCGAAGTCGAAGTCGCACGACAGCAAAACGAAAATAGCCATCGCGCACACCGTGAAGAACTCGCCGGTGAGGCAGAATTTCACGATGCAGCTGGAGGAGTACCAGAACAAGGAGAACGAGAAACCGGAGAAGGACGTCAACGTGGCCCCGAAGCCAAAGGACTGTCGCCGCGAGCCGGGTTTCTATTCCGCCGAGGATGACGCGCTCTACGCGCAGGTGAACGTTCGATTGGAACCGGAAGGCGAGTCACGCGACACAGAGGACGAGTCTGAGAGGAGTTTGACCAGCCCCAACGATACGCTGCCGTTGGACGGGAAGGGAGTGAAGAACGACGGAAAGCTGTACAACTGTTCGCGGGCAGATATTGAAACGGAAACGGAGTGCGGTTACTCGCTTCCAAAGATCATGTCGTCGAACGACATGGATCAGGTCGGAAAGCCAGATAATCCTGAGGAGCTGTATGCGGCGATAAACAAGGTTGGGATCTCGAGGAAAAACGAGTTCCCTGTTCCGGATGAAGTGTGGGACGTTTCCGACGTGAAGAAGTCGCTGCACAAGGTCAGGCCGGCTTTTACTCGAGCATTATTCAATAGAAATCAAAATTCCGTTTGCCCGTTAGATTGTTTGGAATTGATTTTGAAAGGATCGATGAAATTGGCGTCGGAAGCAATTCCGCCCCCCCAATGTTTAGAAATGAACGTAGCGTTTTGGTCGGGCGTTGACATTAGTTCCATCTAAATGCTGATCATTCGTAAGGAACGTTCAACAAAAAGTTAACGTCCTAGAAAAGAGAGAATCGTTTCAATGCATTAATGCTACTTCGTGCGCAACAAATCAAATTCAATTAATCATTCCTTGGCAGTCTTGTGAAAGCAAAAGAAAATAGGTGGAATTTGAAATGTATCATTACACTCAAATGTTACAAGTATATGTATATTTCTAGTTACAATACAGTGAATTGTTATACTTCGACGGGAAAATCAATGAATGATTGGATCGAATTTGAAAATGGACCGGTATTGCGTGTGTTGTAGATGAAGACGTCGAGTTTACCGAATTACGGAACACCCAGGCAAAATGGCGGGTATCGCACGCCGAGTTTACCACGTCGTCTAGGGGTGAAAATGGGAACGCGAGCGATCTACAGCAGCCTCGTGCAGAAAGACACCGCCCTTACCGACGACATGGAGTCTCTGTCGCTGAAATCAGACACGGAATCGTCGATTCAGTCGTTGTCCGCGCGATCCACGGAATCTCCTCTGCCGGAGGCATACGTGCTCAGTTAGTAACACTTTTGTATAAATTATCATCCGCTAGAATGTTGAAGAATTTATTATCTCGCACTTCTGCCAAAATAAAGGCGAGCTACGTCAATTATTTTTTAGCAATACTTAATATTCCGAATGATGAAAAACCTATTTATACAGAGACAATTTTACCGCCCTAAAGAATCATTATTCATGCAAGTACGTTGAATGGAACGCTTCAAAAGACACTGAATATTTTTACTTACGAAGTATATAGAAAACGCAAGATTTTCTGAACTACAGACTCGTTCTTTTCCAAATTAAATATCCCCGAATTATACTGTACGCGAACAGAACATTTCAACTACCCCAAGTCTACTTAACTGTGTTTCAAATCTAACGTAACGTCAAATCGAATATTCAGGGCTGCATAAAAATTCTCGAAAACACAACGAAACGATCATTGAACACTCGAATACATTTGCAAATGGTACAGTTTCCTTTCCAACAGATGCTGATATCCGTACAAACGACGAGACGTTCCGTGTTACCGAGGACGAGTCAATGTCCGCCTCCTTGGTGGCGCGTCTTGAGGAGTTGTCGTTTGCCGAGGAAAGGATACTGGAGACGATTAAGTTGGAAAGGGGTCACGGCGGTAGTATAGGGTTGCAAGTGACAGAGGGTAACGACGGTGGCGTTTACGTCCAAGCGGTGTCGGTCGGAGGGTCGGCCGATATGGCCGGGAACGTGAACAAAGGTACGCTTGAACCCCCCCATTTTCCATCCCCATTCGTATTAATTCGCTGAACTTCATTGGCCGCAGGTGATCGTATCGTGGCGATAAATGGACAGAACCTGTTGCACCTGCGGTACGAGGATGCTCTGAAGATGTTGCAGAGCTCGTCCGACACGATCGAGCTGGTTCTCTCACAGTCTACCTCCCGTAAAAACGCGGCTTCCAGGCAGGTTCACAACCAAGCCGCGGAAAATAATTATTTGAGGTGAGTGGAGAGGAGTTTGGTATTTTCTCAATCGAAGTTTGTCCACGAATTTCGTTTGGCGTTTTCTTTTTAATCGTTGTAACTGAAATTTCGTTTACTGGTTCACGACCCACGACGTAGATCTAGCAATCTGTGACGTATTGTGTTGCAAATTTTATTTGTGAACAATACTTGTTCTTGTTTGCTGCGAAGCAATGTTATTATTAAGGACTTATTTCTTGATTTTGCTGGGAAAGTGGATTCACCGTACTTTGATTCATGGAATAATTTTGCCAAGGGATTTTATTATTCTTTTGGTATGAATAATGTTTTGAGTGATGGATTGTTTGGAGTATGTTCCATTTGTATCGTATAATTATAATACTTGTCAAAAAACGATTTTAATCGAAATTCAAACGTGAGTTTATTACAAATTCTAAGAGTGAATTATAAATCTTTGATCCGGCTAAAATAATAGTGATAACGCAATGAGAACGTTTCAGAATTAATACACCCAATTTTGTACAATAAAAATTCATTGTGCGGTACAAAACTGAATTAATCCAGTCCGATTTGATTAAAGTGATCTCGGGTAAAAGGAATTTCTTCTCAATATACTATCAATATTTCCCGGGGACAGTTTATAAGTTCGTCGCCATTAATTTCAGTGACATCAGATTCGACGTGTCCTCGGAAGCGGATACGTTGAGTATGACAAACAAATGGCTCGTTCAAAGAACCACCGACGTTGCATCCGTGCAAAACACGTCGAGCGCGTACAGCAGTGCCGCATCGAGTGCAATGGGTAATCACAATGCAAACAGCCTGTACATGACCGATTTCGTCGATAATGGCGCACTTAAGTCCGCCAGTATGCTGCTGAGTATAGAGGACTTCGACGTCAGCCGGACGAGCCGTCAAGTTTTTATTTAACCGTCGATTAACAAGTTAGTAGCTACTCCATGAACGCATTTTTCATTGAACTCGCACGATATTTTTTTCAATCGTCTTGTGTTTGGTATGTTTGTTAAGCTTGCTCGGCCATTGAAATGAATTTAAACATCACTATTAACTTAGGTATTCAGCATAATTTATGCAACAAAATTATTTGGGGCAGCGAAATTAATTTGGACATCGAAATTGCGCCCCGATTGGTAATCATGTTACTAAAATGTTACACAGCACTTCCTTTGAACAATGAGATTCTTTGAAATCCTAGACGAGGCTTGTTTCGAATTAAATTTTATCGCGAGAAGCACCTTGGTTCTATGAATATAATTTATGTATAAAGTGCCAGGAACTAAGGTGTAATTGCACCGGTGCTGAAGTACTTTTGCCTTTAGTTGCGCGTACAGGTGACACTTTTTGGACGCGTGTTTCAACCTGTTGAAAAGTATAAGTTCGACTTTTCGATTGACTTACGTTTTCAATATCTTTATTAAATATTTCTCTGACGTGAAGTAAATAAATAGGGATGTACGAGACTAAATGTTCGAGACGAAGAAACGATTTAAAGAAATGTCCAAATTTATTTCCATTCTTGTTTCTTTCGCATTTCAATTATTGCATACGTGACTGGATAGTTCAATGACCAACGATGACATTTTACCTGGCCTTTCTAAATTTCGGTCCTCCAACGTAGGCGGTCTGCGCTTGTACGTGCAGTATCGTATAGAAGATGCCATTAAGACCATTACAGCCATTATGTCGAACGTGGCTGCATCGACTACGTAACGTAATCGAATTGTTTTTATCCATTTAACGAACGAAGCCTTGTGCAGACTTCGAGGCGGCGCCATTTGCTGCTTTTTCTATTTGCGCGTTTAATGCGATCTGTCACGTCAGTCTTGTTTCCTTTAGCCGGCAGAGGAAGATTAGGATACGAGCTTGAACAATGATCTGTCAGTAACAGTATCGTTATAGTTGATTCCTCAATGGTTATACGTTGTTTGCCGGAGGCTGTTAAAATAAACTTTAGAACCGAAATTAAGGAAATTGCAGAAAAATATTAATATTCAATTTCCAAAAGAGCCTATCATCAATTTTGTCCTCTATCGATATATATTTGTCAAGTTTTTTGTTTCGAATACAAATAGCTCAATTGAATTGGAATTTCGTTATCAACTATATCTTTCTAATAAATATATTAATAACATTTAATCCCATCTTTTACTACGAGAACAAGCGAGCCCATTACTGCTGCTAATGAACGTTACAATTCGATAACAGAAATTGTGTACGTTGGACCTACGTAAATGAGCTCTCACGAATAAGGGGAACTGATCAATCCTAACACGTACTGAAAGCATGCAAACTCTTGCGGGGGTCGGAAGCAAGATTGATTTTAGAACTTCACAGGTGTCTCGTTCGGGTCTTCCTTCATTCAATAGGAAATTTAAACTTGACAGCATTAGTGAATCGCTGTTATTGACCGCATAACGGAGAGAGGGATCGAGGGACGTCAGTCATTTCTAAGGAATCACCTTTAGTATCTCTCGGACGGTCCGACGCCGTGGTTAGACACGCGTTTCCGTGTTTCGAACGATCATTAAAATCAACCGTGAACCGTGCACGATCAGTGCTCCTAGATGCGCAAACGTGACGCCCGCAAACCTTTGCCGCAAACGATCCGCGCTGTCCAATGAAACAAAATTATCATTCAATCGTGCACAAATCCAGCGTGCAGTCAACCGTGCTTCGTTCGCCAATTAGCGCGGCGGAATTGAGGCCTCGAACTGATAACAGTGACAGTGCACACCGGTGTCGGGCGA
Organism: Nomada lathburiana; assembly: GCA_963667235.1. Taxonomy (NCBI): domain Eukaryota; kingdom Metazoa; phylum Arthropoda; class Insecta; order Hymenoptera; family Apidae; genus Nomada; species Nomada lathburiana. The sequence continues at coordinate 4,884,569 of OY763905.1, forward strand.
TAGAGCGTGCCGCGACGTCGTTTTCCAGTGTCATGCACACCAACGTTCGATCAATCGTTGTTTCAGGCGCAGAATCTGACGGCAGCACACCGCCAGTTCCACCGAGACGGAAGAAGCGCAAAGCGAAGCCCGCGGCAATTGCAAAATCTCCGGAAGGAACGTCACCGGCACGTTCCAAGAAGCCAGACAGAAAACGTTTGGCGCCGCCTCCGCCGCCGCCGCCTCCGCCGCCGCCGCCGCCGCGAGCAGCTCGTCGGATCAAACCTCGCGTCGCCAGAGATCGGCCGGAGGAAAGGACGTCGAACGTCCAGGCGGCAGACGACGAAGAAGAAACGCTAAACAGTCTAAGTTCGATCGAAACAGGGGGAACGCCCCGGCTGTCGCCTCTCCGGTTCGAGGACGCTGACCCAGTGCAGACGAGGGAAACAGGCGACGAGGAGGACGACAAAAACGACGGACGCAGCCCCGGCCACGCCGCAGAACAGCCACGGGAACGTCCGTTTATATTCGAGGCGTTCTCGAAGAGGGAGGCCAACAAGTATCCGCCGTTGTTCTTCACGTTGCACGATTTCCAAAACGTGATGTCCAGCGCACCGCGGCAAGAGGACGAGTCGAATAACCTGTCGTCGGTGGAACTCGCCAATTCCGTTCGCGACTCGTTCCTGGAGTCCTTCGAGAATTCGGCGGACGACGAGGAGAACGAGATATGCTTTCGCGTTACCACGACTAACCTTCCGTTCGAGAAATGTTTGGACCTGGACAGATGGACCGCCACGTTCGCGGACCGTATCATCGGGAATCTCGACGAGCCCAGTCGCTTCATCTTCGAGGACTACATGGACAGGAGTAGCAAGATGAATATCCGGAGATCCGCCGGGCCAATGGGTACCGAAAGCTTCGAGGAGGAAGCAGCCGTTCCGCGTTTGACCAAGGTGAGATTCGTCATCGAGTCTCCCAGTTCCTCGACGCCTGACTACGAGCTGGACGAGAACGGCGAGGCGACGTCCGACAGTTTGCAAAATATCGATCCCATAATCGACGAGGAGGAGGGCTGGAATCGTGGCTGTGGCGCGCAATTAACCGAAATTACTGACGCAATGGATCTCGAGCAGGCACATGGAGCCACGCAGGACTCCGGCGAGTTCTGTGACGTACCGTTCAGTTCCATTTTGAAGACACGAAATGGCACGGCTGCGTGGTCGTCTTCGGAGTACGCCTCGAGTTTCGTCGGAACTGCCGATGGCGACGAGTCGTTCACGGTGGATGGAAATGATCGCGCCGATCCGTACGATGTGCTTCGATCTTCGGTCGATCTCGATTCACAGGACGAGTTGTTTCGTTCGACGTTGACGGGACACGAGATGATGGCGGCGGACGTCGGCAAAACGGAGACGGGTTCAAACGACGCGGAAATGGCGCGCAGATTTGCGCTGGCTGAAGTTGATTGTTTGGATAAGCTGCCTGACGATAACGATTTTACACCGATGACTGTTTCGTACAATGTGGACGACAATAAAGAAAGCCCGGATGGAAGGAAGCTGTTGCATCCGACGCGCCGAATTGAAGACGATAATATGCTAGGCGGAGAGGCGGTTCTTGGAAATGCAAATGGATTTGACTATATTGAGCAGAAATCTGGGTCGAATAAAGCGAACCGCTGTTTCGTTGAGGAAAAATCAATAATTCGCGACGAAGAAGGTTTCACAGCGAACGTGGGAAAATCGACAATAAATGAGACGAAAGTCTTCGATCGACTGGTAATAACAAATGAAATAGACAATAGCGGCAAGCGTTTAGTGTCGAAAGAATCGGAGACCGATATTGACGCAAATGTCACCAAGATAGAGGAACGGCGGCAGGTAAAAATGAATCCTCCCGACGAATCGATGCAGCATTACAGGAGAAAAGTTTTCGTTAGTGAATCGCTTCGAAATATGATGAATCGCTGCGATTTCGAGTCGATTGATTCCGCGTCGAACGATTCTGTGCAGCAAGATCGAGAATCGGATACGATTGCCGATAGTTTCGGCAGCCGCGATGTATACCGAAGTGCAACCGAACGATGTTCCATAGAATCGATCGGCAGAATTTACACGGATAAATTGAACAATGCGCCGAGCATCCCAGATGGCAAACAGTCTCAGGACAGCTTCAAAAGTTTCGATACTGTGGATATGAAAGAGAGCATCAGTGTTCCCGTGAATGTCAGGCGAAACTCATTTTTGGAAAACATGTTGTCCGAGAATTCGAGTCAGGTGTGGTCCAGTTGCGAGATCGTCGCTGCTCATTCGAAACTAACAGAAACAACGGAAGAATCGATTCCCTTGGACATCGGTGAAAAGAAACTCCACGATCGTTCGAACGAGTCGGCACAAATGGACTCGGCAATCGAGAAAATTTTACAGGAATCGAAAGCATCGTTGAAAAAAGTGGACGCGACTCTTCCGAGATCAAAAGCGCCCAAGAACGTCATCGAGGCGAACAACAGAAGCGCCGGCGAAGTGAAGTGCGAGGTATTGAACGAGTTGCTCTCCAATTTCAGCAACATCAGATTGAAATCGGCGAACGGCGAAAGGAAAAAAGCTGAGACTCGCGTACAGATAACGAGTTCTGGTCGACGGGAGGACGATGCTGAAAAAATCGAATCGAAGCCGAAGGATCGGGCAGCTGCTGCAGAGGATGTTGATAATTTCAGGCAAACAGCCGATGCTTCCTCCCCGACGAACAAAATTCCGGCTAATCGAAGCACGAATTATGAATCCCTGGAGCAGTCGGCCACCCTTCAAAATAACACGGACCGTTCAATTAACGACCAAGGGAAAACAGAATCCTCGAGATCCCAGCAACCTAGCGAAATCTCTAGCGATCGCAAGGAGGGACGGCCCGAGACGAATCCGAGCAAAGATGAAGTAACAAGAAGCGAGGATCGTTCGGCGCCGTCAATGATTGTTGAACGAGTTCGCGTTGAACCTAGGCGAACCGATACGACGAAGAACGTGTCCGACGGGAGACCCGGAACAGGTGGGGCAACAGAAGGCTCCGTGGAACGTCTGCAGGTGGCAGGCTGCGGTGAAAAGACTGACGCGAAAGACGAGTCGCATAATCGTGGCGGTATCGCGCGACAGTTAGAGTTAAGCAGAGGGACGAGTAACGGGGACAAGAGTGCCATAGATAGAAGAATTCCTCGACCCCATTGTAATAATAATGACAATAACAGGGCCGTAACACCCGTAGCTGTAAGTGACGACCAATCCCGCGACACTGTAACGATAACCCCCGGTAGAGTTAGAAGCTTTGTGAAATATTACGAGATTCGACGGGAAGCGACGGCCGACAAGGACCCCGAGAGTAACGATAGGACAGACAGGGACCGGGTGCCGGAACACCAATCGGTCATCAGCATCCGCAGAGGCCTGGAGGCGAGGGCCGTCGAGACTGTGCCATTCGACGTTCAGAAGAAGGACAATTATCGTGCGGGAGCGGCGGGCAAAAGTTCCGAAAGACTGATCGTCTCGTCTCGACGGGAGGACAAGTGCGCCGCGATCATGGAGGAGATCGCGATTGAAAATTTAAATAGAACCAACGATCGCGTCGCCGATTTTATTCGCGACGATCCGACTGGATTGGAGGGGAGGGAGGAAGATGAATCGCCGTTGTCCGTTGGCGTACGTACGTACACGCAGTCCGGCAAGAAACCGAAGAGAAAGAAATCTGTGAAATTTCAAGGCGGATTCACTGTGATCGGTGCGAGAAATCCTGACGCGGATGGTCCCGTTGGGAGTCTGGCGATTCGTGACGCGGAGTTGTCGGGAGCGAAGAAAACTCCCGATAGACAGACGCTGAAAGGAAATGTTCCGGGCGAGAGAGTGGATCCCGAAGCTGGACAGCCTGAGATATTGCTGGACGCCGACTGGTGCTCCTTCGAGAAACGAGAAAATACTTCTCAGGTTAGTGGACGATTTAATTGAAATCGACTTGATTGACTGGGAGAATGTGGGAGGCTTTGATGTACCGTGCGTTGACTCGCGGTACGGTATCTGTTTTTGGTTTATCTTGTTGTTAATGTTAGGTTTTGTAATATATGAGAGGTACATTTTCTTTGGTTGCAGTGTATAAATTTGGTAGTAATTAGTTAAGATCAGTTTATTAGTCAAGGTATGCATTATTTGAATGGAGGCCACTTTGACGTTGAACTACACGCGATATTCTTAATTGCATTTTCATGAAATGTCGCGCTTTTGTAATTTAGAAAATTTGAGAACGCAATTTGTATGACGCTTGTGTCATTGGTAGAAAGTTTAAAAAATCGATAACAAATACTGCGTTCATTATTATTATTATAATATTTTGAAATTATTATTATGACATTTTAGTGTATTCCTTGTATCGTTCAAAACAATATACTAAAGAATTCTTAACATTATCTGAAATAAACAATGCAAAATAAGTTACTATGTAGATTTTCAATTTTTCGTGTACTGTTTTTTCAATTAGTTAGGAATATTCTTTTAAATAATAAAGAGCGGAGAAATTTGCATTTCATATATTACAACCTATTTGAGAAATATTTCAAGCATTTTTCAAGTTAAATAGAATCGAATGTTGAATGTACAAATATTTTATCATAGTTATCGGTGGCTGGTCGCAAAACGAGCCGGCGTAGATTAAATTTTATTCGACCACAGGGACAATATTTGTTAAATACAGCAGCCGTTCAGTTACTTACTTTGAATGATTTAATACAATGAAACTATGAAGTATCATATGATATTTGTAACTAAATTAATTATTGGCGCGCCAGTTCAACAACTCTTTTAATACACAATTATTTTCGTACTCAATAAAACATTTCAATCATGTTTTCGTCAAAAATGGTAATTGGATCCCCGGAGGCCCAGAAGACGTTCCCCATCGAGGCTTGCAATGGGGCCCTTGGGGTCCCATGAATTCGGGGAACGGAAAAAATACATTTTGCATGGTTAGTCTGTCCTGGTTATTCATTGGCAAATACGTGCTTTTCGATATGGTATAAAATAATCAAATAATTCTTATTTCTTTAAGTCTTACTTAACTACGTCAAATTTATTTTATACATTCAACAAAGAATACGATGTGTTATATTCCAATGGACAAATGTTCTATTATAACGACAAGATGTAGTGCTAAGTGATACAGTGATTGGCCATTTAAGAAAGTGGGTCACGTATGCATTCAATAATAAATTTTAATTTAATAAAGTTAAAAACGTAATCAGCATAAATAGCTCTTCTAATAGACTCTATTATCCTAAAAATAAATTAAAATTTATTAAGGAAGATCAAGGATTCACAGAAATGTACAGAAAATGTCTGCATATGAAAAAAGATAGTTATTAACCGGGCTAAGAGTGACTGGCGAAATATGAGTAGCAAAATACTGGCTGCATTCGAATCACGAAAGTACATGGTATTTAAAAAATGTTCATTAGAAAGAAGCATAACAAATGTTTTCTCTAACCATTCATCTTTTCTAAAGCAGGGCCAATCACTGTCCACTCGCCAACAACTGTATACTGTTCACCCCTATTATAATTGCTTTTCCTGCATATTATTCAACAGATAGCTAAAATCCAAGAAGTAACAGTTTGCTTAATATTTTCTCCGCAGATACAAACCGCAGCAAAATGTGAGGAATGTTCAGGTATTAATCGCTTCGTTCCAAAACCAGAAACCCCACGCCTCGTATTTTATTGTACTGTATAGTTAAATCGTAGCTTCTATAAGCCGTCGTCGTCGTTTCGTCGAATCTCGACAAGACTTTTGTCGCGACGCTCCATAGCGTCCAAAGCTATATTAATTTTCTGTACACACGTTTTTTTAAGCCTTAACCGAAGAACAGATCTTTATGTGCTCAACGAGAATATAAAACGAATCATGTCATCAGGCAAATGATACTGAAAAGATTTTTATTAGTTTAGAGCGTTGTTTGTTGAAATTATAATTGGTACGAATATAAATGTTATAGCGAAGTTAGCAATGGGACTACTAGATTGAAATTAAATTATTAACGGAGAAGTTTCATAAGGCCTCGCAAATTTATTGCGTCGGGCATTGCGGCGAGTTTAAAATCTAAAAACGAACACAATATTTCACCAAATCGCAATTTTCTTTGAGAGTCCTACGATCTAGTTTTATCCTCGCGGGAGAGTTCTGTACTTCTGTGAACCATTTTCTCGCAAATTATTGAGGCGATTTTACGTTTTTACTGAAAACAATTAGTATATACGGGTTTTAAAAGAAATCTTTTAGTATAGAAGTTATACAATTGTATATGATTGATATAAAAACTGTTTACAAACTGCTGAATGATCACTTGCTTTTTATCCGAATGTAGAAATTATTTTCGCATATCCGGCACCTCCTTAATCACCACAAAACTTTGATCAAATTTACTTTCTTAGGTGTTCAAAGCATAGGTCGAAATATGTAATAGAATAATTTTTACAACAGAGCCTTTTTCGTTCTCACAATTTCATTCGCATAAAAAATGTATAGTGCCGTAATTCACAGATTGCAGAGAAACAATCTTGAAGAGAACGATCACAAAAGTCCCTTAAGCAACTAGAAATACAAATACCTTTCTAGACAATGCAGAAATATCTATCATCGAACGAGCCAGTTCACCAATCGACAAAACGAAAAGTAATCGCGTGTTTCCGATCAGTTTGCTCCGTTTCGCGAACGGAATGGTACACCAAACTTTCGTTCAGTTAAGTCGAACGTTCGATACACGTTCAGAGTAATATCGGCGGTTAAATCACGACTAACCGATCTTCCGTTTTTCCCCAATGATTTAAGGATACCATGAGCACCAAGGACGAACAGATTTTTCGGTCAAACGCATTAAATCAATGGCAGATCGTATATTTCGTCGCGTTTACTCGGGTTCAATTCCCTATCCGCTTTTGTTCCTCGTAATTTCTTACATCATTTTCGTATAATGAGGCTTCGTTGGATTTACGACTCCCCTGACCCAGGAACAAAAAAATGCACCGACACGATTTGTGGTTTCCCACTGAATCTGGCATTCTTCGTGCGACCTAATAATTCTGCGGCGAAAAATCGGACGAAATTGTAACGAATGAAAACGAACACGATCGTTAATAGGAATCGGATATGGAATCGATAATATATTGTGCTGGACGCGAGATTAATGGGAGGAAGTATAGAATTTTCTCACTGGATGTTCTGACCTGGTTTTGTATTAATGCTGATGGAGCGATTTTTACAGGGGATTTAATTGGACCGGTATAGCACTTGTTTGTGACCATTGATCGTGTTCCTGCACTCCATTAATATACATGGTAATTACTTGTTAAATAGAATGTAATCAGTGCCCTGATTAAATTGTTATGAATATCGAAAATGTTAAGCGTAAATTTAGCGTCATCAAATTTAGTGACACGATTAATAATCCAGTTAGAATCGTATGATACATTTACGTTAAAATCGTGAATGTTCAATGAAAATTATTTCACAGTTAGATTTATGCGCGCTGTAAAGCCTGATGTTTTCAAGAACATTCAGGAAATGTTAATCTCCAGAGTTATTGAATTAGATTTTACATCGTGATTCTCCGTAATTCATATTTCACTCATAATTCGATCGCGAGCATTACATTTAATTCTGAGTTTCCATAATTTATCGAGTTACATTCAGTTATGATATCGCTAGGGGGTGACGATATCGACAGTCCTGCTTCGAAATGCTTCATACAAATTTTTCTATTCACCTGGAAAACAGTGACAGAGTGTACGCATACACTGCACTTTCACAGTTCAAATTGTGCACTAGTTTAAAAATTGTTTCAAAGACGAAAGAATAACTTGCAATCATTATTCAGTAACCAATAATAAAATTGATATTCTAACGACAGAAGCAACATTTAATCGAGCATTTTTAACGGTGGGATAACGATGCTTCAATGAATCTTAAAAACAAAAGACAGAGAAAAGGGTATAATAATAGCAAAATAAAACAATGAACGTCAATTTCGTGCACAAGAAATCTGTTCTTCCGTTGATTACCCTTAGTACAGTTAGTTTTCGTTCTCCGACAGAATTTTAGTCGTGTACATTATGCGAAACGGCAAACAGCTTTTAGCTCTGTTATTGTCGCAAACCTTCCTTGCATTAGGAGAACGTTGTTTTTTGGCGACATAGCGTATCGCAGGAATCGCGCGTGTATAACCCCATTATCCTGCGTGTATTGCGTAATTATAACGTAAAGGTGGAAGTAATTTGCGTGGTAGAGTAGCGGCGAAAATACTATACTTGTTGCGCTGTTTGTGTTATGTGTACGTGTTCAGCTGATCAAATTTGATACGCATTAGTATCCAGTGTCGCGAAGAAAAGGTACTGTCATTTCGATTCCCGTGAGCACCGTACTTTGGGTGATGAATACCCTGTATTACGAGACAGTCGAGCGTTTGATGGACAGAAATGTGCCATGCCTGGTTTTTGCACCATCATACAGTAACTTGTAATCAAAAGTTTGGGACCAGCAAGCAGTTCCACCTAAATAGAAATAATACGACCGATGAATAATGATTTTCAATTGAGAATTTCAGTACATTTCCCAGCTAAAGCATATGGTATAGGAACGAAGTTCATTCCTGCCAGTCTCTATAATATTAATTTTCATTCAATATGAAACTTTTGCCCAGCGGTGTATATTAATTGTGGAAGAGTATTTGCTCTGTGTAATGTAGAATTTTACTGTTCGCGGTTGAAGAAAAATAGTTGGGAACAATTTGCTGGGGGCAAGGCGTCGATTTTTTTTTTTATTACATATGTTTTTGTTTATAATTTTGCGTAAAATATTTAAAGAGGCATTTTATAATGAATGATATTCAATGTGTTCGAGGTGTTACGGTCCTCGTGTCCTCGTAACTTTTGCAGTTGTTGGATCTTTGGTTGTTAGATTTCTTTGACGTAATATATTTATGTAATGCATTCTTGTTCTTCGAAGAGCAAGAGTTTTATCAAACGTCACACCTGTGCACATTGCCAGCGATGTTACGTTTATTGCTAGTTTTTATTCCTGTGCAGGGATGTTGAAATTCATTCTTCAATACAGGTTTGCTACAAAAAGGATTTCGCGATCGTTTTAAATACAAAATTCATTTTAGCCGTTCACTTTGCTAAATCTACTTATACGTATAACTCGCACCGTTATTCGTATTACTTTAACATTGCACTGTACCCCTGCAATGTTACGTAGCGATCGAAATTGAAATTCTCGCAATAAGCCCGATGAATTTGCAAATATTACATCTGGCACACGAGAGATCAGTATCAAATCCCGATTACAATTTTAAATTCTCAAATTAAGCTTTATTCCGATTCTACATTCATTCCGACGGTTCAAACTAAAACCGCTGTGCTTCCACCGAACATTAAAAAAAAAAGTGTGAAAAATTTAAATATCGTGTACTTCAAAACATGACTCGTCACTTGTGCATCAAACAGTTCCGCGGTTTCACCCTTGCCGATCAAATCTCTCGTGCTTACCTTGACAATAAATAGCATGCAGAAAATAATCAGGTTAAGTAATTGATACAGTCGCGTTTTGTACCAATACTTGGAGCGATTGTCGAGAACTCGATCATCTGGAAACTTGGCGAGAACAGTGTGCCGTGGAAGACCGATTTTCTATCGACGCGTGCAAAGTTCTCGGTCTGGTTTCGAATGTGTCGAGCGTGCACGGTGGCAGGAAACTTTTTGACAGCCGTGACAGATCGAGTTAAAGGGCACCTCGAGTTTCGTCAAGTTTTTGGCACGTCTACCGGATTCGGACGCGCTTCTACCGAGATCATGTGTACGCGATTGAATCACGGGGAGCTACCCTAAAAATATTCTACGATTCTCGAACAGACATCATTCTTGCACTGCTGACTGTGTCCCCGTGTCTATTATCATTATTTCTGATCGGCTGTCATAAACACGGTAAGAAAAGAATCGAGGGTTGATACGACCTGTTAGTGAAATGCAACGATGGTAAATAATAATCGTGCGCACAAGATCGAAATGACAGTACTTTTTGCGGGATCGACACGCGAAAGGTGATATTGATATATATATATATATATATATATATATATATATATATATACATATATATGTATAGCGGTTTTCATTGAAAGCGTGCAATTCGTCGGCCAAATGAGACTTAACACGGTGCGATTATGCAATCGTTTTATTTTTCCTCTGTTGACTTATTGTAAGTATGATAATTTATCGTTCGTGCGAGAGAATTACTTTATATATACATATATATATAATATAGAAAGAGATTAATGGTAAAGAAGAGAATAACGTGTCGCTGATACAATAGGAATACGTAAATGGTATGCTTCTTAAGACTTAGTATTATTATATACGCATGATTGCTGCCGGTCGTGATTGCGCGACACGCGGCTGCTTGAGTGGAAGTCAAGGGAATCGACGTGCTTGCCGATTTTTATTCTGCACACAGCGCGTTTCACTTCGTTTCATAGGAATCTTATTTATTTCCTGCACGGATAATGCAATTTGAAATTAGATTTGACAAGTTGCGACTTCGACTGGTGGGGAATTCGAAACAGTGTCGCTAGATTTTTAAAGGCTACACTCTGGAGATCATAAATAATTGTTGACGCAAACCAAACGCAAGTGTAGAATTATAATTGAAAGGAGAGAAAATAGTATTGTGAGTTTAAATAGGAGAAGAAAAAAGATATATTACAAAATAAATTTCTCTACTTCTAGCTGATCTTGAGTTCCATTTAAATGAATCCTATTGAACTATATTTTGAAATATATACTGAGAATTATTCTGAACGAATATCAACGTGTAAATATTACTTACTGCTGTCTGGTTCTCTGGAATATCTGAAAAATTCCAGCCCCTTTCGTTTAATAATAAGTTGCGCCCTTACTATAATTATTTTAATTTCCAACAAAATGCAGATTATAATTGAATCATAACTAATTTCAGTCCCACCTGTGATTCGCGTAGAACTTTGTTTAAAAATGTTATTTAAGTATTATTGTATCAACCACTTGCCGCTTAAAAATCCATCAATTTCCTCCACTTCCATTCGCTGCCTGCAATTCGCACAAACACAAACGGAAGCGATCAAGCATATATTTATAGACACATATGTATATGTACTTGTACAAGATGAATGTGAGTATTATTACGCGATAACGATTCTGTAAAACGCAATACGATTTAGCTCACCACGCAGTTGGTGGTGCGATCTTTTATAAACATTAATTTACGTAGGTAGATAGTGTGAAGCACGGAGGGTGCAAATTGTACGAGACTCCTGTTTAAAGCGCAGTTCGAACAAGCAATAATCCACGATACACGGATTTCTCCTGATTGGCTATCCAAAAACAAAACGTGCATTGTTACACCGACGTTTCATTGAAGCTGCGAAATTTGTGTACCGTTGGAATTATTCTATAATATCGTTAATTATAAACTGTTCTATATCAGTATTTCTTTTTTTTTTTATTTTAACTTCTCGCATAATTCCTTTAATGATGTTACTCTAACGAGTTAGAAATTTATTAGACGCAGTTGAATACGGTTTATAGAATTTTAGACGTGGAATTATTTGTCCACTTACAGTGTTTTGTTTTATCAAATTGATTTTACTCTTCAACGCGACTGTACTTTTACAACTAAGCGATTGTTTACTAATCGAATCATGGTTTACAGACTTTTTTTAGATCAATTGGCGCCTGCTTTGTACTGCGAACAGGGCCTGCGATCGATTTCGACGTTGAGTCAAATGTAATGGTCATTTACATGATCTAGTATTAATTAATTATTTGAGAAATTAATGGACATTCCATTAGTTGAACCAGAATAGCTTTTTAAAGGCAAAGGATACCTTGAAAATTTATTAAAAATCCAGACGACACTTGTTTCATAGATTTGTCTACTTCGAAACGGAACTTATTATTAAACTCTGCTATCAAATATTGACACTATTTATACATATTATATTTCTATACAAAATATGTTTTGTCAGTTTGCCACTTACAAAACATTCCATCGTGAAAATAATGAACAATTGTCATTGTCGTGACTCAGTGTTCGTATTTTCAAATACATGGAACGTAAATCACAACAGTAATACTAATATAATAATAATTTGCCAGTTGAGCTGGTTGTGCATAAAAGAACAAACCTAAGCTCCGTTCATTTGACTCAACATCGCGTGCGAATTTAAAGCGTCTGTCGTGAAACAGTACGGTTTGGATTTAACGATAAGAAGGATAAAAGATTGCACGAAACGTAGTGTACATTCCGGGAAAATTGTACGAAGGCACGCGCGATGAATCCATTGTACATTCGTCGTGTGCGTGAAGCATGAACGCTTAAAAAGACGAGCTAGTTTCCTTTCAGAGAACAGAGTCTCGAGGATCAACGTTTAGAGGAATTTACCGGTTAACCTTAAGCAATACGTTTTGTAGACGAACACGAGAATCTTATTACTGTTTTATAAACGTTTAGACGGAGAAAAATTGATATCGTACGCAAGGAAAACGTGCGTACCATACCAATCGTGCCCCATTGTGCCCAATAGAGTCATACGCAATTTGGAGGATAGTCGACACATTATGTTCATTTCGAAAGAAATGTTTTCCTGCAGTACACTGTACGTTTATATTTCCGCTGAACGCTGAATAAATTATTATTTTCTATGCTGTAACTGGAGTATCTGTTTTTTTACCAACGTTTCATTTAGTCACCCGTTTAGCGACGAAACTGATAGGCAATCTATAAGTCCCTTCGAAAAATTTCTAGGATTTTGTTTCTCATCTTATTTCTCGGATTATGGATAAGCACAGGAATTTGAGGTACAAATTAAAAGAGCTAGAAAAGAGCTTTCACGTTTCTTGAAGTATCTTCGTTAGTTTGGTGCATGAATATCAAAGAATTAACTTTTCTGATTAGAAAATAAATTTATACACGTTGACATACTGTAGTAGAATAGAAAGTTAGTTGAAATAATAATTAATACTAATTTATTCTTGATAAAGGAAAGTGTATATCGTATATACTATATACAATTATTGTTATCGTAAAGTAGACAAAAAATTACTTAGACAATTAATTATTAATCTAAAAAGTTATATTTATTAAGACATTCTATCGTTTGCAACACTTCCTATTCGTCGAAACCCGGCTCCAATTTAAAAAGTTCATTCAGCCGACAGTATGATGAAAAAAATTAAACGAAAAGTGCAGGCACAAAAATCACAATGCAATCTCGTATCCGCGCTCACGATAAATACATTCGCAATATCAAACACAAACAGCTCCATCATCGTCGCAATATCGTCTTTTTGTTTGATTCGCGGAAAAACGCTCTCGTTTCCAGTTTCATTATTTTCACGAAGCTTTCTCGCTTTTTTCTTATTGCGTATTTTTCACAATACGTGTCACGTCGAAGTTTCAATTCGAACGACCCTCGCCCGCGCAGCGATACCATGAATTAATAGGATCGTGTTTCGGTTTGCTCGCGTTCCCTTTTTCCCGTCAAGAGCGAGCTTTATCGTTGCGCCAGCCCTGGAGATGAGCAAACGAGATGTGCGCCAGACCCGCGAATTTTCGCAATTACGCTGCGCCGTGTCTGATTCACGATTTGCATATACGTTGCGCAAGTGGAACGATCTATTAACGGCATCGCTATCGATTAACAGCTCACTTCTGCCAATAATTCTTCCTAAATTTAGTGGATAAGCTGGATCGTCTTGTTCTAATAATATACCGCTCAATTAACTGTTCGCCGATTAAAGTTGGTTTCTGTGCCACGTGAAATCGGAACACTCGTAGAATTTCAAACGTTTCAATTTCAACGCGCGTTAAGCGCGAGAGAACGAAAGGTCAAGAAATTCGGAGTTTCAGAAATTAAACGAATCGTCGGGATGGATACTGTTGAAATTTAAAATACATTTTAATAGCACCTTTGCGCAGGCAACATTTCTCTGTTACAGTGGACTCGATTTGCACTTCGAAGACTTCGAAGATCGGTAGTAATTAATTGAAATAGAGTGGCCGGTTTTATTTGCTTGATTGTCGAATTAATAAATCGTCCACCGTCGTACATTTATTTACAGACGTCTTAATCTTCAGTCAAACGGCAGGAACGATTGCGACATCTCCAATAAGCGCAAAGAATGAAACAAAGGATGATCAAACAGCGGAAAGCAACGCAAACAAGTGAAAAGTCAAGAAGAGTCGGGATTCAAAATGGCATCGTTACGCGGCTCCTAAAGCAAACGTGACATCGGCGATCGCGATAAACTGAGTGCTTTATTTCCACAGGGATGTTCGATGCATGTGTACACCTGTGCTCATACATCGTTGCACTTTGGTCGTGATCGAGGGTAAACAAATTTCCCATAGGCCATTGATCCGGCACTAGGTTTTATCTTGGCAAACAATGTCGTACGCCCGGGATGCACGAGGCGCCTGGCCGAGGACTTTATTGCAGCGTCAACTTTCCTGTTATACACAGTTTGCGAACTTCTAATGAAACTTTCAGTTGAACTCTAGTTGTGGAATTTCTAGCAAAGCGAATTCTATACCCTTGTCGTTAACATCGTTGATGCATTAAACGAGGAAACGCGGTTTCACGTCTTAGAAAATTGCTTGAGGTTTTTTTATGCATTAGAATTTCTTTTTGTAAAGGTGGCATCGACGTGTCGGCAAATCGTTGGAAAAGTATTACGTATAACGGAGGATACTTTGCATTGGAACAAATAATCAGTCGTCGAAATATTACATTACGTATGGCTCAATATTAACGTCAAGATATTGTCTGGCCCAACACATCCTCCACTACTTTAACTCCTCTTTAATACTATTTCCACCAAGAGGTGTCAAAAGACACTTTTCCAATTTTATCTTTGAATTATTGTCTAAGTATAATCATTTGTCCACGACTAATTTGATGACTTTTAGTGCAATAGTTGTTAAATTAATTCAGCGATATGAATTTTCCTCCAGCTAATCCTGGATCTAAAAATATGCACGTGGTGTACCTATTTCTACCATGAGGTGTCCTTTGACATGGACACATGGATTTCATAAAAAATTCTAACTTTAAATATCTTCTATTGTAGTCTCTTCTAAATAACAACACCATTTTACTGCATCATATCAATTATAATCAGTTTGGAGAATCCCGATTTCTGTTGTAACGGAACGTACAGGTGTTGCTGCGTAACTTTAATATTCGCTTGGTTTTCCGCCATGTTGCATTTTAGTGTAGATGTAGATCATTGCAGTGACTAATTCTGCAATTCACAACCTAATTAAATAATCCCTAATAAATATGCATCAATGTATCAATAAACATATCGCTCAAATTATCTCTATTTAACTGATAATTTGAAGTCTCGACAGTTTCGTCAATTATTTGCATACAAACGCAAAGGTGTCTCTCGACACCTTTCGGTCGAAATAGGAACACACAAAATCGTGGTAAAAATAGTGTCAATAAAAATCATTTGCCTTGATTAAAAAAATAAAAAAAAGAAACAAGTTATAGTACTTTAAAATGATGTCACAGATTGATCAGCCGTAGTCCGGCACAATTTAAAATTTCCACTTTATTGCGTCAAGCACATACATGAAAATACTAAAACGCGGGAATGCAACGGCGCTTGCCGAACACAATGATGTCACCGGACGACACAGCTCACCATCGCGCATAAAATTCCACCCCACAATATTTTCTTTTTTTACCATCAGCTGTAACAGGTACAGCCACGTCCGGTTACCATGCGCACCCAATAAACCGACTACCTTTCGCCACTCTATTCGACTGTCAAAAGCCAACACCAACATCGCGGACAGCGGGTGCCGTGCAACAAGCGGGCACACGCGCCGTCTAGCGTGCACACCTTGTCCATGGACAGGAGCGTCGAAGAGCATCCGACCGAACGATATTCGTGACACATCCCACGTGCCAGCATTCCTTCGTTCTACCCGTTTGGATCCCGCGGGATTTATTTTCGTTTCGGCACGACTGTGGCGTGGGTTCGCAAGCCGATGCCGCGCGTCGCGACGCAGCCGCGCGAAGCCCTCAGTGAATTCGCGGCTGGCCCGTACACGAGTCGCAGGAGAATCGGGCAAACGACGCCGCAGGACGCCGCAATCTCGATAAGGATCCATCGATCCAATAGAACGGACGAACTACGTTACTCGGGTAACGTGTCGTCGGCCGTGCAGTGTTTCTATTGCACCTATGCTATCAGCCAAACGTTCGGGTACACTGGTGTGTGTAATGTTCTTCAATTTTTATCAATAATTTCGCGCGACGGTTTCACTTTGTCTGCGTATATACGAAAACGATTAGAAGAAGTTGTAATAATTGATATCCTGTCCGATAATGTCATCTCATGTTTCAACATATATGGCTGCCTCTTTTTCCCATCGCGTTTCTGGGTATGTGCTTTTCTGAATTACGTGGGCAACGATGGAAATTATATTGTTCAGTAAATATTAATAAATGTATGGAAAATGTTTTGTTTCCTTTGAATTCAAACACGGACAGAACTTTCCGGTAGATCTATCATTTAGAAGATTCAAATTCTCACTATCAGAATCGCAAGGGAAAGTCTTGGAATGAACTTATATAAAAAGTTCTGCCCGTCTCGGAACTCGAAGAAGATAATAGATTTTCAATGCAATTATTGATATATACTGAACAAAATAATTTCCATCGTTACTAATGTAATTTAGAAGAGCACATATTTAGAGATACAATGGTAAAAAGAGGCAGCCATATAATGGTGAAACTTGAGCTGATATTATCGGACTTATATAGTATAGTTGAAATATGTAGTCGCTTTTCCTCTTTCTTAATATTTTAAACAATTTTGGCATTCTTGAATGCAGTTTTTCTAATTAACCAGGATTACACAATCATCTCAGAAATCCATAATTCTCTTGCTCGTTATTTCTTAGCGCCAAAGGATTTTGTCCCCGTAAGTAAATCGAATGAATAAATTTCAACGGCAAACCTGCATTTATAAGTTTATCACCTGCACTTGAAGATGGGTAAACTGCGTCCTTAATTCAGTAAATTCGTGAAACAAAATCTGCAAGGATCAAGATGCGACAGCATATTATACCCCTCCGTTATCATTTAAAGCGTGGAGCACAAATTCAGTAGATGTATCCAAACATCTTTCAACCCATAGCGTATACAGTCGAACCTCGTTAACTTGGAACCCCCATAAGACCAGAATTTGACCAGAATTTGACCAGAAAAAGAATCTCAGCGACTCGAAGCACCGTGCCTCCTATAACTCGTACGATTCGCTAAGTTCGGATCCGCTGCGTTACCTCGGTAATTCGAATTCAGAGAGGCTCGACCCTCTGTCAGTCGAAGCATACTTCTGCAACTCAAAGTTTTGTCATCGCTGCGCCCGGAACACCGAGTGCCGAAGTGCAAAAGCCTCCGTAAGTCGAATTTTCCTTCGACAAATCGAAACCTCTGTGATTCGAAGGTGTTCCGATTCCAGAGACAGTTGACGCCGATAAAATTCGTTAATCAGGTTTCCGTCACCGATTCCCTCATTCCATCCAGTACGTACGCGACTTGTCGTCTCGTTTCTTTCAACGCGACTGGCCGTTCGCGAAAAATCGACAATCGCCAAAAAGCACAGTCCCGACTGGTCGCGGCAGCGAGCACTCTTCCATTTCGACGGGCCACCAGCCGCGTCGTCCGAGATATTTCGAGACGCGTCGGAAACCGGGACACTTCGGACCTTAGCGGCGTCCCCGCGGTTGCAGCAGGGAAGCCGGAGTGGAAGAAGGGAATCTCCGTTTCGAAGAGACCGCGCAGCGCCGTGATTTTCGTTTATTGATCCTATCGCCGGATCGAGGCCCGTTGTTTCCGGGCGCGATACGTATTTGGACAACGATTCCGGCGAACACGTTCAGGCAACCGGGCTCCTTTCCTCGAACGTGTAGGTGTTTGAAACTGGACCGAGCGATCGCACGGGAAAAATCTGCACGCGGCGCGAGGGAGATCGCGAGATTATTTATAACCCGGTGCTTGTAAACACGCGCACCTTGGCGTCCGTGCTAAAACGCCCGCCATTTCTCGGGACGCCAGTACCGATGCACGAACGAACGGTGAACGTCGCGACGTTCCTGCCAGACGCTTATTTCGACGTATCGTCGCGGTTCGGTGTGCTAGATGTGCCTCGGCTCGCCTGTGACATCACGCCCGAGTCTTGCGAAACTCTCATTCCTCTTCTGTATATGAACATTCCGTCGCGTCCGATGGAACTGCGGAGAGTGTGGCAGTACAAGTTGTGAATTTCGACGCGATCGAACGCAGACCAGTGATCTCAATTTGATATCCGAGAAATATAATTACGCGGCCCGCGTATTTGAGTATTAATCAAATGGTGCGAAGTGGTACAGCAAGTACTGTTCTCTCTTTTTTCTTTTTTATTAAACTAGTTTCGCTTGGATATTAGATGCGATACTTTGGAATGCGGGGGGATGTTTTATGTGAAGAACGGCGACAATGATAGAAGACGAACTCGCTGTATTCAGAGGACTGTAAGGCTCGCTTATCGATCACCACTTTTCTGTCATGGTTTTTCTGTTAGAACGTTGCACGGCTGTATTGTTCGCGCGTAATCGGTTTATTCGTTCCGCGGGGGGACAGGGCGACAAGAAGCGTATCCGTATCGGTATTGTGTTCCATAATTGCGGCTGGATTCGTGGATAGCACGCGCAAACACGGGGAAACGGGTTAGTGAAACGGTATGAAACCGTTTCGGAAACATCTCAAAGTCAAACTCCCTCGATTCTGACAAGCTGCCAAGCGTCTGAGGTCGCGTTACGCAAGCGGCGTAACGCTGCTTCGATTCTCCGTTCGAACGATAATTCTCGATCGCGTTTCACGGACAGTGAGGTATCATGCTGGACGCGTCTTCGAGCGAGCGGAATAAGCCGCGATATCGAATGGTCGGCGAGTGAGGAGACGACCGTGCGCGAACGTGGAACAATGATTGATGGCGGGTATTCCGATCCATCGACCAATTGATTATCGAGGACGAAAGAAGGAGCAAACGATCCGAGTGAACGAGCCAGTGATTTTTACGTGGTGCGAATACTTGCCTTCCGGTTGAACATTACTGTTCGGAACGGTACAGATGTTCGATGGGTATTGTATATTTCGTGGTTCGGTAGAAAAGGAAATATGACAAGGTAGCGAATAATTATGCGAGGAGCGGACGATCTTTCTGTCGAGGTGCAAATGGTTACGTTTACGGATGTTGCTTCGGACAGCAACTGGCCAGTTCGTAAACATTGAGCGATTTAAATATATTTACTCTACTTGAATATATGATCCAGACAACATAAAGACGTATCCAGTGCGTTTCGTTGCATGCATTGATAAACACGAATTATGGAAATATGCCTCGCCTCCGCTCCACTTGCCTATGCCGCACGGACCTACGTCGCAAAAGATGTTTCAAGATTAAAAACCAACGTCGAGCCATGTGAATTTACCGAGCTACGCTTAGAGTCTTCGTAAAACCATCTCGCTCCTACAATATTTATCAATCGTTTCCGCTGATCGCCTCGGAAAACGGGGACACCGTGTCCAACGAATTGTCCCGATTCCGAGCATCGAGCTGATCGTTTCGCCGTAATCGTCGAGCATCGCCCGAAAGTTTACGACGGCCGTCAGGCCGAAGGTGGTCGAACTCCGCGCAAGAACGCAAGCTGCCTCGGCGTGTGCACTGGATCGCGAGAACCGGAAACATGAAGAACGCTCACCCGATTATAACAGCCGCGTCGTCCGGCCTGGTCAATCCGGATTCTTCCTCTACCAATGAACCTACGGAGCCGATCATCAGACTGAAGCTGGACAAGCCGCTTCACTGGGAGTGGGAGCTGACCACGTCCGCGGACGCGCTTCCTGTCATCCAGCTGTTGGACAAGGATGGCCGTCTTCTGGTCGAGACCACGGGAAGAACGGCACAGAGGGCCAGGGGCTCGTTTCGGGAAGGCCTCAAGTCGCACGAGGAGTTTCCTATTAGCAGATCGGCCAGCGAAAAGCCATCGACCGTCTCGTCCTTTTCCTCCGTCTCCACGCCCAGCTCGGCGATTCCGATTCCGGCCCAGGGGAACAGAAATATCGAGGGGTTCAGCACGAAGTTCGGCACCTGTCAGTTCGGCTACAAGCCCCGCAAGTCGAGGAGCGACGCGAGCCTGGTGAAGGATAGGGAGAGGAAAGAAAGGAAACGGAATTGCAACGAATCCGCGAAAACAACGAAACAGCCCGAGGGGACGAAGACAAGTTCGAAGAGCTACTCTGCCGGGGATTACCTGAGGCAGCAGATCGTCGAGGATCTTCGAAGGAAGCATACACTTGGCAAGAGCCCGGAGGAGATCGCTAAGGAGCGATGCAGGAAAATGAAAGCCTACTTGAGGAGTCAGAGCGAGATTCTACCCGAGCTGGTGCACTTGGAGGAAGAAGAAAGCGGCGAGGGATCGGGGCCGAAAACTGATAAGGAGAAGTACGAGGTTAGGAGCCGGAGAATCATCGATGGCTTGAACCGCCTTCGAGAAGCCATCAGAAGAGAGGACGCGCTGTCTAAGAAGTCGTCTAGCCCAGCGGAAGTACAAACCGACGTTTCGAAAAGTGATTCTATCCGGAACGAACTCCGGGCGCATCCCGGCGTGGACCGCGAGCCGACAGAAGTCGATTCAAAAGCGAAGAACGCGGAACTGGAAGCGGTGAAAGCGTTCCTGCAGAGAAAGATCCAGCAGAAGATGGAGCAGGAACGGTCGGGAAGTTCGAGCCGTTGCGACTCGCAGTCGCAGGTCGCCATAAAGAAGAGGTACTCGGATCGCAGGCAGCCGGAAAACCTTCGGGGTTACCACACTCGAAAGGTGCGCAGCGAGACCAACATAATCAGGTTCCAGCCGGAGATCCTTCAGAAGGAGAAACAGAAATCGATCGGACAATCGGAGAGGGACAGATCGTCGAGATTCAACGGACGGCCAACCGAAGATTCGTTCGATCGGACGGTCTGTCGTCGTTCGAAAAGCGAGGCGACCCTCGGGGCCGCGGAAACGATTCGAAGGAATCATCGGCAGAGATCGCAAACCAGAGAGCCCACGGAGAAACGGAAGCTCTATCGAAAGACGAAGAGCGACGTTCTAATCGGACAAATGGGCAGCAGCCTCGACTCGGAACAGGAGAACCCACCGAGACGTATCAGAAGTCAGGACAACGTAGACGAGTCCTGGCGCGTGTACAAGGAGAGGAAGAGGCACGAGAAATTGTATCGCGAGTCAGACGAGGTGGAGGCGAACGAGGAGGACTTGGTGGGCGGGCCAAGGCGGAAGGACGTTCAAGCGGGTCTGTGCTCCTTCAGGAATTGCAAAATCTGTCAAAACTTGCGGAACTGCGTGGATTTGCCGCGGCAGCCGCGCGTCAGCCCCGAGAACAGAGGAAACCCGGGGGACGCCACTACCAACGACACCTCCGATGTGATTTCTGTGTCAACGAGCGACAGGCCAAGCACCAGCCTCCAAGAGAATTACCTGGTCGTCGACGGGAAGCCTGACGGCCCGATGAAGGCGGAGCTGAGAAACCGCGGCGCCGATCTGTCCAACGTGAATTCGCCCGACTGCGGTTACAACACGATTCCCAAGAACGCGTTCAACGATTACAAGGATCTGTACGCGCGATCCACCGTGAAGAAAAGCGACACCTTCAAGATCGTGGATGGCGGCGAGGATCTTGACGATGGCGCGGAGGGGAATGACTCGAAGACGGGGTTGGATGAAAGAACGGTTGACGGTTACGAGTGCTCGAGGGGCGGGGGCGTATTGACGAATAAATCGAACGAGGATATCGCCAGGGATTACTTTAAGAGGGTTTACGAGCTGTTGAAGAAACGGCAGGAGGAGGCGAGGAGGATGGCGGAGAAGCAGGAAGTGGCCGGCTGCGACGACTCGTCATCATCTAATTACGCGGAGAAGGTGCAGAAGAAGAGGCCGCGGCGCAAGAAAAAGGATCGCGGCGTGCAAGGTAAGAGATGAATTTCTTTGGTACACCCTTGTCGGCTCGTTTCAAATGCAGGAATCGTGTTTGTCACGTCGAAGCCCGCGCTCTTGTGCCTGAATTATGCGCCGCGGTGAAAATCGCGAAGACTCCCTTCGTGTTCCTGCGAAACGATTGCTTTTATTCGGAATCAATGCGACGGAGGTTTTCTGCATAGATTTTTCTAGCACATTTTTTACCTCGTGGATATTTCGATGCTTCCGTTCGTCGCAGTGAAATAAGCTTTTTTAATATTATCTGTTCATAATTGCTGGTCGTCGCAGTTCAATAATTTGTTCTTTAATTGGGATGCTCATACGGAGACATGCTAATGCGCGAATTCTCATTTTAATTGAACTGCAATTTGTTCCGATCATTGTTTTCATTTAAATTGTAATAAGGAAGGTATGCAAATTTTTGTATACACGTCTTAGTATTGGAGGGTTATGAACGTCGAATAATTTGAAGCACGACATTCTTCTAGAATATTAGGTAAGAATTTAGTGATACAAAATAACGATTTCTATCTGTTGCTATTATTATTATTAATTTCATCTAAGCACACAGGCATCGAGAATAGCGTTGCATATAAGCATTCAGAATTTCCGCAGTGTCGTACAGCAAATTTAAGTCTGATGAAAACGCTTAATATAGAAACATTCGTGCATGTGCACAATACAACGCGCGAAAAAGAAAAATAAACTTCAACGATATTGCATACACGGGCAGTGCAAACGTTGAACAACCGAATAGCCATTAAATTCGTTCGAACATCGTCAACTATAAATAACAATCCAGTACCGTAACGCGTTCAGTTTATTTCACATTTATATAAAATTCGAACAATTTCCACATCGAGCTGTTCCCCAAATTAAACCATTTTCTATACGAGACACTGTTTCGAAATTATACAAAGACGTACTATATAAAGCTACGATGCAGCTATTCAAAACAGAATTATCGGAACGAATCGAAACACAGTTGTTCCTTAAACAAACTCGTTCTCATTGCCACCGGACTTGGAGGATTCCGTGTCACGGGGTGGAAAAGTGCTCCAGAATTGTCTTCGGGCGGGCGTCGTACAGTCGACGTTAACGGACGTCTTTCTTTAATGTGAAAACTTGCCCCTTAAAAGCTCGCCAGCTTTTCATTGCAGACCAGACGTATTTACGCGGGGTTGGCTCTCGGCGGCTTTCTAGAAATATTCAACGGCGCTTTATGACGAAACTTTCGGGCTATATAACGGGCTGCGTTTGTTAATATTCTTCGTATACAATGTCGTCGCTCTACGTCACTGGCTTGATGATAGACGAAAACGTGGTCGAGAAAGGGACAAATGGGAGTAGAGGAAAATTGACAGAATTTTTCAGTAATCGATTGCTGTCCCGTGATGAATGCTGCCGTTTCTTTTGGAAATCGTCCGAGATAATTGTTCAATGCAGCATCGCACGAAAAGCAATGCTTGACAAGATCGTATATTCTGTTTCAAATATTCCTTAATGATTTTATCGTAGAGGAATACTGCTCAAGTGGCGGGAATTTGGCGAACGGGTGGTTTTTTCCTCCTGTGGTCTATTTCTAAGTCGTTGCACCCCAATTCCTCTCGGTTAATAATGAAAATATTATGCCAATTCGAGTAATAATCGAGTCGGCGGCATTGAAGACTCGATCACGTCTAGGCACGTGGTTGAATATAACGGACGTTCAATTCTCATTTGAAATTGGATTACGCGCTCTTTGAAGCTTTTAGTGATTTCTCGGATCGAGCATTCCTACAGAATGCTCAACGAAATAAAGGTCGGATTAATGTGGCTTTTAAACGACCGTTGACGTTTCACCTGCCGTTCGATAATGTCGCAAACGAATTTGCAGCAAATCGAATAAGTCACCTGCTAATCGACAACACCTCGGTTAATTTGATCAAGATGCGGAATGAATCCGGTCAAATTGTCGATACTGGAGAATGATATTGGAAATGTTAGCTTATATAAGAATTGATGACAGATTGGATGAAAATTGATAGACATATATACCGAATAATAATAATAATAATAATAGTAATATCACTTTCTGTGATATAATATTATTTGATATTGAAAATATTTATGTAGTGATATCAAATTTTGTGCTGTTTCATTTACGTTTATCATTTTTAAAATTCAACTACACGCCATCGAACCAAGTATATATTTATGGGATTCTATGAGAGAAAGTATGAAGTGTAAATTTCGTTGGTGACAGTCATTGTTAATATGGGACACAGAGAGAAGGGTGATAATTTTGTTCAATTTTTCGTTTCAATAATTTGTACAGTTCGTCATGCTGAAAAGTAGGGGAAATCGTAAGAAAATGATAAAAGGAGGAGTACAGAAATAAATATTCTTTAGTACGTTCATTATAACTCGTCGTAGAGTTAAATGTACAGCATTACAATAGAATTCATTTATTCAGTTGACTTTCTTGGAAGTTATTCGAAGACCCGATAGAAAATGATTACAACTTCGTTAATTTTTCGTTCGTGCCTGTACCGAATTCATTGAACATTCTATTATATCCACTATGATTTCACCGTAATGGTTTCCTAGTCCGCGGGTAGGCGCATGCAACAAAACTGCGGCGCATGCAGTATTCTGTTGTGTTGAATAACAGTTCGCGGACACGAAACGCAATCATGATAAACCCCACCACGCAGAGACTATTATACCATGATAAATGAACATTATTTTTGGCGCTAAGTGAACGTTAATCTCACAACGACTGCGAGTGAATGCTTCCTTCGCAGAGCACTTTTCTCTTGGTCAGAAAAACGTTATATAGATTTTGAAGCAAAGGTCAAATACAATTAAAAAGTAATGAATAAAATATACATTCCTTTTTTCGTTAATATTCGTGAATATTTATTAGAGCAATGAACGCATTGAAGTACGCTGTTTAAACAGCGAAATCATTTCCAACGGAGTCAGCTGTTTCTCATGGCAAGCCCCTCCTCGAAAAAAATAATCAGCATGATATTTAATAAAGAAGCAACAACGATTATCGTGAAAGTAGAGCTGGAGCAGTTGACTGCGGGAAAGGAGCCGGGCAATTTTGGACAGACGTCACCGTGGCAGTTTTCCTGGTGACGGGCTTTCAGCCGACGAGATTAGTCCTGAGCCTTCGTCGAGGAAGTCTCGTGGAACAGAACGAAAAGGTTTGCAGCGCAACGCGATGATATAATCTCCCTTCACCGGTTACACCTCGACTGTTGTCGCTTCTTATTCTACAGT
Source organism: Nomada lathburiana (assembly GCA_963667235.1). Lineage (NCBI taxonomy): Eukaryota > Metazoa > Arthropoda > Insecta > Hymenoptera > Apidae > Nomada > Nomada lathburiana. Next base: position 4,909,969 of record OY763905.1, read on the forward strand.
CGAGTATAATCGTCATGTGTTTTGGTAAATTATTAAATTATTCCATGCAACAGAATGTTAAGAAGTAGATCCGAAAGCGTCAGATATATAATAACTTCTTTCCATGTCAAAAAACGTAAAACATTTATGAGAAACAGCAGAAAAAACGGCAAATATGCTATCTATATACAAGTACCCTTATCTCATAGAACACTTTAAATGATTAAACCTAAATTGTTACCAAAATATTTTTGTCATACTCTCGAGCTTCAAATTTGTTAAATTTATTTGATTTTTTCATGTTCACAACTACTACCTAAACAGAGAAAGTATTAAAATCCTTTGTCGCCAAACCGCGCCCAAATATAATACAACACTATTAAAATTACAATAAATATCATCCAAGCATAATCAACTACAAAACAAGTCGCCGTTAACTGCTTGTTGAGTTACCTAACGGAATGCACTGAAGCAACGAAAATCTGGCAAAATAAAATAGGGGACCCTTTTCACCGATCGAAGGATCGAGCGTTCAAGAAATAAAGCGAAAACTCGACGGTCTAAGAAAGAACGGAGACAGGTGTTCGCTTATTTATTAAGTGCCACAGCGCGACTAGAAAATAACGTCTTCGCCCTCGGTGAAATATTCACCGGACACGGACGAGCCGGAACACGGTCGATCCTCAAAAGCAAGATAAAACTCTTTTGATCCCAGTCTGCCCGCCTTGAAAGTGTCTGAGAGCCGGTGAAAATCGTATTTTAGCGGTCGGCCGCGTCGCGACGCATCGCCTCGAGGAAGGATTACATAGGATTGCCAGTGATAGGATTCTTAGCGTGTGCGTTAAGAAGAGAATGGAACCTTTGAGCTTGCAAGTATACTTACATGCACGCTACTGGATAGTGTCACGTGCGTGAAAGGTGACGAAAACTTATTTCACGATTGACGTCTTTACCAATGCTACAGCGTCAGTTACGCGTTGAACAAATTTTTTTTTCTCAGACCCGTGTCATCGCCGTGACAGCGGCTGTGCACTTGGACCGCCGGATATTTTTACTTTATCGGTTTTAGGTGTTCCTTTTTAATTATATAGAAATAGGCACAGCTGCACCTGCTTGTTTTATATATATTATATGTGCAATACATTTTTTGTGCGGGCTTTTTGGATTGATAGTAATCGAATTTTCAAGGAAGAATATTTTAGAATATATTTCAGTTGATTTAAAGGGATTATTGTGAAACCAAAGTATTGGTTACACAGATCATCATGATTTAAAAAAAGAGTTAAACAATTTTAATTTCGACTACCTTTTTCAGGTATAATCCAGATTTATATAATCTTTTTGAAATGAAATATCGCTGTACCTGGCATGGAAAATTTTTGTTGCGGCAAAATTTCCAGCTCAATGATTCAGAGGATCGATACTTACTGAAGTTATAATACAGAAGGTATGGTGCAAATGATAGCACATACGATATGTAAATATTGACTTTGTATTGTGTAAAAAATTTGTACAGCATTGCATCGAATCTATGCAATAATATCTATGGCACAGATATTAAACAAAATTGTTCGCGATATTACTACTTGTTGTTTGTTCATTAATGGGGTGCTAGATACTTTCATAACTATTATAAAGAAGGATAAAATAAATTGTTTCGCACATTCATACACGAAAAGTCTCTAGTCGAACTAATATTATCTGAGAAACGTGTTAGGATTATTAAGATCTGCTGACGTTGCTCTATTAGAGTTCTAATAAAGAGATAGAAACTTCTGTGATCTCGTTCTACAAGATTAATTTGTGGGAAGATTATCCGTCCTCCGAGATACTACATACATTTAATGCGTTTGATTTTATTACGTCAACAATCCTCTAGTTCTTTGAATTAAAACCAAATCATCTAAGTCACATTATTCACTGTTTCCAAATAACGAAACTTCTCTTGTCAAAGCACAACAAAATATCCAGATTAAAACTATATCTATTACGAAATAAAATCAACATTTTTAAACTATATAAATTATATAGATACATAGATTCTATCTGACAAAAAAATAAGCCAAAAATATTAACACAAAATTCTTCCATTCGAGGCATTGTTTCGAGAAAATCGACTTTGATAAATTTTCCGAATATGCACGTCGCAGTACATACTACATGGACAATAAAATACCCACTTTCGCGGGCAATGAGAGCGCGCATGACGGTCAATTTGAAAAAGTGTTAAAACCAATTTTCGAAACCCTATTCCACCCTTTCCATTCATACAACAATTTCGCAGGATCAATTTAACCGGCTGAACTCGTAGTCTATCGCCCTCGGCACAATCTACGATACGTCCTATCGATCCCAAAAATATCTATCGCAAGCGAAACGACGTGTTCGTCCGTGAAATGGATATTATAATGCAACCGCGGAACCTGCACGCGTTCGAAATGCGTTTCACAATTCGGCCAGGCCATTGTGCGCACGTTTCTGTTGAAACTGTTGGCATTAACACCAAAGTGTTTAGCGGTTCTTGTCGCGTAACTATCGGCCTGATCGCGACGACGGCGACGGACGTTTCGCTAGTATGTACTGTATAGACGGAAGCATCAACTTGTTGCTAGACACGAGCCGATACGGCGTCTGACGTTGGCAGAGGAACAATTGGCGAGTGCCGTTTCTCCAGCAATAAATCGTGGTTTCGTTTAAACAACCTCGCGATATTTGCAACGCCCGGAATTCGAACGATCTTTCGCGATAATACCGCCGGCGATTCAAACGGCAGCGATATGAATTAAAACTGGACACATGTTTCGCTTTGAATACATATAATGGAACACCGCTGGGTGTTATAATACTGGGCGTTCGAAACGTAACACGATTTTTTCGGAATTTTTGTTGTTTTCAAAAGCCACTTTATCGCGGGAGAAAAATGTGTCGATGCTTTGTCTGCGAACAGGACTTGGGAATATGTGCACGATGACTTTTTGTTCTGGTTCAATTCAGCCGGGTGAAATATGCGGACGTGGAAACGAGATCAGAAGGCGTTAAAAATAAGATAGACAGACCAAAGAGAAATTGTGTACGATTTACGATAGATCGGTTTTGAACAGAAAATTTTCGTTCGAATTATTAACAGAATGATGGTTTCACAGCATTCGGAACGCACAATATATTATAAATACCGACCTCTGGCTTCGCAGAGAAAATGATGTACCTACGTGTAATAATATTTCCTGACCCAAATATTAATTTAAGAATACAAGGTAAGCAGTCGTCGCGTGAAATTTGTTATTTTAGAACCCGCACGATGAAAGAACGATATCAAATCTTGTATTGTAGAAAAATATGTACAGCTTAAAGTAAAGCTAAGAAAGATATTATGCATACAAGTTTCAAGCTAAATCAAGCTTTTTAAATTACTTGTGCGAAATTCTGTAAAGTGCCTACTAGTTACTATACTTCACTGTACTGTGTCGCCACGTAATTTCAGTAAGTATCGATAATATACGTGTAACGTAAGTGTACTGTCACGCTGAAATTTTTCGGACAAACGGTCTATGTGCGTATGGGTTCTAATCACTGCAAGTAAATTACTGCTTCCCAAGGTATTCCTTGCAGTCCTGTATCAAAGCCTCTTCCATACGATAAGAAGGGCTTAACGAGAGCCTACTCTAAGCTTCTCCCTTTAATCAAAACACATGGTACCTATCAACGCGTGCATAGATCGCGTGTGGTCTCGGTACACGTCTGTAAACCTGCACACAAAGCATTCAGTCGAATGTGTGCAGAAATTTAAGCAAGAAGCTTCGTTCAACGTCGATCAGCGTATAGGAATGCAATTAATTCATTGTCTATGCAAACGCGCCCCATTAAATATGTATACATATTTATTTATTTATTTTATATATATTTTACATACAGATCATTTGATATATATTGTTTCAGCGACGTAATTATAAGCAGTATTTAATAATATTAACTGTTTTGTCATTTGAATTTTTAATTTATTTAAATGTCACTCTGCTAGTGTAGAACGAATTTATTGACTAAATTAATATCTTTCCAGTGTTCTTCGAGCAGAAGAAAAAGCATTGGAAAAGAAATATTTGTTTCTGTTGGTGAAATGTGCCAGTAGATCTTTACACACCTCATTACCTATATGATTAATTAGATTAGCCATATCATTAAATCATCCCCTGTTTTTTTCAACAATTATTGGCAACGCCAAGGTAAAAAATACATTTAATGCTGCACAGCAGTGATGTGTTGTATTTATGAATCTTATAAAATTATCGTTTTAATTTATTTTGCATTACAAAAGAAGGATAATTATTTCGAATGAGCTGCAAGGTTGAAAACAGTTTTTATCTTATCAACGAAGGGTCACCTCGTTCTCTTGAATGTAAGGTCCGTGTAATCTTAGAAGTGCTTAGGTAAGGATGTTACACTCTCAATTTGCACGTCAGCACTATCAAATAATAGGATGGTCGTTCACTTGAGGCGAACTGTTAAGTTTCGCAAATGTAGCTGCAAGTGTACGAAAATTATCGCTCAACGAGATCTATATGGAATTGTTCTCATTCTGGTCGAGTAGTCAGGTGCCAAATACAGTGTTTATTATAAATTCCACGTCAGCAGTTATGAAGCATTACCTTATGAGTGCCAAGACGATTTCATAAAGCTTTCCACAGCAACAAAGTTTATGTACAATTTCAATCTTTATTATTTGCATCACAGATGTAATAATATTAAGGGCGATAATAGAATTTAAGCTATTTAAAATTGTAATTATACAATAAAAGAACAATATTTCATTCACTTTGAGCGGTTTAGAGTCGCTAAATTTCATTGGAAACTATATGAATGTCATTCATATGTCTACGACATGCCTCTCAAAAGGGTTGAAGTGTCGATTGCGCACTGCAAATTATTATAATCATTTTTTTCCAATAGGTTTAAATTTAGTCAAAATGAATATTTTTCTATGTAGTAAATTATTTAATGCCAAATAGTTGTATTCATTTATTTTAATTTTGTTCGTTTTGCAGAATAAATAAAAATGTAAGTAGCTTTTTATTGCAGAATATACATACTTCGATTTAATTTGCATGTGCTTATAGGAAACCATTAATCATTACAACATTTGCTCATTGGTTTTTCGCATTACGCAAACGATTATACGTTGCCTCGAAAGTTGTAAGAAGTATTTTTGTCAAATGCAAGGAAGGCAGCCAATTTTCTGTGGTCAAGGATTATTTTAAGAAGAAAACACGACACCAATTTCTTTATGCATATAGTCCGTTCCATTACGACCAAATAATAATACTCAGACTTTACGATATTATCGTAATAAAAAATTATTTATAAAATTAATTATTAGTAATACACGATAAAATAATAATTCTCAAACAAATATCTACATACAAAACAGAATAAGGGTACTATTTAAAAATAAAAGGGTTGAAAGTTGTATCATCATTGTTTCCATTATACATTAATAATTATCAAATTGAAACCGATTAGTAAATATGTATAGATCAATCAACACGTATTCCATCCAAAGGTAAAGACTGCAGGTATTACATTCTCCCAGAAATAAAATAAAACCCCCAACATTCTTCACCTCTCTATAATCGAGGTTTCATCGAAGAATGCAGAGCAGCAATGAGAATTAACACAAACGCTTCTCGGTAAGTGTCTTTGAGGGTGAAGTTGGCGATGGGCCAGACGCAGCGTCGTTGATTTTATTTCCTGCCACGGTAATAGATTTCACGTGTCCGGGCATACATTGATACGGGACGAGAAGAGAGAAAAGAAAAGAGAAAAAAAAAGAGCGGCACGAGGCCGGACGTCTGACTGAATCGTGTTACGCAACTTCCGGGTATGGTACCGATAGAAAGGACGAACTTTTTGTTTCCGGCTAATTGGAAGCTCATTATTTCGAGATCGAACTCGGTGCTCCCGTGTATGAATCATTGGCGAACTATCGATAGAGACATCCGATGACGTATACCGGATGTCCTGAATTCGAACGTGATCGTTTCACGTCGCGTCGTTTCAATTCATCGTCGCACTTTGCTTGAGGACGAACGAGAATATTGAACTTATCGCAATCTGGCGTCGGTTCGAGACGCGTTGGGTCTTCTGTGTTTAAAATGAAAACAGCGAATGAACATTTACTATTTGAATACGAATAATTGGGTTCTGAGTGTTGTAAGTTAGACGCGGCTCGATGAATTGTAGAAATTTGCGAAATGTGCAAAATGCAAAATTTTTTTGATTTCGGACTTTTACACTATAAACAAGTAAATGCGTTCGAAAAATGGTATAGATTTTTGATTTATTATAGCAACATGAAATTAATAACGAAAATCTTAAATTGCATACACGAAGCCATTGAAATAGTATACAAAACAAAGGTATGATCAAACGGATAATATTTTCTTTTGCAATACTACAAAACTCTGGTTATACTGTTGCGTAAATGTATCACTTGATTGGATCGTTCGTATTTCTTCTGTTTCTACTATTTCACACATTATTCCTCTCGCTGATTTGTTCAATTTGTTGATATAACGTTCGTTACACGAGGCCCAATTAAAACGGATGCATTTAATTTGAAGAGTCACCGGTACTTCCAATAAACTGTCAATATTTATACGAACCATTGATTTTTTAAATTAAAATTCAGTAAAATCCTTCTGTCTTTTAACACATTCCTGAAAAGAACTCTCGCACATCATACTGTACCATCTCGCTATCTAATTGAAATTCAATTATTGTTAATTTCACTGTAACGACAAATGTACGTATCCACATTTCTTTATCCGAATTACATAAATATTCCCAACAGCAGATCTTCGATCGAATTTTCGTGCTACACCAACGCCAAAATCTCTGTTTCGTCATCGGATATTCAGATCAATATTTAATTTCTAAGCCGTTCGTCCAAAGCTTCGCCGAACAAACGAATATCCACGCCTTTCGAAAACAAAAACGAACGATCCAACGAATTGCGTTTTGTACATCGGACGGATTAAAAATAGAGCTCTATACGAGAAAGAATAATCGGAATCGTCGACGTTGCTGAGAAACACGTTTGGGAGAGTGGCGAACGGGCGGTCAGGTGAAAGAATATCGGGCGTTCCTCGTCTTTTCACTCGTATCCGTTCGTATCGTTATCACGAAACCATTTACAGGGAGAACAAAAAGCGGAAACGGCGAGTGCCATTGACGTGTATCCACTGCCATATTTTCTTCTCCTTGTACATCGTAGGCGCATGCGACGCTATAATGAATCGGGACGATGCATCCCGGCGACAAATAACAGGAATCACGTGCTAGACGCGAGCGGAGATCTGTTTGCGCGGTTGATTGCTCGCGTTATTCGTGCACCTGATAATTGCTCAGAAACTCGATCCAACGGTTGTCGGAGAAATATCGCGCGAAGGAAAGCCTGATCGCAGGTTTTACGATCGTTAGACGGTCCTCATTACAAACTATTCGTGCCTTTTGTGCACATTCCCGGCCGACTGAAAGGATTAGTTATGCGGAGGAGGAATATTCCAGGGGACTTTTAAAGGGAACAAAGTCACGTGGGGTGGAATTTTAGTAGCGCGGATGTTTTGGGAAACGGTGTAGTGCATTGGTTTAGAATCGTTTGCTTGGAAATCGTCAGGGGTTGGCGGATAATAAACGATCGTCTGAAGCGTGTCGATATTTATTGCATCCGTGGGGTGACAGAGGTTGATTGTTTTCAATGGGGGGGGGGGGGGGGGGGGAGTTTTTCTTTATTGAAGTTATTGAAGTGTCTTAGAGGGGTGGGTGTTCTGAAATTTTTGAGAAAGCTTGAGAGAAACGCCTTTCTTTGCGAAGAATTGGAAAGATTTGTTCAATTTGAAGAATTTGGCACGTGGTTACAGAATTTTGTATATACGTGATTTCGATAAGAATGTGCTATTGTGGGAAGTGTACGTGACGTACAAGCCTTTTGTTATACCAACTTGCCAACTTGTGAGGGGAAACGTTTTGGTGGTTTGCCTGCACTCTGCTGCTCTGGAGCAGATTTATAACAGTTTGGTGAATTGGGAGATATTCGTGGTAATGAACTATGGTAGTAGAACGTGCACTTCGTACTGTAGAACTAGGAACTACCTCAGTTCTATTAAAAGAAGAATCGAATGCAGGCAATTCGTAGTTGATAATTGCTGGGAAGTTTCGTAGTAACTCTAGATTAGGTTGCATATTTCTAATAATAGACAACAGGAATAATAATAATAATAGTAATAATACTAAGAACAATAATAACGTAATACGTTAATGAAGAAACATCGTGCAATTGCATATCATTTCAATTATTCGATTCTCATTATTTTGATAGAAGTTTCTGGGTTACGCAATTTGTAAAGCACTTTTCTATTTATTGAAATTGAAAAATACTTAGCCAACTGAACTTGTTGTTAGTGTTTCGTAAATCTTACAATACAAGCACCGACCTCTACAATAGCTCGCCACCGACTATAAATTTCTAACGAAGTAATTTCAATGAAATATTCTCAATCGAAGTAAGTGATTCATTAAAGAGTGATTACAAAAGTGATAGATGGTGTAATTGTGTTCATTATCTATATTGTCGATCTACTATTTACTTGCATCATATCGCACGTTATATCTATTACTGTAATTGAATTCGAAATGCACGAAATAACCGCAGATACCACAATGTAGACAATAAAAATCACGTTGTAATTCAAGACTCTCAATGTTGCAAGGAAACATTCACCGCATTTGTTGTACAAGGTCGCACGTTTATGCTTGGAAACTTGTATGCCTGCTAATAATTTTAAAAATAACGGAGGGATCGCGGTAGGAACAAAAAGCAGATTTCTTAAAGCGAATACATACTGCCAATTTAATGTGACACATATTGTTGTAATATTCTTTACGAATAGTAATTAAAAAACGTGCGGCTACATCAATTTAGAATATTTTTAATACCCACAAGGCAGAGCTGGGTGAATTGAAAATTGAATCAATCTGAAACTTGCACGAATATAGTTAAAGGTGGAGGCAATGACATAATCATTTTCTGTTTTAGCAAAATATAAAATTAAGGGTGGAAATAGCCCCTTCAAAAAAACTACGAATTTTCATACCATAGGGGATATCTTACAAATAGTACTAAATATTGAAATGAATTTCCATGAGTATGAGCAATCTCGAAAACAGATTACCCTTTTAGAATATAGGTACCTACCACATAATTTTTGGAACTCATTAGCGCGGATTCGTTTGAAATAATATTAATGCATATAAATTCAGAGCGTACTAACTGCAACATTAATATTATTTTAATACCTATACAACTCATGTAGAATCGAATTTTATTACGAGCGCGGGATAATTTAACGGAGGCAAATATATTAACCGATGCCGTATACATACAATTCACCTTTCTATGCAAACCCCACAAAAATCATTTCAAAATAATGATGAACACGCTATTTAATATGCAAAGTTAATTAGACATTGTACGTTGCTTAGTCCTCGGTTACGCAATTATCTGCTACTGTCTATGCCAGCTGGGACAATTTTGAAACGAGTCTGGTTGACTAATAAAATAATCAACCTTAGTAAAACTGGGGCGTCCCACTTCTTTTCTGACGTCAAATCGTGATCTTTAAATGTTACAAATGCGGATGTCCATTAATAACATTTCGTTAATTATTCGTTGGAAACCAATCATTCTATCGTTAACGTCGAATTACATCTCGTTTGTTGCTTTAATGAGCACGGAAATTTTGACGGCAGGTTTGAAACCACGCAGTCATTGATAAATTGAAAACAAATTTTCGTTAAATAGAACGATTCTCATTGGCGCGGAGGAAGTGTTCAAAATGTTTCTGCGATATCATTTTACGAGAAAATGTAATTTATTCCACGAATGAAAATCGAACGCAAAAATCATGCATATTGATATCAGTATAAAGAGAGCAATTGATATTTTGCACGCGTAAGTCCTAAAAGTGTTCGATTTAAATTAGTTTAGAATCAAAATACTTTACTGCAAAAATATACGGGGTAATTACACTTGATGCAATAATTTACTGCGATATCTATATGATAATACGACATTAAATTAAATTATCGTTTGGTGTTAAAATTACGATCTAACGAATTTTTTAAAAAACGGTGCATCCCAGTTTCCCCATTTTCAATACATTGGTTAGTCTATAATTTTTAACAGAAGCGCATCAATAGAATTTCAACTGACTTATTCTTCCTTCATGTTAAAACACTTTGTCAAACTTTTCGCGTTTTTCTCTACAAATGGAAACAAAATAAAGCACTCCGTGGTATTCTTACCAAGTCCTTTGTTGGGGACTTCAGTCCACCCCGCATTGTTAATTCGTTTCAGTAGCAACTTCTACTTCCTCTCCTTTTACTTACGTAGATCTATTCTTTAATAATCAGTGTTTCCGTACAAACTCATCTTGCGGAGCATGGTTTAATTCTCTACTTTAACCCGCGAAAAAACGCACAATTTCGAACTTTGTCAAGCGTGGTGAATCTACGTTATTCTGTTTGGAACAAGGAACTTCTTGCCCTACGATTTTATAATATATGAATTATTTTCGCTCTTCGTATGACTAGAGTACGATGTGAAAGTTCAATGTATTTCTGCTACACCCTGTACATTCCGCACATATCGTACAAAATGTTCGACTTCTGTCGTTATACGTCTTCTTTCGTCGGAAGGGCTCGGTTTGATCCCGTGCAGTTTCCTTGCTTCGCTTCTAACTTTGATCCCTTAGCGCAACTATGGGGCTTGTAACTTCTGTTTTCGCATACGCGGTCCGTGTGTACACGTCGACGGCGGCCGACGTTTCCAACTTTCCGCCAGATTTTTGCCCGTGCGTTGTCTTTCGCTGCATTAACGGATATCCCATTGAAATGGTCCTATATACGCAAATATAATAAGATCACCGAACCTGTGGGCGAGTTGAAAACGACAAATCATAACGTAAACTATATTTGATCAAATATTCACTGTTGAACAATTAACGGACTGTAATTTATATTACGAAGTTGATTAATAAAACAAATGTATAACTAAAATAAATTCAAGTGAGCTGTGAAACTTTCACGTGCAACCAAAATAATGATTCAATGAAAAGCCTCTGGTTCAAACTTCGAGTACACAACTATCTAGAATGGAAAGAAAGGTGTAGACCTGTGCCGCGGTTGGAAATCCTATCAGTGCATAATATATGTAATGAACAATTACGATTTTATTGGAAATTACTTCAGAATAATTTCTACGTGTCCTCTACGTGGCGTTTATTAAGAAAGGATTATAAATGATTGATGTTCCCTAAACTGAATGAATTGCATTATAGACGAATTTAAGATATATTTCATAGATTTATCTGCTGTTTATCATGCATCGCTTGATGGTACTTTTGGATACTTCTCCGATATTGCGTCGTCTGTACAAATCACCAAAATGACTCAATTAATCCACAGAACATTTAAGCAGTGTCCCCGTTGCGGTCGATACTTAAGGCCAAGGGATACTTAATACCAAGGGTTGCACACGCACGGGGCCGCGGATAAAGGGAACGACACGGGAAACTTGATAATCAGAAGTTCGCTCGGCACGAGTCAGGGTACAAGAACTGCGGGCACTCTTTCGGCATATATCAGTTTTACACGATGCATTTGTGTAAATACAGTTTGCACAACTCACGGAAGTTATCCACTAACCCTGTGCACCCCACTTTGTTAATTCGGGCCAAACTTCGAAGTTTCGCGATAACATGAATATTCCCGTCGCCTCGTGAACGCAGCAATAACGGAATGTCTCTGACGAATTTATGGAGATAATGAAAATGTTATTTTCGAACGTTTAATTTAAGGGGGAAATGTTTCAACGCCGAAACCTTAATGAGTTTTGCGCCGCATTAGATCCGAGGGAACATTCTCTTTTGTTGGCTTTTTAATCAGGTAAGTTCGCCCGTCAGGATTGCACGGTTTAACATAAAATTATGGGGGGAAATTTTAAAAGTTGTTCCATCGATAAGGCGACAATAAGGCGAGGCGGTGGAGAAATACACCAGTCGTGTTTGTACACGTTATATTGCTTCTGAAAGTAGTAATAAATAATATTATCGGACGTCAATAATATTTTTTATATTTATTATATGTATTAAATTTATATATAATGCACACCTTCGGTAGCCTTGAAAACAAAGTATAGAAAATACCATTCCAATTTTACGTAATGATATCACCGTGATACCAAACTCTTGTTGATTAATGCATGTTGATTAATGTAATTTGAAATTCGATTACCAGAATGACATATAATTCTACGTCGTCGAATACGTTCTTACGTACTAGAGAATATACGTATGCCTTGTCCTATTTAAAGAATTCAAGCATACCGAAGTTTTTAGGGAAAAAAGATATTTCTGAAATTTCTGAAACTACATTCGACGTGGTGAAACGTTCGTTCGAAACATGTTTTCACTTAAATGTCAGAACCACCGTGTGTATTTCCACTTGCCGTAAATATTCTTCCTTGTTCTGTCAGTATTTATTAAAATTACGACTATCTGCTTTTTTTTAAGCTCCCTGTGTATTTCCATGAACTGCGTGTCACCCTTTGTTATAAGCTCCAGAATGCCCATGACTAACCAAAGCTTTTGCTCCCTGTAGAAATTTATTTTGCATTCAGTTCGTCACTTTTACGTAATCCGATAAAGTGCGTCATACGTTTATAAATATTTTACACGATTAAATTTTATTCGGTCTCTGTATAAAGTGCGAAGCGGTAAAATACTTGTTTTCTGTTAACTTCAGGCTTCATTAGAGAGCTTGAATGTATTTCATTACAATTGCGCACTTTAAATTATACATCAACGTGGTACCAACATAAACAAACTTATTCTTACATCCTTACGTAGAATGAAAGCAAGGTATTAAAAGAAGGGCTGCTTTGATCTGCTAGGTACGAATTGAAGACTTCCCTCAATTATAAAATTCGAGTGCAAATTCCAACTGATCTTCACAGCGCTCCGAATGTATTGAAAATCTCGAAACCTTTAATAGCGAGCTACGAAAGTTCTAACGAACAATCAAACACATCAGCCAATTGAAACTTCGTCTCCTTTAAGTGCTTCGAATCAAATACAAATAACTGAATCGAATAATAAACTTCCCCCGTGTGAATATTAGCTTTGCCAGGAAAATCAATAACAAACGTAAGAAACATCGGGCGCGATAAAACTACTGCGGCCTAAAGAGCATCTGCACGTGAACGAAAATGAACTCAAACGTACGTGCGAGCTTTGATCGAATTTCACAGCAACGCCACGAAGTAATATACACTTTTGCGAAACACGTTCCGCGGAAGCAGGGCGTACCCTTTACCAGGCTTCTCGGCGAAATATTCGCGAATCCCGGATAGACGGAACGCCGTGTATGCATAGTTAAAATGTATCGGGATAGACGTGAATTTCGCTTGATCCGGTTGAGAGCCAACGCGAGGTGAATTTCCCTTTGGCCCCCGCGCGAACCTTTTATTTTCACGCAAAACGGTGCAGGTACGACGGACGGGCGGCCGGTTCGGCAACACCTGGGACGTACCATTTGCCAAAGGACCGATCGCGTTTTCCATCGGAAAAACAGTTTCCCGGCGTGAAAGCTAAACGACGCGTAGAATACAATTCTCGCCTTTATTCCAGATGGGCGGGCAGCCACTTTGCGTGACGCCCGTTTACTCCTTGTCAATCATCGTTCGTCGGCTTCCGATCGGCTGTCATTCGTTGGAAAATCGGCGACACGTTGACGAATTATAGAAGTGGACCGTTTGTTTCGTAGGTCGCGTTGCTTCTGACAAATGATTGTTGTTTCTCGTTTGGTCTCTAATTTTTGTATTGACGTGGTGTATATGTCAAGGTTGTTATAAAGATTATAACATTTTGACGATTAATGTACAGATTGGCAGGAATGAAAGGATTTCGATTATTATCAGCGGTACATGCAATATTTGATTAGGTAATATATTATTTTGATCGAATGGCTAGACGAAATAATAAATGTGTATGAAGGGTAGACAGGGGTAATATTCACGTAATTTTCACATCGCAAGAAGCATGCATAATAAGGCATACGCTTTGAATAATTGGCTTGGCTTGTATAATTATAATCTAGGCTCATTTATCAAATTGATTTCGCAGAATATGTGGCAATATACGCTCATTACTTTCTCTTATTATAAGTTCTTGCATTGTTGGGTATAAGCAATTTAATAAGTTATTTAACGCTTTGGAGATCTGCTTTCAAACTTGTATGAACGCGTTACGAATATTAAACTTGTTATCTAACATTTCGCAACAAGACGGCTGCTGAAGTTGCATAGGTAGTGTTTAAAGTAGATGCTCGTTAGAAATTTGGCAGAGAATTAAATTCAAACGAAGCGCAAGCTTACGAAAGATATCAAGATTTTAATACTACGATATAACTATCAATTAATGCAGTGCGACAGGCGAGCTTCGGTTTGAAAAGGAAAAGGAAACCCCGAGTTTGCCTAAATGAAAACGTATGAAAAACTAGTCTACAGTGCGCATCAATTTATACTTACTCCTTTGTTATCTAATGCTTTTATGAAAACTATTAACAATTAATCTACTGGGCAGATAAATACAACTTTGCCCCATTTTTTATGCAACTCTTATTGGGGCTCGTAAAAACTGTCACAGATTCGTGATAGCTACCCCGAGTCACCTGAATCACCTGAGCCTCGATCAACTCCGAATCACCAGTCCCACGCGCAAGTAACTCGAGGTTCTTCGAGGTTTGAATATCCGAGGACAGTTTCCACGACTCCAAGATAGAGGAATTCGGAGTTCCACGAGTCCAGGATAGTCCACGACAGCTTTTACGATCCCGGGATCGAAGAAGTCAAAGTCTCCCGAGGTCTGGTTGCCCCAGAGCTGCAAACACGACCTCGCGGTTGAAAATGTCGATGGTCCTCGTACCAATAGCGATTCGTGACTGTCCCCCGCGATCCCGGAGTCAGAGGATTCACGGGAAAGATATCCATCTCACCTGTTCCATCTCCACAAGTTCCCAGAAATCTGGATAAGCTAAATTCGCAATTAATTCCATACAGCGCATAGCTGCATATTAATGTAAAGCTGCGCGGATTCATCTGCTGCAAATATCATTCTATCATGCGAAACGATAATAATGATATACATGACAGTTGCGTTACGACGAAGATAATGGAAAATCACAGCGTAACGGTTATTATTTCATATCGCGATTGCAACTCGTACTGCAAAATCATCGATCGCTTCGAATTTACCAAAGGTTCGATCGCACGTATTACATTCGGCTGGTTCCGACTCAGCCTCGTCAGGCGTGAAGCCAAATCTTAACGTAGGAGCGACGGGATCCCCTTATTGTTCTTGGACGGGCCTTTTGTGCGCAAATCGGGCTTGCAGACAGCCGGATAAACGCGAGAACCGGGTAAAGAGGGAAGGAGATCCGGCTGTCTACTCGCTGGGCAGGGGCAAAAGAAGCCGGCCCCGTGAAAGACGCGGAATAAATCTTGGCCGGATAGCCGACAGATGAATTGCAATAATAAGACTGGCCGGACCGTTTGTCCCTTCCGTTTTCGAGCGCCACCAACGACTTTGATTAATTATTGGCCACCTTTGCACGCGAATTAATACCGCCGTGAATCTTGTTCGCAACGATTTCTTGGTGGGATTCGATGGTCTGATATCGCGCCATTTATGTATTAGCCGAACACGTGAATTGCAACCTTTCGAATACTCGAACAATTGTTTCATCGGCGGTCGTACGTTTTGTCACCGTTGAACGGCGCGTTCCATTCTCGCGGTTTGTTGCATTATTGTTACTTTCCTGGTGAAATAAATAGAGTTGCAAGGATCGAACGACCAACGGGACAATAGCCCGGGCGATAAGAATAGAACGGAATAGCCTCATAATCGGATCGGTTGGACGAGATTGAAAGCAGTGAGACATTTTATCAACGTTTCACTTATAGAACGTTTGCATGGGAGCGTCCGCGGGTTTCGTACGTCGTTTCCGTAACTTACCAAACGATGGTGCTAATTATAGAATCGAGTTTCGTCCAGTTCGACTCTTCCACGGAATCTCTTGTTACCTAATGTTGTAATTATAATTTTCCGTGAAACCGGATGAGTGGTGTGAATCTTTTTCCGAGTAACGTGGATAGCTTTAGTTATTTCGGGTATTGCCTTTTAGAAATATGTAATTGTTGTTGTTGCCACGTTTCCATCTGTTTTTGGAGATTTAGTATTCATTGGAAATTCGAATGTATTGCTAGTTAATTGTACAGCGGAATTATTAATTTATATATTAGCATAACTGTATGACAAATATGTTGCAGGGCATAACTAGCATATAATTGCATAATAGTTGAATCGCATTTGAATAGCGGCGAGAAAATATTGGTACGATAAAACAATTTTGTAATACACCTATGTGGATCGAAAGGAATGTATACATTCTTATTGTTTGCATATTTAATTGACGCAAAATGTGCTGCCAGTAATTATTCGTGTCGCCAATTTACAATAATTAAGGAAGCTTTGTAATGGCGAATGAAAGTCGGAGGTCTTTTACTCCGGTTATGATTTCTGCTAATTAAGTTCAACAGAGGTGAAGACGATCCACTTTCTTTACTTTTATTAATTCGTTCCTCGTTTGAATAATGTAGAATGCATTAGCTATTATAACTCAATCGACAGATGTACGCAATAAATTACTTTGTCGAAACAATTTATAATACATTTGTGAAAGAAATACTGCTGAACAGTAATAGAATTCTGTGAGAAATAGAAATTGTTTCAATTATTTCATTAATGAATAATCTGATCGATAGAATACAAACGCAGAGCATTAGTGATAAAAATAAGTTGTTTTCTTATTTAGTCGAAGCCTTCGATGGATTGAAATGAATATTAAATTGTACACGTAGTGAATAATACCTGTAAATGCTCACGAAATTCCCTCACTGACCTGCAATTAGCAAACGTTAGATTCTTCGAAAAAGAGAATCTTTATAAATCATTCAACTATACACAATTTATTAATAAACGCTATGCACTAACTTCACAGATCTGTTTCTCTCAACACTCCATTGTCTGCGCACTAGTTTATTAAACATATATTTGAATATTAATCGTAGAAATCTGGTTTCACTTTGATCTAGAACACAGAAAACTATAGTTCATTACGCTCTCTCTGGTACAGAGAAAGTAATTAAAACGTACCATTAATATACCAGCTTTTCCTACTCTTACACAAAAAGCTATTTATTTTACACAAACTGCACGTACCATGGAACATTTTTCAGAATTTTCTATAAAATTTATGCTCAAGAACAAATCTCTTTATATCTACCTAACTGTAAAACTGAAATCAGACATATTCTAAATAATAGGAAAAGAATAATCAAATAAATATTCGCAGTGCTTATAACTTCACCTATAAGCTACAATTGAAAACCAACATCGTACGCCTCAACATATCAAACAAACGAATTTGAACACCCCCCCCCCCCCCCCAATATTCGAAAACCCATCGCACCACAATGAACATCCTCACCTTTGCGCAACTGTTCCATTCCCAAAAACCAAACCAGAGTGTACCGTCCCCGCCGCCGTCAGTCAAACGAACCCTCCCAAAGCAAACGATAAGGGAAGAGCAAGGAAAAATTAGCCGAATGAATCGGAGGCTCGATAAGCCAAGGTAGACCGATAGATTATCCAACAATGAGGGCGCGAGGGATCGCAGGTGACTCAGTGCAGCCAAAGGGGGCCTCGATTGGCCCGCTCCCAGGTCCGGGATAAGTTCGAAAAGGGTGATGCGCGTGCAAAAGGTCGAAAGTGGCGAGGGTGCGGAACAAGGGGTGTTCGCGTGGTGGGGGCAAGAAGGGGATGGTACCTGCGCCGCATCCACGACTCGTAAGGGGCGGTCGGGTATCGCGTTAACGCGCGACCGGCAGTTTCTCGCGAGCCGCGAGCCGTGGCGTACTGTGTGGGTGCGCGCGCAGTTTTGCTCCGTTTTGCTCCGTTTCTTCTCCCTTTGCACCTGTCGCGCCTAACGTCGTACCTTAACTTCGCGCCCCACCGCACCCGACACGGCTGGCTGATAGTTTACCCCGCGCTCTCGGCCTAACGAACGCGTCGTTACCGTGGCATTTGTCGCGGCTCCAGTTTTCGAGAAACGATCGGTATGCACGATAGGCTGCTCACGTTGCTCGTACGCTTGGTCCGTCATCAGACGGATCAACGTGACGCACGAGTTCCACGCGTCGCCGCGGTCTCGTCGAATTAGGAAGCCACATCGAAGTGGTTGCGAGAAAAGAAAAAAAAATTCGAACCGGTGACGTTCGCGGTGTGTCGAAAGAGTCTGTCGCGCAATCGATTCCTCGAACACGTCGATTCACGAGCGTTAAAGAGGAGCTTCTTTCACTGCCGCGGGACGGATCGAACGCGATCATCGATGCGGGATGTCGTAGCCCGGCCGCCGATCCTTCCGGCCGACCGTCTCGAGGGCGCTCTTCGCCGCTTGAAATTCGAGTGCCGATCGTCGAACTAATTGCCAGGGTGAGTGCGTGCTCGTCGCGGAATCTATCAGCGCTGTTTCGGGTGTACGTATATATACGCGGCGAGAGCATTCGAACTTGTGCACGCGTGACTTCCGCGAGTGAAGCCGATAATCGATCGTTGTTGGACTCGAATCGCGACGTATACGTGCCCTGCGTTGTTTCTTGAGAGGGGTCGCACTCCGATTGACCGCGGTTCTTCGTCGAGGGGACACGGAAGAGTTCTAACTCTAACGTCTTTCGTGACGGTCCTCTGTTGTACGTGTGCTTGGGTTCACGGGCAAACGCTTTGGATTCTCGCTATTCGGGGCCCAGGGAATCTCTTTGTCCGAAGTGAACTGTGACAGAGTTAAATTGCAATCGCCGGCAACGGCAGTGTGCGCGCGTGAGAGCAGAATTCAGGGGAATTCAGGGAATGGGACGCAAGTGCAGCGGAACTGGCAAGCACAGTCGGCAGCTGTGCAACCAAGTGCATCAGCCGCAGTTGCTGAGGTTGTCGAACAAACGTGCCTCGTGCTTCCTGCACTCGTGAGTGACGAAATCATTTGTTTATCTGTATTTCCTTAGCCTTTATCTTGGGACAATTGTGTATATGTACCTTCATTCGTTGTTGGTTGTCAGACGTTCTTGGTGCAATTTGACGCGCGTGTACGGAGAATAAAATGAAAAGAATAGCGATGATGCCATCGTTGAATGGCTAGGTAGATGTTATAGATTTGACACTGAGGAACATTTTATTATTTGATTTTGCTTACATGTATATTATTTGGTCGATTGTAAAAGTATATTAAATTGTACTTCTGCAAGTAATTGTCGCGACTGGTAAACCTAGAATGTATTAGAACGTGTTAGCTTTGAAGACAGTAATTTAAATGAACATAAACTTTCCTTGGTATTTCCAGCAACAGATCTAAAGTAATACATAATAAGTGACAATTGAATTGCACTTAGACAAATGTATCGAGGATCACGTTTACAGATACAGAACACTTGCAAAGAAATCTATACATATATTGTATTAAATCTGAAACAATTCTAAATACTACTTGCACAATTATAATGTGCTACGGATGCAAAATTCTGAATGCACTTTCTATGCTTGGTACTACATATTCACCGTACGCACACTTGAAACAGTATTTCTTTAAAAGAATTGAACCAATTAGCCTCGACATTTGTATGTACCTTAATGTTTAAACGACGATCGATCTTCGTAATTTCCGGTGCACCGGATTTCCTTAAACCGTTTTCTCTCTTTGATGGGCAGCCAACAAAGATAAATGTCGAGAACTCGATTTAAGGTGCTTGGACCGGAACGATCGTTGCACGATTTTATTTTCACTCGGGAACGGGTAAACGTGTGCGCCAAAATCTAACTTATCCGCTTCTTTCTCCATTTATTTAAACAGAATTTCTACCCTCCGTTTGCAACGTACAACGAAATATATGTAGCCGTTCAAGTGCTCCAAATTTTAATCAAACGTTTAGCAACACTTTAATTCTTATTCACTTATTGTGTCGTGAAGATAAAGAAAATATCCGACGATAATTAAGAACGATTCGAACTCCACTATCCAGCAAATTTTTCAACATTTTCTTTTGGGTTTCGTGCAACGTTAACCAATACAATGCAATGTCTTTGTCCAACTCTTCACCTCTTTCAGCATGTCGTTCACCTTTAATACTGCAATTTTTAGCTTGAAATTTCTTAATCCATCTTTGATACGGGCTTACATTAATTCACCCATATACTTCAAAATATTTCTTTCATCGCTGTGGTATGATATACCGAATATGTTCTTTCGTCGCGTCCATTTTAAATACTTGTAACGAGCGCCGCGTTCGATCTACACGTAAAACATACAAGCAATGATCCCGACTCTTTCAATAATTTTAAATCGATCACTCAGAAAAACTGCATTAGAAGCATCAAATTATTACAGCCATCTGCATAAATTGACAAATTTAATATCACATTAAAACAATTAACTCTGTTTAAATTGCACAGGCCAAGTTTAATTTTGTTTCCTCGTTTCCAACGGATGCCTGAAACTCAAAAATGATCCAATGCAATAACCTCGATATTGTGACTCTGTTTCTCCGCAAGGACAAACAGAACATTTTCGTACACCGACTCTAATAATTGAATCGCCCAACCAACACACGGAATGACCCGATATACTCCGCGTCTTTCGATTCTCAACAATGAACCTCTCCGCCCACGAAACGTATGTCAAAGGTGTGTATCAAAAACTTGGAACATCTCTCGTCCTCCGTCGAGTAGAATCCTTCAAACTGCGAATTATGTACTCCCGCTTCGAAGCAATCTCTCCGTCTCGGTCGAGTCGCGAGCATTAACATTAAACGCAGCTCGACCGGGGGAAATCTTCGTGAGCGATTTCTCTGGCTGCCCTTTAGATCCGCCTCGGCGCTCGCCCCGTAAAATCGTCGACGGTGCCACGGGGAAGTCTAATAATCTGGCGCCGTGTTCTCAATTCCTTTGAGGCCCCCCCTATTCCGCGTCTAATACACAGCCGAACGAACGGCGAAAATTCGAATCGAGTTCGTTTCGCGACCAATACGACCAATCGTTCCTCTATTCTCGGCCTGCGACGCAGCCGTGTCTCGTTTTGCCAGCGCCGATTAGTTGTACGATCGTTCAGGCCCGTGACACGGGATAGGATAGGAATACACGGGCCGACAAATCGAGCGTTTCGCTTAAGGATTCCGTGGATGTCTCGATCGTCTTAAATTAACCGCGCCTCGTCTCTCGCGCGAGGACGCGCCCCGGATCGGCTTCGACGCGTTCGAGGGCTCCTCGAGATCGAATCTCCCCCCTGTCGAATCGCGCTCATCCGTCGAGTTTTACCCGCGATCGCATGCAGAAATGGCTATTTACACTGACAGCGTGCACTGCGTCCGTGTGGTAACACGGTTAGCGAACGTTCAAACGTTTTAAGGTAGCTACGAGAGTCCGTGGCGGAGCAGTTACGACATATTCGTACCAGCGCGTTGGTAAGAATGACGCGCTGCCCGGCCGATTCAATTTTCGGGTGGGAATGTCGAGAATTGAATCCGTTGGAGCTGAAGGGTGTAAGGTTTTTTTAATAAAATGTCGGGCGCGCGGTGATTAAATGATATTCATTGGTACTTCCAATTTTTGTGATTAATGTGTTACATTTCTCGTGATTTGTAAATACAGCTCGTAATTAGTTGGCACACTAGTTATTCCAGCACGTGGCATAATATGTTATACGAATGCTATAGAAATATCCTCGGACTAAATAATGTTACATGTCAATACTAATCGAACCTATCGGATAACGTACGGGTACAGGTACATGTGTATACGAAAACTTGTGCGCATAAATAGTTACGAATTTAGATTAGAATATTAATTGGCAAGAACGGTAAAAGTATATTTTTTATTCGGCCCCGTCCACCGTGTGTTAACACGAATTTATTTTAATTGCGTCACGAACCTCATCGCCGTAAGGGAGCGCAAAATAAACGTTTAGCTGTAGCGACTTAAAATAATTACTTAATGTTGTCGAGTGTAAGGGAGCAAGTAATTGGTTTGAATATCGCTATATAAAGGTACCAGGTAAAACAGGCGAAATGAGAAAAAGCGGCGATACACGGACGGGGAAGAGCCGGGAACTCGTTTTCCCTGGGACGAGAAGCAAAATTCTTTCCATGCTGATCTAACGTGGCTGTCGCAGGTGCAACGCGAGCGTAACTCGCACAGCAAAGGTAACGACCGACAACGAGTACACGGGTTTCTGATCGTTAAAATCGGACCAAGTTTCGCGTAACAAGGGTGGACGAAACGTGGCGGACGTAAACCATTTTATTTGCGACATTAAACACACGGATTCCCAAGATTTTACGGCCCAATCCGCGTCTTTCTTACGAGTTTTTGAACAAAGTGTACCCGGTTTATTCGCCCGGTTCGTTTTTGCGAAGAAAACGTGCCCATCGTTTAGCAGAGGAAAACACGTTGAAATATTGGATAAGATGAGACACAAATATCGGATAAGACGAGGCAATAAGAACAGTCGGACAGAAAAGGTATCCCCAATTGTATATTGTAACGACTAGTGCTTTTATTGAAAGTGCATTCTAGTAGGCTGGTTATACGAGAAATTTGTAAATTGTTTTGCTCGATACGATAACCGTGAACATTATTCTTCTATTCCTACACACATATATTGGAAATTCCAAGCTTAATCATAGTTGTATTTAAAATTTATAAAACTCAAAATATTGCATCAATGGCGATTCTTATGTAGCAAATAAAACATTACTACTTGACCCGCGACTTTTGATTTACATCGTTAAGACGCTGTCCCGAACAGCGCGATATCTTTGCTACTTTGCACAATAATAACCAGATCGTTATTGACCAAACGAGTAATGAATATCGATTTTTCTTGAAACGTACGACAAATGCCCCCGCGCCCAATCGTTACGCCTATTCCCTAAGTTCTCGATTTTTCACCGTATCGGGAAATATCTCCACTGCGCTGCCATCGAAATTTAAAGACTCCCAATGGGTACGCCGCCGTATATTGGCATGTATAAATGTGACGTATATTAGAAATAACGACCGATAACAACCGTACGTATCCCGTATTTATAGTCGGCCGAATACACGGGGAACGATACGCGAGTTTTTTTTTTTTTTCCTCTCTTCCTCAGTTTAAAAGGGTTGCCTCCTGCATCGGACGTTCCCCGGTATCGTGAAGTCACGCGAATTTTCGAGGCCGTTCGCTACGTTACGAAAACGTATGCACGGTACATATTACGAACGCTTTATCCGGCACCGTCTCAATTCTTCAACCGTGTGGAAAAATGCTCGCCGCGAAAGTTAGCCCGTTCAGACGCAGTCAGAAGATAAGTCGCGTACAACTTTTATAGGCTGCTCCCTTTTTTTCCTTCTTGCGGCGTAAATTTGCCTCCCTTCCCCTTTCAACCGGTATCTTCGTGCCTCCTCTTCTTCTGCCCCTTCTTCCCCGTACTCGCCCTCATTTTATTTTATTTCGCGCGCCTTTTATTCGGTAGCCAACGTTGTTGTTCGGGTTTCGCGATAAGGTTTTACGACGCACGATGCGTAAAAAATATCACGACGATCCGAGCTGGACGATAATTCGCCGCTGCGCGGTCCACCGACGAGAGCGATGCATCCGATCGATTTACTGAAAATCCAATGCTAATACGTCGCTTCGCCGATGTTGAATAAATTTGCGAAACGTCAGGGCGATCCTTTTATACGGAAATAAAAATATCTGAACCCCGTAGGGGGGCGGTGTTCTTGCGATAGAAACGCCGCGCTCGCACGAAGTACACCCTGCGTGCTTAACGAATTAACAACGCTCGCGTCGCATTAACGCTGTCTATTGTCGAATTGCAAACAAGTGGAGTGTTTGAATTTCGAACGGATAAAAGTAAACGAAGGGTCGTTGTAATAAAGCGTCGACGGTATTGCAACTTGCTTATGCTGAGGGTTGTTTACGAATGTTGTATTTGCACGTGCCATCCAGTCGAGTAATTATACCTTTGTGCAAGTTTAAAGTTCATGAGACGTGCACGTGGTTCAGTCAGTTCAGTCAGTTTGCAATTACATCTCATTGCGTTGCAAAATAAGTTTGGAAGAATGTACGCGGAGAATTGATAATAGAATAATGATACAAAAATTATGTTTCTGTAAAATTGGAGGGATAGAAATTGGTATGGTCTGTGATATGAAGTGTCCTGGATGGTACATTACCGATGAAAAGGAAGGGCGTTGAATTATTTACTTGCCTTATTTATTTAAAACAAAGTTCAACCGTAAATGTCATAGTCCGTAATTTCTTAAGCTTAGAATTTTATAGAAATTACTACACTTGCAATTTACATACTTGCATAGCAGAAAACTATCGGACAACGGTGTTCGTTAAACTCTTTCGCACATTTTCTATCAAACACAAAGTGCAAGATCTACCAAGACAATACAAATATTCACCAAACCATCTTGACCATATTCCAACTGCGAGACTGTCGCAAAAACGAACAAAACAAATCGCATCTCCAATTAATGTCAAACGAAACAGTCACCATCAATTTCCTACCAACTTGATCGAACTGTCGGCACATGGAGCAAATTCTTCCCAAATTACTGTAATTCAGTTGCTCGTCCACGGATACGTCTCGCATTTTATCGAACACGTTGCGTGTCAATGGGAAAAAAGGCGCAGCCGGAATGGTATCCCTTGAATAGTCAAATACCGTTGGCATTCTTTACACTCCGTCGTTATGCATTGTGTGTCGCTTGGCCGCGTTGTTTGGTGGGCGAGTTTTAGGAACCGCGCCGAATTCGAGGCGCAAATGGACGGAGAAAAGAAAGGGTGCGAGAGGAACGGAATCGGGAAGCGGGGCGAACAGGAAGGGGTTGGATATAGAGGCTGACCTAGATTCGAATCTCTTCTAACCCTGTTTTTCGTTCTGGCCTCCACTGGTAAACAATTCGTGAACCATGTCGTGCGTGATAGGTTCGAACGTTTCTCCTGCGGGACGGGGCGAATCCGTGTAATAAGAATCGGGGAAACAGCGGGGATCTTATCGAACAGCACGGAGTCTGTAACTAAAAAGACGGAAGGATGAACAGGACTAGTGTGTTCTCTTCGTGTTCGCGTGGCGAAGGATAAATATCAGGCGAGACAGATAACGGCGTTTGGTTGTTAAATTGGATCGTTGGCTTTACATTTGTCGGCTTGCTTCGTGGACTACTATTCTCTGATGAGAAAGAAATTTGTAAAACGTGGTTAAGAATCGAAAGAATAAGGATAAAGTTGGTTGTGATCGTGTATGGTTTACAAGATACATAAATGTAACGATACTTTGTTAATAAAAGTATGCAAATCTTGTGACATTGGTAAACAAAAAATAATGCATTATGTACTTTTCTCTATTCTTATTAATCATCGCAAATCTCGTAATATCAATGTTTTGCACAGCTCTTGGTCGACAAAGTAAAATTTAAGAACAATGGCAATCTCTTTGCAAACTTTACCCTATAATATACGAATGAAAGTTGCGCAAAAAGATCGTAGTAAAAAAATACAATTCCATTATGAAAAACTACACTAGAATACTTGACCTGAATCAGAACTGTGTTTGCATTGGAAATATTTATAGAACAGTGTTCATGACAATAGGTATCGTGAAAAAATTTTGTATTCTTCAAAAGTTTAAGCATAAATAGAAGTAGAACAAACAATAACGAACAGAAAGGTTAATAAATTCCACGGAATGTGAGTGAACCTGGAACAATCGCCGACATTTAAACGATATACAAAATTCACCTGTTGGCTCGCCGGCATATGTATATTGAAAAGAATCCAACGGGCGAGCAAGTCGCGCATTTAAACGCGAATGAAAATGAGTTCGATAATTAAAAGAAAATTAGCCCGGAGTAACGACAATTACAGGGATACCGATATCGACCTGGAACGTTTAAAACTGGAAAACACTGACACGAGCATCCACTCGCTGTCAAATCCTTCGACAGGGGTTGGGGACAATTCGGTTTAACGCAATTCGGGAGGGCTAATTCGAAAACAGGGCGCAAGGTGACGCCTGATTGATTGCGGTTTACACTGACTTGCACTTTACATGGAAATCAATGCACGGAATAACTGGTTGTACTTGTTCCCTTTAACGAATCGTTCGGGTGAACACCGAAATGAATATTCAGCGTTATCCGTGTTATTTTCCCGATCAAGCACCTTGGCAACGTTTTAGGTGCCAGAGCTATCACCCTCGTATTGGCATACTAGGTAATATCATTTCAATTTGAATCGTGCAAATTTTCTCGCCAATTATCAGAGTGATTACGTTCGAAATATTATTTGTACTCGTCCTTCGTTTATTTAAAAAACGTATTAAAACAGAATTTTTTTAAACCAGAGAAAATAAATTTAATTTTAGTAAATCCATCGATGACGTGGACAGTTAAATAACATATCTGTCAACAAGAAAAATAACAGATCAATTTGTAATTGCAATTTGGCTCTCATTTTATATAAAATGATTACGATCCAATCGATCGACACTACAAATATTACGTGGCATTGTTTTTAACTGTTTAAAGAAACGATTACGCGAACACGCTTGCCGAATAAAGTAACCGTTTGCGATTGCAAATTGATAAAGATACGTACCGCGGTTGAATGTGAGCGTTCGAACGCATTTTACGCTCGGGACTTTGAGTTCTTTTTCTGAGTCGTCAATTCAAACGTTATTCACTCTCGTTGAAAAGCGATACCTTTTCACTCGACCGCTTTTTTCCTCTGCTTTTTGCCCGTACCTCGCGCGTAGCAATGTAAAAAAAGGGGCGGAAAACACAGAGTGTGAAATACTCGGGACCATCGAAAAGGGAAAAGTTAAGAATTTTGAATAGCGATCTTTGTCCAGATTGTAACGCGAAATTTGTATTCACAACTTTCTTCGAGTTCTATTGCAATTCGTTTCTATCGATATAATGGAAAGTGATTGCTTGTAGCTTTCATTGTCAACGCTACATTAATCGTATAGTATCTGTGGTAGGGTGCAACATTTCATCCAGGGAAACAATCAATTATTAGAGGCCCTATTACACGCGTAACTACTGGATCTGGGCTGGAAAGGAACGATACGAGTTCAATTACACGTCGTTCGAATATGCTTCCGTTAAGAATCATCAGCGGTGAATCCTTCTTTTTTCCACGACTCTTGGTGCTCGTTAGCGATAATATGTTGATGGTTTTGTCGCACTGACGGAACATTTTTCATTGAACTTCATATCGACGTGCTCGTTCATCAGAATTAATACGCACTGCAGTCCGACATTTGCACATCAGTAATTACGAATTGAATCGGTGCACGCAGTCAGGCATCTCTCTAAACTCGCGGCCGCTAGTATAGTATAATTGAAAAGATCTGTAGAACACTAATTGAAAAAAAAAAAAGGGATCGCGTTAATTGAGTAACATGTCGCCGTTGTGCCCGCAGTTAATTACCGTTACGCACAGCAGTTCTGCCTTAAATTACACGGCGGGTAGAAAAGAAAAACGACGAAACACAGATCGAATACCACGGTGGTTGAATCATTGTACGCGTTTTCTAGTATGCACATACAGTGCAATCATGTTTCCTAGATAGGTGGACAGTTAATAAGTGGCGTAAACCGCATTGGCATTGATTGCGTCGAATCTTACCTTGACATCTGAGGCTTACATCATCTTGTCGGGTAATTTTTATCGGCGTTGTCGGTTCGATTAGCATACTGTCCTTAGCACGTTTCTTAGCCGCTTTAGCGTGTATATCACTGTCGTCGGTTGGCATTGAAATAAGATAATTTTATTAATGCTTCCGTTGCCCGGCGTCATTACGCGCAATTTTTATTTATGTCGTATCTTTTGAAGGAAGTCTACAGTTGTGTAAAAACAACAAAATGAGCAACGAAAGATGACTGGCCTGAGAATGTTCGGATGTATTTGTTTGCAGATGCGACACCTATTGCAATGGAGTATTAATAAGCGTGCGATTTTCGACGCAGTCAATGTATGAACAAAGATTTTTCATATAGATCACATTATTTTTGAACGAAACGAAATTAAATATTGAAGGGGGAATTTTTCCAACAATATTGTGTTTCTTCAAAGCTATTTTGTTTGACGTTGAGCAATATGTGCACCGTAATTTTGCTAAAATATTGCAAGCTGTATGAGATTAATCTTATACCACCACACTTAAGTGGTGGAGATAAGTTAATCCTTCCGATGGACTATCTTCGCGCTGCTCTGTACTTTAGAACAAAATTTAAATTTTGTTAATAGAAGTTCGGAGTTAGGAGTCGCACTAAAATGTTACTCTCTATCTCTGTACGAAAAACAACGATACAAACGTGAGTTTTCGAAGAAATTTCCGGCTTGTTCCGTTTAAGAACAGGAAAATGAACGCAGCTGCGGATGGACGTTTGCATGCAAATGCGTTCCGCGTTGTTAGTGAAGCATTTCATGCTTCCTCTTCTTAAATACCTATTTTCATTGAAATTCGTTCACGCCCACTTTCCACAGGTAGAAACGATTTATAGTTCGCAGGTAATGAAAATTGCTGCTTTTATTTGTAAACATTAACACCTTTGAGCTACATTCTATTACTGTCGAAGTGTTTTACGAGCTGCATACGTGGAGTTCACTAGATTACTAGATAGTTGCTTCAACTACTTATTAATCATGCATATTTCTAATGATGAATATGTA
Organism: Nomada lathburiana; assembly: GCA_963667235.1. Classification (NCBI taxonomy): domain Eukaryota; kingdom Metazoa; phylum Arthropoda; class Insecta; order Hymenoptera; family Apidae; genus Nomada; species Nomada lathburiana. The sequence continues at coordinate 4,938,895 of OY763905.1, forward strand.
CGAGTTTATGTACAAAATTTCAGTAAACTCTGTTCGTATTATTCGCCAATGGCAAAATTTGTGACTTATTCAGAATTAATGGTGATTTATTATACGAATTGGATAAATACGACAATGAAGCGAGCAAATATGTGAAGTAATTACATGTGGTGTAAAATCATCAGCGTGTTACGAATGATTTCAAGGCGACGTGAATCGACAAATGTTATTTGGTTACGCACCCGTTTAAATGATAAATCGTCCGTAAATGTATTAATATATTACATCGGTCGATACCCGCGATAAAATGAACGAATTAGTCGTTAAATTAAACATTTATGCAAACCACTGCATCTGTTATACCTTTGCGATTCCAGAAATTGGAAAGTTTGAATATCGAATTATAATAATACAAAATACGTATGTATATATTGTATTAAAAGCAATTACTAATTATTAATCATTCATAAATTTAATAAAATCGCAATAAGATTTGCGAAATTCGTAGACAATGTAGAGTAGCCAAAGGAGAATGCATTTCCACGCAAAATATAAATCAGAGACATTTCGACTTAACCCTATCAACCCCTCCACGCTTCTTCCCTTATAATCTCCGCTGTGATGCGCCGGCTAATGAATTATATTTCTCTGTAGAATTACATCCGATACAAAAGCTAAGCTGAGCTTAACGCAAATGAGCGGTACTCCTAATACACGTTGAGTTCCATTGCGCAATAAACCTTCGTGATAACGTGGTTACACAATGCGCCGAAACAATGCCGTATACAAGAATGTTTTGCAATTCCGTGAAAATTCGGACGTGCCGTTCCAAGCGCAGATAGAAGCGAAGTTTCTGTATGAGTTTTATAAGCTGTCTTCTCGAATTGTCCCTATAGGTAATTCAATGGTACTTTTCCACTCGAGAAATGTCTTTTCTTAGTTTTCGTCCATTATACTTGCACTTCAGATAAGTTAATTACAGTTCAGTTCATTGGCATTCTTCCCTCGTAGATATCAGCTGTATGTTGTTTCTAATTTTGTAATAGACGTCTCTGGAGTATTATATGGCGAAGGCAGGCGATCGAAAATATTGATCAATTATTTAGTTTTGTATGAAAATTATTTATCATTTGAAAATAATCGTCTCTGGAAGATAAATTTCCTTGCGCAATTTATCTCGTTTGCTGAAAAAATATGTCTCGTTAATATTGGAGATTTGTTAATGATTCCCATTAATTTAAATTATTTTCTCAGTAGTTTCTTCTAGCACACATTTTACGCACAAGTAATATCTAATCGAGTGACGACGGCAACTCTTGATTCATTCTTTTCAGAACAAAGCCCCCTTGCAATATCTACGACCATCGTTAATCACCTTTCCATTTTTCTCATATTTGGGAATTCAATCCATTAATCTTTCGTGAACAAATATTATCTATGAATAGTTCCACTGACGATAATCCATGGAATCCTCGAGGAAAAAAGTGGCATGAATGGTACACGAATGTTACACGGCTATGTCGCATGAGCTTATCGAAATTTAATATAGGTTACAAATATATTTCTGAATATAAATCATCCTGATAAACCAACATCGATCAAATATCCAGTCCTTTTCGCAAATTCTCCATACAATTCCAAGTCGACTTTTCAATGATCGAGTATTAATTACTCAAAGTCCCCCAAAAAGTGCAAAGAAGAAGTTAACATTCTCCTGCCTTAAACAACAATCAGCATACCTAAGACTATGCGCCGACGTTCGTGTGTCCAACGAGAAAGCCTAAAACTTGAGTAATCAAAAATATTGTTTCACCACTAACAATAAGACCCGTATTCATGTGTAGTCAACAACGCTTCTGTAAGCCATCGGCCCAAAAAGTACAACGCACTGATCCCTCTACAGAAACTGGGTTAAACGTAGAACGTCGTTTCATTCGTCACAATTAAACGTACAAACAATTTCACCGGGCGAGCAATTACTACAGTAAATCCCGCAGTACCTTCCCCTTGTTCCATCGTTTACGAACAGCTTAACCCATCACCGTTGCCCGCTGATTAGCCCGACCTTAAAACGCCGCCGCGATTTCCATTCGACCGATACCTTCGCGTGTACGTTCATTCATCCCGCAAGGGCCGCATCGGAATCGTAGCCGCATAGCCAAGCCGAAAGAATGCACCGGCTGATTACAATGGACGATACGTTCTGCCATGCGTGCAATCTTGTCTGAATGCTCGGGTACGTGCAGGATCGCGTAGGAAAGGAACGTTCTAACGCACCATCTTCGGGCTCTACTTCCTCGTCGCGAGCGACGACGCGTCTAAGGACTTGGCCAGGTAACAATGTTGCCTCGCAAATAAGCGGACAAACACCGTCGCCACCGCGGAGCGGCGACTTTTCAACGCCTTTGGCGATAACTTCTGGAAGGTACGCCGCGCGGTCTCGATCGAGGTGATACGAGCCTCGAGATCCTTCGATTCGATACGAATGGGAATAACATAGTAGAAATTGTTGAACGCTGGGAGATTGAACCGTGTGATTTATTTATCCGTTCGTTGGCCAATGGCGACGATAGGTTCGTTTCTTATCTACTTTGATTTAACTGGTTCCTTTTTGTGCGAATTGAATCGATTGATGGGCAATGTAGCGATTGGTAGTTGGACTGTTTGAGCGTTTAATCAAATTTTTGAACTGTTCTTATTTCTGGCAATTTTTTGTTTAACAACGCTATTCAGCTGTTTGAAGAGTTTCCCGTGCAACTTGTCATCTGCTGTGTCTGAATTATTTTTGTAGCGAGAGGAATGCTGGGAGGTGCGAAGTGTAATTGTGGACACAGAGCGTGATGGAATAAAAGATGGAGCCGCTGAGAACGAACAGTGAACATTGTGATGACACGTAATAAAACGAGGGCAAACTTCTCGTGCTATTATTTAATTAATCATTTAACGTCCTGCTGGATATTTAAATCAATTATTCTGCCTATTTTTAGACAGTTACATCATAAAGTTGCTGTTTGAGCGGTTCATTGAAAAGATTATTTACCACAGATGGAAATTTGCGAGGAATTTGTAAATCAATTAACAGATCCCCTATATCTGGACATTTTTCTTCTTTATACAAATTCTTTTAACGTTTCCTTTCTCGTACTGCGTTTCGCTCAAGCTGCCTATATTCTCCTTGCAACAGTGTTTCCAAGAACTAATTAAACTTAATCGCGTCGTAAAGGAATCATGCGAAAAATAATATCAGCGTAAATGGTTGACTTAAGTTTATGTTTGTACGTGGGTTGCTTATCGGCACTCTAAAAACGAGCAACAGATAATTAGATTAAAATGGGCGTTTAAATAATTTCACGTGACATTTATGGCACTCTTTGTGTCATCATATTAGAACACGGCGAGCTTGCGATGTATGCGATAACGCATGTTGCACGTTATACATACATACGTGCATGCACTGTACTAATACAAATCCCTCGAATATTGCGGTAGACATAGTCAATGCAAATATCTTCCTCGCGCCTTGGTTGCATTGCAAATCGACGGTTCTAAAATATCTATTATTCGCGTACAGGTCTGTGTATTAGATTTGCGCAGATATTATTGCGCGCCTGTTGTACAATTCTAAAATTGCAAGCATGCAAAGACGCGTAATGTCGAGCAAACAGAAAAAAGCTCGGTTCGAACCCCTGCGAAGTTTTCTAAATTGAAAAAGAGATGCAATAAAAAATTCAATTCTACGGTAATCCTTTTATCGAAACGCGGATATTGTCCGAAACTGTAAAAAAAAGGATGTAGAAGCTATTCATTTTTATCTCAGTGTTTGATCGTAACCGAATATGGAAGGGAAGATATAATATCGGATTGCTGGATATAAAAGGACATAAACCGAAGATCGTTGCAGCATAGTGTGGAAACACAAACGAAATACATTCTATGAAGTCAACGGGTGAACGAAACACCCCCGTAGGGGGATTTCATTTCTCTTGTTAGAAGTTACTCGATTTTTTGCCGACGGGCGAGTGAACGAAATTAGGGTATTATAGTTTATGCGGGATATAAATCACAATACGAATATGTTCGCCGCGTTACACCGGTTCCTGTGCCTGTGTACGCCATCAGGTTTTCCGGAAACATAAAGCTACATTTGATGCGTTGCACACGAAACGCACTTTAGAATACATCTCCCATGGCGTTAACCTTAATTCGTTTGGTTGATACTGTTCTATGCAAAGTGCTTCCAGTGAAAGTCATTTGTTTAGAGCAGTTAGTTACGGAACTGGAAAATGGGAGAGTCATAGGAATTATTTAATTATATAAACTGTGTATGCAAATGTGTCTGCTGAATCTCGACTTATCCTCCAACCTGTAGAAGTATGTATATTAGTTTGGAAAAATGACTTTGGTTCATTCAAACTTGTTGTAAATTATTATTGGATTGTTAGAACAATTGGGAGGAAGAACGGAAAATACGTGTAATGATATTTCAATTATTTTGTCCCTTTTTAAAGATATTCAACGTAATTTTCATTTCTATGGCTACTTACTGACGAAGATTTCTAATGAAAAATTAATGCGCTTTTGCTCCTGGCGACAATAGAAATAATCGTAATAATTCGTACGTTTATTTCATCAAACCTTTCGGTAGAAAATCATAATCATCAAAGGGGTTGACCCCTTTAAAATAATACTGAAAATATCGAAATCGTCGGGAAATCAAATTCCCAAGTTCTTCAGGAAAACTTCTCAGTCAAATTCAAAAACTTTAATATCGCAACTATTTCTCGTCACTTCTCCACTGCTTACACCCCATAAATTTTATTTTCAATAATAAATAATACAGTGTATTATTATTTCGTATTGTATAAATAGAATGCCATTTTAATATCAGTTTTAATTTTGCTCGTCCACTAAATTATTATTAGTTGGCCCAGCTATGCCAGTTTTGATACGAACTGTTCAAACAAAACTTTTAAGCAGTTACGCAAGGCTCGTTGTCTACCTGTCCACCGAATCAGTTCGCCAGCATTATTCCACGTTGTTTTCCTTCCTTCACAACCTGCATGACAACACGTGCGCGTTCTAGTTTGCTTTGATATCGTTTTCTGGCCAGTACGCGCATTCATCGGGCTCAACGAAGTTTTTCGCTACAAAATTTTATCCTTTTTTTTTTTTTCAAGGCTCTGTTATAAACTTCGTTGAAACAACATAAATTTCACGTAGGTTCAATATAAACGGTGCGGTAGTTTTCACGGTCATTAGTTCGTATTCGTTTGCGATTAAAGAAGAAAACGTTTCCCTTTCATGGACGGCGGATATCATCGTTCTATTTCGAAGCGTGACGCAAAAACCAATCGATTTTGATTACGCGATACAGAACTAAAAATTCAACTTCGAAATAGAATGGAATGGAGATTGGGCTCGGCTCCAGATGGGGGAACGTCGTATGAAATTACGAATATACTTGTTAGCTTCGTGGCGATGAAAATTTGAACAGCAATCGATGTCGTATTACTATGTTCAATATTGTACTACACCCATATATAGTTCTTTGCATTTTTTTAGACCGTCACTTACAAGAGGTGTAAAGAAGCAAATATAATTATGAATTAAAATGAAACTTCGAATAAAATCTAGATAAAAAATGTACTTATTCGAGTCACAGTATTCAATATCAAAAATAGTACAAATTTTGTCCCATCTACTTCTTTGAGAAGCGTTCTGCATATTTATGAAACGAAAACGCCGGAGGACTAATAGAGTGAACACCTTGTATAAGATTTAATGTACTGCATAAAGTTTAAGAAATGTAAGAGTAATATTATAAGGGATTCGACTGGAACTTTTACTAAATTTAAAAGAATTTCCGTCAGACTTAAAATCTGAACTGGACTGGAGCCGTTGGTTATTCATGAACTTTTGCATAAGGCAAGGGAAGCAAGGAAAATGTTGTATTTTACTCAACGTGTAAATTTAAAGACATCATAGTAGAGCAAAGAAAGTAGCAAAATGTTGTTGGCAAAGTAATGGATGTTCAAAATTATTTTCATGACACAAAAATTAACCGTATTTACCTCTATCAGAAACATTCATAAAATACATTCATAATTTATTTTTCACTGAAGCAAAGAAATTAACCGATACATTCAACTCCAGCCGAAAGAAAATTTATTTATCACGAATCTTGTTTCGGTAGTTCGAATGAAACAAAATTTTATGAACACATAAGTTTACGAGTGATAAAGCATATTGTCTTGAAATTTTTATTCAAACTCCATGTAACATCGCCCCATTTTTTTCTGTATACTACGCATTCACGACTGATAAGTTTGTCAGGTGCAAAACTATCCAACTACTGTCCTCCGCTACGTGGTGCACGTCGTAAGCAGCTTCGATTTTTTTCTTTTATACGAACAAGCGTGGCTGAAATGGATTTACGTAGTATAAAGCTTGCACAGACATATCCCTGTATTTTAGTTTGCCCAGCAAACGAGTTGATGTCACTTGAAAGTCGCTACGTATTTTTAATGCCGTTAATTTATTATAGCGGCCTCTTTTTGTAGATTAGATTTTCAATGCGCTCTGAAAGTCGTGTCTGATTGCTGCTGCTCGTAAACAATACACGAGTTAACTTCGCGCAACATTTTAAATATCGCAAGATAATTCCATCACTCGTTTCAATGGATTTTCCGTTACAAAAGAGGAAAATTTTATTCGATGATTGTTTCGTTTTTAGTCGGAATGACGATTCTTGAATTATTTGGTGCAATATATAATTTCGCGTGATAATTAATTCTTGAAGAAAGGAGGATGACTAAGGCCTTGGATTTATGGCGAGAACAGTGGATGTTAGAAAGGGACCTTAACGGCGGCAGAAAATCAAAAAGCAAAAGCTGAGGTGATTTATGAGTATCGTACAATAGGTATCGATTCCTGTTGGAAACGTTGCAGCAGGTGCCATCATTTTTCGGTTGAAATTTCGATAAAACATGATTTAGTGGTTACCATAGATTCTGGAAATATTCGGTTACCTGGCGTTCATCGAAACGCTATATTTGCAAACGGAAGGAAATTAATGACGTCATTATACTGGTGCACCAATGCGTACTTAGGTGTTTATATAAATATACAAAAAGTAATCGCGTAAAACTGATTAATATAATCCAGTCATTAGCCGTTCCGACCAAAACAATAAAGAAATAAAAATAGTCCCATCAGCAGCGTAAAAAAAGAACAGAAGCTACATAAAACAAAAATAACAAAAAAAATGCTCCGTTTAGAAGAATAAATATTCGCTCGTTCCAAACAATACTTGCGCAGTCGCACGTACGCATACGATACGGCTTACAATATACGTTCCCTCGCGTTTATTTTTATTTCGAATAACACAACACAATTTGCTAAACTCGCTCGCCAACAACGACCGAAAATAATCACGAATCCGAACCAATGGCAAATACCTTACATCGTCCCAATGCTTTCGCAGTTCGCCGAGCAGTCGATATTTAAATCGCACCAAGGCTGCCACGAAGACCGAATTCCCGACAAATTGTACACAGAATCAAGACGTACGAAAGTGGGGCACGGAAAGAAAATGGAAAACACCGCTGGCAGAATATCCCCGTTCGATAGGGACCTCGATGTTACAGCTTATTGTTCGCATTCAGGCGAAATCGACTTGGTTGTAACAGTTCCATGGGAGACGTTCCTCTCGCGACAGAGATCCGTTTCCTTGGCATGTGCTAACGCAAGCTTTTAGCCCCGGCGATACCAAGATGCCGTAGGTGGAACACCGGAAGCAGTGGCGCGACTACAATGGCAAACGTGCTCGGCTTCCTGGTCGAAAGTTAGCAGAACGCCAAGCGATGGCAGACATTACGTTTACGCTGTTCAGATATCGGTAGTTTTTTTTTTTTTTTTTTTGTGAACGATCGAGTTACATTTGACCCATCAACGATCAAATTTATACATATGTATGGGGGTAAATGACACAGTGATTGGCCATTTAAGGAAGGGGGTGACATATGCATTCTATGATAAATTCTGCTTTAGTAAAGTTAATGTGATAGTGATAGATAAATGAAAATTTATTAAGAAAGGATTCACGAAAATTTTCAGAAAAAATGTTGCATGTGAACAAAGGCAAAATTGGAGTAGCAATATATGTATTGACTGCATTCGGAGCACAAAAGCACATAGTATTTGAATATGTTTCGTAAAAAGAGCGTAACGAACGTTTTTCCTAATGTTCATGTCCTTTTTAAAGTAGAGTCAATCACTGCCAGGTTGCCAACAACCACTAACTAAGCAAGAATACGGGGTTTTTATACGTTTTAAATTATTATTAAAATCTTTATTGAGAAATTTAATTAAGTCGATGCTCCATCGATGTCAATAATTGAGGCTCATAACTCTATTACAAAGTATTTATTTTCTCTTTGTATATTCTTTTTATTATATTCACGTGTTAATGATAGTGCAACAAGTTTCACGAAATAAAAGTTGTTATTGTTGTATCTGTTCCTTTTTTCCTGCTGGTTTAATCTTTGTTATAATAAGTTGCACATTTTCTAAAGTCGTCCAATAATTTTTATAACATATATTATTGCAAAGAAGATAATTTCGAATCCATATTATTCATTCGTTAATTAGTGAAAGAAATTGGTCCTAAACGGCCAAGTTGTTACAGCTTCGTCCGATACTGTATATACGTATTTATTTCATTCATTTATACAATGCAAAACAGTTTCATTCCCAAACACCGAAACGAAAGAGTCGTCAAAATAGAACACTGGGAGTTAATGGGTTAATTTACATCGTGCCTTTATGGGTCACTCTGCGAAGGGATTCGATAGCTTGACACAGCTGGGGCGAAAGCTTCGCGAGTTTTAAAGTCGAGGGGGATATCAACCCCTTTTTCAACATTCGATATTCCACTCTTCTGCCTTCCAGTTCAAGCATGCGGGTGATTTTTTGACGTTCCATAGAACATCGGGTGAATTAGGGCCATGGAAGGATAACGGATGAAATAGTGGTGTTTGGGAAAGGAGCTGATCGATCTTTTTCTTTGCGGATTGTGTAGAGCGCGTTGAGGATTTGTTTGAACATAAATTTCCCTTCGTTTATGAGTATGTAGAATTATTAGCAATTGGGTGATATTGTTTTGTAGTTGGTGGGTAGAGTGATGTTTAGTTCAGTATTTGTATGGTTGCAATCCTTTAAGTGGAGTTATGTTTGTGTTTGTTTAAAGTAATTGGTGGATATTAACTTGTGTATTTGTGTATAAACGTTGAATGTATTTATTACAAGTATTCGAATAAACAGACACCATAACTGTTGTGACCAAAATTGAAAAAGTTACGATATAACAGTCAATGTCTTAGTTGAAATGATTTTGGTTAAGAAGTAATCTTTTTGGTTACGAATAATCGTTATCGGGCGACAGAAATATATTTGGTTACGAATAATCATTATAGTATCTGTGCGTCACCTACCTTTTCATACGGCCCGTATGATAATACATATATGAAATATTGCTTCAAATAAAAGACCACAAAAGACAATGCATGCATATGTAGAAAAGCTCAAAATATCGCTTAGAAGGATCGCGTACCGAGTCTGAGCACCGCTTATGAATGCACTCGACGAACATTCGAATATTTAAGAGAGTCAGTGCGTTCATTTACTAAGGCATTACGACCCATTCTAGTTATAGCTATTGGAGTATTTGGAGTCTTAATTTTGTTGCTTATTTTTCAAACGAGAAACTTCATACTGTGCGCATATACGCTTTATAAGATACCTTGGCGTTCTGAATGAAAAACATATAACAGCTGTGAAATAGTATTCGGTCGTTGTACATGCAATTTCAATCGCATTTTTTTCATACGAAACGTCGCGTCGGTTAATCGAAACCTGCTCTTCGTACCGCGACAACCTGCGTGCATCAAGACGAATGACCAATACGATGGAAAATATACGTACCCGCGGTGTCGACAAATGGAATATGTGACGTATAATAAGAAACATTAATAACGAAATCAACTGATTACTGCGAGTACCGAGATTTTCTTTGAAAGCGACAACATTTCAAACAGTAGGGCGATTGGTTCTATTACAAAACAAGAAAAGAATTTCGAGAGGTTGTGGTCATGCAGATTTGTATTAATTAAAAATGGAATTTGACTCTATCACATGAGTAAATACAAGCATTAGGAGGAAAAGGTCGCTGCTAATTTCCTATTAATCTGAATCGAAAGATTTGATGAGCTTTTTTTGCCGAGGTCTTCACTAAAACTGATATAGCTAGTGGTTGTCTATGATTGTTACCAATTTACATATATGTATTGTAATAAAATAATCTGTAGTTCTAAATTTCCGTCGTTGTAATGGACAGTACATTAATTTCCATACTATAAAGTAGTTGCCAATAGAGGATGCAAACAGAGATTATCATGAGCATAGTGCTTGTTTTCAAGCGGACTGTACATATGTATTGTGGTCAGGTATGCTTTGCAACGTGCCAATTTTTTTTTCATTCTCACCAAAGTACAAGAACTTGCAAAAGATTATCATTACCGCGTGCAATCGTCAAGTTTCCTTGCGCAAACCTTTCTTCACATGCGAGCGTAATTTATCGAAAAAAACTCTGCGCAATTACAATAGGGTTGACAATTGCATGAGATATATAATAATTGGAAGTCCTCGTATAAATAAAAAAATTGGCATGCTATGGCTGGTATGAAGCGAACCTGGGCACAAAATGTATAGCTCGCTTTAAGAAGCAACAACTTTACAACGTTAAACAACAGTTCCTAATCGCAAATTTTTTTTCTCGTACAAGAATTGATACTATCTCTAATTTTTAATGCAATTTAATTTAATGTAAGAGTTCTATTATCTAAATAATTTAATTCAAATTTATAGTCATAGGCAACCAATATAAATATGTTTCTCTTATACCAATAGCCGGTACTGTCTAATGAACTGACAATAAGTGACGTACAATAAGAAACATTAGCGGGTACGATTATTACCATTATAGCTGGTAATATTTGCTGGTGACTGAAAATATCGAGATTTTCTTTTAAAGGGCCAATATTTCAGACAGTAGAGCAACCGGTTCTAGCACAAAATAATAATAAAACGTCCTAAGAATATAAAAACTAAGAACTGAGCAACTCAAAAACAGTTTGACTCTATCGCATCATGAAATAAAACCACAAGGAAGAAGAGATTCCTACTAATTTCTCCCTCCGTGTAATGAGTTTTTGCATAGTGGCAAATACTGTCGTACTAAATTTACTGACATGTTTTGGGCGTCTATGATTATTGGTAATTTGCATGATATTTTTTAATAAAATAAGTTGCGGATCTGAACTTCCGTCGTACTAATGAACGGTTCATTAATTTCCATATTATAAAATAGTTGCCAATAGGGGACTGCAGGAAAAGATTGAAACATGCAGAAAAAGATTGAAACATGCAGGAAAAGATAGAAACATGCAGAAGCATGAGCACAGTGCTTGTTTTCCAGCGCGCTTAGCATATCAATTTCTTTTTAATTCGCGCGCAAATACCCGAACTTGCCATTATTATCATTAGCATGTGCAATCGTCAGTTTCCTTTGCGCAAACCTTTCTTCACATGCGTGCGTAATGTATCAAAAGCTTTGCGCAATTACAATAGGATTGACTGTTGCAAATCGTATATAATAATTAGCAGCCCATGTTAAAATAAAAAGATTGTCACGTTAGTATGAAGCGAAGCTGGGTACAAAATGTATAGCTCGTTTTAAAAAGCAAGCACTTTACTCGTTAAACAGCAGATCCTATTCGCAAATTTTTGTATCGTACAGGAATGAATGCGTGGCTCTAATTTTCATTTAAAACTAATTTAATGTAAACCGTCTACTAAGTGAATAATTTAATTTAAACAAATAACTATAGACACCCAATATAATGAACTTCAGTAGGGTAGTATTTCCCATCCGACGAAAACTCATTACCCAGAAGGAGTAAATAGTAGGAACCTCTCCTTGTAAATTCAGTAAATAAGCTGCGAAACGATCCTAACGGGCCAGGAAAACGATGAACTTATTCAAAAATACATCGTAGAATATAATGGTGGATGGAAATTGTAGTATACAATTGAAAATTCTTTTCAACAATTATAGTGGTGTTCAGCATCAAGTTGGATAAATACAATCTGTTTACATAGATTCCCATAGGTATTTTGAGGAAAAATGACAATCTTTGCATGACAACAACCGTTTCGATTTGGAAAAATCCGTTTCCTCGAAAGAGGTATTAATATTAAGCCTTGCGAAGTTCTACCGAAATTTACTGATATTTTGTTACATTTTTTGGATGATACTAGTATGGCTTGGATCGTTGTTAAACAATGCTATTAAAACTGGGGACCTAAATTATTCGAAAATTTTGGCTAATTTTTGCGAAGCCTTTATTTTGCAAAAAATAATCTGACTCGCGTAAATTGAAATCACGCTTAGCGTCTCGAAGGATTCGTTAGAGGAATATCTGCATATATAAATCACGCATTATTAATTTTTGCCGCAAAACTGCATAATTATTCGACACGACGGGACGTAGGACATCAATTATCGTGTGAGCAATCTATCTCCAAGCCCTGACAATGACACACGAAGAGAAAGGCTCTTTCCACGGATAGTTCGCAGTCTACCTCTTATCTTCCCGCGTGCTCCTTCTTTATTTACCTATGTTCCCCGGCAAGCGAGGCAAGAGAGCAACCCAGCCATAAATATCCTGTAGGATAATTAACCCTTCGAGGACTTTGAAACTTTGACGATTTTAATGATCTTAAAAGACACCGGGCTCCGTGATTAGTGCACCTGTTGGCGGATGCAATCGACAGTGCGCGTATATCCCGTTGATGCTCAGTTCGGTACGCGTGCACATCACAAGGTTTCCGGTATTTTACATTATAATGAGAGACGGGGGTACACCGACCGAATAAGAATTAAAGGAGAACGCGAAGAATGTAATTTTTAACGAGACCGTGCGTTTTTCTGTCTAACAATCCCGATCGCGAGAAACAAATTGCGAAACATATAAATAATTCGAAAATTTCACTAACTAAATATTCGTATTAATGGTATTATGAATATCGCGATAAATCACGCGCTTGCAAATTGTTTCGGACGTTAATAGTCAATACTACTGTTTTCGTATGTCACTTAATTATTTCGCGTATCGAATATGTACTTTCGGACGACATTTCCTTGTGTGTGCGATAATATAGTAAAAACATTTCGACGCTGGATGCGTGTTCGAAATGAAAAAAGCTTGTCCATATAAATTACGACTCACCGTTCGCTGACGTTGAACACCAAGAAGACGTCTCGTCAAGATGGAGGTCCGATTGCAAATCCATGTCGCTTTTGCGTTGAACAGCATCGATGATTAGGTATCCATGGTATATCCATTATGCGGTATCCATTATGACGTATCCATTTCGCGTATCCATTATCGTATCCATGGCACTTTGCACAATTAGCACGAATACGGTCACTCGCGATACGACTGAAAAAATCAGCGATAAATATGAAACGACACTCACGCACAGAAATACAAAGGGCTACTACGCAGTACATCATGGCGTCCGGCCGGTACTTTTTGGAAAACGGAAAGCCCGTTCTACTTTCGATCGTATACTGTTTTGCATGTACCGTTCCAGCTTCCGAACACAAGAAAACCGTCGCGACAGTATTGACTTGCAACCCGACGTATTTAAGAATGACCAGATTGCGATAAATAGCCATTAAAATTAATACCTTCGTTGTCTGGTTAAACGAACTCCGATCAACGTCTCATGTCACACTCCACTACTTCTTCAACGATGTCCGTCTTCCTCGATTTTAAAAAGTACGTTCAAAATCCGATTCGCTCATTGGTCCACCTGACCAACAATGTCGCCAATCAAGCATTTCCTTCTGTTACAATTACCAATCAAGACAGAGCGATCAATCGTGTCTAGTGACTGCATACTAATAGCGCGTAACACTGTTCCTATATTCTGATTTTTGGTACATTGTTGCGTTGGTTGCCCTGCTCTTAAAGTGCGTCATCAAACGTCAGGTAGAAGAAGCAAAAGATAGATCGTAAATCATACTTCGACAACGACCGCGTTTCATTGAGCTTTCTTCATAATGTACATTCATGGTTAAAAAATGTTTACGAAGTGTGACAGTATTATAAATCGGGTGGATAGAGATCGTACAACAGGACTCTGTGTCGTTCATACTCGTGATCTGTGTTTACAAAGAAAATTTTGCTCGCAATCGACGCCGACGTCTACCACAGGGAAGGCGGTTCGGTAAGTAATTGTTTAGAAAGTCTTTTTATCAATATCTCAGAAAGTAGTAAATACGCAAAGCTAAAATTTTAGTTCTAATGTAAAACGAAACTCCGGGCATCGATATCGGTCACCCTTAACCAAAAAAAATTTCCGTCATGTGTAATGGTTATTCATAACCAAAAAAATGTTTGCGCTCGGCAATGATCATTCGTAACCTAGAAGATTTCTGCCGCCCAGTAACAATTATTTATAATCGAAAACAATTTTGGTCGTTAATAATGGTAACAACCAACAAAATTTTAGTCATTCGCAATCGTTATTCATAATCAGAAAAGTTAAAAATGAAAATTGTTTAGTCACATCATTTTTTCAAAAATTTCTTGCGGATTGAATGATAAGTCCCTTCCATTTGAATAAAAATCAACTTTTCATGAATTACTTTAACCTAAAAGATTTTTTAAATAACTTATTTTTTATCTCTGCAAATAAATTTATTTTTCATGATTTAACAGTATGTTGTATATGCATACTAATTAACTTGCATTACAATAAAGTGACAGAATGTATACGAAGCCTCTTAAAAATTTGATAAATTGTATAAAAATAGTAAAAGTGACTATTATTCCGTCTGCAGAAATTTCACTTTTGTGCAATAGAGTGAAGCTACTTTGTTATTATTATAAATGTTAATATGCTGCTCATAATAACGGAGTTTGTGCCATCAAATATCGGAAAACGTTTTGTACAGCTGAGTGCACTGTAGAAGTAATACTCTTTGGTATGTATTCTGTACACATACATGTAATATTTAAATGCGTTTGTATTATATTTTGAAACTTTGCATTCACATACACTCTGCTTATTTTTAATAATTTATGTCGTTTCTAGTAGGTACTCTCTATCTACATTTGTTTCCATATTTTTGTTTTTGTAATAACAAATTTAAATTCTCCGGTAATATTGAAAGAGAACATTGCTAGTTTAGTGTAAAATACGTATTAAAAATCCATCAGAAATTATTTTAGTATTATTACTATTTGAATCTCATAATTTTACAAAATTTGCTAATAATCACGTTTAATTCGCAAATTCAAATTGGATACATATCTCAACCATGGGAAACGTGTGCTTATGACGACTATAAATTGCAGCTGACGCCAAATTCAATTACAATTTGTAACAAATTCCACGATTCAATTTATTCACTGTTGTCGCGTCCGATCGTAAAATTAAAACGTTCTAACTCGGCAGATGTGAAAATTAAGAGTTTAATTTAATCTACTTCTTCCGTGCCGACTTGAATTTTCGAATTAACCTTGCATGCTAATTATTGTTTCGTATCAATAATTAGAAAGAAAAAAGGAGAGAACCTAAGCAGAAATTTGTTTGATCAGAATATTATTTTTTCACATTTTTTATGTGCTTAAATCTGATGAAAATAATCAACTGTCAATTAAATTATTTCACTGCAAGATTAAAAGAACCGCTGTGTTATATTCGATCCGAAATCACAATAAATAAAATAATCAACGAAACTGACTCTCATATATTCCGCACATATTTTCAATATACATATTTTGCTTTACTTAGGTATTATACCTACATGATCATCCATATGTTAGTGATGACGTACTGATATAGCATCAGTGTCACAATACTCTGTCGAAATTGTACCACGACATTGTTCCAGAATAGATGCTATGTGTTACACAGATTACGGTAACTTGTACACCAGGTTCTAACTTAATCTTGTACGTGACTAGTGATTATTACATGCACGTATTATTGGGGGATGAGATCTTGGTTGCTATCAGTTTGTGTATTATCGTCATGTCCAATAATCCGGCTTCCTGTTATCATTATTGGTGTCTCAAATCGATTCCCTAACACCGACAAAAATTATATGCCACAACAAGTGCATTCTAATTAAAAAGAATGTTACAAAGACGTTTGTCAAAGTTCGTGAATACAAAACAGATTTCTACGAATAAACGTACATTTCTACAATCTCTCTTCGCAAATAAATCAAACATCTCGCCAGACTTCAAATTTAACGTTCCATTCTGTTACTATTCGCTAAGCGCGCACCACGCGCAGCATCTTCCAGCTTCGCAGCCGGCTTTCCATCCCGTTATCGTTCATCCGTGCATTTAATTTCGCGCACTGGTACAGCGGTTTCGCCATATGTCCAGAACTGTCAGGGAAATTTGAAATTCCGTGTGTGCTCGCGGGTCGCGAGCTTTCCCGTCGTTTCCTTTCGGCCTTTCACGTCGATCGATTTCGTGTTCGCTCTAATTCTGAACCGCACAGCCCCCCTCGCCCTCTGTTTCTGGTTGCGATTCGTCGGATTTTTCGGTTCGCAAAATCAGAACTTTTCGTTTCGTCCGGGTTTTTTTGACCGGCCGTCAGGTAGCCGGCGTACCTGCACACCGCTCCGCGCAAACATCCTGCTTAGGAATTCAAATAAACCCGGGATATGCCGGGTTAAAAGCGCAGAGATTCACGTGAACCTGATCGCGGACGGATGTGAGGATTCCGTTGACAGAAATCTTGCGCAGCCGGAATTTTTACCCGATCCCCGCTTGCCCACTGACAGAACGGGGCACCATTGGACAATGAAATTTAAAATCAGTTCGACGCGCTCCTCGTAAATAGAATGCAGAACCACCTGTACGGTATTTCGACGTTGCTCGGGCATGGGCAGGTGGGATGGTCGGTTTACTTTGGCGACGAGAAATAGTTTATTTTAATTTCTGAATTTTCGTGGATTTCGAGCGGTCGTTGGTTTCCTTTCGAAGAAACGGGGTTTGCTATTCGGGCGGATTGGAATTCGTTGTTTGGACAATTTTTGGGGGTGGTTTCTTTGCAGAGTGGAGTGTATTTTTCGACGGAGGAAAATTGGATAGCAGAATGCTGTGGTGTAGAACGAAACGTAATTGTAGAACTACAATTTTACGAGTTGCGTTACGATTAATTTTCTTCCGCCGCTTTTGCTAGTCGCAATTATAAAACGTCCAACTACTTCCTGAACAAAGACCGTTATTTGTATAATATCGATATATCAAACGAACGTGTTACAATGAAATCTATTCAAATTAAGTTGCAGGAAGCTCTATGATCCATTTCCATCCAGTAATAATGTTGAAGCGTTTCGATTCAGAATTGAAGTTCGCTAATTATAATGGACTACGGTATAATTCATTAACACTTCCATTCAGGACTCCAATTAAAAGCTATTGATTACTGTAGGTTTACATAGTCTGCGCGTTTCCAACTGTTGTAAACGTAAGCGTTATATAATATTTTCGCGAACCACCGTGCACATTTTGATCTCAGAACAAAGGTACATTAAGCCCACTATTTTCAGAAAAAAACATTCTCCGTGCTTACCGTATCAAATTTTTCACCCTTTCCGCTGGTAAAGATTATTTCGCTCCAAGTAGTTTCGCTTTCAATACAACAGCGTCAAAATCGTATCATGTCCGTATCTTGATACCATATTTCGCACACCTTCGATTGCATCTTCCCTCCAGATATGTGTCATACAATTCGCACACATTGCACACGCGATCGTCCAAACGTAACAGAGTGCAACTACTATAATCACCGAATATTTGATCGCCAAGCACCTTTCTTCGAGTCAGCTGCTTTTGGCTTCGTGTTTACAACCTCGAGCGGGCAATTTAAAATCGTCGTCGGCGTTGTTATTAGATTGCTGCAACGATATTAGTACGCGCGAGCGGCGCGGCGACACATTAATTGCTTTTAACAGGCCAATTAAGGGTACGGAGTGTCGGGGCCTGATTGACTTTTATCGATTCGGAATTAAGTGGCTTAACGACCCCCGCGGAAATTTGCCCGTAACGAAATTGCAGAAGTTTGCAATGCACTCGACGAGCATCCAGTGCCCAATTTGCAATCTGTATCCTACCGTGCCATTGTTGCGCGTACACTTCCGAATTCGTCAATAATGCGGAACCGTTTCCATACGGCACGTTTCACCGGAACTCGCTAGGGAGCTAGGAGCCCGCGAGAAGAAACAAAATAACAGGGAAATTGCGCGTGGCGTCAAATGAACGCAAACCGATAATCTCTGTTTTCGCAAATTTAGACTCGCGGACCTCGGATCCTTGGATGATTCGATTCAATTTGGTTCTTTCACTTCGTTCAATTCACTTTCGACCACAGTGGACCGCATTCGATAGCGAATTATTTCAGTCCGAAAATACGAAGTTTTTCATGGAGATCAAAGCTGCATTGCAGATTGGAAGTCTGGAATAACTGAGCTACGTGAAATATTTTTCTTCGATGTTTCAACACGAGATTTATTTACTTCGTTCTTCCCTGGATTTTTTTCTCTTAAAAGACAGGCGTGTTGCGCGCAAAGTTTGAATGAAATGTTGCAAATAGATTGTATGGTATGTAATGTTTTTTGCATGCAAATATTGAGAATTATTTCAGAGAGAATGAAATGTATTGCTTGCTCTTCTTATGGATAAAGTGTAATATTTGGAAGAGAAATTATTATGATGGGATAATATACCTAACGCACGAATACATATATTATAATATGTTTGCAGTTTTTTAGATTATTGTAAAGAAATTTTGTGCCAATGGTTCTGAATTGCGATTTATTAAATTATGTTTTTCTCATAGTACACTTTTTATGTAGAAATTTCTAAATCATCGATATTCATTTTAGATTTACAGTTCTATGTTGAAGGATTAAATTGATTAATTCGCGTTGAAGAAGAATTGTGAGAATAATATCGGAAATAACTTGAGTCCAATAACGAATATAATATTTACGTTCTTTATTGTCTTTTAATTCGTAGACGCAATGAGTAATGCGGAAAATAATATTAATAATTAACGCATTGCGCTTTGAGAACTCGACGAATTTTTCACAGAAGCTTTTTTACTCCGAAGCGAATACCATTGGACGATATCGATTTGCTTGAAACGTAATCATTCTTAGAAGTGAAGTGATGCTAACTTCGTAATTCGTACAAAAAGTTCAGGTCTGAAAGTTTGCGTCTGTACTACGTTAAACGCGAAACTTTCGAACGGGAAAATGGCATTGAGCTTTACCACGTCGAGTTTCCGAATGCGCTTTACGAACTCTGAAATAAAGTAATTTAATTACGGATCCAATGTAAAAGTAAACAAATTGAAAATGTGCTTCAGAAAATGCAACTAGGAAATCTCTAACTTTTTCATTTCATTTAAATTACTCCATTATTACAGCATAGGTGCCATAACATAATATCTAATTCTTATCAAAATTAATTGGAGTACTTTTTAGAAAATACTATTGAAACATTACTATTAAAGAAGGTATCATCAAGAACAGAATGTTAATTAAACAAAAATTAAGCATAGGATACGTGGAATTAAAGAAATTGTTGATTTGCATTTCATTTAAGACTTATTGATAAGTTGGAGTGCTGAAAATGTGCGTCATTTTTTCTTTTAACTGTTGGAATAATGAAGAATCGGCAGTGAGCATGTTTTCAGTAACGTATTAAATCCAAGCTGGAAAATAAACAGAAGTGTCTCGGAGTGCTATAAATTCGCGTCACGTTAAATAGTGAGACTTTAATTTCACGCCTCCAGTCGGATATATTGCACATTCTGGCCGTGCTAGAATTCATCAGTGGCTTGTACTCGCGATCACTTATAAACGCTACAATTCTACACGGAGGAATATACGTTACGACGTTTAATCTTGTTTGACTGTATTTCATCGTGATCTGTACGCCTGAAACCTCAAATTTATATTTGATCGCCTTCTGAAGATACGCGGCAATGAAATGAGAAATATCACGAAAACGAGAGGCAACATCGTAAAAGTAACTAACGCGCACAATGATACGATAATTGCGCAGGCATGCGTAAAATAATTTTAGGCGCGTACAATTTAAAACAGTCATTATCTCGGAACTTTGTACGTACATAAAATGGAACGCTAAAGAACGGTGAATTAATACGATCCTTATACTACTTGCTGGCGCCAGAACCGCATTAAGCTTTGAAAAAAAAATTCTTTCCCGTTTATGAAAACATTAACAACAATCACCGAATAATAACTAATGAACGCCCGTCGACAACGGTGAAAAGGTGCGAATAATTATCCTAGTGTTACCCGACGCCATTAATTGATCTCATTGTTAAACGTAGAGCTATTGTTTGCCATGTTTTTCGCATCGCTCTCTGAAAACGAAGCTGTCAGCCGCGAAACAAAATCCTCAGATCCCGTTGTGCGGTTATGGTTGCCTGATTTATAGGCGGAAAATGCCGGCAGCCAGCGGATTTCCAAGTTTTCATCCCGGTTACGTGGCCGGCGTGAAAGGCGCGTTTAAAGTTTGATCGCGAGAACCCGAGGAACGGGCGTTACGCGAATCGACTTTTAATTCTTCGCGATTCTTCACCTTCATGGATTACCTGGCTGGCGATTCGACGATGCCGATACGCCTGGTCGATGTCTCTCCAGACGGGGAATCTCACGTAATCGTTGCCTTGAAATCATACTGCAGCTGCTAGGAATACAAATGAAACGAGCAAGATCGTCGACGAATTCAATTCACGCGTGTCTAGGGGAATGGCGTTTGCTATTTTGTAAGTTGAAGCAGGGACATTGAAACTGGTCAACGTTGTCGCATTAGAAGAAAAAAAAGTATAGCGAATGGTGCAATATCGATATAATCGGGCGTATGGCAAATGAATGAAGATTATTTACAGAATCTTATGACCATCGCCATTATTATTCTATTAATAGAAGTTGATTATAGCTATTAATATCCATCGCAGTTTCAAGCCTGTCATTTATATCGCTGGATGGCAGCCTGGATCCTATTAAGTTTTCATGCAAATTTATTTACCAGCTGGTTCGAGGACGAGAGTAATTCAGTCTGGTCCGGAATAACGATGACTTTAAGCAAAACGCGAGTTCCGACTCCAACCTTCTCGTTGTTTGTGAAACTTGCTACTCCCCTTTAATTTTCTGCCGCGCAACGGGGGTTTGAAGAAATGATTTATTATTCAATCGATATGGACGAAAATTTCTTTCTAATAGTTATAAGGGACAGACAGTTCGATCCGTGTGCAGAGTTTGTAAATGTGCACCGAGCGAGGACAATTTTTTGATAGAAAATACAGAAAACGAAAATAATAAATAATAAATATACATTCGTTTAAGAATTAATCGGTTTCAATATCTTGAGATTTTGTTAAAATTTACGCAACACGATGAAAAAATTATTGCCCTCAGCTCCTCTGTATACATATTACATATTTACCAAAATATCATTCGCGATGATATTCGACGCGGGGAAAAAATGGCGCGAAAATAATTCATACATTTCGGTCATCATGCTTGGAACATTTACTTTTCACGAGCTCATTCGAGCACGTAATCTTACGGCCTCCGTTTTAAATGCAAACACGCGAGATACGCAGATGTAGGCTTTCTCTCTTGTTACACACGACAGCAGGTTATTTTTCATAAAAATATGTGTGTCACGCCAGTATTTCGAGAAACAGATAGGCGTGCCGATTGTATAATCGCGAAACTTCTACTATCACTCGCATACGGATTATTTTCATTGTGTTAGATGCATCACAAGATCGCTTCATTTGCAACGAGGTGTGAAAACTTTGTAAACATGTTGCTTTCTTATTTAAAGATTCCTTCTTTAAAAATTTCTTATTTAAGAATAATGCAAAAGACAAATGTAATGAATTAATATTATAATATATAAGTACATCACTGTGCATACTGTACAATTCAACACAGTACATAATTAGTAAGATCACAGACATCAAAATATATTAATCAAATTTGTTATTACAATACATGGACGGAAAAGTTATGAGACACACCGTATACATATAAGTACGCGAATAAAGAACTGATTTACTATATTTTATTACGTACCACAATAATTATAATACTGGTACAAGAGTTGTTCACTAGTTCGAGAAAAGAGAGTAATAAGTGCATTGCGCCCTTACCAATTTAGCGAGCAAATATCGGACTCCTTTTTATTTTTAAGCAGGGAATTCAGCTACGCGAACAGATTTATGAGAAGTTCACTTTGGTTAAGTAATGATTACAATTTATCATTTCGCCGGCATGAAAGTATATGCTTTCCGAATGCGATTCGCAAATTCACCGCGATGCTTTCGTTTAAAAATGAGCGTAATATAATGATCGTGCGAGGGAAAATTTAATCGTGGTACGTCGAGCGTGGGAAGACGTTATTAAGCGAGCACCTACGAAATTGTATCCATAATACACGCGTGATTATAACAAGTTCATTAGGCGTCCTAAACGAGCACGTCACCTATACGGGTGTACACGTACATACGTGCATAGGGATGGGAAGAGGATGGCGCACGTGCAAAATTTAATTATGAACGGCCCGCCATTCGTATCGGGGCGCATTTTCTGCCACCGATATCGCGAATAAACTGAAATTTTGATTAACAAAGGCCCAATCGCCCGTGAAAGTCAATCGATAGTCTGTTCGATTATTTTACACAGTTGTGCTGAAAAGTTTAATAAGTACTATATTCTCTACGGTCGCTACGTTTCAATTGTTAGGACGAATAAATAATGTACTCGAACAGCGAACAACAATTCGAAACGCGTTGAAATTAGATTGACATTGATCGAAGGGATTAATTGTTAAATTCATTTGCAAATTTTCACTTGACTTTGATATCTGTTGGACGAGATATGAATGAACGAGTGAAGTGAACATGATGAGTTTAAGTATCTTTTAGTAGCTATAGAAGGAATAATATTGTGTGTAGCAAGTACCTTGTGGAAAATATGTTTTTCTACAAAATTTTATCGTGGTACTTCTCTTAGAGTATGGTAAAAGAATTTATATGGCACAAAGGATAATGAATTGTTTGATGTTATGTAATAGGATTGAAGATAAAAGCCATTAAAATTCGTTTGCGATATGCGGAACTACATACTTTGATTAATACACTGGGTCCGAAGTCGTTACAGATTTTTCTTGCGCGAAAAAGAGTACTTCGGAAATAAATTTCTAGTTGGAAATGTCCTTCGTTAGAATTGTGCTTTGTTGCCTTTGCGCCCTCAAAGAATTTTAATTAATGGAAACTGATATAAACAACGGGGTTCGTTTGACAACTATATTTAAAGCGTTGCATATTTTTATACCAATGTGCTTAACACAAACTTCAATTAAAATTAATTGTACTTTTCTATTGTGTCATTTCAATTTTACTTTGCACGAAATACTTTTCAGCTCATTGTTCTCAGTATCCATAGAGTTTAGTTACGCATCCACAGTGCTCCCGATTTTCATGAAAACAATATCTAGCATACAAAATTTCGTTATTAATGATCAAACGCTGAATAAAGTTTCTGTTATAATCGTAATATTTCAAATAGCACATAAAACGAAGAACGTTTCAATCAGTAACCAAAATAATGCGATATAACAAATGACCGAAGAAATACAAAAATATCTCCCCCACTACAGTTTCTTCTACAACTCGTGACAGATTTAAGTGAAACTATTTTCATGAATTTAGTAAACTGTTTAGAAAAACCTATACCAAGAGTTCTATTGGAACTCTACATAATCCGCTAAGAATTGAATACAATTTTTCTCCAGAATGACCGTAATCAATTGCAACTGCGCAGAGAAGTTTCGAAAAAGTTGTAACTGTGCTAAATTTCAAAGTGCTCAGAAACAACTATATATACAGCACGGGCAACGGGAAGACGCGTGCAAAGTTTTCGATGAATCGCGTTTCACATATCAACACGACTATGTGCTTCTTTCGCGAAGTGAATCGTATCATTCTTTGCGCTCCTTTCGCCAGCTTTTCAAGTTTGCATGTTTCGGTAAATTGTAATAGCGATTGAGACATGGAAATCCGCAGAGTCTCCATTATATTTATATAATCTATGAATCGTATTGCATAATAATATTATAAAATGATGTTCTAGTTTATGATTCTGAAATCAGTATATCATAATTCATAATATCATTTTTATCACGATTTAAGAGTAAAGACTTTACCCCACAGGTTCTATTTTATCAATTTTATATTTTTTAGTAGCGTAAACTACTACTGTATGAAACTATACTATAGTATACTATATGAAACATTCAATAATATTAAATGATTTTCTCGATATTTGCAAATACGCACAGTTTCTACCAATTTCTACTTAATTAATTAATTATATTAAATATAATCTTTATAAATGCACATACAAATAATGATATTCCCACATAAGATTTCTAATAATTGTATATCAATATATTAGGTATTCTTACGTCACAGTGAAGTACATACGTAATCAGCGATATAAATAGGACCCGTGTTTGTCACAACCGAACCACAATCTACGTCACGAACGTAATACAATATTACAAAACAACAAGTCTGAAATATTACTGTTAGCATCATTCAAAGGAAAATACTCTTCTAATTCGCTTGGAACCACAACAATGATGCTAAAAGTTTTCATCGTTAACACAGAAAATAGTAATTCGGTATCAGTCGTAAACAAACCATTTCAATTTCTCCTTTCATTCAGCGTTCTTCCCTTCATTTCTCGAAATATGATCTAAATTTCCCCGCGAAGAAGATCTTTTCCCCCACCTTGCCCCGGACGAAAATTTCATATCTTTCGCAGCCCTCGAAACGACGACTCGTTTTTGTCCTTTCCCTTAAAATCAGCAAATCAAGGAAATGTTATCTCCCGTGTACTGCCGTACGAAAAGTTTCTTCCGTTTAAGCTTGCCCAATCAGAACGCAGGAACACGCAGCTTCGTTGAATAATTTCGCATAGTTCGCGCCTGGATTTCATTCGCGAAAGCCCTGCGCGAATTTTCCCTTGGGCAAATTGTATTTCCTACATGGAACAGCAAACGAACGGATGAAAATTGCCGTACAAGCGATACCAACGGAAGGGTATTTATATAGACGTGGTTAAATTGAATGCCGGCTATGCTCACCAGCAGATACAAAACGAAATTGTTTTTGCCGCGAAGAGCGAAAGAAATTTCTATCTCTAGCTCTGTTAAAGAAACGACCATTGAAGGGCTGAAAATTCTGCAGTGCGAATCGTTTGTTTCCTGGTATGGCTTGTCTAAGCAGCTTTGCCCGAGCGAATAGTTCGCATTCTTTCGAGCATCGAAGCTTCCTTTTTGCGTTCGCCTTGGATTCTTGAAATGATTGCGCATCGCAATTAATTTCAAACAAATTTCTGGGCGAATGAAACAGTTCGAATGTAAATGTCAATCGGCCAGGGAACGTTTCGACGTCGAGATATGAACAACACACTCTTCAGGTTGTTCCTTTAAAGCTGCCTTATCTTTCAAAGTAACGCATTCGAGTATTCAAATGAGCATATCAGAAAATTGTGAGATAAAATGGAGAAAGATAGGTACGTGTCCTCCACCTACACGAAAATGAAATCAATTAAAAATTTGTAACACACTGACAAGATAGATTTCGAAGTCATTGAACAGCAAAATGTTATTCGACAGCTTGGATAAATGATGGATAGATTTACTAGTTCTCCGTAATACAAGTATTTGTATTAGAAAAAATTGCTAGTTGTAAAATATTACCTCTATCTGTGTTCGAAATTTCTCAATTAACACGTTCGATGTAAGTAGAGACGATCGAATAATGTTATTTGGAAATTGGCTATCGGAATAGAACCCGCGTAAACTCCACGTGGTAAACTTTCGTCGATGCTTATAGATTTTGCCGGTTAATGCGCACTCGCTCAGTTACCTAAAGTTAAAATCTCGGTCACATAAAGAGCATAAGCTGTCCCGCCATTAAGGCCAATTCACGTTGCAGCGGCGCCCGGCAAGTATTTTGCATATAATTAAATGCAATCAGTGGCGAACAAGGCGCCGCCAGATTTCGAGTTCCATTTTCGTCATGGACACGGACGATTTCCATGTCGTTCGCGATATCCACTGCTTGTTCTCCTCGGCGAGCATTCGAATTGCTTCGCAAATAGGAATCAAGGTATAGAATGTAAAATAAAAAAGAAAATTCGTTCGGTGAACGAATTCATCTTCGATAGGTACACGTTCGCGAAAAAGTATTTCCGTTTTAAAGTTACGACACAGCAGTAGACATTTAACAACAATATTATTGCAACTGAAGCGCTAAATTAATTATTCCTCTGGCATTGAATTGGACATTTTCAACGGCACAGACTGTTATTTTTGAGAAATTACTAAAAATTACGTGGTGCAAAAAATAGAGATATACATAAAGGTGATATTTTCGCCACACAGTGGTAGTCCTATTAAATATCCTTGACGCTAGATTCACTGACTCCAGATTTGGTATACTGGATTAATGAATAAATGAAAGACAAACTAACTTCGCTTCATTTCCAAATTAAGCGTTAACGAATGAAAAAAAAGAAGACACGCATTCTCACTAGCCCCCGTCAAACAACGTCCTTAGGTCTAACGTTGAATCCAACCATGCCCAGCTTCGAAAAGCCCAAGGGAACCTGAAGTTCCGCGCGACAGGCCACGGGGCCACGCCGCAATACAACAGAAGCCCGTTAAAACGCGACCGTTACGTTTCTTCGAACAAAGGGGAAGAAGGCGTGCAAAAGTTTATTCAATTAACCGTGTGCCACATCGACGGGCATGAAAGTCGAGATAAAAGCCGCGACAGAGTGAAAGTTCGCGACGGCGTGTCCCGTACAAGAGGGCGATAAGAGTTTTCCCTGCGACGCGGCGCAACGGGCGAGGCTGCGTCTGGCGAGTTACGCGGGCGAGATTCGAACCCCATTATACGCAGGATAAAAGAGGGCCGACGGCGAGCGGAACAGGGGAATAAAGAGGGAAAAATAGGAATAGAATTGCGAAGGTGGCCTCCGTCAGATCCGCGATGCTACAGAGCGGCAGCTTTTTTTACGGTTTGCGCGACGCGTCCCTTCGCTAAACGCGACCGCTTTGTGCGAACGGGGTGGAAAGCATTTTTTTCTCCTCCCTCTCTGGTCTACCACCCCTCCTTATCACTCTCCTCGAACGGCAAAAATGCATCGCTTCGCCTGGTGCAAACGTGTTGTTCGGCTCGTTCGTTCATTCATTCGTTCGTCCTTATACCGCTCGATGTCGAGGGGCCGTTCCGCTTTAATGTTCTTTGTCCGGCGGGGCTTCTCCTTTTTCGCTTCTTTCCCATTGCGTTCTTGATCAAAGGCCGGCTCCTCCATCGAGAGGTAACAATTAGCGATCTATTCGAGCACCGAGCATTCTGCGATCGGAGGATCGGCACACGGTCGGAGATGGAAAATCACTTTGGCGCAAATACGAGGGAAATTGGTGGGGTTAGTGCGTCGGGTAAGATTGAAGTGATTGGAAGCTCGTGGTGGTTGAAGATTTGGTGTTTGTCTTTCGGATTGGTTGTCGGTTTGAAAAATCTTCAATCTGGATTTTGGAGAGTTTAATGTGATGTCGGATGTGTTGCACGTATGTCGAATTGTACCAACATGTGACGGAGAAGTGTTATTATTATTATTATTATTGTTCAGCGTTCCTTCGTAAATAAGATTATAATGAGTTGATTAATATCTTGTCGATAGAGAAGTTGATATTTTGTGAAATGGAATTTAGTTTAGTTTACTTCAGATTTGTAGGGTGGATTTAAATGTTGCGTTCCTTTAATTTGCATGCATTTTGTTGTATACGTTACGGGTGGGCAGGTAAAATATGAAACGAGCGATTTAATTCGGCTGCCATTGGTTACCTTAATGGTTACCTCAATGAAGGGCAGAAACGTTTTATCAATAAAGAATTTCTTAAAATAATACATTATACGTATAACAAATATTAATGCAGTATATTTTTGGTTATATTTATATCTTTTAATAGTCAAAAATTAGTCTACTCCATTGCTAAATGGCGTTAATGCCCTTATAGATCAAGTTCTTTCATTGATCTAAGAAAAGAAAGCGCACCCCTATGCATACAAAATTTGAATCCATTATAATATAAATATAATTCGTCGCCGAATAAAAAATTCGACGGGAATAAAACTGTCGACGGGTCTAAAAGACGCGAAATTGAAATGGGACAAAAGTGGGGAACAATAAAACTATAACCAAGTGATGGCATTATTTGAGCCACTTTTAATGAGAAAAGTTTTCGATCTGTGAACATCACGCGAGTCACGTCCAAGGGAATGAATTGTTGGCCGTGAAATGCAAATCGGATGCGAGAAATACGATTATTAAATTGGCTATTACGATTTCAATTGTGACAGCGACGCGTATTTCACCCCTTCCGCTCCACAGGCAGTTAACAAATTTTAATTAAACGAGTATTAACGTATTCAATCATAAATTCCGGAAGCGAGGACTGATTTTTTTCAACAGTCAGGCAATTTGAATTTCCGCTCGATCTAATTATAATAATAAACGACCTGGCAATCTGCGTCTGACAAATTCATTTCGAAGCGTGCACGATTTAAAATAAAAACTAGAAATACCATTGTCAAAAAAATTAGGAACGGAATATTCATTGATTTTTCAAAGTTATATACATAGAACAATAGCCGCTGCCAATATTCTCGTGCATTAAATTAATAATAGTTAATATTAGAGATAGCTGACTGCAAATATTTCCAACCACCCGATCTGGTTCCAGTATATTTTCAGACTCGAAACTCTCGTATGCTTTCACGATTCTTCCTCTCACTTACAAAAGGTTTTGTTTGCCTACACCGTATGTATTTTACATTGTGGAACGTTTCTTTCACGCTGAATCGTTTCCCAATTTGGGCCGCGTCTATTGGGAATACGTGCTCTCTAATATTTATTCACGACTGTAATGTACGATAGGTAGGTATGTATGAATACGGTAATTGAAAATATTTCGAAAATCATATAAATAAAACATCTCTGTTAAATATAATAATGCCCATTTAAAATTCTTCCTATAATAATTTCATTTAAAATAGCGATTTTTCATTATTATCACTTATGTCAGCAACCAGAATGGTCAAGAAGTTCGAAGCTGAGTTATCTCGATTATTTTGCATAAATTTGTTTTCACAAAACGTAAGTGGACGTAACATTGTTCAAAGAATCGAGATCTGGAGCGGTTTTGCGATATTTTATCAAGAAAATACGAAAATTATTAAACATAATAATTGCTAACATAAGGGTTATTTGAGGCAAAACACTTATTTTACATTTTTTCATAAAATTAAATGGAGAATTAATTTCCACGGATTACTTAATTCTGTCACGATTCATTTTACTTTTATACAATAACTTCGATACTCAAAATGATACTTTACAAAACGCCCTTAAGTTTGCGCATTTTCTTCCAAAATAGAATTTAAAATACAATTTAGTTTCACACGAAATATTGCTTTATATCCATTACAATTCATCATTCTCCATCGCGTATCGAAACTATTTTTCCAACGACGATATAAATTAGATTTCACACTATTCTTATTACATATATTCTACAAAACGTCATCATCAATCAGCGAAATTAATTTCCCACGGCCGTGAGCCGATACAGCTCACGTGTATGTATATCACATAAATTATCCAACATCCAATCACTTTTCGTGGAACGGCGAACCACCATATAATAGACTATTGGCGCCACGGATCCCTCGACTTTCCATAATTCCTTCCTTCGTGTTACAAAAGAAACGCCATTCGGCCATTCATAAGCGCACAACGTATTCAATATATACTCTCTCGGGCATGCCGTAAATTATTTAACGGCGTATCAATTTGCCGCAAGCCACGGAACATCGGATAATTGAGTCTGGTGGCCGCCGCGCCGCGAGCTTTCATTCTGTCGCGAAATGTCGAATGCCCGTGAAACTGGCCGAAAACACGGGTACAATACGTCGCATGTGATACGTTATTCCGCGAGTTGTACACTAAATTGCGGATCAAAGTGCGAATGATTAATAAAACAATGTTATTTTTAAAGCAAGCATATAATACCGAAAGCTCCTGTATTATTTCTTGTAATATCAATCCGTTACTTAAATCGTTCCGCCATTAAATTGTCGTTCATGGCACGCGGGCAAAAAAATTGACAAAAATTCATCCACTTTGTATCTCGTCCTGTTGCAAATTCGAGGAAACGGTTTTCATGCAGGCGTAAGGATAACGTTGATAAAGATAAAAGACGTTTGGGAAATGAATTATCGCGATCGAAAATGTTAATGACATAAATGTCGGACTGATTGCATTTCGGTAATCACTGACGCGCGTATATTCTATTATTTAAGCTCTGTTTCTTGAAAGTGTAAATTACTTAAGGGCCGAAGACGAAGCGACCCACAAATGAGTCATGAACAGCACGAAAAGATACAACCGCCTCTTCTTTTTCAATACAATTCTCAATACAATTGTATACTGTCTCTGTTAATTTGCACACGAAATTTCGTTCCATGTCGCGGCTTTCACAATTTCAACTCCATCCTATAACAAAGCTTGCCCGAACAGAGATACAACGTTCCACGTGCGTACACGAACTCGAATGTAACGTAGAACAGGATAGCTGCAAGGAGACGGTATCCAGGTCGATGTTAAATTTTTCGAAAGTTTCCCTTCGCAAATATCGCTGCACTAAATTCAATAAAAATCCTCCGGGGGAAGAACGGAGCACGTTTGTGAGAACAAAAGCAGTTTTCACGCGTTTTATTTACTCTGGTACGCGAGTGATTTCGTACACGCTCCTCGAACTTTATTTTTACAGCTGTCTTAAACAGGAATCGTGGGGAATGCAAGAATCGTTCCAGGATCGGCGATTTCATATCGGCAAAAGATACCCAACTCTTCGCCGGTTATCGGTCGAAGGGTCACGCGGTCAGTTTCTGTGGGCTCTGTGCGAGTTTGATTTCGTGACTCGTCTTTCTGCAAAATCGACGGATATTTTGAATGTGGGTCAGTTTTTATGCTGACCACGTAATTCTGCAGATCTGCCGGAGACGTTTTGCTTTTTCGTTTTACGAGTGACGAAGTTAGTTCCTCGGTGACAATGTTGTTGACGATTGGTGGGATTGAAGTACAGATAACGTATCATGTTCGTAATTGTTATGTGAAAAATGATGCAAGTTTCTGTGATTTCTTATATGTTACTAACATATTGTTGTAAAGAATTTTGTCAACTTTTCTGGTGAATTTAAGAATTGGCTAACAGTAAGTTGAAATAAAAATTCGTAAGAGTTAAAATGACCTAAAATTGTTATTTTACAGTTTCTGTGCCTTATATATATATTTTTTTGAAAATATTGTATGCATTTTTACAACTGTATCGTATATTACTTTTACTGAAATTATGGTTATTTTAACTCTACAGTTACAATTCGTACTCCAAATTTCGATTTTTTATATTTAGTACAACGGTTTCAAATGTTAAATTGTTTCATTATCAATCTAGTTGTGTCAATAATGTCACCATTGTGAGAGTAATAATATCGTCGAAAGTGAAATATTTCCGTGTGAGCTTCGCAAAGATTGCAGTTCGCCGGGCCGAGAAAGAAAACGCATAAACAGAAAATTCTAGCTAACTTTTGATTGTTGAATCGTTCTACGTCGTTTTCTTCGAAAATATCCTGCAGCTTGGTAACACAACACTCCACTTCGTATATTCATCTCTGTAGTTTTTAAGACAACAGAAATGAAAAATGAAGCACAGACAGTGCGATATTCGTTTCAAGAAATGCGAAGCTCTAGGATGAAAATATTTCTAACGAATGAAAAAGATAATCTATACGAAGATAATAAAATGTTAATTTAAAATTAAACAGTAAATCATTAATAAACCAGATTCAAAGAAACAATGAGATAACCTACGAATGTTTGAAAATAAATTCTCGAACAACGTTGGACGTTTTCTAATATTATCTTCTTCGAACCAAAATCGAGCAAATTGTTTTAATTAAATCATTACGGCACGCCTGTTTCGCGCGGAGGCAACCCATTCGTCCTGAAAATGATAACGGATCCCGGTGAATTGTGGGAAAAATATTCTTCTGGAGAATGAAGGAAATCCTGAAAGCTGAAAGGGGGACTTTGGAAATTGATGTTGCGTGCTATATTGTTCCTTTTTAGCAACACATTACACTGTGTGTAAATCCTGTTAAAACGTGCTCCCTTTCCGCGTGGGAAACGTGAGCTGCGAGAAACATTCGTGAAAAATTTTTGGCGAGAAACAGGCGGAGCGCTGAAGAGTAATGAGACTTTAAGAAATTGATGCACGAGCTCTGTTGCAAGAAGTTGTAATTTTTAACGAACTTGCTTAAGCGCGTCTGCTCTCTGTTAAAACGAAATATTCTCCGCAAAGAAAATGCAAACATGTTGCACTAAATTGCTTTGTTGAATACAACATTTTTGGGGAAAAATTGCTGACACATTTTTGCTTGGTACAGTTATATTTAATACACAAATCTAAAATGAACATAACTATAAATTCTGCTCTACAAAATAACAATTATTAGTAAAGTGTCTCAACGAAAACGGTACAGCATCTAAAATTCGATTAAAATATTTCACAGAGAAACAACCAACGAATTCCATTACTTCTTTCCCCGAAATAATGATTTCCTTTCAATCCGTTTGATGAAATCCCTTCAGTAAATCACGTTCGAATACAAATTTTCGCGCACGAAAGGAAAATGCGCGTGCAACATAAGAGACTCATGCACGAGTTCCGTCGTTTTCCCGAGCAGAAGGGCGCAACAAAGCAAGCCGGTAGCTTCCAGCTGATTCGTCAAACCGTATCTGGTTCTCGTCCTGGAACAGACTCTTCCCCGGAAGAGACAAGACCGTGCACACAGATCATGCCGGTGAAAAGTTTTCACGAGAATGCCTGTAAAATCCGTCGAACGCTAAATGCCTCCACGAGATGATACACGATCCCCCTTCGCGTTCTCCCTTCTGCCAAAACAACGCGACACCACGTGTCGCTGTCGAATTAACTTGCTCTCGACCACGTCCGGGCCCGCTGTCGGCGGGGGTGGTGGAAATGTTGACGAACGAAACTCCCCTTTGTCCTCGTTAAATCGCGCGTGACGAACAGCCGAAGATGAACCCGCACGAGAAATATTCTTCGTCGTCCGAAGCTCCGCGCGACAAAAGATCGTCTCGTCATCAGCCGTGTCCCCCCTTCCACCCCTTTATCGCCGATTCCACCCCGCGCGATTCACCCCCGACCGTTTCGCGACTCCGTCGTGAAACAAAAGTGCTGCCCGCGTTTCGTCGTATGTCGATGGAGCAGTACCTGCACGACAGATAGGACAGTCATTTTCAATGAGCGTAGTCGCGCAAAAATGGACCGTGCTGCGTGTTAAGGGATTATCATCCCCCAAAAGCGTGCCTTCGCCGCGGGTTACGGCGAATCGTTGGGAGCTGCGCTATATCCGCAGTGCGTATGCCGCACACTCGTGACCCGTTTCGAAGACGGCTTTGAATATCCGGCAGGGAATAACGAGGGCCCATTGTTTCGATGGTTTTCGTTGGTGCTGCTGCTTATTTTTCTACCGCGATAAAACACTGCACCGGGGGGCGCAATAAGTATCTGTCCACCCCCGCGAGGACGCCCACGTGGCATCTTTCCCGTCTCTTCCCGGCCATATCGCGCTGCTTGCTCGTTCGCGATAGCAGCGATGCTTTGCTGGATGGTTCGGGGATTCTTTGGGGGTGGCGGGTGATGGGTGGTCTTTGAGAATGGGAAGTGGAATTTGAAATGGAGGTCGAGAAGGTCTGTGCAGGATAGAGATTTTAACCCTTACAGGGAAAATAGGGTCGATTCGATCTGAAGCCGGGGACGGGTACATTGTTTTCTTACTTTTTAGTGCGCCATTGAAATATAAATGTTCTCGAAGCTATTTGGCTGAGGACGATATCGATTCGATGGAAACGATACTTCGACTGGAACGTTGTTACGTGTAATTTTACGTGCGATGAAATGTTATGGGATTGATTACGGGTAATATAGTTTAGCACGTTTTAAATGAAACGCCGTTGATAAATTTTTGTGGATTATAATGGACGAGATAAGTGTATTTAGTTGTTCAGTCGTAAACTGTCTTATCTGAAGGCTGTTTGGAAAAATGTTGCGAGTGGATGGTTTATTGTAGGAAGTAAGGAAATAAAATTCTAAGACCGTCATAAACCCTAAAAATACAGTGGAGTAAAACGTGACTCAGCCTCTAATCCCTTCACATTCGTGGACCTGCTAGTCCCCTGTATACTTTGACTACGCATTGCCACTCCAACTTCAACGATCCGGCCAATGGTAAAATAGTATTTTAAAGATAAATGTGCAAGGATCATTTTAATCAATAATCGTAAGGTGTACATATTGTATTTAAAGTAGTTCAATGGCAGATCAAGAGTAAGAGAAAGAGAACATTCTTGTAATATTAAAAGCGTTCCGACAACAAGAGTTTTCAATTCGTTAAACGAATGCTTCAATTAATATTATATCATTTTCACCTACACCTGAAATACGTGATTACTAGCTTGACCACTTTGCTGTTCATAATTGCCATTCGCGTTGACGACACAGGAAACGTACAATTAAATATTACACCGGCACAAAATGCCACAGAATTAATTAAAACTCCGAACCAGAAGGTCCAAAATAATATTGCCCTGCTTTGTACACTTCGAATATCATAACTAATGCATCCAGCAAAATTTCACCCGTCGAAACCGCAATGTCCTCCCAGCGGAAGGAAAATATACATATTTCCAGCAATTTCAATTGCGATCAGCTGTAATTAGCACAATACAGACATAATGCAATACAATATAGAAACAAGTACAGTACATATGTATGCACAATCGAATTGCAATAACGAATCTCTATTAAAACTTCCTTCTACTTTACTCGAGCGTAGTAACAATAAATTTCCCAGCACAGTATGTACACACATATATATACGCGATCGTTCAGCAACGTTCCGGAAACTTTATAAAAGGCAACTCTCGGGTTACCAGGTAAAATTCGAAGTTTCAGCTTCCCTGCACTTGACCGTGCGTAAACGCCCGCAAAAAGTGGCCCCTTGTATCGTTCTTCCGGGTGTCTCTTGACGCTAGTTAGCCCGTGAAAGCGACGCCCGTGGTGCACTTTTACGGGCATTTCGCAGGAATCTGTCTCACGGTTTCTTGATACGGACCCCCGGGGGGATTAGAGAGACAAGCCGGCCTCTTGTACTCGTTCCGATTTGGTCTGTTAATGGCATGTGTAACTCGGTGAAACACGTATTCGTCTTCGAAGTATCTGGAGCAAGCGGATGACGACGACACGCGCATACACGTTGCACCGCCATCTTCAACGCTTGTGACACACGGCTAGTGGCTTGCCTGACAATAAGCGTTTGTATTGTGAATCGTAAACCCGGTTCCTGCAGTTGTGCGACTCGCGAGGGCCTATTATGCCATTTTTGCGCCCTTTGATAGATGCTGCTTGTAGCTGGAGGATCGGACGAGAAGGAGGCTTTATGAGATTTTAAGGGGACGCAAGAGGCGAATATTTTACGATGCGGTACAATCGTACATAAGTATCATTCAGATATAGTGTTATTAATGGACAGAGAATGGCTGCGGAGATGTTATTATAGATTCTTCTTAGAGAAAGGACATAAAACAGAGGATTCTGGATGGAAATTTCTTTTGTCGCTGGATTGGCCCGAAGATTTTCTTCCTATTTTGTATAAAGTATCCTAACGTAGTGTACTTAGTAATACTTAGGTAATTTAATCGGTGCATTAGTTTAATTTAGGGGACACAATATTAGAAGAATAATTGCAACATGTTGTCAGTATGATTGTAATAATTAAAATGATAAGAAACAAGTAGGTGCTGCATATTTTCTGGGTTTATTCCGTGTGTACTTTGGAAATATTTGCTGTATATCGACACATATATCGTACTTGCAAAATCAGTTGCACTTTAATTATTAACCAAGGTGTAACATTGTTACATTTGTTGGCAGCAAAGTTCACGTTTGTTCCTATAATAAATTTTAGTTACTGTTTCAGTTAGCGAGTGTCGGATATTGAATTATAAGTATGAAATAATTTTCAATGCAATGAACAGACTTTCTGAATTAATCATTTAAAATTTTGTGCTAGACCAACTGCTTCGGAAATCGATATTTTTCGTCGAGTTTCGGTCGAGGTTCGTTTTGGTATTTCTGAACCATTTTGCGCTTACTAGAAACTGTGCTAACAAGCACTCCTATGACATCATGCTGTCGTCTATCTGAGCTAATTGTCACGGCAACAATTCTGCTTATCTCTTTGTATCGCCAGATGTAACAATGAATTAAGCGGGAATTCTATTCTTACTCATTGCCAGTATTCTAGACATTTCTTTATTTAGTAATTCTGTAATATGTTGTGCAAATTACTGCCTATGGTAAGCAACTATATTTCCATTAAAAATTGTAAGCTTCCCCTGCAATTAAATAATTATTTCGCATGTAACAGAAACGGAGCTAATGATCACTATTGTGCCATCAACGAAATGATCAGTAATTAATTGGACACTCCAACGTAATTATCGACACTTCTACAGTGAATTATAACAAGCTCTACGTTGTCAGTTACAGTAAAACTCATTTTGAAAATAGAGATCGCAATAACTATTGTGTCGTTTAGACTGACACAAGTTTGCTCTAAATATTATATCAAAACTTGCACGATTAATAATACAAAAGGAATATACAATTATCATTTTCCAACTTCATTCCAATTTGTCTTCTTCTTTCCGGTAGAAACAAAATGGTACATACAGTATTATGTACACTCCGTCTATCTGGTAGGCCGCTATTTTCAAACTTCTCTCAACATCAATCCATTACAAGGAATAACGAAATTAGATCATAATACATCGCGAGCAAAATGTTCTACGATACGCCAACGAACGCATCAAAAGTGACGAATCTACTTGAACCATCCTCCCGCGTACTAATCACTGTCATTTCACTTCCGCACCTTACACTTTTCGCCGTAAGCGTACGCGGAGGCGCCCGTTAACATCTCGCGTAACACGTTAACGCTCGAAATTAATCTGCCCGGCATTAGTCAACGCGACTGGGTTCTTCTCGGCCCGCGATAAATCACGGTCGAGCGACTGTCATCGTTTTCGTCCCAGTTCCTTCGCCGAAGGCCGTGCACACGTAACAAGGTGAAACGCGCGTTCATCACCGCGCGAAGTACAAATACAGAAGCGTGTAGATCATACGCCACCCCCGCCGTTGCGTTGACGGCCTTCGTGGCACCGCGTACACGACAAGAAATCAATGATCGCTTCAAGGAGATCACCGGCTACTAGGTGCAGTATGCAGCTTGCGCGCATCGAATCTCGCAGGGGGCACAGTCGTTTCTCTGTCACCGTTGCCAAAGCACAGAGCTCCTTCTAAAGCTCTCTTAAGACTACGTGAACGACGCTTGCAAACGCCTCGAAGGTTTCTAAATTCTCTTTTTTCCTGGTCCCTGGCCTGGAGGTCGCGAGATTGCGGAAGCGAGGATTTTCAGAATCGAGGAAACGGACGAGGTAAAAATAGTTGCCGTCGTCTCGTATTTTCTAATAAGTTTCGTTGAAAGATCGTCCGCGTGGAGTTGTCGGTGAGCATCAATTAAGCAAACGGGACAACGATTTAAATATTTCAACAGGAAGTTAATACCTTTCTCCGCCGTTAATGGATAGAGGCGCTGAAAATTTAGAATATTTAATTCCATACGGGGGCAGTAAATGTAGCCGAATAAAGTTGAAACATGGTTTCAATAGTTTGACATACGTATCCGTGTATGGATAGTTCGATAAGTGGCTATTAATACAGACTTCGGTGAAGTACGGCGAGTTGGACTCAGATTAATGCAATATTGATCACTACACCTTCCGTCACAATTACTTGACAGAGTCAGATAACTAAGGTAGATAGTAGGATTGATGGGGGGGTGAACATCTCCGCGGGCAACATTTATGAGCATAGATACGATTATTAATCCGTAACGAGATCTGTTAAACTGAACTTTAAGTAAAGACAGTGGCAGGCCGATTAACCCGGTACATAAGCTTAATATACATAGTTTGGCCCGATAGACTGATATCGATGTGCCCAAAATCGATTATGTCCGATATAATATGCAGATTCAAGCGAATATGAATGATGGAACTATTACTTGAATGTATCGTTATTTTTTCACACATCTCGAACCTGACAGGCTGTTGTTCACATTGCTCGTTGCTAATGATTGATCGGTGTAATTAATGCCTATTTCGTTCGTAGACATTTCAATGACCAGAACGAGAAACGCGTTGCAGATAATTACAACTGTATTTGTTATATTGATTTATTCAATGCAAAACTTAATTCATTAATTCAATTGTAAAACTTCTCGAATCATTCAAAATGATAAAGTCTTTTGTCTAAAATTTCGCCTCGTATTCTACCATATAAAAGAAAACTAGCTTCGCTGTGATCCGATAGGTGCGAAATATCAGTTTCAATTAACAGTACTCATCTTTTTTACATAAAACAGTTTGTAAAAAATAATAATCTTTCGGAGCACTCAGCTGTAACATGGGCTTACTTTATACGTATATTAAAAGGTCGCGCGCACTGAAAAGCTTTACAATTTTACAAGCAATTTCACAAACATTGCAGCAACACTTTACAGACACATTTTACGCTACCAGGCTATAAGAAAAAGCATTACTATTTTAAGTATGCATTCAATTTTCCTTATTCCGTCCGCTTTGATTTCTCCGTGAAATTAAATCGAACAATGTGCCACTGAGCTGAAACTGAACCTCTCGCCCTACGACCTCAAAAATTCATTTAAAAAATTTACCGTTGGAAAGGTTGGCGGGGCAAAGGTGTCGGGCATAAACCTGATATCAAACAGGATTAATCGTATCGAATATGCAAAACTGAAGGAAGAGACGGAATATACGTACAGAATGGCACGAACACATGCTCGCACGCTAGTGCTGGTGGAAATTCCGGGTTACGCTTCTCATAGACAATAATTTCACACGATTATGCAGCTCGGCACATTCCCGTCTCACGATTCCGTGGGCGACCTCAGGTGAAATCTGATTAATCTACCTTTCCTCTCTGATTTCGTTCTTCCACGACCACCTTCGACCCAGATCCGAGCGAAGTTCGTGATTCGTTTCGATCGCTAACGAAATGATCCGGCTGCATCCGTTTAGCTCGAGAATCTCACGAAGTCTCCGCGTTAAGAATTATTCCCTTTTGAATTATCGTTTGAATAGAACACTGTGACGCAGCCGCGTGAAATGGAAAATTACGAAGATTAACACAAAATCGGGATAAAAATATTGGTTATTTACCATTTTATTTATTTCATTGTCATTCATATAGTGTTATATGTATTATTATATATTGTATATTATTTTATTTATTTTGCTACCATTTCAAGTATTATGCAGGGTGTCTCAATTGGGGACAGTCGTATAATTATGCCGAGCATGAATGATCGTAGAAATTTTGTAGTAAATTCTATTTCTTTGTTCGAACAATTCGATCTCTAAATATCTCGCTCTCCTGCGTGCCACTTCCATGTTACACTGCGATTTCTACGATCGTACGATTGAATTCGAATGAAACTATAAATTCTGAAGTGTACTGTGGGTAATAGGACAATCTTAAAAAGTTGAAACGCCTGTACTTGGCAAAGAGGAAAGGGTTATTCTGTTACACGACGATGCTCGACCTCTCGCGGTAATAACGATACAAGACAAACCGGAAAAGAGTTTAAGTGTAGAGTTTTTCTCATTGACGTAGTAGCCTCTGTCTGACTCCAAAAAATCATTTGCAAACCTGAAACAGTCAAGCTCGATTCTGGCAGAATTCAAAATTACTTCCAATTATCTGCTTACACTTTATCGAGTCTGTTTTTAACGAAACTTGCAAACAGGATATATTTAAACCTTCGAGCGTTAACGTGGACCAATAACCTCGTCGATTCAGAACTGTTATTTAGTCGTAAATGCAACTGTAACTAGTCTACCTAGAAGGCATTAGCCATGCAATGAAGGCCACTTGGGAGCTCGAATCCGCTCCAGTTTGTGATTCTTGTAGGTCTACTTATACACGGTATGTCTCGCGGAGATGAAAGTATCATTGAGCTCACGTATATACAGGGGCGGGGTAAAATAAAATGTGTGAATGTGAACTCGACGAAGGCTTCATATAATAATAGGAAAAACGTGGTTCGTTGTTGTACGTAATTTGTGGCCACTATAAAGTAACGCAGTAGCCGGAGACCTTGCCATTACTTTGTCATAAATATTTTTCTTTTAAAAAGAACAGAAATTAGAAAAGGTTGCCATTGCCGTAGCTAACACACTTGTGCGTTCTTGAAATCTTATATCTGAAGTTTGAGACAGCAAAGTCGGTCGTCTTCGCGCAACTTAAACGGACTATTATTAGCAAGTTGAGAATCATTAGATAGATGTTGTAGCGTTTCAAGTTTTAAATTGATTTTTGCGCCTAACTCGTTTCCGACGAATTCCTGTAGAATTGGGCGAACAAGGTTCTATCGATTTTACGAAGATGAGTTTGTTAAAACCTGCGCGAACACTGAAGAACAGTTTTTTAATGAAGGAAGTGGGCATAGCGATCGTGCGGAAAATCGATGGCAGATGACAAGTAAATTGGTGGAGGCTTTATTATCTGACCTCCCATTGTTCAAGCGCTCTATTATCGATCTATTTTACCGCCGGAATATATTTTATAATCTCTCATATTAAATTCGAAATCCTTTGCCATCAAATAAGGCATAGGAGTTGATTGTAATGTAACATGCGCCGCTATCATCTGGTATTATAATAGGTCATAATAATAATTGTAATAAAAGTAAGAGCGATAATAGTAGCAACAATAATAATAATCAACAGCCTATGTACACTGTTTAATATAAATGAAAGGCCAAATATTCTTCGTCCGAGGAAAGCAGTAATTGTTGATACGACTGAATAAGGTACTAAATGATTAACAAAATACGAATACTAAAGAATTATAAACTAATACTAAAAAGACAGGAAAATTGGTCCTTTGTTCAATCAAATAACAAAAGCTCAGTTTTACGATACAATAGCGAATAATGTGAAAGAGAATTGTCATTATTTATACACTACGCAATCTAGTTACCAAAATAATAATTCTCTGAAATACGCAACTGTTGACAGCACAAATAGAGACCATCGTTATTATAATTTTCTCGCAAATAGCGCTGATATGTATAACTTGCAAGTGTGTGTATTCCATCAGAGGGCCATCCAGAATTGCTCGAAATTGTCAGTGCCGCGCGTTTCGACACGTTAAAGATGGATTGCACAGTAATCGACAAACAATTGCTCGTTTCTACGCGAACGTTCCACGGAAAAGGCGCCACGGTTCATGCTGCAAAAGTTCTTAAAGTGCTTAGAAATTCTGATTGCAAGCCGTCGCCCGCGTTTTACCCAGTGGCCACTTTAAATGCAATCTTTTCGCTCACCTTCACTTTTTGTGGAAGCTCGGCTTCTGAAAAATCCTTGAACTTCGAAAGCGCTCAGAATTTCACTGCAATTTACATCGCCCCCGGCAACCCCGTCCTATAAACACTCGATAGAAGGTCGCGGTATTTTACTAGAATTCCTTCCCTCCGCGGAGTGCATAAAAACTTCTGTTTCCAGAAGAATTACCCATTTTCGTAATAGCAGCGTGAGTTGTTTTTCCGCGTGGCCAATTGCGAATTTTGGAACAAAGTGAAATTGGTTGTACATTGTTTAGGTAACGTTGGAAAGGATATGAATGCAAGGTGTTAATCGTTTGGTAAGACATTCGGATCGAAATGCAGATCGAAATGAATCCATACAATTTTACGAGTACTAACTGAACGTTTTATGACAACAGCAAAAGATATGCTACGATCATTTAGAATGATCTTGAAACTTCTCAGTTTCGTTTGGCTAGTGTAACGTTGCTGATTACCACTATATGATAATCATTTGTTGAAGTACACATTAGTGCCTTTGATTCATTCTCTTCTCTCACAATTAAAAACATCCAAGTCATCTTTTACCGCAACACCATACATGTTTGAATATTCGCACAAAAATATAAACCGCAGACTCTTTAAAACTACCCCCTCCTCAATTGTGTGCATGCACTCGAACGAAACATTGCGCTCCACAAAATCACAAATCAACTAAAAACAAAACTACTCGTCAAATGGATACATTATGAATAAAATTCGACAGGCGTTATTTAACGCCGCAATCAACGAAACTCTACAATCGCATACAATCGATATTCAATCATTCGATAGAAGCACCTGCGTATCACCTGCCATCAAGTAATAAAAAAAAAAAGAAGGCAAGAACGGATAAAATCCGACAAACCCGAAACCCGCAGCACGTATACAAATATACTACAAATCGCGGGACAAGGAGAAATGCACGAAACGAATCGTGTGGAAAGAACACGGTCACCGGATAAAGGTGGATTCGCGGGTTCTGTTTCACTGGTCTTGAACGAATTCTAGGCTGCGGCTCTGCCTTGTTTCTGTCGCAATCGGCCGATACACCGAGGATACAACGAGACGCAAACCTTGTCCCTGACTTAAATCCCATTCGGTTCGAGGAGAATCGTGTCGTGTGTTGGCCAGTTGGTCGTTGCAGTCAAGAGTTGCTCTAGTCGCCTGGATAAGACGTGTCCAACGAGGCTGATCATTCTTGTATTTCACGATATTGCGTTGGGAATTGATCCGGTGTTATTCAACCTACTCGAGGCTTTCGCTCGATATTGGATAGGCGGGCAAGTGGATTCGATGAGCGACCATTTTGTTGGAACGAATTAGAGTGACGTTTTGGGCACAGAATTGTTTGAAGGCGCTATTAATTTATCCGTCGAGGGGACACGTTTTATTTATGCAGAAGCCGATGAATCGAGGAGTGAAGTACAATAGTTTTGGCTTGTATTCAAGCGAATTCTACGGGAAATTTTTAGGAGACCGATTTTGACAATTAACCAGCTTGTCGTTTAGGAAGAAAATGTGGCTAAATTCGTTAATCGAAATTCAATTTTGCGGCAATTTTTTTTAGCAATGAACGATGACTCTGTTGTTAGATAGACATTCGTTGAAATTACCATGCGTCTACGTTGCCACGTAACCAGAACGTCCAAACAAACGTTATCGATTACAAGTAGTGCCGGCTTGAACAGTATGAATCAGACATACAGTATATATGCATACCTTCATTGATCAAACAATGCACACGATACAACCGAACGCACTTGCACGAAACCACGAGAATCGTTAAGAAAGAAAACTAAAGAAAGGAATTCCGGTGTGGTGACATTCTTCGTAAACAGTATGGGTACGTCAAAATACCCCCGGCGCAGAATATGCTAATTCGCAAAATTCAATAACTTATACTAGATCAAATATTAGGGTAATCAAAATAACAAGAAGATAATCACTTCGAAATATCTAAATTGTTTTCCAATGAAGAAAGAATTGAGAACAGCCCCTACAGGACCCTGTTGCCCCGCAAAAAACTTAGTCCTCTTCCTAAAATTAATATTACAATTCCTATCAAGATCAACTGCTACAAAAGAAAACCTATGACGTCAAAAATAATCGCCCAAATACTCTTGACGCGGAATACAATAATTCACATGTATCGAGTAACTAAGGATAAAATATCAAATAACTAAAATCACGAAAGAAAGAACACCTCGCGCATAACCACGTCATTCGCCCATTCGAAAGGAAAGGAAAAACTATTAAAAACAAGCTACCATCACAATTCCCACATAAAACTCACCCCTCCCACACAAGAAAACCCGTCGCGTGAATAAGAACCGTCCAAACCGCCGGGTATCCGTTGAAAAAACGAAATATGTACCTATATCCAACGATCACGGCGCAACACGACCAAAGCACCGAAGCCACGATCAACGGGGCATCGATCATGCGTTTCCGAAACGCACGGCGGCAATCAAAATTCACTCAATCGAGCAGCACAAACCGGAAACAACCCACGCTCGATTTCCAATTTCGTCGTTCCACGCGCGCCGTCTACGGCGCCCTGGCCGTTCGCGTAAACACGCGTCGAAACGAAGCTGCGAAACGAAATTCGCCGGAGCAATTAAGGTGGGTCAGATATTTGAACGTTGACGCGGCTGACACCGGCGACCGAGGTGCTCCACTCGTTACCGCAATTACGCCGTTCCTGAGCAACCATCCATATATCCGGGCATTGTGCCCATCCAACTGGCATCGGGGGCCCCATCTGTTTCTGGATCGTCGGTTTGGACAATTGGCCGTGCTGTGCGTTTCATACGCGGTCGGTCGCGATACGTGTTTCCAATTACCGGGGGGCGCGTGAACCTGTCCGAGAATGGACGCGACGGGGAAGGAATCCA
The DNA here is from genome assembly GCA_963667235.1 of Nomada lathburiana. Lineage (NCBI taxonomy): Eukaryota > Metazoa > Arthropoda > Insecta > Hymenoptera > Apidae > Nomada > Nomada lathburiana. Next base: position 4,983,681 of record OY763905.1, read on the forward strand.
GGGGTCGTACGTCGAAGATGACTGTCGTTGGAGACGAGGCATTGTGAAACAGTGGCGAGATATCGCGGAAAGAGAAGGGGGTAATGGAGGAAGATGGAGAGGAGAATTGAAAAGGGCGTTGGGTGAGAGAATTGGTGAATCGGAAGGGTGGAACGAAGGGAGAAACGATGGCGTTCGTGGGGGGGAAGCTGTATTGCTGAAGGTTGTAGGAATTATTGCTGTTTGGAAATGGTATTTTCTTACGGGGGCCTTGTTAGAGAATGGAGTGTCTCGCGTAAAATGTGTGAGAAGTGTTTGCTGGGTAAACGGGGGGAGGGATAGGTGAAAGGTTAGAAGGAAACAGGAAGAGAAGGTCTGAAAATGGTAGAGTGTCGAAGAACGGATGAAAGGGAAGGAACAATAGGCACGCGCAGTTCCCGTTATGCCAAAAGAATAAATGTGCAAATTTGTGATTCTTCTGCGGGAGGGCGGTGGGCTGACAATTTGAACGAACCCAATTGCATCTGATTGCATTTTACGTTCGGCTGTGAATTTTCGTAATTCATGATATTTGCCGTAAATGATATAATCCAATTGTTATAATTAAAATAGTAACACAGCAAAAGGAATTAACATTAAAGCTATGGTAAAATATACACTTTGTTACTGAAGGAAGAAAAAAGAAAGAAACAAACATCCCCAAATAAGTGGGATACTTGAAAATTAAAAATACAATTAAGGTTGCAAAAGTGTGACAAATTTGCAAGGCGAACAGAAACTTAGGTGCAAAATAAAGGAGATCCAATTGAAAATGAACCATTAAAAACGACAGCGGGGATTAAAAAATTCTTTTTTTACGGACTAATTGTAAGTAGGTATTGCCAAAGTGTTTTTAAATGGTACAGCTTCACCACCGAACTGCATAAAGAATGGAGGGCATAAATTGTAACGGGAGGGGATATAAATTGCGCAAACGTAAATAAAGAAATAAAAGTAGGTGGGAGGTTTGTTAGATAAATGAGTCGGGGGAAGAACTGAAAGCAATAGAGGGGTAAATAAAAAAAAGGGAATAGCTGAAAGAATAAATGGTGACAAGGCAAACAACGAAATAGATGAAGGAAAGTACGTAGAAGCAAAAAGAGGAGATAATAATGGGAAAATAGGAAAAAGAAGTGCAGGAAGAAACAACTCATTTGTTCGCCTTTCTGTCTGACGTAGGCACTGGCGAGAGATATGACTCCAGAATTGAATCTAGAATCTAGCAGCGAAGATCTCGAAGATTGAATTGTCGATGTTGAACAGTGAGAACTCGCCGGAAGAAATATATTTGTTTATTTCTAGAACTCCAATTTATTTAAATTGAGAAGAAATCAATTCGAGAACTACTGTTATTTGCTGAAAATTTACAGTAAGGAAACAAAAAAGGGTCTCTGACGTTTGTCAAACGCTATCGTCGCATGTATCACCTTAATTTTAATTGCTGTTTTTAAGAAGCAATGCACATACCATACACTGATACGTTTTAAAGGCAACATATAATCATAAATAATTAACAGATTAATCATACATATGAACAGTTGCTTGAATGTTCAATTGGAAAATAATATTTATGTTGAAAGGGGCAAATAAAGGTAAAGAAATAAAATTGTGGAGTTTCAAAGAACCTATAGAATACAATATAAAGATGCAGTAAAACTGTATAATCACAAGATTTCTTTCCACCGCCAGCTTTGCCGCGTTACCTTTTACATCTACTAACGCTGATTGCACTAAAAGAAATACAATACGAAAGTAATAAGAAAAACTACCCATGCAACCCTGAAAAAGAAAGTCAAATTACATTACCACGTCTCAATTCAAATTCAAAAAATGCACATCTGTGATATCAACCAATAAAACGCGTACCTGCACACACCTTTATTTATAATAGCCCTATTTAAACCAAATAAATAACCAAAAATCGCTCAAAGTCGCTGCGCTCGTGCGAAACTACCGACGAACGCGAATACCAGAAAGAAAAAAAATGGTTTTAAAAGGGGAAAAGGAAAACGGCTAACGCTTCCCCCTCGTCTAAATTTTTCATTTGCACTCGCTACTCAATTACGTGGAGGATTTATACCGTTGAAGCATGTTTTGCAGCGGGCAGACTGAACTTCAGCACAGCGGCCAACTGCAGGATAAGCTTTGGCTAAATAATTGCAGCGCGTCGCGACGCACCTCGGGCCACTTCAAGCACTTTCTTTCTTTCCCCGTTCTTCCCGTTCTTCTACTCGTTCTCTTCCCGTCAGCCACTTGCGTTTCAAACTTCGCTTAAACATTTATACAACTGTTCCCGTGTTCGCCGTTTTCTATTCGTTATCTGCGGCATCCCTGTTCTGCATAGCGTTTCGCGTTCAATTATTCGGTTAATTGCCCGGTGACTGTTATTGTTAAACAAGATTTGGTACCCCTTCTGGCCGGCAGGCAGCTGGTATTAATTAAATAAAACGAAGTGCGACGCACTTCGGAGTTTGTTTCACGACGAGCGTGGAATTCGATTCGAGGTTTAAATAGATATCGTGTCGTTATGCTGATGACAAACTCTGTGCTTATGTTTTTAACCTTCTTTGCGACTGTATTATATCGTAATATTTAAAATGATATGCACACTGTCAGAGGTGTACACAGTTCTAATTTCGTCCATTTGCTTGAAATCGAAGTGCGGTATTTTCCAATTGCAACGAAAATCACGGTGCATATTGAAGGACGACAAATGATCAACCGTATCTAGACTACAAACAGCGAATGTAACAATAAATCAAGTACAAATGGACAGTGTCTGATGGTGCTCCATTATCATCGATTGATTGATGTTGATACGAAGTGGTCTATCATTTACGATAACGTTGCATGCAGCGTGGAAAGCTCGCGGCTTAATTTAGATCGATGTTTCAGGAATAACTTCGAACTGAATATCAATGAACAAACGTTTCACTTTATTACGCAGATTTGTAAATAACGAGAGGCTGAAACAACATGTACCAACATATCAGTAACCGAACGAATCTCACGAGATATAAATTCTATTTTATCCTGTGCGAACGTAAAATAAATTCAGTTGCAAACGGTGACATTTACAGGTGTTCTTAAAATATTATTCGCGGCATTAAGTGCCCCCCGTATTTCAATGATTTAGTGAATACTACATATCATCGTCTTCATTGAATCCTTTTCGATAACTGTGCTGACATTGGCTGAGAAATATTCGTTACAATTTTTATTCCGATGCACGCGAAAGAATAACTTTCCGGATAACAAAGTGTACAAAACTTTTGGGTCCTAAAAATGTTTCGCACAGCTTAATCGTCTATTACATTCGCCCAATATATTTTCCTGCGACCATTTTCCCTTTCCTCAAACTTTACTTAAAATCGAAAGATAATCTTGACAGAAAACTCGACACAATTTCTGAGATATCCAAAGCATACTTCCCGACCTTTTATATCAATCGTGAGCAAAATATTTCTTTGAAAGAAACGGGCGCGGAATAACCATAAAATAACTATAAAAAATCGCAGACAATCCATACAATTTTATTATTTCATCTAATTGATCGCATGTACACGAGAAACAATTTTTCACCGATGTATTCGAACAATTTCTTAAAAACAAGCGTACAAAATTCACCCAAACTTCTGGCCATCCAATGGAACCAGCTGAACACGCGTGCACGTGCATGCAGAAATGTGCACAGATCCATAGGGTGGCTAGGGCGAATGTCTCGTGGCATAGTCACGTCAGCTCGATGCAATGCTTTTCGGTGGCGATCACGTGCATTCCTCGGTACCGAAATGCCGTCGATGCGATGGAGAATGCGCTCCTTAGGACCGCGAGTTATTTTAAGAGAACTGGTTTGGTCGCTGTGCTGTATTTACTTTTACACCGGCACGCCAAAGTCATTGACAGCGTCCTCCTGCATGGATCTCCCATTCGTTGCCCATCGAATTCGTCTGAAACACCGAGATCGATCCCGATCTGGACCGCGTCACCGCGTTCCTGTTCTCAGCTGCATCCCCGGTCCGACCGCTCCGACGCGAGAGCGCCGACGAATAAAAGAATGGCACGGCGCTATCGGGGAGACGTCTGGAAATCGTTATCGGTTACAAACTGAAACCGAATGTTCGAAACTTGTACACACCGGTGCACTTTGGCGGAAAAATGAGATTAAGAGAAATGCCGAGATACCGAGGAAAGACCGGGGGGGTTCGCGGTTGGAAGTTTGCCTGGGGACACAATAGAGACTTAAGTTCGTATTTTATTTTTAGCTTTTCTGCGGCGAAAAAACGGAGGCACGCGTGTGTTGGTCGGTGGCAAAGTTTCGAAGCGTTTAATGAAAGAGCTGCAGGCATGGAGAGGCGTTCCTTTTAAACAGAAGAAAATGAATAGATTCGGTTACAATTCGTTTCTGTCATGGATTGATGGTTTAGGAACTTTTTTTTCACTGCAGTAATTTTCAGTTCGAACATGGGAATGTTTAATTAAAGTGTTAAAGTTGATTATCGCATTGACGAATGGCATGCTTTTTGACTGATAATCGTATAGTACATTTCGAAAAATCGGCACGCGAATCGTCACAGGTTGTTTTACTTACACGATCCATTTTCGCAACCATTATCTCATCAATTTGCTTACTCGCATTTACTCGATGCACACGTATCAATCCTTGTGTAAATATTGATTTTGAAGCTTCGCGATATTTATTTGCTTTCCGTGTAGTTATTAGTAACAGGGCCCGTATTCCCTGCTATGTTATTTTATTGCAAAGTTAGGTAAATTTCAATATTAAAATCGACGATTCGTTATTCAATTTGATTCATGAGTTATTTCTTTGAAATAAACATTCGATTCCACTGTCATATAATAGTTTAAATGTCATATTTCTAGTCAGTATGGGATACTAGTTTTATCGATCAGTTGAAACTAAAATAAATGGTTAAAAAGAATTCGTGATTCTCTACAATTCTCACTGCATTCCATGTTACAGATTCACGTCGTTAAAGTAGATCGATGATTCGATACGCTAATTTTGTGCCCCATAGGACTGCGTGTTCGATTTAGAACTTAAACGAGCATTTAAAGAAACTACGTTAATTTGATCTAAACTGGTGAACAGCTTACCGACATGGCGTACTTTAGATTCCAGGTCAACAGGATAAAACTGTCTTTGTTATTTTCGTAAACGTTTATTCTGGTTTTGGTGGGTATATTTAGCTATGACGCTGTTGACCACCGTGCGCACCGTAACTTTTGCCATAGTTTGCATATCCGAAATATGCTCGTGGTGAATTTATATTCAATTAGTGCCGCCTCCCGATTTAAGTCCGACAAAGTTGACACTTTATAGCTGAACTCAAGAACACACGGAAAGACGTTAATTGTCCGACAGTAATAAGTACATAATACATATTGTACATAGTTTATCCTCTGCACCCTCAACCCAAATTGAAGAAACTTTTGTTTCACTTAAGTACGATAGGAATAGAAAATCAAATGGCAAAGTTTCTTTAGAAAATGCGTTGACGTGTAATTATCAATTATCAGTAGGAGATTTTTTACTATTTCATAGTCTTCTGATATCGATTTCGCCTTGCAATAATTAATGTTATCCATTTACCATTATATAGTATTATATTTTAAAATTGCTTTTCATTTTCTAAGATTATACCGGCATTATTTTTGTCTTGCCTCCTTATAATCTTTATTTCATTTGAAATTATAGCTAGAAAAATGTTTATTTAGTTCTAATGAAGAAGCAGTACAGTAATGTGTCTTAAAAAAATGTATGGCAAGTACACTTCGTTAAGTGTTCCTTTTATCTAACTTTTAATTATTCCTGTTTACAGGTAATGGTGCAGCCACGGCCAAATTGCGAAAAATAATTTCTTCCATTAAGTACGGGACAAAAGGTAATTTTCGTGTTAAGAATTTTTTAATTTCACGGGAAATTAAAATCCCTCCGTAGCTTCGTGAAATTTTGTTCTAAATTAATGCATGCAAACATTTGTTAACTGCGATTATTAAAATTCCTCAAATATTACGATCCTCGACTAGTTAACAACTTTCAAACGTTTCAAGCAAATTCTTCTTTAAACTTAATAATAGCTTACCAAGGTACTCAAGTACTTAAAACAATAGTTTCACCTGATTGAGTTAGACGAGCTATAAAATACATAATATTCATTCCATAAAAGCTATAAAATACATAATATTTATTCCATAAAAGCATTGGAATACTATTGTCTCTGCAATAAAATACAATCATACAAGATTTGACATAGCTTCGGACAAAATTAAATTATATTTGATACAAGTGAGATATCAATATCATCATTCAGGCCATTCAGTACATTTGTTTCATTTCTAATGCTTACCATCACACAATATTGATTTCATCTTATCAGCTAAACGCCACAATTTGCAACAAAAACGAAACAAGCAATTTCATCATTTCTTTAACTAAAATATACTAGAATTTCCAATCACGATACATCGATCGAAACAACACTCGGGATGACTGCATTACCCGACAAATCACCGACGTACATGCACGTGCATATTTACTTATTACATTAGACTCGGCTTCGTCTCGCAGTTTAAACTGTCAGCGCAAGGTTTCCCCGGGGAATTCGCCGATTAGTTGGTAATGAGCGAAACACCAATGTGTGTCGCGTCGAACTTGCAAGACACTTCGGGCTCGACACCGACGTACCGAAATACTCACGTCAGTTGAACGCGATCCACGGAGAGCAAACGGACGAGTTCCAATTAAACCGCTCAATTAATAATTACAACGTGTTTACGGTGTCGGCGTGAATCTCAGATCGTTCATCACTCCGCGGGATATTTCGTGAACTTTCAGATATTTATCGACTTTCTGGAGCGAAACGCATAAAATGCATTATTAAATCTCCTTGTCCGTGTTACGACTTTCATTCCAGCTCTTGAAGAATATCGTGCTTTTTCCTTTCTATTACTTTCCGTACTCGCCAACGAACAATCGTCTGATTTGGAAAATCAACATTACACTATGCCGCCGGTGTAAACGCGTTTATCTGTTTATATAATCGCTAGATAGATTCTTGGATGACACAGAATCCAGGGAACGTTTGAAAATTACATACTGGTGCAATCAAATAATGAAATCTTTTTTTTTAAGTTTCTGTGTTATATTTTAAATGTTAGCTAAATATGATTAGCGTTTGTTGCAAGGAATTATTTGCATTGATCATGTATACACTGACAGCGCAATATTTCCGTATATTATTGTAAAATATTTGTAAAATGTAAGTGGTAAAGAAATTGCCCCGTCCTATCTGAGGGGGTCAAGGTGGAAATTCAGTGAATGGTTGCCACTCTCTCCTTTGGTACCTAATTACCAGCGTACAGGGTGAAAACATTATTTATCCAACGCTGTTTGAGTCTCGCGCCGCCTAAAGGCATTTCCTGACACCGCACACGGCATAATAATTTATGTATCGGGCTCGTGCCGGTCTAATTTCACCATTAGTGCTTTATGTAGTTTGCTTCTTTGTTTTCCCCTGTCTTGGCGCATTCTGGAACGCACTTAGCGTCACGGTATTCGACATGGCGATTTTGTTGCTCTGTAACAAAGGGTTTTTACGGACGGAGCCAATTAATGGAGGAAGTGGTGCAACAGGGATTTTCAGAGTTGTTTGCAGATGGAACGGTGGCAGGAAAATATTTATGGAGAAATCGTCCCGCGTTACTTTTGTCTTTTATGGGAAAGTAGCGTTAACGAAAAGAATTCTGATTTTTTAGTTCTAGTTGAAATTATGCGGAGTGTATTATATTTATTCACTCTTAGCCTGGGTAGAAAGAATCATATAATATTTCTTTATATGCTACAGTGAATCGTACGTTATCATGACAATGTTTCTAATATTAATAATTTCATATGTTCTGTACAAATCACAAATATCAAAATAGACATTTCAGCAAACTATTCTGACCATCTACTTCTACGATAATTAAACATGAATCTAAGGCTTTACAGCAACTCACACCAGAACTGTGTAAGTGCAGGCAAGTGTGACGAATTGCCCCCCAAGAAACATCGAACCAATTGAGATCATAAATAATTCAAATTTAAACGAATGATTAAAATCAATAATCCCCCAAACTATCCCATGTTCAAGTTCAAATAACTGCTCCCATGACTCCGCCAAAAAGAATTAACCGCACAAAGACTGAAGCAAATACGCACGCTCTAATTCGCCATACAATATCCATTCCAGTTATAAACCTTATCAACCCTATTAAAACATCGACGTAAAATAACCAATAAGCAAACGAACTAATCGAATATTAGCGTGGCTGCAGCGTGCTTTACGCCGAACAATCAATCGAGGTGCGTGTTGGTCAAATGCGTCGCGCTCGCGTATAGTTGACCTGTCGTTCGATATCGCCAATTACCAGAGATCAACATTCAAAGTTTCCCACCGGAGTACATACGAAAACAAGTACACGAATCCGAACCATTTCCCCGGAATACAAATTGTTACACAATACAGTTCAGCTTACTCCTGACGCGGTCGAGGGGGGTGCTCTTCCGGAACACTTTGCGCCGCACTGCGACGAATTGGCGACGCTTTCTTGCATGTGCACACGCACACGGAACACTTGCAACGAAGGGAACGTCGAGTCCGGGCGATGCTCGATTACACCGAACGCCCGCAGAGTGTGCTTGAGGGAAACTGTTCCACAATTGCGGAGAAATTCGGTGAAACAACTGTACAGGTCCTTCCGCAATATACGCGGCAATTTTATATGCGAACGAGGGACGGTTCAGTTTGCGAGGTGTTCTTAATCGTTGCACGCAATTTGGGAAGTAAACGCGATTAAGTAATTTCTCGATAGAAACGTGCCAGTGTCAGGTGTTTACGGGAAATGAGCCGCGAAATAGGAGATATCATTAATTTGGGAGTTTCTTGTTTAAATTTCTGCAAAGTTTCTGCAACGATTTCAAGATATTTTATTCTCCCTTCATTGTGGATGATAGACGTGTGAATTGAAAGCACAATTATAAATGCGAGCATTAATTCGAAATCTCGAAGGTTGCATCAGTTTCGGGATATTATATCGAATGATATTGCACCCCGGGTAAAATTCATTGATAAACGAAAGTCCTCTGCAAAGTCGGTGTTAAATGTTTGCCAAGCCATTGTTCAAATTTGGAAGTGGCGTTAATTGCCTGGCACGTGAATTGCCCCAGTCGAGTGAGAGGTATGGCGAAACGACGAAAATCGAGAATTCCCCGCAGTAACGTTAATATTTCACCCGAAGGAAAATTATGGTTTAAATTGTGGGGCGCCGTTAATTGGATAATAAAAGAGTGTATTCTTTGGAATTAGTAACAGTAGTCGTTGGACAACGAGAAAAAGCTTCGCCTCGGTCGGAAGTAAAAACTATCGTGAACGATAAGAACGAAAAGCAGCAAGTAGGTAGTAAAAGGTTAATAAATTTAAGAACGTGGATAATTATGGAGGGCAAAAATTCTGCACCTGAGAAGAAGGTTATAGATTATCATAGAGAATGTGAGATATTTCGGACGATAATAAGGAAATATTGTGTCAAACGAAATTGTTTCGATGATATTATTAAATTTAAAATAATTTAGAATTGCGTTAATACGGATTCAAAGGTGAATAATTATTATGAATTCGATGTGCGTGACGTTGAAGAGAATACGCTATAGTCTAGTTATCACAATTGAGAGTACAACTTAATTAGCAAAAGGAGAGTAACAGTGTACAAAGGTGGAGCAGTGGAGCAAGTGTAGTAATTATACCGCAACGAATGTGCATTATGTTAAACTTCCTTAATTTATTAATACCATTTGCAGTTACTTGCATTTCTTTATTCGGTATTGCCTCTGTATATTTCTAACATTAATTAAGATAATTTTGTGTGCCCGAATTAATTTGAATAGTGACAAATTTAAATAACAAATTGGCTTAATATATTAATAATAAAGAGAGACGTACATAATTTATTCTAAAACAACAAACTACATAATCACCATTAATCTATCTTTTAGCTACTTTAATAAAATTATAATACGAAGGGCCCCTCTATTTGCAATTCTACAGCTTACACTAACGAACTATCCACTTAAAAAACAGCAACATATAAAAAGGACAGGCAGCACAATACATTCAATTCAAATATTATTAAATCCAACCTGACACTTTTCAGGACCCACAAAGTCTCGTTCTAAAATATTCAATAATTTGGAACAACGTGCAATGAAAATTACACGCCGTGCAGTGAAAATGATAGTGAACTTCGATAATAAAGTTCAGAGTGTCCAAACGGAGCAGCCATTGCCCGTGCTAAACACGTCAAATTAAACAGTACGCAATCAAATTAAATATTGCTGCAATTCGCATTAGCTCAAATGGGAGAGCTCAATTCCAAATTCGAACGACTCGACAATCGAACCGTGTCCCCTGGAACGAATTGTGTTCGAACTTCGAGGGTCCACTGTGGACGCGGGAGTTTCAGTATCATAAATACTGGTTCTCTCGAACAATCACTCGTCACCATCAACGGCGTCCAAAACGACTAGAACAATTTCACGTACACCCAAATCCACGAGGGACGCGTAATCGTGCGGAGAGCATTAGAAATAGACTAACCAGCGTCGACAGAGGACCAAGAAGAAGAAGAAGAAGAAGAAGAAGACGTAGATTCGGGCCAAGAGGAAGTATAATAATTGGATGTCAACAGACGCGAGTGTGCGGAACATTGGAGCACGTACGATTCTGCTAGCGTGTCATTCCAACCATTCCGGACCGTCTTGAGTCCACATATTCTCTCTTAAGCCCGTTACACAGTTAGTCAGGGCGTCCGCGGAGTAAATTGCACATCGCCATGGATCCGGTATGCAATACGCTTCCACAATCAAGCAGATCATCCGTGACTGGAGTGTTAAAAATGATCTTTGCAAAGGGACTGTCTTCCCCCGCTCAGAATATAAATCCCAGTGTGTTATCCGCACCCTCTAACGCGTCTCTCGACGAAGTCTGCTTGACTGTTAAATTGACCACGCGTTTGAAGCAACTGAATAAATGACACACAGGAGACACACACACAATGAATTTTCTGGCAACGTTTAATACTTCTATAGTGATTCAACTGAAAAGTTTTACACTTCTGTGTTCCTGTAAGCGAAGAATTTTCGAAATCCCTCATTAACTGTGAAAATTCTTCCTTATTATCAGCTATGTATAATCACTCACTGGTTCCTTTATATATTCTTCAATCGTAAGCATAATTCCTTTATTTTTATACCTCGTCGGTTAAGAAAATTGTTCAACGAAGAAATAAAAATGCTTGATCAAAACTGGTAAATACATCAGTCTCACGTGAGCAAATTTATTGTTAACTGTATACGGCTCTATTTGAAACCGAGATACCTGGCATCGTCACCCACGTGTCTCGTCGTTAATCCTACATTCGTAATGAGTCGACGCATCCTTCTAATAATCGATCGCAAGCTACATATCGTGCCGTCACTTGCCGATATCTAACAAGCGTCTGAAAGCTTCCCTACTCTAAGAGTCGCGTTCCAGAGGAGACTCTTTCGCGTGAAGAAGAAGTGTCGTGCCTAACAGTGAGTGAGTGTCCGGCGCGAGATCTCGAACGATGCAAAATATCGAAACGAAAGAAGCATCTCGCCCGACTCGGTCCCGATCGCAATTTAGTCACGCCGCTTCTGCAAATAATAGCTGCGTCACGATAAGAGCGTACCGCCTTTGAAACGGGGCCAACCCGTTCCGCTCGCTCGGCGCGAATTTTTCACGCGACTGTGTAACAGGCTTTAGCCTGCTGATCCTCTTCCTTCGTTGTCATCTTGTTGCATCTCGTCCGCGCGCCGCCTCGCGACCCGTTCGCCGGCGCATAAATAAAATAAGGGGGCCGCTGACAGTTAGCGAGGTCTAACCGTGCGCGTTATGCGCTCGCCGGGTAAATTGATATGTCACCGACAGAGTTAATAAAGTTAATCGGGGGATGCAAAGTAAATTAAGGGCATCGTCCGCGCGAGAGGAAGGTTAACAGGAATGCTGGCCCCGCGACGAAGGTCAGGCCGTTTATTCGTCGAAGGTTTGTACAGGCGAGCACGCCAAGATGAGGAGCCGTGCACGCCGAGGGTGAGCCTACAGGAAAGAATTGCGCAAGGGGGTGGACCGTTTGCTATTGACGGATGAATATTTGGAAGCGGTTTGTTGCGCAACTTTGTGTTATTTGCGTCGCGAACGATAGGAAACAGGGAAACGATGTAAATAAGAGGGTAGCTGTAGGAAAAATGGTAAAACTTGGGGTACTTTAGTTGGTATATTATTGATATTTTGGGGGTGGAAATATAATATGCAGGACGTATAGATCAATATCTGACATTCAATTATTTACTTGTTAATATATAAGTGTAGTGTAGAAAAGTGGACGTCGTCATTGAGGCAGGAATATTTATAAAATATTTGTTGTACTTATTGATGAATATGGCATACTGAAAATGCGAAGACGTACAAGAAATATGCATAAGTCGATCTAGGAATTCTTGGAACCAAATATTGCACCTGTGATACTTCTACTTAAAAATTAATAGTACCAACTTTTCAATCTATCGATTTTCTAAACACATTGGCTACATTTCGATTTCACAATTCTACATTGAACGCATATAAAAGTTCGAAACTATTTTCATTATAATCGCACGATAAACAGGGAGCCACTTTATCAGATGCATTAATCGTTTCATCAAGTACTTGTGGGAAAAAATGGAGGAACTACATTGCTATGAAAAGCTCGCGCCCCTATGTGTTATGTCTTGAAACATGCCATCTAGTTTTGTCCCAGATTTGCAAGCTGCACATCCTACCATTAACTATTCTGAACATAGTTACATATTACAGTAGCTCATAAACCTTCTCACGAGCTGCGCTGCCCGGGGGTAGTTATATTTAAGTAACCGCAAGACTTGCTCATAATTGTCGTAGAGTGTCAAAAGTATGAGACCGGGTTGTGGCGAAAGCGAGAAGCATCGTTCTACGAAGATTTAGTTACACAGTATATAACGCACCCCCCAATTTACAACGTACTTGTGCTATAAAGCAATTCAGGACTTCCATGTTACGCGAAGGGCTATTATAAACCGCGTGGAAACTCTAGGGCTTGGAATTTCCATCGGAAATCCTGATGAGTAAGAAAAAATAACCCACGTAGTATGAATCATCGCTATATCTGTTTCTGCGTGTATCTGTCTGATAGAATTGATGCTATTGTAAGCACTGAATTATCGTTATGAAATAAATATTACACGGGCTCAGTCAGTGTAATAGAGTTGAATGTATTATTCAACGGACAGAGTCACATCTAAAGAATTTCGTCCTCGAGCCTAAAATAAAGCAACGAAGCTGAGTAAACGTAACAGCGTAACATCTCTGCTATAATCAATTTCTTCAACTAACAGATGTGGGCCACACTATACGTAGAACAAATTACACTAGGACCCGAATGAACCGTCTTGATCAGGATTTAACCCCTTTCCTGCATAGAACGCAAGTATACGTCAACAGATATACAACGAGTGTTTGCTAAAAATCTAGATAAATGTTCTCTACAACAATGTAGCACCACTGCTGTTACTTGTTATTGTACAAACGACACGCAAGCTAATTAAACGGTGTATCTGTACGTTCACAGACATAGTTCTCCGATATTAATAAAAAAATGAACACATTTTAATTTTTTCGGGTACCGAAGCGAGAGGGTTGAATGAAGCCCTGCCGAGGAATGATCGAAAACAGATTTCTCCCAAGCATTGACGCCCTTGACAAGAAACCGAACATATTATCAGTAACTTTAGGATCACGGGCGATCGAAATCGTGGATAATCGCGATCCAATTTATCGATGTTCCCCCGCGAAACGCAAATCGGAAATACATATTCGTCGATGGTGGCAGCGGTGTATTCGCGTGTTCGTTTCACCTAGCCAAGCTGCTCGTCCCCGGTACCTGCGAACTCTCTCTCCTCTGGAACACGGCGGCACACCGCCAAGTTGATTTTGATCTCCGACAGGATGGACCGTTCTCGTACAACACTCGTGGTCCGTCGCGCTCTCGTGACCGTTTGTCCTAGAATCATGTCATGCATGCGCCTCATTGTTGGATCACATCGGCACGTTCCTCTTTAGCGCATGCCGCGCGTCTTGCGCGCAACGAGCCGATCCGGAACTTCGATTTCGACGCCCCACGGGAAGTTTCGAGAGTGCAGACCTTTGCCGCCTCTATGGGAGACAGGGTTCGCTCTTGAGCACGCTTTCAGGCATCTCCGCGGGGCCGAGTTAAATGTCCTTTGGCAGTGGACGCTTCTGTTGGCCTGACAATGAGGGACAGAGAGATGCAAATGTGACAAATGATTTGGGGTTCACCGGCTTTCAGAGAGATGAGGAAGTTTTGGCCTTTTATTTCGTTTATTTATTATGGGAGTGATTTTTAGGTGGTTCGACGTGTATCGCTTGAACAATGAAGTTGTTTCTTGTTTCGTGTGCCATGGATTTATGTATATATTAGCTGCAATAATGTGGCAATATTTTTTACGAAATAATTGGTAAACGAATTGTTAAATTAAGTTAGTTCGGAGTTGCGTATTCAATGGGATTCTGTTCGTAATTATTTTTATTCAGACACTAACTGTATCTGGAAATGAAAGAAAACGTAGTGAAACTCATATTAAAATTATATGTAGATGGTAGCACGTGATACTATAAATAATATTCGCTGAAATGGTTCTTCAATCTCATTCGATAACTTCTTAGCTCAGCGAATATCTTAATAAATGTAAAAGCTTATGATTTATGTTATTGATGCCCATAAACGAGCACGCGAAAGATCGCGCTTAATTAATTTGGCAAAATACAATGGCAAAGACAATGAATACCGCGATTCACTTATGGTCGTCATTCAACTACAAAGTCTCGCCTGATAATTCGGTCGAGTAGCATCGGTTTCAAAGAGTTTTGTTGGACAATGCGTTCGAAAGTGACTATGCACATGCACCAGTGCACTATGTGTTTAGTTTCCCGCGAACCTGGCGAAAGTTCGAAAGCATTTAATTTCGAGCTGCTGCTGAATCCGGAGCGCTTTAAATCTCCTCCCAGAGGAGGTTGTTTTTATTTATCAAAAGGGCATCACGTTCGCGAAAGTTTGTATAAATCGCTAAAATCGCATGACACTATGCGTTCTATTTCGCGCCGGGAACGGTCGCCATATTGTTGCAATAAATCGTTGGTGGATGGTGAAACGCGATGGGGATTAATCGACCGCTTAATTGAAAAATTTTACCCCAGTTTTCACCCGTTCATCGTTCAGGTACGAAGATTTTAACCCTTTCAAACTTTACGCGAGTGTGAATCGATTCTTCATGATGAATTATTTACCGGTTTTTTCCGATTTCACTAACATTCCCCGGGTGGTAGTTTCGTCTTTATATTTTTTTAACTTAATCCACGAACAGTTTCTTCTTTTGACACAAGATTCGAGGATTTTATCGATATGATCAGATGAATATAAAATACTCATGGTTCGCGATGAACAAGAAGATACGCATTAAAAAACAAACACGTTACTTATCGATAACAGAAATTCTATTTTTGACACACGATTGTCGATAAATGACATTTTCGGTATTTAACCGTGTTGCTTTATCATTTTCGAGAATATCTATATATCTGATCGATCGCTTGTATACTTGCCATGCCACGCGTTTGTAAATATCGTGAACTTCGTGACATAAAATGTTACGTAGAACCAAAATCCTTCGTTCGGAACAATTTTCTCCAGGCACAAGTTTAGCGAATTCAATAGTCCTGAGGAAGTGGGTCACGTGCCAGAGTTTTTTGAATAATTTTCGACAAAAAATATGATGCAAGATGCAATGGAATCTCATGCACAATTTTGCGGATAAATATAAACAAAAGGTCCTTTTTTTTTGCGAAACGTACAAGAGGTCAGGGCGAAGCTATTTTTAGGCGGCCTTCGTTGCTCCGAAAACCTTCAAGAAAGACCTCACGACCTTTGCCAAGGTTTAAAAGATGTATGGCACATTCTCTGTGATATCGAGCAGCTTTCACTCGACACCTGCTCTACAGCAACTAGTCTCAAAAATACATTGACGCTAGCTCCGAATAATTGAACAGATAAATTGAAACGATAGACTACTCGCCAAGCTGTTGAATACTTAAAAATGATCGACGGTGTTCGATGTACATTACACGCGGA